>CM077012.1:30896659-32146659 GCA_039090855.1 Macrothele yani
AACCAGGGGGTGTAGTTTTATTACTGTACAGCTTCCAGAAAAGTGGTGTAACTATGTTTGAGATGAGGAAGATGAACAGTATTCCCAAATCCTCCGCTAAGACTTCTGCTCACGGCAGACGATGTTCATGATTCTTTTTAAATTCCCAAGGAGAGGTAGCCGTGGACTCCTCACCTGGAACAAATTATAGTAAACAGCCAATACTACCCCAATTCTTTTGCCAAAATCGGATAAGTATATTAAGCAGCATAATTCAACAACATACGCGTCAGGATTTCTTCATGACAATGTCAATGCCCACAAAACTAGGCAAGCTGCGGTTTATTTGGAACAGAAAATAAAACAGCTGCCCCATCTTGGATATACACTACATCTTGTGGAATGCAATTTTTGGTTGTTTCTAAAACTTAAAAACAGACCTTTTCCAAGTGTCCAAACCCTGAAAATACTTATTTGTAGACCACACTAATACACACTGCTGTGCAAGAATTAAGGACGAAGAGGAGAAATTAGCATAACAGTGGAACGAGCAGGCAGAACGGACCGAAAGAACACTCAGGAGATAGACTAGGGTTCGGTACGGTAGGGCATGCGCATATATGCAGCATGACGTAGGGGATGGGGGGGGTATCGGAAGGGTATAAAGCCCACGGGCGATGAACGCTCAGCAATTCGGTGAAAGCTATCGCACGGTGTACATGGGTTTGTACGACGTCGAGTTGCTGCCACCGTGTGATATAGCCAACAGGCAATCCAGTAAACGACATCTGGAAGACTTTACCCGAGGTCGCGTCATTGGGAAGTTGGAAGAAGGTCGAAGTGTGACTAGTGTGGCCGAGGAGTTCGGGATCGCTCACAGCATCGTTTCATGAGCTTGGAGAGCATTTCAAACGACAAGAACAGCTGTCCGAGAGTTTAGCATTGGTCTTCCACGAGCAACCACGGCGGTGGACGACCGGTATATTGTCGTAAAGGCGAGAAGAGACAGACAGCAGACAGCGGGAGAAATCGCAAGGCACATGCAACTGGACGTCCGTTATCGCATTTTACCGTGGCCAGGAGGCTGCACAAAGGTGGTCTATTTGCACGACGACCAGTACGGTGTGTGCCATTAACGCCTGCTCATCGGAGACAGCGTTTCTGTGGTGCCAGGAACACAAGAACTGGACACATCAGCAATGGAGTCAAGTTCTCGTTACGGATGAGAGCCGATTTAGTCTGACGAGCGATTCTGGACGTATACACATCTGGAGAGAGCAGGGAACACGCAATCACACCTCCAACATCATCGAAAGGGACCGGTTTGGAGGTGGCGGAGTTCTCGTTTGGGGCGGTATCATGCTTGGTAGCCGTACTGACCTCCACATCTTCCAAGAAGGTTCTCCTGCCTCACGTGCGTCTGTTTAGAGGTGCTATGGGTCCTGAGTTCCTCTTCATGGACGACAACGCTACACCTCATCGTACAGTGGCTGTCGCAGAGCTGTTGGAGAGTGAAGATATTCAACGCATGGATTGGCCCGCAAGATCCCCGGACCTAAATCCAATCGAACACGTGTGGGACCTTCTCGGGAGACGCTTGGCAGCACGTCACCATCCGCCAGCAACGATTCCGTAGCTGCGATTGGCGCTACAAGAGGAATGGGCGGCGATGCCTCAACAGCTCCTTGACAACTTCGTCCTCAGCGTGGACAGACGTTGTAAATCCTGCAACGCAGTCAGTGGTGATCATATCCCTTACTAAAGGCTGGATTTTTCTTGGCAGCCGCCTGTCAGATGGACATTTCTGTCTTCTGTCCAGTTGTTCTCGAAGCTACCTTTTCAACAAAGTGCCTTTGTATCCTTTGGATTCCTTATTTAGACGGTTTTGCTCACTTGTCCCATATTCGTACATCTTGGGGATCTTATGGTATGATTTGAGTCGATGTGGAGCACTTCTGTACGACGTTACATTCGAAAAACCGCCTCGTCCTTAATTTTTGCACGCCAGTGTATATCAACTGGTGTTTGACCATGTGACCTGCGCAATCATTTAAGAAATAAAACGGAAAACATCCATTCGTATTTAGCCCGCTTAAGATTGATACAACGCGCTTTTTTGTTTTCGGAATATCGAAGGTACGCACGACAGAAGAAACTGGTGCGGGTCACACTTAATTCATGTCATGCTAATCCAATTATTATCTTTAGCGTTCTATAACATGGGAACAATACTTTTTATCTTTTTATAACATTATCTTATCAAAATTAATGTTAAAAAGCGAAGATTTAGAAACAATTTTTTGTCATAGAGCTTATTAATTAGGTCGTAAAGAAAATGCTTTTAAGGGAGTTTTTCGTAAAGATAATCTTTTTCTAAAAAAATGAGAATCTCCATTCCATTTTTTTTTCGCTCCTTTGAAAAGTGCTAATTTTATATCTCAAAATTTTCGCATTGTTTTCCTTTAATAATGCCTTTTTAGAGGTGTTTTCAGGGCTTCTGTTCGCAAATACTTTGCAAGACTTATGGTGGTTGAATGGCTACGACCTAGAAAAATTTACATTACTCAAAATGTCAAGGGGAGAAAAAACTCGTTTGGTTTCATAGATGCTTCGTCACCCTCGAGAAGGATAATTTGCTTGTTGAAGTGAGAGTTAATCACGTACCAGACAACGGTGCTGAAATGCTGCTGAGTTAATCACGTGCCTCAAATTATTATTATCACCTTCCGCTTGAGACGCTCCTTCAAAGACAAAAATGTCAGGCGAAATGATCTTCCATACTTGACTTCACATTCATCGCTACTTGAGACGCCTCCGTACTTCTGAAGGCGACATCATCCAGAAAACCGTTAATTGTTAAGATTATTACCCCCGTACACGAAAGATGGCAAACTGTATAATGCGCTTATGGTTAATTAATGCTATTAAATTAAACAACCGCAAGCCTTGATATCATTACGAATGAAAAAGAACTCGAAGCAAATATATCGCTCCCCACATACACTTGCTTAGCTGAAGAAATATTCTTTGCGAATCTGCAAACATATGTACAGTCATTTGCAAAAGTTTAAGACCACCTGTCAATTTATTGAAAATTAAGATTTCCAAGGAAACAGTCAGAGAGATATTTGAAAGAATGACACCACAGATGAATACTTCCATTCTTTGGAACACAAAAAGGCCGAAATCAGTACTTTGTGTGGCCACCTTTGTTTTTTGTATGGGCAGAATACGATGTGGCATACTCCCTATGAGGGATTTGCAGTAGTCACTTGAAATGTCTTTGCACCACACGTACTTTATCGCGTCAATCAAAGCTTGGGAATTTGATGGCTGTTTTTCTGCTACCTTGTCTTTTAAAATGGTCCACACATTTTTGATGGGGTTAAGGGCGGGACTATTACCGGGCCAGTCAAGAGCAGTTATGTTTTTCCTCTGCAGATAGTCCTTTACTGTCTTTGATCTGTGGCATGGAGCAAACATCTTGCATAAAGATTGTGCATTTGTGCACTTGCGTACGAGTTAACAGCTTCTCATGTAACATTTCCAGATAAAAGGGACCAGTCATGCAAGTTAGTGCCTGTCTGCAAAAAAGGATAATGAAGCAGTACCGGATGCTGACATAGCACCCCATATCATCTGACTGGGCAGATGTCTCACGGTGCTAACGGTGTATTTTTCATCAAACCTTTTGCCTTTTGGTCGTCGAAAATGTGCTTCACGTGATTCAAATTGATGCACAGTTGATTCACCAGAAAAAGAACTTGGCTCCAATTTTCAGCAGTCCAAGATTGATGACGCTTCGCAAACTGGAGTCTTCTTTTTCATGACAGAGGTTAGTCTAGGTTTATGCGCAGGTTTATAAGATATCGGGAAACAGTGCTGCTACTAATATCAGACTTTTTTGAATGTAGAAACGCCTTGATTTTCATGAACGAACTCGTCGGAGAACGCATAACTATTCGCTTTATGGTATTGTCATCAGATGGGGTTGTTTTTCTTGGACGTCCACTTCTGTTTCGCTCGCTAAATTCACCTGTATCTTGATATTTTATGATCGTATTATGAATAGCAGTCTTGCTCACATTCACCTTTTTGCTTACGTCACGTTCGGAGTATCCTTCATGATATAAAGTCACTATGTGTGCCCTCTGAGTAACACTTAATGACCTTTTTCCCCATTTTTCGCTACATAAAAAATATGTACAAAACCTCTCAGCATGGAAACCAGAAGCAAACTGACGCTCACACGCTTCCCCTAATTCTATCAACAGCTGCTACTGCAGGAAGATGCAACACCGACAGGAAGTTAAGTAATACAGACAGTAGCTGACGCAATCGGGAGAAATTTAATACCAACAGGTGGTCTTAAACTTTTGCAAATGAGTGTACAGCAGATTCTTTTGGCAGTGTAACATCCGCTTTGGGTACCGAAAGACAAGAGGAATTTTCCGTGGCAAATATTTATATAAACTGGCTCCAAGAAAGGTAGAAAACCGGAATCGGAGAACAGAATCGACATTTCTTCGGAATTTGTGTCGAAGAGGTGAGAAGCTACACTTTCAATAAAATGATACCTACCACTCAAAAATGAGCAGATGTACACATGCTCTTGGTAAGTACCCGCAGCAAGACTGTCTTAAAAATATCAACAGATTTCAATAGGTTTATGCTCAGGTTTATAGCGGTTGGCGTAAAAGCCGACCACCCCATTTTAAAATATGAGGATCAGTAAAAAGTCTGGGCACGCTTAAAGCCGAACGTCAAGTTTCAAGAGTTTGAAAATTAGACGCTGAAATCGAAGTAATGCAAAAATCCGTTTTCGTATGATCAATAATTCTTTCCAATGAAAAATATGTTTACCTAATCCTTACAGTATCTAGCTATATCAGCCCACGGAGCCCCAACATTTTCCCTTTGTTTTTATTAGAAATTAAATTTAAAAATCGGTATTTACTCGGAATTGTTAACACAGCAATCAGACAGAGATTGTCTGACATCTCTGAACTGCCTGTATTTACTTTCTTTAAGAGACATCATTGACATCAGAAAACTTTCATCGGTCTGGAGTAGGAATCGAACCCGCATCTCCCGATTTCCGTTTGAACATGCTATCCGTTACACCACCCACGACAATGCAGACCAGAGTATCTGAATGTTAAGAATCAGAACTCACAGATTTGTGCCAGCCAAAGCAAATTCTGTATCCTCGTAGGGTAGTTACGTAAATCACATTTTACTCTGTCCGACCTAGATTGGGTGGGCGCCAGTAACTGCGACCCGAGCAATTGTTTTCACAACACAAAAAAATTTGAGCTTGGATTTCAGTTTAAATATATGTTTTTTCCATTCCTCTTTTTCTTGTTATAAAGATTATAGAATAAGAACTTTATATAAATAAATAAATGTGTTTCTTATTTTGGAATCAAAATAACAGTAATAAAAACAACTAGATAAACAGCCACTTTGAGCAGGGAAAACAACTTTTCAGACAGAAAGGAGGTGGCGGACCAGATAAGTACTGATTCTGAACTTCAATTTCGCTTGAAAAACAAAACGAAATTAAAAACGAGAATCTGCTTAGTTCATTGCTTCATATCGCAAAAAGGGTGTGGAAGTAATGGGAAATACGCATTTCTTGAGGTAATTCATGAAAACATATGAAGCCTCTTGTGCTATTTTGTCCTATCGCAAGCAGCTCCCTCCCGCCCCCTTTTAGAAACCATTTTCTTCCAAAACATTTTGAACTATACGCGAGTATACACGATATATAACCTTATTTTATATGCGGTTAAGTAAACCGAATCGGGAGAATGTTATTGCGAATATACTATTGTGAACTACAAGGTGGTCCGTTTGGGTAGGAATGATTTTAAAAATGTTGAAGTATGTAACAGATATATGATAAGTCAATAGAAATTACCTTTATAGATGGGAGTTTGTCTTGTGAGATACCCTTTATGAACGAACTCGGCAGAGTTCATATCGAGTGCTCAATTCTTGGCACGTGTTTTCTAACATCTGATGAGTCATTTGTGTGAACGCTGCAGTACGGAGGTCAAATTTTACCCGAAGGGCCACGAAAGATGTGATTTCATGCGCTGTAGCCAGTGCGCACGCTTCTGAACGGCGAGGAAAGACAGGAGTTTAATAATCCGTAAGCAGTGCTCAAGCGCCTTCGCAGCACAGTGGCAAAATTGAAAATGGTAGCGACCGTTCAACAACGCACAAACGTGGCCTGTGGTATGCAAAGTTTGAGAGTGTTACGGCTGTTCAACGAGAGCTTTGTCGTGTTTATGAGGTCAGGAAGGCGCTTAAGTACAACAGCATAATGCATTGGTACCGCACATTTGAAGAAGCGGGGTCCATTATAAAGCCAAACTCCGGTGGCCATAAGCATGAGCCTCAAAAAGAAACCAATCTTTCCGCCGCCTTGGAGGATAGCCCGCGGAAAAGCCTACGACGCTTATCCTTTGAGCTGGCAGTGCCATACACAACATGTCAACGCATTGTGTGGCATTAGCTGAAAATGTAGTCGTATCGCTTACAGCGTGTACAGGCAGTACGCGAGCGTGACCCCACTTGTCGCTGGAAGACAGGAACTCCCTCAACAACACATTCAATGACAACTGGTGTGGCCGCGATGGCTCTATTGTTTAGCCAGCAACATCTCCGGATCTCACTCTCCCAAGTTTCTTCCTGTAGGGGTTTGGGAAGAACATCGTCTACGCACAACGACCTCAAAGCCTGGATGATTTGAAGGTGAAAATTTCTGCAGCGTTCGCATTAATCATTCCGCAGATATTAGAAAACACGTAGCAAGAATTAAGAACCTGGTATGAACTGTCCGCAATGGGAGTAATGTAGAGGCCTACACAAACTCCCACCCACAAAGGTAATTTCTGCCAAGTATTGACCTATTACATCTGTTACAAGCCATATCATAGCATTTCTAAATTATTCTTACCCCAAACGGATTACCTTTAGTTTATTAATTTATCACCTCTCCAGTTTTGGTCGGTAGTCGACTTATTCAGTTACCTGACAAACCATCGGCATACCTTAATTTGAAAAGTGCTGGCATGGTTGGTTGTTGGAGATTAGATCATTGGTTTAACTCAGTAGGTACAAAAATATTCATGTATGGGGGTATAAGCTATATGACACCGGCAATGACTATTCGGTTGCCCGTTCGTTTCGCTTATGTTCGGGGATAAGCAAAAAGATGTCACCAAAACAAAAATGATTTGCACTGAATAAGCATATCTTCCGACAAAAGTATCAAACCCAGTTCGCCAAAGACAGCTTAAGGCAATTTTTGTTTTAAACTGAACGATCATTGGTTTCTCCTAATAATGAAATGGAATTTTCCGCGAAGTACTGGAAAAATGTGGCACCCGTAAAGCTTGGAACCGTATGGGAAATCGCGATCGTGATTAGAGCAGTCGGGCGGTTGTGAGAATTTTGAAACCACGACTTTTCAGGCGCAGATGCAGTGACAAATGAAAAATAACGCTGCGCCCAGTAGTGGGGCATTCGGTGGCCGAGTAGTCTGAGGAACTGGCTTCTGACCATTCAACGCAGATGGGCTTTAATTTGCGTCTCGGGTGGAGCACAAGTGGTTTATTTTTATGATGTCACTAGCTCTATTTCTTCCTTAGAACCGCAGCCCTCAATTTGGGACGAGCGATTGCTTACAATACGAAGAGTTTCACATGATGGTCATCCGATGTCCATTAAAACCACACAATGTTAAAGGATTTATTCTAATCGGACCAGTAGAAGCTAAGGTATCGCTAAACGAAAAAAAATTCCTCCATCCAGAGCGCCCATTAGAAATTCCCTAAATGACCCAGGAAATAATGCTAATAACTGCAGTAGACTGATTGGAAAGAATCACGTTTTTAATAGGGTTTCCAGAAGCGCAGATACAGCTCTATAATGTGAACAAAATGTGTATTACACAAGGGTCATTTCGAAAGAATTGGTTGCTATTATAGCGTTTCACTCTTAAGAGGCCACAAAATACTTACGTAAGTACAAGAATTGTGTCAAAACAACTGAGAATGTTTTTAAAAAAGATATATGCGTACCTTAATTAACAAGGAAGTGGTCATCTTTTTCGAATTTTTTTTTTATTTGATAGAAGGTTTATCGACCGCCGTGAGCAACTCAATGGGCTATAAGCAGTCGCCCGTCCCTAATTTAGGGTCACTGGTTCCAGGGAAGGGAGAGAGCCAGTGCCGTAAGACAAACACAACATTCATGCCTCACCGGGATTCGAACCCGGACCCCGTTCGAACGAATGATCAGAGGCCATCGCTTAGACCACTGTGCCACCGGGGCGGCTCTTTTTCGAAATGCTGTCCCTTGCATCGATTACAGGTGTCCCAACGTTCCTCCTACTTTTTGACTGTCTTCTGGAATTCTTCTTCTGTAATGCTGTTGAAGCACCCTTGCACAGCTGTAATAAGTAGTTGATCAGTCTCAAATTGTCGTCCCCGTAATATATTTTTTTAAACGGGGAACAACCGGAAGTCACATGGTAAAAACTCTGGACTATATATGAAGGTTGGGCATCAACTTAATATTGATTTTCTCCAAATAGGAAAAGACAAAACTGGCCATGTGCATCCTTGCATTAGGCTGCACATGAAGACAAATTGAGAGCCCAAGTTGAACAAAAAACTCGTACAATGCCCAAATGCTCGGTTAAAGTTCTGTGAATTGATGATTTTGCAATGTGAACCATATCTTTGACATCTCTAATTGATGGGTGTCCGTCTTCCTGTATAATAACACCTATTGTATTGATGGTTACCTCTGTAACACTCCTTGAAAGTCTTCCTCCATGCGGGATTAAAGCCACCGACTCACGACCATCCATAAATTCTTTACGCCATCTGTAAATTGTTGATGTACTTAGACATTTATCTTTGTAAGCTTCTTGCATAAAACGGGAAGTCTCTCTGACAGACTTCTTAAGTCAACAGCAAAATTTAATGGCGCATCTTTTTCTTCTTTCACATTCATTTTTTCGAACAGATCACAGCGTGAAAACACTTGCTAGGGGTTCACGAAACAACGCTTATTAAATTGCGCACTACCAACGACGAATGTGTGATAAATATGCGGTCAGTTGCTATGATTACTACACCGACTACTGTTTTCTCGAGACTCGTCCCAATGTCGAACGCAGTATTGCACATTTTCTATAAAAACATTCTCAGTTGTTTTGGATAAAGGCTATGTATATCATATATTTCTCTTTGCAAAGCAGCTGTTCAAAATAATCTCCACCGGTGACGCACATGCGCCATCTCTTAACCCACGGTGAAAATCCTGTTTGGAAATAGCATTGTCTGACATATCTTTAAATAAACTGTGATGAACCCTGTGTTGTCAAACCTTTGTCTTCAGATACTATCCTTCATCAAAAAGAAGAGCTAAATGCTTGATTGTGCCAGATGGCGATAGCCGGGGTTGTTGCAAAATGTGGTGCGACCTTATGTTGTAGCCAAAGGGAATTTAGTTCTTTTTGCTACCTCATATCTCTGATGGCCATACGAAGCCTTTCTGGGGTCGGAATGGACCGATTACTGTTTACAGCGCACGCGATGTGCTAGTCTAAACAAAATTCATCAGTATGCCACCCTTGGCGTCTCAGCATACAACGTTCATAGTACTCCTTAGTGGTCGCTTAGATCTGAATTGCTTCTGCTTGGAAGAAGCAATTCAGATCTTGGATTCATGCCAATCTCCACCCCTTTTATTTCATAATTGGGTGTTGTCTGATGAGGAACACATTTGGCGGATTCTTTTCGATAGTCTAAATCTGCGTTTCTTTCCTTTTAATGGATCCCAATGAAAGGAAAAAGAACAGGAATTAAAAAACAAGATGGAGCAGTAATATTATGAGATGTGCTTCAAGACGGTTGACTCTAAATGAAAACAGTGACAACTGGAAGAAAGAAGGGGAGACCTGTGTTCAGCAGCGGGCGGTAAAACCGAAAGAAGTTCACTTGGTGGGAGGAAACAAGTTTCACAAGAATCATCGAAACACCCATATCTCATCGAGATTTGAACCCATTCCTACAGGAGTACGTGGAAGAGTAATCTAACCACTTGACTATTCGTAAACCAAGCCGATGAAAATATTTCACCACACGGTCGTGAAAGCGGCGTCCCGAAGATACGCATTAAGCCAGAACACATTTTCTTATTTGCTCTGTTACGGAATTCTATGATTATGCTCATTTAATATTTAGCTACAAGAATTAGAGACGGGGAAAATGTAATACCGGACTAAAGGAAGTCTAAGTATTCTCTCGGAAAAATGTTAAAAATGTTTGCAAGCGAAACTTTTATTCTCTTCTTTCTTACTTTAATGTGATCCATTTATCTTTGACCCTTTTAGCTGACTGTAAATACATTTTTAGAACTTTAAATAGGAGGCTACTGCAAAGCATTTTGTTGCATCAATCTCAAAATAACACAGGCACTTAAAAGATCTCTCCCGAGAATGCAGTTAGACGAAAAGGAGATGCCTTTGACTTTTACGAGGACAAACTTCCAAAGCACAAAAATGAAGGAATCAGTCAAACAAGGGAAAAACATCCAGAATTTCTGAGGTATATTGGGAATGCGAAAGAAATGAAAACCGGAATTTTCCTAAAATTAGGAACGAATGACGCGAAGATCGCATTTTGTATTGGAAAACAGTGGGAAGTCAAACTATACACAACCGCTAAAATGTTGAGGGAATTGTAACACGAGATCAAATAACGGTAAAAGACTGAATTTTATGAACAAAAGAGGAATACAAGCGTTGACGAAAATATACAGTATTTTAGGAGTTAAAAAGTATGTGCAAACAAAAAGTAATGTAAAAACCAATGCATAACAAAACAAGAAAGGTAACACCGAAGTTTGAATCTTTTCTGATGTTGAGTAAAATTTAGCAAAGTTATTCATAGCCAATAGAACCGGTTAGAAAAGTAATCAATCGATTTAAACAATCGATAAAACATCCATAAATAGAAAAAGCTACTTCCACCAGCGGCTGAATTTTTTCTTTTCTTTTTTTTTTTTTTTTTTTTTTGATTGGAGGTTCAGCGACCATGGTGAGCAATTCAGAGGGCTATAAGCAGTCGCCCGTCCCTAATTTAGGGCCACTGGTTCCAGGGAAGGGAGAGAACCAGCGCTGTTAAGGCAAACACAACAACCATGCCTCATCGGGGTTCGAACCCAACTCCATCTCGGACGAATGTTCAAAAGCCACCGCTTAGACCACTGCGCCACTGGAGCGGCGCTGAAAAGTATGTTAAAAAAAATGGTGCTAAAAAGTTTCTCATAGCAGAAAAAAGATATCAGAAAAAAATAGATTTTCTAATCGAACGTTTACAATAAGAAGTATTGAAGGAAATTTGATATAAACCTACGCCCTGTAGCGGAAGAATTTTGCATAATGGAAAAGTTGAAAATATGCGCAAAGTATTCTTCATAGCAAAAGGTATGCTAAGGAAAAATAATTTTTCAAATACATCTCCTGGAAGAAGAGAAAGTGAAAATAAGGTTTTGTTGGCCTTTGCGCCCCACAGCGGGGAACCTGTGCACTATTTAAAGAGGATAATGCTCCCCATCTTTATTGTAGAGAATGACACAGTAAAAATGGAAAATTTTCAATAGGGTTTTTAGAAGAGGAGATACAGCTGCAAACAAAAGTACACAAACACCACCTAGCGACAGAACTGAACTAAAAAAAAAAAAAACATTAAAAATTTGCGCCCTCTAGCGGCGAATTTCTGTATTATTTTGGGGAGGAGATACACATGAAATATTTTCATAATTAGTAGTTTCTGGTCGAAAAAGGTTTTCTTCAATGGGTTTTTGTCCCGCAGACAAATCTGCAATCATGTGAACAGAAACGTGAAGTTACGCCCTCTGGTGGCACATTTGTGAGTTAAGAAAAAATTTAACTTATATGCAGAACATTTCGTTCCGGAAACGCTTTGAAATAAATAATAATTTTTCAAATCGGACCCCAAGAGGCGCAGAGATCGACAAAAATATGATATACATCTAAGTCACCGGCGGAAAAACCATGAACTATTTTATAAGCAGTAAGTATTCTCAAAATAGTTTTCCAGGTGAGTGGTATCATCCCACGAATGAATGTTTTCAATCGAGTTTTCTGAAGTGCAGAGTTTGCTGTAAATACATCAGAAAGAGAAATAAACACTTACACCCTCTAGTGGCCAAACAGTTCTCAACAAAAAAATTAAAAATTATTTGTAGAATATTTCCCACCAGAAACTGTGTCCGATGAAAAAATAATTTTTGAAATCTGACTTTTAGAAGAAGATATATCGGGGAAATCCCAATTTATCATTATGACCCCTAGCGGAAGATATATTCATCACTTGAAAAAGAAACTGGACCCAAAATAGTCTTCGTTATAAATGGCATCGAAAGGAAGAAATGTTTTTATCAATCGGAACATATGGGGAATAACATGTATTTTGAATTCGATAGCAGTTGCATTTACGCCCTCTAACGGCGACGTTATGCATCGTCAAAAAAACCGGACAGCAAGCATCCTCGTTCTCGCATGCCAGTTTTTCCAATGCGAAAATAATTTTTCAAATCCGACTAACAGCTGGAGAGGTACGGTGTCCACAGATGGAAAAACGGACAAAGTGATACTATACGTACGTGAAAACGAAACGTGGATTAGAAATTTCAATGAACACGCACTACGACTAATGAAGTATATACACTGCTGTGCAATTAATATCTTGACACCTATGGAGGTCTACAAGTATTCTTTGATTACAGAAATTTTAATGTTGTGAGCTGAAACCTATGGCTCTTATGACGGCCTCTTGTCTGTGTTGAATACTGATCACCAGTTTTTAGTAAATACTCGCCAATATGCACCACATTCTAACCAATGACCAATTCAGCTTTATTTCTTGGGCGATCTCTTCTTCTACGTACTCCACGATTCAATTTGTCCCAGAGATTCTCTGGAGGGTTTAGGCCAGGAGTCTGGGCTGGTCACTCTAATGTTTTGACACCCATATCCTCAAACCGATCTCCAACGACGTGAGTAGTACGAAATGGTGAGTTGTGCTGCTCACAGGGTATAGGCCTCTTCTAAATTACTGCCACAATGTTGGTATGGCATAATTCTCCAAGACGCCTACGTAGAGTTCAGCTTTCATGGTTTTGTACAAATGAACTAGTGAGTACAAGCCGAACCACGAGAGAGAGAGAGAGAGAGAGAGAGAGAGAGAGAGAGAGGGAGAGACAGCACCATACAACCGCACTGCCTCCTCAAAACTTCAATGATGGGGCAATACAGTCCGGAAGTTACATTTATCCCGCCATCCGCCACATCCACGAACGGTCATCAGACTGATAGGCTTTGTGCCGTGACTTATCAGTGCACGGCACAGTTTTCCATTGGTCTACAGTTCAAGATAAACGTTCGTTACACCACGCCAATCTGCAGGTGGCATTACCCAAAGTGATTAGTGAGTAGTAGATGGCTGCTCGCCCGCGGTAATCCATGTCATGCAGCTTCCTGCGTGAGTCAGCCTCAGCAGTCTCACACAGGAACCTTACACCTATGTATGTGCATCGTGTTTCTTCCTGGAGAAAGCTACTTCCAACAGAATAATACCACAAGGGTCCAATAGTCACCAGGAGCACGATAGTAAATTCAAAGTGCGAAACTGGCCCACACAGTTCCCAGATCGTAACCCACTTGAACACTTGTAGGATGAAATTGAGAGAGCCATACGTAACAGATATCCTTCTTTAGCAAACTTTTGGCAGTTGATAGACGACATGACATCCGCTTCGCTGATCATACCTGTACAACGCTATTTCGTTAAATCCATGCCACATCGAACCGCGGCTGTTTCGATAGCCAAGAGAGGTCCAACACGTTCTTATCTAGGAGTTCCTAATAATTTGCTACTGCTGCGTACATGCTTGTATAATCTAGTTTATTATTTTGTTCTTAATTTAGTTGTTTGTAAATTTTCTGTAGTATGGTTTTAGTTACTCACACTGAGAAAAGCAATAGCACTGTAGAAAAGTCACCCATGAATGAGCTAGAAGCATATTTTCCGCTATTTCTTGCTTCAGTTTATCAAGACCTCAGCTGACAACAAACATTTTAGAACGAATGAGTGTTTTAAGTTACAGTGTAAATGAGCAATGTCCGTTGCATAAGTTTGAGGAGAATTGCTTAACATATTGCGATAAGCCCGGACGAAATCTATTTAAAAATGGCTTTCCATTCTAATACAAAAATATCAAATCCAGCTCATCGATCATTCGGTCTATCCCCTTAATCCCTCGATTTAAGCCCGAATCGCGTAATTGATTCTCACACATGGAGGATCAAGGATGTGAAGAATTTCTCGTGCAAGATGGATTCCCGTCCCTGTCATGATACATTTAGGAGTAGGCAAACGAGCATACTGCTCTGCAGATTCTTACGGAGATCCATAAATGGATATTGCTGAGCTGATTAATAATAAGTGGCAAGACAGAAATAATTGAATAAAGCGTGAGGCCTTTCAACTCACCAAAAGCTAATTTTCTCGACAATCAAATTTGCAATTCGTCTAAGCATCCCCTTCTATTAAACTGCAACCTAACTGGCTTCGGGATCTTTTGGAATTTTAAAACAAATGTCTCTTTGAATAAATTCATCAATCACTTTGTGGTTGAAAGGATTTAGCACTACAATTATTCATAACGAACGAGTAAAATATTAGTTTCAAAGGGGGAACTGATATCATCAGAGCTTTCTTCTCTCTATATCCCTTTCTCTTAAAAGCAGTAATTTAACTTCACGAAGATTTTCAATTTGCCGCATAACTTGTAATTTCTTAGTATTAATGAGATTATGTAGACATGGCGTAAATCAGTGAGTAACATCTTGAATTATGGACTAGCTGCGTTGCTTTAGCGTTATTTTACCCAGACCTGACAAAAATAAGTCCTTCTGTCTCGTGCTCCGTGAATCCTCTAACCCACCGGTGGGCGTTCGGTTAGCCTATGATTGTAGACACACTTGGGAAGGTTCGAAGTCATCCTCGAGGTCATTTCTCATTACTATTTTGATTAAAAAAACAAAACACGAAGGCATATATATGGCACACACGTTGTAGTCAAGACCCCGAAGGAATGTATAGAGTTGAAAAGAGTGGGCGACGGAGGAGTGTGCGAAGACATATGCCATGTATTATTACTACACGGAGTAGCACTTCAAATAATAGGCACTTTGGATTCTTTTAAATGCAAGTTACATCGACAAATTTCCCAATTAATGAGGAGAAAAACAAATTATCTGACGTCAATAAAAAAAAGAAATACAAAATAGAATGAAAGCATCGATTTATTGGCAACCACTTCAGAAAGCTGCATTCCAAAGATCTTGACTTTATTGTGACTTTTTTAAGATCTTCTTCAGCTTAAACTGACAGACAGCATTTGCTGATAAATTTGCAAAAATAAATTCAATTATTTTGGCAGAAAAATAAAACATTTTACGTGTATGTCTTGAAATTACGACAAGTGACAAGAAGCCAACTTTTGGAAACTTAGTTTCAAGAAGAATACCTTTCTAACATTCATGGTGAATGTACATTTTACATCATGTTTATGAGCACCGACACTTTCCACCGTATAAACCTTCATAACGAAAAGCCAAAGTGTGCTCACCAATCAACAACCTGATGGCTGTGTACATCTCCCGGCTATTAAAGCCTGCATACCAAATCAAAAATTAGCAACTTGTCAGATCCAGTCCGAAAATTCGAAATCATAAAATGTAATATATACACTATATTGACAAAACTCACCGGACACCAACAACAGAAACACAGCATATCATTTATTGACATACACTAGCACGGTATCGATCCACCTCTGGCTTTAATGCATGCACTGACCCTTTGAGACATGCTTTCGACAAGGTTTTGGATCACAGCGATAAGTACGCGCTTCCATTCAGTACATAATGCTGCCGCTAACTGTTGCTTAGTAGTAGGCCTTGGTTCCAAACTTCTTATGCGGCGCTCTAATTCATCCCATAGGTGCTCTATGGGATGAAGATCAGGGCTCTATGCTGGCCAGTCCACACACGATAAGAAATCATCGTCAAACCACGCCGTAACAGTCCTTGCTTTATGACTCGGTGCATTATCCTCCTGGTACCAACAAGGCTCAGTTCCATAGTATTGCCACAGAGTTGGTAGGGCATAACTGTTCAAAATATCGAGGTAGACATGCTGGTTAACAGGTTTGTCCACGATAACCAATGGGCTCGGACCATAATACGAAAAACACCCCCACACGAGTACACTGCCAGCTCCAAACTTGACCGAAGGAACAGTACACTGAGGTAAATAGCGTTCCCGCGGCTGCGGCCATACCCACACACGGCCATCAGACTGATGGATCGTGTATCTGAATTCATCAGTCCATGGGACCCGTTTTCATTGATCTATGGTTCACGATAAATGTTCTCGACGAGTAGCATTCCGAGTGGAGATAAAAGGCTTATGAGCAGCCGCACGACCAGGGTAACCCATTGAAAGAAGTTCTCCGCGAATGGTACATGTACATACCGAGGTATTTTTACTCACCTGTAAACTGAGGTCTTGTGCAGTACTCCGTCGATTAGCTGTAACGACTCTCCTGAGGCTTCGACGTCTTCTATCACCGATTTTCTTTGGTCTCTCGGTACGTTTTGCTGCTTCAGGCACGCCATGTGACTTCCACTTAATTCAGTACATGCAAAACATTTGACTTGGGTATGTTTAAATGCCTCTCGGTTTCTCTTATGGGTAACCCACTAATATATCACCCAACAATATTTCCTTTCTCAAAGTCAGTTCTCTCCCGCCACGACATTTTCACTCAACCTCACAGTGCGATATGATCGAGCCAGCTGCAGGCTTATTTTTATACCGTTTGCAGCTGTACCGCGCATCTTAAGAACGCAGCGAATGCGTTCATTTGCTTTTGAAGGGGTGTCCGGTGACTTTTGTCAATATAGTGCACGTGAGACTGACGAATAAGACATAAAAGCTGAACTTTTTAACCGGATGAAAAATTAGAAGGCACGGTAAAACAGTGAGAACATAATGCAGCATGAGGAAGATGGAACATCTCAATTTAATTTATTTATGTAAATATTAAACTGTAACACTTTCCTGAATTCAGAAAATAAAATTATTGACATTTAACAAAACCATAGGATAGAGGGAACATCTTTGGGGAAAAATTACGATTACGGGCGAAACTTTCACTCCCTCCGATGTCCGTTTTCGAAAATGTTTCCCGCATTTTCAAGATAAAATGCAAATTTCTATGGAAAAATATAATATTTAACAGCAATACTGGGCAGAAGAAACATTGCGCAAAGAAAAAAAAAATAGGAATACGGGGAAAATGTTCATTCCGTTTAACTTCCGTTTTCGAAAATTTTGAAAGAAAGCCGTTCCTAGACGGAAAATGCCCCCCCCCCCCCCATTTCTCGTCATTTCTGCATCAATGTCGAAAATGACCCAAATGGAGACAAAAAATAAAACAAAAAAACAACCGGAATTCTGCGAATCCGCGGAAGAATCTCATTCATGATAACAATCGTTTGACAGCTTTTCTAGTCACTTTCCCTACACTGAGCATGTCGTTTTATTTCACTCTGACTAGCTTCCAGCCGTAGCCGAAACGTGGGAGAAATTAAACGGTTCTGATATGACGTTCAGAATGAAAATAAGCACAAGTAACAAAAACTGTGTGAGATGTGTATTTTTAATTTAACCATTTTTTTTGTTTTAATTTAGGGTTTAACGACCACCGCGAGCAACTTTAAAGGCTATAAGCAGTCGCCCGTCCCTAATTTGTGGTCACTGGTTCCAGGAAAGCGAGAGAGCTAGTCTAGCGAGTGACGTGCCTGCCCCGCAGGACGCACACAACACAAAGGCAGATAGCAGCGAGAACGAACGTCTGCATAGCTCAGTTGGTAGAGCGACTTCGTCCGGAATAAGTGGACTCGGGTTCGATCCCCGGCGTGGACCAAAAATGACGGAGAAATTTACTTCGTTATAATGGCGCCCGAGCTTCCCGGATGGACCGGCCGTTAAAGATCTCGCAGTGGTGTGATGTTCTTTCCACACCGCGAGATAGGAAAAATAAGAGAATCCCTTCTTTAGCGCTTTGAAAAATAAATATGTTTACGTTGCATTCCACGCACCAGATTGACTGGGAGTTTTCAAGTGCACGTTGTACAGCGGATGGCGACCTGCAACGATTCATGGTCACGGCTGACCCGTGGGCCATGCCCCGGCCCCCTTTGGGGGGATGGGACGTTCCTGCCCCGCAGGACGCACACGACATAAAGGCAGATAGCAGCGAGAACGAACGTCTGCGTAGCTCAGTTGGTAGAGCGACTTGTTCCGGAATAAGTGGACTCGGGTTTGATCCCCGGGGTGGACCCAAATGACGGAGAAATTTACTTCGTGATAAGCGCCATAAGACAAACACACTACACATGCTTCGTGCGGGACTCAAACTCGGGCCCACTCGGACGGCGGTCCGAGTGGGCAGTGATTAGGTCGAAGAGAAGTGGTTAAAGACAGCGCTTAGACCACTGCGCAACCTTACTTCTGAACATCAATTCTTATGTAAATTTTGTTACTTCACCGTTTGATTTTTCTTCTAAACGGCATTTCCAAATACATTTGGGCAAGACTAACAGCGAGTCAAAGCGAAAATAAAACGTTGTAGAAAAAAGAAAGTGTGTGGAGGTAGCTACTAGTCAGACGATTTGTTGATTATATACTACGAAAGTGCAAAGCGTGTACAGTATATTATAAAAGCACTCGGACACCACAATGTTTTGGGAGAAATGCCTTTATTATCGAAATTAGTGGTTACTCGGTAATCGTTCCACATTTTGCTTGTATGACAGCGGCAACACGTTAAGGCATACTGTCAACCAATTTTCAGTAGGTCTCGGCTGAAATGGCTCGCCAGTCGTTCTGCAAAGCTGCTGCCAGAGTGGAGTGCGAAGATGCCCGTTGGGGACGATTTCGTATTCGTCGCTCCATTTCATCCCAGATGGGTTCTATAGGATTAAGATCAGGACTCTGAGCAGGCCAGTCTAACAATTCTACCTCATTTTCAAGAAAGTAGTCCTGCAAACTCCGTGCAGTGCGGAAGGGAGATCGATCGTGTTGGAAGAGACATGGAGTGGGTCAGAATAGCGTATAAATTTGTGAACTTTATGTAAGTTTTAATATAGCTTAAATTCCTGGGAATTTCCTTTTCGTTATGTTTAATCTGTGTTTCTAGGTTTAACGAACCCTTCAACGTGTCGTTGACACCCAATTTAGAGACAATGGTTTTATAGAAAGAAGATAATCACAGTGCCAGAAGCAAGGCACAATATACACGTGTTGGGCCAGGACTTGAACCCAGACTCAGCAACACAAGAAATCAAAAGCCAGGGCCTTAGACCACCAGACCATTTTGTTTTCCGGGGGGGAGAGCAATCACCGTGATCAACTCAATGTGCTATACGCAGTCTCCCTTCTCTAATTTAGGGCCACTGCTCCCAGGAAAGCGACAGTGCCAGAGCCGTCAGACAAACACGACATCCATGGTGGCTTACCGGGCTTCAAACCTGTTCCGCTCTCAGTCGAATAGTCAGAAGCCAGCACTGCGCCTTCGGGGTCGCCCTGACCGTATCTGGGAATTTATTCTGATTTCCTATCATGATATGTAGTTAAATCCATTTGAAAACTTCATGGATTTTCACAAAGGGAAACCCAAGTCCTTTCTTGCTATAGGGATAAAATACTTTCCAGTTCGTCGCTGTGGTGATTTCATACTCCGTTGTCTAAACGAGACAGTGAAAGCTCACACTTATAACGTGAAAGCTCACACTTTATAAGCGAGCTCAAAATATGATGCTCACAAGAAAATAATAAATTTTGGATTTTAGCTTGCGGATAATTCGCGAATGTCAATAAAACTCGTAATTTTTTTTTCTTTTTATCATAATCTGAGACAGTGAGTGCCACAAAATGAATTACATTCCTCGCAAAAAGCTGAGAATATATTTAACAATATTACCGAGTTCACCCGTATTTCGGTATGACAAGACAAATCGATACCAGCCACACGCATTATCTAAAAGCACCTTAAGGTGAAAAAGAACTACGGTGGTATTTCAGAAGTCATGAAGACCTAACTCAGAAAGAGTCAATTATCATAAAAACGATCCGAACGACTGTAAAAATACAACTTACGAGCCTTCCAACTACACACGCTGCAAAGCCATCCAAGCCGAAATGTGTACGAGGACCTCGTCTGAAACGACAGGGGATAGCGTCGTTAAGTGTACACGTAAAAGCAGCCGATGTGCCTGTGTGCCTTAATAAACGCATCTTTTTCTTTAAGAGTTATAAAAGCTGATGTGAATTTACCGCTTGGAAAAGCATTTCCGTTTAATCGCTGAGAATTTCCATGTCAAAAACATAGCTTTACACTTTACGATGCTTTAAAGAGGATTCTTAAATACCTTGAAGTGGTCATGAAGCGAACAGAATTTTTAAGAGAAAGTGCTTTTCTCAAAGAAATTAGGCACCAAAATTAAGAGAACTTTAATTAATTGTGTTACGTTTCGCCAAGCCTTGAAAAATAAAAAACTTTCACGACTCTTAATTTAAATATAAACCTACTATTCGTAAAATAACTTAAAGGACAATAATAAATGGAATTTATGCTCTCCAAATATTTGTTCTGCGAAAGCATTCTTTGTAAAGAAGAAAAGTGGAAGCCTTCACTCGTCCGTAACGCGACATTAAAGAGACTTCAGTGGGGAAGTCATTACCAAAAACTTCAGTGTCGTATAGCAACATAAAACTCAGTGGTGCGCTCTTACGCAGTAACAAACAACACTCCGCTATCTACTTCTGAATGTAGTTCCCTTCAATCCGCTTTAATAATTTCCTACCTCTAGCAGCAATTTTTCCAGCATGCTTTTTAATTCTGACTATTTATTCATTTATGTAACTTTTATGATGGGCCGTATACGGCTAATGATCACCATATGTACATAAATTGTATGCACGACGTACACTCATGTCATGGGGACACCAACCTCAAATCAACTGGAATACCAACTTCACCCCGTGCGGTGACAAAGTTTTCTTCGTTACTATAAGAACTACACTAATCCTCTAGAAATATTCAGTGAATCACGGCACTTTGTCTCAATCTTTTCGTGCTGATCTCCCAACACAGGGACAGGCGTTTTCGGGGTTTACATTAAATGCATATTCGGCTTATGGACCAGCGTTATCTGGGTATTCCAAAAATTATCAGTATGCTATTTGGTCATTCGCGAACACGTTCAACTTGCCATGATGCCTGCACTAGCGAAGCAATGATAACAATATTTGACGAAATTATTAGTACCTTCTCTCATTACCAATAATACGTTCCCAAACTATGGGCAGTTCACGAACCCCCTTAAAAGTTCCATTAAGTCTGTGGAAAATATAAATCAGAGATCCAAATCCTGCTTGTTGTTGTAAAGAGAACCAGACATCTTTTTTTTTTCAAATGGTTAAAGTTGTTGAAATCACAGGGGTTCGTGCTGATGAATACGGTGGTGGGGCAACACCATCCAACCGCTCTGTTCAGTGAACGCCTGAACAATCCGGGGATCGTGCAGCTGTGTGTTTTGTATGAGGACAGGTAGCTTATATGATGTATTAGTCCCTACCGCAGGATATGTTCCTGTAAAAAAGACTTATTGCTCAGATGTTATAATCATGATCTCATCATACAACTTCGAAGAAGACACATGGCGGACATTCATGCCAACTACCAGTAAGTGTTTACTCTCATGGGACTGTGCACGGGGTAAAGGCGTCGCGGAAGAACCGAGATCAACCCAGGTCATTTGCTGATTTCGTTGACCGGGTGCAAAACATTCCACATAACTTTCTAAGTAGAGGAACCTTGTGTGCAACTTAATAGGTGTACAAATAACTTTTAAAGCGTTTCAAAGCAACGCACCATGTAATTTGAGAGAAAACAACAATATCTTTACAAAACACAATATGCGCCGTCATTATATATCACTTTCTTCCATCGGTCGGGCAGCTGACGGATTCCAGCCATGAAGAATACTTCGTCCTGTAACGCGATGAAGTCGTCAACCCATTTTTGCACTTCGTCACAAGTCCGGAACCGTACAGCAGACAAACCCATGTTGCATCGATCGGAACAAATTAAAGTCTGAAGGCGCTATGTCGGAACTATACGCTGGGTGCTCCAAAACTTCTCAGTCAAGCGTCAATAACGTTTCCTTGACCGATTTCGCGACATACGGCCTAGCGTTGTCATGCAGTAATTTCACGGGACGCAATCCTTTGCCTTTGACTGGACGTTTCCGACAGATTTCCTGGTTCAATCGCAGCAATTTTTGCTTGTAGCGATCAGCAGCAACAGTTTGACTCTGTTCCAATAGTTCATAATAGAGCACACCCTTCATATCCCACCAGATGCACAGCAGAACTTTCTTGGAGTGAATATTGCGTTTCGGTGTCGAAGTCGTTGCTTCACCGGGGTCTACCCAGTGTTTTTTTGCGTTTGGGATTGTCGTACCATATCCACTTTTCATCAACCGGAACGATTTTCCACAAGAAAGACTTTCGGTGTTGTTTATTCAACAGATTCAAACACTTCGTTACACGCTCATCCTTGTTCCTCTGGCTCAGGTCTTGTGGCACCCATTTTCCTTCCGTCTGAATCTTTCCCATTGCGCGTAAACGATTGGAAATGGTTTGTTGAGTTACCCCCAGCAGTTGAGCTAGTTCTTTTTGCGTTTGAGAAGAATCTTCTTCCAGCAGTGCTTGCGATTCCTCATGTGCAACCTTCTGCGGGGACGACGCTACGTTCTCGATCGCTAACATCAAAATCACCTGCTTTAAACATTCTAAACCAAAACTAACACGTGCCTTTCGATACAATATTCTCCCCCAGAACAGAAAAGATCAATGCACATGCTTTTGCAGTACTTTTTCCTTGATGAAATTCGTAACGAATGCAGTGTCGAATAGATGCAGTATCGCTTGCCATCTTTCACCTACCGATGTGCAAGTGCGTTTGACTGTTGGGCAAACTTCTACGACGCATTTTATACTCTGGACCAGTTATGGTCACAAGACAACAACGCGAGGGAATGTCGGATATGTAAATTAGCGGTGTACGTCACACATAAAACGCTTCAAAACTTATTTGTACACCTAATATTATACGAACAAAACCAAGCAAGGTATAATTTCCTGGCGGAATTCCTTCTGTTATGATCGGTGTGTGCAGCACTCACGTCGCTAGTTCGCTCATATGACATAAATCTTCCATCAGCATAGTACAAACTGTTGTGTGAGGGATACGTGGATATGTGGAAAGGTCATTAACACTCACCCTACAGGGCAGGTGTAAGGCCTCTTCCGACGCGTTGCTTGGCTTCTGTCCTGGAAATCGAAAACGGTTGATCACATCTTGGTGCATCATCGGGTGATGTCCTGCGTTCCTATTTTCCTCAGATGTCGTCCGCGGATGATTTCATGTCCTACCTTCTGAATAATTGCAATAAGACAGAAAACTTAAAAAACAAAACAAAAAAACGCACTTTTCTTTTACTGGCACAGGTAATCTCATCCGCTCCATCTTTATTACTTCACTAGACGATTTGTAGGCACGAACCGAGTCAAGAGACAAGTACTACGCGACCACCAAACATTGCCTGAGTTATCACTTCAGCGTTCCGAATTATATCTCAATGAAAGTGTTCGAGTAATTCACGAATGACCTAATACTTTTCACCTAAACACAAAATTTTAACGTCTCTCCATATGGGAAAAAATTACCCAGCAAAAACTGTAGGATTCTACAGGCACATCTGTCTGATGGCAGGCGTTTCTTATGCAGATTCAATAGTTATTGTTTTTTTTTGCATTCTTTTTTCGCTGCATAGAAAAAAATGAAAAGAAATGAAGTTGGTCAAACAGTATGATATACCGCAGCTACGTCCGCCCCTCCTGGAGGATTTATGAGGTAATACACTGCCATTTTGTTAATCTACGTACAAATTTAATTATATCTTAATCTAAGCAAATAAAAAAAATTACCGTATATAGTCGCGGAGATGGCTGTTCGTGTACACAATCCGAGCTCTCTACTTCAACAGCCAAAAACTGATAAAAAAAAACAAAAAAAAAACGGAGCCTGCATATAAGCCAAAGTTAAATTTCAGGGGTTTGGAAATCATATTTAGCAAAAAGTTCTTTTAAGTCCATTTCCTTTAAAGTTGAATCATCAATATAACATCATCGTCGTCAAGATCGCCGTGGAGCTTTCCTCCATCTGAGTCATAAACCCCATCACCATCTTTACCATCCATATCATTTCCTTATGCAGCGTTTCTTAAAAAGACTACGATTTCGGACATTCGTAACAACAACACAGCGGTTATTTGCAAGAAGAAACACCCACGCTTCCTGTGAAACCAAGGCAGATTGCTGATGCGTTAAGCCCTTTCCACAGTGAAGTAATTTACCAGGTGTATGACTGACTCACTGTGTCCTGTCCAAAATAAAATAAAAATATAAAAACTCGTTTCTTTCTTTGTAGGTGACATGCTCAGAGTCCCTAGGGCAAAGAAACGAATGTATTTGGGGAGCAAGAAATACCGCCGTTTCATTTTAAAACGGGATTGGGTTGTACATTAGCGACTATCAGGATTTTAGCGGAAAGTTCGTTTCTTGAAATCCTACGCTGGACGCAAAAATGTTCCATTATTTCTTTATATTTTTAACTGATGCGCGTATAAGCCGAGCCTTTCACTTAAAAAAACTAGAATATTTTCCTAAATCTTCGAGCTCACATGCGAGTATATACGGTAATAGGCTTTTACCCTTTACAAATTGAGCAGTTAATCCTGCTTTCCAAAAGAACGAATGTGCTGCCATCTATCTGTAGCATCTGTTTTAGCTGTTCATTTTCCCTACGGAGATTAACTGAAATTAATAAAATAAAAAACACGCATTTCAATAAAAAAAGATCCGATGCACAAACTCGGGTGCTCCTGCGAGTTCCACTCTTTCTGAGAAAAAGTGTTTTTTTTTTGTTTTATTTTGTTTTCTCCAAGAGGTTTACAGTTTAATACATGATTTAATACACATTTCCAAGCAAAAGAAACTTGCATTGATGTTTCGTTACGCAATGTTTGCTGGGATGTTTTCTCCATGAACTGATGGCTTTTGCTTATCGTATGCCATTAATTTTATTATATTCAATGGTATGGGCAATTTTTTTCCAATGGGAATGGAGTGTTATTTACTAACGCAAAAAATCGTTCAAAGCAGTTTTATTCAATATGTGGTTCCAGTTCCTCCAAACTGGTTTTTAAATTACGCTTCGTGTTGCCGATGTAGAGTGAAGTTCCCGATTTTCTTTTCCGTAGAAAAGTTTTTCAGACACCTCATTTTGAAAGAACCACTGCATTTTCATGAGCACCAGAGATGTTTTAAATTGCTTACCTCTTCACCAAAATTTAGGTTGCATTTGGAACACACGTTACGAAATGTTTGGAGATGCTTTTCAATGCACACTGCAATACTGAAATTGCAACACTCAGATGCTTTGGAAAGATTGAACTAGTCGTTCATGGGTGGAGCAGTATGAGAGTCAAGAAACACGTGATTAGGATGTCAAAACTAACGGAAGCTTCTTATTTTCCCACATTTCTAGGGTCCAGTGGCGATGTTCCCGCGCCCATGTTAATCTTTGCACCCTGTGATGTGCGGTCAGCAGTGGTACCCTCGTGGGACGATGGCTTCCGTACCTCATAGCGAGGAGATGGTTCTGGATGGTGTGGCTGCTTACACGTTTTTCTGCACCAGCGTTAAATTGCTGAGTGATTTCTTGCACTGTGGTCCGTCTATCCGCTGTTACAATGCGAGCTAGCCGACGATGACCCCGCTCATCCACACGCTGTTGTCCACGGCAGTTGGCCCTTGCAGGGATGGTTTTACCGGATTTGATGTACTCACGTTGCACCCGTGAAACAGTGGCTCGTGAAAATCCCAGTGCTTGCACAACTTCCGAGATAGAGTGACCCATTCGTCGGGCCCCGACAATTTGCCCACGATCAAATGCGCTTAGATCCTTTGTATACTGCGTCCGACTCTTACTGATTCCCGTCGCATCACTCCTTATATTGTCGGATCGCTGCATACGTTAAGTCGTTTCCGTTTACAGGGCCGCCCACATCGCCACATTTGCATAACGCCAGCTGTCTCTAATTCAATTGCTCTTCAGTGTATGTGCATTGCACATACCAATTTTCATCTCGATTGGATTGTTCCTTCTGGGTGCTTCCTTATTTTTTTGGCAAAGAGGGTATTATAGCATCACATAACACAAATCGCGTACTATTTTTTTTTTACCTGTTCACTTCAGAAATACGCAAAGGAATAGTTTTTACCAATTGTTAAAAACAGCAATCATATAAGACACGCAAGTACATCTAATTTGCGCTCTGTTTTTTACAGTTTGTATCTTTATGCATCATTTTTCATTTTTGAATTCCTTTGTTATTTTAAGTGGACTGTTTCTACACTGAAGAAGCAGAAAATGACACTTCTCAAAATCTGTAACTCTGCCATCCTGAAGATCGTGAAATATGCCGTAGCCGTTTATTGTCTCGATTCATCACAATATATGTCACTCATCTTTATAATTTGCGCTTTTCTCCACTGCGAGAATAATTTAAAATCTTCCAAGCTTCTTTGCTCTCAAATCACGCTCCTAAAACTATTACAACTAACTACGCCGTATTTCAAAAGGGAAAACGCATATCTTTAATCTGGAAAAATGCCTCAGAATTCACATAGTACTCATGTTTCTCAACAACCCAGATAAAAGTATCTTCTTGAAAGAATATATCTGCCATTAGAACTTACATTTAAATGTCAAATCGTGAATATTTAAACGCCTAGTATGAAAGCACTTCCAAGAAGCGGCTATTGGATGTGAGACTTAGTGCATGGCTAAATCAAGTCTGGCAAAAAAGAAAAGGCACATGTGGATATTTTAATTAAACGGAAAATGATCTTAGGAGAGTTTCAAAGTAGCTTCGTTACTAGAACTTGTAGTAGTGTTCTCATTATGTAAGCAACATTAAGTTAGTCTCTTATTAAAATGAAGTGAAGTAACATATCTGTAACACGATCGTCCACTCCCAGCGCCAGGAATTCTCAACATGAAATAGTTGTGAAGCAATCAGAGTTTTAATGATCAGTGTATAATGACTTCATCCAAAGTCCCTCGTCAGCGATATTAAGATAGCTGCGCCAAAATGCTTACTTCTGCGATTAAAAGATAGGTCAAGTTAAATTAACATAAGCACAGATGAATCGGAGTGGATTGAAATATTTTTATTTTAAATCTTTAAGAAAATGGACTTCAGCATTTTCTTGAGACAACTCGCTATCTTTTGCTGAGCATACTTCCATCTAAATCCGATTTAACTACACTGAAAGAAAACACGCTAGTTTGAAGACGAAGCAACTGCGCAGGGATTAACGATGTATATGTTTCAAAAATCAGTCAAGTTCAGAGACAGTTTAAATAAAACTGCACCACAACACGGAAATCTAAATAAATGATTTCTAAATAAGCTCAGTCATTACAGGTTGTACAAGAACTTCAAAACCCCTTTCACGGAAAACAACAACAAACAAACAAAACACAGATGTACACTGTTAAAATTTTTTGATAGGTTGCATCAAAAGGTGGTGCTACACTAGCTGCACAACTTTCTGAGAAAAAATATACCATTGTGTGGCGTAACCGAAATTCAGAAACATGGTTCAACTTTGGCTCACGTTATGGTTCAAGGTAACACCACAATATGGCGCAAGGTTTCACCATGTTATTGGGTTTTGTTTGCACCACAGAACGGTGTATCTTTTCTCAGAAAGTGGTGAAACTGGTGTTGCACCACGTTTTGGTGCAACTTACCATAACATTTTTAACAGTGTGAATTTTGTAGTGAAAAAGACGTGTGACTACATAACATTGCATATTCTTTTTCTAAAAGGTTGCCCCCCCCCCCCAGAAATGGTTTGTTTGTGGGTTTAAAAGCTACCGTGAGCAACTCGATGGGCTAGAAGCGGTCCTCCGTCCTTAATTTAGGGCTACTAGTTCCAGGCAAGGGAAAGAACCAGTGTCGTAAGGCAAACATGACATCCATGCCTCAACGGGATTTGAACTCGGACACATCTCGAGCGAATGGTCACAAGCCAACCCTTAGAACACTGCGCTGCCGGGGCTGCCGCGGACACCGGTAGAGCTATGTTTACACAAATGCCACTGACATAGGAAATACAGCCTACATCCGAAAAGTTCCAAGATTAACGCAATAAAGAACATAAAAAAAGCACCATAATCACAATTAATGCTGGTCAAATTCAAGAGACATCCCTGCTGAATCAACGCAGTTTCAAACTTTTGGTTTGTTTCTTTATTGGAGGTTTAACGACCACCTGAGCATATCAATGGGCTATAAGCAGTCACCCGTCCCTAATTTAGGGCCACTGGTTCCAGGGAAGGAAGAGAGCCAGTGCCGTAAGACAAACACAACATCCATGCCTCACAGGATTCGAACCCGGACCCTCTTTTAGACGAATGATCAGAGGCCATCGCTCAGACCACTGCCCCACCGGAGGCGGCTTTCCAGAGTTTCTGAAGATCCTGAAAACAGTTCTGATGTTGTTTGCCACTGCTGCTTGGATAGATGTAATGTCTGCATGATACTATCCTTTTAGTACCAGTTTTATCCTGGGAAACAGGAAGAAGTCACAGGGCGATAAATCAAGGGGAAAACGTCACATGTGGCGACAGTGATTTGCTGTTAAGCCAGGAACTCTTGTACTGACAACGCTGTACGTGGTCTTGCATTATCATGAAGCAAGAACCAATTTCCGGATTCCTATAACTGGGGATTACAGCCTACGAATACTGCTGCGTAAACGTCGTAAGACGTGCTGTAGTATTCCAGATTTACCGTCTGATCCACTGGCACGAATTCCTTGTGAATTATATCTTTCCAATCAGCATCGTCTTTGTCTTTGAGGACTGCATGCGGGCCTTCTTGGTCGATGGTGAGTGGGTACCTCTCCATTCAGCGCTTTGTCGCTTGGTTTGTGGATCATACTGCAGGCACCATGTTTCATCTCCAATAATTGTGGAGCAAAAATCAGGATCCTGAGCTGCAGTGCCCAGCAGATCGATGAACAAGCCTCCTTTTGGTCATCATTCAGAATGTAGGGTACCAATCTGGCATTAAGTTTTAGTTCTCCCAGACCCTCGAGTAGAATCTCATGGCACATAGACTCACTGATGCCCACCAACTCATCAAGAAGTCTCACTGTAATTCGGCGATCTTCTTTAACTGATTCCGCAGCTCATCGAATTTTTCTGCTATTCGCACACTAGAGGAATGCCCAAATCTCGGATCATCATCAGAGGATTCCCGCCCATCATGAAACCGTGCATACCATACGGAAACTCTGCTGCGGAATAACGCGGTGTCTCCATAGGCTCCTTTTAACACAATAACGCGGTGTCTCCATAGGCTCCTTTTAACATTATGCAAGTTTTAGTAGCTGATTACCAAGTTTCCAACAAAAACGGATGTTTGCTCTTCCATGGTTAAAATGAAATGGGACGAAACGCTTGCTATGACTTCCTTAATGCCCGTCTGCCGTTTGTCGGTACCAGTATAAACCGGTTTCCAGCTGTTCGCTGATTCGCCAAGGACTGCTGTTTTCTGGCATGATATTTTTATCCGCTCCCATTATTTCAGTTATGCGGTGAGTCTGGGAACTTATTGAACGTAGGTTGTATTTTTGGGAGGATCATGCACTTAGTGGGTATGTGAGGACATTTTAATTATGTAAGTGTTTGCAGTTACGGATTATTTATGTGGCAGGTGAGTGAGATGAATGCGGAAACGGTTTTGCGTAGCAACGTTTCGTCATCCTTACCTGGGCCGCCCCGGTGGCGCAGTGGTCTAAGGCGCTGGCCTCTGATCATTCGTCCGTAAGGGGTCCGGGTTCGAATCCCGGTCAGGCATGGATGTTGTGTTTGTCTTACGGCACTGGCTCTCTCCCTTCCCTGGAACTAGTGACCCTAAATTAGGGACGGGAGACTGCTTATAGCCCATTGAGTTGCTCACGGTGGTCGTTGAACCTCCAATCAAAAAAAAAAATCATCCTTACCTGGGCGTGTAGACCACTGAATCCGAGTGATCTCGGTTGCGACATGTGTAAGGAACGAGAATGCTTGGTCACGTCATCGGCAATTCTACCATCACTCGGACACCTTTACCAGAGGTTTCATCAAAAAGGAGACGCACGGCTGGCTGGTCCCTGCATCGCATTGCGCCGGAAACGCATCGGAATGCAAAAAATGTTGGCCAACGTGGTGACAGCGCTTGGAGGAAGGTAACACCCCATCATTGTTGTGGGACTAGTACCCGTAGTCGTACATCCAAATGCGTCGACCGTCGTATTCGATGGAAAACCGAAACACCACCACAAGTCACAGACCACGATACTGGACAACGTGTATAAACACATACGCCCGCCCGCACAGTGCTAACAAGATGTCCAGGCGCTGTCCCAGTCAGAGGGAATTCTTTCCAATACAGAACGCGTGGGACGGTATTGGCAGGCGACTCAACGACCTTGGACGACCTTCTCGAAAGGTTGATGAATTGCGGACACTGGCCAACGATAGTGGAATTCAGTAGATTCTAAATATTATACCGCAACGTCCCCTGGCGGAAAAATAGTGCATCTGGAATATCTGCCACTAACTGCAGTGCGTTGATCAGAGCTAAATTCAATGTGCACAAAATAAACTTTTCCAATCCGAAATTTAAAATTGGACATCTATATACGCCGACAAGTGGGAGCACTTTACGCCGGTAAATTTTTACCATAACCACAGCTATTTAATGCTTCAAGAATTTTCCAGAAATAACTTTCGGAATGTGAAATATACTACCAAATAAAAATATACCTCTACATAAGCTCCCAGAAATATTGTTTGCCTCCACTATGCCTGAAATTAGTGCACCTTGTAAACCAAGATCTCTGCGAAATGCTTCGCACTTAGTTCCAGCTGCCGAACAGGAAACGAAATCTGTACCGTAAAGTGAGGTTACTTTGCACCACTTTTTTCTGATTTTGTACATGACAGCATTTCAAAACTGTCCTACTGCAGATAAAAATTGCCCTTTTCGTGTACGTAATATCAAATGTCTATGAAAACCACTACCTAAAACACAGACTCTAATCTTTTTGAATGTTTTTTATAGCACAAAAAAAAAAAAAAAAAAAAAGTGGCGGAAATTATCTTCATAGGAGAAGGATACTTTGCAACACTTTAAGAATTACATGGAAAACAGGTCAAGAAATGTACATGGAGCAATGTTGTCATTTTTTAATTTTATTTTACACCATATAGTTACAACTCCTGATTTTTTTATCTAATTAGTACCTGTGTTTAAAACAGTACAAAACTGAAAAATTGCTTTTATACGTTGTTGTCCTTCAAATTAACAAGAAATTAACTAATAACTTTGCTATCAATACCTACTACCATATGTCATCTACTAACTGTTGCACACTGAAATATCCACGGTTATTGATTTGCTTTGGTAGTTTGATGGACCCCAAAACGTTTTCCCAACTATACTCCCTTACGTCCTCAGGAGTTGGCCATTTCCAAGCCTTTCTTACATCTCTGCATTGAAATAATCATAACTCCATCTTTGTTGCAAGCTTTTATTTTACCAGGAAACACTTAATTGTCATATTTGAAAATGACATATTCCCCAGCCTTTTTCTTTAGAGGTTGTAGTTTACTTTTACACATTTCTTCCTCATTTTTGCGGACCCAAAGTGCTCAAAACAACTCGAAAAGTCGTGAAGCGACATAACATCATTTTCTGAATCAGATTCTGTAGCTGATACAACGGCATGATCTTTTCCCCTCTTTTTATTGGGTATTTTTGACTTTAGCTTCTTTATTTCCACAGCACTTGTATTTGAAGCGTGTGTTTCCAGATAGGCTACTACACTAGCTCTTTTTTCAGTTAAAAAGTCTTCACAGCTATTTTCAGTATCCCCTCTTTCGGAAATGTTGCCTGGAAGACGTTCTAGCAGCGGACTAACATCAGAAGGATAAATTCCACGTTCTCGAAAGCCTTATTTGATTTTCAGCTGCATTTATAGATGATACAGCCATCAACTCCTTTAGAACTCGGGCAAAGTGTTGCTTTTGAAAAACAGAACTTTGATGTACAGCTTCACTTTTTTGTAGCGAGCCAATATCGACCTCCAGGCTGATCTCAAAGGCACTTTATGCTGGTGCAATGTATCCCCAGTACACTCCAAATGTTGACATCCACGTACATTTCTTTCAACATAGATTTCAGGCATAGAATACGGTAAATATATCACACAATTCTGAAATTTTAACTTAATTAGGAATAAAATCAATACAGTCTTACCCGATTATCACTTCAAGAAGTTTGCGATACACATAAAAGTTATGATACAAATATTTTGCACGTTTTTCAGCAAAAAGTTCAATGGCGCCACTCATGGGAACAACAGACAGGCAAATGTTTTTCTAAAACGGCATTGTCGTGCCATCTGCTGGAGAAAATAAGAACTGAATGCAACTGATTCAAATTTTACGTGATAGACGTCAGCAAAAGGTGTTTTGAAAAGTGGTGCAAAGTATCCCCTGTAGGCGCAAAGTAACACCACTTTACCACTTTACGGAACATTGCGGTTCGTCAACTCAATTTTTTGGTGATAATGCTTTTGGTTTTCCGCGCTGCCCGGCATACACGATTTCTTAATAACGCTCATAATGGGGGAACTCAGGATTGGCAAGCTAACTAGAACCTCGCATCTACACAGCTCTTTTAACTAAAATATTAGAAATTCGTACTGCTATCGGAAGGCATTCCTACCGACGTCGCACATAACCAGCAGGTTAAACGCGACTTACGGTTGCAAAAACTCCGCAGTTCTAATCTTATAAAGGCCAAACACACCTACTGATTTTGAGATTTATGGAGCTGCTTGACATTCGGACGCGACAACAAACCGTGTATTCTGATTTGATATTTAAAAACACTGATTTTTAAATCTGATCCCGTTTCAAGTGTGTGACTTGTGTTGGATCTTGGATTCACAGGTTGATATACCAGATGTGGTATCCCGCGCAATAATGCACCTGATATCCACGCAAAAAAATTTGCCTAGTTTCTCCGCTGCTCTTGACAAGCGAGGACTTTTCTTCCTTGCGCTGGCAACCGAAATATGAAACAAAATAAATAAAATGAAATATTTGATGAAGACTTCCCGCAAAACCCGTACCGCGATTGGACGTGTGTGCCTGGATTTAACTCCAGAACGTTCCAATACACCGAAAAGTCAAAGCAACACACACACACACACACACTACCCCGACGGTCACTTAAACGCACGCTTGACAGTTAATGTAACACTTGTGTACATTGCCACTTTTATCAGTGGAGCGGCGCAAAAATCCGCTCAGATGGGACTGTGGTGGGTTTATGCACACTGATTTGAACAACTTACTGCACTGTGTTCGATATCAAGATTCTACTACACTTTAAAACTGCACATGCGCAATAAACAAAAGAAAAAAACAACTCATATGTGAAAAGACACAAGCATCAAACTACAAACCATTAAAAATGCAGATACTAGGATACGAGCGTGGGTACCATTATTATTTACATGTAGATTAATTGATTACCGGAACTTTAATTACATGTATATCTTCTAAAAGCTATAAACATACATCTATAAACACACAGCATAGGCTGGAAGCCAAGTTAGCGGGGAAAAGTTCTGAATGAAAATCACCACAAACACAGTAAAAAAAAAAAAAAAATGAATGGAAGTAAGCTGGAGGCCTGTAAGTGCATGTTCACATTCAAAAGGAAAAAAGTTCGCTAGGCGCTTTCGGTATGTGCCAAATGTTCCAAGAATACCACATATCGTGTTACAGGTTATCCTACTCGAATGAAGCACCACACCTGAATCGCTGGCGCAGCTAGCTGGCATGCTCTAAACCCCTCCATAGTACGTCGCCTCATACACTGATTGGAGAGAGAGCTTCAGACGGGAATTGCTCTGATCCAGGGTTTGCAAGATTTTATCCACTTTTGAGGGGATTAATTAGATCCATCATTGTGTATTTTACATTTGTTTCACTCCGGAGGAGTTCCTCGTATTTTAGGCACAGCAGTCAGTCACTCGCAGCCCTTCTTTCCAGGCTCATAACGCCCAGACGCTTGTTTTTCCTTCTGCAGATTTTCTCTCCTCTTTGTCTAGTCAAATCGCCTTCCTTTCGACACTTGAAGAAGGATTTATCACTTTGTTTTTAACTGTGCGTGGTGTCCGTGTTTTGTTTTTCTCGTTCAGTTCGCAGAACGCTACCGCCAAAATGTAACTTCTCTCGAGCATCGAGAGGGGATTTGGGGGCGGGTGTGTAGGCTTTTCAAGGCGAAATGCACATGAGGATTGCTATAAATCCAACATAGAGTTGGTCTGAATAAACAAAGACATCGCTCTTCCCACGTTTTAACAACACACAGCAACCGAAAAATTGTTATTCGGTCACCGTCGGGGAATTGAATCCCGGATCTCTCGATATCTAGCCGAGCGCGTTAGCCTTACACCAAGGTGGCCAACAATCCACGGCGCTATGTGTGTTCTTCTGTCCGCTTCTGACATCATAAACCCGTAAGATGGGCTCAGCTACGGGGACGTCTACATCTGGTGGGCATTAACGGCACTGGCTTCATATTAATTAAAGCAGTTAAATTCAAAGGGCGAGATCCAAAGTGAAAATCCCCCAAATACGTGGCGTCAGTCAATAAACAAAGACATCGCTCTTTCCACGTTTTAACAACACACAACAACCGAAAATTTGTTATTCGGTCACCGCCGGGGAATTGAATCCGGGATCTCGATATCTAGCCGAGCGCGTTAGCCTTACACCACGGTGGCCAACAAGCTACGGCGCTATGTGTGTTAGGCTAACGCGCTCGGCTAGATATCGAGAGATTCGGGATTCAATACCCCGGCGGTGACTGAATAACAATTTTTTGGTTGTTGTGTGTTGCTAAAACGTGGAGAGAGCGATGCCTTTGTTTATCACTGACGCCACGTATTTGGAGGATTTTCACTTTTCACCGTAGAGTTGGTTTCTCGCAGCCATGTGGCCGTTCTCAATTCTCGTTTGCCAGAAGGCCACAAACTGTACACTTTTTCAGATGCTACAAAATTTTAACAACGGCAGTGATGAATAACTTAGATCAGTTACCGTTATTAATTACTACCGATCACTGCCACCTTGTATTTATATGGTGACCAATAGTTATATACAAAAGGAAAGTAAAATTGTTGCATCAATTGGGCAACTCATAACCAGGGCCGTTTTAAGTTCTTCGTAGGGCCTAGGCACCGTTATTTCTAGAGGGCCTCTGCCCGAAATTTTTACTTAGTTTTAGGTTAACTTTATCGTTTGCACCCACGTATTACTAATATCTTATGAATCTTAAAAGTACTCGCAAATTGCAATGCACCGTGAACGCCTCTGAACCGTTACTGATACAAAATCCTGGGTCTGCCACTGGTTCGCAGTTTGCGTTAGCACATATACATATATGTGTAATGTGTATGCATATGTGTGCAAACAAGTTACTTTAGAAAATATCTCAATTAACGAACTCTAAAATTAAAAAAAATACATTTCTTCTTGAGAAACAACTACTCAGTTTGACGAAATGCTTTTCTTTGTGTGTGTTTATGTATTTATTCTTTAAGTGAAATATCGTAGGCCCTAGGCACTGCGCCTACTTAGCCTAATGGATAATGCCGCCCCGCCCATAACACCTGTACACGCATTTCGCAAATTATAGAAGAAAATGGATGAAGTCGGACACGGAACTGCGATCATAGCATATTCCACAAATCGTCTTACATATTTGATATTAGGTAGTCTCCTGGGCGCGCTCATTCTTTGACAACACTTCGCTCAGCGACGTGAAGTGTAAACCTTCCATAATCGTAGAATTCATATAGATGGGTCAGCAGCGACTAGAGAAAAAGCGGCATTTCAGCCATGCCAGCAACCATTTACTCTTGGGTGAGTGATGAATTTATGTCGAAACTGGATATTTAATCAAGAAAGGCACTAAAATTTCTTTTGTAATTTAACCCTTTAACGACCAGGATTCCAAAGTTCTTTGTTGCTTAGAATACCATAACGCTCGATAATGTATGCTACTCGTTTCCGAATTTCATACATTACCCCTTCTTCTGCAATAACAAAAGAAGGATTAGTGAATGGTAACTACTCCACACTTTTCACATGCACTGACCTTCAGACGCTTCAGTGGGGCGATCAGTGCATTCTTCTACTGGGAGCCTTAGGCAGATAGGAGGGAGCGGTAACAGCTGGAAAACTCGTTTACTCAATTTCATTGTTCTTTTTTGTGAAAAACGTTCTCTTAATCTCATTATTTGGATTAAGCAAAATGAAAGAATTTTTACCACAGATTTTCATCTATAAACTCCGCTTTTGGAACAATGCAAATTATCACAGACAAATCAAGCACGTGGCAACAAAGCAAGAGTTCTACTAAGCGATATCAGAAGGCTGAATGATGTAGACCCGGGACTAACCAATTCCTGGTTCACTTCTTTGTTTAGCGACAACAATGACTACCGAGGGTGACTTCTGCTAATACCTCAGACCGTGCAAATTCAAAGAACATGGGCGCAGGAAATCCTACTCGCGACTGGCTATTTGCACGTTAGGGCGAGTTGGGCCCTATGGGAGACGAAAGGATTAAAGGAATACTCACAGAAAACCTCAACTAATCACCATTTCTTACCAAATGCCAGAACTTTTGAAATTTCATTTACCGAAGCCAAGGACTTTCTGAATAGTTACACACACACACCATCAAACAGGGTGTTTAGTTTTTTGCACGATTTAAGCAAAAAACGTACAGCTGTTGTCCAAAAATAATCTCAGCTCTTCGTGGCCATTCAGCGGTTCCTTCCAAAATTTAGATAACTACGGGCCCCGTATCGCCAATAAAATATTTTTTTTTCTGAAGTTTCCTTAATTATACTATGCTTAAAAAGGGTAGCAATGTACACTTTTGAAAAGAGCCATTTTTTGTGGAACAGATAACTTAAAAGGATCAACTACTAGAAAAATACAATGAAACAGGATCTGGTCAATTAATGTGACCACCAAAGCAAACATAAAAATACAATAGGACGCTATTCGTTTTTTTATTTTTTCAGTTGCAGAATATCAGTCAAGCAGAGAAGAACATACAAATAAAAAACAATGACACTGAAAATTCATTTATCACGTTTGTTTAAAATTAATGAGACCATCTGCATTGAAAGCCAGTTTAGAGTTAAAACACCACGTGATATCTTGTCTAATTAAAAAAACACGTACAAGAAGTGATAACTGAGCATCTCATTAAGTTTGATAAACATCGCTTGCTCACAAAAAGTCGGACGCTACAATTACGGCAGGGAACAAATATAAAGCATTTTATGACAAGACAACAAAGAAGGCTCTTCTCTAATTATCCACTTATTATTTTCATCGGTATAACTTCGAAAATTTATTTTCAGGGAAGTCGATCTAGACCAAATAAACGGCAAATTGCGGATTTTTTTTCTGAAAACAAAGGCGATATAAAATTAATAGACTTAATTATTTAAAAAAAAATCCGAGTTATTTTAATTAAATTACACTCAATTTAAATGACGAAAAGCTAGAAAAAAAAACATTTTTTGTGAGAATTCAAAAGGTAAGAAGTTACCACTTTCATTTAGCGGTTTCCATAAAGGCATTTGTGTAGGAGCAATATTTTAATTTCTTTCAACCCACTTCATCACTAGTTTCAGCACTTTTGTCCACTGGATTTGGGGAAAATCAATTAATTTTTTTTTGATAAACGCTGCTCCTCTAGTTTATTTTTAAGGCACTTTTGTTTATTCGTATGTACTCGCATGGAGCAAATAATTTATTTCTTGTGCTGTTCTCCAAAGGAAAAAGTGCAACACGTGACCATGGTGTTTGATCTACGCACTTTAATCAGCCAATCAAACCAGAGCATCGCGGTGTCCTGATAGGCTAACAAGAAAAGCGACTTGAGGAATGAGATGGAATGGAAATGTTCATAATAAATTCATAAACCAAACTGCGGTGCAGTATACTGCACCGCGTAATAAAAATTTCAGCAAGTTTGGGCCGGTCATGTTTCAGCAAAACAGTCACGGTGCCAGCTTTCAGTAGATACATAAAATGTTCCTGGACTTGCACGGAGCCCCTCTGGGTCTTCTTCTATGGCTACCTCTCATTGGAACAAACACTTGTTCCACCTGTGCTGCATACGCTAACTGAAGCACCTCTGGTTGAAATTGCCAATTGGCTGCATTTAGTTTGTCTCATAAATAATAACTTTTTGTTTGGCTTTGTGACAACAGAAAAGACGTTCCAGATGACGCTGCCCGTTACCATTTTTATTACAGTGATTTTCATCGTTTTCCACCTCAGCAACACAGAACTAACGGACAACACGATTTGTTCCCACTTCTGTGACCGAAGTCATGAAACCAACTTGTTTAAGACGCGCGCTTTACGCCAGGATATTTAGTAAAACTGGCTTAGGGAAGGTCTTAACAAATTCTAACCTCTTCAATTCTTTTATGAATAACCAATATTTTATTATTTTTCAGATACATGCACTTGGAGTGACAGTTTTCCAAAATTAGAAACGAACCCTACCAAAATTTTGTACTAGTTTTGTACACACAAAAAAATATTGTACACCACCGGAGGTGGTACTTTTCGGCTCTGTAATAGTGGGACTCCAAGTACATGCTGGAGTGCCACTTTTTCAAAATCGGAAATAAATACTGCCATAGTTTTGTACTAGTTTTGTACACCCAAAAGAAAATTCTGTACACCATCGGAAGTTGTACTTTTTTGCTATCCATAGTGGCTCTCCAGCATGTACTTGAAGTGCCACTTTTCTAAAATCAAAAATGAACACTGCCAAAGTGATGCAGTACTTTTTCATAGTTTTCTTTTGGGTGTACAAAATTGTACAGAACTCGTACAATACTGTGTCAGTGTTTGTCTTCGATTTTGGAAAAGTGGCACTCCAAGTACATACTAGAGGGGCCACTATGAAGAGCCAAAAAGTACAACTTCAGATGGCGTACACATTTTTCTTTTGGGTGTACAAAATTAGCACAAAACTCTGGCAGTATGTATTTTCGATTTTGAAAACGTCACACTCCAGCATGTACTTGGAGTGCCACTATTACAGAGCCGAAAAGTACTCGTTCCGGGGGTGTACAAAATTTTCTTTTGTGTGTACAAAACTATACAAAACTTTGGCAGAGTTTGTTTTTCATTTTAGAAAAGTGGCACTCCAAGTATACGTATCTTCTTTTTGCGAAAAATGAGAGTTGGCCGAATGGTTTAAGGAGCTGGCTTTGGATCATATATGTTCGCGATGCGACTGGGTTTGAGTCCCAGATGAGGTATGGGTGTTCCCTCCCTGGTACCAGTGGCCTTCAATTAGTGACAGACGAATGATTATAGCCCAATGAATAGCTCATACGAGTCTGTAAAACCCCCAAAACTAACAAACAAACAAACAAACAAAGAGAAAAAGGAAACTAGGAGGGACGGGACATTTTCGTCTGCTTATCCTTTACACTGGTTGACAGGAGTCGAAAAATTTAGTGGAAACCCGTTTATACGTTTTTCAAGGGACCAAGTAAAATGAAAGCATTACTGACAAAACGTATAAACGAGAGAGGGAATGATTCCACCCCTAGATGGCAGCACGTTATTATGTTGCAACATATGATATAGTCTTTAGTGGGTGGGGTGTTTTTTGATTTCTTTTTTTTTTTTTCTTTTGGTTCTATGTTTAACGACTACCGTGAGCTGCTAATGGGTTATAAGCAGTAGCCCGTCCCTAATTTAGGGTCACTGGTTCCAGGAAAAGGAGACAGTGCCGTAAGACAAACACAACATCCATGCCACACCAAGATTCGAACGCAGAACCATCGCGGACGAATGGTAGTATGCCAGCGCTTAGATCACAGCACCACTGGAGTGGCATAATTAGTTTGTACTACGTATGCACTTTTTAAATTCTAGTGCACTAGTATTTTCAGTTATACTGCTTTAACATTGCATTTCCAAGGCGACGGAGAACGTGCATTGCTTTCCCATCGGTATATGGCTATAAAAGAAGCCCCTAAGGCCGTTCAACAATTTCAGTGCTTCGCTAAATATGGGTGCTGATGCACTTACTCAGGAATTATTGCAACTTCCTTCGCCTTTTGAATGCTCATTGGACGGCTAATGGGAAGGCTTCAAGAATTGAATAATATCCCCAATCTCTTTAGTTTTGTACATTATCGTCGTAAGAGTCGAAAGTAGAATTTTTAGTTTTGTAGGTAAAGCCATTTCGCCAGAGTGTGATTTTCATCAACTTCCTTCAAAATCTCCATTTTGACTTTTAAAGACAAGGCTGAAAGATCGTTAAGCCATGGCTCCAATGCGAGAAGGCCAATGCAAAGCTAGCTCTTAAGTAAAGAGCACGGTTATGACAACGTCAAGCAAGAACATGCGTCTACTACACGTGCCGACTCAGTTGAACAAGAGTAACTGAAGTTGAGCATGCATTTCGCAAAGTGAGCTATAGAGCAGATGGGATACAGGAAATAGTAAGACCGAAAGCCAGGAGGGGGAAGCAATTGGAAAATGGGAAATAGGTTTCGTGGCGAAATGGGAGTGTGGAAAAAAAAATTTGGTGGTCGGAATTCGCATAATTTGTAACTTCACTGTACCTCATTCATGTAAATATTAAACTGGAGCACATCACTGTATTCACGATGGGATATTACTGAATTCCAAACACAGTAAAATTATTTTACGACACTGAACAGTTTTTTGTGTTTGTTTTATCGCTGTACTTGCTAGAACATCAGCTGAAGTTTCCTCTTGCATTGCTTCCTTCCCAGCAGGTTCCACGGCTGTATTTGTCTTATGTCAACTCTACAGCTGCACAGTATTCATTGATTAATTTTTCTTTCTGCTAATATCATTCCCTTCCTATTTATTCTTCATTGTCGTTTTATTTATTTTTTATGGCCTCACCTAACAATTTTATCTGTCACCCTGAAAGAACATTCACCCTGAGGATTATGAATGCATGATATCAAAGCTTTCGGTATTCAAGAAAAAGGGAGTAACACTGAAAATATGAAAACTATTTTGAACACCATGCATCAATTCTTACAAATTTTTCAGCTCAGTCACTTCCGTTTTCGGAATATTTCCCCTCCTGTCTCAAGCTTAAATACAGACATTTGTGTGCGGGGCAGGGCGGGGGTGAGGGAATTGAACATCACAATACTAGGAACATCGCGTGGAAAAAAATTACGATGATGCGAGAAATTTTCGCTCCGTCCGACTTCCGTTTTCGGAAATATCCCTCACCCTGCCACTTTTATGCTGAAATACAAATATTAATGCAACGAAAGGATATTTAACAAAACTGGGGAGAAAGTACATCCTGAGAAAAAAAAAATACAACTATGGGAGATATCTTCACTCCGTCAAACTTCCGTTTTTGAAAATTTCCAACTACGGAATTACGTCCTCCCACAGAAAACGACCTCCACTTCACAATAAACACCAACAGTCCTTAAAAAAATGCTGTTCAGTTAGGCATAAATCTCGAGAATGACTCAAATAATAACGGAAGCCGGAATTCTTCGAATCCACGGAAGAATCCCATGCTGGAAGATCAGAGGGACATCTTCGTGCATTTTAAATTCCCTTTTGGAAATTGTTGTACAGTGCTTAATACTGAAATGCAAACATTTATGCAATAAAATGACATTTAACAACAATACTGGATAGAGGTTCATGGCGAGAAAAAGTAATCGCGTTTACGGAAAAAAACCTTCGTTCCGTTTTCGAAAGTCTTGAAAGACGAAATACCATTCCCAGGCGGAAAACGACCTATCCCCCCCCCCCTAAAATTCCTCAAAATATTTCTTCTCAGTTTTGCATCGATTTCAAACATGACCCAAATTATGAAAAAAAATAAAAATAAAAAAGCGAAATTCCGTGAATCCGAATGTCTTGTATGGATATGTTGTTTGAACTCCAAAAGTTATCAGCGTCAAACAATACGCTTCTGTGAGCCGGTTTTCCAGTTTTCTTACAAAGTTCAATGAAAAAACAATTTGCTCCGTAGTTTGGAACATGGTGTGACGTGCCTGCCCCGCAGGACGCACACGACATAAAGGCAGATAGCAGCGAGAACGAACGTCTGCGTAGCTCAGTTGGTAGACCGACTTGTTCCGGAATAAGGGGACTCGGGTTCGATTCCCGGCGTGGACCAAAAATGACAGAGAAATTTACTTCGTTATAAGGGAGCCCGAACTTCCCGGATGACCCGGCCGTTCAAGATCTCGCAATGGTGTGATTTTCTTTCCACACCGCGAGATAGGAAAAATAAGAAAATCCCTTCTCCAGCGCTTCGAAAAATAAATGTGTGTGACGTTGCATTCCACACACCAGATTGACTGGGAGTTCTCAAGTGCACGTTCTTCAGCGGAAGGCTGCCTGCAGCGATTCATGGTCACGGCTGACCCGTGGGACATGCCCCCGGCCCTCTTTCGGGGGGGGGGGTAGATGTGACGTGCCTGCCCCGCAGGGCGCACACGACATAAAGACAGATAGCAACGAGAACGAACGTCGGCGTAGCTCAGTTGGTAGAGCGACTTGTTCTGGAATAAGTGGACTCAGGTTCGATTCCCGGCGTGTACCAAAAAGGACGTTATAATGGTGAAATTCGGCTTGCCACAACCATGGCATTTAAAAGTGGTTTGTACACCACTCTTACAGGAGAATGGGCTATAATAACAGCATTTGCAATAACATGATCCACAAAGTCGCGTTTGAGGGTTTTAGTTTGGTATGGGCGTTTAGCGACCACCCTGAGCAATTCGATGGGCTATAAGCAATCGCCCGTGCCTTATCTAGTGTCACTGGTTCCAGCGAGTGCCGTAAGAAAAATACAACATCCATGCCTCAGCGGGATTCGAACCCGGACCCATCTCGAACGAACGGTCAGAAGCCAGCTCTTAGACCACAGCGCCACGTTGGAGATCGGTTCAGTTTATTGCAGTCATGGACTTACTTTTGCTACTTTTCTTACTATCGGTAGCATTTTAAACGCATGTTCCCTACACTGCACAGACTACTTTTATTCAAAAATTTTCTTCCAAACGCACTTAAGCGACGCGTCGTGAAATTCAAGATGGTGTCCATGAATGCAATGATCACTGTTCGTGTTCATTATTTCTTAGCATACATCAACGTCTACCCGAAGGCTTAAAACGGTGCGCTCAACAGCTTTAGTTAGTTTCAAACTGACGTATCAAATCCTAGAAACTCACGTCCCATTTCTTTGAAAGTTGCGCTAATCGAGCACCAAGTTTTCAAATAACGGAGCAAGGAAAAAGCAGTAATGAAGTGGAATAGGCAATTCTAGGACCTTGAAGTAGTCGTCTATCAATTACAGTTACCCTTATTTTCTTTCGAGATCGAGGAAGATGTGGAAGAGAAAGCAATCCCCATCCATAAAAAGAGACGGAAAACAGGGATGTTTGGTCGCCCAGAGGCACACAGGATATCGTCTTGTTGAGCACCCATAGTTATCGACCAGGAGGTGGAGTAACGTGAGCTATGCTGCCCACGTGACACATAAAGTAAAGACCAAATTCTCAGCCGATCACACATAAACCGGTGAGATTCGCATTCGGCAGGCAACCAAATGGCATTTCACAACACCCCATAATTGAGACATCATGTGCAGGAAACCAAGGCGCAAGGAAAATACACTGCTGTCTTTCTCAATTCTTCAGGCAGTGTTCCGTACATGCGTTTGCCCTTACTTTATTGCTTTAGTGGCAAATCAAATACGCTATCAAAACTTTCGAAGACTACCTTTCTTCGGCACCAAATTGGATGCAAGTTCCTCAAAGGAATACTGAAAAGAATTTAAGTTCCCGTTTACGTCAGCATTAAGCCACACAAAACAAAAACTAAACACACACACACACACACACACGGCATAAGTCGAATTGATTTAACTTTTAGAGAAAACGTTTCTCTTCTTACAAGACCACTATGGTACGTGATGCCAATCATTTACTCAAATAACATTATATGAATGTTATATAAATATAAATATATATATATATATATATATATCCATACCTCACTTCCCGCTAAGAGCCTTCATTGGAACCCCCCACTATTTTCTTGGTTTGGAACTCGAAACGTAAATGAGAATGAACCAAGGTATAAAATCTCACTAACCAAAAATAACACCGGAAATATAATAAGAAAAAACACAAAAAGAAGTATAAAAACTCGGGTGCCGCAGGCCACTCATCAGAGAAAGACGTCCCGCGACATCCGAGTTAAGTTCGAGTTTCGTGCAGGTGTCAGGTTAGAAAATTCCATTTTTAAAACGAATTCTCGAAACGAGGGTTAAAAAAAAAAAAAAATTACCAAACGTTTTGCTAATGTAGGACACCTGGTCTTCCCTACTCGAACCAAATATACAATATATGAAATATAACCAAATTACCTTGGCAATCAGTCCCCCAATATCATCTCCAGTGTGGACGGCAGGTAACCAACTCCTACTGAATTTGAAATGTCTGTTCCCTGTGGAATGAACTCACAAACCTATGGAGTCGCGTGGCGACTCCTGTCGGAACTAATAAAAAGGATAAATGAAATAAAATAAAATGGAATAAAAGTAAAACAAGATGTTGGTAATCTAATGTGTGCCAGTAAAATTTGTTAATGGTTCCGGGGCGGCTCGGAAGAAGAGATTTAAGTTTGAGGCCCGAAAATAATTAGTCCAAAGTATCAGAAGTAGTGATAATGCAAAGTCTGTTTTTAAATGGATTTCTAGAATTATAAGAGGTTAATAAGTTTTCGAAGTGGAATAAACAGTACCTCCTTGGATAGTGATTTATCAAAAAGGAAGAGAAAAGTATTTTCAATTGTCTGGTACTGTTGTGTTTGTTATTGCATATTCTGGTAATCCGGATAAATTGAGATATAATAATATTTCTGAATACATGTTTCGATATATTGGAGTTCCAATCACTAAGAATTTTAGTTTTGAAATTAAATTGTAATCTTTTATCAAAAACATTCGTGATAATATTTTTGTTTTGTATAACAAGGTCTATGTAAATATAGGAGTTGGTTACCTGCCGTCTACACTGGAGATGATATTGGGGGACTGATTGCCATGGTAAGTTGGTTATATTTCATATATTGTATATTTGGTTCGAGTAGGGAAGACCAGGTGTCCTAAATTAGCAAAACGTTTGGTAAAAAAGAAAAATTTTTAACCTTCGTTTCGGGAATTCGTTTTAAAAATGGAATTTTCTAACCTGACACCTGCACGAAACTCGAACCTAACTCGGATGTCGCGGGACGTCTTTCCCTGATGAGTGGCCTGCGGCACCCGAGTTTTTAGTTTTTATATTTCTTTTTGTGTTTTTTCTTATTATATTTCCAGTGTTATTTTTGGTTAGTGAGATTTTATACCTTGGTTCATTCTCATTTACGTTTCGAGTTCCAAACCAAGAAAATAGTGGGGGGTTCCAATTAAGGTTCTTAGCGAGAAGTGAGGTATGGATATATACTTTACCTGTGGTTCTAGCAGCTAAGCGCGGATCCCCGGTAAGTAATACAACTCAATGGTACACGGTTTTATAGTTATTGTTATATATATATATATATATATATATAAGACACTGTCCTGATATATATATATATATACTCTTGAAAGTTGAATTTGCAAACTTAATTTGAAGGAGATGCTATACTAAATGCCCAAATGTTACTGAGGATTGCAAAAGGCCATCTAGTCGATTTACAAAGTCTTGACAATACAATTTCACTGTAACGTCTAAAGTTCTGCACAGCAAAACATTAAAAGTAGTTAAAACGGCACTTTCCTGAATGGAGCATTTTACTGAAATTGAAATCAGTATTTTACAGTGAAGCTTTTTTAATTGTGCAGTGAAACCAAATGTCTTCCGCTAATCTGGAGATAGAGCTGTAACAAAGGTTTTCTTCTCAATGACAATGGTAAAATCCACAGATCTGCGTGATAATACCGTTTCACCAATACGTTCAGTAATATCACAATATACTAACTGTGCTGCATACACATTATATTGACAAAAGTCACCGGACACCTAGAAAAGAAACACAACATAGCCTTTATTGACATACATTAGTATGGTGTCGGTCCACCTTTGTCCTTAATAGCCTGCAGTGACCCATCGAGACATGCTTTCGACAAGGTTTTGGAACACAGCAATAAGTACGCGCTTCCATTCAGTACATAATACTGCCACTAACTGTTGCTTAGTAGTAGGCATTGGTTCGAAACTTCTTATGCAGCGCTCTAATTCATCCCATAGGTACTCTATGGGATTAAGATCAGGGCTCTGTGCTGGGCAGTCCTTACACGATACGGAATTATCGTCAAACCACGCCGTAACAGTCCTTGCTTTATGCCTCGGTGCATCATCCTGCTGGTACCAACAAGCTTCGGTTCCATAGTATTTCCACAGACTTAGTAGTGCATAATTGTCCAGAATATCGAGGTTGACGTGCTGGTTAACAGGTATGTCCACGATATCCAATAAGCCGGGACCATACCACGAAAAACAACCCCACACGAGTACACTGCCTGCTCCAAATTTGACCGTAGGAACGGTACACTGTGGTAAATAGCGTTCCCCCGGCTGCCGCCATACCCACACAGGGCCGTCAGACTGATGGATCCTATATCTGAATTCATCAGTCAATGGGACCCGTTTTCCTTAATCTACGGTCCACGATAAATGTCCTTTACACCATGCTAAACAAACGACGTGTAGCATTCCGAGTGGAGATGAAAGGCTTATGAGCACCCGCACAACCACGGTAACCCAAAGAATGAAGTTCTCTGCGGATGGTACGTGTACATACCGAGGTTCCAGCATTTTTACTCACTTATACAATGAGGTCTTTTGCAGTACTCAGTCGATTAGCTGTAACGACTCTCCTGAGGTTTCGACGTCCTCTCTCACTGATTTTCTTTGGTCTGCCGGTACGTTTTGCTGCTTCAGGCACGCCATGTGTCTTCCACTTATTCAGTACATCCGAAACAGTTGACTTGGGTATGTTTAAACGCCTCTCGAATTCTCTTACGGACAACCGACTAATAAAACACCCAACAATCTTTCCTTTCTCAAAGTCAGTTCTCTCCCGCCGCGACATTTTAACTCAACCTCACAGTGCGATATGATCGCGGTCAGCTGCAGGCTTGTTTTTATACCGTTTGCAGCTGTACCGCGCATCTGAACAACGCAGCGTATCCGTTCATTTGCATCTGCTGTAATTCCCCCCAAAATCTGCGTTGTGCAGTTTGGCCATAATGACCAATCCGTGAAGTGATGACTATCATGAATATTCAGTCTGACGCATTCACAGCGTCCGTAACTTGGTTGAATCCCTGATCTTTTTTCTTATTTTTAATTGAGGGTTTAACGACCACCGTGAGCAAATTAATGAGCTATAAACAGCCGCCCGTTCCTAATTTAGGGCTATTAGTTCCATGAAAGGGAGAGAGCCAGTGTAGTAAGACAAACACAACATCTATGCCTCACCAGGATTCGAACCGAGACTCATCTCGGAGGAATGGTCAGAATCCAGCACTTAAACCACTGCGCCACAGAAGCGGCGTTAAAACTGTGATCCTCTCGCACACCTTTGGCATGTTTTGTACCTCCACATCCGAGAACCCACTGGAACACTTCTTACATTCCAGCAGTCTGTATGCAACGTGGTAATAATTTTTTAACCAGTTGCTACGTAAATTATTATCTGGAAGAATTCTACTCATTTGCATACCTATAGGACGGCACCACAATGCTTGGGTGGTTTGCAGCAATTCCCCTCTGCACGTTCAACAGCTTCACAACAAATGTTTTTGCATAAAATTTCACCCTAAAAGGAGCGACTTCAGTATAAATCTTTGGATTATCCCTGTAAGATTCTCTAACCCCTAGTTCGGAAAAAATAATTATAAATATGTATGCATATGTTCATTCGCCATTTTAGAGTAGAACGGACGAAGTAAGAATGTTTTAAGGCTTTGGTGTCTGATACAAGCGATTAGCTGCATTACTGTCGGCTTAGTACATGGTGAGCCAAAATTCCTGTGCACCTGGCGCACTGTCATAAGAAATAATAATGAGGAATCTATAAAGTGTAGTTACCGCGCACGTACATGCAATATTGTGACTGGAGAATGTTCGTGTGTTTGGGGCGGGGTTACGCACATCCTGCTGTCTGACCTTGAACGACGCAGCCGGTATTTCCGGCGTCTGACTTCTGGCAGTGATTAAATCAGTCAGTAAAGAGTCGTCACTGTGGCCGGTTGAACGTAGTGTTATCACTTGAGGGTCGAGTGTTTCTGATTGAACATGTGTTCCGTAGTGGAGGTGAATATAAGGACGAAGTGAAACGTAAGTACAGACAACATTTTCCCGATACTGAGCAACCCAGCGCAATGCAGTGAGGCGGTTAATTGAAAAGTTTCGTAAAACCGGATCAGTGAGAGATGCTCCGAGAAGCGGTAGGCCGCGAGTGTTAACAGAGGAAAAGGTGGAGGATATTTCCGAAATTACTAAAAGTCCAAAGAAATTAGTTCGAAAATTAGCACAACCAGCAGGTGTGTCGTACGGGAGCACCCGTAGGGCACTGAAGATGCAACTGTAGCTCTACCCATACAAAATCAGAAAGGTGCACGAACTGAAACACACAGACTACGATAAGCGTGTGGAATATTGCAGATGGTTCAAAGACTTCATTAATGGCAACGGAGAAGATATTTTGGACGTCACGTTTTTCTCCGATGAGGCGCTGTTCCACTTATCCGGATATGTGAACAGCCAAAACAGTCGCATGTGGTCTTCCAATAATCCGCATCAGATACACGAAATGCCATTTCAGACAAGTGGGTGCATGTCTACACACAGGAGGGGGCCATTTCCGGCATTTATTGTAGCAGGTACGCTTGTAGTTGTTGTACTTCTATTGTCTTGCCAGGTGCACAGTGACTTTTGACTCACCCTGTACATAAGTATGCCTAAGTATTTGAAGTGTATTGCACTGGTCTTGTGTGGCATGGGAATGATTTGTAGGGTGCGTTGAGGAGAAACGGGACTTGAGATCAGAGAGAGGGGTTCATGGAATTGGCGTCGGAGGAGACGAAATGTTTTTGGAAAGCGTTGTTGGTACTGCGTCGGGATAGCTGCAGCAGCGTCGTCCGTTTACGAAAAGCACGAAGTACGGGTCCAGGGTTCAAAGCACGGACGAAGACCAGATCATGCAAGTCTTCGATTAATCTCTGTCGTGCGATAAGTCCCAAGCCTCAGATATATATCAACACAAACGGTTTGTTGTTATTGTTACACGGAAGGCTTCGAACTCTATATTTTTGAAGTGTAATTTTACGGATCGAACCAAACAATTGTATATGTGACGGCTCTCGCTGAATCGCAGCTACGAGGGTTGTATCGAATGTTGTGCAAAAGTGGGCATAACGTTTTTATTAACTGACAGAGGTAGTTCAAATTGCACTTGTTGGTAGGGTAACTCTACCTCTATAGTAACTCTTCTTCTTCATTGCAGGTAAATAATGGATTCCAAGCAGAAACAACGTGCCGTCATTGATTTCTTGACGAAGGAAGGTTGCGGGCTGTCCGACATCCACAGAAGGCTACAGAATGTTTACGAAGATGACACCATTGACAAGAGCAATGTGCGCAGATGTATGAAGAAGTTTAATGAAAGAAAAACCAGCATTGAAGACAAACCACGCAGTGGAATACCATCATCTGCGACCACTGACATGAACCGTCAGCGAGTATATGAATCGATTCGCGCGGAAAGACGAGTCACAATCCGTGAGTTTGTTGCACAACTAGACTGTGGTCACAATGCCATACAGAAGATGGTGGAAGACTTAGGGTATCGGGGTGTGTGTGTAAAGTCGGTACCTCGGCAGTTGAGACTCGATTTGAAGGAGAGAAGGGTGCACGTCTGCTCTGGTCTGCTAGAAGCGTTTGAAGAGAATGAAGACACGGACATTTTTCGATCTGGTGACAGTGGATGAAACGTTGGCGTATCTTTACGATTCGGAAACGAAGAATCAATCCATGGAATTGCGTCACACATCTTCACCAAAGCGTAAGAATTTCAAAAGCCAACGATCAGAACAGAAAGTGATGGTGACTGTTTTTTGGGATGACAGGGGTGTCATTCTCCTTGATTTTCTGGAACGTGGCCGTACCGGGACCAGCGAGCAGTACATTGAGATACTGAAGAAGCTTGGAGAAGCCATAAGGAGGAAGGGACCGAACAACAAGCTGAAAAGATTCCACATTCACGCGAGACCACACAAAACTTTGGCAACAAATCAGGCTGGTCGGTGGTCCCCCATCCACCGTACAACCCAAATCTGGCGCCATCCGATTTCCATCTGTTCGGTCCAATGAAGGACTGTCATGATAATTAACACAGCAGTCAGACATCGCCGAATTGACTGTAATTACTGTTTTACACTTTAGTTAAATCACATCCGAAAACTTGAAAATTTCATCGCCATGGAGCGGGAATTTTCAAGTTTTCTGATGTGATTTAGTTCACGTGTGAAAGAGTTAATTACAGTCAATTCGACGATGTATGATTGCTGTGTTAATTATTATGACGTATTTAACCACGTATTATGAGAAAAATAGATCTTCAACTCTGAAGGACAGTCTCCGGGGACAACGATTTGACGACACAGACGAGGCAGAAGTGGGTACAATAGTCCACACCTTAATTTTTTCAAAGAGGATTGGAGCGTTGGGTTTAACGATGGCGCAAATGCATCGCTTGTGATGGAGACTATGTTGAGTAGTACCTTTGTATAGAGAAAGAGTTACTCTACCAACATGCGCAATTTGAACTACCTCTGTCAGTTAATAAAAAAGTTATGCCCACTTTTGCTTTACTTTCGATGCAACCCTCGTATGTTAAGAAAAAGGTGGAAAGGAGCGAGGGACATTATAATCCCCATAGGTATTTCTGCTCGTGATGAAAAGTACGTAAAAAGGCCTATGTGCGCCTACAGCGAAAGAAGAAATCGATTATAAGGATAAAGCTAAAAATTTTCAGGTCCAACCTATTTGAGAATTCTTGAGCTTCACAATCCATTTAAATATGTTCCAAAGCGATGTTTTCGAAACACGATTCTCTGAAGACACTGGCATACTCGTTCTTTGAAAACAGCAAACGCAGCCATTTTCGTAGAAAATAACTGCATGCAGTTTCCAAATAGGAAGTGGTTAACGATTTTGCTAGTTACAGGACCGCCAATAGAGAAATCTGGAAACTACGTAGGGAAAGCAAAGCAAACGTACATCTAATACATTCCTGTTTCTTAGAAAGCATAAACGTTTATGGAGGGAAACACTGGTTGTAGGAAAAACGACAGAAAAAGTCCTAAGTGAGACTCCTACCTTTCGATTTTAAATGGTAAACCACGAGCGAAAAATATATATTCTTTTGCAACCATGGGATGAATATTTCCCTCGACATTTCCACGCATAATAAGCTGATGCCACATTCGAAACATCTTGCTTGCTGCTCTTGGAGTAGGAATGCGTTGTCCGCTTTAAGAGCTCTTGATGTGATTGGTCTTATCCTGACTGCTTTCCTGCTTTAGCGCATGGGGTAGTTTATATATAATATAAAACTGTCCAAAAGCTCCTTGACGTAGCACAGTAGGAAGGTTTTCGGGAAAAAAATAAGTCTTCACGGTTTAAAATGTGAATTTGAAAAAAACAAACTAAATCTATCATTTTATTTGAATCTAAGCAGCATATATGGGAAACAAATTTATCTTGTGGTTATGTATATACGTACATTCATATATTGAATTAAAATGCCGAATATTCACGATACAGTCAGCACTTCATTTCTTTAAGTGGCAAATAAGAAGTTCATCTCAGCACGGGTAAACGAATCATGACGAACCTTGTTACTTCGAAAGTATAAAGCAACTGGAAAACTGCGATGTCTTTTTTTTTTTTTTTTTTCTTTTTGTCGCAAATGGCTGTTTTCTGTTACACCAATTTAATTTAATTTTCTAGAAATCTGTTACTTCTAACTTTCTCATTTTGATAGAATTTCCGTAGAATTCTAGAGAATTCCATTTATTTCAGAAAAATCATTTACAGGTTTTTCCGTATTTACGCAGAAATTTCACAAAATCACCGACTTCGATACTTTTACAGCCCTTATCAGTCTTCCTTTTCCTGCAAACTATACTAACGATCCCGTTCCTTTCAGCTCTGGTGGATGGATGGATGGATTGGAGGTTTAACGACCACCGTGAGCAACTCAATGGGCTATAAGCAGTCGCCCGTCCCTAATTTAGGGTCACTGGTTCCAGGGAAGGGAGAGAGCCAGTGCCGTAAGACAAACACAACATCCATGCCTCACCGGGATTCGAACCCGGACCCCGTTCGGACGAATGATCAGAGGCCATCGCTTAGACCACTGCGCCACCGGGGCGGCCAGCTCTGGTGGGATTTAAACTCGGCAATGGGAAGCGCACGTGCTATCGTTGAGTTGGAGAGTCCCGTGTTAATTGTTCGATGATGAAATGTTTTTTGCTATTAATGTGGGTGTATTAGTCATTTTATTTTCTGTTGGAGCGTACTATTTTCCTGAATACGTTTTTAATAAGCACATTTTTTCTGTAGGAGGACTTATTACAAATTACGTATTTTTTTTTCCAACGTGATTATTCGAAACACTCGAGACCTTTTTAATAAAACTGACAATGACTTTTAATTGTCTTTATGAAAAAACGAAATGTACTGCTTTATAGTATTATTTCAAAAACCTCCTAAATATAAAATTTTTTCTAGATGGCTATAATAGATTTTGCCTTAAGGTGTCCGCAAACTGATACATAGACTTCATACAATCACCTGTTCAATAATTTAAGTTCCGGGATTCTTATGGTATATTGATAACACAATATACACTGAAGAGCAATTGAATTAGAGACAGCTGGCGTTACGTAAAATCCGGCGCTGTGGGCGGCCCTGTAAACGGAAACGACATGACGTATGCAGCGATCCGACAATATAAGAAGTGCTTCGATTACCATTGACTTTACACCACCGGCGAGTGCGGCGGCAGTGGGCCGTTGAACGCCGCACCTGGACAACAGAATGGCACGACATTGTCTTCTCCGACGAATCCCGCTTCTGCCTCTAACACCACGATGGTCGGATGCGCGTGTGGCGGCACCTCGGCGAGAGACTGTATGACGCCTGCATTATGCATCGCCATACCGGTCCGTGGCCTGGCGTTATGGTTTGGGGCGCAATTGGATATGACACCCGCACCCCTCTAGTACGCATCGCCGGTACACTCAACAGCCACCCCTACATCTGAGACGTTTTGGAGCCTGTAGTCCTCCCTTACCTGCAGGACCTGCCAGCGGCCACGTTTCAACAGGACAATGCACGCCCGCACGTGGCACGCATCCTGCAACAATTCTTAACGGCCCACCAGGTGTCACTGCTGCCGTGGCCCGCCTGTTCTCCCGATATGTTGCCCATCGAACACGTCTGGTCGCCGATCGGCAACCGAGTGGCCCGGCAAGCACCACCCGCTGCTACGTCTGATGAACTGTGGCAACGTGTGGAAGCAGCCTGGACCGACATACCCCAAGCCCGCATCCAAAGCCTCTTTCGCTCGATGCCGCGGCGTGTAGCGGCTGTTATTGCCACCCATGGGGGCCACACGAACTATTGGTGTCTGCGTGTTCCGCAAGTCGCACGGGCCTGCAAGCTCAATCGTTTCATCTTTGTATCTGGTGTTATGTGTCCAGTAAATCTGGCATTGCTATCTCATGTCCTTCTTGGTGTTGCATTTTGGGTGGCCAGCAGTGTATTTACAAGTGCTCATAAGACTATTAAATATGCTTTAATATAAAAACTTATTTTCGGTATAGTGCTCGTTTAGGTAAAAACTCCACTAATCTTTACCTATACAAATGTTTTATTGTACATGTCCACATATAGCTTGTGTAGATGCAATTATGAATTTGTGATCCGCAGTTGAAGCTGCCACAAAATCTCTATGGACATCCAGACATAACTAGATATAATGTAGGGTGTGGTGCAACCAAGAACACACACCTAGCTTCAAGCGGGACTCGCCGATATTCATTTGCAGAAATAATTTATTCGTGATGAACAGTAATACGTATAAACATACTTTGTTCCACGTTTATTTATCATTTGTGAAATGCTTCAGTGTGAATCCCAGCTGTCCTTCCTAAAGCCATCTTATTTGGCAGCCTTCTGTAGATTGTCTGAAGTTGGAGTTTAAATCTCAATCATCAGTTCTCCCTTGACGAGTTTTACTTTAACCGAAATGATTTATTCATTACTTACTACTTTATCGCACGAACCTCTCATCTCTATTCTGGCATCTTAACTTCAATATCACACCTTAAAAATTTATTTCATCTGCAGCAGGTGTCAGTGAAAGGCGTAAGACATTAATCATTTAATTATGTTAAGGCTTCAAAGTATAGATCTTCAAAACGCTAGATTATGTGTGGGGTTGTAATTGCAATATGTCGACCAGTCAATCAGCCTGGTTAAATATTACAAGGCATCACGGCGTGAACGAAATTTTGAGAAACTTCTCTGAACTAAGGGAATTTATGAATGTTGCTTCTGACACACACTCCTTATTAGGGCTGGTATCGTTCAACACTTTGCATTCCCGAGTCTACATCGTAATTAAAGCTGAAATAACTGTTCGACACATAACTGGAAAAATCAGTTTCCCGAAAACCATGCGCGCAGTACAACTTCAGTGAAGTGTTTTTATCCTTTTCAACTGCAACAGACAATAAACTAGAATTTTCTTATTTACGCTTGGAAGCAAAGTCATTTTAAAGTTTCAGAATGCTTAAAAATGAATTTCATGTGTTGCAGTTTTCCAATAACGAGGGAATGCAAATATTTATATTCAGGAATACTTTTGCCACATCTGTAAGGGCAGAGATAAACCAAACTCACATAATACTAACAGATCATCCGAAATCCTTGTGATCGGAAGTACTCGTATTTCGGATTTTTTGAGTTTTTTGGAGCATTTGCATACGCTAAACAGGGGTTGGACAAAATAATGTGAACACCTGGGAAATATGCGATATGTCCTTATTAATAAGGTTTGGGATCACCATCTGCCTGTAATACAGCTTCCAACCTTCTTGGAGTAAATTCATACAACTTTTGAATAGTCTCCAGTGGAATGTTCTGCCATTCGTTGATCTGAATATCACACAATTCCTTCAGAGATATTGAAGGAAGGAATCTGCTTCTCACTCTGTACTCCAAAACTGCTCACAGTGGTTCGATGATGTTCATCTTGGTGCTTCCTCAAACCAAGACTGAACTGTTCTGACTGTGTGTAAAGCGTATTATCATCTTGTAAAATGGTATCATTGTTGGGAAATAACATTTGGATCATAGATGCTCATGATCACCTAGAATGTCTAACTAATCACTGCCAGTAATTCGACCATGTAGGGTAATTGGATGTCTCGATATGGCCGCCCAAATCATCACTGATCCACGCCCATGTTTACATTTGGAATAGGACATTCCGAATTGTAGGCTTAGATGAGCTTCTCCATACATAAACGCGACCTACTATTAGGAATAATATAAACGAGGCGTTCATTTCTGTGATTAAAGGTTTAGCAATTGCAGCCATTCCATGGATGTTGGCTTTGTAAAGTTTTCTGCGGACTGTTTTTGTTCGATCATAGTCCTCCAGGTGGATATCGAGGTCTTCAGTCACTTTTCCTGCAGTAATTCTGTGTTGTTTGGATACAATCCATGTTAGAGTTAAACGGTTCCGTTCATTCAATCTCGATTTTCGCCCACTATTCTTATTCGCAGATGAAGTCTTGCCATGCTTTATGTAAATAGTCATAATCATGGAGACTGTTGTTTTTGAAGAACCAAACAGTTCGGCTGTAATGGTTACAGACATTCCTGCTAAACGCGCCCCCACAGTTTGTCCCGTTTGGAAGTCTGACAGGTCAACCATTACTTTTTTTTTTTTTTTGTGAAATAAAAGATTGCCGTCTTATGCACGATTAAAATAACTAAAAGTTAAAAGAACTGATGCTCCTGTACACACCAAATGTGGTGAAAATGATCTAAATGACAGGTTAAAACAACATGAGATCTTTCGATCCCTCTTGGGATCATCCTCAGATGTGCTCACGAATTAGTGATTCCGACCTTAAATAACAGAAGGGGAAGTGTCATGATTCGATCTGTGCGTTCACTGCGCATGCCTGGGATTATTCACGGGAGGATCCGGGTCGCCGAGTGGGTGAGTGTGTCTTCTGCTGTTAAGGTATTCAAGGTGTTGTCATTCTGAGTATTATTTGATTCCCTTGGCAGGAAATTTTTCCAAGAATTGGGGTTATTCATATACTTCCCCTGAGGTTGATGTTCCTGTCAGAAATCGTAACTTTATTCAGAAGTGTAAAAAAAGCAATAAATTTCATAAAATGTTTTGAAACAAGCTTATCTAAAAACTAAGGAAAAGATTTAAAAATAAATTTAAACTGAAAATCGTTCAATAAACTGGAAGGAACAATGAGCTACACCAACGAACGAGACCCAGAATTGATTAAGGAGAGTCATTCCCTGCGGAAATTGTTCACCAAAAGAGTCAACGAACGAATTATTTTAGCGAGTGGAATCGAACGAATCTGTTTGTCCATGGCTACAACGGATAATAAATAGACCTGCGAAACGCCCTGGGAACCTTCTCAGAGCTTTCTGGAATTTTTCATTTGTGACGTCACATCGAGGCTCGGTAAAAAAAAATAGTCGAATTTCGGTTTTAAGATTTTCGGATAAGGGATACTCAACATGTATAGCGTTTGGCCCATTTTTGCCGCGATAATCATTTGTATCCGGCGACAAATGATTATCGCGACAAAAATGTGTGTGTGTGTGTGTGTGTGTGTGTGTGTGTGTGACGTTTACCGATTCCGCTGGACATTTGGGAATAGGAAGAGTTGCTTTCTTCCTAATTTAAGAGTAAGTGGCTACAGAGAGGGTAAGAAAGCTGTGTCTACAGAACAAACACATCATCCATGTCCCAACCCGGAATTCTAATTCACGTCTAGCAATGAGAGGCGCCAAAGCAGAGTCCAATCCATTCGACCACAGTTTCACTGTCCTGTCCAGTTACATACACTGAAAGAGAGGGTTTGTAAAACAATGCAAAGCTTAAGGGCCGGATCCGCGAGCAGTTCCAAAAACTTCCTGAAACCTCTGGCTATGAAAGAAAATCATACCAGGTTTTTTTGTTTTTTTTTTAATTCTACACTCCATGTGGCACTGAAAAGTAAAGAAAAATTATTCGTCTTTAAATGGTATCCGTTCAATAACACTTCTATGTCAAGTATGTTTGCCAATACTAAATTGAGTTCGATTGGCATGACTGTACGCAAGCTCAACTTCAAAGATAGGGCATTGCAACAGAATGTGATTAATGATCAGCGTTCCATAAGTGTTTTCTAATATTTGGAATTGTTAACGAGCCTCAACGTTTGTCTTTGACGTCTTTTCAATGAGCTCAAGCATCATATACTCATCCAGACCGTAAATGCATCGCAGTTTCATGGGGACACCTATCTGAAACTTTTACAAGAGCCTCTCATCTTGAGTGGTCCATCTCATGTTTCCGAAAATGTTTTGATTCATTTTGACGCTGGAAATAATAAAATTGGGTTTAACATTCTTGCAAGTCCCTGCCAAAGGTTAGGCCAAGGGTATGCGCTCCCGGCAGCAATTAAAAGATCAATATATCATCGCAATCACATGCAATCGTTCGTTTAACCTCATGATGAACTTATCTAAAATAAAATATGCTGTAATCTGCTTTGATCAAAATACAAACATTTTGATATTTCGGCGATCTTTCTCATCAGAAAGCGAATCAATATCTTAATTGGAATCGAATAGCGTGTAGCATTCTTACAGGCTCACATAGATTAAATACATACAGATCGAACTTTATATACGAAATACCTATCTTATTCCAAAACTAAAGAACTCATTTGGATTTGCGTAACCACTAGGTCTGAGTACATTGTCTACAACCTTTCGTGTTCACTCATGTGACAAATCGTGTTGCGCCCTCTAGCATTAAGCACCACCATTCGGAAGAAAAAGAATGATTGGTGTTAGAACTATGTACAATAAGAATAGTTCAGCTGTCATTTGTGGATCCACAGAAAATGATCCTTGCCGTTCCAATTACTTGAATTGGTCCGTTCTCCTAGCTGCCTGCATACGTAAACCCGTTTATCTTTGGACCCCAAACAAAAGCGAGATTCGTCGCTGAAGATCACACGACGCCATTATGTCTGCCACTTCACTATCAGCGCAAAACTCTATACTTTAAGCCAACCTAAGGGTGTACCACTGTTGAAGATAGGATAGCCGGATCACAACGTCTCCGGAGGAACACAAGAACGCTATCAATCTGCGACTCACTCCTGCTGTAACACCTCACCCCATTTATGGCTTTATGATCTAACTGAAGCTGATTTTCACTGTCTTTTCTCTTCTCTCTCTCACACACACATCTACAGATGCCTAAGTACAGCCCCCTCGCATTTCCCCTATTGCGAAGTTATTGTCTCTGTGTTTTCAAAAGTCTTACTTACTTACACATCATTCCCTCTCCAAGTTACGTACATTTTTCAGCTGGACAGTCAGCGGCAAACATTCTGAAACCCTCTTGATCGAATAACTTCTCATATCAAATGTATTTCTGAAACGCTCTCTGCCATTTTGAAAATTTGTCTTAATTTGAAATTTAGACGGATAAACTGTTGAGCAAACTCTGAAATGGATCTTGAGCAATAATTCTGCCGCTCTTAACTCTAAACGTTGGGGACTACTTTTCGTAGCGGAGGTAGCTGTTCCGTACCTTCCACAGCTGCACTCTCAGGTTGGCTCGGAACACAAACGACGAAGACGATGATCATTGGAGTGGGGCAAGCGGCGCAGCTAGTCTTTCAGATAGGATCTGTTTTGTGAAACGATTTAAAGCATTATTTTACTGCTCTTCTGATGGCAGAGAGAGAGAGAGACTGTAGAAGCTTGTCACGGGAGCAAATAGTTTTTCCTGTTGTGTTGTCCTGCGTACTCAAGTTCCAGGCAGAAGAGAGGTCGTACCTTCTCTCAAAAGTTGCTGCCAACATTGATTCCCCCGCTGTGTTGTCTCGGCTGCAATGCTGCGCATTACAGTGAGTCAAGAACTCTCTCTCTCTGAGACAAATCATCCGTCCCCCTCAAATGTAATATATGGTCTGCGAATTTGATGTCTTGGCATTCTGTGCAAAAAGTTCGCTTCCTCCTAGAAATTGTAGCACACTCTTCTCTCAAAGAAACCACACTGTAAAAAATTATCTGAAATTCACGAGATTCTTTTCGTAAATTAACGAAGCATATTCATAACACAACCTTTTTCCATCAAATGACGAAAAAGACCCCAGCATTTCACCGAGTTTTCGTACGTCACAAAAATTCTAAATTTTCGGAAACCCAACCGCAATTCCTTTCGTATATTAACAGAAGAATTCTGTTCTCATAGCTATAAATTTCAATCGTGCAAGATTGGATATTGCGGTTAGCACATCGCATGGAATTTTGGTTATCGCGGGACAGGATAGTTCTTCATCTGTGCCACATTTTGTGCTCCAGCTATTGTATATTGAAACAAGTTAGTAAAATCATGCAATGCATTGATTATGATACGCTTTCCAACATACCAGAAATTATTCAAGTTATGGGGATAATGGCTGTGGAATAAATCTCGCTCCTGTGTCCTGACCTTTGACCCCATTTCAATGATATTCAACAGAACCGGTTCAGTACACCTCAAGAATAACATACTAAAGTTTTGTCGCAATAGAAGCAGTTTTACGCAAGTTATGAGAATAATGGTTGTGGAATAAATCTTGCTTTTGTGCAATGACCTTCGACCCCATTTCGTTGATATTCAACAGAACCGGTTCACTATTCCTCCGGAACAACATGATTACGTTTTGTCGCAATCGAAACATTGTTTGGTAAGTTATGATGCACAAGGGCAATGGAATGGATCCCACTCCAGTGTCCTGACCTTTGACCCTATTTCGCCCATTTTCAATCGGGTTCGTCCCGAGTGGCTTCCTACCACATACTAAAATTTCATCGAAATCGAACCATTTTTACGCAAGTTATGACGCATAAGGGCAATGGAACAAATCCCGCTCTTATGTCCTGCCTGACCTTTATCCCCATTTCGCCCATTTTCAATAGGGTTCGTGCCCAGGTGGTTCCCTATCACATACTAAAATTTCATCGAAATCGAACCATATTTACGCATGTTATGACGCGTAAAGGCAATGGAATGGATTCCACCTTTATGCCCTGACCTTTGACCCCATTTCGCCCATTTTCAATAGGGTTCGTCCACAGGTGGTTTCTTACCAAATACTAAAATTTCATCGAAATCGAACCATTTTTACGCAAGTTATGACGCATAAGCGCAATGGAATAAATACCGCTTTTATGCCCTGCCTGACCTTTGACCCCATTCGCGCATTTTCAATAGGGTTCGTGCCCAGTGGTTTCCTACCACATACTAAAATTTCATCGAAATCGAACCATATTTACGCATGTTATGACGCATAAAGGCAATGAAATGGATCCCGCTTTTATGTCCTGACCTTTGACCCCATTCCACCCATTTTCAATAGGTTTCGTTCCCAGGTGGTTCCTTACCACATACCAAAATTTCATCGAAATCGAACCATTTTTACGCAAGTTATGACGCATAAGGGCAATGGAATAAATCCCGCTCTTATGCTCTGCCTGACCTTTGACCCCAATTTGCAATAGGATTCGTGCCCAGGAAGTTCCCTACCACATACTGAAATTTCATTGAAATCGAACAATATTTACTCATGTTATGACGCATAAAGGCAATGAAATGGATCCCGCTTTTATGTCCTGACCTTTGACCCCACTTCACCCATTTTCAATAGGGTTCGTCCCCTGGTGGTCCCCTACCACATACTAAAATTTCATCGAAATCGAACCATATTTACGCAAGTTATGACGCATAAGAGCAATTGAATGGATCCTGCTCTTATGGCGTGACCTTTGACCCCACTTCACCCATTTTCAATAGGGTTCGTCCCCTGGTGGTCCCCTACCACATACTAAAATTTCATTGAAATCGAATCATTTTTACGTGAGTTATCGTGCCGACAGACAGACGGACGGAAAAAGCTGGATTATATACGCTTCTTCAACCTACGGTTGGAAAGCGTAAACAAAGGTCTTCGCTCTTTCCACGTTCATATGTGAGTCACGGAAAAATTCAAATTGGCCGCCACCGGAAGTACCCAGGGTCTTCCAGTTACGCAGTTTTTTTCGAATGATGAACGTGGAAAGAGCGAAGACCTTTGTTTGAATTTCCTGTTCCACGTGGAATGAGCGAAGACCTTTTTTTTTTAATTTCCTGGTCCACGTTAAGTGTCTGTATTAATTATTCATTCGCCTTCTAATTATTTCTTCAGTTGCTGCTTACCATCTTTGGTGAATCCCCAGCATTGTGCGGGGCTCCAAGAAGCAACCTGCCATCTTGGCTTGGCAGTTAGCGTGTGTGAGTCTGGATGAATTCGAGGCAGCTGTGGTGTAGCGGAAGCATATCCGGCGCGTAACTGGAAGACCCTGGGTTCGACTCCCGGTGGCGGCCAATGAGAATTTTTCCGTGACTCACTTATGAATATGGACAGAACGAATACCTTTGTTTGAATTTTCTGGTCCACTTTAAATGTCTGTATTAATTATTGTATATTGTGCTAAGGTAAGAAACCTTGTACTTAAATTTAGCGCAAAGAATTAGAGGGGGGGGATTCTCATTTTTTGCGCTAAATTTACCGCTTTTTTTGGAGTGTTTATTGATGAAACTATGCAATCAATTGATTCCAAAGTAAGTACACCTATTTATTATCGTTTCAGGTACTTATAAAACAATTTTTAATAAGTTTTATGAAGAATCACGCCCGCAAATCCCCTCGACAATGACACTGCACGCAAAGATCCGCGGTCGCTGGTTGGCAACATTTCTCCCCTCCAGGTGATCTGAAACAAAAACTTCGAACGGCGTTTTACTCTACACACAAGTAGTTATCGTTTGATGAACCAGAAAAAAATATATACATATTTGAGGAAATGGTGACTTGTCAAACTCAAATTATCAATTTAGCTCAACAAATTGACAATGTTTTTTGCTATTAAAAAAATATACATAACGTATCGTGTTTCTGGTTCATCAAACGATAAAAGGACGTTTGCTGAACATGGAGTTTTACATCTGAAGTCGATCGGTCCAATAGTTTTTGAAATATCATGCCAACCATTCGCGAAAAAGCTGTTTCGAGAAAAACGCGTTTAAAGTTTCAAGTACAGTTTACGGAGGCATATCGAGTACTGACATTATTTTCTCTGCTAATCTGCTATACCAGGAACATACAGTGTTCCTTCCTCTGCTTCGTAGAACTCGTTTAGAGAAATTTTCTCCCTTCTACGCCTTGTACGTGGCTCTTTTGTAGCCTCGAGGCGGCGTCTCGACGATCTTTACCGACGCTGTTGGTCCCGCGCGTTAACAAATATCTTCGTTTGCTCGCCAATAACGATTCCTATCATTGTCATCATTTTCAGGACGGCAAAAAAAAAAACCTTCATTAAAAATGCCTGCTGCTACATAAGCTGCCATTTCGATGGTTTTTGAGCCACAGTGAAGATGTTTGGGAGCGAACCGCCAAACAGTAGAATTGAAACTTTCGTTATTTTGAGTGTAACCACCTAAATACCTTTCTAGCACCTCTCTTGATGACAAATCGTTGTAACTTCATAGCATTTTCGACATCTTTATGAAGTGGCGGTTCGTCATTGAATTTCTGTGACCCGCAGAACATTAATAGATTATAACTTGGCCAATTTTGCGAATGTCCACTTGAAATTTGGTACATATATTCTTAAGACCTGAAATAACAAAATAACGTAAAAAAAAAAAATCTATTTTTTTCACCAAAAAAAATGAGAATCTTACCTTAACTTACTGTACAGGTGTTTGTAGGATGCCTATCTATCTATCAGCCCGTGGGCCACTTAAAACAAAAGCTATTATATCTATCAATATTTTATACTAAGCAGTTTTGTGAGATAATACTATATAGCCGTACATTTCACTTTTTTCTAAAATATAGTTGAAATTCATTGTCAGTTTAGTAAGACCTCATAGTTCCAAAGCATTCTGTTGTTTCGAAAAATCAATACGAAAACAAATTATGTAATAGGTCTTCCTACAGAAAAAATAAAATTATTGCAAACCTATTCAGAAAAACATTTAGCTCCAGCATAAAATAAAATGACTAATTCACCCACATTAATAACAAAAAACCTTTCATCATTGCGCGATTAGAGATAGTACGTGACTGTACGCGTTACTTGTCTTTCTTGTTCAACGGTAGGTCGCGCGGTTCCCGTAGAAGAGGTCCCTGGTTCGAAACCCGGCAAAGGGATGGATTCGTAAAGGCGCTGAAAATATCAAAATGGAAGATTTTGCGAAATTTCTGTAGAAATACGAAAAAAACCCGAGGCCTTCATAAAAGTTATTGCATTACATTCTTGATGAAATTATCTTTCCATTGATATATAATTTTATAGTATTACTCTAAAAACAAAAAGTGGTGTTATGAGCCATGAAACCTCAAAAATACACTATTTCCAAAAGGTTTCCAAAATTTGGGCCACTACTGTAGTGTGGATTCGAAGCGGAGAAATTGTTCGCGTTCCGAGTTCTTAGTTACACAATGTGAACGAAGAGTATCCTATCCACCCATCTGGGCAATGTTTTTCTACTAAAATGATATTTCCGCTTGTAAATATCCCTTTCAAGAAATGAATTGTGTCTGACAGAGGAAATTATGTACACAAAATTTGAAACCTGCCGTTATCCGTCAGTTAAGTAATCTGATTTGCTCTTTCGGGCAGTGAAAGTATTTCTACAATCCGAATTTCACAGCCGGCGATACCTTTTCTGCGGAAACAGACAGATTGAGTGACTGAGGAGGAGCGAAGAGACGTATCGCAAATCTTCCGTATATATTTATCTTCGTATTCTACAGAGAATGAATTTTTTTGCTCTCCGATATCATGAAGCGGAGATATTGCCTATCCAGAGAGTGGGCGAGGAAGGTAAAAGATCATCAAAATTACATACCTTCTACTTGATTTGCATTTGAAATAACTATGATTTAGGTATGCAATGTAATACAGGAAATGCAGAAACGATTCTTTTACTTTGAGCGAGCTTCTTATACATACAGTGCCAGCTACCTCAAATATGCAACCCCAACGTTTTGAAAGTAAGATCTGCAAAGGAAGAAATCAGGGTACCTCCAAGACAAGTCGAAAACGATGAAGAACAAACAGTGGTAATTCTACTCAGTAGATTACTGTATATGACTTAATAGGAGGCATTACCTCATTTCTTTTTCTGTTTTACAACGGTGTAGTGTAGTCACATGATGAAGCCAAAAACTAGAGAGGTGATTCACTATAAGAATTACAAGGGGGCCCAGCTTTATGGCGCAATTACTATTGTTAGTAATAAAAAATAAATGAATAATGGTCTTAAAATCGGATCACTAGTATTACTAGGTCTTAAAATGCATGAAGAATACTTCAGCCAGCCAGTCCGCACAGCGATTGTTTGATATGAAAAGAGTTAAATCACGTGATCCAGAATAAAACTAGTTGATGAAAGTGATCACTGGACGAACAACGTGATTGCTAAGACTAGAAAGGTAGTGACAATGCCACCGTCACAAAGTGTTTCAAATACGGGGTAATACAACCTAAAATTTACTCTTCACGTTCCAGTTAGGATTTTTTTAACTCTACGAAAGAGACGAAACTTACGAAAACTGACGTCTCACTTTGGGAAAAACACTATGCCGTCCCGGTGGTGCAGTGGCCTAAGCGGTGGCTTATGACCATTTTGTACGCGAAAGAGTCTAGGTTCGAATCCCGGTGAGGCATGAATGTTGTGTTCGTCTTAAGAAACTGGATCTCTGCGTTCCCTGGAACCAGTGACCCTAAATTAGGGACGGGCGACTGCATATAGCCCACTGAATAGCTCACGGTGGTCGTTAAACCCTCAACAACAACACACACAACAGAAAAACAACAACTACACCACCGCCTAATTTAGAAATAAACCCGGCGTAAGATAGTTTCAGTTTCCATATGGGCTTAAGTGGTCATGTCAGCATTTCACGAATACTCAATCTTCTCTTCCCTCACAGATTAGCTATAATATAATCTTTTCTTTACTGGTGGAGGAGCGTCCAAAGCTTGCACTACTTGTAGCAGTTATTCGTTGCTCTCGGAAGCAAGGGATTCAGTTAAACTCTTAAGGGTGGATCATTGTTTCATATTAAAATGCTATTTGTAATAGTTGATGATCATCAGGCTTGAACTAATGATCTGCTTTCAAAATTAGATTCCTGCAACCAGGGCTGTAACTACCGGGAGGACGGTTGCCCTGCCAGAATTGCAGGGGCGTAAATTCATGCTCTGGGGGATGTAAAAAATAGAAATTGTGTATTACTATAAAATAAAATAATTACACCCGTCAGTATTTTCTTTTTAAGACTTTGGGTGGTCTCATACAGTATTATGCAGTTAATTAGGGTACAGAGTAACACTCACTATGAGGTGGGAACATCTCATATCCGGGAAGGAATTTTCCAAAACAGTGCATGGAGGCGTAGTAAACAATATGTTTACATTCCATGACCTTTCTGAACATGTCGTTGAGATGAAGAACTATAATTAATCGTCTGTGCTCTTCCGCAGAAAGTTCTCTGAGCGTTTAACCTTGAATGCAACTTTTCCAAGCCCTACACCAAAGCTTCTTCCTATTGTTATACATTCACTATCCGATACAAGTTCGTTCTGCGCGGGTTTGTTTTTCGTTCTGCATTTCTGTGGAGTTTTGTGTTGTCGGCGTTCACCTGATGTTTACGCTTCACTTGGTATTTACAACCTTTGGCTTTTGGGTATTTACCTAGTTTTTACAGTTTTAATAAAATTATGCCAAAAACCTGAAATGCGATTTTTGAACGATCACAACATTTTCCTACGACGGTGGCGTTTGAGAAAGAAAAAACTGCGCATTATTTGACTGGAACTCGAAGGGGCGTAATTTTGAACTCGAACGAGCGTAATTTCAAGTCTCTCCCTCCCAGATATAAGAGCTTGCTACAGTCCGGAATGCAACGTTCTTCTGCCTTGAAACATGTTGAAAATTGGACACGCGACAAAAATGCGGAATTTAAAAGTTGGTCAAGAGCCAAATGGCCGAAATTGGTCTGAGGCACCGGTTAGAGACCATTCGTCCGTGATGGACCGGTGAGGCATGGGTGCTACGTTTACCCGATGGCGCTGCCTGCCTGTCTCCTCCCTGGAACCAGCGGCCCCAAACTAGGGACGAGCGAGTATTTATATGCCTCCGTGAAACTTATAATACTCTTCAAATCCCGGAACACACGCAAAAAAAGGAAGTGAACATTTTTGCGGCAGATATGCATGCAGTCGTGGAGCACTTTAATCAAACATAAGTTCACAAATTCTATGCATTGTAAGAACAGTACAAAACTAATACATCTGAAGCAAATATCAGGGAGGAAATACTGTCCCATCATAGCTGAATCTTCGATGTGTGGCAGGCAACACTGTAGATTGAAATAAAATTTCACAAAACGCGAAGCACCCACTCTCTTTCATCAGGAAATTTATGATTTGCGATTTTCTTCCCTCCTCGTTTGATATCTCTCCAACTTTTGAACTACAAGAGCTGTTTATGCATTACAAGGCTTATCTCTTATTAGACTAACAGCGCAGGAAACTCGAAAGCGCTACCCCACTGTGTGAGACATTTTGGCAGACGTTTTGCAAGATCAATTAGTAGACCCTGATTTGAAACGACCGCTGGCTGCCAAAAGACGCTTCCACGAAAAATCAGGGTCACCGCAGACTCGGCGTATTTGTGCGCAAAGAATTATTAAAAATGCGAACTAAAGCATTTATAATTTGCCCTGGTGTGTCATTCAGCGCAATAGGACCTCTCGCAAGAGTAAGCAAACCAACTTATACCAGGATACGCTGCAACAGCTAAATATAGGTTATCAGAACAAAATGTAACAAACTAGCATGTACATAAATGCCGAAAAAATAATGGGGTTGAACTCACGAAACAGAAAAAAAAATCCGTTTAAATTAAGACGTAAAACATAGTTACGTTACTCCTGGTCCACTATACCAATTTAATGTCGTGAGGCCACACTCACGACATTAAATTGGTATAGTGGGCCAAGTGGACGTTCTCTGCAGGAGAAAATGTAAGTAAAGCATTAAATTGGTATAGTGGACTCTGCAGAAGAAAACATCGGAACGGTTGGGTACGTACTCCGGATTAGAGAGAAAAATTACGAAACCAGATTTAGCGCCCCCTAAGGTGCGCTAAATAGCAGTAAATGGATATTTTAATCAGGTTAATACAAATTAAAGAGAAACTAACACAACGTAATTTTGCTGAACAAAAGGATTACAGTAAGCATATAAAAATTTCGGTAAATGCGCACTTCAGCGTCCTAAATTATTTCGTCGGAAAAATGTAATTGTGTGTGAAAAGTGCGACGTACAATTTTTAAAGCATACAAAATAATGAGGAAAGGTGCAAAAATATACTATTTTTAGATAAAAGGAAATGATTTTTCCGAAGTATTAACCTGCGAGTACGATGGTTTGCAGCAGTTGCTGCGGGAGGCTAAAGCGATGCTAACGGCCACGACTTGAAGGGTCCGTGCGTCGTAAGGGAGTTTTTTTTTTTGAAGGTTTAACGACCACCATGAGCAACTCAATGGGCTATAAGCAGTCGCCCGTCCCTAATTTAAGGTCACTGGTTCCAGGGAAGGGAGAGAGCCAGTGCCGTAAGACAAACGCAACATCCATGCCTCACCGGGATTCGAACCCGGACCCCTTTCGGGCGAATGATCAGAGGCTATCGCTTAGACCACTGCGCCACCGGGGCGGCTCGGAAGGGAGTAACAGTTGGTAGTGAATGCGCGGAAGAATACAACAAGAGTGGGGTGTATGTGTCGGAGGAGTGTGATGCGTTGTCTAATCGTGTTGAAGAAGTAGTTCAGAAATGTTTCATCAATTATTAATAAAGAAATGTTCTAAATGCTTTTGTTTTTATTGTAAAAATGTCTGGGAATGTAAATGATATAATATGCGGCAGAAGTTTTGAGTAAGAATTTTTGGTTCCGGTTGAACCCTAAGTTTTGGTTATGGTTTCGGAAATGTTAAGGCGTCGGTGATTTCTTCAAGAACCTCATTTGTAGTTCTGCTGTTATTACGTCCATTGCTCGTCCTTTTTTTCCCTCTTGAAACGAATGTTGTGGAAAATAAACGATTTTCTTATAATCAGGAATCGTACTATGGTAGGGAGGCCCAGAGCTTCGTGTCGAATTGTGGGGGATGATGAAATTTTAAGCCTTTTTGGCAATTTTCTACTTACGATTTCGCAAAATTACCCTTGAAAAACTGATATTACAATGCAGCATAAAACCGACCTCTTTCCTTCAGCGTATTCGTACAACCCGCTTCGATGACTACATACTGCTGAACCGCTTCCTTGTATATTCTTCCGCGCGTAACTTGCCGTTCTCAACGACGCTTCCATTTACCGGACTGCACCTTCACGCCGTCGCCGCTCCGTCATCTTAGGCCTACCGCACGTACTCTTCCGAACCTTCGCACTCCAAGGTAAGTTCTTCGGAAAAAAAAATTCACCTATATTTTTTCACCTTTCCCCATTATTTCGCATGCTTAAAAATTGTACGTAGCACTTTTCCCACACAGTTAAATTTTTCCGACGAAATAATTTAGGACGCTAAACTACACATTTACCAAAATTTCAATACACATCAAGCGCTTGAAAGATCCGAAAAGGTAAGTTTTCTTCTGCAGAGAAAACCTCTTTCCTAATATCCCTCGTTCAGTTGTTTACTCCCACATTGAGGAAATTCTACTTTCCCAGAATCAATATAGTCAAGCTGAAATTGATACTATCCTTCAAGCTTTAAGACTTGTAGGGGACAGAAGTTTTATCCGCTTTCAAAATACTGTCTACAAACAGAAGGAGGCATCGCCTATTGGCTCCCCACTGTCACCTGTTCTTGCTGAAATTTTACTACAGCACCTAGAAAATCACTATCTCAAATCCTGCAGTGTTCAACCGTCTTTATACATCAGATATGTTGATGATGTTTTCCTTGTCTGGCCTCACTCAACTGCTGAATTACATGCTTTGGACTCTGATTTATCATCCATAGTTCCTGGCATAAAGTTTACTATAGAAATTGAAAAAGAAGGGTCACTGCCCTTCCTTAACTTCTTGGTTTCACACTCCCCTAACCATACAAAATTTGAGTTCTAGGTATATCGTAAGCCTACCTCTATCCCGATCTGATTCCCTTCAATTCTTGTACACCAACCCTCTATAAATATTCAGCACTTAGATTCCTAGTTAATAGAGACTTTACACATTCTTCAAATCCCTATTATTGTAATCAGGAATTGATGAAGATTAACGAGATTGCAAAAGTACATGGGTACCCCACGGATTGTGTGTAAAAACTTATACAACAATATAAATGGAAGACTTCTATAACCTTCACCAGAAGTGTACCCACAACTATCTACGCGGGAAGTATAACCTATTTGAAACCAGTTGTTACTTTGCTAAAAAACACCTGCAAAAAATATTCTTTGGATTTTGGTGTCAAGACCCAAAATCTTTTTTCTGTGATTAGGCATGATAGAGACACAATACCAACTCTATCCCATTTTGGTGTTTACAGTATCCCACTGTTGGACATTAATGGACAAACTGCAAATCTCTGCTATGTGGGTTCGACCTACAGAAGCCTGGGACTCAGATGGGCTGAAGATAAATATGCAATTCGTAAAGGAGTAGTTACATCGACTTTGTCAAGAACTGTCATTGAGGGAGACCTAAACCGGATTGGGACAATGCAAACTTGTTATCAACAGCCTCGACAAAAAGTTCTATGTTGTTTACTGAGAGTCTTCACATTATAAAACTGGGACCTAAGTGCTGCAATGAGGATATACCTGCTTATGTTCCTAGTGCCTGAAGAGATCTCATGTTGGAATATCCAAGCGAGGAACCCTCAAAATAATTTAGGTAATTTTGTAAATAGTTTGTAATGATTGACATTTAATATCTTTTACTCATCTCATTTACATATTTGTAATCTTGTGCTCATCTCTGTTACTATATAAGTCATCTACCGCCTCATAGGGATTTCACTCCTTAGCCTGATGATCCGACCATAGTGGTTCGCAAAAGTGCTCGCTAGAGCTTTTAAACTCACCCTTTTAATTGTAAATAAAGACGTTTTTTAACCTACGTTTTTAGATAGTGATTGGGAGGTGTGGTGTTTGTGCTCTATATTAAGACGAATCTGATCGTGCATTGACAGCCTTAATTACCCTTTGTCCAGATCAAACCAGTGGGCTTTAGGTTTTTAAATATTTTGTTTCATAAATCGTTGTATTTCAGCTTGAAAACGGGGGCAAAAAATTCCGACAACTGAAACTGGACAGAGCGATAATTTATCCTGAAAGCGTCATATTTCTTTCTTCGTGATGTATCCTCTATCTTGTATTGTTGTTAAATATTATTTTATTCTATAGATGTTGATACGCCAAAGAGACAAAACATTATGGCCACCTGTCTAATATGATGCTGGTCTTCCACGTGTAGCCAAAACAGCTCTTACCGAGAGAGGCGTGTATGCTACAAGATTTCTAAAGGTGTCTTGTGGTTCCTGGTGCCAACACATTACCAGCACATTCTTCAACTCTGGTAAGTCACGTGGTTGAACTGACGAAGATCGGATTTGCTATTCCAACACAAACCACAGATGTTTAACCCTTTTTTTTTTTTTTTTTTTTTATTGGAGGTTTAACGACCACCGTGAGCAACTCAATGGGCTATAAGCAGTCGCCCGTCCCTAATTTAGGGTCACTGGTTCCAGGGAAGGGAGAGAGCCAGTGCCGTAAGACAAACACAACACCCATGCCTGACCGGGATTCGAACCCAGACCCCTTACGGACGAATGATCAGAGGCCAACGCCTTAGACCACTGCGCCACCGGGGCGGCGTTTAACCCTTTAACGACCATGACCCAAAAATATTTTATCACTCCAAATATAATAACGCCCGAAACTCTCTGTTGGTTCACTTCTTTGTTTAATAACAACTATAGTTACAGAGGGTGACTCCTGCTGATCCATCATAGGTCGAGAAAATTTGAAGAACAGGTAAAGGTAGGAAACCAGACTCAGTTTATTTATTTATTTATTTTTTTTTTTTTGATTGGAATTTTAACGACCACCGTGAGCAACTCAATGGGCTATAAGCAGTCGCCCGTCCCTATTTAGGGTCACTGGTTCCAGGGAAGGGAGAGAGCTAGTGCCGTAAGACAAACACAACATCCATGCCTGCCCGGGATTCGAACCCGGACCCCTTACGGACGAATGATCAGAGGCCATCGCTTAGACCACTGCGCTACTGGGGCGGCGACTCAGTTTAGACAGGCGTTTCAGGTGGCTATGGCCTTTTTTTCTGTACGAGCGTTTTAGGCGTTACGGTCGTTAAAGAGTTAATTGGATTGATCTCTGGAGAATTTGGAGGCCAGGGATAACACCTGGAAATTTTCCTCATGTTCCGCGAACCATTCTAGAACTATCCTGGCAGCGTGGTTTGGCGTATCACCCTGCTGAAAGAAGCTGATACAGGCAATAGGAAATAGCGTTTTTTGCTAGGGACAATAGCTGGAAGTCTCCCTAATGTGTCACGAACCATTCCCGAACAACCCAGGCTGTGTGGCATGGCGCATTATGCTGTGAAAGAAGGAACCACTAAAGGGGAATATTGTTGCCACGAAACGATGCATCAGAGGTCATTCATACCATTTCATGATCTTCAGACTCGCCGTCGTTTACCTGCATTTGTTTTGATTTGCATAAAGACGCGCTGCTCAGAATGTTTTGGCTCTTCGCTGTGTTTCTGCATGACGGTAAATAAAAAGATCTTACTTCGCACTTAGAGCTTTAAAAAGCGCTAAAAGTGGTTACTAAAAGTTGTTCACGTTCAAAGAACTGTGTGTTCTTGATCCTAGCTATTATTCCAATTAGCTGTAGAACATAGTCTTGGCTTTCTTTTCATATAGAAGAAATGTAAAGTGGCAAGATTTTCTCTTTCCATTTTTTTTAATTTCTACTTGTGCAAGTCCCTATTGTTTTTCACACTCACTAGGGAAGCTTTTCAATTGGCACTCTCCAAAATTGAAGAAACGTAGCCAGGAGATAGTGCTAAGGGCAAAAACCAATAGGTGAATTTCCGTTTTGGCCCAAATGAACTGACAAAGGTGAACGAGTGGTTTGAAAATGGCCTTAGAGCTCAAGTGGGAAAAAATCATCTAACGTGTGTTGTGGGGCGTGATATGAACCCCAAATAACAGCTATGACCCCATGATTCAAAATAAGCTCATGTCATACAAAAACCTTTATCACAGGTGTAAATGAACATTTGTGACATTGAACAGATGACCGAAACAAAGTAATTTGGAACAATGAGGACAACGCAAGATCCCAAACTTATCACAGTACTGAAAATTGTCATTGATATCTGAAAAACAAACACGTTAAACATTATCAAAAGAAGAATCATCACTTTCACAGTATCCAATTTTTATCCACGAATATAACATGTTGTTGAATTTTTCTGACTGCCATTGATTGTTCATTGATACGTTCAATGATTTTCTCCACTAGTGCTCTAAGACTATTTTCAGACCACTCGTTCACCGTTGTCAGTTCATGTGGGCCAAAATGGAAACACACCCATTGGTTTTTGCCCATAGAACTATCTCCTGGCCACGTTTTTGAATTTTGGAAAGTTGAAAGGCTTCCCTTGTCAGTATGCGTCTTGCCCATTGTCCCCCTCGCAGATCATTTTGTGGCACCATGGTATCCGTCGCAAACTGATCAGGAACTTTACTATTGGGGTGATAACATTCGTCCCAAGTAGAAATGCCGGCATTGGCAGATGACCAACTTTCTTCCCGTAAAGTGACTGCCAACAAAGGTTTCACTGTATTCCAGAAATCGAAAAAGTCCCAAACACATTTGGCCTCAAGCATTTCGGTAAACGGATGTTTCACCTGTATATGGTTGGTCCCAATAGAGACAGTGGGCAGACAATGTACTTTTTTTTAAATTCAACGCCCCTTCTATAAGAACGAAATGAATGCGGCAATCGCTTTTCTCCCCCACGTGGCTGTTTCCGCACACTTTTCACGTCCTAGCTTGTGCAACTCTTTGTTAAAGCAACGAAAATGTGCTTTAAATTATATCCGTTGCCGTTATTCCACGTGAACTGCTGTTGTCACATTCGGCAAATGTTTATCTTCTGCTCCCAGTCATAAAGACGTGATCTGAGCCGTTGCAGAATACGAAATCAAACAAAAATGTTAACAGTTTGTGGAGCTTTCTCCACAAAAGTTACAATCCGATAAGGGGCCACCAGATGGTTATAAATTTCTGGGGTTTTTTTCACGTCGTTTATACTTTTCGGTGATCTACGGGCGTACCCGGTTGCCGAGAAAGGAAAACCGCAAGCATATATTTGCTGCTTACATCTATATATTCTTGGGAATTAAAATTGTTATTCCATAAACTTTCTTCCCGTAAACGACTGCAGCTGAGCAATGTAGTGTACTCTTTCAGTGTAGGTTCCCGACGCTAATTTATTGTAAGCGAAGACATTAGGAGTGTACGGGGTCGTTAAATAAATGTGGGCACAAATTCTCCTTGGCTTTCATGAAATCATCGAAAAGATATGAACTTACACATAAAAATACACTGGCGTTCTGTAACGTATACTTATAACTTTCCTTTTGAGTTTGTTTTCTCATATAAATTTTGCTACTTTTCGGTAAAGATTTTCTCACTGAACGGCACATCACTTCCCCAAGGAGCATGTACATTTTTGGCAACGTTCACGGTGAGTCGGAAGAAAATGAAATACGATGTATGAAAAGGTGTGGAGATAATGAATACTGCGGATACATTGGCGATATACTTGTCTCTACTGTTTTCACTCTAGTGTTTTACGTAGAGAAGTAATTTCTTTTGAGTTATGCAGCGATCGTGATGCATCCTTCCAATTTTTTTCTTAAAGAGCAATACACGAACAAATAAGGTAAACTGTTTATGTTTTCAATGAAATAAAGTACTTTTTTATAAACTACCAAAAATAAGAGTTTGGAGTATTTACAACAACGTCCATCTTTCATGGGGGAAGGGCTTACTATCCTTTCAATGGGGGATGAACCTCCTCCAGCTACCTGCTAACTACAGCCTTGTCACACCACGTAACACTCATTTAGTGTCCATATCCTGTGCTGCTGGTCCCACTATATCGTCATGTTGGCGGTAGTTACAGAGTGATTTCCTGCAGTAACCCAGACGGTGGAATCTACAATGCACCGCGTGACGGGATGCCATTTGGTATTGTCTCTAATTTATATATTTTATTTGACTTATCGTTGCGTGTCTCTTGGTCGGTATATTTTTGTTTATCCCACGCTCACCTCGGCCACCAAGTAGCCGTCTCTGACCACAGATAGTGCGCTCACTACCAGTTTTCTGCTGCGTCAACCACTCTCTGTATGTTCTTATTACCGTTGATCTTCCACATGTGTCAAGAGCAGTTCTTTTGTTGATAATCGCGCCACTCCGTTTGGTATCTACTATCATCCCAAGCTCAAAGCTGGATAGGGTCTCCTTCACATTAGATCTTCAAGAACGTATTCAGTACTTCGGAATACTCCCATTCTATTGACTGTGTAGTTGTACACACGTGACAACGGTTAACGCCTCATTTTTTTTAAAACTTATGGTGTCTAAAAGATTTCAGTCCTACCATGAAGGAATAGTCGTATGTTCGCGATTTTTTGGACGTAATAATACAAGTCTTTACATGCCTAGAGAGACTAGTTTTCACCTTTATAGTTATATTCGTTATATTCTTGCAGGATCTAGAAGCTAACTAGGTGAACCAAGGAAGCAAGAGCTCAGAGCTGTGATGAATTATCCGCATAAACAAGAAGGGTTAGAGCCAACGGACATTCACGAAGAAGTATTGGGAACACTAGGATAGGGCAGACCTTCTTCTGTAAAGACGTGGACATCGGAATTTAAGCGATGGAATATAGAAGATGACCCTCGCTCAGCCAGGTCCTATGAGGCCATCACTCAAGGAAATGTGAACAAGACGCAAGAAATAGTACTGCAAGATAGACGTTTAACGGACACACGTATTAGTGAAACAATTCACATGTCGAAATCAGCAATTGATCGCATTTCGACAGAGCGTATGACAATAACAAAAGCTACTGGTCGGTGAGTCCCAAAACTGCTGATACCTGAGCAAAAGCTGATCAGACAGAACATGTCACGAGACACACTGTTGAAATCAAGCCCGAAGAATTGCTGCAACGATCTGTAACACAGTCGATGAAACGTGGGAACGCCACTATGTTCCATAGTCACTCCGCCGGAGGCAAAGCTTGTCACTTCTGCTGGAAAGGTAATGACAGCAATGTTCTTGGCAGCCCTGATGGTGGATTGCTTTCCGAAAAGCCAAACCACCACTAGACTATACAATGCTAACCTATTAAGGAAACTTCGACAGCATTTGAAAGGTAAATACCCAGGGGAGCTGACGAAATGGGAGTTGTTTCACCAGAAAAACTCTCCAAGCAACAAATCAACAGGCCATGGCTACAATTCATAACCATCTGACTTTGTCACTCGGACAATCATCTGTTCCCGAAACTCAAAAAGAATTCACCTAGCGTGAAGTTTGGGACGAAGGCATTATTGAAGCTGTGGATGCCTATTTGATAGCCTTCAAAAATAATTTTATTTGGAGAACATAAGTGTGTAGACCTTCAAGTGGACAATGTAAAAAAATAGGCCTACCATATTTTTCTACGACCATTTCCTTAAAATCGGGACGAAGACTTTTGTAACACCACTCGTAAAACGATCTATTGGTCACATTAAATTGGTCACTTTTATGTGTCCGAATATCAATTGAATAAGTTTCTGTGCAATTTTCTTCCTGTTTTGCGGCAACACCGTACGTGAATCGAATTTCTCTCCGACTGGTGACCAAAACAATTTTTCTTGACATGTACTGGTAAAGCGAAAACTGCCGCCCCGGTGGCGCAGTGGTCTAAGCGATGGCCTCTGATCATTCGTCCGAACGGGGTCCGGGTTCGAATACCGGTGAGGCATGGATGTTGTGTTTGTCTTACGGCACTGGCTCTCTCCCTTCCCTGGAACCAGTAACCCTAAATTAGGGACTGGCGACTGCTTATAGCCCATTGAGTTGCTCACGGTGGTCGTTAAACTTCCAATAAAAAAAAAAAAAAAAAAAAAGCGAAAACTTGTCTTGGCGTTCGAAATCCCGTAAAAGAGAAAAATGTTAAATTATCCAAGATTCTGCTTGTATTCAAATCACATAGCTGTGAAACACTTTAAGTACTTTTCGAAAAGCACACTCAAGTATGAACAAATCTTTACAGGAGTTATACTTTGTAATGGAATTTTATTCGTGGTTAGCACACTCGTGGGATTAAAACCACTACCTAGGTATGATTCCAGACCTGCTAGATTAACATAACCATACAAATATGAAAGCTGTAATGCGCCGATGATGGAAATGTTGAAACATTAGCAATAACTGACAGAAACACCAGCCTAGTCAGATAGTCCTTTTCTTTACACGGTCTCTGTATTTGCTTTGTTATGCTTGATCTCACTGACTGCCAATCAGAGCACAAAAGCAGAAAAACTCAAGGGAATTCAAGACGTCGCATTCAGTATGGAAAACATAACTAGAAGCAATCAAAATTCACATAAGTGAAAGGTCAACAAAAATGAAAATGTTGAAACACAGCATATATGACATAATCGAAAAGCCAAATCTTCTCTACTATGGAATTTAAAAAGTACTTTAAGTGAAATAGATCCATTTGCATGTTGCGGTAAACCCAAATAATCGATTCATAAAGTTAATGAGATGGAACGTTAATAAAAGACTATAGCTAACACACTAATTCATGCGTACATAGACAAAAAGGAGAACCGCCTCAACCTATTCTACTCCTTCAGGAACAGTCCCAATAATTTTAATTGTTTCCACTGTTTGTAGAAGGAACGAAACATCATCATTACGAATTGTTATTTTACGTCGAACATATATGCTTTCGAGAACTCGAGGTATATTTAAAAACCTTTTTTAAAATCAAGAATTCATAATTTTCTTGAGAAGCGCCGTAACTTAATCACTCAGATGCAGTCTACGTTACATATTCCAAAGTTCATAATTCATCAAATACGTCAAATAAATATATGCACTTACTTCTCCATCAGAAGATAGTGTATTGTTACATCAATGAGAACATGACCACAACTTACCTGCGAAAGAAAAGTCACTTATTAAACATGTTAGCACTAAATCAATGTATCTTACCATTGCAAATACTATGAAGTAAACATATACATTACTAACGGCACTTAGCGATACATTTGCATAAATACGGTCCCTCACAACTCTTTTCCAACCTACAGGGAAGACTGCCAATATTTGTCTAATTGCTTTCATAAGTGGTGCGGTAAAGTTAAAATGCACATCGAAGAGCCAAAACATCATGACCACCTGCCAAATATTATGCTGGACCTCCACGATCCGCCAAAACAGCTGTTCTCCGGCGAGGCATAGATCCCGCAAGATTTCTAAAGGTGTCTTATGGTATCTAGGACCAACCCATTACAAGATCATTTACGTTTTTTTATAACTTACGAGAATGAGCCACATTAGATCGGATTCGCTGTTCTAACATAAACCATAGATGCTAGATTGAATTGATGTCTGTGGAATTCGGAGGCCATGGCGGTACCTGAAAGTCATCCTCATGTTCCGCGAAACCATTCCCGAACAATCCAGGCAGTGCAGCATGGCGCATTTTCCTCTTGAAGGAACGCATTATCAGAGGGTAATATCGTTGCCATGAAAGGAAGTACCTGGGCTGCAATGATATTTAGACAGGTGGTGCACGTCATAGTTTCCTGGACCCAGGGTTTCTCAGTACAGCATTGCCCAAAGAATTGCACTTCTTCCACCAGCTTGTTTTCGTCCCTCGGTGCATCCTGGTGACAACACTTACCCAGGTAATAAACGATGTACACGTACTCAGCCGTCCACATAGTGCAACAGGAAACGAGATTCATCAGATCAGACGATCTTCTTCCAATCATTGAAGGCCCCGTTTTGGTGCTTGCGTGTCCATTGTAGGCGCTTTCAACGGTGAACCGAGATCAACCTGGGTATTTGAAGCAGGCTGCCCCATTTTTAGGAGGATTCGATGTATTGTACGTTGTGACACATTACCTCCGTCAGCAGAATTCAAATTACCAGCGAGTTGCGGCGCATTATCTGTTCTGTTGGCTTGTACCATACGTGATAGCCTTCGCACACCTCTAGCATCGATGAGCCATGGTTGGAACACACTTTGCCTGCGGTTGGTGGTTTTGTCCTCTTCGGACCACTTTTAGAAGGTGCAGACCACGTCTGACCGTAAGTACCCCACAAGCCTTTCCGTCTTGGAAATGCTGTGACCCAGTCGTCTGACCGTAAGTACCCCACAAGCCTTTCCGTCTTGGAAATACTGTGACCCAGTCGTCTGACCTTTGCAAATTGGCATTTTTCAAACTCGTTTAAGTCCGCTGCCTTTCCCATCTGAAGAAGAAGAATAGCACTGATTAACAGAGCTCAGAATCAGGTGCTATTTGTACCTTTTCGCGACCTTCACACACGCTGTCAATTACATGTAGTTGCTTCGATTTTTAGAAAGACGAGCGCTGGTCATAATGTTTTGGCTCTTCGATGCGTGAGTGCGAGTGCGTAGAAGAGAAAAAAACCCGTGTACATGTTATACATATATACAGAATGTATACATACATTCTATTGACCAAAGTCACCGGACACCTAGAAGAGAAACACAACATGGCATTTATTGACATACCTTAATACGGTGTCGGTCCACCTTTGGCCTTACTGTCCCTTTGAGACATGCTTTCGACAAGGTTTTGGAACACAGCGATAGGTATGCGCTTCCGTTTAGTACATAATGCTGCCGCTAACTGTTGCTTAGTAGTAGGCCTTGGTTCCAAACATCTTATGCGGCGCTTTAGTTCAACCCATAGGTGCCCTATGGGATTAACATCAGGGCTCTGTGCTGGCCAATCCACACACGATACGGAATTATCGTCAATCCACGCCGTAACAGTCCTTGCTTTATGTCACGGTGCATTAACCTGCTGGTATCAGCAAGGCTCGGTTCCATTGTATTGCCATAGAGTTGGTAGGGCATAATTGTCCAGAATACCGAGGTAGACGTGCTGCTTTACAGGTTTGTCCACGATAACCAATGGGCCGGGACCATACCACGAAAAACACCCTAGCATGTGTACAGTGCCAGCTCCAAACCTGACCGTAGGAACAGTACACTGTGGTAAATAGCGTTCACCCGGCTGCCGCCATACCCACACACGGCCTTCAGACTCATGGATTGTGTATCTGGATTCATCACTCCATAGGACCCATTTCCATTGATCTACGGTCCACGATACATGTTCTTTACACCATGCTAAACGACGAGTAGTAACATTCGGAGTGGAGATGAAAGGCTTATGAGCAACCGCACGACCAGGGTAACCCATATAATGAAGTTCTCTGCAAATAGTACGTGTACATACCGAGGTTCCTCCACTTTTACTCACCTGTACTCTGAGGTCTTGTGCAGTATACTCCGTCGATTAGTTGTAACGATTCTCCTGAGGCTTCGACGTCCTCTATCACTGATTTTCTTTGGTCTGTCGGTACGTTTTGCTACTTCAGGCACGCCACGTGTCTTCCACTTATTCAGTACATCCAAAACAGTTGACTTGGGTATGTTTAAACGCCTCTCGGTTTCTCTTATGGACAACCCACTAATATTACACCCAACAATATTTCCTTTCTCAAAGTCAGTTCTTTCCCGCTGTGACATTTCCACTCAACCTCACAGTACGATATGATCGCGGTCAGCTGCAGGCTTGTTTTTATACCGTTTGAGGCTGTACCGCGCATGTTAACAACGCAGCGGATCCGTTCATTTGCTTTTGAAGGGTGCCCGGTGACTTTTGTCAATATTTATATATGTAAATGCCGAATTCCGGAGAGATCGCGATCTGCCCGGGCAAATCCTGAAGTGCCTACCAGTTTCGGGCAAAGCCCGACGTATCTTGGTATTTCGGTATGTACCCAGGCAAATCGCGATTCAACCAATTCAAGGGACCATCCTACGTTTATATTTGCTTCAACGGTTTTGTATTGGCAATAAAATGTTTTTCCACAATTATTTTAGGATGTTTTTTAACTGAAACTTTAAACATTACGAATCGAACTTTGAAAACAAACTTTAGAATTTAATTACAGTATACTGAAGAACATAAAAACTTTTATTAAAAAATTAAGAAACTACTGAAATAAATGTACCTTCCTTAAGAAAAACATTTTAGTCTGCAAAGATAAGCAATTCCATATTTGTCCAGTGTTAAATATTCGCATCGGCACATCCAATATGCAACCGCAAATCGCTGGATATGCCCGGCCACATCCAATATGCAACGGCAAATCGCTGAATATGCCCGGCCACATCCAATATGCAACGGCAAATCAATAAAATGCCCGGCCACATCCCAATATGCAACGGCAAATCGGGATTTTTCCGAAACTAGTAGGCACATCGCGAGTTATCCGTGCAGATCGCCATCTGTCCGATTTCGGTTTCTGCCCGTAATATACATACAGCCGTTGCTCTGGCTCTTTAAATCGTTCGCCAACCCATGCGCCAAATTCAATTTTTTTTTTGCCAAATGTAATCGGAAGTCCCCAGGTTTTTTTTTCACTGCCTATTAGAAATATAAAAACCATAAAAACGAAGTGTTATAATGGTACACAACAACAGGTAATATATTCTTTACAATTAAGCAGCAAATTATCAATAAAAAAGGCTAATCGCCAAAACTTTTTATTCACCGCTAAACGAATTTTTTCGGAAATTGCGAAGATATAATACTGAAATATATTGCAGTATATATATGTATGAAAAATTCATAAAGCATTCTGTCACAAACGCCGTTTCGACATAAGAATTTCGGTGGATGAACAGATGTATAAATTACTAAAAAAATCGAACAGCATATCCAGCGCCAAAGACCTTTTGCTTGGCGAATTTTTTTCTTCAGTCACAGGTCCCAAATTTGGAGCTACTGGTTCCTGAAAAGACAGGACCAGGGTCGTAAGACCAACACCTCATCGGTACTCGAAACCATCTCGGACGAACGGTCAGTATCTAACGCTAAGACCATTTCGACACCGGGTCGACCAAAAACAAGAGCACACCATTGAATTAGTATATTTCTGCAGAGCTCGACTTTAGAAATTCCGGTGTTCATACACAACAAAGCATGCTGAAATAATACTCGAAACCAGGATTTATAGTGTCGACAAATCTTTAGTCAAGGGAAAAATAATAAGTTTTAGTCGTAAGAGAAGCACTAGATTGTTTCAAGCCGGTTTCTGATAAGAAATTAATTAAATGTTTCTTCTAGGTGTTTTGAAGGGGTAAACTGCATGAAAAAGGGTGACTTGAAACATCTTAGACGCAGAATTGCATGCCCCCTCCCATCTCATTTGCGCTCATTTACTTCCCGCAGAGCTGGACACCTACCTAGGAGTGTCACTAAATCACGTTGACCTCACTAAATCTCGTGGAAACACTTGAGACATTAGTGGCAAGGTTTTATTACTCGACTTTCTCCAGTGGGAGTCCCCACCCACTGGCACTCGGCTTTATAAATGAGGTGAGAAAAAAAAAAAAAAACAACTTAAGCCTCATGAGCTACACGGGAGGAAGAAAAACACATATACTACATTTTAGTATCACATAATGATCTTCACACAAAAGGCATTTGCTGTGTCAAGTTGACGTAAAATTTCGCGTATACAAGTTTTAAATATTCTGCTAAGACAGAAGTATTTTTGCTTTAATTTATGGTTTAAATGATAGAATAACCAACAGACATTCATAGAAAATTACACTTCCATAAGAAAAATGAAGAATTACATTAAAATGAGGCGGCAGAGCTGAAGTTTATTTAACAGGAGCCAAAAATTGAAACAACTGATCTTGATATAAATAATGAGAATTAATCTAAAAAGGCTATCTTATCTAGATGCATATACATACACTGATGTACGAGTAGCAAAACTGGGAACACCGAATAGCAATCAGGCACGCGCCATTCTCATTTACGTACGCAACTTAACTATGACATTGAGATGGCTCTATAAACAGCTCACTGCAAAGGTTTCAAACGCGTACGAAGCATAGTTAGCTGGAAAATGGGAAAGACACGTGATTTAGGCGACTTTGAAAGAAGCATGATATTGGGAGCTAACCGGGCAGCAGCAAAAATCTCAAAAGGCAAACCTTCTCGGCTATGCAATAACAACTGATACGATTATGTACAATTAGTGGTGCGCAAACGACAAAACATTCAGTCAGCGGTCTTCCTGTGGGAGTGGTCGATGTTCGAGGGCAACGGAGGCTGGAGAGGATTGTACGAGGTAACAGACGAACTCCAATGCGCCATGTAACTGCGCAGTTCAACGGCGGAATCGAGAGGAAAATTTCGGCAAACACAGACCTCATCACGTTGGCGCGAACGCGCTATAACAGCAAGTATTACTTTCGTCTCTGCTAAAAACAGACAAATTCGTCTGCAGTGCGCACGGGAGTACCAAAACTGGACCCTGGAGAACTAAAACGAGTCACGTGGTCCAGTGAATCACTTTACAGTTAACACACGCAGATGGACAGGTCAGAATATGACGCCATCAGTACACATTAACAGATTCTAGCTGCCTAACAATAACGGTACAATCTGGTGTTGGCGCTGTGCTGGTCTGGGTACTTTACATGGCCGAGATTGGGTTCCTTACTACCTCCGGAACAGCATTTGGATGCCACAAGGTACACTGTAGAAAGTTTTCTAAAATTCACGAGCCACTTTCCGGGATTTATTTTGTGAATTAACGAAGAATATTTCTGATACAACTGTTTTTGTGAAATGACGGAAAAAACTCTGAATTTCACGGATTTTTCGTACGCCAAAAAAATTCTGAATTTTCAGGAACCTTTCCGCAATTCCATTCTTATATTAACGGAAAAACTCCGTTCACACTTTTTTCGTATCCATATGACGAAAACTAGAGATTCATGAGTATACATGGGTGTTTGATTAGCTGTTAAATTTCAATTATCTGTCGAAGTATCTGACTTTGAAGTTCTGTAGTGAGATCGGATATTTTGGTTACTGTGACATGTAATATTTCTTCTCCTCTTCCCCATTTTGTGCTTCAGCTATTATATATATTTTGTTACCGTAAGAAACCGGGTACTTATTTTATTGTACAAGTGATTGTACGATGTCTATGTATCAAAGTAGGACAACTTACCTAGGCAAAATAATTCCCCTCGGCATCGACACATAGTTGCCATCTGTCAGGCAAGGCCATGATCCCGGAAGGAAAAAAGTGTTGTGGCTGGGACCCGAAGATGTCATCAACTGCACGTTGAACCTCGTTGTCTGTCGTGAATTGTTTCCCGGACAGGAAGTGATCCAGGCGACGAAACAGATGATAGTCTGTCGGAGACAAGTCCGGAGAATAGGCAGGATGAAGCAGTGCTTCATAGCCCAAGGCACTTAGTGTCAGCATCGTTCGTTGTGCGACATGATGGCGGACGCTGTCCTGGAGCAGAACAACACCATATCTGTTGACCAAAGCCGGTTGTTTCTGCAGCAATTTCCGGTGCATCTGGTGTAATTCAGCACAATAACGTTCTGCAGTGATGGCTTGGCATCTTGCCAAGAAACTCCGATGAATTGTCCCGGCTGTGGACCACCAGACAACGAGTATGATCTTCTAGGTGTGTAGGGGTAGCTTAGGATGCTGTCTAGCTGGCTGTGCCTTGCTTAACCATTGTGCAGATAGTTTCCGATTAACATAAAGGACCCACGTCTCGTCGCAGTAGACGTTGCTGTTTATTGTTGGCAAGCAGCGACGTGCAGACTTCCAAACGCCTAGTCTTGTTGGCAGTTGCCAAATGATGCGGCAGCAACATGTCCAGCTTTTTCACCTTACCCAGCGCAGCCAGACGCCGAACAACTGCCCTATGGTGGACACCTACCTCTGCCGCTACCTCGCGACTCGTGTTTTGGTGTTCCGCTTCAGCCACACGTAAAGGAACATCGTCAGAAACAGCAACAGGTCAGTGACCATGTGCTTAGTTTTGCAGGTCCGTATCTCCGCTTCAACCACACGTAACGGAACATCGTCAGAAACAGCAACAGGTCGGTGACCATGTGCTTAGTTTTGCAGGTCCGTATCTCCGCTTCAACCACACGTAACGGAACATCGTCAGAAACAGCAACAGGTCGGTGGCCATGTGCTTAGTTTTGCAGGTCCGCATCTCCGCTTCAACCACACGTAACGGAACATCGTCAGAAACAGCAACAGGTCGGTGACCATGTGCTTAGTTTTGCAGGTCCGTATCTCCGCTTCAACCACACGTAACGGAACATCGTCAGAAACAGCAACAGGTCGGTGACCATGTGCTTAGTTTTGCAGATCCGTATCTCCACTTCAACCACACGTAACAGAACATCGTCAGAAACGGCAACAGGTCGGTGACCACGTGCTTCGTTTTGCAGGTCCGTATCTCCGCTTCAACCACACGTAACGGAACATCGTCAGAAACAGCAACAGGTCGGTGACCATGTGCTTAGTTTTGCAGGTCCGTATCTCCGCTTCAGCCACACGTAAAGGAACATCGTCAGAAACAGCAACAGGTCGGTGACCATGTGCTTAGTTTTGCAGGTCCGTATCTCCGCTTCAACCACACGTAACGGAACATCGTCAGAAACAGCAACAGGTCGGTGACCATGTGCTTAGTTTTGCAGGTCCGTATCTCCGCTTCAACCACACGTAACGGAACATCGTCAGAAACAGCAACAGGTCGGTGGCCATGTGCTTAGTTTTGCAGGTCCGTATCTCCGCTTCAACCACACGTAACGGAACATCGTCAGAAACAGCAACAGGTCGGTGACCATGTGCTTAGTTTTGCAGGTCCGTATCTCCGCTTCAACCACACGTAACGGAACATCGTCAGAAACAGCAACAGGTCGGTGACCATGTGCTTAGTTTTGCAGGTCCGTATCTCCACTTCAACCACACGTAACGGAACATCGTCAGAAACGGCAACAGGTCGGTGACCACGTGCTTCGTTTTGCAGGTCCGTATCTCCGCTTCAACCACACGTAACGGAACATCGTCAGAAACAGCAACAGGTCGGTGACCATGTGCTTAGTTTTGCAGGTCCGTATCTCCGCTTCAACCACACGTAACGGAACATCGTCAGAAACAGCAACAGGTCGGTGACCATGTGCTTAGTTTTGCAGGTCCGTATCTCCGCTTCAACCACACGTAACGGAACATCGTCAGAAACAGCAACAGGTCGGTGACCATGTGCTTAGTTTTGCAGGTCCGTATCTCCGCTTCAACCACACGTAACGGAACATCGTCAGAAACAGCAACAGGTCGGTGACCATGTGCTTAGTTTTGCAGGTCCGTATCTCCGCTTCAACCACACGTAACAGAACATCGTCAGAAACGGCAACAGGTCGGTGACCACGTGCTTCGTTTTGCAGGTCCGTATCTCCGCTTCAACCACACGTAACGGAACATCGTCAGAAACAGCAACAGGTCGGTGACCATGTGCTTAGTTTTGCAGGTCCGTATCTCCGCTTCAACCACACGTAACGGAACATCGTCAGAAACAGCAACAGGTCGGTGACCATGTGCTTAGTTTTGCAGGTCCGTATCTCCGCTTCAACCACACGTAACGGAACATCGTCAGAAACAGCAACAGGTCGGTGACCATGTGCTTAGTTTTGCAGGTCCGTATCTCCGCTTCAACCACACGTAACGGAACATCGTCAGAAACAGCAACAGGTCGGTGACCATGTGCTTAGTTTTGCAGGTCCGTATCTCCGCTTCAACCACACGTAACGGAACATCGTCAGAAACAGCAACAGGTCGGTGACCATGTGCTTAGTTTTGCAGGTCCGTATCTCCGCTTCAACCACACGTAACGGAACATCGTCAGAAACAGCAACAGGTCGGTGACCATGTGCTTAGTTTTGCAGGTCCGTATCTCCGCTTCAACCACACGTAACAGAACATCGTCAGAAACAGCAACAGGTCGGTGACCATGTGCTTAGTTTTGCAGGTCCGTATCTCCGCTTCAACCACACGTAACAGAACATCGTCAGAAACGGCAACAGGTCGGTGACCACGTGCTTCGTTTTGCAGGTCCGTATCTCCGCTTCAACCACACGTAACGGAACATCGTCAGAAACAGCAACAGGTCGGTGACCATGTGCTTAGTTTTGCAGGTCCGTATCTCCGCTTCAACCACACGTAACGGAACATCGTCAGAAACAGCAACAGGTCGGTGACCATGTGCTTAGTTTTGCAGGTCCGTATCTCCGCTTCAACCACACGTAACGGAACATCGTCAGAAACAGCAACAGGTCGGTGACCATGTGCTTAGTTTTGCAGATCCGTATCTCCACTTCAACCACACGTAACAGAACATCGTCAGAAACGGCAACAGGTCGGTGACCACGTGCTTCGCTTTGCAGGTCCGTATCTCCGCTTCAACCACACGTAACGGAACATCGTCAGAAACAGCAACAGGTCGGTGACCATGTGCTTAGTTTTGCAGGTCCGTATCTCCGCTTCAACCACACGTAACGGAACATCGTCAGAAACAGCAACAGGTCGGTGACCATGTGCTTAGTTTTGCAGATCCGTATCTCCACTTCAACCACACGTAACAGAACATCGTCAGAAACGGCAACAGGTCGGTGACCGCGTGCTTCGTTTTGCAGGTCCGTATCTCCGCTTCAACCACACGTAACGGAACATCGTCAGAAACAGCAACAGGTCGGTGACCAAGTGCTTAGTTTTGCAGGTCCGTATCTCCGCTTCAACCACACGTAACGGAACATCGTCAGAAACAGCAACAGGTCGGTGACCATGTGCTTAGTTTTGCAGGTCCGTATCTCCGCTTCAACCACACGTAACGGAACATCGTCAGAAACAGCAACAGGTCGGTGACCATGTGCTTAGTTTTGCAGGTCCGTATCTCCGCTTCAACCACACGTAACGGAACATCGTCAGAAACAGCAACAGGTCGGTGACCATGTGCTTAGTTTTGCAGGTCCGTATCTCCGCTTCAACCACACGTAACGGAACATCGTCAGAAACAGCAACAGGTCGGTGACCATGTGCTTAGTTTTGCAGGTCCGTATCTCCGCTTCAACCACACGTAACGGAACATCGTCAGAAACAGCAACAGGTCGGTGACCATGTGCTTAGTTTTGCAGGTCCGTATCTCCGCTTCAACCACACGTAACAGAACATCGTCAGAAACAGCAACAGGTCGGTGACCATGTGCTTAGTTTTGCAGGTCCGTATCTCCGCTTCAACCACACGTAACGGAACATCGTCAGAAACAGCAACAGGTCGGTGACCATGTGCTTAGTTTTGCAGGTCCGTATCTCCGCTTCAACCACACGTAACGGAACATCGTCAGAAACAGCAACAGGTCGGTGACCATGTGCTTAGTTTTGCAGATCCGTATCTCCACTTCAACCACACGTAACAGAACATCGTCAGAAACGGCAACAGGTCGGTGACCACGTGCTTCGTTTTGCAGGTCCGTATCTCCGCTTCAACCACACGTAACGGAACATCGTCAGAAACAGCAACAGGTCGGTGACCATGTGCTTAGTTTTGCAGGTCCGTATCTCCAATTCGAAACTTCACAAACCGTCGCCGAATGGTTCGTTCGTTGGCTGCATTCTCCTCAAACGCTGTGTTAACGTTTGGTGCGGCAATTCCTGCAGAATGGCCCAGTTTAAATTCATACAGGAAGATGACTCTCAAATCCGGCCTCTGCATTTTCCCTTTGCAAGCCACGTTGCGTCCAAACAAACCACGCCTGAACCTTGTTCTTCACACACGTGCTAGTTATTTAGTAAATGTGACGTAAGACCCGCAGCACCTGTGGGTGGTTTCATTCCGCTGTGGTGGGGGCCCTTCTCCACTGCTCGTTCGCGCCGGACTTCCATTCGCACCAACCCAATTGAACACCCGTGGGATCAGATTGAGAGTCATTCCTAACGAAGGTCCTTCTCCAGAGAACGTTCGACAGTTGACGGACGCAATCACCTCAGCTTGGCTGAAGATACCTATAGAACGAGAGTAGCAAGCCGTTCAAATCAATGCCACTTCGAATCAAGGCTGTTTTGTAGGCCAAGGACGGCCCAACACGTAATTTGATAAAAAAAAAGTAACTGGAAATATTTCGTTTAATTGTAACAACCGCCCCCAGCGTCCAGCTTTTGAGACAAGTTTATACCTATCGTTTACACAGTGGCTAGAACAGTCTCGATGTTTTAGGTAAACATTGGTACTCATCGATAGAATTAAATAGTGTCACAGCTCGACGGTTATTTGGTTATCTTTCTTGTCTTCATCAGAAGTCCATTCTGCGAAAGATGGAACACATATATTCCGGAATTTCAATAATTCGGTAAACATCTTAGTTAATTTCAGTATTTTGAAAATTCTACGACTTTTGGAACAGTTCAGGAGTTGATGAGACTACGTTTTGAACAGTTACTGATATTTTATACAGTCAATCCTTGACCTACCGATCCTCGATTTACCGCCAGTCTTGCATAACGCAAACCCTTGAGTCTGAACAAACGTGTTCCATGTAAAACATCTTTTGATATACCGCCACACCCTTGGCATCCGCCAATGCACATCACTGCGCCAACCTGCCGTTCCCAACACAAAACATACTTCATATACCGCCTCTTGCAAGCTATATGCGAAGATTCCCTTCTCGTTTTTTCGGACCGTGATTCAATTATGGCAAACCTTCATGTTAAAGACAGTGATTCAATCAAAGATATACGAATCAGTGTCAACTAACATTAAAAATATTCTTTGAATCAAACTTTTAGGATGGAGCTATTTGAAACGCACTTGTTAAATTAGATTGTGTTCCGGAAATAATTGAATTGAAATCTAAAACACAAATGGAAATACACGAGGTTTTTTTAAAAAAACTTAATATAAAATGGTTTTGTATAATGCTATGAATTTTCACTTGATAAATTTTGACTATCGTAACATTATGATTTTTTATTTACTTTCTTATAATTAAAAGAGTTAAATCCCTGAAATGGCAATGGGCTGGACATACTGCCAGAAGGACAGACCATAGATGGACAGCCGAAATTTTAGATTGGATTCCAAGGGACAGGAAAAGACCCAGAAGAAGACCACATGGGAGATGGGTGGATGAAATTCGAAAGTATGCAGGGGTGACATGGAGGAGACTGGCACAAGACAGACCGTTGTGGAGGAAACTTGGGAGACCTTCGTCCAGCAGTGGATTGATAATGGTTGACAATGATGATGATGATGATGAATTAAAATGCTAACTTTGTCCTTCTACTAAACAAGTAAATTTCCACATTTCGCATTTAATGCACACCAGAAGACTCCGAGATGGAAAAGGATACTTCACTGTAAAAAACAAGTGGTGTGAATTCACGGAAAATTTCTGAAAGTAACGTGCAGCAAAGTTGCCTGTAGGTGTCAGTCTTTTTCAGAAATTTCCATTTTAATTTCCTTATTTTTACAGATTTTCCATAGTCAGAAATTCCGTTTATTTCAGAAAAGTCCGTTTCTGTTTTTTTTTCGTAATTAAACAAAAACTTTGTAAATATCAAAGAACCTGCACTTATCAGCCCTTGCACCAGATAATTCTTTTGCAGAACTCAGGATTGAACCCCCGTCGTTTGGGTTGGTTCAACTGATAACGCGTGCTCCTTTAACCACTCAACCAGAAACACTCGAGGATTTAACTCACGTTCATCGTAAAAAAAAAAAAAAAAAAAAAAAACCTTATTAATGTGAACGATTTAGTCCTCTTATTTTCTGTTGAAGCTTATTTTTATGAACAGGTTTGTTATAATTTTTTTTTTCTGTCGGACTTTTCACAAATTAAGCATTTTTCATTGTGATTTTTCGAATCAACAAAATGCTTTGCAACTTGATCTTTTTAAACTGACAATGAGTTTCAATTATCTTTAAAAAAAGGGGAAATATTCTTTTTTATAGTATTATTTCACAAAACTCCTAAGTATACAATTTACTCTTCATAGCTATAATAGCTTTTGTTTTAAGGGGTCCAAAGACATACATAAACATCGTATAATCACCTGCACAATAAGTACCCGGTTTTTTCATTAACACAACATATAAGAAATAGCTCGTGCACAAAATGGGGAAGAGTAGAAGATATATTGTGTGCCACAATAAAAAATATTCTTGCGATATGCTATCTACAATATCCGATCTCGCTACAAAACTTCAAAATGAAATACTTCGACAAACAACTGAAATTTAACAGTTAATCAAACTTCCAAGTATTCCAGTGAATCTCTCCTATTACCGGAAATTTTTCGTCCTATCAATACGGAAAAAGTGAGAACGGAATTTTTTCGCTAATATACGAAAGGAATTTTGGAAAGGTTTCTGAAAATTCAGAATTTTCCGTTAACACATCTTGAAAACGGTAATTTACTGTCAATATAAAAAAAGTATTGCGGCAAGGTTTCTGAAAATTGAGAATTTTCCCATGGTAAAAAAATGTTGTATCAGAAATATGCTTTGTTAATTCACGAAAGTAATGACGGAAAGTGGCTCGTGAACTTCAGAGATGTTTTTACAGTGTTCGGACCACGGTGTGCACTAAGTACACAACATATAAGTGCGTTTTATTTTCTAATTAACATGTTTTTAATACAATGCTAACTGTGATTTTTGAAGAAACATAATTAACAAAATTTGGGTAACTTAAAATACTTGTCAAATTTGATATAACGCCACCATTGATCCACAATGTATGTAACAAACGGTCACGGTACATCATGTGTCACTATATTTCTTTCTCTTACAAAACCAGTTTTTACTTCTGCTTAGAATCCGAGTGTTCAATGTAGTTTTCCGTTTCTTATTCTTACACAAGCTAAAAGAACCGCTTTAACCCACGAAGTTACTGGATCTAGGCTTTATTCTGTAATATCTAGAAAAGGAATAAGGCCTCAACAGTGCACGTGCACTCGAAGTTTAGGGCATCATCCAGTCCGAAGTTTCCACATCACAGAGATAGAAGAAATACAGAATGCGTATTATGGAAAACCATTATTTGGGAAACAGCATTCAAAGATATATGGCTGAAAGAAATCAGGTACTGTGGGGTAGAACTGACGGCTCTTCTTTTACGTTTTTTTTTTTTTTTTATTGGAAATGACAAGACCAAAAGCTTAATGTACTAAAAATATCTCAGCTGTCAGTGTAAGGAGTACTTTTGATGGGGACTGGCGGTATTGTATCTTATTTCGACCATTTCTCCTTCATAGATTGATCAGCCTTTCTCTCCCGTTCTATATATCGCATGTCTGACTATTTCCCCTTATTACGCAACCCATGGGTTCTACGAAGTCAGCATATTTCGTTTGCGAATAATATCCCAAAACATGCATCCAAATATCAGATGAACTATAGATGTTACAGAAAAAAAACAAAAAAACAAACATATCTTTGCGTTCTATGTCATCAACATATGTTATTCTTGAATATTTAACGACGACGTGAAAATGGGTGTTCCAGGGAGTGAAAAATCGTAGTGTAACATTATTTCTACGAGTTTTCTCCTCAATGCATGCTTAGATTTTCAGCACGTCTTTTGTAAAAAAAATATCGTATTTATAGTATCACTTCGTCCGTCCGTCTGAAGCCACCATATCTCCGAAACCATTAGTCCGATTTGAAAAATTCTTTTTGCACTGCGAATCTTGAAATGTGAGAATGACAATTTTTGCATTACGGTATTTTCCACGATGCAGAACTTCGCCATTAGAGGGCGTAAATGGACATCGAATTCAAAATACATTTTATTCCACATATTTGCTTCTAAATACCGAATTAAAAAATTATTTTAGCTTTCGATGCCATTTATACCGAAGACTATTTTAGGTACAGTTATGTTTTCAAGTTCCGCATAGATTTTCCGCTAGGGGGCGATATATCTGAATCTCCCCTCGATATATCTGAATCTCAAACACCGATTTGAAAAATTCTTCCTGCACCGGATACAGCTCCCGACGGGAAATGCTTTGCATAAGATTTCTACTTTTTGGTGTTTGGTCACCAGGGGGAGTAATTTTCATTTCTGTTTCTGATGTATTGCAGCAAAATCTAATAATCTGAAAACTCGATTAAAAAAATTCCTTTGAGGACCGATACCGCTAACCTCGGAAAACCTTTTGAGAACAACCTCCTGCTTAAAATATTGCACAGTTTTTCAGCCAGGGGGCGTAGATGTATATCTTATTTTTGTCAATATTTCTGCTTCTAAGAGTTCGATTTGAAAAATTCTTTGTTCTGGAGTGGTTTCTTGTGCGAAATATTTTACATATAATTTCAAATTTTTCTTAATCCATAGATGCGTCACTATGGGAGGGAGGCGTAAGTTTCCGTTTCCGTTTACAGCAATATATGCGGGACTGAAAACCGTGTTGAAAATATTGGTTTTCCGTCAGATATTACTAACTATGAAAACTCTATTTTTTTTCCAAAATAATGCACAATTTCGCAGTAACGAGGGCATATGTTTAATACGTTTTTCTCAATAATCATGCTTCTACATGTGCGATTTAAAAAATTCTTTAAACACCTGATACCATTTACCTTGTGAGAACACCATATGGTTTGTATTGGAGGAGTTTTGTTATTCATAATTTTGTAGCTACGTGGTGGTTTTGTACTTTTGTTTGCGGCTGTATCACCGGTTGTAGAAATCCTATTGAGAAATTCCTTTTTTTACTGTATGCCATTCGCTACAATGAAGATGGAGAGTATTATCCTTTTTATATAACGCATAATTTTCCTGCTACGGGAGTAAGAGTCAACATCTTTTTTTCACTATTTGTGCTTCCGGGAGACGTATTTGAATTTTTTTCTTAGCATAACCGTTGCCATGAAGAATACTTTTTGCCTATTTTCAACCTTTCCATTATGCAAAATTCTTCTACTAGAAGGTGGCGATCGTTTCCTTCTGTATTTCTTTTCTTTTTTTTTTATTGGAGGTTTAACGACCACCGTGAGCAACTCAATGGGCTATAAGCGGTCGCTCGTCCCTAATTTAGAGTCACTGGTTCCAGTGAAGAGAGAGAGCCAGTGCCGTAAGACAAACACAACATCCATGCCTCACCGGGATTCGAACCCGGACCCCGTTCGGACGAATGATCAGAGGCCATCGCTTAGACCACTGCGCCACCGGGCGGCTGTATTTCTTCTTTTAACAGTTCGATTTGAAAATCTGTTTGTTTCTGATATTCCTTCTGCAATGAGAAACTTTCGGTGCGCCATTTGCTAATTTTCGTAACATACCTTTTAGCCGCTGCTGAAAGTAAGTAGCTGTTTCTAATTCTGATGTTTTATCGATTGTTGAAATCCAGTTTTCTGTTTTTCTAACTGGTTTCATTGACTTTGAATAAGTTCGGTAAATTTTATTCGCGTTGGAATGGATGCAAAAGCGTGCTCATTGCAAGCGAAAATTTTGTGTCACGTTTCTTGTTTGTTTTTTGAAATACAATTTCTTTCATTGGATAAATATATTTCATCTCAAACTGGAGTATTGTTTCTTCAAAATAACTTTTTTTTTTTATTGGAGGTTTAACGACCACCGTGAAACACTCAGTGGGCTATAAGCAGTCGCCCTTCCCTAATTACGGGCCACTCGTTCCAGTGAAGAGAGAGAGGGCCAGCGCCGTAAGACAAACACAACTTCCATGTCTCATCGGGAATCGAACCTGAACCCATCTCGGATGAATGATCAGAAGCCATCGCTTAGACCACTGCGCCCCCGGAGTGGCCAAAATAACTTTATTCATTGGTGTTATGTATGCATAAAAAATATTGCTTTTCTCACCATCACATATAAGAGTGCATGCGGGCATCCATACCGCAACATTGCGTCGTGATGATAAAGCATCGATGCGCAACAACGCTTTTGGTAATTACAGCATGCTGGCAATAAACTTCAACTGCTCTGGGGATTTAAACTCGCATTGATACTCAGGTGAGATCTAACTGAAAAAGTTTGTAAAATCATGCAATGCATTAATTATAATACGCTTTCCAACATACCAGAAATCATTACTCAAGTTATCACTCAAGTTATAAGAATAATGGCTGTGGAATAAATCTCTGTCCTGTGCCCCGACCTTTGATCCCATTTCGATGATATTCAACAGCACCGGTTCGGTATATCTCCGAAATAACAGGATAAAGGCTTGTCGCAATCGAAGCATTTTTACGTAAGTTATGATGTATAAGGGCTATGGAATAAATCCCGCTCCTGTGTCCTAATCTTTGACCCCATTTCGCCCATTTTTAATAAAATTCGTCCCCAGGCAGGCCCCTACAACATACTAACATTTCACCCAAATCGATCCATATTTACGCAAGTTATGACGCATAAGGGCAATTGAATGGATCCCGCTCTTATGTCGTGACCTTTGACTCCACTTAACCCATTTTCAATAGGGTTCGTCCCCAGGTAGTCCCCTACCACATACTAAAATTTCATCGAAATCGAACCATTTTTACGCAAGTTATGACGCATAAGGGCAATTGAATGGATCCCGCTCTTATGTCGTGACCTTTGACCCCACTTAACCCATTTTCAATAGGGTTCGTCCCCAGGTAGTCCCCTACCACATACTAAAATTTCATCGAAATCGAACCATTTTTACGTGAGTTATCGTGCCGACAGACGGACAGAAAAAGCTGGAGCATTACACTTCTTCAACCTACGGTTGGAAAACGTAAAAAGATGATCACTGAGCACTTCTCAGTTAACTCAAAAACACAAATGAAGAGCAACTGAGAAAACATTTCTTTTCAGAGTAATATTTTATAATAATTTTTTTATACCCCATCAGAATAGTTAAAGGTCGCCGCTGTGGTGATCATGAGGACTGAGAGGTTTCTTTGTTGCTTTTTTCTTTTTTTTATAATGGAAGTTTAACGATCACCGTGAGCAGCGCCGTGGGCTATAAAGCAGTAGCCCGTTCCTAATTTAGGGCCATTGGTTCCAGGGAAGGGAGAGAGCCAGCGCCGTAAGACAAACAAAACATCCATGTCCCACCGGGATTCGAACCCGGATCCATTTCGGACGAATGATAGGAAGCCATCGCTTAGACCACTGCGCCACCGGGCTGGCGGGTTGACTTCGGATCATCGTGCGGGTTCGGAGCTAGAGTTCCTGATGAGGCATAGGGGGTGTGTTTGTACACATTAAAGCGATTCTTTCTGCACCGTGAAACCAGTGACCGTACATTTGGAATGGGCTATTGCTTATAAGCCCAACGAGTAGCTTATGACCGTCGTTAAACCTTAAAAATCGAGAGAGTACCCTAGTACTCTTGTAGAGAATTTATGCTATGCATCTTTCGCATGCCAATATGTTTGTGGGTGTGAAACAAAATGGCTGATTAGAGAGCATACATTTATTTACGTACAACTCATCGCATTTATTCGCGTCACTTACGACCCCACAGAGCTACAGCAAGGTACATACTAAGTGGAATTAAATCATTAGATCAAACAATACGGTTTACTTATGGTAGGTGGATTACCAAATGTTGTTGTAAAACCAATGAGAGAAGATATGTGAGTCATAAAAATAAATATTTGGTAAACTATGGCGGCCAAAATAGTAAATGCACAGTCGAGTCCCATTATTGTGACGTATACGTTGTTGAATCTCCACATGTTCGACAAAATATATCGAGGGAACATCTTAACATGATATAATGGATCGCAAACAGATCAAAAACCAGTCTCTCGAGTGGGAATCTTTTCTCGGAACACACACTGATTTGATACGATTTGTTTTGTTCCAGCACAAATACACGAGGCTGAGCAGGATAATCCGTGTGTGAGCTGATTTTAAATTTATAGTCAGAAATACGCTGGTTTCCATAAATTAAGAAAAATAGAAAAATCGCGATAACTCAAAAAATACACGATGAAATGTTAGAAATTCGAGGAAAACCTGCATCATGTCGTACGTTAGAGAAAGACCCTAAAACATTTCGTAAGGGTCACTTCATTCCGACAAAAATGATGACATACAGATCCCGATGACAAATAAGGAGTCAATATGAAATAGCCATATTACCTCAATAGGGAGTGTGATCACCCCTCGCAACAATGTTTCATGCTGTTGATGATGGTGTCTAGCAGCTCAATAGGTAGCAAGGACCATTCGTGCAAAGCTTGTCTAAGCCCCTCCAGATCTTGCGGGGGAAGGGGGGATACAGGGCGGAAACACGTCTCCTAGAGCATCCCAGAATATCCGATCGGATTAAAGCCAGACCTGGCTGGCCAATCCATACGAACAATGGTCTCCTTCTGAGATATTGTTCTACCATCTCGGAGGGAAGAAGCTTTATCGTCTTGTAGAAGAAATTTATCTCATATGACCCCTACATAAGGGCGAATACAGGAGTCCAACATATCATCTCTAATGCGTCGGTCATTCGTGGTTCCTCTTGGAAGCTCATAGAGGTATTTGCTTCCATATTACGAGATGCAACTCCAAACCTGAACGTAACCATTATTATACGTGTCCCTTTCACGGGGCAGAGGGATGACAAACATGTCTATCTCGTTCTCTTCAGATGATAGCATGCCTGGAATCACTCTGTAGAGCAAATCTGGACTCATCTGTGAAGAGTACTGACCTCCATTGGTTTTCAGTCCACTTGACATGAAGATTTCCCCAGTTCAAACTCCACCCCCTGTGACGGGGGTAAAGGACACTCAGAATGGTAGTCGACTAGCATCAAGACATCCTTCGTGAAATCTTCTGAGCACAGTGGAGGCAGATACCACCGTTTCTGTAGCCGTGGCGAAGACGGACTGGATTGCAGCTGTGTCGGGATCGCCGTCCTGTTCCTCTGTCGGAGATATCGGTTGACCACGGATGTTGTAACTCTAGGCCTTTCTGCGCTGTTCTTTCGGGAAGCTGATTGCGTTCTTTGAAATAGGTTCCACAGTCTGTGGACCAAAGAAGGACTCTCACGCAGCTATCTTACAACTTCCCCCTGACTTTGGCCTGCCTCTATTCTTCTGATCTCTCCCCATCTCAGTTTACTTGCTAAATGATGTCTCGCAGAAATAACAAGTCTGCTTCGTCAAAATTCTTTCTTTACACTGCACAAATGATGTGGTGCACACTTCCGCAACAGTCTCTTTTATTAAAAAATGTTGGAAGGTTGTCCTGAAAGTCTTACAAATGTTTAAAATGTCTCTAAGGAGGGGGATTTTGCCGGAATGATACACGTGAATTAAGATCCCAAACTAATCACTCCAAAGACAACATTCGCCGAGTTGAGAGAGGGATTTTGGTCAGAAGAAAATCGACACCGGATGTAATCATAAAAGCTGTAGGAATTTTTATTGATTTCGTGCATACCATTCTTTAGGAAATTCCTCAGAATGATGAAGGTTTTAGCTAGGTTTCTGAATGAAGCACATGAAGCGCATAAGACAATAATTCTGCGCACGTGTAATTTTTTTATTTTTTTTTAAAATAAAATTAATGTTATATGTCGCATATTCTTCATAAACATCTAACCTTAAACCTTGAGATTTTCAGTTGTCCTTTGAACTGAAGGATGCTCTTCGTAGCAAAAATTTTTTCACTTAACTAGGCGCTGTTTGCCAGCTGACTAAAGATATCTCCAAATAAACTGCACGAAAAATACCCGCATCTTGAAAACAGCAGTGAATTTGACACCTGCATCTTCGGAATTACAAAAAAAAAAACGATAAAAACGGATACCTTATAACTCGGAAGCATCACGTAATATGAACTATTGCGGTACATCTTTGAAACACAAGGCAGAAATAGGAACATTCTGCTCAGGTGTTCTTGTATTCAATGCAAGAAAACGTTTCGACCATTATCTTGAGAACAGTTGATTTCGTGATCAAGTAAGTAGAGAGACACATTGCACGCCACTTTCTGAAATCGAAATAGCGAAAGAAAATAAAAACAGGCGAAGAAATACAAGCAATTTTATAAAGCAGGTACTTTAGAGCAAAACAGAGAATAAAACAAAAGGAATTCATCGAGCAAGTAAAAATCAGCACGGACTTTTTACATAATCTTTTACGTTTAATTTCTTGCCAAGCGAAACACATGACCGGGCTTGATTGTTTATGGCAGCATTGACCCGTACTTACGGCTGCTGCCCTCAGTGCCCTAATTTCATTTCGTCAGCAGCGTAAGAAGTAAACCGAACTTAATGTTCCTTCATCACCATCTGCGCGTGCGTGCCAGACAAGTAAATTAGCATCTGCCTCTGCAGAAGGAAGCTTAAGAGTAATTTAAGCTTGAAGGTAATCCTTTCGACTTTAACTGGCACTTTAAATCACTATAAGAAGCACTTTATTTCTGCCTTACCTATTCTCCATTACAGAGTTTGACTGCGTAGGAGTTCTTTGCGAATTCTATAGCACTCAGGAGTGTAAAGGAATACGAATAAAGCTTGTCAATATAGTAGGAAATAAATTAGCAAAGGACAATGTAAAACACGCTTCTTTCTAAAATGAAAGTTTTATAAATTTATTGAACAAAGACAAGGTATTTTGGATTTTGACTGTTTTTGTTTAACTTTAAACCGTCTTTTTACATATATTGAGTGAATGCCAACCGAAGCGTAAAAGAGTTTTTATTCGCAAAACACCTGCGCGGAAAAGAGTTTCTTTGCCGGTCCCTCCACAACATAACTTTGTAAAAATCCCCGGCATCCATTAAGCTGGAAATGCGTTGTAATACTTTGCAATAAAGAAAATAGTTCCCTGGAGCAAACGAAATGCGGTGCCGGAATGTTTTTGCACGCAACAGTTACGAGATGAATTGGTTTAAGCACTTAATCGTTTAACACAAACAAGACAGATTTGTTAGAGGCTATGTGATGTAAAGTAAGTTGATAAAAATATCTAAAAGCATGAATTAATAATCTACAATTCAAAGAAGGAACAAAAACTCCAGCTCCCAGTCGATGTACTTTTTAATTCCGTTGAAGAGTTGACCATATGAATGGTCAAAAATGTTTCGGGGGCTGCGACGAAATTTTTTTCGGGGAAAGTTACGAAATTAATTTTTTATACAACTAAATGCGTTATGAGTGCATTTTTAAAATGTATGCAACATCCGCGCAAAAATATTCGAATAAATATTGCTGTAAACTATTACGAATATCCTTAATACCCATATTTTTATCACCACATATTGGTTGACCACTTCTATTAGGTGCTTGAATTAATTCCCGCTGTTGCCCAATAGAGCGCAGCAGTAGTGCGCTGTGACCCGGGCCACACGTGATCTCCCTTGCGCACGCACGTACCGTCCGTAGTCTGGGCGAAGCAGTGTGTGACATGCGATCGGAGGGCACAGAACACGAGTTTGTATCGCATTCACGATGTCGAGTTTCATACCCAAAAAGGAGCATTTGCGGGAAGCATTACTCTTCTACTTTTATCTCAGGAAAGCTGCAGCGGAAAGTCATCGTTTGCTAGTGCAGGCCTATGGGGAACATGCCCTATCGGAAACAACATGCAGAGAGTGGTTCCGACGCTTCAAAGCCAACGAATATGACGTGAAGGACAAACAGCGCCCTGGGTAGCCGAAAAAGTTCGAAGATGGCGTATTGGGGGGGTCTTATTGGACGAGGATTCATGTCAGACGCTCCACAAGTTGTCTGAAACACTACGAGTCGATGAGTCAACGGTTAGCAAACGTTTAAAGGCAATGGGAATGATCCAGAAGCTCGGAAACTGGATCCCACATGACAAGGTTATTCTTCTCCACGACAACGCTAGACCTCATGTCGCCAAATCCGTGAGGGAACTCCTGGAAGCACTTGGCTGGGACTTCTTACCCCACCCACCTTATTCCCCGGACATTGCTCCCTCGGACTTCCATTTGTTCTGGTCACTACAACATGGCCTGTCAGAGCAGCACTTCTTTTCTGTCGCGGATATCCAAAAATGGCTCGATGAATGGTTCGTCTCGAAAGAACCTGCATCCTTCTACCGCGGAATCCATTTGTTACCCTAACGGTGGGAAAGGGTCGTAGCTGCCAACGGACACTACTTTGAATAGACTATCCTGTACCGTTCTGTGGCAACACACAGGTGTTTGTGTGGTGAAAAACAGCAGGAATTAATTCAAGCACCTAATATTTTGTTATTTAGCTGTGCAGAAAACAAGTTCGGAAAAGTGACCGGAATCCTGATAAGACCGATCTGTGTACGAGAAAGAGTAATCTGAAACAAGTCAAGGAACTCAAATTTGGCATTGCCTCGTTGCCACAGAAACTTTCAGTATACTTATGTATTGGCTTTTCATTGCAATGGGACATTCTGGTATTTGGCTCTTTGCCGCTTCCTCGTTTCAATGGAGAAAACATGTTCAATTGTTGCCAAGAGACAAAAATAATTTCATGTACTATAAAACTTTGCCTTTTAAGGTCGTATTTAAAATTTCGAAAGGTTCCATTGGGAGAGGGGGTGGGGTGGTTAAGACCTCAAACCCCTCACTTGGGCATGCCACTGTGGATGGTAGTTAAGTTTTCCATCAAATAATACACTTCTGGGCCTTTCTTGTGCAACGGATATTCTTCTTAACAGGTTTCTTTGCAATGTATGTACAGTAGCGAAGAAAAGTATTTGGCGAAACACTTTTTCGACCATACATTTTTTCTGCTGGACCAAATCGGGTCATTTTCGGATATGAAGTTTCCAATCCATCTGCATATGGGTCATGTTTATAACTGAATAACACATATCATATCCCAAAATGACCCGATTTGGTCCAGCAGAAAAAATATTATGGTCGAAAAAGTGTTTCGCCAAATACTTTTGTTCGCTACTGTATCTGAGAACTTTGCCTCGAAACTCTAAGAGTCTTTCACGTAAGGTGCATTGACCACAACTATCTGAAAATTTGTTGGGAATTTCCAACATAAACAGGCTTCAGTTGCGTGGAACGTTAGTGTCTTGGGTGTTGTATCTATCAATAGCAAGCTCTGATGGTAATCGGTTCTGGCTTCGAAACGATGCAATTTTCCAGATTTCTGGAGAATGTACCAACTGCAGGTAATTTTTTTCCGGCATTTAATGTGAGCGAGAAGTTTAAGATTCTGAATTCAACACCGTTAGCAATGTATTAACGCCTGAGAAATGGAAACGTCAGCTTACAAAACAGAGTTAGAGATATATGATCCATACAATGTAAGTGCATACCTCGCTTAATGCACGAGAATCGTCCTTTTAAGTTTGTTACGCTGCTCCTTATTCTGTTCATTAGAAGTTATAACACTTGTTCTGAGTGAATGAAAGGTCTTGAGTTCGAATTCCAGCAGCCGTATTCTATCACGATTGCGGCTTTTCAAAAGTTTAGTACCACTGACATGAATGAGAATAATGATCTACTTCCGACGGAAGTCGACCCAGAAACCCACCCTCCAAGTCTGATGCGTAGGAATCGGGAACAAAGGATAGCAGCGTCAGCGGGTGGTTATGCCACATCGAGGAGAAAGAAACGGGAACTTAGTGATGCAAATCTGGGAGTTTCAGTGGGTCTTATTCTCATTGATTTTCGGAGAGATCATTTACGACTGAAAGTAACCTAACTATTGCACCTAATGAACCTCTCTGAAATGCAAAGTCTTCGGAATTCCCGTTAATTTTAGAGCAATTCCTGGGTTGCAAGGATGTTGTTTAACGACAGGAGATAATACTAAGGGCATAGAGACATTTACTTGCCATCGGCTGAGTCAGATTACAACTTATTTATGACTTAATATTGACGCAACATCCACTGCAAATGCATGTATAATGCAGCTTCAGCGATTGCATTTCTCTAAACAACAGAACTCGAAGACATAAATTCGAAGCTTGTAACACCTGCTCTTTACTGTATGATTTTAATTTCTGAAACTTCAGTTTCAGAAAGTTTCATCAGAAGTGCGCTGTCATTACAGCGTTCGATCCTCAACAGCTGAATGTCACGGAAACATTTATTTTCTAGGGTCCGTTTTATGTAACCATGGCAACAAACTACATTCACAACATCTGCACAAGACGATTTATTTTTTTACGCTCTCTACCTTTCCAGACAGTAGTAAAATAAATCCCAAGTGAAAATTTTCGATGTAACGAAAACGGGTAACGGAAGTGGTCAAAACCATTGTTGAAATCCCATCACGCCGCACGCTGCCCCATGAAGCGGCGCAACACAGTTAATTTCATTATTGGTTAATTAACAATGAAATTAATTATAATTTATTAATTTCATTACTCAATATACACTGCCGGCCACTCAAAATGCAACACCAAGAAGGACACGATATAGCAATTCCAGATTTACAGGACACATAACAACCGATACAAAAATGAAACGATTGAGCTTACAGACCCGTGCGATATGCGGAACACGCAAACATCAATAGTTCGTGTGGCCCCATGGCTGGCAATAACGGCCGCTACACGCCGCGGCATCGAACTTTAAAAGAGGCTTTGGATGTGGGTTTGGGGTATGTCGGTCCAGGCTGCTTCCACACGTTGCCACAGTTCATCAAGCGTAGCCGCGGGTGGTGCTTGCCGGGCCACTCTGTTGCTGATCAGCGACCAGACGTGTTCGAAGGGCGACATATCGGGAGAACAGGCGGGCCACGACAGCAGTGACACCTGGTGGACCGTGAAGAATTATTGCACGATGCGTGCCACGCGCGGTTGCGAATTGTCCTGTTGAAACATGGCCGCTGGCAGGTCGTGCAGGTAAGGGAGGTCTATAGGCTCCAAAACGTCGGAGATGTAGCGGTGGATGTTGAGTGCACCGGCGATGCGTACCAGAGGGGTGCGGGTGTCATATCCAATTGCGCCCCAAACCATAACGCCAGGGGACGGACCAGTATGGCGATGCATAACGCAGGCGTCATACAATCTTTCGCCGCGGTGCCGCCACACGCGGACCCAACCATTGTGGTGTTGCAGGCAAAAGCGTGATTCGTCGGAGAAGACAATGTCGTGCCATTCCGTTGTCCAGTTGCGGCGTTCAACGGCCCACTGGCGCCGCACTCGCCCGTGGTGTAACGTCAATGGTAATCGGAGCAATGGGCACCGTGGGACAAGTCCCTGATCCTGCAGACGACGTCGACCGGTACGTGCTGACACAGGCTGTTGCGCAACACACCCTAATTCCTGCGCCAACGTTTGTGATGTGGCGGTGCGAGCCGTCAATACCCGCCGCACAATGCCGGTCCTCTCGCTCGGTGGTGTGTCGCTCACGTCGGTCCGTCCTTCCTACCAGCACCCACCGATACCATACTCGCCTCACTGTGTCGTCTCACACGGGCGCCGATGTCTCGGTACGATAAACCGCTGTCGCGATAAGCCACTATTCGTCCTCTGTCGAACTCCGAAACGTGCTGGAATGACTGCCGTATTGTGCGACGAGGCATCAGGAAGCTTCCCACGCACAGGTCCGGCAGCACAACACACTTCCACTACTTGCACCCCCGCCTTTTGTGCACTCTTCTTATAGTGATTCTCGGTGGCGTGCCCGGCGCACATGATTTGCATATGCCTTGCATTGCTAATCGTTTGCATGTCCTATCCCGGGCGACGCATGCTGCAAATTTCAGGCCAATCGGATGCTTCCTTCTTGGTGTTGCATTTTGGGTGGCCAGCAGTGTATTTTACTAAACTATCGTTCGACGTAATTTCATCACTTTTTACATAAACGTAACAATACCTCATGGCAATATGCGTAAATTTCGATAACCTCATGCTAAATGTGATCAAAGCCATTATAAAAATGCATTTTAATGCTATGCAACTTTCTCGACACTAGTAAAGTATGCATCGTAGCGAAACTTGGCGTCCTGTCGTGACATTTCCTCGATGTCAGGGTCGTTTTTTTACGTTCGTCTAAATCTGAATAACAAATAATATTTATTTTTGAAAAACTAAACAGTCGATTTACTGTTGCTGCCGCCATATTTAGTAAATATCAGGGGTATGCAAATGTTTTTTCCCGCCCAGCTTGCGGGCGCTGTAGGGATCTAGTCGGCCGGCGACCCGTGCTGTCAGTTCGTACATGAAGAGAAGCATGGCTGTCGATAAAGTTGATTTGCGGCATTGTTTGTTATTCATGTTTAATTTAAGAAAAAGTGCGAGTGAAACATACGTGTCGAGAATGGTTTGCCAGGTTTAAGAAAAAGATGATCTAACCTTGGAAGACAAGCCACATGCAGGTAGACCGCAGGAACTCGTAAAAGAGGAGCTGGAAACACTGTTGCAAGAGGATGCCACACAATCAAACACGCAACTGGCGAAACGTTTGAAAGTGGCTCAATCGACGGTGGTATGGCGTCTACAGGCCTTGGGGAAGATCCAGAAGATTGGTAAGTGGGTTCCGCATAATTTAACGGTGCGTAATATTGGTCAACGATTGGGCATCTGCATGTCGTTGCTGCAGAGGTTTCAAGGGAGGAATTTCTGGTAGAAGATTGTCACCGGGGATGAAAAAAAGAGTTTATTTCGACAACCCCGTACGCAAGCGATCCTGGGTCGACCCAGGCCAGCCATTAACATTTACTGCAAAACAGGATATCCACGGGGAAAAGGTGCTGTTGTGTGTGTGTGGTGGGATATGCATGGAGTGCTGTACTTTGAAGTGTTGAAACCGGGCGAAACAATCACTGCACAAAGATACAGAGATCATTTGATAAAGATGAACGGCGCAATCGAGCAAAAACGCCCATGGAAAGGTAAAGGACGCAGTCCAGTCATCGTGTTACACGATAATACCAGACCACATGTCGGTGCTACCACGAAATAACCCTTTAACAGTTACACTGGGAGGTTTTACCGCACCCGACTTACTCCCCCGGACATTGCACCCTCAGACTTTCATTTGTTTCGCTTTATGCAATATGACCTCGCCCAACAGTGGTTCACCATAGTTCCAGATGTGGAAAATTTCGTCACTGCGTTTTTCAGCTCAAAACCAGAGTCCTTCCATCACACGGGCATTCATTTGTTGCTTGAAAAAATAGCAAAAAGGTCATTGGTGCTAACGGTCAGTATTTCGTTGAATAAATGTGTACTGGACCAATGACCCACCAGTGACCCTAAATTAGGGACGGGCGACTGCTTATAATCCATAGAGTTGCCCACGGTGGTCGTTAAACCCTCAATAAAAAAAATAACAATTTTGCCCGAATGGTTACAGAAGTACTTGAATCCCTTCCGCCATAAAAATCCACCAACCAATCAACCTACTTGAACTTTCTAATGCTGTGCCGTGTTAAACTGCAGAGCAGTGTTTCCCAAACTATTTTACTTCTAGCGTATCTCTTCAAAACCCTTGAAATAAACCTTCAGACATCGCGGAACCGTGAAGTAAGCATTCAGACATCGCGGAAGCCCAGCTCGCGTAATTTCGCCAGGTCAACACGATGCTAAGCAATTTGCAAAATACACTCACGGACAATGAAATTTGCGCACCAACACGAAAGCATCGCATTGAATTGAAATTTTATGGACATAATGATAAAGATGAATGATACACATGATGGTAAAAACAGAGCTGCAGGACAATTACAGAGGGATCTGTGGCACGCAGTCCGGTCATCTTCAATAGCGCGTCGCACCACCTCGTGCGGCAATACATGCTGCAATACGGTCCGGCATGGAGGCGAACAGACGGATGTTGATCTGCGGCAGATAGGCTCTTACGTGTTGGACGGTGTGCTGGCGTTTCAACGAGTCCCACACAGGCTCGATAAGGGACATGTCCAGGGAGCGGGCAGGCCATGCAAGTGTCTGGACAAGACGTAGGTAGTCTTGGGCAAACCGATCTGTGTGCGGTAGGGCATTATCCTGCTGGTATAGCCTACCTGGAATCCCGGCCAGGAATAAGAGCACATGGGGTCGTAGGATCTCATCCACATACCGCTGGCCCGTCAATGATCCACATGCCACTATTAGAGCTGATCGGCGATCGTAGGCAATAGCTTCCCATATCATAATGCTTGCAGTGGGGTAGGGGTGGCGCTCGATAGCGAGGTTGGGGTTGTGCCGTTGACCTCCACACCCGGTCACGATGATCATCTGTACCCAAAACGAAGCGACACTCATCGCTAAACACCACACGTTGCCAGTCTGTGGCGTTACGTTGCTCTGGCTTGGCACCACTGCACGCGGAGCGGGCGATGCTCCGGTGGTAATGGCAGCACACGTAAGGGCCCTGGGATCGCAGATTCGCTTCCATGAGGCGTCGGGAAATATTTCGTGGGCACACAGGAGCTGCTACATTGGTCTATATAGTGGACCAGGTCCCCGAGGGATCCGTTTATGCCTGGCTCACGATCCGTCGATACACTCTACCGGTGGTCCTCCTGTTCCGTCCGGAGTCGCTCCGTCGCGTGGCAGTGCCGTCACGTGTCCACTACTCCCAACACCGTGTGACGGTATGGTCACAACGATTAACGTGGCTGGTTGTACGGCGCGCCGACTAGCACGTGGTTTTCAGCCCGATGATCCGGCCTATCTCAAAGTCCGTAAGTTGCGTAAATCGACGTCTCTGGCATCTACCCGGCATTCGTGTCACTCTGTACTCTTGCTTATGTCCGCCTGTGCTTTTCGCTTTCGTGGGGCATCGACTACACTCCGGTTTATAAGGCTGCCGGTTCGTGCTTGCAGCGCCACCACTGGGTGTGCGGTCATGCGAAATCGCACCACACGTGGATCATTTGCATACCAGCACGCACTCTAGCTATTTGCAAAGTTTCGCGAATTACAAAACTACAAAAAATTTTCAAAACCCTTAATTTTAAGGTGATTTTTAAACCCATAAACAAAATGAGATTTTTAGGATCGAAGAACTGTGTTTAAGATAAAAACTCAAGAGGAATTTATTAAATTCCATGTGAATGTGGCGCTTCGTATATAGGACACACCCGTAAACACTGTTACGAAAAGGACAACAAATTTCTCTTTGAAGAAGCAAAACTAATTGACAAGTCAGATTCAACCACCAAACTTGATATTTTGGAAGCTTTCCATATACATCAGAAGTCTTCGCAACTTGTTAATAACATGGCATCCACGCCATTTCTATCAAGCACGTAAAAGCATCTAACCAAAACATGTGACTGTAAACACCATTTATGATATCATATACAATTTGAACATTTACGTGCCATTCGTCCTTATGAAGCTAGGTCAATACCCAGCAAAACCATTTTCGGCTTGAAAAAAATAATTGTGACAAAAACGTTGTATTACCTTAATACACAGTGCGTCAAAGAATTTTTAAGACTGGCACTAGATTTCAGCCTACGGTGGTACTACCAGTGTAATCGCGAATGCGTTATAAACCGTGACCATCTGCTTGCTTTCTGCCAAAAGTACTGCGCAGTTGTTAAAGTAACTCAAACGAAACGGGCGTTCATTAAAGAAGTAAAATTTTTTTAATGTTGAATTATTAAGATGGAACAAAGGGATGTTATTAACTTTAACACAAAACTTGGTAAAAGGGCCTCGGAAATGTACCAAATGATGAAACAAGTTTACGGTGAGTTTTGTTTAAGTAGATCAAATGTTTTCCTGTGGCACAAACGTTTTTTGGACGGAAGAGATACGCTAGAAGATGATAAGCATACCGGAAGACCAAGTTCATCTAGGACACCTGAGATTATTGAAAAAGTGCGTGATTTCGCTGAAAACAATCAATGTGCGTCACTAAGAATGATGGAAGAGTCTTCAAACATCAACAAAGAAACGATTCGAACCATCCTGCATGAAGATTTGGGCAAAACAAAAGTCTGTGCTAAATTTGTTCCACACACGTTAACCAATGAACAAAAATCAAGGAGAAGTGCACATTGCAGAGACATCATTTCAGCCGCTGAAAATGATCCAAACTTCTTAAAATCGATTGTTACAGGTGAAGAAACATGGTGTTTTCAATATGATCCTAAAACAAAGCGACAAAGTGCAGAATGGAAGTCAAAAAACTCACCACAAGCCAAAAAAACAAGAAAAGTTTCATCGAAAATCAAAACATTGCTCATTACATTCTTCGATAGTAATGGTATTATCCACAAAGAATTTGTTCCAAGTGGACAAACAATTACTGGTGAGTTTTATTTAAATGTTTTGAGGCGTTTGATGGGCAGATGTCGTCGCATTTGTCCAGAATATCGGGATGAAAACAGTTGGTGTTTGTTGCACGATAATGCACCCAGTCACACCTCACTTCTTGTTCGTAGATTTTTGGCGAAAAATAACGTCTGTGTGTTGAATCATCCACCGTATTCGTCTGATTTCGCACCCTGCGACATTTTTTTATTCCCAAAACTTAAAATGACGTTAAAAGGGTGTTATTTTGATGATATTTCGACCGTACAAACAGCTTCGACGCGTGCTTTGGAGGCAATTCCGCAAAGTGAACTGGAACAGGCATTCGAATCATTATTAAATCGCTGTAACAAGTGTATTGAAGCCGGAGGGACTTATTTTGAATAACAAACCAAAACAAATCGTAATTTCTTGTTTCTATTTCATTTTAGAGACCCAGTCTTAAAAATTCTTTGCCACACTGTGTATAAATGAATTGTATGTTGTAACAGCAGAAAGCCAAACGAATTTGCCATTGATTGGGGCTTGGCGTTCCCACTGTGCGTGACGAACTCTGCACATACAGTACTGCAACATTGCGCTCTTTTTCGCCAAATAAGACAACAGCTCGGCATAAATCTTTAGGCAAATTAATTTATAATTCACGGAAAACTCACAAAATATGCAAAAAGCAAACTAGGTAATAGTTTAGTGACTTTTCGCTAGTTATATCACAGATGTGCGGGAAGAGGCGCGCAGCAATGAATGGAAGTATTTCGTGTACATTTCGGTGGCGGGTTTGTTTACGTTTGAGCTATGGTTTTTCCGTGTGCCCTTGCGTGATATAAATACACTCACGGATAATGAAATGTGCGCGCCTAGAAGAAAACATGCTACAAACGCGAAACTTTGCAAATAGCTAGAGTGCGTACTGGTATGCAAATGATCCACGTGAGGTGCGAGTGCGCATGATCGCACACCCTGCGGTGGCGCTGCAAGCACGAACCGGCAGCCTTACAAACCGGAATGTAGTCGATGCCCCGTAAAAGGGAAAAGCACCGTTCAACGCGCAAGCAAGAGTACAGAGTGACAAGAATGCCGGGTAGATCCCAGAGACGTCGATTTACGCAACTTACGGACTTTAAGAGAGGCCGGATCATTGGGCTGAAAACCGCGGGGTGGTCGGCGCGCCGTGTAGCCTGCCACGTGGATCATTCTGACCATGCCGTCACACGGAGCTGGGTGTAGTGGACACGTGACGGCGCTGCCACGCGGCGGGGTGGCTCCGGACAGTCCAGGAGGACCGCCGGTAGAGAGGATCGACGGATTGTGCGTCAGGCACGAACGGATCCCACGGGGACCCGATCCACTATTCAGGCAGATGTAGCGGCTCCTGTGTGTCCATGAACCATTTTCCGACGTCTCGCGTAAGCGAATGTGCGATCCCAGCGGCACTTATGTGTGTGCTGCCATTAACGTCGGAACATCGCCGGCTCCGTGTGCAGTGGTGCTAGGCCAGAGAGACGTAAAACGCCACAGACTGGCAACGTGTGGCGTTTAGCGATGAGTGCCGCTTCGTTTTGGGTACAGATGATCATCGTGTCCGGGTGTGGAGGTCCCCGGGTCAACGGCACAACCCCAACCTCGCTATCGAGTGTCACAGCTCCCCCAGGGCAAGCATTATGGTCTGGGAAGCCATTGCCTACGATAACCGATCAGCTCTACTAGTGGTACGTGTATCATTGACGGGCCAGCGGTATGTGGATGAGATCCTACGACCCCATGTGCTCTTATTCCTGGCCGGGATTCCAGGTGCGCTATATCAGCTGGATAATGCCCTACCGCACACAGCTCGGTTTGACCAGAACTGCCTACGTCTTGTCCAGACTCATGCATGGCCTGCCCGCTCCCCGGAAATGTCCCCAATCGAGGCTCTGTGGGACCTGGCGGTACGCCAGCTGATGCCGTGCTGCACTATCCGGGATTTGGAGCACACCGTCCAACACGCGTGGGCCTATCTGCCGCAGATCAACATCCGTCTGTTCGCCTCCATGCGGGACCATATTGCAGCATGTATTGCCGCACCAGGCGGTGTAACGCGTTATTGAATATGACCGGACTGCTTGCCACAGATCCTTCTGTAAGTGTCCTGTAGCTCTGTTTTTGCCATCATGTGTATCATTACGCCCATAAAATTTCAGTTCAATCCGATGTTTCCTTACTGGGCGGCCCCGGTGGCGCAGTGGTCTAAGCGATGGCCTCTGATCATTCGTCCGAACGGGGTCCGGGTTCGAATACCGGTGAGGCATGGATGTTGTGTTTGTCTTACGGCACTGGCTCTCTCCCTTCCCTGGAACCAGTGACCCTAAATTAGGGACGGACGACTGCTTATAGCCCATTGAGTTGCTCACGGTGGTCGTTAAACCTCCAATCAAAAAAAAAAAAAAGTTTCCTTATTATTACGCAAATTTCGTTGTCCGTGAGTGTAGTTCCACAATTAAATGCAAAACAAAGTCGAATTTTTTAAGAAAACATGTGTATATTTAAATGAATAAAAGAAAAAAAAATACTTCGGCTAAAGAATCTAGGATCTAAAATACTCTCCTGATGGGAGATGAGGACAGTGTAGTTTTTACAAAAGGCAAAATGTTAGGCGATATAGCAAATACAGGAATTTAAAACGAGATGTGTTGATAATTACTTTGTTATATTACGAATTATTAAGAGTATATGAGATCTTGCCTTGATGGGAGTGACAAATGTTCGAAATTATTCTTCATCTTGTACAAGCACACTGCTTATTACGCATCAGCATACTGTCGGAAAATGCTAATGGTGAGCTTAAAAAAATAGGAAACAATTTACATTTACCTGTGTGAAGACTAAATGCACGGTTATTAACGTCTTGCTAATGACTTCTTTCGTTGTTTGATGAGCTGTTATAGTTTCAACACCAAGCGTCTAAGAAGCAAAAAAGAAAAATTCAACCACACGTGCTTTGAGAAAATGCTTAGAGAATTGGTGTCATTAATCAACGAACATGAATGAGCACCGTGAATCCTCGTGGCGTTGATGAAGTAAGAAATGCGCCTTTTATAAGCAGAAATATGACAGTTTAGGACAAGCCCGGTGTTACTGAAAAAAATGTGCACAAGGCAAAACATCATGCTATCCCTGGTTTCATTTTCTGGAATATACACTATATCTACCAACAAGTAATTGGACACCCCTGCAATCGACGATATCTGCGGTCCTGATACACGTCGCGGTCGCCGCAGTTAAATATCGTGTGAGAAACAACAACGCAACCAGTCGCATGCAAGATGCCACGCAGTTCGGAGCTCTCTGATTTCGAGAAAGGTGTAATCGTCGGGTATCACAGAAATGACCGATCCATACGTGACATATCCAGCGAGTCAAAGTACCCAAAATTGACAGTGGCCTACGTGATTGGCAAGTGGAAGATGAGATGTGACTGTCTGAATGTGCCCCGACCCGGCAGACCCACAAAACTGGGAGTTAGAGACCGACGGGTGCTGGCCAGAGAAATTCGGAAGAATCGCACCAAATCGATGGACCACATCCGCGAGGAGTTTCAACAGGCATCTGGAAGTGTTCTTTCGGTGAATACCATCCATAAGGAAGCCCATCTGCTCGGTTATCATGGGCGTGCTGCCGCCTACAAGCCTTTGATCACCAAGTCCAATAGCGCTGCTTGGCTAACGTGGTGCAAAGAACGTCGACAGTGAACCGTTAAACAGTGGAAACAGGTTCTCTGGAGCGACGAATCAAGGTTTATCCTCTACCGTTCGGATGGCTGGGTCTGGGTTTGGCGTCTGCCTGGAGAACGCCTGCTGCCGGACTGTATTGTGTCAACTGTGAAGTTCAGCGGCGGTGGAATTATGCTATGGGGGTGTTTCTCCTGGTATGGCACGGGACCCTTGGTCGCAGTTCCTGGTAGACTCAACGCCGAGACCTACTGCACCATTTTGGATGACCATGTGCTTCCTACGTTGTGTCAGTTTTACGGGGTGGACCCATGTAACTTTCAGGATGACAATGCCACCTGTCATGTTGCGAGGTCCACCCTGGCTTGGTATGGTGACAATGAGGTTAATCGAATGGACTGGCCTGTGCAGAGCCCGGACCTTAACCCTATCGAGCACATCTGGGACGAGTTGGAGCGTCGACTTAAGGGGTGCCCCCACCGTCCGAAATCGGTGAAGGAACTGACCTGTCTTCTCCAAGCCCAGTGGAAGAAAATACCGCTAGCCGTCGCACAACGCCTGGTTGAGAGTATGCCCCGGAGGGTCGCAGCTGTAATCGCCGCTCGTGGAGGCTCCACCAACTATTAAAGGTGAATAAACTTCGTTTTACTTTGCTATCACAGGTGTCCAATTACTTGTTGGTAGATAGTGTAATAACATACAGCGAGCAGTGAGCGAAAATTTTTAATTGAGCCATGTCTCATATGACGTAACACAACCTATTTTTCCTCAAGCACTTAAAACTGCCCTGGACTTGAAAAAATCGCATCCCAATTTAAATGGCGAAATAATTTATCGTACAAAGTAGAAATATGTACAGTATGTCCTGAGGCGGATTTTCCGTGAATGAATTTCTTTATTGATTCATAAAATTGAGCACTAAAAATATAAGTCACTGTGTGACTCATATGGATAGTCGATGTCTTCTCAGGTTGATAAAATTTCCTTGGGCGACTGGTATCTGTCGTCTCTAGCACGTGTACTATTATATACTCTATTACATGTTGTGTATCAGTCTTCGCTCAATGTAAAACACCCACTTGATAATGGTGAAAACATATGCAAAATTTTGGTAATGATTTATCGTGCTATAACGAAGAAGAAACAAGCGAAATCTATACGATAATGGATTTAACGAATAACTTAAAATAATTTCAAGCGGTCGACAATGGAAGTCCAGGTGAGTAGCTGTAAAGTGAACCAGAATTCTCATACTAAGTACGTCATTTCAAGATAATACAACTAAGTTATTACGTACTTACACACAAATGAAGGATGTGGTTTTCCGGCATTTGGGAAGGCCAACGATTTCCTTAAGTTGTCCTGTTCCAATGAGGCGGCTAATGCAGACAACTAAATCAAACGCCACGCATGGGCTGTTTCAGATTGGTGAACTACTCTAGTGGATTCAAATCTGGGGTGTTAGGCGCATGTGAAGGAACCTCCTAGTTGTACTTCGCAAACTGAGTGAGGACCTCCTCAACGTGCTGTTGCCATGAAAGAATCAGCACTAAACTTTGCAGAAAATCAGGTACGCTGCTGAGCAATTTCCCCGTGAATCTTTTGATGAAAGTCACGGTAATACTAACCTGTGACAGAACAACCAGTATGTACTCTGTCATCTCCATTAAACCATGTGAGAAATTTTGCATTTCTAAGACGAGTGACCGTTGTAATAGCTAATGTTTCAATTTTTTTTATTGGAGGTTTGGCAGCCGTGAGAAGCTCAATGGGCTGTAAGCAGTCGCCCGTTCCTAATTTAATGCCACTGACTCCAGGGAGAGGAGGCGCAGAAAGACATGCCTCACCAGGAATTCGACCTCAGACCCATCTCGGACGAGCGGTCAGAAGTCAGCGCTTAATCCACTCCATCACTCGGGTGTAGGCCTAATGCTTTAATCGTCACCGTTAGGAACCTGTTGGCTTCAATAATTTAACATTCAACCCAGGAACAAAAGTAACAGTTGCTACATTCTATATCTTTAGCCGATTGTTTGTTTGGCGGTTTAAGGACCATCGCGAGCAACTCCGTTTGTTATAGGAGGTCGCCTATCTCACATTTAGGCCCATTGGTTCCGAGGAAGGGAGAGAGCCAGTGCCGTAAGACAAAAACACAATTCATGCCTCAACCGGGATTCGAACCCACTAACTCAGACGAAATATTAAATACCGGTTCTTTCTGCCACTCCGTTACCGAGGCTGCGTCATCCGATTGGTCAGAGGAGTAAGAGTCCGGATAGTCGTTCAAGTTGTGTTCGAGTCCTGAATGAGGCACGTGTTTCTCTTGCGGCACTGGAGCCTTTCTGGGACCAAAGGCCCCAATTAGGAACGGGCGACTGCTTTTATGGCCTACAGTGGTGGTTGTTAAATCCCGAAATAAATAAGTAAATAAATACATTGGCCCTACTCTTCGGGGTTTAATGATACACATGGGCATCAATGACCATAATGAGACGTCCATCCCTGTATAGTCACTAGTTGCAGGGAAGGAATGGAATCAGAGCTGGAAGGACACAGCTTTCATGTCCTGTCCCGGGGTCGAATAGACCCAGCAATACCAGAAGACAAAAGCTCGTGCCTAGACCAGAGTTGGAAACGTGTCAAAAATTTCAGAGCCGGACCCTACCCGGACCCAGCCGTCACGTAATTGAACCCGACCCGGAAAAATCTGCTTTGACCTATAAATTCGAACAAATCATCATAATTGTTAATCATTATCAACATAAAACAGAGGTCCTCGCTCTTTCCACGTTTACAAGTGAGTCACGGGAAAACTGTCATTAGCAGCCGCCGGGAATCGAACCCAGGTCTTCCAGTTACGCGCCGGATATGCTTCCACTACACCACAGCGGCCTCGAATTCCTCCAGACTCACACACACACACACACACATACTAACTGCCAAGCCAATTTGGCAGGTTGCTTCTTGGAGCCCCGCACAATGCTGGGGATTTACCAAAGATGGTAAGCAGCAACTGAACAAGTAATTAATTAGAAGGCGAATGAATAATTAATACATACATGTGACGTGGACCAGGAACATAGAACAGAGGTCATCGCTCTTTCCACGTTTATAAGTGAGTCACGGAAAAATACTAACTGCCAAGCCAAATTGGCTTGGCAGTTAGTGTGTGTGAGTCTGGAGCAATTCGAGGCCAGTGTGGTGTAGTGGAAGCATATCCGGCGCGTAACTGGAAGACCCTGGGTTAGATTCCCAGTGGCGGCTAATGATAATTTTTCTGACTCACTTATAAACGTGAAAAGAGCGATGACCTCTGTTTGATGTTCCTGGTCCACGTCACATGTCTGTGTTAATTAATCATTATCAATCCACTGCTGAATGAAGGTCTCCCCAAGTTTCTTCCACAACGGACTTTCTTGGGCTAGTCTCCTCCGTCCACCCATCCCCCACGTGGTCTTCTTCTGGGTCTTTTCCTGTTCCTTGGAATCCAGCCTAAAATTTCCGTTGCTCATCGGTGATCCGTTCTCCTGGCAACACATCCAGTCTATTGACATTTCAGGGATTTTATTCTGATCATGTCTTCCACTGTTGTAATTTTCCTTATCCGCAAGTTCCTGTTTTTATATTTCTTTGTTACACAAAGCATCCATTTCTCCATACTTTTTTCAGTTGTCTGAAGTCTTTGTATGTCCTTTTTAGCAAAGGTCCACATCTCTGCTCCCTACGTAAGCACTGGAAATATGCATTGATTAAACACGTTAATTTTAAAAACATAGTTTCATATTGCTCTTAAAAATTATACCGTTTCTTCCAAAAACTCTCTATCCAAGTTTTATACGCCGATTAATTTCTTCATCAATGTGACCCTCGCTTGATATCTGCTGCCCAAGGTAAATGCAGGAAATATCCTGCTTTTCCGCATCAACTCATAAATCTTCATTCTTTGTAAAAGCATTGCACTTCCGTTTTGTCTTCTGAAAGTTCATTTTTAACCCCATTTCTTTACCTTTCTCAACAAGTTCCTGGATTATATTCTGTAGGCCTGAAGTATTATTTCAAAAACTTCTGAAGGCTTCTTTAAAATATTTTTCTTTTCAAAAATAAAACGGAAATAAAACCGGGTCGAAATCGGGTCATTAACACCTACCCGACCCACTGACCCGTGACCCGTTTCCATCTCTGGCCTAAACAACTCCTTCATATATAGCGATTGATTTGTTATTCATGTATGTCTCACTCAGACAAAATATATCCTATTTTAAATTGACTACGGTTAAGTATCTCACTTATGCGAAATAGTCAAAGAAATCAAAATTTAAAAACTTCGCATCAAATACTTCGCCCATGATATTTTATTAAAAACATTTCCAAACTTCTTTCGCCTGTCGGTAGTCGTTCAGTGTTATTACAGTGACGTGAATTTTTACTTTCTCTGGAAAAGTATATTTGTTACCGAAACATACCTTTTCCCCAAAAGCAGAAACATTTATTTAGGTAGACAAATTGTTAGTACGAATCAAGACAGGTACGTGGGCTAAAATCGATAGCATTTCTATATTTTACAATATTTTTTCCCCTCATGTTCCGTGCAAGGAGTTTTTCGGTGATTTATAAAGGACAATATCAGCTGCATGGGGCTCGCAGGTGATTTTGCGTTTCCTCTACTGATAGGGTGGCCACTGAGAAGACATATTGCTTCCGTGTAGTTGCGAAAGGATTATGGAAGAAACGATAACTTGTCCTTAGAGTTCCACCCCGGATAACAGCGTGATGAAGAACAGCACTGTAGCAACGTGGTAGGAAGTTCTCAGATTAAGTGATTGATAACTGCTCGCAGCAGCGAAAATAAGTCTTCAATAACGGCTAAGCTGGGATTTGGTGTAACACAGGTTGACTGGAAAGGTGGACCACGTTTGTAACGACCCTTTGACCCACAGATCACGCGCTACGTGATTCATGATTTCGAGCCCACATATCTGCTTACGATTGAAGAAGAAATATTTTAGGAGATGCATCTATATTTATATTACTCCTTTTATTTCGTTTTCGTCGAATCTCAGGTGTATCTTTTTATACACTGTGTGGCCACTTTATTATGGCCACCCCCTCAGTACTTCGTTGGGCCACCTTTTGCCTTTAATACTGCTTCGATTCTTCGTGGCATTGACTCCACGAGATTTGATAGGTAGTTTGTGGAATCTGAAACCATGCTTGATGAATAGCACTTTCCAGGAGTGTGAGATTGCAGGGTTGTGGATCCAGCTGTCTGATGGCTCGTTGAACTTTATCCCACAAATTATCAATGGGGATTGTGGGGGCCACCTAAGCAAAGTAAACTCACCGGTATGTTTCTGAAACCAATCATGTACAATACGAGCACTATGGCAGGACGCATTATTTTGTTGAAGGTAGACATCGCCATTGGAATAAACCATCCACATAACAGGATGCACTTGGCCCGCAACGATGTTTAGATATGATGTGCCAGTCAGACAAGAGTTAAAGGGCCCAAAGCATGCCAATAAAACATTCCCCAAACCATAACGTCTCCTCCACCAGCTTATAGGGTTGTAGCATTGCATTTGGGGTCCATGCTTTCGTGCTGTTTCCGCCAAATTCTCACTCGGCCACCGGCATGGTGCAACTAAAAACGTGATTCATCGGACCACATAATTTGTTTCCAATTATCGACTGTCCAATCCTTGTGCTTTTGTGCAAACTAGAGATGTTTTTTCTTGTTAACTGCAGACAGCAAAGGTGTTCGAACAGGCCTTCGGCTGCCATATCCCATCCGATGCAGTGTACGGCGAACAGTGCGTGCAGAGATCATTTGAGGGGATCCTTGATTAAGATGGTCTGTAATTTGCTGCACTGTTGCCCTTCTGTTGCCAGTCTGGTTACACTCCGTTCCGCCCGAGCAGTCACTAGTCGATGACGACCACACGTTGCACGTAGAGACTCAGTTTTTTGGCTGACAGTCCAGTCTTTAAACACTTTAACAACAGCTGCTCTGGAACATTTCACGAATTCGGCGGTTTCGGTGATACTCGCTCCATGGCTCCGAGCTCCTACAATCATTCCACGTTGAAAGTCCGTCAAATCGCATTTTTTACCCATCTCGTCACCTAAAAATCACTTCTACTACTGTCGCGAGCACTAAGCTTTCCCTTTTTATACTAGCCTCGCTCTCTGGCTGCAACAGCATGCAGCCATAGCTTATTTGCTTAAAACTGTCAGGTGGTCATAATAAAGTGGTCACTCAGTGTATATATATAGGTTTAACGAACGTCAATGATCCTCAAAGGCAGTAAGGAATCGCCCGTTTACGGCCACTGTCTCCAGGTAAGAAAGGGAACCAGCGCCATATGGTCAACATAAGCACAGGTGTCTCACCCAAGGCTGGAACCCAGGCTCAAACTCCGACGATTAACCAAAAAGAAGCTTCCGTCTCAGGAGAATGAACTTTTCACATTTTTGAATGTATTAAACAATTTTCTGTAAATGGCAGCCTCAGTAGTCGAATGGCCAGAGGAGCAGGCTTCTAGCTTATCTTCTTGTGATACCATAAATCGTAATATCTTACTACACAAATTACACACGATAGGAATTAGAAACAATGAACGTTCTCTTTTTAAAAGTTATTTATCAAATAGGCAACAATATACACAAATTAACCAACATCAATCCACTCTTCAACTCATATCAACTCGTGTTCGACAGGGTTCAATTTTGGGACCTGTACTTTTCAGTATATACATTAACGATAGCTTTATTTCAATAAGTGATATAGACCTACTCCTTTATGCAGACCTAATTTAATTTAACGACTGACACTACTATGAATATTAATACTCAACTTAATAACATCTCAGATTGGCTAAATTCCATTGAATTAATAATAAGTACAACCAAAACAAAATCCTTAATTTTCTCAAAACAAAATATTTCACAACCTCCTCCTATCACATTGTCTATTAATGGTACAAACATAGAAGAGGTTAACTCCGTACTTTATTTGGGGACTACCTTTCATAGGGACCTTAGATGGAACCAACATGTGGACCCTCTTCTCTTCAAACTGTCTCAAAACATTGGAGTTATCAGCTTGGTATTTACAAACCTTACCTATAAAACACTAATTCATTTATATTTTACCATGTTTCAGACTCATATTAATTATGCTACCTTATTGTGGGGACAGGCAACTAAATATATTGAAAACACTTCAAATTCTTCAAAACAAATATATAAGATTAATTGACCTAAAATTTGATAGAAATACACAACTAACACTATATAATACCAGAAGAGTTTTCCCAAACAGATATAACATTCTTACGATTAACCAATTATATTACTTTAATATCGGAAAAATTATGTTCAAACGCATTAAGAATAATTTACACGCCGACATCATACAAATTATACCCCAGATACACACACATGACACACGCACTAAATCACATATTCGGCCTATTCATCCGAAAACGAGGACCATGAAGCAAAGTTTAAATTACATTGGTCCACACTACTGGAACTCATTACCTACGAAATTAACTTCTTTAAATAATTTTAATCTTAAAAAAAAAAAAAACTAAAAAAATTTATAATTAATTGCAGCTCCTCAAATTAGTTATTACAGTGGATGGGAACTATGACTAATATTATGACTTGTATATCGGGATGTAAATTGCTTTTTCAATGGTATTATCTGTAATGTTTATTATCTGTTCATATATCTTTACCCTTTTTTTCTTTGTTTTGTTATCATGATACTCCTGTTTGTAATTACAACTACTGACCTCAGTGTAAAACTAGCCTAGGGAGCATGGGACCCTGTCAGGCCTGGTTGGCCTTTTCCCCCTGCTCCCTTGCTGTGCATTGTTTCAACTATTTCTGTAACACTGGTGTTTTTTGTTTTTTATTTGCTCAGCAAAATAAATGAATTGAATTGAATTTTGGCCCTGCATTCAGTCTCGAGTTAGGGACCGGCGAAAATGTTCTTTTGTGGTGCTGGTTCTATCGTTTCTCTGGAGCCAGTGTCCTTAAATTAGGGACTAGCAAATCCTTATACACTTACATGCGCAGCGGAGCATTAAATCCCAAAACCTAGAAAAATATCCAAAAATACGAGGGAATGCTGATAAGTTCTCCGCCTCACCAGGAAGGAAATGGGTTAGCGCCATGAAACTTACAGACTATATTCCACATATTCAGCCCGAAGTTCAACACACGTGGCTCAGCGTTTCTGGAGTTTCTTTAATCCTTTCAAAATAAATTTTGAAGTCTGATCACTCAAATACTGCTCTGCTGCTTATATCACCTCGGAATCATGCGAAAAATGCTTCCTTTCAAACTCTTCGTAAGGGTTGGGAACGAGAAATAATTCAATGGAGCAAGATCTGGTGAGTAGGGTGGATGGTCTATGCACTTTAACCTCAGATCCCTCAAAACATCCATTGTCTTGCCAGCCTTGTGAGCCAGCGCATTTTCCTGCAAAAAGAGAACACCTTTCTGCAATTTTCCTCGCTTTTTTTCCTTCAACGCCTCCTTTAATCGGCACAGCAAGTTGGAATAGTATTTAGCATTTATTGTTTGGCCCTTCGGGAGATAGTCAGTCACTAAAACGCCTTCCGAATCCCAAAAAACGTTGCCATGAGCTTTCTTGCAGGTCATTGCGTCTTGAACTTCTTTTGCCTTGGAGAACTTGAGTGCTGCCACTGCAGGGACTGTTGTTTCGTCTCTGGATCGTAGTGATGTAACCACGTTTCATCAACAGTGGCAAGTGACTGCAAAAATTTATCACCAGATCGCTCAAAATGCTGCAAAACCGATTTGGAAGTGTCCACTCGTTTTCGCTTCTCATCGGCGTTCAAACATTTGGGCACCAACTTCGCTGACATCTTCTGCATATCCAAGTGCTCATGAATTATGAGCCCAATACGTTCCCTGGATATCTCTAGTGTCTCAGCTATTGTTTAAGCCGAGATTCGCCAATCTGAGAAAATTAAGTCATGAACACGTTCAACAATTTCGGGTGTTGTCACTGTTAAAGGCCTCCCAGATCTTGCTGCATCTTCGGTCTCAAAATCTTCACGCTCAAAGTTGGCACACCATTTCTTCGCAGTAGAATATGATATGAAGGGCACTTGTCACATGATGTTTTGTGTCACACACTCATAGATTTCCTTTGCAGTTTTCTTCTGCAGGAACAGAAATGTCATGACAGCTCGGAGTTCCACATTCGAAAATTCAACACTTTGCATTCACGTGATTCAGTTCAAGATGTCAAACATCTGCAAAAACAAGAGCTGTTATACTCTGAAAATGGGAACTTTACATTACGAAAAGAATACTCTTTCGAGCTGCAGTGACAAAATAATGCTACAATCACAGGAAGAACATTAGGCCGAGAACTTTCCAGCATCCCTCGTAAGCAGGACTCCTAATGCCAGGGGTTTGAGCTTCTGGCGAAGAGTCAGAGTTCAACGACCGAATGAGGCATTGGTGGTGCCGCCCAGGAGGCATAGCGGTCGTTCTGGTCGGTTAAAAGGTTAATAAAGCAAGAGAAAAAATGTGATAATAAAAATTACCAAATGTTACCGTTTTACCAGGTTTTTTTTTTTTTTTTTTGATTGGAGGTTTAACGACCACCGTGAGCAACTCAATGGGCTATAAGCAGGCGCCCATCCCTAATTTAGGGTCACTGGTTCCAGGGAAGGGAGAGAGCCAGTGACGTAAGACAAACACAACATCCATGCCTCACCGGGATTCGAAACCGGACCCCGTTCGGACGAATGATCAGAGGCCATCGCTTAGACCACTGCGCCACCAAGTTAAACCTGGTAAAGCCAGGTTCAGTTGAGATGAACCTGGCTTTACCAGGTTCATCTCAACTGCTATCGAAATTCGGCAATTGCATACTTCACCGCAAATTATTATGTCCCAACTTAATTAAAACTTTTAATCATTTTAATAGGTAATACCCACTTTCAAAATGTATAATTATCTTTCAAAACTCGGAGTACACAAACACTTTTAAATTATAAGGCTCCTTCTAAGATACGTTCCCTTATGTCTAGGTTGTTTCATTAGTGCAATAGATCACTTGTCTTTTTCTTAGCAACTGAAATGAGCAGCATTTCATGACTGACACATTAAATCCAGAACAACGAGGAAATTCTCTGTTTACTTCATGGTTAAGAGACGCGTGCTTCTGGTCACGTTGGTTTCTGTCGTTTTTGGTAACGTGAAACTGCCTTCTCTTTTTACAGGAACTAAATTTCTACATGAGATTAAAACGATTTTTTTTTGTGTGTTTTAATTAAACAGCCGTGATGATCAAAGATGAGCAGATAAAAATTTAAAAAAGGGGGTAAAGCCGCTTTTTAATTTCAAAAGCAAATATCAAGAGGTTGTCATTTCCTTTTTCTCTCTCAACGGTTGAGAAATCCAAGATGAACTTATAAAAACTTATGTCGTCTTCCGTGAAATTAAATCACGTGAAATTGTAGCTCAAGATATCCCACAAGCTGCGTAATAATTTCTGAAACTGACTGATAAAAACTTGTAACTGGATATTTTTAATCCACTGAAACAAGAAATAATTGACACACTCTTCCCAGCGGATCGAACAATATTCTGGTACGAAAAATAAGTTCTAAAAAAAATTGAAAGAAAATAAAAACATAGAAACGTGGATTAGCATCGGATGCGCATGGAATCAGAGATGCTCCTGCATTGATTGATGTAACAGTAGTTAGTGCTCAATCTCTAAAAAAGAAAAATATGTCTGAAGAAATGGAGTGGAACAGGTGCATCTTTTTTCTCAAGGCTACGGAGTGCCATAACACGGAAAGCACTGATGCGTCTACGGCATTTGATTAGTGTGTGCTTCACTGCTTTTAGATCTGGAAGTGAAAAGTAAAAAATCTAAAATTAAAACATTCCAATGTATGATGAGATACCCCTACATATTTAAAATGCGAAACTTTCTACCATTCTTTTTGAAACTTTAGTGGCCGCCCCGGTGGCACAGTGGTCTAAGTGATGGCCTCTGATCATTCGTCCGAAAGGGGTCCGGGTTCGAATCCCGCTGAGGCATGGATGTTGTGTCTGTCTTACGGCACTGGCTCTCTCCCTTCCCTGGAACCAGTGACCCTAAATTAAGGACGGGCGACTGCTTATAGCCCATTGAGTTGCTCACGGTGGTCGTTAAACCTCCAAACAAAAAAACAAAAACTGCAGTGGCAATCTCCCGAATATGTGGGGCGTCATGAGGTAAAACGTGGAAGTCGTAATCCTGGCTTCCTACAAAATATTAAATCACATCTTTCATAAGACTACCCCGCGCCGGTGGCTCAGTGGTCTAAACGCTGGCTTTTACCCAGATGTGTTCGGACTAATGGGCAGAAGCCATGGTGGCTCGAATCCTGGTGAGCCATGAATGGTGTGTTTTGTCTTACGCCCCTCTCCCTTTCCTAAAACCAGTGGCTAAATTAGGGACGGGCGACTGCTTATTGTCCATCGAGTTGCTCACGGCGGTCGTTAAACATTCAACCGAAAGTAACATACACTGAAGAGCAATTGAATTATATACAGCTGATGTTATGCAAATGTGGCGCTGTGGGCGGCACTGTAAACGAAAACGACATGACGTATGCAGCGATCCGACAATATCAGGAGTGATGCGACGGGAATCAGTAAGAGTCGGACGCAGTATACGAAGGATCTAAGCACATTTGATCGTGGGCAAATTGTCGGGGCCCGATAACAATGGGTCACTCCATCTCGGAAGTCGTGCAGGCACTGAGATTTTCACGAGCCACTGTTTCACGGGTGCAACGTGAGTACATCAAACCCGGTAAAACCATCCCTGCAAGGGCCAACTGCCGTGGACAACAGCGTGTGGATGAGCGGGGTCATCGTCGGATAGCTCGCATTGTAACAGCGGATAGACGGACGACAGTGCAAGAAATCATTCGGCAATTTAACGCTGGTGCAGAAAAACGTGTAAGCAGCCACACCATCCAGAACCATCTCCTCGCTATGGGATACAGAAGCCATCGTCCCACGAGGGTACCACTGCTGACCGCACATCACAGGATGCAAAGATTAGCATGGGCGCAGGAACATCGCCACTGGACCATAGACATGTGGGAAAATGCTGCCTGGACTGATGAGTCGAGATTCACGTTGGTAAATGCGGATGTCAGGATACGAGTACGGCGTAAACCACATTGAAGCGATGGATCCTTTTTGCCAGCAGGGTACTCTTCAAGCTGGTGGATGTGGCATTCTCGTCTGGGGACTGTTTACGTGGACTGAAATGGGACCCTTGGTATATGTGACATCGTCCCTCACAGGTCAACGTTACCGGGATATCCTAGACGACCATTTGCTCCCGTTTGTGCGTCTTCAATATCCCATTGGGGACCTCATCCTGCAACAAGAAAATGCACCGTGCCATCGCTCTCGAATTGTATCCGAATGGTTAGATGAACACTCCACCGACGTGACCTCGCTTCCTTGGCCAGCTAGGTCACCTGACCTCAATTCCATCGAGCAAATCTGAGATGCCATCGAGAGAGATGTTCGAGGCTCTGAACCCCCGCCATCAAATCTTTGTGAACTGTGGGATCTTGTTCAGGGATCGTGTTTCCGTATGGCTTCCCAACGCTTCCGGTGTCTTGTCGAGTCCATGGCGAGACGAATCACCGCCGTCATCAGGGCTAAAGATGGTGCTACACGTTACTAGACAGGTATCTCTAATTCAGTTGCTCTTCAGTGTATAACTGGAGGAAACTCACTACCGTGAATTTGAAAGGGTGTGACATCATGAGGAATTGCTAAGGCAGTAAGTCAGCAAGGACGGCCGCCCTGAGGTGCAGTTGTCAAAGTTCCGGTTTATAACCGTTTGTCGAAGTGGTTCTGGGTTTGAATCCCGGATAGGCATGGATGTTGCGTGTGTCTTACTAATCTGGTACTCTTCCTTTCATGGAACCAGCTGCCCTAAATTCGGGACGGTTAACTGCTTATAGTCTATTGGGTTGCACACGGTCGTCGTTAAACCCTCAAACAAAAGGAAACAAAAAATGGGCTTGTTACAATATGTGGAATTTCTTGATACCTTTAATCAAGAATTGTGCATACAGGCCAATTAACATAGTGTATGTCATCTAACGAGTCAGCGCACATTTTATTTATCGAAAAATACTCATATAAATACACGAAATTCTACCATGATTGGCAAGGTTTCTCCGAATATTTAAAAAGAAACACCCGAACTACACTGCACAAAAGCATTAGAGGAACAAGAGACACTGTAAGTAAAACCATGTACAGCTGACGTTGTTGAACGTAAAGTATTATTTTTATGTAAGATACAGTAGAATATTCAGCAATATGGGTAAGAAAAAGAGCCCATTAGCGAATGTAACGCAATATTATCATTTAATGCACATGATGCTATATGCTATACAAAAATATGCGTATCTATACAAGAAAAAAATTACTTTTTGAAAATAGTGACTGACATCTAGTAGGGTGTGTGGCCCCATTCAAACGGAAAAGACCGCTGCACACAAGATGTCGCATGGAATTGATGAGGTTATCGAGTAGGTTTTGGGAGTATATCCGCCATCATTGAATGAGGGCAGTCTCCAGTTCACGAAGAGTCAATGGAAAGTACCACCGAGCTGCAATACCTCTGTCAAACGCGTCCCAGTTATGCTTAATTGAATTTAGGTCAAGGGAGCATGCTGGCCACTCCATACGCTAGATTCCCTCCACCTTGAAGCATGTTGTCCACTAGTCGAGATCTCTGAGGTCGAGAGTTAACCTTCATGAAAATGAACGAATAACCGATGGCTTCAGCAAACGGCATAATAATAGGTCTGAGAGTCTAGTCTCTGTATCTCATAGCTGTCAGGCTGCCATTTAGGATGGTGTACAGGTTCGTACATCCACCGATATTTATGCCTGCCATGACCATGAATCCATGTCCACCGTAATGTGATGTTTTCTGCAAAAAGCTGGGTTATGTCGTGTGCCAGGTTCCCTCCGGATAAAATCACGTTGATTGTCAGACTCCAGACTCGACTCGCCAGAGAAGAGAACTTGACTCCACTCGTCGTGTCCACAACCACGATGTTCCTCAGCCCAGTTTCCATTGGCCGAACGGTGTCCTACAGTTAACGAGACACACCATTGGTCTACGTGAATAAAGGCAACCAAGATGAACGCGATTGAGGATAGTTTGAGTTGACAATCTGCGTCCTGTTGATACTAGAAGCTCTCGCTGGAGCTGAGTAGCATTTTGCAGTCTCTTCGAACGGGCTGTTAACAATAGATAATGGTCGTCCCTTGCTGTAGTTGCTCGTAGACAGCCTTGACCTTGCCGTTTTCGAAAATTTCCCGTATCCTGGAATCGTATCCATAGTCGGGAAATGAGATTTCGTGAAAATCCAATGGCTTTTGCTATCACCCGCTGTGTCTCATCTGTTTCCAGCCTGCCAATAGCTTTCCACGCCGTTAATCCCGGTAAATCATGCTGTTGAGATACTGTTCGAACCGAAGACTTCAAGAAAAGAAATGTCACGATAAACGTGGGAGAATAAGGGAGTTTCCAGCAAACCTTCGTTTTTGTCCCAATTTGTGATTTATGCATTGCGACGTCACAGACGCTAATTTGCATAAGGATATGCATCATTCGGTTGTCTACGTTACATTCGACTCGCGTTTTTCACGTTACAGTAAGATGTCACACGATTGGCTTGCAGAATGTCGCCAAAGTCACATACGTTCCTAATTATTTTGAGTAGTGAAGTACAAAAAGCTACTTAATAAAGTCAGACAAGAAGCAGCAGATTATGGAAATCACATCGGCGAACATAATTCTTTTGCACTCTCGTTGTTCGAGTGATCAAAACAGCGAGCTTTTGGCCAGCCTTCGACGTGGAACCAGAAGTTGGGCAAAACCCCTCTGCGTCCCTATTCCCTTTCCTTTGTCCCAAAATAGGGATGAGAGACAACATATAGCCTTATATTCTCATGAGGGATGTTAAACTCACCACAAAAAAAAAAGAATGACGATACAATTCTACCATATGATTTGTTTGGAGCTCAGATAAAGCAAGCTGCCGTTCATCGGACTCACTGTTTTAGAATACATGGTCGATTTCTTAAACGCTGCAACACTTCTACGCAAAACCGACTTACAGTCCAGTTGTTGGTCTAAAAAGAGACTGATAATTTGATTTACAAAACATACGGATTCAGGGAAATCTTTTTATTAATGACCCTCACTTCTAAATATCAATGTGGTATTTTCAGTGAACAAACTTTGTTTTCTTTTTTTATTGGGAGTTAAACAACCACCGTGAGCAACTCAATGGACTATATAAGCAGACCCCTGCCTCTAATTTAGGGCCACTGGTTCCAAGGAAGGGAGAGATGCCTCACCGGGATTCGAACCCGGACCCATCTCGAACGAATGGTCAGAAGCTATCGCGTAGACTACTGCGCTAACGGGGCGGCCTTAATATTTTAATTTTATAATACTATTCTACCCGCATTTCATTTGAAAAATCGTGCACTGTCGCCTATGATTTCTTCACTTCTGGTGTGATATGTTCGTATCCTTCTAAACTGCTTTCGTAACGCTTTAGTCCTTGCACGCAAAAACGACGTACAATCCAGTCTTTGGTCTGTAAAGGGGCAGATTATTTGATTGACATAACGTAGGGTCCGAGAAAAAAAAATAGAGCTACGGCAACAGGAAAATCTTTGATTAATAACTCTCAGTTCCAAATATCAATTTGTATTTCTATTAAAAAGAAACTTTTTCCGCTATTACATAGATATACCGAACAACCAAAACATTATGACCACCGCGTCTTTATGCAAATCGGAGCAACTGCGGGTAATGGACGACGCGTGTGAAGCTCATGAAGTGATATACATATGTGAGTATGCGTGTTATATATAATAAATAACACCGGATACTGACCTCTATTATCAGCGTTGTTCTTTATGTTCTTATAATGTTTTGGCTGTTCGTCGTATTTTCTAGAACAAGTAGAAAAACTTGAAGACAAGTCTGTAAGAATTTTATTTCTGTCCATTTCTTTATTCGAAGCTTTACTCCTAATTGAGAAACAAAACGCTTCCTTCCGTTTGGTATTATTCTATGATCACCAGAGCACAGCTGGTTATGATGGCTTCATTAAAACTGCACTGCAACAATCATAATTTCCCCAGTCGTTATAACTACGATTTAATTAACGTTTTGTCGTTACCTAATCGTCTATTTTTAACGAGATAAATGCTTTAAAAGCTGGAGGAAGAATTCTGTAGGGAAGCCATATTTTTTTTAGATGAAGATAACCATCCGCCTTCGCATGACACAAGATTCCACCCTGGTTTTCTTTTTTTAAGGAATTGTAGGCAAATCATACAAAAGTCATTAGTTTTTTGTGCTTTATGTTTGCTATTTTGTATGTCTGTCTCTTTTCTCTGATCTTTAGGACGCTAATTAGATCGAAGCCCACAATGTAGATCACCTAGTAAAATCTTGTACCAGCTTAATGGATTGTTTTGTCTGATGTAATCCACGATAAGTCCCCTCGACGGGAAATCTTTTTCTTTAAGTCGATAAATAGATGCTGCGTCCCTTGATCACTAGGATTACGGATGTCATTAGCAGCAAATAAATTGCATTTCCCCGGCTAACCCATATTCCCTCGTCATCACTTCCTAGCTACAGAGCTTTTTTATTCTTATCAAAGTCTCTTATATTACAAGATAGCAAGCTCATTACAAAAGACAATTTCGTTTTTAAGTTTCTTTTGAATAGTTAACTAGCGAAGCTTTTATCGATCAGAGGCTGCTTCTACCCATAACATTTTTTCCTGTAGCAGTGCTGAGTCGCAACTCTTGTTGTTATGGCTCCCTAGCTTCAAATCTGCAGATCTGTACATGCTTTCAAAATTTACGTTAAGGACGTAACAAAATCAATGGAGATGGATAAAAGCCTGACTACAAACCGTTTCAAGATTCTGAGCATAATAAATTATGAATAAGTGGGTGATATCTCTGTGATTATGCTGCATTATTTTTTAAATAACATCCCTTGTGAAATGCAAAACAAAGTTATTCTCTGATCGAAACACACACACACATGCAGAGAGAGAGAAAGAGAGAGAGAGAGATACGATAGAGGAATCTTAAGATACACAAAAATGACGTAAATTCTTACTGACAGTGAAAACAAAATTCTTTTTATCCACGCACCCAAGCTGCAAAAAAAAAAAAAAAAAAGAAAGAAAGAAAGAAAAAAGAACCCATAAATCGGAGGGGGAAAAAATAACAGCAAAGGACACCAAAAACGTCCCAAAGAATTTCTAACGGTGTCCCAAATATTTCTAAATATGATAAATAAATGATGTACTACACTGGTGTGCAAAAATTAAGGACGAAGATGAGAAATTAGTATAACAGCGGAACGAGCTGGCAGAACGGATCGAAAGACCACTCAGGAGATAGACTAGGGTCCGGTACGGTAGGGCATGCGCATATAAGCAGCATGACGTAGGGGGGGAGTGTCGGAAGGGTATAAAGCAAACGGGCGGTGTACGCTCGGCAATTCGGTCAAAGCTATTGCACGGTGCACATCGGTTTGACCGACGTCGAGTTGCTGCCACCGTGTGATATGGCCCACAGCCAATCCAGTAGAATACATCTGGATGACTTTACCCGAGGTCGGGTCATTGGAAGTTGGGAAAAGGTCTAAGTGTGACTAGTGTGGCCGAGGAGTTCGGGATCGCTCACAGCATCGTTTCACGAGCTCGGAGAGCATTTCAAACGACAGAAACAGCTGTCAGAGAGTTTAGCAGTGGTCGTCCACGAGCAACCACGGCGGCGGACGACCGATATATTGTCCTACAGGCGAGAAGAGACAGACGGCAGACAGCGGGAGAAATCGCAAGGCACATGCAACAAACAACTGGACGTCCGTTATCGCGTTTTACCGTGGCCAGGAGGCTGCAGAAGGTGGTCTATTTGCACAACGACCAGTACGGTGTGCGCCATTAACGCCTGCTCATCGAAGACGGCGGTTTCTGTGGTGCCAGAAACAAAAGAACTGAACACAACAGCAATGGGGTCGAGTTCTCTTTACGGATGAGAGCCGTTTTAGTCTGACGAGCGATTCTGGACGTATACAAATCTGAAGAGAGCAGGGAACACGCAATCACACCTCCAACATCATCGAAAGGGACCGGTTTGGAGGTGGTGGAGTTCTTGTTTGGGGCGGTATCATGCTTGGTAGCCGTACTGACCTCCAGATCTTTCAAGGAGGTTCAGTCACTGGTGTCCGCTATTTTGCCGAGGTTCTCCTGCCTCACGTGCGTCTGTTTAGAGGTGCTGTAGGTCCTGAGTTCCTCTTCATGGACGACAACGCTACACCTCATCGTACAGTGGCTGTCGCAGAGCTGTTGGAGAGTGAAGATATTCAACGCATGGATTGGCCCGCAAGGTCCCCGGACCTAAATCCAATCGAACACGTGTGGGACCTTCTCGGGAGACGCTTGGCAGCAGGTCACCAGCCGCCAGCAACGATTCCGCAGCTGCGATTGACGCTACAAGAGGAATGGGCCGCGATGCCTCAACAGCTCCTTGACAAACTCGTCCTCAGGATGGACAGACGGCAGCCGCCTGTCACATAGACGTTTCTGTCTTCTGTCCAGTTGTGCTCGAAGCTACTTTTTCAATAAAGCGCCTTTGTATCCCTTGGAGTCTTTGTTTGGACGGTTTTGCTCACTTGTCCCATATTCTTACATCTTGATGATCTTATAATATGATTTGAGTCGATGTGGAGCACTTCTGCACGACGTTACATTCGAAAAACTGTCTCGTCCTTAATTTTTGCACGCCAGTGTATTTTATCAATATAAAATTAAACGCATACTTAAAAAATATACGTACAGATAGTAAGGTATTACTCAAAGAAAAATGATTTCGCAAAATGTATGTGTGCGTGTTACTACCAGGTTGGGCAAGTATACGTATAATTTGTAAATAGAACAAAAAAATTATGCATTGTTCGAAACTGAAGTTGCTACGTTTCAAGAATAAACCCCCTGGTTTGCGATGTACTTGCGCTAGCAGTCAGGAAGCTTGCGCATGCCGCTCAGGAGGAAGTCTTTTGGTTGTTAATGTAGCCACTCCCGAAAAGCCTGCATCACATCCTCATTACTGCCAAAACTTTTCCGGCCCAGATACGCTTGGAGGGACAAACAGGTGACAGTGCGAGGGTGCAGGGTCCAGACTGTATGCAGGATGTGGTAGAACGTTCCATTCCAGTTTCTAGATAGTTGCCATGGTCCGAGCAGCCACGTGTGGACAGGCGTTACCATGGAGAAATGACGCAGTTGTTTGCGTCCTTTTTCGCTTGTTCCTGATGGCTGTCTTCACTGGGCCTTCGAGAAGTGTCAGGTATTATTCAGCGTTTATTGTACGACCATCTCTGAGGAAATCCACGTAGAGTACACCTTTAGAGGCCCAGAAGATGATTACCATAATCTTCCCAGCAGAGAACCTGGCACTCACGAGGTTCGTTCTCCACCATTTTCCCTTTTTAAACGCACTGCTCCACTTATAGACACTCACACTGGACAGCGTATTCTCACCGTACTGTCTACTCCATCGCGAACAGATTTCCAAAGGTTTACAACCTTCTTTCGTCAAGAATTTGATTAGAATACGTTGCTCCACGCTAACGTGTACCTTCACTTCGCTCATCTTCCTCCCAACTGACCAACGGTGCCGTAGCATACACGAGGTGGGTGAAAGATTTTGGAACAGTGCTGTACCCTGCCATGTATTACCGCTTTCAACGCACGGTGCTGCATTGTTGAACTACGAACAATTATAATTCATATTGGCCCGCACCTTGTAAAAGAACGTATGTGGCAATAAATTGTACTGTTTTGTACAGGGCCTTAGCTAAACAAAAAAGTTGAGAGGGACGGTTGATGATTGAGTTCGGGCAAAAGATATAAAAGAGGGGCGGGAACTGGATTTTAGTGTGAAAGCCGCGGATGGCTTAGTGGTTAGCAATTCAGACTATCGATGCAAGGTCCTCAGGTTCGAACCTGGGATGATCTTTCAGAGATGGTGTGATTTGCTAAAAATCACTGAATATCCGCCGTGCATCGGACGAGCACGTTAAGTGACGGCCCGCAGGCTGGGCCCACTGGTTAATTGGGTATTCTTTCCTACGCCCCCCGCCCCTGAAATTCTCTTACCCCTCTGTGTGCAATATCGTACTTGTACGGTGGCGCCATCTACTGTATTCTAATCTCACTACAAACTGTTCTGTCAAAGTCGCTAGACTTGCTCTCATTCCTTCCGTTTCTGTGTCCTGCCCAAAAGGCGATATCGCTGTAGGTGGCTGGGACCTAAACTCTACTCACTGTGGACGGAAGTCCTACAAGAAAATGACAAATCCCTACGATTTTAGTGTGAATAGTTAAGGCGGGGTAAAGAAACGCAGATCAGGCAGACCCCCCATCCTGGTTCAGTGGTATATGGTTCCACAAAGGTGAAACCTATTACGAACAGAAGTTACCTTTCATTGATTAAACTACGTATACCGATGTACTGAAAAGGATTACTACGTTCCCTACATCTATCTCCCGCATCGTCTCTTTCTAGGTCATTCCCTATTTCTTGATATCCGGTCTACACTATATTGACAAAAGTCACCGGACATCCCTTCAAAAGCAAATGAACGGATCATCTGCGTTGTTAAAATGCGCGGTACAGCTGCAAACTGTATAAAAACAACCCTGCAGCTGACCTCAATCATATCGCACTGTAAGGTTGAGAGAAAATCTCGCGGCGGGAGAGAATTGACTTTGAGAAAGGAAAGATTGTTGGGTGTTATATTAATGGGTTGTTCATAAGAGAAACGGAGAGGCGTTTAAACATACCCAAGTCAACTGTTTTGGTTGTATTGAATAGGTGGAAGACACATGGCGTGCCTGAAGCAGCAAAATGTACCTCAGGAGAGTCGTTACAGCTAATCGAGGGAGTACTGAAAAAGACCTCAGTGTACAGGTGAGTAAAAATTCTGGAACCTGGGTATGTACACGTACCATGCGCAGAGAACTTCCTTCCATGGGTTACCGTTGTCGTGCGGCTGCTCATAAGCCTTTCATCTCCACTAGGAATGCTACTCTTCGTTTAGCATGGTGCAAAGAACATTTATCGTGGTCCGTAGATCAATAGAAACGGGTCCTATGGACTGATGAATCCACATACACGATCCATCATTCTGATGGCCGTGTGTGGGTATGGCGGCAGCCGGGGCTACGCTATTTACCACAGCGTACTGTTCCTACGGTCAAGTTTAGAGCTGGCAGCGTACTCGTGTGGGGGTGTTTTTCGTCGTAAGGTCCCGGCCAATTGATTATCGTGGACAAACCTGGTAACCAGCACGTCTACATCGATATTCTGAACAATTATGCCCTACCAACTTGGTGGCAATACTATGGAACCGAGCCTTGTTGTTACCAGCAGGATAATGCACCGGGCCATAAAGCAAAGACTGTTGCGGCGTGGTTTGACGATAATTCCTTATCGTGTGTGGACTAGCTAGCACAGAGCCCTGATCTTAATCTTATAGAGCACATATGGGATGAATTAGAGCGCCGCATAAGAAATTTAGAACCCAGATCTACTACTAAGCAACAGTTAGCGGCAGCATTATGTACTGAATGGAAGCGCATTCCTATCGCTGTGTTCCAAAACCTTGTCGAAAGCATGTCTCGAAGGGTCAGTGCATGCATTAAGGCCACAGGTGGTTTCAAAATATCTTTATTCAAGGTAGAAATCAGGAGACGAACTAATAAGGACGTCTAAATACAAATAAAATACGATCAAAGATCGTTAAACTACTAAAACCTATATAAAAATATACAGCATAGTGCACAAGTTGAAAAATGGAGCAAAATTACAGCTCGTGATAAATGAACAGCGACAAGCATGTCTGGGCATTGAGGAAGGATTTTAACAAAAAAACTTATTGCTCATAAGTGCATTGCTGTGCGATTAACAAACTTGTTCAAGAAAATTGAGAGCTTCAGGAGACAACATTTCTCTTGCAAAAAAAAAAAAAAAAAAAAAATAAGACAGTAAGGTTTAACACATCATAGTTACAAGAATGTACAGTACAAAGCAATTGACAAACTGATCATAAGACAAATCAATGAAATGATGAATACCAGGAGAAGAACAAACTTGGACTTCCTGGTGTAAATATAATATATCACCTGTTCGGCAATATTCAAAAACAATGTACAGATATACAGCACAGTGTCAACATGTTACAAATCAAAATCGGACCATATACAGAAATGTAACACTATTCTGTTGACCAGATAGAAAATGTAAGTATAATAAGAAAACACACGATGAATAAAGCTTTAACATATTCTCACTATCCATATGTAGTGATAGAAGAATGATAGTACCAAGCATCACCTCACACAAAAGAACAAAATAGGTAAAATGTTTTTCAAAATATATTACTCATGAGTACAACACCATGCAATTGACTAACTTGTGCAAAAATAAATACAGTAAGAATCATTAGTCAACATGTCTCTTGAAAGAAGGTACGATATGACAGTGAGTTTTAACACAACATATTTACAAGGATGTACAGTACTATGCAATTTAAAAAACTGATTATCAGACAAATCATTGGAATGTTTAATAACAAGAAATAACTAAACTTGGACATTCTGATGCAAATAAGATGGATTACTTGTTCCGCAATATTTTGAAAACTATGTACAATTATACAGCACAGTGCGAACATGTTCGGGAAACAAAATAGAACAAAATTACAAAAAACTACACTGCAGAAACAATATCTATGTTTATACAGCACTATGCTAATGACTAACTGCAATATTTATACTCAAAATGTAAACTAAAGACGAACTAACTTGAACGTCAATGTAGGAAAAAAAAATACAAGATGAGTGTCACAAAAAACAATTTGCTGTGTAAACACGTACAGCCCTTTATAAAAAAAACCCATGCGGTAAATTTCCAACCTGTGCAAAGATCTTGAAAACAGATTGTTGATATTTACATATGCATTTCTGATTCAAAAAGGTCAAATACCAAATCTGCCGACCGTCAGGTACAATGACGCTGGCGAGCTGGTAAACCATGAGGCAGCCGGTGACCAGGTGGCAAGGAACTGGCTCTCCCGACGCTGAGTAACTGCAACAGAATACTCTAGCCGAAGTCGAGATGTCAGACGGTCGCGGAAATGGCATAATAATGCCGTAGAAGCTTCATGCACAGTCAGAGGAGTAGTCAAATATCTGCAGCGTTGATGAAACACGTAGATTACATGCTTCGCTAAAATAAAAATATAGGCACAGACTGATGGGAGCTTGACTGGGGGATAGTTCTGTAGCAGAAGAGTCCGATATGCATCAAATGTAAGATCTGCTGTAATGGAACATTGGGCGATAGTAAATGCCAAGTTCAGCATTGGGAGTAATATAACACAGTGTTGATAGACATGGGAGACATCAGCCTCCCGAGCACAGAAAGGGCAAAGAGGGGAATCGAGAAGAGACATTCGGAAAAGAACGGAGGGAACAGGAAGGCGGCGATGGAGGAAAAGCCAATGGGTATTAATTTCTAGAGGAGCAGAAAGAGGAGACAGGGCGGCTGACCACACCGTAGCAGTGGCAGCAGGGGGAACATCAGGAATGGGGAGAGGAGGAGAAGAATGGGACATAGAGAGGAACCGATAAAGAGCTGACACCGAGAGAGAAGAAATGGGATGAGCTGGGCCAGAAGTAAGCAAGAAAAGAGGAAATGGGAGAGAAGCAGAAGGAACAAAGGAAAGACCTGAGTGGGAAGCAAGATGAGGAAATTGAGAAATGATAGATGAAAGAATAGAGTCGTAGATGTCACGAGAGGAGGAGGAGAGGAGAAGAGAGGGAGGGAGGCTGGCGAAGGGTCGCCAAGAAAGGTCAGGGTTAGTGAGATCTTTAACTGTTACCACACCTGCTCGGAGCCAGGTAGGATAGGCAAAGTACGGAAGATTAGAGGGGTGAATAATCGAAGAATAAAAGAGGGGTTCAGCAAGGAGCTCAGTTGTGGAATCAGCTGGAGAACGAGAGAGAGGGAGGGAACGAAGGAAAGTTAGAGCTTCACGGTAAACAGGGGGAAGTCGAATGAGGGTGAGGGGTCGGTGGTCCATGAGTAGTAAGGAGAGAAAAGAAAAGTTAGGGTTGCTCGGGGAGGCGATGACGTCCCTAGCTAAAACGGCATCTGGTACTGGCGACGTGAAGAGACGGAGAAAAGTAGTAATTCTGACGGCCTTGTAGTACTCCTGTGTATCAAGGAGTCCGATGCCGCCGTGATCCGGAGGGAGGCAAAGCTTTGTGACACTGACCCAGTGGTGGCAGGTCCAAATCAGAGAAGTAAGACATCGGGTAATTTCATGAAGGCGGAGTTGTAGAGACTTGACACCAAGCCAAGAGTGTGTGCACAAGGAAATCAGGTAAGTTCGAGAGAGGCGAGCTCTCTGGAAGAATGATGAGCAGAACTGGGCTCTCCTCCAGGAGGCAGTTGACCTGAGCAAGCGTGGGTGAATAGCATTCCACGTGTAGAGGGGGCAGCTTGCAAGGAACCAAGATGAACTCCAAGGAAGCGCTGTGAGATGGACGACCAGCTTGCTCCCCAAGGGGTGTCTACACGATGTGCCCATGAGCCGCACCATAAACCAGTGCTTTTAGATGAGTTGAGCGCTGCACCGGAGCATGAGGCATAAGCTGCGAATAGACGTTGGAGACACGGAAACTGTGAGTCATGACGGATGCAGATGGTGACATCATCTGCGTATGCAACAGAGGTAGTGGCATGATGTCTTGTGCAAGCAGAGAGTGGTGGCAGAACTGTTTTAAAGGATTGGTGTACAGAGCGGAGGAAGGGTTCAATTGCGATTGCAAAGAGTTGTCCGGAGAGTGGGCAACCCTGCCGCACTCCCCAGCGGAAGGGAATAGGCGCTGTGAGAAAGGTGGGCAGCTTGACCTGGAGAACGGCGTCTTGATAGAGTGAGAAAAGAAGAGAGACGAAGGAAGGAGGAAAACCGAAGTGAAGGAGTGTAGCCGATAGATAGGAATGTGAGATATTATCAAAAGCGGATTGTTGGTCAAGAGAGAGAAGGGCGAGGGGTTCAGAGCGAGATCGGGCAAGATGGATTAGATCATTTAGTAGATGGATGTTATGAGAAAGTGAACGGCCGGGAACTGTGTAAGTTTGATTTGGGGAGAGAATGTGAGTGAGAATGGGGTTAAGGCGTTGGGAAAGAAGTTTAGTATAAAGTTTATAATCTAGATTTAAGAGGGAGATAGGGCGCCAATTCCCCAGGTCAAGGAGATCACCTTTCTTAGGGAATAGTACAACATATGCTACTGTGAATCGCCTCGGTAGAGGGGAGTGATTGAAAGCAGCAGAAAGTGCAGAAAAGAGAAATGGTAGAAGGAGAGGTAGAAAGGTTTTATAGAAGAGGAAAGTGAGGCCGTCCGGACCCGGTGCGGCCCTAGAGTTTAAAGAAGAAAACGTAGAGGATAGTTCAGAGAACGTGGGAGGAAGGAGGAGAGAAGAGGCAAGATGGGGAGGAACTTGTGGTAGGTTAGAAAGAAGTGATGCCAAAGCTGAAGAGGATGGCGGTGGAGATTCACAGAACTTCTCTGTATAGAACTTTCGGACCTGGGAACATAGAGTGAGTGGATCATCAGACACCTCTCCAGATGCGAGGCGAAGGTGCCGAAGTGAATTCGATGCTGTTCGTGTTTTTTCCATGGATGTAAGGAAATCGTAATTGGATGCGTCTGGCGATAGATGTTGTAGCCGGAGACGTCGTAGAGCTTGTTGAGCCAGAGGAAGGAGGATTGATCGCAGTTCTTCTTGATAGTGGCAGAAGAGAGGATCACTTAGGCTTAGGATGGAGAGCATGGAACGGACATGGTTGAGACGCATGTTTTGAAGCGTTTTTGCTTTAAAAGAAAGATTGCGAACGTGGAGAACGAGTTGATGTTTAATGTCCAACCAAAAAGTCAGACCACAAGGAGCTGATTGAAGTTGAGGTCGTTTGTCCTCAAGGAAGGAGCGTACTGAAGTACAGAAGTCTGGATCTGTAAGAAGAGTGTCGTCAAGAGTCCATGGACGAATTGTACGGGGTTGTGCTGGAACTGCTTGAATAATAAGAACGATGGCACAATGGTCAGAAGAAGCTGTAGGAGTGATAATAGATTCTGTCACAGCTGTAAGCAGAGTAGATGAGGCGTAGTATCTGTCAAGGCGAGCTGTGTACGGATTTTGATTATGTTGCGAGCGCCAAGTATGTACAGTCGATGAAGGATGGAAGTGACGGTGAACATCAATGAATGAGTTGTCGGAGACCACTGACTGAAGAAGATTCACCAAGTTAACACGGCGTTCTCTGGTGGAAGGAGATCGGTCCAGGGTAGGATTCAGAGTGCAATTGAAATCCCTCCAATTAAAACATGATCTATGGGAGGAATGCGAGACAAGGCACGACGAAGGCGAGTAAAAAGTATTGTCAAGTGGGTTGAAGAGCTTGGAATATAAATATTAAATATATGATAAGATGTGGAAGCTATGGTGAATGATGCACACTGTAATAGGTCTCGACATAAGTTTCGAACCGAAAAAGAGGTGATTATGGAGTTGAAAGTATGGCGGATACCTATAGCTAGACCACTATGGGATGATAGTTGGTAGGCGTGGTGAAATGTGTAGTTCCACTGGCGCCATCGTGAGAATATCGTAGTGGATTGGCAATTCGTCTCTTGTAGTAAGAGAAGATCAGCTCCTAACGGAGTGAGGTCTTCATGTACCAAGGCATTAGAAAATGGGGATGCAAATCCCCTGCAATTAAGAGATACAATCTTGAAGACTTTTTTCCATTAATGCTTGCTGAAGAGCCTTCACAACAGTAGGAAATGATTTGAGTCGATTAAAATAGGTTTTAGCCCACGGATGTTCCTTGCGAAGGTAGGAGATGCATTGATTAAGGACTTGGATCTGATCATGCACTAGAGGGAGAAACGATGCATACTTTGAGAGTAAAGCATGCGTTGTGGAGTGGTTTGTCATATGTGACAGGTATTGATGTAAATCTTCAAATGAAATCGGCCCAGTAGGAACCGAGCCATCCTTAAGGTATTCGACAAGATCCTCAAATTTAAGAGGAGGCTCTTCGTCGGCCTGGACAGAAGAGGTAGCAGCCTTTGATGGTGAATTCTTTCGAGAGGTACTACCAGTACGGGGAGAGGTGCGGGGTGATGCGGCAGTCGGCTTCTTCGGTGGGCGTCTTCGAGAAGAACCACGACGTTTCAGCGAAGGCTCAGTTGAGCTCTCATTAACTCGAGATTCGTGGCCAGAAAATCCGTCATCAGCAGATTTAGAAGTATCAATGATAAGGGCAGTGGAGAAACCCCCTGAAGGGGACTCCGCTACAGAATGACGAGTCATGGGAAGCGAACAATTAAGTGAGGGAAAATCCAGTTGCTGGTCGAAGGATAAAGGGTCCGTAGACATGCGTTGACCAACTCCTGCAGTCGACTTTTGTGAAAGTTTCGATTCTGAAGCTTTCTGTGCAGTAGAAGAAGGTGTTGCTCGGCTCAGAAGAGGGCCAGAAGTTGTAGGAGAATTATCAGGAGCCTGTGATGCTAGATGTGGGCAATGCACACGTAAATGATTCTCTCCGTGGCAAAAAGTGCAGTGGAGGAAGGTAGTCACTTCAATTCTCCTACGTTGCTGTCCACAACGAACGTTGAGCACCTTTGGGCAGGCGAGCAAATGTTCATCAGATGGAAAGATCACTCTTGCACTTCGGCGAAATCCTCCTATGGATTTATCGTCTGGATCTCTCGGCGCGGCTGAAAGAGTAGTAACTGGCCCAACAACTCGGCCGAACTTACTGAGTACAGTGCACAGCGCAACGTCTGACACCTCAGATGGAACCGGATAAAATGTAACCTGGATTGGACGCTGAGAGACAGGTTCTGGTAGAAGATGGACGTCTTTGAGGGACAAACCTTCTGTCAAGTCAAGATCCGCATGCTCTTTAAGAGCAAAGTACACCAACACAGCTCGAGGTTTTCGAGCCATGTGAGTAATACTGGCTCCAGCTGGAAGTATCTGCTTGAGAGCCATACTATATTCTTTCAACTTTGTGTCTGGGAGCGCATCAAAACACACTCCGAAGTCCATTCTAGAATAGAATTGTTTTCCCGCTGGGGAATCTTCGGGAATATCTATGGTGGCAGTAAGGCCATCAACAATGACGTACGAGTCTGGTAAGACTTCTGCAACAAACTTGGAAGGAGCTTTTGTTCCAGTAAGAGCGGCAGAGTATGCCCTAGGAGCAGGACTCGAGCGTGAGGGCTGCAACGCAACCTGCTGTTTGAACTGAGTGGAAGTAGAGGGTAAATTAGCAGCGCTGTCAGACACATCCATGTCTTCACTTAAAGCAACAGAGAGTTGCGCTGCACTGACGTCACTGGTCGAAGCAGGGCAAGAAGCTTGAACTGTAGTTGAGGAGTCACTTTCCACTTCTAGTGGTTGGGTGACGTCACTTACAAGCATTGGAGGAGATTGGTCTCGTGTCGAGGAGGAGGAGGAGGCGGCAGGAAATGCCTCGCTGATATGGGCGTGGACATCGCTCTTATCAGCAGCAGCCGCCGCCATTGTTAATGACGAGGGCTGCCTGAGAAATCGACCAGCTAGGTCGACAATTCAAATGATGATAACAGAAAAAATAAACTACTCACCAACTTGGGAGATGTATCAAAACAAAGCACGAACCTTCAGCTTGAAGGAACACGAAAGGAAAATGACGAACCACACGATAAAACACACTAAATAGGCACACAACACGGAGCTCAGAAAAACGTGACTTAGGCCACAGGTGGACCGACACCGTATTAATGTTTGTCAATAAATGCTATATTGTGTTTCACTTCTAGGTTTCCGGTAACTTTTGTCAATATTGTGTAAATTTCCATTGTCCAACGGTGGGAAGTTCTTCAATAACCAGATTTGTTTATGATATCATTCACTCTGTCATTTTCCTGCTCCATGTATTCCTTTTCTTTGTTATACCAAATATATATTTTTGTCATTCTCGTAATGCATTTTGCTTTGGTCAGTTTTCCGCATTCTCGTAATGCATTTTTTTAAAATCAGGCTCTTCAAACTAGCCTGATCTCAAACCAACCCAACATCTGTAGGATGTTGTGGAACAACAGGGTTGGTAGTTGGGCATTCCACCCAGCTCCGTACTTGAAATGTGGACCCCAATACAAACATCTTAGCTGTAGATCTACCTACAACTGTACAGGCACCTCATGCAGTCGAGGCCACGCAGCTGGGTGACAGCTGATCTGCGGTCGAAAGGAAGACCCACGAAGTATTAAGTTGATGGTTGTAATTCAGTCAGCACTCAGTGTATATATACTGTAACGTACTACAGAGGTGCAAGCATGTGTCAAGACGGCAAATCTGCAGCGAGACATTCTGTCCGTGTAGCTCAGTTGGGAGAGCGACTTACTCCGGAGTGAGGAGACACGGATTCGATGGTAGTCGTGGACAAACTTGTGTTTTCACAATACACTGCCCTACCATTAACATCCGGACACCTGCAAGTTTGCAAATCATCTTTATTCACAGAAAATGGGATTTTGTGTGCTGAAACCTATGGCCTTAATGACAGCCAATAGTCTTCCTGGAATACTCTCCACCATTTTTTTGTAAATGTCAGCCAATATTTTCCGCCGTTCGGCCCTCAAAGCAGTGAGCGGCTTGACTTTTTGTTGGACGATCTCTTGTTGCACGTATCCGACGATAAAAATTTTCTTTGAGGCGTTCTATAGGATTCTGGTCACGTATCTGGGTAAGCCAGTCCGACTTTCAACGCACATGTTCTAAAAGTGTTCTGTAAACGCCCGAGTAGTATGACAAGGTGAGATGTTCCTGCTAACAGACGTATGAGATTTCCCCACAGCACCTCCACAACGCTGGTAGTGCATAATTGTCCAGGATGTCTAAGCTAACAATTTGTAGTTTTGTCCAAAACTATGAACGGGCTCAATCTGAACCACGAAAAACATCAGCATGCCACCATGCTACCCCCACCAAATTCCATTGTTGGTATGATACGGTCCAGAAGGTACCATTCACCCTGTATACGCCACACCCAGGAAAGACTGTCAGTCAGGTAGATTGGGTACTGTGACTAGTCAGTCCAAAGTACAGTTCTCTATGGGGCTCCATTTCAAGATGGATGCTCCTTACACCATGCTAATCTTCTCCACAGCGGTAATCCGTGTCACTCAGCGACCTGCGCATTGTACTGATGTTAACATCAGTCCCAATGATCTCACCGGTTCACAAGAAGACAATTTTTTAAATGTTCGGTTCAAACCCCTGCAAAATGTTCTTCGTATATTTGAATAGACCTCGTCGAGAGCTTTAAGAAGATACCACGCTCAGTCGAATTACACTCACGGTTGCGAGATAGACTGAGCCAAACGCGGCGGCCCACCCAGATTCCCTCCCCGCGTAGAGGGAGCGAGGGGAGTGTCGTGCGCACGATGTATTGCGCAGTACGCGAATTGGACTCCATGCTGTTTACGAATATGCTAACACGATTAGTGTGCGGCATGTATTTTTAACGCACTAATGATTTCAATTGGGACCTATTTTTGTCACAGGAGGTCGGCCGTAAGTCGCCCCACGTCTAACACCCATGGAAGGAGTTAGACGTAGTCCTACGTCAAAAACCACACGCTGTAGCTTGTTTGTGGTCAGGTTACCCCCGCTGTCTGGAACTTCTTCACATTGTCTAGGAGTTCTAAAGTACTTACCTTGTCTATTTTGTCAAACGATACCCCGAAGAATGCGTTAGCACTTTTTTATGAACAAACAAAAGAAATATTCTGTTAAAATTCTACAACTTACTGTTTTTTTAACGTTGCGCAAATTACAATAATTCCGTCGGGAAACGTAAGGAGCTATCTGCTAATGGTTGGCATTTAAAAGCGTACATAATAAATACGCTACAAATGGTTTTGAGTACATACCGATTTTCAGCTTTTCATGCTAAACACAAGAGGTCATGCAACTTTCCATCGTAGTTTCCGAACGCTATCCCTGTGTCTCCCCATTTTCTTCCACCTCATGCACTGATGTTTGATTTTAAAGGCATGAACGGGGACTCCAATGTCATTCCAGTGGGAAAGATGACATCCCCAATACTTTGGGGATGAAATTTTACGATTTGGAAGCCATGAATGGATTTCGCGAAAACAGAATTTGCATTCAAGCTATGCGATTTCTGTGACAAAAATGCATTCACAAAGCTGATCTCATTTCGAAAAACACACTTATTCACCGTAGATCAATAGGTTTACATTTACAAAGTTTACCTATGCACTGCTTCCCGTGGTACAGAAGGCTTCAATGCGGACGCAGAGCTTATTTGTTCTTTCGCTCGCTGAAAAAGACAGGTTAAGATGCAACAGCAAATGTGTTTGTCCATCATTTTGTCCTTTGTTAGCTTCCAAAACAACAGACACTCCCCGTTTCTGACGTAACCTATCGTCATGAATTAAAACACATGTTCCCCATAAGAGACATAATGAGAATAAATACACTGGTTTCCATAAATTGAGCAGCAAACCGAAAAATCGCGATAATTGGGCGAACTATAGTTCAAATTGCACAAAATTTGCAAATGTTACGGGCGAAGGAATACAGCATCGATGGAGGGAAGGCAAACGAGTGGCGCTGGCAGCGCTTTATGCAATTTTTTTTCTTTTTTTTTTTTTTTATTGGAGGTTTAACGACCACAGTGAGCAACTCAACGGGCTATAAGCAGTCGCCCGTCCCTAATTTAGGGTCCCTGGTTCCAGGGAAGGGAGAGAGCCAGTGCCGTAAGACAAACACAACATCCATGCCTCACCGGGATTCGAACCCGGACCCCTTTCGGACGAATGATCAGAGGCCATCGCTTAGACCACTGCGCCACCGGTGCGGCTCTTTATGCAAATGCGCAAGAGCTTAAAACCAGCTGTTTTGGAGGGAGTCGTCAATTCATGTGCGGTGGTGAATGACAAGATTTCGGGATGTCATTTACCAGCGGAGTTACTCTACAGAGCGATAAGCCAACTTGAAGCAGGGAATGGCAGGCGGACGTCGCAAGATGGCTCTACGTCGATCGTTCTGTGGTCAGCAGGATGTGGCAGCGGTTCCAAGGCACGGACGGGTGCAGCTCCCCGAAGGTAGGTCAACGGCGACGAACTATTGGGATTTCGGCACAACGGAAAACGACGGCTACATCGACTCATCTCAGATGTGTGCCTGCGGCAGCCACCAGGCGGACGGTATTAGCTTCGACGGTACGCCGAAGGTTTCATGCAGGAGAACTGTATGCTCGGCGATTGGTATTATGCGTGCCCCTCACCTCCCGCCACCGGAGGGAACGTTTCAATTGGGCACCAATGCATGTGAGCTGAACTCAAAATTACTGGAGGTCCGTTCTGTTCACTGATGAGTCGCGGTACTGTTTACAGAGTGATTTTCGCCAAGTTTACATCTGGAGAGAGGCTATCTTCCCTCTAATATCCAGAAAAGGGACACCTATAGTAGTGGCAGTGTTCTGGTGTGGGCAAGAATACCGTTAGGCGGCCGTACCGACCTTTATGTGTTGCCACATAGAAACCTCAATGCTCAGAGGTATAGAGAAGACATTTTGGACGCTGTTGTATGTACGTATGCGGCCAAAATTGGCGATACATTTGTACTGCAGGTAGATAACGCTACCATCACACAGCTCGCGTCGTGCACCAGTACCTGGAACAGGAGACTGTAGTTCGTATGGAGTGGCCAGCACGCTCTCCCTATCTGAATCTTATGGTTCGGGGAGAGGGCTGGTTTCCAGCCCTCTCCCCGAACCTTTCAGAGGGACCGCACTGCTTTGCTCGAGCAATGGACGCAGCTACCCACGGAACTGTTCGAAACTACACTGCTGGCCACCCAAAGTGCAACACCAAGAAGGAAGCATCCGATTGGCCTGAAATTCGCAGCATGCGTCGCCCGCGAGAGGACATGCAAACGATTAGCAATGCAGGGCATATGCAAATCACGTGCGCCACCGAGAAGCACTATAAGATGGGTGAACAGAAGGCGGGGTGTAAGTAGTGGAAGTGTGTTGTGCTGCCGGACCTTTGCGTGGGTAGCTTCCTGATGCCTCGACGCAGAATACGACAGTCATTCTAACACGTTTTGGAGTTCGACACAGGACGAATAGTGGCTTCTCGCGACAGCAGTTTATCGTACCGAGACACCGGCACCCGTGTGGGACGACATCCAGCCACAGTGAGGCGAGTATGGATTCGGTGGGTGCAGGAGGAACGGACGGACCGACGTGAGCGATTGCCGCAGCCGCTGCACGCCACCGAACGAGAGGACCGGCATGTTGTGCGGCGGGTATTGACGGCTCGCACCGCCACTTCACGAACGTTAGCGCAGGAATTAGGGTGTGTTGCGCAACAACCTGTGTCAGCACGTACCGTTCGAAGTCGTCTGCAGCAGCGGGAACTTGTTGCACGGCGCCCATTGCTCCGATTACCATTGACGTTACATCACCGGCGAGTGCAGAGGCAGTGGGCCGTTGAACGCTGCCCCTGGACTTCGGAATGACATGATATTGTCTTCTCCGTCAAATCCCGCTTCTGCCTGCAACACCACGATGGTCGGATCCGCGTGTGGCAGCGCCACGGCGAGAGATTGCATGACGCCTGCATTATGCATCATCATACCGATCCGTCGCTGGGCGTTATGGTTTGGGGCGCAATTGGATATGACACCCGCACCCCTCTGGTACGCATCGCCGGTAAAAACAGATTGCTTGTTAGCGCGGCTATAACACAGAATACAACAAGAAGTATGCAACCTTTATTTCAGTTACCTGGATATGAATGTTAAAGCAATAAACAGATATAGTTTCATTTTAAGTCGTATCATGATCGTCATGATCAACCGTTCTCAATCGACTTATGGACGAAGGTCTTCCACAGCCAATCATAACAACCTGCCTTAAATAACTCTCTTCCGTGTCATCCTGACTTGCTTTTTATACAACTATCTCCCACGTAATCTTCTGGGTCTTACCCTGTCTCATGGTCTTTTACGTGTGTTATTATCTCTCTCTCTCTCTCTCTGCATATTTATATACCGTATCATGATCATCAAAGTCAACCATTATCAATCCACTGCTGGATGAAGGTCTCCCAAGTTTCTCCTACAATGGACATAATTGCAGGAACTGTTAACTTCTGTTTTTCGCATTCCATTACTCCCCTAGTCCTTTGCGTAACTGTCGCCCAGAAATCCATTCAATACATGTGCGTGAACCCAACCCATCATCTGTTTTTCTTAAGAGTTGGGCTCCTGTTTTCAACTACGTTGATACAATACTCCCAAGGTATAGCCCCTTGGAGCAGGTGTCGGAGATTCTCTTGAATAACTCGCTTGTTGAGCATTTGATGTACTCCTTCCCCACTGCTTTTCTATCAACATTCTTCCACTAGCAGACACTGCGCTTTTGCAATTTCGTCCTGCGCGGCACCATTTACATTCCTTCATTCCGACACAGGGCGAGCAGATTTTTTGTGTCTCTTTACATATGGAATTTTATTAAATTTTGTTACTTCGCTTGTGAAAAGTTATCATATTCATTAAATTTTGGGATTTCGTAGTATCGGGATTTTATTAAATTTTGTTCGTTAAAAACGAACAATTTAGCTTTGAGTTAAAATAACAACAAACAAAAGTTTCTGTTTCGATCGCAAAATCCGGAATCTCGCTAAATATGGGTTCCTGGATCTACTGCATTACATTTTTTCCAAAAAATGTTCTAACTTCTTTGTTATTGTCGCACATCAATTAATTTCAATTATTGCACATATTAAACAAGTACATATGCAGTCATTCACTAACAAGAAGCACATATATTTATAAACAATATTTTTTTTGTCTATTAATAACTGTTAGACGTGATTTTCGCTTGATTCTTAGCAAGTTTACTTTTATCCTAGGAAACAAAAGGCAATTTTTACTGATTCAAATAAAAACAAAATAGAATATTGTAGTTGTGATCATATGTACCATTTAATCAACCAAGTGCCGGTATTGCATTTATTTACCGTGTACGTGTTCATCTCATCTAAAAAAGAAAAATAAATGAAGTAAAAGATACAGTTACACACGTCAGTTCATAAGCCGATGCGTATGCAACACATCAGCTACTTAGCGAGCAGAGAAGTAGGCACGTCAACAGTTTTCTTTATGTCCATGAAGACGACAGCAACACGAGATCTGCAACAACCAACAATCCGAATAGGTAACGGAAGAACATGGAAAAGAAACCTGAACACGGCAATACGCTCAGCCCATAAATGAGACACAAACCAAACAAATAACGTCGTCGGATTATTCCAAGGAATGCCAGAGAAGTAGGTAAGCCGCAGAAAGAAATAACTCTTAAACATACGAAAGCAGCTCAGAAAGGAACAGACGTTCTCCCTGAGCATTAGTCACATTTCTTTTACTAACGAAGCTGCGGTTAATCCCCCGTACTTATTAAACATTTCCTGAAATGGAAACACGAAGTTTTTTAAGAAATGCTGACTGTTTTTTCTTTCTTCATGGGATAATGCAGTTGTTAGTACTTGACTGCGTCTTGCAATTACCGTACCTTTAAGCAAACAGAAAACGGTGTTTTGATGAAATGATATTTTCAAATAAACATAGTGCTAAAATTTCATGCAGAATGTATGCCAGTACTTCAGATCTTAATTCAGAGAATAATTTCGAATATGAAATGAGTCACGTTCCATTTAATGCAGTTTCATAAAAAAGACGAGCATAATAAAATTTTACCACGTAACGTAATACAAAGTCCGTCAATGAAGTTCGGTGAATGCACGGTAAAAATGAATAGCACGTAATACTTAAGAGATTTTACTTTACTGGCCTTCAAAACGATTCCTTCATCCAGATACAGTATGCTTACTGCATCGTTCGTAAATAGGGAGGAAAGCGGTGCGATAATGGTGCCATTCCATTGTCCCAAAAGACGCCTTTCCTCCCTACTTTCGTATAACTGCTGGAAGCTACCGAATAAGTCTTATATTACTTTCTGCGACTGAGTCATCACGTTCCTTTGAATGTCCACAAAGAGATCGCTTCCCTTTCAGCGCTAATTTCAGATGAAGAAACAAAAAGTAGTTATTTGGCACCATATCAGGCAAACGCGGCGGATTATTCAATGCACCAACGGCTCGCTCTGAATTGCAAAATTTCCTATTAGTTTTGTCTTCCATTTTTCCCGCTAACAACGTGTAACTACATCAGCTGCCGCGACACGCTCTCTATGCCACACCCTTTGTCACAACTCCATGACAGTTATACGGACATGTTCGCTGATGTACTTGACTGCGTCTTGCAATTAGCGTACCTTTCACAAACGCGCTACGACAGCATTCTCGATAAAATTTTTTGACAGACATTGTAGGTATCTAAATATGCTGTGCGATTTAATCTGATGTGGCACCAAATTATAATCACGCAATGATTGGAAACAGCAAATAAATAAACATATAGGGAACATATAGCGGGATGTGTACGTGACAGGCTTACATTAGATATTGAAAATGTTTTCTCTTGCCAGCGGACATGGCACTGTATGATCACTGGTGCTTCTGACGACATGGCGGAAGAAACATTACGCTACTTCTTTCTTAATTATTTTTTTACACATACTTTATTTCGCCGCTTCGGTAGCCGAGGGATCTTAGGCGGTAGATTCCAACCATTCGTTCGAGCTGGTCCTGCGTTCGAGTCCTGGATAACGCATGTGTGGCGTGCTTCCTTTCCTGGAATCCGTGACACAAAATTAGGGTCGGGCAACTATATTTTTACCCCCTCCCCCTCCCAAATAAAAGTTTAAGCGAATTATATATTGCTCCGTACCGCTGAAAACTACCAAGTGCCAGTCAGAAGGCATGGAACTCATTCTTGGAAAACCTCGGGTAAGCCATCGGTTCTTACGGTCATGTCAAAGAAAATGATAAACACACCGGACACAAAATTAGTCACCCCTCACAGAAATGACAGTAGGAAGTTGCCGGTTGCACAGAGGGCGCCGTGATAGCATTGTTGGAAGATAAATAGCACTGACGTGGTCTACATGATCATTTCTGTCTCGTGCCCTGGAGAAGAGCAACGTGTGTGTTGAGTTTAGTCTGCAATATGGGTTGTAAGACAGACGTTACTGGTTAGAAAAAAGGAACCATCCTGTTTGGCCGTGCCCACGGACACAAAGTGAATGAAGTCGCCCATTTTGTTGGTGTGTCGAAGAGTACTGTCCAGCGCTTCTACAAACAGTGTTGTAGTTCACACCCAACTGCAAATCGGCGACGTAACTGTGGCCAGAAAACAATCCTCACCGACAGAAACCGCCGCCATATTTAACGCCTAGTAACTGCAAATCGGTTTCAAACCATGCAACAGTTGCTCCAAACAGTCAATGAAAGTCAATTCCAACCAATTTCCGAAGGGACATTGCTACGAGAACTGAATGCAATGGGCATCTGGAGCAGAGTATCACGGAAGAGGCCTCTTTTAACAGCAAGTCACAAAGTTTTACGTTATCAATTTGCTCACAGGCACCAAAACTTTACTGTGGAGGATTAGAAACGAGTAATTGGGTCTGATGAGTCTCGTTTTTTTTTCTTGTACTCCAAAGATGAAAGGCGACAAGTGCATCGCAGGGCCAATGAAGCCTTTAATCCTGATTGTGTCGAAGGTGTTGTTCTAGGTGGAAGAGGTTCAGTGATGTTTTGGGGATGTTTTTCGTACCACGAAATGGGCTCTCTCGTTGCAGTGACGATGAGTTTGAACCAGCATGCGTGCCTCAGCATTCTGAATGACGACGTGTTGCCCTTTGACCTGCACCTCTAGGAGCAGCATCACATTGCATCTCCTGTCCTCCAAGACGACAATTGCCGTGTGTACAGGGCTAAAACTGTGTCTCAGTGGCAGGACGAACAATCCGCAACACTGTCTCACCTCGACTGGCTCGCCAAATTCCCAGATTTAAATCCTATTGAAAATCCGTGGGGTCAATTGGAACAGAAGCTGAAACGCCGGAATAGACACCAACGTTCTCTGGCGGAACTTCGCAACAAATTAACGCACGAGTGGCTGCAAATCGATGTTCAATACATCCACAACCTCGTGGAGTTTCTACCACACCGGATTCATGCTGTTATCAAGGCAAGAGGCGCCGTCGCTCATTATTAGGTACGTTCTGACATGGGTCACTAATTTTTTGTCCGGCGTGCTAACGTGGAAGAGCATATCACATCTCCACTGAACTTTTTGTGCACAAAGTATTCTCTCTTGAACAAGGATCTGCAGCAGCCCACAGATACATATTCTTTGAGTTGACGTATACCAACAGGTGAAGTAAATCATTGAGAAAAAACACATGATGCCAGGTTTCAGACAATAAAATTTTGAAATTATTGGCAGTAGGCTGTTTACTGCATGCCTCGAGGTGGAGTCGCTAGACCACAATAATTCAATATTGCGTCACCGGTATAGATGAACTCAGTAACTTCGTACGTGCCATGACAGCGTCAGGTTTGTCTGTTGGAGCATCTCGCAAAAGGTCGTCCTCCTGGGTTTTTTCGCACACAGAAGTTGCAAGGATTTAACGCGACCGGTACGACGTGTAAAAAACTTCCAGAAAGCAGCCAGCTTGAAGGCAAAAGCAGCTGGTAAAACAGAAGGGATAAAGGAGACTGTCGAAATGGTAGTCGGCTGTTGTAACCCATTCGTGACATGGACAGATACGTCCTGCGTTCAGAGATCACCCTCGACACATCAATGTTAAATTCTCCAGTGACTGGCCAGGTTGCGGCTTGTCTGTTCGCTTGCATGATTTGTATCAGTCGACTTTGACCCATATGATAAACTACCTGTTTTCGTACACGGCTACAGACCTATGGAAGTTTTTGCATGTCGCACCTTCACGGCAAACACTTGCAACGGTTGTGCGCCCAAAGCCGAAAAAGGACGGCTATTTCGGAGATGCACGACCCGGTACGCCTAGCGCCAACTATGATGCCACGCTCAACGTTACTCAGATAATTCATTTTGCCCATTTTGACCCTTAATCGAAATCTTAAATGATGCTGGACGAGCTGTTTTTCCGGATATTTATTTATTTAGCCAATTTTGCTCTTACGTGTTACAGTGAGACATTTATGCGACGAGGGCAGAAGCTCCTAATAAACTGGCATATCAGTGTATATCTAAGTACACTCATTGTCATAAAAACAGCGCACCAAGATAAAACCGTGCGGTTAACGCGAAACTCTGCGAATAGCTACGGGGAGGGCAGACATGCAAATGATTGAAGTTTCGTGCGATTCCACATGCCCGCGCGTCCCAGACCAGCGCTGCAATCGCAATCCGTGGGGCTTGTGAGGCGCCACGCAGGACACTCCACATTCGTGCCGAAGTGCACGGTAAGAGTCAAGTGAGATCCTTGATCGATAGACATGCCGAGGAGCCGCCGTAGATGTGCGTACGGGCAACTGACGGAGTTTGGACGAAGCTGTATCGTAGGGATGAGAGAGGCAGGGTGGCCGGCGCGCCGAATCGGCCGCCATTCGGGCCGGTCAGACAGTACGGTGCGGCTGTGCTGGTAGCAATGGACACAGGAAGGCACCCAGACACGACGGACTGACTCTGGACGACCCAAGCACACAACCAGCAGAGTGGACCGTGGTATCGTAAGAGCGGCAACCTCACAGATGCAACGACGTAATTGTTCAATATCCAGATACATGTGGCGGCTGTACAAGGGACTCTTGTGTCCGCCAGAAACATTTCCAGACGCCTGGCACAGGCGAATCTGCACTCTCGACGGCCCTTATGTTTTCTGCCATTAACACGTGACCATCGTCGGCGTCGATTGCAGTGGTGACCGCAGCGAGCAACGCCGAATGCTACGGACTGGCGACGTATAGTGTTCAGCGACGAATCCCGCTTCTGTAAGGGAGAGTGTGAAGGACCGCAGGTGAGCGCTACAATCCCAGCCTCATTGTACAGCGGCACACGTCCCTAGTGCAGGCGTGATGGTCTGTGGAGCCATCGCGTATGATAGCCGGACTTCCCTCGCAGTGATCCGAGGAACGTTGACAACCCAGCGCTACGAACAGGATATCCTGCGGCCCCATGTGCTGCCTCTCCTGGCGGGCCGGCCCGGCGCCATTTCCCAACAAGATAATGCCCATCCGCACATGGCTCGGGTTTCCGATGACTGTCTACGTCATGCTTCGATGCTTGCGTAGCCTGCCAGTTAGCCTGATCTCTCGACCATCGAGCACGTGTGGGACCAGATGGGACACCAGCTTTCTCCATGTCTCAGTGTTCGTGATTTAGAGCATCAGCTTCAAGAAGTGTGGACCAATCTGTCCTAGGATAGTATACGGCATCTCTTTGACTCCATGCCGGACCGTATCACAGCATGAATCTGCGCACGAGGCGGCCCGACGCGCTGACCGAAATGTGTACCGTATGTCCGCGGTAAATCGTTCTGCTGCTGTGATATTGTAATCACTTCTGTCCTTGGTATGTACAATCTCACTACTAAAATCTAATTTCAATCTGACGCGTCCTTCTTGGTGAGCGGAATTTTATGACAATGAGTGTATTTATCTCCCTTTTTGAAATATTTTTCATAGTTCTTTATGAGGGATGCAATCGTTAATATTTATATTATACAAGTAGATGTAATCTCACATTTGAGAATGAAATAATGTTCCTGATTAAAAATGCAAGAAAGACCATTTGTTAAAACGTTGAGGTCACGAACATGAGAGATGTACGAGTATAACAAAATGGGAGGAAAGCATATCCTGCACTAAATTGCTGTTTTTCTTAAGACAGACTGCATGCCATAAGAAATATATAAACACTGATCGCCTGAAGCAATAAATTGATTATTACATTGATCACCGAGTTCCGTTTTGAATTTTCAGTTCAATTCAGAATACAACACAAAAAAACATTTCTGTTTCGAGGTTTAACACCCATCATGAGCAACTCTATAATAAGTCGTTCGTCCTTAATTTAGTGCCACTGGTTCTGGGGAAAGTAGCGTACCATTGCCATAACACAAACACACCATCCATCCCTCATTCGTTATTAAACCTGGGCTGAGTTTGTCTGAGATATTAACGACCACCGTGAGAAATTCGATGTCCTATAAGTAGTCGAGCACCCTAATTTAGCGTCACTGGTTTCAGTGCCGCACGACAAACGCAGCATCCATGCCTCACCGAGATTTGAAACTGGGCTCATCTTGGATGAATGGACAGAAGCAAGCGTTTAGACCACTGAGCCACCGCGGCTACCTATTCAACGATCAGAATCCAGTGCTTAAACTGCTGAACCATGAGGACGGCAAACTGCATTTTTCCGGTAGCAAAACCATGGCCTTTAGCAAAAAGATGAATGTTCACGGTGATAGGACACAAACCAGAGCTGAAGCCAAATTTTGGTCACTGTTAAAAAACGTTCTGCAACAAGTAAGTACAAAATCTAGTTTCGATTTTTTAAAGCACTAATTTCCAATGTATTCCAGAAACACAATTATCATCGACTACATAAATGATATTCTTAATTCTAATTGTGGGTTTTTGGTCGTATACGATGATGTCTCGCTTCTAAAATGAATGTAGGATTTTCTGTAGGAAAATCACGCTTCTGCGAATATTTATATATAACACCTGCTTGTGTTGCAGCGGCAAAATCACCAGTGTACAGCACCTTGAGAGGCATATAGGCATCAGTCTACGCATGTCGTCCCTGTAAACGGAAACGACATGACGTATGCCGCGATCCGACAATATAAGGAGTGATGCGACGGGAATCAGTAAGAGTCGGACACAGTATGAGTAAGACGAAGGATCTAAGCGCATTTAATCGTAGGCAAATTGTCGGGGCCCGACAAATGGGTCACTCCATCTCGGAAGTCGTGCAGGCACTGGGATTTTCACGAGCCACTATGTAACGGGTGCACCATGAGTACATCGAATCCGTTAAAACGATCCCTGCAAGGGCCAACTCCCGTGGACAACAGCGTGTGGATCAGCAGGGTCATCGTCGGCTAGCTCGCATTGCAACAGCGGATAGACGGGCCACAGTGCAAGAAATCACTTGGCAATTTAACGCTGGTACACAAAAACGTGTAAGCAGCCACACCATCCAGAATCAACTCCTCGCTATGGGGTACAGAAGCCATGGCCCCACGAGGGTACCGCTGCTGACCGCACATCACAGATTAGCATGGGCGCGGGAACATCGCCACTGGACCCTAAACATGTGGGAAAATGTTGCCTGGACTGATGAGTCGAGATTCACGTTGGTATATGCGGATGGCAGGATACGAGTACGGCGCAAACCACTTGAAGCGCTAGATCCTTCTTGCCAGCAGGGTACTCTTCAAGCTGGTGGGAGTAGCATTCTCGTCTGGGGATTGTTTACGTGGACTGAAATGGGACCCCTGTTACGTGTGACATCGTCCCTCACAGCTCAACGTTACCGGGATATCCTAGACGACCACTTGCTCCCGTTTATGCGTCTTCAGCATCCCACTGGGGACCTCATCCTGCAACAAGACAATGCAGCTTCCGAATTGTATCCGAACGGTTGTATGAACACTCCACCGACGTGACCTTGCTTCCTTTGCCAGCTAGGTCACCTGACCTCAGCACATCTGGGATGCCCCTCTCCATCAAATCTTCGTGAACTGTGGGAGCTTGTTCAGGGGTCGTGGATCCGTATGGCTTCCCAACGTTTCCGGTGTCTTATCTAGTCCATGCCGAGACGAATCACCGCCGTCATGAGGGCGAGAGGCGCTGCTACGCGTTACTAGACAGGCATCTCTAATTCAATTGCTCCTCAGTGTATTTCAGCTATGTATCATAGTTTAAACTTCACACTTTTCTAGTAAGGAAGGAAACACCTGGATTTAGGTTTAAATAGTGAGTACACTACATTATCAAAAGTATCCGGAAAATACCTAATATTTGCATAAGGGCAAAGACGGTTGCGCAGGAAAGTGCAGGGTGAGTGGGGAAGTACACATATAAAGCTGAGATGGCTGTCGTGTTATCAGCAACTTTGAAGCCGATATGCCGCGTGGACGTGAACTTTCTGAGTTCCAGCCTTGGCTGGTCATAGGATGTCATTTGAGTAACGTTTCCATACGGAACAGTGTAGCTAAACTAAATATACCAAAATCGACTGTAAGTGATGTCATGAACAGATAGAAGCAACTGCAGCACAAAAATGTTCAGAAATGCCGCACAAACTGGCGGAACGTGACAGAATAGCCATGGCAAGAAATCCTTTTCTTCCTTTGCCGTTTCCATCGCTTCTAAATTAGGAAATGCTTGTAATGGCTCAGTTAGTACCATAACTCTCCGCAGAGAGTTGTTGCACAGTGTGTGTTGTTATGGAAGAGCAGCGGCACACCTGCCACACACATCACTACCGTGAGTGCGAAGAGCCGTTTGGAGGGGTGTGTCTTCCGTCGTTCCTGGACTGTGGGCGATTGCAAAGCTGTTCTTCGGAGTGATGAGTCACGCATTTCACTCTTCTGTTCTTCCAATGGTTAAGTTCGGCGGAGGCTCCATCATGGAATTTAGTTGTTTTTCGTGAATGAGACTCAGCTCGTTGGTTATTATACCACCAACCACGAATTCTGAGGTGTACCTCGACGTTCTGGATAATTGTGCCCTACTAATAATGTGACAGTATTATGCAAATGACCGCTGTCTCATCCAACACGATCGAGCTCCCTGCCACACTGCAAGTCTTGTGCCGGACTGGTTTGTTGAAAATGAGGTGGAATTGTTAGACTGGCCTGCTCGGGGTCCTGATCTTAATCGCATAGAACACATCTGGAATGAACTAAAGCGTCGGATACGAAATGTACCACAACGACCGTCTTTGCTCTCCACTCTGGCAGCAGCTTTGGAGGACAAATGGCAAGCCATTCCTGTCGAGACCTACCGGAAATTGGCTGATAGTATGCCTAGACGTGTGTTGCCGCTGCCATACCAGCAAAAGGTGGACCTACTAACTGCTAATGGCGACAATACGGCCATTAACGTTGTGGTGTCCGAATACTTTTGATAATATAGGGTATTCTTTGTATCTCTGATTTCCATCCTTTGCTTAAAGCTAGCTTAGGTTACGTTACACGGACTTACATTGAAGTAGCAACTTATGAGGGACAGCTACTTAATAACGTGTTGGGCTTCCTTTGTTCTTCAAAACAGCCGTAATTCCATGTGGCATGGAATTAAGATGGGATTAAGGTCAGGACTATTACCCACATGGCACATGGGGTTAAGGTCAGGACTATTACCGGGCCAGTAAAGCACAGTTATGTTTTCCCTCTTTACTGTCTTTGATCTGTGGTATGGAGCACCATCATGCCTAAAGATTGTGCATCTGTTCACTTGCATATGAATTAACAGCTTCTCATGCAACATTTCCACAGAAAAAGGACCAGTCATGGTAGTGCCTGTCGACAAAAAGGATAATGAAGCAGTACCGCATGCTGTTATAGCACCCCATATCATCTGACTAGACGGATGTTTCACGGTGCTAACGGTGTATTTTTCATCTAAGCTTTCCCCTTTTGGTCGTCGAACACATGCTCCACGAGATTCAAACTGACGCACAGTTGATTCACGGGAAAAAAAAAACTTGGCTCCAATTTTCAGCAGTCCACGCTTGATGACGCTTCGCAAACTGGAGTCTCTTCTTTTTCATGACAGAGGTTAGTCTAGGTTTGTGTGCAGGTTTATAAGACTTTAATCCAAAATCTTTGCTAAGACATCGGGAAACAGTGCTGATATCAGACCCTTTTGAATGTAGAAAGGCCTTGATTTTCTAGCACGAACTCCTCGCAGAACGCATAACTATTCGCCTCATGGAATTGCCATCACATGGGGTTGTTTTCCTTGGACGTCCACTTCTCTTTCGGTCGCTAAATTCACCTGCATCTCGATATTTCGTGATCGTATTATGAATAGCAGTCTTGCTCACATTAACCTTTCTGCTTATACGTTCGGAGTATCCTTCATGATATAAAGTCACTATTTGTGCCCTCTGAGTAACACTTAATGACGCTTTTTTGCCCAGTTTTTGCTATATAGAAAATACGTACAAAACCTCTCAGAATGAAAACCAGAAGCAAACCTAGACTAACTGACCCTCGCACGCTTCCCCCAAATCTATCAACAGCTGCCGCTGTAGGATGATGTAACACCGACAGAAAGTTGAGTAATACAGACAGTAGCTGACGCAATCGGCAGAAATCTAATACCAACAGGTGGTCTTAAACTTTAGAAAATGACTGTAAAGCTGAGAATTGAAGCCACCACCACGGTCACAAAGGATATGCTAAATAAGGTATGGCAAGAATTCGAATAAGTGTGGGCGTTTGCTGTGCCATACGTGTTTCCCACACTGAATCGTTGTGAAGTGATGTCATGTAAAGAAAACTTGGATATTTTCTCTATCACAAGGTATGTATGTATATAACACTGATATCTGTCCTAGTTTTTGTGCAATAAATCAAAGAAAGTGATCACACCATTTATAAACACCCTGTACTTATCGTATCATAGAATAGTATTCACTTACTTTGGCGAATATGAAGCAGATGGCAATTTTGAATAGAAATAGAAATAACATCTTACCTGTGAAAGAAAAAGAAGACATTTTGTATAAAAAATACGTAGCATTAAAATGCGTGAATTTCAGAAAAATTAAACTAAATAAATAAATGCAATAGGGATCTTTATTTTCTCAATACACAGCTGTAGTGGAAAATTCAAGATAAAAAAGAAAGAATCGTTACATTAATACGTAAGTCTTTTTTCAAAACTTTTGCACTCTGCGCAGGCGCTCCAATCGTTGCGCCAGTTGTGAGTCAGACTTCAGTATACAAAGTTGTGTCTACGTTTGGTGGCTAATTTGTTCCAGTTCCGAAAACTTCTGCCTAGAAATGGAGGAAGAAAGTCAGTCAGGTCAGACCTCGCGTAGCGACCTGCGATGCTGTACTAAAATTGAAACTTTGCTATGAAAAATCCCCTACCGAAATTCATAAAGCTTTGTGTGAAGTTTGTGGGGTTAGTGTAGTGGATCGTAGCGCAGTGTCTCGTCTGTGCCAGGGTTGGTAAAGCACCAAATATGTCCCAAGAAGCGGTGGGCCGTCAGATGCAATGGACCACACTTTTGTTTTATCGTCAACAGCGTTTTGGAAGAAGATAGATGGAAAACAGAACAGATTGCATAATGAAGCAAACATGTCTACCGCTTCTTGTCTACAAAAGATATGCATGTCTACCCAAAGATTCGCCAAACAAGGCCCGACATGCTCGAAGCTGGTGTCATCATTTTGCACGACAACACGAGGCCCCACGTTGCCCGTACAAGTAAGGGACATTCTGGAAAGGTATGGATGGAAATTGGGAACAAGTCATAGCCAACCAGACTATGACTTGTTTCCAAAACTGAAGACGCCGCTCCACAGGAAACGATTCAGGATGTTTCTAATGTGGTGACCCGAATAATCCGACGCCTCAACAATGGAGGTGTCCTGACTGGAATACAAGACTTGCCTAAACGTTGGGCGGCTGTCATAAAAAAACATGGAGATTACTTCAAAGGCCTGTAAAGGTATGTTGTGAAATAAATTCGTCTTTGAAGAGATAACCTACAGTGTGCAAAACTTTTGAAATGATCCTCGTACCAAAAGAAAGATGTAACTATGAACATTAAATGCACAGACTAAAGAAACGAGTCCAATCCTCTGGCGCCGTAGTCTAACAGCTGGCTTCTCACTGCTGATTCGAGGTCACTAGGGCTCCAGCGACCAGAGGCGTCTTCATGCGGCACTGGTTCTATATCTTCCCAGCAGCCAGTGGCCTAAAATTTAAGGTGTGTGACTCCTTATAGCACTTTCAATTGCTCACGGTAGTCGCTCAATCCAGAAAAAAATTAAGAAATAAGAGACGAATCTTAAATGATTTTATTCCATTTTTGCCTAAACCTCTGTACTGCATTTTGTGGGAAACAGGGTTAACTAACAAATGTCAGTTCCCATTTGTTAGTTAAGCTGTAGTAGTAAGTTGGTTTCAGTAAACAAACCATGTCTCTATTACCAGGATTTATTTCGTAAACTCCGAAATTTATATTTTCTTTTAATTGTCCTCTGAGACACATCTATTGAAACGAACTTTTCTTCGGCTCTCCCAGGTTTCCTTGGGAAGAGGCGTCATTTTCCCTTGATGATATTATAACCGCCCCGTTGAAAAATTCTAGAGCTCCATTTGTGATCCTCATGTTGAGAAATTTATTTATCTATTTATTTATTTTGAGTTTTTATTCTCTAACCTTTGGCTTATATAAACCTCACGCAGATCTCAGCACGTTGCAGAAAAACAAAAGGCAACCAAATCGATATAACGGAGATTCGATTTAACTGCTAAAGATTTATCATTTTGTTTACTTTGACATGATTCCAAAGACTTTTTAAAGCTGTTCTAATCCAGGAATCGTAAGTCTACAGACATCATTAGGTTACTTGAAACGAAATAGATTGTATCATTGTATCACAGGAAAACACTGAATATTTTATTTCTTTCCTGGACACATAGGTTTGACGTTAAATATCTTTTTATCACAGCCTGCTGGCGGAAAAGAGAAACAAAGAGAGCAACTGCTCAAGTGGGTTTAGAAGAACATAATCTGAAAGAAAGAGCAGAACAGGGAGAAGTTCGAAATCATTCTATTCTCTGATGCATCTAGACTTAGTGGAAAGTAATCAATCACTTTCTACAGTATGGCAGGGGAAATAGGACCCAGAATGTCTCATAAGGACATTATTTTCCTTGTGTGGGGGCAGCACAAGTATTGGCTATCGAACCGCTTCTTGAGGTCTGGGTCGTTTTCGACGCTGTTGTTCGAGTGAATGAGATGGGCTATGTCTTCCGTGAAAAAAAGAGAGAGAGAGAGAGATAAATAAGTAAAAAAAGTAATTCACTGTGAAACAGACGTTTTTCTGCTCTTTGTGAAAAAAAAATGCATTCCAGAATTCGAAGGTTTCTACCGCGAGTAGTACATGTAACACGATCTGACTTAATGGGCTCAGCACGGAAACTCGCTTTGTCGTTAACGAGTCCAAATCTACGGAAAATATAGTTTCCAGAGATGCCGCGTGTCTTCATTTTGAACGGAATATGGCCTCTTTTCTTTTCTTACTGCTCTTATAAAACAATAGTTGGTTAAATGGTCAAGGCCTACCACCTCCGGTCGCCATCTCAAGTCCGGGGTGCGAGGAGATCAGAATGACAAAGAGAACACGCGTGGTCTGTGAGCTGTCATTAATCGCGATTTCGTGGGTTGTTTATTACACATCCTGGGCAAAAAGCAACGAACCTTGGGTATTTTACGGAGGAGTACGCAAATACTGCTAGATGAGGAGCTGCAGACCTGTACACTGGTGTTAGATAAAGCAGAGTTCGCACTGGCAATTACATTAGTCCGCCCTGTTAGCCCTGATATTTGAAGCGAGAGCTTCTGTACAATCGTCTGAGAGGGGACAGGGTAGTTCCAGTCCCGGAGGAGGCATGGGTATTGTGATTTGTCAGATGGCGCTGGCTTCATCTCTTACCCGGAACCAGTGGCCCTAAATTAAAGACTTGATTCCTCATAGCCCTAAGAGTTGCTTATGAAGGTCGTTAAACCACATGATTTACATATCCAATTTGCATGTTGACACCTTCATGGTTTAAGAGCAAAAGCTTGACAGATAGCTTTTTATTCTCTTTGCCCTGACGTAGTTTTACAAATCTGAAAAGTTTTGCCAAGGATATGTTTTCTCCGAAATTAAACATATGAAATCAAAGTTTCGTTCACGACTGACCGACAACCAGTTGTCAGACTTTTTAAAAACCGAGTTGTCCAACCTGAAGCCAAATATCGAAAATGTAGATAAATCATTCCAGAAACAATACAATTGTTCTCAACCATTTTTTTCCGGTTTTATAATCTACGCAATGCCATCCCGTTAGCCGGGTGGTCTGAGCCGCAGCATATCTGCTGTGCATGTCTGATGGCGCAGGCACTGTCCTTTCCCTGGAATCATTGGCCCTAAATTAGGTATGAGCCACTGTTTACGGTACTATAAGTTACTCATGATAGCAATTAAATGCCGAAACAAAAAAGAGCAAAAAAAAAACAAAAAAAAAAAACATAATTATCAATACAGGTATGGCAACGACAAATCCCCTGAAAAAGTTCAAATCCATTACACTGTTCGTCTTCACGAGTGTGTGCATGTAGAAGACGATTTATCAAGTTTTCGTACGCGAAGACAGTACTTATTAAATTTTCATACACACGAAAAAAAGTGCGGCCATCTAACCGGTATTTATGACACTTCATAAAATATAGCCTATACCCTTGAGAGTGTCTACAGTTGTAACTATCAGAGAATGAATTGGACTTGACATACAAAATTGGATTGAATATTTTAATAACATAAACTATATACGGTGTTGGATAATGACAATGGCATAATAGGAAAACAAATGTCCCTCTGATGCGCTCAAAATACAAGTAGATACCTCTCAGCAAATATCGCCTCGTTAATTTCTTACACATTCCCGATTATAATGAATTTCAGAAGTAAAAGTCTACAAGGTTTTGCAGTTCTTAAATTTAATTAGTGTGTCTCATTAAAATGAAGAGCTACATTCCAGAAGTAATTAACATTTGATTAAGAAAATGCTTCAAGGATGATATCAAATTGAAAAAAGTTACTATGCTCCAGAGTGGAAAGAAAGGCAAAGGCGATTTCAAGATACGTGTTTATCACGCTGAAATTACTGCAGTTTCAAATGTTTTCGAGCGATTTGTTGTCCACATGCTGCAAAGAAAAGAACATCAAGCTGTAAACCTCAGACCGTGTTTTGAATTAAATTAGCGTTTTAAGTTTCATCATTTTCTTCAGCCTGCTCATACTTTTTCATAGCAACGGAGGTGAAGATACAACGTATTCTGAACACCACAAAGGATTTCATTAATTTAGAATTCCTGTGGAAATAAAAAAAAGTAACTACTGAAACAAAGGAAATTGCCGTAACAAAAATGTGGCACCTTTAGGATATGACACCTGATATATGTACACTGCTCAACATACGAAATACCATGCCAGGAAGCACTTGTCGGAGCGACATATAAATTAATGGGTGTGTGTCGGCACTTGGTTTATGTAAATGATTGCAGTTGTGAAGTAATCACGTGATAGGAGAGGGAGATTAAAAAACAGAAAAAAGGCTCTGCGTAACTAAGTTTAGTCGCCCTCATCGGTGCTGAGACGGGCCGAGCCCGAAGTCGAGCCCGTGCCCGAACTGGGCTTGGGCTGCATAATACTTATTGGAGCTCGGGCTCTGAGAGAGGGAAATAATTTTCTTCCTTTTTCTGTTTAGTGTGATTTTGTATAATTTAGCACACGAGACTTTTTTTACACTTTCTAGTTGTTAAATAGAATTCTTCGGCAACTGGACCTAGATGGGGGAGTGGGAATTAGGGAACTCGACAGGACCATTCATTCCGGGCTTGGGTAACAAATACCATAGGCCATGAATTACTGAATTTCTACGAAGGTAAAGTTACTTTAAGAACCATAGATAGTAGATATCAAGCAGACGAAATTTTGCTACCTACCTCAACGGTGCAGCACTCTGTTAATTCTATTGAGCAACGTACGACGTAGATTGTTGTGTCTCACTATTTTTCATGATGCGCGGCCCCCGAAACATTTCAGGGAGAAATGAATGGTCAAAGGAACTATAAAAATGGATAGACATCACTTCCCCACTATGCAGTTGAGAAAGACATCGGTTAATTGTACGAGAAGGGAAGAGTGGAAGTCTGGAAGAGGAGATATTTTTATAAATGCCTAAACAGATGAATCATAGTTTTGGGGCTCGTTCACTCCCGGGCTCTATTTTGCAATATAAAATCACGCTCGGGTTGACATACTTTGGGCTCAGACGGGCTTGGGATCTTAAAATTGAGCCTGAACTCAGCTTTGTTCCTCATCTGGGCGTCTGAACTACTGCATCCGGGTTATCTCGATGGCGAAAGCACGTTTAAGGAGTGCAGACGCCTAGATGACGTCATCGCAAATTCTACTATCACACGGACATCTTTACCAGAGGCTTCATCATAGAGCTACGAGCAGCCGGTTGACCCCTGTGACACATCGTGGGGGAATCTCATAGGGATGCAACAACTGTCGGCCAAATGTGGCTATAGTGGTTGGAGGAAGGTAACGTGCGTTTCCGTAGAGGGACTGGTGCACATAGGAACACATTCGGAAGCCTCAATCTCCGCATCGAGAAGTAGCAGCCCCCAATCCACAGCGGACGACATTCGACGAGGTATGCGAGCAACTATGGACATCCCTATATCGACACGGCATGTGAATGGCAGATTAGCTGGGGCAGGTTTGGGCGTTCGCCAGCCATTGCGACGACTGCCACTTACCGCAGCACACCTACGCTCAAGTTTACAGGGGTGCTGTACCAGACATGCGTGACGAGACGATTCGAGCCATGTCGTATTCAGCGACGAGTCTCGCTTGTGTCTCAGAGCATGAGATGGCCGCTTCAGGGTCTGGAGGTCCCTGGGGGGGTGATCTTGCCCCATCCATCATACGTATTCTTGGCTTGGTGTCATGATTTAGGGTGCTATCAGTTTAAACAGCCGTTCATCGCTCGGACGCATAGTTGGTACAGTGACGGTACGAAAAAATGACGATGAGATGAAGCAGCCCGTTTTGTTGCCACGTCTCTGTGGTATTTCTGATGCTCCGTGTCAAGATAACGAACGCCCGCACACTGACAACATCAGCAGACAGTACTAACCAGGTGCCCGGGTTCTGTCTTGGCCAGCGTGGCCCTCAGACTTCTCCCCAATAGGAAAGGTTGGAAAATCATTGGCAGACGCCTTAACACCTCCGCATGACCCCGTACCAATGCCGATTAATTGTGAACACGGGACAACGGCGCATGGTCAGCAGTACCTCAGGACACCATCAGAAGACTTTTCCACTCGATGCCACACCGTGTTGCCGAATGTTTGACCCAGCAAGGCGGTAATACGACCTACTGACTCATGGCACGTTATACTGTCTCCTCGTCCATCGCATACGTGTAATCGCCCAGAAATTAGATCACTTCTTCCCACTTACTTGTCCGCATGTGTGGCAAGTTTCGCCTGATTTCGTGCGCTCTATCGTGGTGTGGTATTTTCTAAATCGAGTTGTGTCTTTTGATATCCTGGATATGTTTTTCTTTTTTCTGGGGTTATTGCTGCTGTTGGTGGTGGCAATAACTTACTGGTCAGCATGTCATGAACATAAAAAGCCACGCTGTGATGTAAGCGATGGCTTCTGATCATTCGTCCGAGATAGGTCCGGGTTTGAGACATGGATGTTGTGTTAGTCTTACGGCACAAGCTTTCTCTCTTTCCTGGAATCATTGGCCCTAAATTAAGGACGGGCGACTACTTATAGCCCATGAAGTTGCTCACGGAGGTCATTAAACCCCCAACAACAAAAAAAAAACGGAAATAACAGAACTACTACTATTTTTCAAATTCCCGTTTTTAAAGGAATCTGCGCCCGGAGCTTAATCTTCAGACCTCAAAAAACCATGCTTACTTTAACCCATGGGGCAATACGCCAATAAGGATGGGCTACATTTTTAAAATAATGTATATATATTATTTTTCTTCATATCGATCTCAATTTTGAATTTGACATTGATATCTTGAAATAAAGAATTTTATATTTTTATATAAAAAATTTCCATTATTTGCATTAGGTTCACATTCTTCTGGTTTTATTGCGTTACTACAGTCTAAATGAACTCATCAGCATTACATAAATTTTCAAATAGTCTCACAAATGTCACTTTCCGAAAACAGTCCCCCGTCACATGCTGATATATAGACAGTTGTGAAGAATTATTTTATTTGAGACAAGGTCTAGTTGGTAGGTTAGTACACTGCTGGACAATTGCTAAGGACGGATCATAAACGGCTATATAGCGCATAAAAAAGTAAGTGTGGTTGGATGCCAAGTGAAATAAAATAATGTCAGAATGCCAGGACATTACAAGAAAGACAATTTATTGTGCTCTGAAATCCAGAAGGCTTTGGAACGTGTTCAAGGGACAAACAGGCCATTTTGTGCAGAATACGTAAACGTGAAAAAATGCAATTACCGTCCGCAGGCGTTCCGGCGTAAGATGTCAATACGGGATATGGCCACCATGGAGGGCGATGCAAGATTCCACACGTCGTGTCATGCTTTGCACAACATTATCAAGCAGCCGTTGGGGTAATTTATCCCATTCCTCTGTCAGTGCACGGATGAGGGTGTCCTTGTTTATTGGAGGGCATAGGCTACCAGCAAGATTCCTCCCCAAAGCATCTCACACATTTTCAATGGGATTCAGATCTGGAGAACGTGTTGGCCATACGAGGCGTTGAATATCCTCGCTCTCAAGACACTCCTGGACAGCGACTGTTCGATGACATGTTGCGTTGTCGTCCATGAAAATGAATCTATCACCGACAGCACCACGGAACATGCGAACATGAGGTAGCAGAACATCATTATTGTATCGTTGGCCAGTCATAGTCCCAGTTGGAAGCACATAGAGGGACGTACGGCCATTGATCATGATGCCAGCCCATACCATGACACTACATGTCGAATATCAGTCCCTTTCCTGTATGTTTGCTGGACAATATGCAGTACCACTATCACGCCAGATCAGTTGTCGTCGACAATCAGACGATAGACTGTATCTACTCTCATCTGAGAAGAGGACAGCAGACCAGTCGTTATCAGTCCAATTGCGATGCTGATGGCACCATTGCAAACGTGCGGTACGGTGACGTCTGGACAATGGGATGCACACAACAGGACGGCGGGCGTATAGTCCTCCTTCATGCAAACGTCTGGCGACAGTTTTTCGGGAGATCCGCTTGCCAGTAGCAGCCATAAACTGATTTGCTACCTCACTAGCTGTGCTGCGCCAGTGTCTTTTTGTTGATAGCACTATGTACCGATCTTCTGCAGGTGTCGTACTGCGAACACGACCTCCCCTGTGACGTTTGCTACACTCTCCATTTGTTTGAAATTATTTCCAAAGCCTCGAAACAACACTGTGGCTGACGTCGAACTTCCTGGCAACATCTGTTATTTTTCGCCCTTCTTCAATCTTGCCAATAATACGGCCATGCGTAAAATCATCTAGGTGATGTCGGGAAGACATACTGAAAATTGCAAGTTCGTCAATTGATTCTTTCCCTTTCAACTTTGCGTTTGAACAACAACGGTCAATACGCGTCAAATCCTTTATATCTCTTATCAGCGCTATGACGTCACGAACAAGTTCGGCAATCCAAAATTTTCATACGCACAACACGTCTTACTGTATCCCGCACTTATGCTAATTTCCACATTTTCCTGCCTTCCATTTTATGGTTGCTATCGTTGCTATTGTTATCCGTCCTTAGCAATTGTCCGGCAGTGTATATGCGTATACTCGTACAAGAGTGAGCAAGAAGCACTATTACATGCTAAAAGCGAATCTTCGCCTTACTGAAATTGTCTTGTAATACGCTGCTGCTAAACGATTTTAACGCTAAAGCAAAAATCCCCAATTAGCGAGTCTCTAGCTATCTATACACAGGATTCGTAGTCAGTTTAACGAATGAAATTCAAGGGCAGCTAAATAATTTCATGATTTTATCAATAAAACGCATACATGTATCGTTTAAATACCTTATATCATTTACCTTATTTATAGAATGCTGTAAAGCATGCTGGATTGGCTTGGAAGAGACTGGCTCAGGATCGAGCAGTGTGGAAAAAAGACTCGGGAAGACCTTCATCCAGTAGTGAATTGATAATTGGTTGATGATGATATAGCTCCAGCTTACGAAACAGCAACATCGAAGTACAGCTATTTAGTCATTAACACTTCGATGTAAAAAATGCATGTATCAATGAAAATTATACAATTCCATATCTGCATCACACCCATAATACATTATCGATTAGTAATCTCAAAATTTATTGAAAATTACCGAAGCACTTGTAGGGCAGTTAAAAATTGTGTATGAAAAATTACTTAGTTACAGTTAAATTTAAGAGACAAGTCCTTCTTTCTCTTTCAAAAATATAATTACAAACATCCAAACTTTTTTTTTTTGATTGGAGGTTTAACGACTACCGTGAGCAACTCAGTGGGCTATAAAGCAGTCGCCCGTACCTAATTTAGGATCACTGGCTCGAGGGAAGGGAGAGAGCCAGTGCCGTAAGGCAAACACAACATCCATGCCTCACCGGGAATCGAACACGGACCCCTTTTGGACGAATGATCATAGGCCATCGCTTAGACCACTGCGCCACCGGGACGAATTTCCAAACTTCCACTGTCGAACATAACATCATCTTACATAACCGAAGTGCTGGGGCCAATCTTTCCTACAATGAAATAGGAAATAACGTTAAAAATGTATGGAGATTTCTCTTCTGCAGCTCCAAAATTGAAAGAAAATAATAAGGATAATCAAAATGAAGCTATTTGAGAAATAAAAATATTGCTTCGTCAATTTCCAGAGTTACACTGTTAGGAAACAAGGAATAGAAAGAAACATGAAAAATTCATGAAATATTCAATGCCACTCTCCAAAACTGAGACAACACAGTAAATCTAATCAATACCAAGCTGCCTCGTCAAAAGAAAATGTGTGTGAGAAATCAGAGTGACGTTACAGGAGTTTGGGCGGGAAAATGTTAAAAGTGTGAAATTTTCGCTTCTAAGCTTCAAACTTGAAACAAATAGTACGCCTAATACAAATGAAGATAATTTGGTAAAGATAATTCAAAGAAAGAACTGCGTCTGTCATTTCCACGAAAATTTAAAACTGCCTTTTGTAGGGATTCCACTTGCACTACATACCTCAACATACACTATATTGACAAAGGTCACCGGACACCTAGAACAGAAACACAAAATAGCATTTATTGACATACATTAGTACGGTGTCGGTCCACCTTTGGTCTTAATGCATGTATTGACCCTTAGAGACATGCTTTCGGCAAGGTTTTGGAACACAGTAATAGGTATGCGCTTCCATTCAGTACATAATGCTGCCGCTAACTGTTGCTTAGTAGTTGGCCTTGGTTCCAAACTTCTTATGCGGCGCTCTAATTCATCCCATGGGTCCTCTATGGGATTAAGATCAGGGCTCTGTGCAAGCCAGTCCAAACACGATACGGAATTATCGTCACACCACGCCTTAACAGTCCTTGCTTTATGGCTCGGTGCATTATCCTGCTGGTACCAACAAGGCTCGGTTCCATAGTATTGTACAGAGTTGGTAAAGGGCATAATTGTCCAGAATATCGAGGTAGACGTGCTGGTTAACAGGTTTGTCCACGATAATCAATGGGCCGGGACCATACGACGAAAAACACCCCCACACGAGTACGCTGCCAGCTACAAACTTGACCGTAGGAACAGTATATGTGGTAAATAGCGGTCCCCCGGCTGCCGACATACCTACACACGGCTATCAGGCTGATGGATCGTGTATCTGGATTCATCAGTCCATAGCACCCGTTTCCATTGATCTACGGTCCACGATAAAAGTTTTTTGCACCATGCTAAACAACGAGTTGCATTCCGAGTGGAGATGAAAGGCTTATGAGCAACTGCACGACCACGGTAATCCATGGAATGAAGTTCTCTGCGAATGGTACGTGTACATACCGGGGCTCCAGCATTTTTACTCACCCGTACACTGAGGTCTTGTGCAGTACTCCGTCGATTAGCTGTAACGACTCTATTGAGGCTTCGACGTCCTCTATCACTGATCTTCTTTGGTCTGCCGGTATGTTTTGCTCCTTCAGGCACACCACGTGTCTTCCACTTATTCAGTACATCCAAAACAGTTGACTTGGGTATGTTTAGACGCCTCTCTGTTTCTCTAATGGACAACCCACTAATATAAGACCCAACAATCTTTCCTTTCTCAAAGTCAGTTCTCTCCCGCCGCGACATCTTCACTCAACCTCACAGTGTGATATGATCGCGGTCAGCTGCAAGCTTGTTTTTTTACCCTTTGCAGCTGTACCGCACATCTTAACAACACAACGGATCCGTTCATTTGCTTTTGAAGGGGTGTCCGGTGACTTTTGTCAATATAGTGTATTTTCCGTAATCTAGAAGAAACCAGGTTAAATCAGTGTGGTTCAAATTCCGCGCTATAATTGTGCAGAAGTCTGGCTCTTATGCATGTTGTGTACGGGGAAACTGGAGGCAATTTATCGTTGTGAAGAACTTTGCAATTGATTCTAATAAATGATTTCGAAGTAGAAGCTTTAAAAAAGGGAGCTGGTCTCTGAGATGTTATTTAGAAATTAGATCTCGAAGGGTAGTTCAATGTATAGATTGCTAAGCCTGAACTCCATCGATACATTGCAAGCGCTGTTGTACAAACAGATATCGCGCAAATCGAAGCGCTTCCATAAAATGCAGCCAAAGAACGTAGTCCCACTAAGCTGAAGTCGTATAAAACACTCTTCTAGGCGCAGCAGTACAATTCGTGAACAGCAGAAAATGACATGAACTCCCAAAAACATGCTTGCTTTCAGTCATGTACATAAAGTGACAAAGTACCTACCCAAGCTCAAAATGCTAGTTCTGTAACTTTTATATTAACGTCAAAAAAAAAAAAAGTCAGAGTTTGTCGAGAAGGTAACGTTTTTAGGGCACACGGCATTCGTAGTTCACAATCACATTTATGTTTTTAAAATATGCTATTTCCACGGATTTAATCTATCCTTCTTTCTTGAGGAAACTTCAAGGACATGAAAATTACATATGTTCAAGCACTCTTCTAGGTACTCACGACGCGTAAGAAATGCACATGCAATTCAGGGTAATGGATTGCATGTCCTATTGATCGAAGCTGACTCATCTTGGAAAGTCCTTTACTATAACTATAAAATTACTAAATACTATTTTTGCTGTTTCATTCATGTAGCAAAAACGATGGTCAGTGGAAGAGACAAAAATTTGATGGATTTATCAGTAGACGATGTAAACGACAAAATAGAAGTACAACATTTTAAAGCTTATTGGGCTCATTCTTACAAAAAGGGATGCCGGCTGGTAAGGTGGTGGTGATGGAAGGAATGACAGCAGGTCAGAATAATGAATTCACATCTAGTATGTTTTGCGTTGGGAAGGCAGGGTGGCGTCGTATACTAGTATATATTGGCGGATGCCATGGGTATGGTGCTATATCAATGGATAAATGGGTGTTTTATAGAGAGCACGTCTGTTCAGACCCAAGGGTTGATGCAAATCGAGGGGCGATACATCGAGGGCAGAAGTGTAGGGACGGTACATCGAGGGCAGAAGTGTAATGACAGTACGTCGAGGGCAGAAGTATAGGGACAGTACATCGATGGTTCACTGTTCTTCGAACATATTTTTCTACGTATAACCTACGTATTAAATGTCATGACATCGTTGTAAACTTTGAGAGATCGTTGTTGGCCAAACATTTTTACAGTACTAAAGAAGGTCTACCTTACACCTGTAGGCCGTTAAACCACCCTTGGTCGTACCGTATATAATCCTACGAACTTATTCATCACTGACTGTCAGATCATCAATGAAGAGTACCCGCTTGTTGGCGACCATGTACATAAAGTGACAAAGTACCTACCCGTTATAACTTTTGTTACAGTGCATCTCGGAAACTACTGTTTCATCGCCATTAGTCACCTCACTTATGATGAAATAAAGAGGCTTAATATCCCATCGCTCGGCACCAGAACTTTCAGCTTTCCATCTCCTGTAGACTTCTGAATTCAAAATCCTATCGGTTAGAAATTTCGCAGGCTCCGCAGTAAGAGCGAAAGCTGTCGAAGGTATGACACCGAAACAAGACTAATTGGGATTGCTGGCGTGTGGCTGTGACTTGTCCTTGTTGCTAGAGGATAGGGAAATAATTTTATCAATCCTGTATTTTGAAGCACAAGGGACCCTCCTGCAGATGGACAAACTGGCGGAAGAACATACATTGATAATTTTACGTTTACGGCTGCCTTTATGAGTCACAGAAACAATTTCTTCAGACTAGCCGTTCAAAGCTGAAATATAATTTCGGCGGACGGATAGAAGCCAACTGATGACTGGAGAGTTATTTCCATCAATGGGAAAGCAGAAAATTTCAGCAAATCCAGATGCCGAAGCAGAAGTATCGTTCATACAGGGGAGAACGACAAACGGAAATACATCGCAAATCGTAAGCTTTCCTCTTTACGATTTGCATTTAATTAAAAATTGCGAACACGATGAATTTCCCTTAGACAATTTCATGCCCAGCAGTGTAACTCAGATGAGATAAATAAAACACAAGATAATTAAGTCCTCTACATGAATTTCTCAAACCGGTAACCCTAATGCAAGATTGGAAATTTTTTGTGATTGCAATGAAAGACACCGTCTTTCTTTCTCAAAAGATCTTATACCTACTAGTGGAGCCATGACCGAATTGCCAGGAGCACAAAAACAAACTTGGGTATAAAGACTAATTGCTTGTGGACTGGCAAAACGCCCACTGGGAAGCGGCATTTCTCCTAAGCACTTAATACGGAACAAAAATCTAAGACTGGCTATCAATCAATTTGGTAAGTGACCTGGAAGAATACTTGCAGTGCAATTTTATGATAAAAGTTGTGCTGTCTCTTTCGTAATTTAGATCATCAAACAGGTAATACAACGCTATTTCTCCTCTACTTATAAACGTAATACGATATTGCAAGGGTTTATATCGATCACAGGTCAGTTGTTTAACGGGCTCAATTTTATGAGCTCCTCAGAGAAGCTAGATTAAAACTCGCCTTATTATTGCAAAGCTAGAAACGACAGCACAGCTGAATTTTTCCCCCGCAATAAATCGCTTTTTCCATCATTCTCAAGAGAGCCGAACGCCGAGAACAGAACACAAACTACCACATCTGAGAATTGGTCGCATGAAAGGCGCCAGGCAACGCCTTTGCGGCACACAATACCTCAATAATTTCCACTGATGAAAAGCCAATATTTGCATCCAAGCATGTTGGAGACAACGGCATCGCAAACATTCGCGAACATATTGCTTGAAGCCAGGAAATCCCACAACGTAACACGCTACAAGTATAGAGAACAGCTTCCAAGAGTGAAGACAATTCACTAAGTATTAATATCCAATATTCAAATAGTTGGCAACACGGGAGAAAGTGATTAATTTAAGCAAAATGTCTTTTCCAATTATTCCATGACGTGAAATTTGCCGCGTTCCATCCATTCGATCTATTGAAAAGGGATACGTGCATGTTCGAGCAAAACGATGCCATGTGGAAGGTAAGAAATACCATGAAACCCTCCTGTCTCAAGATATTTATCCATGTGTATTTCTTCCATTCTTAATTCATAAACTAAAATTTAAAAAATCATCGTTACGAACTGTTTAGCAAAAAACCACCTATTCAGATGGCTTTGAGCGTACTCCTTTTTTGCTTAATGCACTGTATAACGAAGTAAATTTCTCCGTCATTTTTATCCGCGCCAGGATTCGAACCCGGGTCCACTCATTCCGGAATAAGTTACTCTACCAATTGAGCTACGCGGACATTTTATTCTGATTCCTATCTGCCTTTATGTCGTGTGCGTCCTTCTGGCAGGTACGTCACATCTCCTGGTACGTTACATCATCTCCCCCTTATTTTTTTTTTTTTTCGAAGTGCTACTCTTATTTTTCCTATCTCGCGAAGTGGAAATAACATCACACCATTGCGAGATTGTGAACGGTCGGGTCATCCGGATAGTTCGGGCGCCATTATAACGAAGTGAATTTCTCCGTCATTTTTATCCGCGCCAGGATTCGAACCCGGGTCCACTCATTCCGGAATAAGTTGCTCTACCAATTGAGCTACGCGGACATTTTATTCTGATTCCTATCTGCCTTTATGTCGTGTGCGTCCTTCTGGCAGGTACGTCACATCTCCTGGTACGTTGCAACTGCACATGTCACATTTTACGATAAATATTTACACAACCTTTAAGCGGTAGACAAATCTAAACCAAATGGTGACTAAAATTTTGTGCGCTCTCCAAATGTAAGTATTTCCGTAGAGGCAGGGTTTTAAGAAGGCTAGAGCAAAACAATTAAATCCTTTCTTCCTCTCGTCTCAGCAATACCGATCATAAATCTGCCAATGGTGATAACCGCTCGCTTCTAGTATCTTTTATTCTCTCTCTCTCTCTTTCTTTCTCTCTCTCTCTCTCATCGTTCAAAACCAACCACAAAAAGGGTGTGTTTCTACTACTCTCTTAGAAATTCGTTCAGAGGACTCCCTCCTTTTCCGTAAGTACAAACACTAAATTTAACAAAGAATTCATTTTATATAACAAAATTTCAGTGAATTTGAGAAGTTCCCATACATTTACCCTAGAGTCATAGATGGTTGCACTCGCCAAATGTTCCAACTGCTTAAATTTGGTGGGGGGGGGCTAAAAGCGTAGGTTCATAGAAAAGTTGGGAGGGTTGAAACCCACCCGTAGCGTTGCGCCTGGGCTCAAGCCCTGTGAGACCGCAACCCATGACTAGAAACATAAGACACAAAAAATCGTTTAAGCAATGCTATACACTGTTTCCACATCTCATCTGCTTTCCAAATTTAGTTAATAATATGCTAATTTAATATAAGGCTTTTTTAGGAGTTTCTTAAAATGAAGATCAGATGCCTACTTCGAAGATCCGGTTTTTAATTTCGACATCATTAATTAGTAAACAACGACATTCCATGTTCTTTACCGAACTCATAAGCGCTCTATTCACTTCGTACGAGTCACGGCATGCTTAGTTTAAAAGATATACGCCCAACTTCAAAAGGATTTGTAACAATGCGCCATAAATATGAATTCAGAATATCTGAAACGTAGCGCTTCATTTGTAAAGATCACATACGGACGCCGAAATTTGTTCACTGTTGGAGAAAACTCAACAAGACAGTGAAATACTTTCCAGTGATTCATGTTCCAAACACAAATAAATAAAAACCAGATTACAAACGAAGTTTCGGGAACAGAAACATAAAGAAGAACCGCAATGTGTGTCTCCCTTGGCTGAACCTATGCTAGGGGAGCCATAACTCTTTAGATTCTTTGCCAAGCAGAATCTTAAGATCTGCCTCTGCTCCCGTGAATATATCTCTTCCCATAACCAACTCCGTCTAGTCTCTTGTGTAAAGCAAAAGGTGTAAATAATCTCTAAAGCCTCTTCCCTACGTACGGTAACAGAATGCTTCGGCAATTTTAGCTATCGCAATTTTTACGAAAGTCACTTGAAACTTGATTCGTTGGACATAGGAAATAGGTCGCGACATATCGTTTTGACCAAGAGCTATCCACGATGGCTGAATCTCGGGTTCTGAGCTTACACATTTTACTGAAAACAGTTGCAAAGGACTTCAGCCCATTTGTAGTGGCTAAAGAAAAGAGAAAAATAGAGAGATATTGTTTTTTGTAGAATTATGTAAATTCTACAAAAAGCAATATCTCATTTTACCTGATTAGGGCACTATAGAATGAAACCTTGGTCATCCGTTTTTCTAGGGGACGAACTTAAAAAGTGTATAAATGTAAGAAACGTATAAATTAAATTTCAAAATGTTAAATGCTATTGTAAAAATTATGCTTTAAAGGATTATTAGATATTCCGTAATAATGCTTTTTTAAGCCGAATTGGAGGCGAAAGGAAAAAAGGAGTTACACATTATAATATATTTTATAGCATTGCAAAAATCAAAAAGCCTATGAAAAATCTAACTTCTGTTTTGGCCGTTCCATAAAAACTGACAGTAATTTCTTTTGAGTTGGCAACATTGCGAAGGGGAAAAATAACCACGCAGACCACAAACTTAATTACGGAAGTATCTATGGCAACAGTTATTAGGCGTGGCAGACGATTCTGGTTTTGTTATTGCGCAGTAGTATAAGATACGTCCGCATTTCGCCATACAGCTACGGAAGTGGGTGATTTAGAGTTAAGAAGTGAAATGTGTTGTGGGATAAACTTTTTTTATCGTTTGGGTAAAACGGCTCCAGAAACAGATGATTTAATTAAAAGCGCTTACGAAGATAAATGATTGGGTGAGTCAACGTATTTGAGGTGGCACCATAATTTCAAGAAAGGGCGTTTGTCGAATTTGCTCCTAGGCCTGGTCGACCTGAATGTGTTGTTACGGAGCTTATTGTTCACACTGTTTGGACAATCCTGCAAGAAGATCGACGAATGACGTCTGAAGACATAGCGGCGTCAACTTATATTTCAAAAACGTCGGCATTCCGCATTCTACGCGAAAAATTACTGCTGCATCCCTGTGTGTTCCAGATGGGTACCTCAACACGTGACGAGAGAACAATTGTTAGCCAGAGTTCAGGTGTTTCATGAGTGGATGCAAATGATTGCAAAGGATGCAAACTTTCTAAACACAGTAATAACTACCGATGAAATATGGGTCCACTATTTCCACCCCCTCATGAAGCGCGCAACGAGTGTCTGGAGACACACAGTCTCTCCTCCTCCGAAAAATGTCCGCCAAACCAAATCAGCTGGAAAGGTGATGATGATAATTTTCTTTAATCATAAATCTGTAGTCTACCAGCATGCCATTCCTCCACAAATTATACTGTCAATGCTGAGTATTATATTTCAGTCTTGAAGCGTCTGCGACGACACATATCGATTAAGCGACCGGACCTGGCGGGCAAGTGGACCCTACACCATGATAACGCCCGCCCACATGTGGCTGCTGGTGTTCAACAGTTTCTTACGAAATGCAGTATTGAAATCATGCCACAGCCTGCGCTGCCTACAGTCCTGACTGTGCCCTGTGCGATGTCTGGTTGTTTCCAACAATGAAGGAGATGTTCCGTGGCGCAACATTCAACACAGATGCTAACGTTATTCAAGCTGTACAGGAATCGCTAAAGCAGCTTCCACAAAATACCTTCGCCACATGTTTTGAGAAGTGGACTGAACGATGGGACCGTTGCATATCATCCGAGGGAAGTTACTTTGAGAAATAATATCATCTGTTTGCTGTACCTATATTTCTTCATTTTTTACACTTTACAACCGTAGGTTGAAGAAGCGTATATGCTCCAGCTTTGTCCGGTCTGTGCGCACGATAACTCGCGTAAAAATGGTTCGATTTCGATGAAATTTTAGTATGTGGTAGGGGACAACCTGGGGACGAACCCTATTGAAAGTGGGCGAAATGGGGTCAAAGGTCAGGACATAGGAGCGCGATCTATTCCATCGCCTTTATGCGTCATAACTTACGTAAAAATGATTTGATTGCGACAAAACTTTAGTATGTTGTTTTCAAGATATACTGAACCAATTCTGTTGAATATCATTGAAATATGGTCAAAGGTCAAGGCACAGGAGCGAGATTTATTCTATAGCGGTTATCCTCATAACTTGACTCAAAAGGATTCTATTGCGACAAAACTTTAGTATGCTGTTCCGGAGGTATACTGAACGAATTCTGTTTAATATCATCGAAATGGGGGAAAAGGTCAGGACACAGGAACGAGATTTAGTCCACAGCCACTATCCTCATAACTTGAGTAATAATTTGAGTAATGATTTCTGGTATGTAGGAAAGCGTATCATAAGCAACGCATTGCATGGATTTTACAAACTTGTGTGCGATTTCACTCTGTTTTTATGGAACGGCCGTTGTAGATTAAGTGAAATCCTCACTACTAGAATCTGAGACTAGAGCTTCTATATGGAACTTATGAATTAACAGCTTCTTTTTCTTCTGCAGATCTTGAGTGCATCAATTTGAAGCCAAAACGTTGAATAGTGAGGATACGTTTAGGATTCTGTTCTACTACGCCACAAATCGGTGGAGCTACAGAGTTACTCCCCAGAGACGTATCGATTTTTAAATAGCGCATATGTGTATGAGCCATGAAATGCGAAACCAATTTTTCATCTAAACCAAAAGTAAACAAACACCTTATCTGATGGGATCAAGGTTCAAATTTGGCTGCACCATGAAAGAACACAACAACGCTATCTTAATTCTCTCAAAGGTGTAACTTACCGGGTTACATATAAAAGAATCAAAGAACTGCGTATTTTAAATGATCTCAAGTTAAAATTTTAACGTATAGTCACAAATGGCGTATAAATGAATTACGTATAACCGAGTTAAAAAGGCGATAGAAACTAAAAAAGTAAAATATCTTTAAACAGGCGATAGAAACTTTTGAAGCAAAATACCGGAACTAACGCAGATTTACTTATAAAAGTGAAAAACATATAACCGAGAAACGTACAACCGAGAAACTTCCACTGTATATCGGATTGATATTCATGATATTAAATTTGAAAATGCAATAATAGAACTTTACGCGTCTTAAACATCAGACATCAGGACAATTCAAACTGTCACTTTCACTGCTTGAAGAAGCCATTGGCTCGTTAAGGACAAACACTCGCTTAAAACGGTTTTATTCAAGACAATAAGCTTTTTTCTTTTTTTTTTTCTTTTTGGAGGTTTAACGACCACCGTGAGCAACTCAATGGGCTATGAGCGGTTGCCCGTCCCTAATTTTGGGTCACTGGTTCCAGGGAAGGGAGAGAGCCAGTGCCGTAAGACAAACACAACATCCATGCCTCACCGGGATTCGAACCCGGACCCCTTACGGACGAATGATCAGAGGCCATCGCTTAGACCACTGCGCCACCGGGGCGGCAGACAATAAGCTTAGGCGCAATGGAAAGAATTCTACGAATTGGTTGTTTGGGACGACGAATTGGGAATTGGGACGATACGTCCTGCGTCAAGAAACAAACAAGTAAGACGACATTGAATTATCGGTTGTAATGAGCACGTACACGAAAAGATATTTCAAAGCAGGTTCTTAAAAAATCTAAAAATTCGGCAAAAAAGAGAACAGACTTACACCACCTAGAGGAAAACTGAGCATAATTTTTAAGTACACAATGTGAGCGTGGTTATTAATAGTGAATGAAACCGGTTAAAAAATAACAATCCGATTTCTACGATCGATAGAACATCCAGATAGCTATTTACTCCCACTAGTGCTAAAAAGGTGTGCTGTCGAGAAAGAACAACAAATATTTCAAGCTCGCTACAAGGGAAGATTGAAATATTTAGTGTTCACGGAATTATATATTTAATGTTTCACGGAATTAAATATTTAATGTTTCACAGAATAATTTCCTGCGTAAAATATTATTTTAGGCAGAAAATGATTCCGTGAAACTAAAACATTATTTTAGGCAGGAAATGATTCCATGAAACTAAAATATTATTTTAGGCAGGAAATGATTCCGTAATTAGTAAAATCTGCCTAAAAAATGATTTTTTCAATCGAGTTTTTTGACCCGGAGATATTGTTTCAAATATGATGTAAACGGAAAAGTTAACTTACACAGTCTGTCTTAAGACCATTTGTCCCAGATGGGACCGGGTTTCGAATCCTGGTGAGGCATGGATATTTCTTTGTCTTACGGCACTGGCTCTATCCCTTCCCTGGAACCAGTGGTCCTAAATTAGGGAGGGGCGACTGCTTATATAGCGCATTAAGTTTCTCACGGTGGTCGTTAAACCTCCAATTAAAAAAAATGTGCAGTCTAATATCAAACATGTGTGTGAAGAAAAATTTGAAATTATATGCCAAATTCCACACCAGAAAAGCTCTCCGATAAAGAAAGAATTTTTCAAATCAGACTATTAGAAGCTGTGACATCGAGAAAAATAAAATATACATCTATGCCATCAGAGAGCAAAAATTATGCATTACTTTAAGCAGAAAATACGCACAGAAAGTGTTTTGCAGTGAGCAGTATCCGAAAACAAAGAATTTTTTCAATCGAGTTTCCAGAAGCGCAGATGTGGCTGCTAAAACATTGCTAACATAAATATACATTTGCGCCAGAGCTGAGACTGGCTGAGCCCGAGCCCGAAAGCCCGAAGCAGAGCCCGCGCCCGAATCGGGCCCGGGCTGTAGAATATTCACTGCGGTTCGGGCTCGGGCTCTTAGAGAGAGGGAGAGCGAAAGAATATTTTTATATATAAATGTGATTTTATACGATTTAGCAAATGAGACACTTTATAGTTGATGAAGGGAATTCTTCGGCAACTGGTTCTGGTTGGGGAACAGGCATTCGAGATGTCTATTAATTCCGGGCTTGGGTAGAAAATGCCATAGGCCGCGCATTAGTGTGTTTCTGCAGAGAAGAAAAAGTTTTTTCAAGAACTATAGATATTGGATAGTTGATAGCTTGCCAACGATAATTTACCCTCTATCTCCAAGCAGTAGCTCCCTGCTAATTATATTTAGCAACGTACATATTGCAGCGCATTATGGCGCGATGATATTAGCATTATTTGAGCAACATACAATTGCAGCACCTTCCTATCATTTTGGATGCCCGGCCGCCCGAAGCACTTCAGGTGGAAACCAACGGTCAAAGAAAATCGTACAGTTACACTAAAAAAAATAGAGGTCGCTTCCCCACTCCCCATTTGAGAAATACATTGGTTAATTGCAAGAGGAGGAAAAAGTGGAAGTGTGGAAAAGGAGATGATTTTTTATTAATGGTTGAACAGGTTAGCCAGTTTTAGGGGCTCGTTCAGACCCGGGGTCTATCTTGCAATATAAAATTAGGGCTCGGACTCCGAAAATTGAGCCCAAGCTCAGCTCTGATTTGCGCCCCGTAGGAGCCAAACAGTTCATTACTGAAACTTAGAAATTATATGCTAAGCATCTCCCAGCGGGAACTCTAACCGATGCAAAAAGAATTTTTCAAGCTGGACCCTAAGAAGTAGAGATATCGGGGAAATCGAAATTAACTTTACGCCCCCATGGAAAAACTACGAATTATTTAAAAACGAAACTGTACATAAAACAGCCTTCGTTATAAGTAGTATAGAAGGGATGAAATGTTTTTTTCTTTTAAATCAGATATTTAAAAGCAATTATATGAAATAAAATATATTTTAAATTCGATAAAATCTGCCTTTACGCCCTCTAGCGGCCAGCAAAGAAGTAAATCTACGCTCCATAGTGGCGTAGATTTACATGATGTAAATCTATTCCTTCTATATGTCATCTTTTAACTGTTCGATTTGAAAATTTATTTGTCTCTGATATCTTCCCTCTGCTATGAGGAACGTTTTGTGCACCATTTGTTAATTTTGGTAAAGTGCTTTTTAGCCGCTGGTGGAAGTAAGTACATGCTTCTATTTCTGGATATTTTATCCATTGTAGGAATACAGTTGATTTTTTTTTCTAACTAGTTCCACTGAAAATGAATAACTGAAAATTTTTATTTGCGTCCCACAGGATTCAAAAGACGTGCTTATTACAACCTAACATTCAGTGTCATCCTTCTTGTTTTTTATTTATGATCCACACCATTCAAAACACATCCTGGAAACAAATACCTTTATTCTAAAATGTAATGTTCACCGTAGAATGTTCTGTGCGTATTTATTTTTATTTACTTACGTAATTTCGAGACCAAATTACTAATCAAAGAAAGAAAAACTAATTCAATCACTTAATTCTTTAAACATTTCAGTTAAAAATTGCGGTCAGTATCCTCGTTAGGTATGAGTAGGAATTTTTAACATAATGAAATGTCAAGTTCACTTTTTTTTTAAATGTGATACCCATTAACGCACCCTATTTTAAAACCACACACCAATTTTGCTGGGTGCCATATGGATGTGTCTTTGCTGAAGTTGTTGTTTTTTCTACTTCAGTTCGCGGTGTTTCTTCCTTTAATGAAGGGGTCGGATGCATTTGGCACACTACCTGCAAGAGCTTAGCTGTGTAACTTTGGTAAACACACTCCATCATTCGTTTTACTTACACAGCAAGGATTTCTATTGGAGGTTGGTGTAACTGCACATCTCAGACAAAGCTGATATTGGAGGCAATTGTTTCTGAATTTCCACTCTGTTCCTTTGCCCCTTACGTTGCATTACGGTCATCCGTGAATACGACAACTTTGAATGCAAATCAGAGATATTCTTTTTTTGCCAAAGGAAAGAGTATTCTTGGCCCTAACAGTTCATAAAATCCATTTTACCCACCAACGCTAAACATGCAGAACACAAAAAGTAATTTTTTGTATTCATACGAATGTAAAATAAATAAATAAATAAATAAATAAATAAATAAATAAAGGTTTAATCAGTAAAAACTAATAAATTTTGCAGAAATCAGTGAAGAACAAATCTTCTAAATCACATGGCAGACTAACAAGCTAATTATTTTGTGCAACGTACGTCTCATAGTTCACATTCAATTGAAGTGGCGAACTCCTCAAAGAATTTGAAAATTGAATCGTTAAAGAATCAGATATGCATTTTTCAAATTCCATCCGAATACGTAGGCTGGTTGTTAACACACAACAGAAACTACTTACGCAGCAAATGGCCGAGCCAAGGCCCCATGGGAAGGAAAGAATGCTTTTGTATAACGAAGGAGCCTCTCCTTCAGGGTTAACGGCTGAGCTTCGCTGCCAAACCATATCGGATGGTTGGTGGTATTGAGACACGAACCTGAGCGCTACCCGCATCCGATAATGAATTTCTAAGACACAGATATTTGCGTTTTGGCGGCGGTCTTGTCAAATCTCTCAGACAGCCATGTGTTTTAGAGAAGACATATCCGGAGGAAATTTACTGCAGGTGAAAGGAGAAAATCGTTGGTGGGAGGACAAGCAGACAGTTAAGCAGTTGTAGTGGGGGACTAAGCGTCGTTCTCTCTTCTTGAGGGGAAAATTTCTGGTAGCTTCGATCAGCTGGAAGTTTTCTTCTGTTCTCTCTCCTGTCACAGTGGCACACACTCAAAGTTAGTGGGATTCCTCCCCATTAGTACAGAGAAATACTTCAACCCATTTCCATCCCATCAGCGCGGAGAAATAGGCTCTTCTATCTTCCACTTTTTACCTCGAGTATAGGCACTGTTTAGGACCAAGTGTTGCCGTACATGGTCATCGTGTATTCGGATGGGCCTGCTATCTACACGGATGGTTCGAGGATCCTCTTTCCGCGAAATTTCCCCAAAAATCTCATCGGCCATTTGTCGGATGCAGTAACGCACAACATTTGTCGGGCCACGCCAGTACTGTCCTTCATCACCCAACTCTGTGACGTCACTGTGTATAGCTGTTACATACCACCCGAGGATACCTTCCGCAGTCAAGTGGAGTCCATGCAAAGCCGCGTGTAAATGGATATCGCGGCAAAGTAATCATGTAATGGTTGATCAGTGTATTTTAGTTAGCTATTTTTACGCATTTTTAATTCAATTCAAGCAGGTAACCGCATCTCGCAGAGTTTCCCCCAAATAGGGTTTAGACGCCGTTACCTTGGCCCTAGGGATGCTTAAGAGTGCACGATAGGGAAGAGCCGATTGGCATCATGACAGAATGCGAACCGATACCACAGCAGAAGGTACACTTCAAGAGGGAAGGAGCGGGTAACCTTATTTTTAACGGGGTTTCCAATATCCAGGCACCGCCAGGTTAACGTGCTCTCCGAAGCACAGCTAATTTTTGTGATTGAAGCTGTCAGGACGGGATCGAACCCTCAACCAACGGAACATCAACCAACCGCTCTTACCACTGGGCTATCGCGGCGGCCCTCTTTAACGCATTTTATTTTAACCATATATTATAAATAAACTACATTTCATTACTTTTCCAGGGAAAATCAAAAATAACATTACAAGAAGCAACATAATTCTTTTCACCCATTGCAATTATGCAAAACGATTTCAAAACTGAACATTTAACAGGAGAATCAATCTAAGTGTGGACACTATCCAAATAAAAGTCAAAAACTTTCCCTTTCAAGAACATTTTCTCCTCGCAGAAATATATAAAAAGCGCCCACATTATATCCTATTTATGCATTTATTCCACCATGGCTCTCAATTATTCTTTTCTGTTTCAAAGTTTCGTGCATTGATTAAATGTTTATGTAAATAAATGGTTTCGACATGAAGATGTGGAAAACTCTGCTATTATTGAATAAAGATGCTGTGAACGAATTTATGATTTTCCTCGGATCTTATCTCCTAACTTCTGAATAAATACGCCCCCGTTTTCGAAATCTCCTAGCCTTTATCACCTGCTACCGCTATTAAGTTTGCGCGTACACATTTTCTTTATTATTAAAATATACAACAGCAATCATCGCTTCTAAGTTATCGGTGTTTAAAGACATGTGACTAATATAACGGACAATAAAGAGCTGATAGAATAATTTAAAACAAAACCACTTCAATCAAACGGAAAATTCATAAAATAAATAAAACTGGCTTACTAAAATGCGAAAAAGAAAATTTACACACAAAGAGTTTTTCCGGAAACGAATAAATTTGGAGCTAGAAATTGATTTTGCATATAATTCCTCCGTAATTTGTGAAAATAAAAGCCTTTTGTACGAAAGACTACTAAGATGTCGAACTCGTTAAATAGCAGCATTGATTTAAAGAAAGGACAGCCAAATCTAACACTTTTTCTTAATGGTACATCAATATTATGCGTCCTATTTTTATTCCGCCGAGATTTAGTGAAACTTATGGGAATTTAAGGCTGTACGCATCCGCCCAGCTACAAATTTGGGGTGACTGGATCCACGTATGGAGACAGATAACACCGTATAGCGCCACACACGTGATTCATTCAATAGTCGAACCCGAACGCAGCTCGAACGATGAGCCAAAAGCGACATCTGCGACCACTCGGACATTTGGGCGGCTACATCCTATGTGTTTTGTTTTTGCAAGAGTGCTAGCAGAGAAACCAAGGATCATCGGATATATCGGCATATTAATATCCCCCACAAACACACACACACGCACAGGTACATGTATAGTATCTTTTAAAACAAATCTCACCTTAATGGTGTTTCTAAATGAGACCGAAGACCTGAAAAAGTTACTTCCATTCATTTCTTACAACCAGCTGCTACATCAGACCAGCGAAATGAACGGGACGCATTAGTCTGTTTATAACGAAGTAAATTTCTTCGTCATTTCTGTCCACGCCAGGATTCGAACCCGGGTCCCCTCATTCCGGAATAAGTTGCTCTACCAATTGAGCTACGCGGACGTTTTATTCTGATTCCTATCTGCCTTTATGTCGTGTGCGTCCTTCTGGCAGGTACGTCACATCTCCTGGTACGTTACAGATTCACTAGTTGAAGCAACCGGCATTCATATATAGCGAATCTGAAAGTTTTTAAATCCTGTGATGGTTATATTCAAATTAATCGGAAACTTTAAACTTGGTCGTTCTGGGTGGTGTAGTGGTTAGAGAACACTCGGGCGCTATCCGGGACACGCGGGTTCGGTTCCCGCTCCAGGACGACGAAATTTTTAAGTTTTCGGATATTATTTGACTTAAAATCCATGTCATAATTATGCCAATAAACGGATTCACATCTTCCAAATTTGTACTTATAAGGAAGTAAATTTCTACGTCATTTTTGTCCACGCCGGGGCTCGAAACCGGGTCCCCTCATTCCGGAATAAGTCACTCTACCAATTGAGCTACGCGGACGTTCGTTCTGACTGCTATCTGCCTTTATGTCGTGTACGTCCTACTGGCAGGTACGTCACATACTCTCTAATTCATTATTAAAAAAAATTCCATTTCATACAAGAATGGTTTTATGGAAGAAGCAAGGGTGACAAGTACGCAATTTTGAGAGAAATATTTCAATTGCTCTACAATTTATGCACTTCCTTTTCTTCTGGGAGTTAATGATCCTTGTAAACAACTGCTGTTAATCAACTATTCTGTGCTTAATACATGATAACTGGTTTCAGGGAACGGGAGGAATCAGTTCCAAATGATCGGATTCGAATCCGGTCCGAATTTGGATGATTAGACCAAATCCCGCGCTTCTGAACACCCGACCAATGGGGTGGTAAGGCTGAAAACCATGATCCTGTACCGCCTAACTGCAGGCTCCGCAGGGATCTATAGAACTCTGTGGTCACGTTTACTGAGGTAAACGTTGCGCTAATATTCCCGATCGAGGAGCCACAGATACGGAACTATGTACGGGGTGGTTGTAACCCCCCCCCCCCCCATTAAAAAAAAAAGACAAATATATTTCTAAAGACGTTCTTATTCACTGGCACGAAATATTGAGGCCTTTTATAAGTGTGCCGAACTTTTCAATTAATCAGTACTCGAAAATCTTAAACGTCCTTATATCTACATGACGCATAAAACAAATTTTACGAAGTAGTTTCATACAAGTAAGTACATCGTTTCAAACGCACACACAAACACATTTTTGCAACTCAACAATGAAATTGTACACAAGAAAATGCTGGAAAGTTTCCAGAAATTTTCGGGCATCTGAAACGCAAATACAAAATTACTCTAGCTACCGGGCGAAAATGACTTCAAATAATCAAAGACCGGAAAATATGGAAAATCTTGGTAGCACCATCCGTTGTAAAAATAATTTCATTACGCGTCTGCTGAAACTTTGCGTGGTAGCATCCACAAACAAAGAAATACACCTGATTTTCAAACATGTTTGAAAAATCAGGCGTATCTCTGAAAGGTTTTAAATACATCCCCTTCACAACGGATGCGTCCAGCAGCGTTCGACATTAAAATGCACCTAAACTGCTTCTATTTCGGTATTTGTATTTAAATAATGCTTCGAGCATGGAGGCTAATTGAGATCCACGTGCTCAACCAGCAAAGAAAGACGCGTGAAATACGAAGACAAATTGGAGAAAAAACGTAAGCACTTGTTATCAGATGATGCTCAAGAGCATTGTAACCGAGAAAAAAAAACAGGTCGGGTAAGTGCTGGACTTCAATTAATTAGGGGTAGTCATTAGTGAGTTGAAAACCTTTAATCGCAAGTTAAAGTACAGTGCCAGTGAAACAGAAAAAGCTTTGTGTCAGCTATGCGAAGCTGCATCAATTTAAAGAAGATTCGTCGATAAAGAAGCCAGCATGAAATAAGCAGTAAGTATTTTTTTTGAGAGCATTGTTTAAGATTATTTACCCTTCCCCCTGGCAAAGTAAGAAAAAAGGGGAAAAAAAACCTTTTTTCTTCAACATTAAATTGTGCAACAAACAATAGAACTATCGATGATATTTTTTTATGTTCAGACTGACTCATTTTACATACGCTGCTCGATGCTAAAATTTCCCCACACAGAAAGAGAACTAAATACCCCGAAAATCAATAGAGACATAGAATATGAGATGGATAATATACTGGTGTACAAAATTTAAGGACGAAATGGAAAAAGTAAAATAACGCCGTAAATAATACCACTACTTAAACTCAAATTAACTCAAGACCGTATCTAGGAACACATGCGTACTAATGGAACATGACGTGTGGTTTGCGTGACGCGAGAACAAAATGCGATCACGCAGTCAAATAGCATTAGTAGAGCGGACGTCACCGGACGGTTGCGTTAAGAACTACAGACATTCTATTGTATTTGCTTTGAGCTAGAGACGACGAAATGGCCCGTCGAGAACATCTTCATGATTCTACTGGTGGTCGAATAATTGGGAGGCTCGAGGAGGGCTGAACTGTGATGAGTATGGCCTAGCATCGTATCGCGTACGTGGTCGGCCTTCAGGATTGCAGGTACAGTTGTGCGAAACATCGGTGGTGGTCGTCCACGAAAAACCACCTCAAGTGAGAACCGCTATCTGATACTACAGGCCAAGAGGGATCGAAATCAGACAGCAAGTAACCTTACAAAACAACTGCACATCAGCATAGGACGCACAATATCGGGGTTTACAGTGGCCAAGCGACAACACAAATGTGGACTGTTTGCCCGACGGCCAGTACGCTGAGTTCCGTTAACAACTCTTCACCGGAGACACCGTTTACCATAGTCCAGAGAAGATAAGGATTGTGCATTAAAACAGTGGGGTACGGTAATCTTTACTGGTGAGAGTAGATGTAGTGTCTCCAGCTAATCTGACGTGATTGAGCACTTGGTATCGCCACGGAAACATAAATGAAAGGGATAGATATGGCGGCCGTGGTGTTTTCGTATGGGGAGGTATTCTGATCGATGGACACACAGAGCTCTAGATACCGGAAGAAGATAAACCGGTGAGCGCTACTGTAATGAGGTAATCTTTCCTCATGAATGAAATACGAGATTACACCATTGTACAATACACGCTTGGAAGATGTGAATCCGTTTATTGGTATAAATATAACATGGATGTTAGGTCAGATAATATCCGAAAACTTGAAAATTTCATCGTCCTGGAGCAGGAATCGAACCCGCGTCTCCCTGATAGCGCACGAGTATGCTAACCACTTCACCACCCAGAAAGATTATATTCAAATTGATCGGAAACTTGAAACTTGGTCGTTCTGGGTAATGTAGTGGTTAGCATACTCGTGCGCTATCCGGGAGACGCGGGTTCGATTCCTGCTCCAGGATGATGAAATTTTCAAGTTTTCGGATTTTATCTGACTCAACATCCATGTCATATTTACACCAATAAACGGATTCACATCTTCCAAATTTGTATCTTTCCTCATGTTTGTCTATTCCGAGATTTCATTGGCCCAAAGTTCGTGTTAATAGACGACAACGCTCACTCTACCGTACGGTGGCTGTTGATGTGCTGTTGGAAAATGAAGACACTCAGGGGATGGGTTGGCCAGAATGTTCCCCCAACCTAAATCCTATACAACATGTGTGGAACGCTCTAGTGAGGCGCGATGAGGGCACGACAACAAACATGGGAAAGTGTGCAACAGCTGAAGACGGTGGTGACGGAAGAATGGGCCATATTACCGCAAAAACCCGTCAGTAACCTAGTGATAAGTATGGACCAGACGGTACAAATAATGCATCGACGTTACGGGTGATCACATCCCCTAATGAGGACCTCCTCTTCCTTTCATACTGTATAATATCTTTGGCAGTGATGCATCTGTATCATGGCACCTAGTGCTATTTAGCCAATTATGAATAAAGTTCCACTATATCCTTTAGTATATGCAGTTGTGAAGGAAATTGATGATTTAAGCCTTTTATTGCACGATGAGAAGATGATAATAAAATAAGTGATTCATAAAAGACAACTTATAGCTATCACAAATTAAAAGATGGTAGTTCAAAACACATTAGGTCCTTTCATTCCGCATCGGAATCATCATCAGATGTAGTGAAGGGCGAGCGTGTGAGTAGTTACTAGATATAATGTGGAACTGAAGTCCAAAGAATCGGCAGATTGGTCTGAATGGCGCAGACTCAGTACGGGGATATGACGTTGATGGAACTGATGATGGTGAGGTCGAACGAGGTGAAGTTATTCCGCCAAAACATAAGGCTCGATAGTCTGTTTCCATGGTAACGGAATAACAAGAGGAGTATCTTCGTTACAGCAATTATTGGTACGATTAAGAATAAACAGACTTTCGGTAAACAGAGTGAAGGACTTAGAACAAGGCGTGGCTAAGAGACGTCTCATTCCATACCGGGTAATATACCCTTTCATTGACCAGTCGTGAAAAGGCAGTAGCGCTGGATCCGGTTTTAACATTATATTTATGTTCCGAAATCCTCACTTTAAGAGATCTGGTGGTAGAGCCTAATATTCACGGTCTGGGCAAGTGGGATCAATTGGCTTAATGGTGTAGACACCATGGTGGGTGTGTGTTTCCACGGGATCACGATCATTCTTGATGTAAGAGATCAGATTACGTGTCTGAGTTCCAAAGTCCAAGTTGAACCGACGACAAATATTTTTGAGAATGTTTGTCATTTTAGGAACGTAAGGTAAAGAGCCCACATATTTTAAATAGTTTCTTTCACGATTTAAAAAAAGAAAATGTTGACCTCCAAACATTCCGGATTACCTTTTGAACTATATAGTATGGGTATTGCGTAATGAAGATACTCTTCTTGTTATTCCATTACATGACTATCGAGCCTTATGTTTTGTAACAGACTATCAACCCTTATATTTTGACGGAATAACTTCACCATCATCAGTTCCATCAATGTCATATGTTCGTATTGAGTTTGAGTCATGCTGAAAGAACTTCAGCCTAAGGACCATGAATGAGTGATATTAAAGCCGTCACTACTTTAGATAAATGGTGTAACTTTCAGAATACGAATACTTTTGAACACCATGTATCAGTTCTAACGAATTTTCAAACTTCGTCACTTCCGTTTTTGGAAACATTCTCCTCCCTTATCAAGCTTAAGTGCAGACATTTATTGGGAAAGATAGTGAGAACATCGCTGGAATAAAAGATACGATTACGGAAAAAATCTTCGCTTCGACCGACTTTCGTTTTCGAAAACTTTTTCTTCCACTTTTACGGTAAAATGTAGTACTTGTGGAATGAAACAGTAGGTAACAACAATACTGAGCAGAAGAAACATCGCGAGATAAAAAACATACGATCACTGGAGAAATCTTCGCTGCGTCTAACTTCCGTTTTCAAAAGCTTCGAAGGACGGAATTCCACCCTCAAACCGAAAAGGAATGTTCCTCCTCCACCAATCATCTCAAAATTTCTGTTCAGTTGTTCATGGATCTTGAATATACCCAAAATGATAACGAAAATGGCGGAACTCCTTGAATCCACGGAAGAATCGCGTGTCTGAAGACTACAGGGAAATCTTCGCGCCGTCTTTACTTCCGTTTTCGGAAATCGTTGACCACAGTTTCATGCTGAAATACAAACATTTATGCAATAAAATGATATTTAACAACATTACTGGACAAAGGCAACATCCTTAAAAAAAAAAAAAAGAAATTACGATTACGGGAAAAATCTTCACTCCGTTTAACTTCCGTTTTCGAACGTTTTGCAAGACAAAATACAGTCACCAGACGGAAAAGAGCCATCTGTACCCCCTCCATTTTTTCCTTACATTTTGCTGACTGCAGTACATCTGACAGCTGCTGGGGTGTGCATGGTGGAGGATCCATAGAGCGAACAACACGATCGAGGTGGTCCTATACATGCTCAACTGGGTTTAAGTCTGGGGAAATAGGGGGCCAGGGAAGTACTTTGAAGTCTTCAACGTGCTCTTCCAACCACTCTCGGACATTTCTAGCTGTGTGACACGTCGCATTGTCGTGCTGGAAGATTTCATACGCCCCAGGGAAGACAATCAGCATGTGTGGTTGTACGTGGCATGCAAGGATGGGCTCATAATTAATTCGGTCCATAGTGCCTTCCCACAGGTATGAGTGAACCCAGGAAATGCCACGAAAGTATTTCCCAGACCATAACGCTGCCCCCACCAGCTTGTGCTCTTCCAGAAATGGTTGAAGCGTATTTGTTCTCCGATGTTTCTGGCCTTATGCGGCAACGTCCATCCTTTCGATGAAGTAGAAAAAGTGACTCATCGGAGAAGGCAATCCTTTGCGAATCAGCGGAGGTCCAATTCCGATACTGCCGTGCAAAATTAAGCCCTTGCTGCCGATACACCTTCTTTAGCATAGATGCAGTGACCATCCGTCTGCATGGAAGCCCTATACGCAACAGGGTTCCCTGCTACACACTTCATGTAGCGCCAATGTTCATTCGGCCAGTGAGTTGCTCCACTACAGCGTGTCGATCGGCCCTCACGCACCTTCGAAGCCGACGTTCACCTCTCACGCCAATGGCGCGTGGTGCTCCGCAGTTTCCACATCAGGTATTCGCAATGGTTCCATTTCTCCAATCGCGATACACTTTAACCACAACAGCACGCGAACAGTTCACAAACTACACTGTTTCAGAAATACTGCCACCCTTGGCCTGAAAGCCGATAATCATCCCTTTTTGCAAATATAATAAATCACGCCATTTATCCGTGACAGCAACGAGCGATATGTTTCAGCACACCTTATGTGCCCTCCAAGCTATCTCACGACACGTGCCTTCCTTCATTGGTTACCTGCTGTTGACGTCAAAAGGAGGAGGTGTTCACAATAATGTGACTCGACTGTGTATAATATAATATATTAATAATTATAAATATTGTTTTTGAAAAACTAAACAGTCGAAATACTTGCTATTGCCGCCGCCATAGTGTAATAAATACTCACTTTAATGACTCACATATCTTCTTTCATTAGTTTTACGACAATAGCATTCATTAATCCACCTACTTAAGTACCTCTCAATGCCATGGATTAGTAAACCTTATTGTATTTGTTGCTATGATTTAAATCCCCTTTGGTATGTACCGGACTGTGGCTCGTTGTAGACGCGAGTAAATGTAATGTGTTGTACGTAAGTAAATGTATGGTCTCAAATCACTGATTTTATTTCACACCCACAAAGATACTGGCGTGCGAAAGATGCATAGCACAAATTATCTACAAAGAGATTTTTTGATTTTGCCATTGGCAAAATCAAAAAATCGCCAGCAGTTCTCATGCTAACTATTATACATACTTCTGTCTTTTGCAGTGCACTGTATTTCTACCACGAGACACAACAGCCAGTTTCATTTGGATAGCTGTAAGTAGTAGAGGGACTGACCCTGCATTTTTCAGTTTTCCTAATGCGAAAGTTTCCCCTGCGTAGCGTAATATTCGTAGAAAACTACTTGTTGCATAGTTCAAAAAATTACCTCTTTCTGGGAAGCAGGTTTAAGAATTTTGTCAAACAACGTGCTAAGTTACACCGGTACTTTTCTGTCGCTTTACTTTTGAGATCTCGTGTTAGTTCTTATTCGTGGCAGGCTGCAATACATTTGAGAAGGAGCAAAAAGAAAATGGAACAACATCAGAGATCTACTTTGAGAATGAATGGTTGTATACCAATGTCTAAACTCTTTTTGTGTATGCAGACATTCTTGTGCACATGACGCTGAAAGATTGACCAGGAAAATGGAAATTCGGCAACTGCAAATTTATAAATCTCGTATCTTCCGTTTCTTCGCGTTGGGGGTAATAGAGTATAATGCTAAAAGTTTTTTTTTTTTGATTGGAGGTTTAACGACCACCGTGAGCAACTCAATGGGCTATAAGCAGTCGCCCGTCCCTAATTTAAGGTCACTGGTTCCAGGGAAGGGAGAGAGCCAGTGCCGTAAGACAAACACAACATCCATGCCTGAACGGGATTCGAACCCGGACCCGTTACGGACGAATGATCAGAGGCCAACGCCTTAGACCACTGCGCCACCGGGGCGGCACCTAAAAGTTTCAATCGCAGGGAAAATAGTTTCGACGATTTTACTCTCTAAAGATTGAAAAAAATCCTGTTTTCTATCAAATGAAAGCATCCTGGAAAATGGACAGAGGAAGATGGTAAAGAATGTACAAACTATGTTTTAAATTATCAGCATTTCTTTGGCAGATGTCAAGGAAGAGCAATTTAAGTGCGCTAATTGAAGCTCGCCTGTATTTTCTATTTGATATGCGATTTGTTTCGAAGCAACAAAAATTGTATTTCTTTGATTTAAAAACTTCCGTTTAAATAATTCGCACCGGGGTTGATGAAAACCTGGTAACTATTTTTCGAAACTGTTCCTAAAAAGAACGGAGTTGCCAACATTCCGTCTCTCGCCATTGTCTTGTAATTCCCTTTAATAAAGTATAATTCTGCGCAGTTGTATAATACATGCTTTTAACGTGAACCTTTTCTTTTGACTTTAGTTATAAAGGGGCTGCATAACAAGATGAGACATTATTCCACTTTCGCGTCCTTTTAGAAGTAAAACAGAAAAAGAAACGAAAGAAGAATCCCATTTTGTTTGCATTTGCATCAACGTCAGTTAATGTGGAAGATCTTTACAATAGAAGGGGATCTGTTTTTGAACAGACATAGCGGCATCTTCGCCAAAAAAAGAAGAAAATGGAGTGCACTCGGAATAAACCTTTACTGTCATCACTGCCGCTGTTTAATGTCGCATTTTATTCGGGCCTCTAAACTTGGCTTCACCCGAGCAAGAAATGTAATTTTTTCCCCTGCCTTGGAAATGAAACATCTTCCTACTCGGGTGGACTATCTCTCTCTCTCTCTCTCTCTGTTTATAGTCATTATGCGAATCGATTCTTGTGTTGGTGAGTAGAAAGAGGCATGGGATGGATTCGGTGAAGACATGACTAGACCTCGGTCCGCATTGCCTGATCTCCTCCTCCCAAGGGGACAGCACTGAGAGAGTGAATGATACACCTGCCGGACGCAGCGCTGCTGAATAATCCATGTTCCATGATTGCAAACACGCGGGCACAACTCCATTTGCACTAGGGATATTGTTTTTGTCTCTTGTCCATCCGCATTTCCCTTGCTACTATTCACTCGAATTTATTCGGTATTCTTCTCACAGTTTTCAAAAACTCGAAGCCGCTTTTTTTCCACTGCGTTGTTTCGCGCGCTTCCTTATTCTTTCCTCCACACACTTCACCTGACAATACAAGTTTGTCTGGGTGTACGAATCATCTGGGAGTTTTGTAACACAGACAGAAGATATTCTCCAGAGACTGGGATCATGCAAACTGCGTCGATAGGCAGGAATACGATCGAAATAATTCTCCTGCTTAAAAAAGGGGGAAGAAAGGAAATCCTTTCTTTCTCGAAGAAGCTCAAGGCTTCAGACTACCTTGTAAGTCATCCCCATTTGCTGTTAGGTACACAGAGATGGACGATATTTACTTTAAGTACTACAAAACCCTACATCTAAACACATAATTAATTTCTTTCTTTCTAATTCCCTACTCTTTTTTTTTACAGGTTTCGGTTTTCGTCATCATAATCAAATTTGACTAATATTCTTAGGTGGTTTTGGTATGTTGAAAGAATGAGTGACGGGGTGCTGACAAAGAGACTTGTTTCAGCCCAAGTGCCACGGAAGAAAGGTAGAGGAAGGCCAAGGAAAGCATGGGAGGACCAGATTAAGGAGTGTCTGCATGAGAAACAGATTATGAGTATTAAGTACAAAAGGTCTTGTGTGGTGGGTGTTAACGAGGCTCGAGCTGTGTGCCAAGATCGTTGTAAATAATACACCAACAGTAAGTAAATTCTATAAGTTTTGAAGATGACAATCCGATTTTTGGCGTAAATGTGACAAGGATGGTAAGTCAGATAATATCCGAAAACTTGAAAATTTTCATCGTCCTGGAGCGGGACACGAACCCGCGTCTCCCAGAAAACGCCCGGGTATGCTAACCACTACACCTCCCAGAACGACCAAGTTTCCGATCAATTTGAATATAACCATCACAGGATTCGCTAGTCGAAGCAACCGGCATTCATGTTTAGCGAATGTGGAGGTTAAGAATCTTATCCCGTGTTTGCCCGGAGAAGCAGATGAATCATGAAAGAAATACGGGATTACGCCATATAATACAAATTTTGAAGATGACAATCCGATTTTTGGCGTAAATGTGACAAGGATAATAAGTCAGATAATATCCGAAAACTTGAAAATTTTTTATTGGTGTAGGGGTTAGTATACCCGGGCGTTTTCTGGGAGACGCGGGTTCGTGTCCCGCTCCAGGACGATGAAAAAATATTTCAAGTTTTCGGATATTATCTGACTTACCATCCTTGTTACATTTTCGCCAAAAATCGGATTGTCATCTTCAAAATTTGTATTATATGGCGTAATCCCGTATTTCTTTCATGAAGTAAATTCTAGTTCTATCAGTTAAATGTTTACTTGGCGGATGGTCTTTCTTTGAGGGGGCTAACCTCTGAATCTCAGAGAACAGCTTAATTATATGTGTGTATGTTTGTATGTATGTATAATCAAATTGAATTTTCCTGACTACAGATCATGAATCGAAGATTCAAAATTTTAAAGGGAAGTTTCAGTAACTTTGAAACCCGTCTTCGGTTACTGGTCCCTCAAATGATTTAGTCGCCCGTATCCATTTCTCCGAAACTTGACAGACGAGAAAGCCGTAGGTCCAACAGTCTTGAAATTAGGAATGAACAGATGTTCAGGTAGGAAAGTATTAAAGCAAAAGCAATGGGATATTAGAGGTAGAGTGCATGCACTGCCTTAGGCTATGTGCTAAGTTAGGAAACAGTTTATTTTATTTAAGTTTTATTCATACATTTTTTTATTTTGGTGTTTATTTCATTTTATTTTATTTGCTTTAATGATTTAGTTTGTTACACTGGTTTTATGTTTAATTATGAGTTTGCGGAAGCGGTAATATTTTTAACATTATTTGCGCTAAATGGGGCTATCTTAGTGTAATTTAATTAGTGTCCTTAATTTCGAAGCAGGTATCATGCATTAGTTTGACATATTACAACTTGCTCATTTGATTAAAAAGTTTTAGTTTGTTTCATGTTTGCATGATTTGGGTAACGAATTTTCCTGACCAAACATTCTTTGAATTTATAGTAGCAACGAAACAGGAGGACGAACACGTAATAATGAGATGTATCATACTCCGAAAGCACAATTTCATATGTGTACCACACCCATCGACAAGCTTGCCCTACCCACCACAGTAATGAAATTAGCCAAAAGTCCCTGCGAGCTATAAATACGTCAGATAGCGACCTACTGTAAAGGGTGGGCCTCGGGTGGCCTAGTGGTCAACGTTCGTGGCTGCCACGGTGAAAACCTCAGGTTCGATCCCAGGCAGGTACGAACGCTCGAACCACTAAATATCCGCCGTGCGTCGGATGAACACGTTAAGCCGTAAGACCCCGGATACTGCCCCCCCTCTCCCGTAATAAATAAGGGAGTCTTCTTACCCCTTTCTAACTCGCTTCCGTGACACTTTCCTATTGGGCACTCTAGCCAAAATCTCCTAGCTTCCTATTTCTAAGGGTTGCTTAAGGCCTGAGGTCAGACACTCTCTTCCTAAAATCCTCTAAATATGATTTGATACTGTACAGAGTGGCCGCGGATAACCTAGTGGACAACGTCCGTGACTGCCACGGAAAAGTATCAGGATTGGTCTCGAGCAGGTACGAACACTCGAACCGTTAATATCCGACGTGCGTTGGACAGTTTAGTCGACAGACCCAGATGCCCCCCTCCCGTTACAATCATATGCAACAGTTTAAGACTACCTGTTGGTATTAGGAGATTTCTGCCGATTGCGTCGGCTACTCTCTGTATTACTCAACGTCTTGTCGGTGTAGTATCATCCTACAGGGACAGCTGTGACAGAGTTGGGGGAAGCGTGCGAGCGTCAGTTTGCTTCTGGTTTTCATCCTGAGAGGTTTTGTACGCATTTTCTATACAGCGAAAAACGGGCAAAAAAGCGTCATTAAGTGTTACTCAGAGGGCATACAAATAGTGACTTTATATAATGAAGGATACTCCGAACGTGACAAAAGCAGAAAGGTGAATGTGAGAAAGACAGCCATTCATAATACGATCATGAAATAACTAGATATACAGGCGAATTTAGCAACCGAAAGGGAAATAGACTTCCAAAGAAAACAAATCCACGTGATGACAATTCCATAAAGCGAATAGTTATGCGTTCTCGGAGGAGTTCGTGCAAGAAAATCAAGGCCTTTCTACATTCAAAAGAGTGTGATATTAGTATCAGCACAGTTTCCCGCGTCGTCTTTGCAAAGATTTTGGATTAAAACCTTATAAACCTGCACATAAACCTAGACTAACCTCTGTCATGAAAAAGAAGAGACCCCAGTTTGCGGAGCGTCATCAATCGTGAAATGCTGAAAGTTGGAGCCAAGTTCGTTTTTCCGATGAATCAACTGTGCGTCAACTTGAATCACGTGCGTCAATTTGACACGGCGAAAGATGCAGAAGTGCGTCAGAAACTTGGGTACGACGACCAAAAGGCTAAAGGTTTGATGAAAAACACACCGTTAGCACCGTGAGATATCCGCCTAGTTAGATGATATGGAGTGTTATGTCAGCATCCTGTCTTGCTTCATTATCCTTTTTGCCGACAGGCACTACCATCACTGGTCCTTTTTACGTGAAAATGTTGCGTGGGAAGCTGTTAACTCATAAGCAAGTGCACAGATGCACAATCTTTATGCAAGATGGTGCTCCATGCCACAGATCAAAGACAGTAAAGGACGGCCTGTGGAGGAAAAACCTAACTGTGCTTGACTGGCTCGGTAATAGTCCCGACCTTACAACCCCATTGAAAATTTGTGGACTATTTTAAAAGACAAGGTAGCAGAGAAACAGTCATCGAATTCCCAAGCTTTGATTGACGCGATAAAGTACGTATGGTGCAAAGACATTTCAAATGACTACTACAAATCCCTCATAGAGAGTATGCCACATCGTATTCTGTCTATTATAAAAAACAAAGATGGCCACACAAAGCAGTGATTTCGGTCTTTTTTGTGTTCTAAAGAATGCAAGTATTCATCTGTGGTGTCATTTTTTTTCAAATATCTAAAGAACGGACAATTTGCAAAAGAGAGGAAACCAATAACTTGCTTCATCCACGTTTATTCTGGGACTTGAAAAATCTTGGGAGCGACCAACTATGTCTGCCCGAGCAGTCACCATCATGGCTCAGATAACTGGGTATAGAAGAATCAAACGACACTGAAACTTGACGACAGAGCCAACAAAAAAGATGTCTTATGCCCAAATTAACCACTAATCTGATTCATGTGACAGAAAAAGGGGTAAGTCTAAAGGTTGAGGGCTTTTTTCAGGGAGGAGGGGAGGTGGGTGGCAGGGTTAGGAGCGATAAAAAAATTCAGGACACAATTTTTCTTAAATTTTTGGACAATTTGAGGACATATTTTTTGCGGACCTGGCAGGTAAATTAAATCAAATATTGGTACAAATGCATGTTAGTCTTTTACTAAAAACCTATCTAAATTATTGCCCAGTTGTTAGCAGGAATTTTGTTCACTTTTAAGGTTAAGAACGCCATTAAAGTTTCAATGGCTAGGTTTGGCCTAAATTCTGTTTGACTATTACGGACAATGCTAACAATTTTTCCGCAGTTGCATTACTGTGTGGCACAACAAGAATACCATGTATCAGGTGGGGTAAAACTTCATACTTTTTAGCACCAATTGCACCAGTCATTTTCAAAATGTTTGACCATGCGGTATCAATTGTAGGACTATTCGAAACACCTTCTTCAAACTTATCAATTTGATATAAGGCAAACTCCAATTCCAACTTGTCCAGATCACTGTCACTAACAACAGCAGCTGAGGAAATATTTGCTAAGTACATTACTGAAGAAAAGGAAGTTTCTTTTATTCTAATTCCTATATCAGCAACTTCTGCGTGCAGCAGAAATTCATTTTCTGTCAGAATTTTTTCAAAATATAGTCATATGTAACAGTTAACAACAACACAGCATAGTCAGAACATAGCGGGGAAAAATTATGATTACAGGAGAAATCTTCGCTTCGACCGTGTTCCGGTTTAGGAAACTCTTTCCTCCATTTTTAAGCTGAAATGTAAGTATTTATGGAATAAATGGATCTTTAAGAAAAACATTGGGCAGAAGGAACACCGCGAGAGAATATTACTCCAACTAACTTCCGTTTCCGGAAGATGGAATTTCGTCCTCAAACGGACCCCCCCCCCTGCCCCCAATTTCTGCTCAGTTTGTGCATCGATCACGAGAATTGCCCCAAATGGTGACGGCTGACGTAATTCCGGGGCCCGGCGCCGTACATTCTTTCCACTTAGCTTCAAACAAGCAAAAGCAATTCCTTTTCCTCAGAAAGAAAGAAAAAAATAAGAAAGAAGCAGAAAACTGCGTTACGAACTTTGTTCAGAGGCTTCGGGCCGGCGTAATGCTGGCCCGAAGCCGTGCTTTCTTTCTACTTAGCTTTCAAACAAGCAAAACCCATTCCTCCTCCTCAGAAAAAAAAAATAGATAAGAAAGAGTTGCGTCACGAACTTTGTTCTGAGGCTTTGGGCCGACGTTACCCTGGCCCGGTGCCACGCTTTCTTTCCAGTTAGTTTTCAAGCAAGCAAAACACATTCCTTCTCCTCAGAAAAGAAAAAAAGAAACAAACAAAAAGGTGCGTCAAAAACTTGGTTCAGAGACATCGAGCCGACGCAATCCCGGGCCACAGCGAAAGAAGCACGTGCGGACCAATGTATTCCTGGGTCAAGGCGAAAGAAACACACCGGGCCTACGTGATCCCAGCTTGGCGCCGTGATTTCTTTCCACTTAGCTTTCAAAGAAGCAAAACAAATTATTTCTCCTAGGATAAAAAAAAAAGAAGAAGGAAACAAAGAGCTCCGTCATGAACTTTATTCAGAGGCTTCGGACCGACGTAATCCCGGGCCACGGCGAAAGATGCACGCCGGACCTACGTAATCCTGGCCCGGAGCCGTGCTCTTTTTTATATATACCTTTTCAAACAAGCAAAACAAATTCCCCCTAATAAAAAAAAAGAAGAAAAGAGCTGTGTTACGAACTTTGTTCAGAGGCTTTTACATTGATTAATTAAAAAACCAGTAAAACTTTCTTAATAATAGCGAAAATCTGAATACCCGTAATTTTTTTGTTAGTCATCCGTAATCCCGGTGGAAATCCGTAATAATTATGGAGATTCCGTAATGGTTGGAATCTCTATGCGTCCTCCGTAAGAAGCAGCTTCGCGGCAGCTCGATTCTCGAACGATCTCACAAATACGGGAACACGTTCGCGTACATCGCAAATTACAAAAGTGAGAGTTCTTGGCGATGACGTCACAACGATAGAGTACTCTCTCTCTCTCTCTCTCTCTCTCTCTCTCTCTCTCTCTCTCTCTCTCTCTCTCCCTCTCTTTCGTTCCATTTTTTTTTATTTACGCGGTACTTGTAAACGCTACAAGTACCACTATACATAGTTTACCATTTATTCTTAAAATTTCAGGATTACACTCAAATGTTCATGTTATAGAACAAAAATAAGGACATTTCAAGAAAATAAAAATAAAAATCAGAAACTTCAGGACAACTCCGACCCCTGTGGTGGGTGGGGATTAAAATCCCAGGGAGGAACAAAACACGGAAGAGCACCAAGCACAGGGGCTGAAAGATCAGATCGTATGAAGAGGATTTTAGGAATTGAGTGTCTGACCCCAGGTCTTAGACAACCCTTAGAAATAGGAAGCCAGGGGATTTGGGCTAGAGTGTCAGATAGGAAAGTGACACGGAAGCGAGGTAGAAAGGGGAAGGAAGACGCCCTTATTTATTACCAGGGGCGAGTACCCGGGGTCCGGCGGCTTAGCGTGCCATCCGACGCACGGCGGGTACTTATTGGTTCGAACGTTCGTACCTGGCCAGGATCGAACCTGAGGTTATCTCCATGGCAGTCACGAACGCTGACCACTAGGCCACCCGCGGCTCAGGAGGCTGAAAGGCAGGACAACTTCACTTTTGCTTAGGAATCCCCCCACCCCCACACACACTTACTCTACCTTGATGGAAAAGCGGATGGGGTGCTGATCCTACTCTTCCCTGTATTTAGAATTTGTCAGCAGTGGGAATTTAATCCCCTTAAAGGGGAGAGGAAACGAACATTGTTACTGCTTGCAAGGAAAGAAAATTTGATTTTAACGTGTTTGGGCATGGTAACCAAACAGCATTGCGAGAATGCCAAAAAGGAAGAAAAAAAAAAGAAGGAAGAACAACAACAGCAACAAAAAAAAAACAAAAACGGGAAGAAACAATTAGCCCGAAATTGCACAAAAAGCGGAAAATCGCGGATAAGCGGAAGGTTGGCATCCCTATGTTCTTTAAACAGCTGAGTTGCTTTCTATGCGCATTCTTCCTGACTTTATGACTATAATTTCATCTATCATACTTAAAGAGCTTTCAGCATCAGGGCTATGAATGCACAAAATCAAAGCTTTAACTATTTTAGATAAAAGGTGGAACATTGAGAGGACGAATACTTTTGAACCCCATACCATGCATCAATTCCTATAAATTTTCCAATCTGTCATTACGGTTTTCGGAAATGTTATCAATTATCAAGCTGAAATGCAGACATTCCTGGGGAAACATAACATTTAACAAGAACACAAGGTAGTTGAACATCGCCTTGTTTGTTTTTTTTTGTTGTTTTTTTCTGATTGAAGGCTTAACGACCACCGTCAGCAACTTTATCAACTACAAGCAGTCGCCCGTCCCTAATTTAGGGCCACTGGTTCCAGGGAACGGAGATAGCCAGCACCGTTAGACTAAACACAGCATCCACGCCTCACTGGGATTCGAACCCGGACCCCACTAGGACGAATGTTCATAAGCCATCGCTTAGACCATTGAGCCTTATTGGTGGCAAAAAACAATCGCTTTACGAAAGAAATCTTTGCTTATTCAAACATCCGTTTTTGGAAACTTTTCCACCATTTTCAAAATGATATACAAATATTATTGGAATAAATTTTTAACAATAACACTGAGCAGAAGGCACAAACGTAATTTAAGATTACAATGAAATCTTCGCTCCGTCTAACTTACGTTTTCGAAACTGTTACCGGCAGTTTTTACCTGAAATACAAACCTTCACTGAATAAAATAGTATTTAACAACAATGATGAAGAGAGGGAACATCTTGGTAAAAAAAAAAATAGAATTACGATTACGCGAGAAATTCCCACTCTGTCTGACTTCCGTTTTTGAAAGATGAAAATCCGTCCCTTCAAATTTCTCTTCCCTTCAAATTTCTCTTCAGTTTTGCATCGATCTCGAGAGTGCCCAAATGACGAAAAAAGTGGAACTCCGCGAATCCGTGGAAAAATCTGATGTATGGTAAGGGCGCTACTAAAACTAAATTGACAGAGAAAGTTAGCAACCTAGTGATATGGTGCATGGTAATTATGATAGTTTCAAAGTAGTCAATAAACGAAAATGGAAGTATGCTGGTAATGTTTTCAGAAGATCGTCAGGAGATTGGCTTGTTGCTATGATGGAAGGATACATGAAGAGCGAAAAACGAAGAGAAAGATAAAGACAGAAATGCATTGGTTATTTCAGCTGGCTTTTCTGGTAGACAAACATTCACTAAAATCAAGGGAACAGCACAACAGAAAAGTCATTGGCGATTCATGGCAGCCGACCTCAGCATTGGTTACGGCACCTGATGATAGAGGGAATAAGCATCCAAAGGAATTTCGTCCCTCTGGTTCACCACCTTCCAATTAGTTAGGCAATTATTTTCAGTAATTTTGTAACACAGCCACACATTTTTTTGTTCAAATTGCAACAAAAATATTTGCAGAAACCTTACCTTTCCAATGTATCATGACTTCTCTCATATTACCTATAGAAAGTGCAATTCGCAGCTGGTGCAACTATTGAAATAACAGTTGCAAATGAAAACTCTATTTTAACGATGTTAAATCAAATTATGCCAAATGAAACAAAACACTCCATAACAAGACGGCTTTTTGTCTGACTGATGCAGTTCCGAAATTTGATGAAAACATTGAAAAGACGGAAGTTACAGTTCGTAGGAATTGCACAAGTGTATGCAACTGTGAATAAGTTGTATTTTGTTTAAATTTCAATACTTATCCTCGAGAAATTTGGCACTGAAGATCTATCTCCCGTGTTCTTGTGGTTTAACCCTTTAACGACCATGACCCAAAAAACTTGTATCACTATAAATACCATAACGCCCGAAACTGTCTGTTTGTTCACTTCTTTGTTTAGTAACAACAATAGTGACTGAGGGTGACACCTGGTGATCTCTCATAAGTCGTGCAAATTAGAAGAGCAAATATGGGTAGGAAATGTGACTCACTCTAGACAGGAGTTTCGGGCGGCTATAGTCGTTTGCATATACGGGCTTTTCGGGTGTTATGGTCGCTAAAGGGTCAACAATTAACTGACGCAACTATTTCAAGTACAGCTTGTTTTTAGAGCATCCTTTCCAGCAAATACTACTTAAAACGTCACTCGGATTACGAATGTGTATTCATAACATGTGCGTGGTTCTAATTAATAGGCCAGGTGATGTATTTACAATTGGTACCAATACCATGCAAGAAGACATGCCTCAGAAAAGCTCAAGGACTAATTTAGCACTCATCTGCCTGTAACAACTTATTTAACTATCATGTACCAATATTCTGAAATTACCAAGAATTACGATTTTTTGATAAGCTTACTAAAACAAGAGGTTACTAAAACGATGAAAGTTTTCCGTCTTTAGCACGATTTAATGATTAAAAGATGAGAAATATATACAATTAAAACCATGAGCCCTTTCGAGGCAGCGGCTGCCTCTTCTTCAGATGTAATAAATAGAGACACATTTAATCTATATATAATATAGATCATTGCATTGTGGGAAGCATGGTAAGTTATTAGCCAACAGTAATCTACATGCGCCAAAATGTTGCGTATACTGTTGGCACAATGGTCTGTGAAGAAATAATTGAAATATATTATAGAAATCAATGGTGTAGGGTGCTGTGAACATTCAATTTTAAGTTTGTATTACAATTTATAATTTACTGTTTTAATAACGGATTTCCGAACGTTATGTAACTCATAGGGGGCATGTTCATTATCACATTGCTCACCGGAAGCCTCTATATACACACTTTAAGCAATTAAAAGGTCACCAGGTTTACTAGGAGTATTAATTATTCTTACATTACTCCAGTCGGGATTAAGATCATCTTGTATAACAGATTTGGCTAGGGATGTACAATACATGCCTGTTTTAATATTGTATTTATGTTCTTTAATTCGTAATTCAATATTACGTTTTGTAGAACCCACATAATTAGAGGCTGCTTGTCCTGTAGTTGCCTTAACCAGCGGGATATTGTAAATAACCCACTGTCCCATTTTGCTGTTCTGTTCACGATCCTTACGAACTACTGAAAATAAGTTTCGTGTTCGTGAACCAAATTTCAAGCCATATGATTTACATATGTAGTTGTATTAAGGCTCTCGTTCAATGTGGATTGTATTGCATAGAGCCAACATATATGGAATTGCAGTTGGAGTTTCTTAACAGGGTAGTATGTAGGGCATATTTGACGTTGCCAAACACTTGCCTAATCAGATATTTAGGGAACTCATATTGCTCAGTTAAACCAAAAATGTAGTTAACTTCTTGCTGAAATGATTCAGTAGTTGATGAATGTGAGTGAGCTCTTCGAAACAAATAGAATAAGCTGTCAACTTATGTTGTTTAGGGTGTGATGAATAATAAGGTATTAATAATAATAACTTCATAACAATAACAAAAAAAGTTGGGTGTTTCAAAGCATGCATGCTCCTTTCATGTACAGAATAATGAATTTTAGGCAGATAAGCTGTCCCAAAAGCCTGCGATCCCAATTTGTCATCATAGAGCTTCTACCCAGTTGCTCCTCCTATAAATTATTGTTCAGGGGAGTATCCAGTAACTTCCCTTAGCTGAGGTTGGTGCTCTGGTCTAAAAAAACCAACAACATTTACAGAGGGGCTTTGTGGAAAGCACACAGACAGACGCAGTGTAAAACATAAGTGGCGTGAATTTTTTAATTTACTTTTAAAAACGTTAATTCCGTTTTTAAAAGTGCCAGTTTTTTTTTTGTTTTTTTTTTTACTACCGCATTTTTACAGAATTTCCGTAGTCTGTAATTCCGTTTATTTCAGAAAAGTCAGTTTTGGGTTTTCCCTTATTTATGCAAAAATTTCGCAAAACCGAATATCTTGAATTTTTCAGCCCTTGCACCACATAATAATCCATTTTCATTTTTTCCCTGGTGGGATTCGATCCGAAACCGCCCGCGTTTTAACCACTGTACCACAAATACTCACAAATCAAAAGCATGATTAAGGTAGAACTCAAATTGCCCGATGATGAAGTGTCTTTTGTCGTTAATTTCATTTTTTCTGTAGAAAGACTTATCACAAATTAAGTATTTTTTCAGCATGATTTTTCGAAGCAACGGAATGCTTTGAAACTTGAGATCTTTTAAACTGACAATGCCTTTCAGTTATCTTTAAGAAAAGGTTAAGTGTACTGTTTTATAGTATTTTTTCACACAACTAAATATAAAACTTACTCTTGGTAACTAATAAATTTTGTCTTACGGCTCCACAAACTGATACATCGACATCGTATAATCACCTATACAATAATTTGTAGCCGGAGCAACCGCGGTAGAAGCTCTATGATGACAAATTGGGATCGCAGGGGTTTGGGATGCTTAACAAATGCTGCACGTTTCGAGACTTGTCAAGAACTGCTTCAACAGTACAATGCTGGACCCAGTAAGCCATTCTCAGAACGAACGCTACGGAGAGAATGGCATGGCATGGGCATTTTCAGTCGTGTTGCCCATATACGCCCAAAGTTAACAACTGTGCAGAAGAAAAAAACGCTTTGCTTAGGAAAAACAGTATTGTCACGGGACCAGTAGCGACGAATAATATGGTCGCTGCAATCCAGATTCTGCTTGTATTCAAGATTCTGCTTGTATCCAGATTCTGCTTGTATTCAAGATTCTGCTTGTACCCAGATTCTGCTTGTATTCAAGATTCTGCTTGTATTCCCATGAAGAAACAAAGAGTTGTGTTACGAACTTCGTTTAGATGCTTTTACATTGATTAATTAAAAAACCAGTAAAACTTTCTTAATAACAGCTAAAATCTGAATATCCGTAATTTTTTGTTAGTCATCCGTAATCCCGTAATCCCGGTGGAAATCCGTAATAATTATGGAGATTCCGTAATGGTTGGAATCTCTATGCGTCCTCCGTAAAAAGCAGCTTCCCGGCAGCTCGATTCTCGAACGATCTCACAAACACGGGAACACGTTCGCGTAAATCTCAAATTACAAGGGTGAGAGTTCTTGGCAATGACGTCACAACGATAGAGTACTCTCTCTCTCGTTAAATTTTTTTTTATTTACGCGGTACTTGTAAACGCTACAAGTACCACTATACATAGTTTCCCATTTATTCTTAAAATTTCAGGATTACACTCAAATTTTCATGATATAGAACAAAAATAAGGACATTTCAAGAAAAAAATAAAAATCAGAAACTACAACAGCTTTAACCCAGAATGTGTCCAAAGAGCTGTGTAAAAAAGAGGTGGAAGTGTCATGTTTTGGTGCTGTATTTCAAATACTGGAGCTGGACCATTCGTTGAGGTGTCCAATCGCATGAAATCTATGGATTATGTGCCATTATTCAAATAATGCATTATTGCCATTTGTCCAGTTTGGGGGACAAGGACACATAGTGGATCCCTTGTTTCAAGATGATAACTCTCGTGTCCATCTAGTTAGAATTGTGCTACATTGGTTTGAAGAACATAAGAGAGACGTTCTCCACGTCTCAATTGGTCTGCAAATCCACCAGATTTAAATGCGACTGAAAAAAAATCTAAGATATGTTACAAAGGGCTGTGAAGCAGAAAAAACAACACCCTGAAAATTTGGCGGAATTAAGGGATTTTTTAAGCATGGAGTGGAATAAACTGATATTGAGTCATACTGACAGTATGCCAAACAAAATTAAAGCTGCAGTTAGTTAAGGATGTGATACCACTCCACATTAAGGAATAAAGTTTACATTCAATAATTTTTTGTCCGGTGTGTTTATGTTAGACGCGTGAAAATCTAACCCTGCTCGCTGTTATAATGACATTTTTTCCACAGTTGCTTGAAGCTTTTGTTTTTTGACTTCCTTGTGCGGTAATTGGGTGGAAGCTTTCAATAGATCAGTTGTACAAACCAAGTGGAAAATGTATGTGAAAACATTTTTACATAAATATAATTTTGCAGGCATTTGCGCTTCACCTTTTCGTAGCACACGAAGTTCAGGATAATACCTCACTGACACTGAATAATCAGCTTTCTAGAAGAGAGGTTAAAGTAAGAATATAGTGTCTGACTCTGAGATCATCCTGATAAATAGCATCCTCAAAATAAAGAAAGATTACTGCATAAATCATGAAATCTCATACTTAAAAGGGATACGAATATATCACGTGTCCGACAGGATTAGGTTCCTGTATAGTTGTGAAATATAATCAGTATCAAGTAAACGAGCGTCCGCGAAACTTTCCTGCCGTGTCTTCCCTTTCAAGCTTTAAGTATTCACCATTCTCGATGAAAACAACACTTCCGTGGCCTACTTTTCTTCCTTCTCCTTATCGATTTTCTACTGCTGAACTTCCATCCCCATTCACATCGTTGGAAATGACAGCCCTCTGCTTGCTTGGCACCCCCGGAATTGCTTCCACCACGTCGGTGATCTGAGAGACGAAAGCCTTACAAAGCTTGGGTATTTGGGCTTTGCTGCTGCTGCTGCCCCGCCTGACGATGCTGAATTCTTGTAAGACTTATCTCATTTGAAGGCGTGCTGGTTTATAAGCATTTATCCCTCACTTCTCAAGAAAACTTTCAGTGAAAATCAAATTGGCTTTGCAATCGTACTTAGGCGTTGAAATACTTTTTAGATTCGCGCACTCATAGATTACAAGCAAGTTGTAAAGTTCAAAAGTACAATACGAAGTTTTATATATACTCGAATAAAAGCAGCTGCTTTTCGGTTCTAATGGAACACGTTGTGAAAACACAAGTTTGTCCACGACGGACATCAAATCCGTGTCGCCCTCACTCCAGAGTAAGTCGCTCTCCCAACTGAGCTACGCGGACAGAATGTTTCGCTGCAGATTTGCCATCTTGACACATGTTTTCACCTCTGCAGTACGTCACATCATTTCCCTCTTAATTTATTTTTTGTCTTTGAAGCAAAGTAGGAATTTTTCATTAATTCCAAACAATGTGTGGAACAAACATCACACATTTTTCGAAGATCCCAACGGCTAGTGGATCCATTTTCCACAATCGGGCACCAATGTGAAAACACAAGTTTGTCCGCCACGGGCTTCGAAGCCGTATCCCCTCACTCCGGAATAAGTCGATCTCCCAAATGAGCTTCGCGGACAGAATGTCTCGCTGCAGATTTACTATCTTGACACATGTTTTCACCTCTGTAGTACGTCACAACGTGTATAACGCATTTAACGAATTACGAGAAAATTTTCAAAGCTTTCGTTTTCGTTAATGATCAGGACAGCTCTTTTCAGCAGAGCGTGGGCAATCCCCCAACGGAAATAAATTTGTCGTACTTTTAAAAATGGTGTTTCTGTAAAAGCTTACTCTAACAAACATATCCCAACAAAAAACAGTGCCGTCACTACATCTTTATTCAACTTATTATTAATTTTCAGCCAGGAATATTCATTTGAACACTGCTCTCGTAGAGTTCAAACGACACTACACAGAAGAGCAATTGAATTAGAGGCAGCTGGCGTTATGCAAATGTGGCGCTGTGGGCGGCCCTGTAAACGGAAACTACATAACGTATGCAGCAATCCGACAATATAAGGAGTGATGCGACGGGAATCAGTAACAGTCGGACGAAGTATGGGTAAGACGAAGGATCTAAGCGCATTTGATCGTGGGCAAATTGTCGGGGCCCGATGAATGGGTCACTCCATCTCGGAAGTCGTGCAGGTCCTGGGATTTTTACGAGCCACTGTGTCACGGGTGCACCAGGAGTACATCGAATCAGGTAAAACCATCCCGGCAAGGGATGGTTTTACCGGATTTGATGGTTTTACCGAACTGCCGTGGACAACAGCGTGTGGATGAGCAGGGTCATCGTCGGCTATCTCGCATTGTAACAGCGGACAGACGGGCCACAGTGCAGGAAATCACTCGGCAATTCAACGCTGGTGCAGAAAAACGTGTAAACAGCCACACCATCCAGAACCATCTCCTCGCTGTGGGGTACAGAAGCCATCATCCCACGAGGGTACCGCTGCTGACTGCATATCACAGGATGCAAAGATTTAGCATGGGCGGGGGAACATCGCCACTGGACCCTAGACATGTGGGAAAACGTTGCCTGGACTGATGAGTCGAGATTCACTTGATACATTCGGATAGCAGGATACGAGTACGGCGCAAACCACATGAAGCGATGGATCCTTCTTGCCAGCAGGGTACTCTTCAAGCTGGTGGGGATGGCATTCTCGTCTGGAGACTGTTTACGTGTACTGAAATGGGACCCCTGGTACTTGTGACATCGTTCCTCACAGGTCAACGTTACCGGGATATCTTCGACGACTATTTGCTCCCGTTTGTGCGTCTTCAACATCCCACTTGGGACCTCATCCTGCAACAAGACAATGCATCGTGCCATCACTCCCGCATTGTATAAGAATGGTTGGATGAACACTCCACCGACGCGACCTCGCTTCCTTGGGCAGCTAGGTCACCTGACCTCAATCCCATCGAGCACATCTGGGATGCCATCGAGAGAGATGTTCGAGGCTCTGACCCCTCCATCAAATCTCCGTGAACTGTGGGAGCTTGTTCAGAGGTCGTGGATCCGTCTGGATCCCAACGCTTCCGGTGTCTTGTCGAGTCCATGCCGAGACAAATCGCCGCCGTCATCGGGGCGAAAGGTGGTGCTACACGTTACTAGACAGGTATCTCTAATTCAATTGTTCTTCAGTGTAAGTGGCTTGTTGTGTACTAATTACGGTAATGTCTTTATCTATAGGATCAAGTAAATTAGTATTGCTAAATCAGTGCTTCAGTTAAAGACGCAAAAAGGATTTGTTTAAAGAGAGTATAATATCGCAGTATATTATACTGATGTAGCAAATTACTGCCAGCACCGAATAGCAATCAGCCACATGACAAATGCAGATTCCAGAATACGTCGAAAACTAGACGACCGATCGTATAAAAATTTATTTCAGAGATATGGGGAAACGGTAAGTCGACATACCCAAACAACAATGTGTTATTTCCTACGGAAATATGTAAATAACGACCTTCGTCATAGAGCTGGCATGCACGTGACCTTCATAAACGTTGTTCTGAGCGGGGTGCAGCAATTGAAGCTTGAGTTGGACTGTTAGTGGAAGAACGGCTCCACACCATCAAATTGAAGACTCTTTTCGGTGAAGAGCGATAGCTAGATGGGAAGTATAATTGATTATCGCTAGCTGAGGTTGCAAGATGGCTGAATGTGTCAAAGCAAATGGTCCCCGATCTCTGAAGACAGTTACAGGAAACCGGAACAATAGCCAGAACGCTGTCAATAATTCTTGAAATTTATCCTGAAAATAATTCTAGAAATTTACCTGTCAATAAGTTTTGAAATTTATCCAGTCAATAATCCTTGAAATTTATCCTGTCAGTAATTATTTGTTTAGATATTTCATGTCGTAATAAATTCAAAATTGAAAATAAGTGTCAATACTTCTTTCTATTAGGATTCAGGATCTACAATATAATACTTTGCTGTTTAATTGCAAAGAATCTATAACGTATTGTTGTTGTACTATTAGAACATTTTATGTTTTTATGGCTTTTATATTTCCAATGGAGAGTTGGAAAAAAATTGGCGACTACAGATTACATTTTGCGAAAAAAAAGCTGAGTTTTGCGAATGGGTTGGCGAAAAATTTTAAAAAAGCGAGAGCAACCGCTGTAATGTATTAAAGATTAGTGCAGAATATTAAGGTAAATTCCGCAGTCTTGACGAACTATCTTTGATGAATAAAAATATCTCCAGTAAAATTCACATTCTTTGATTTAACTCAGACAAGACATTCCTTATTCTTACGAATTAATTCATATTGGAGATGTTATTCCTTCCCAAAATCAGGTCTTATTAACCTAAGTTTTGCTTTTTTTGACACATCTTCGATTTCCAGAATTTAACAACTTTTTGCTCTTATTTACAGCATCATTTCGAAAATGCTCTTATTTCCTAATACTAATATCTTCCTAATACTTTCCTAATCTACTTTCTTAATACTAATATCTTCTCATACAAATAATCTTACCTGAAAAAATCAATCTAGCTAGCGTATGCTGATGCTTCAAAAGTTTCCATTAACTCAACCTGCTTTTTCTCTAAGAGTGAACATAAAATACATGGGGTCTTCTTCGGAAAAATTAAGGGCTATTTTCATAAAAGTTCCGAAAAAACCTACCAAAAATTCAGTATATTTTGGAGTAGCATTTTAAAGAAAATTTCCGCCGGACAAGTGGAAAGGCGGAGTGTAAACTATCGAAAGCACCAAATTTTGCATCAGATATGAAGCGCATATCTCCGGAAATAGGTAAGAGACAGTTTTACTTCGTACTGAAACTCTATTTTTTTCTTTTTTAGTGAAATTCCAAAAACGGGATCCTATTATCTTTGGAGACTTGCCCCAGTGAAAATACGTTTGTATGCCTACCGTGCATTTGATATGATTGATATTTCTCACATGCTCTGACATTACCTGAAGAACTAACTGCTGCTGCCCTGAATCAGTTTCTGGAAAAGAATGATCGCAGCTACGAGGAATGATTCGATGCTTCGACCCCTGTGAATGATAAACTCTAATGACAATATCTTGGGACTGAAATATGTATTGATACAGCATGATTAATTGTCAAAGTTTAGCTGTAGGTCATTCAATCCTAGTAAAACAATCGGTGGAGATAACGAGAAAAACTGTTGCACTTAAACTGCTATTGCTGGTTCAAAAATTCAGATGTAAACAATCAATTATATTTATTGTTCCCAATCTGGACATTTTCGTTCCTGAACTGCGCTCGATTTTCTGTAAGTTACCATTATTTACAAATATATACGAACGATGAAGAAACGGGTTTCTGTACGCCCAATTAATGTGAAAGACGATAAATAATTAACTCCCTTTATTAGGCGTATAAAATAAAGGGGCCAAGAGATGCTAGCTTTCACTACCTCCGGGTAGCTTCGTCTGGCATTTAGTAGCTAAAGATCGCAGAAGCAACTGGAAGAAATATTTTTTAGAAATATTATATTCTCAGCTCAAACAATATTAAATTAGGTCTAACCTCCAAACAACAGCCACTTCCCAGCAATGGTGAAGTTCTTCCGGTCCGAGCAGTGACCGTTATATTCAATTAATTCTATCTCATCTGGATAACTCTTCAAACGGTAAAGCAATGTGACAATCGTTTCTACGTTATTTCCGCGCGTTTCTCAACGTGAACGTGCAGTGTTTAAGATTCTATTTTTTTATGTTAAGTCCAGTAAAAGTTTTCATTTAAATTTAGGAACGTAAGAGCCGCCCTTATGCACAGCTTTTAGATTTACTGCACATATCGGCCACTGAATTAGAAACTTTTATCCAATACAGTGTTGGACTTCACTTAGCACAAATTACAGCACGTACGCAGTTTGGTAAAGATTCCACAACGTGTTGGAATGCATATGAGTCTACAGCATACCAGGCGTTCAGACAGTACTTCAACTAACTCAGATTTGACGAAAGAGGACTTTGCTGCAGTTCTGTTTTTCTAACATGCCCCATACATTCTCAATGGGGTTCACATCTGGGCTTTGCAGTGGCAAGGAAAGATAATGGAAGTCCCTATCATTCTCGCTGAACCACTGTTGAACACATCTTGTGCGATGCACAGTAGCATTGCCGCAATGCGAATATAGGTTGGAAGCTGAAGTGGTATCTAATTAGACATGACCATACAACAAACGTTTCGATCCGTCGAGATGACCGGATTGTGTGAAAAGAACACCAAAAGTGAAATAGTGTAATTTTAGGTGTCTCATATATATAAAGACAACTATGTAAAGTAGCCACAGGAAAATGAGATGTACAAATTAGCATGTTGTACGCACGCGCATGGGCAGTAATTCGGTCCAGCCTACAAAAGACAGCGGACCTGCCGTCAGACATTCATTTGCCGAAATGCCACGCAACAGTCAACTTTCTGGTGAGGAGGTGCAGAAGATTTGGAGACTGAGAGCAAATGTATTGCCTGTAGCGAAAATCTGTAACGCCATGGGGAGGAGTAGAGCAGTCATTTATAAGACTTTATCGAAACGCGGTGCGTTAACTGCCAGAAAATGGCCTGGAAGGCCTCGAATAACAACCAAACGAGATGATCGTGCCATCATGCGCTTAGTCTCATCCCAAAGGTTATCACTATGTCAAGTTTCTCGGACTGTTGGTGTCACCGCCTCAAAGGACACAGTTCATCGACGAATCAACGAAAGTCGCAACATTGTGCTCCGTAAAATGCGCCGTCTGCCACACCTCACGCGGAGCCACAAGGAAGCTAGATTGTTATGGGCAAACAGCTACATGCACTGGACGAACGAGTGGATCACAACTATTTTCTCCGCTGAGAAAAAGTTCAACCTGGACGGCCCTGACGGTTGGAACTGCAATTGGCATGATTTACGATGCGAGCCAAGCACCTTCTTCAGCAGACAGAAAGGAGGGAGATCTTTAATGGTCTGGGGAGCTTTTACGTTCAATGGGACAACGGATATCGCTTTTCTGCAAGGCGGGCAAAACTCCGAAACGTATCAGGACATACTCAGCAGCTACCTTCTACCGTTTGCCAAAACTCTAGCGGGTGTTGATTATCTGTGTCATTAAGACAATGCCTCTATCCATCGGTCTGCATCAACGAAAAGCTGGTTTAACACTCATCGTGTGACCGTAATGGATTGGCCAGTACTCAGTCCAGATCTGAACCCTATCGAGAACCCCTGGTGTATCCTAGCTCGTGATATGTATGCGAATGGACGGCAGTTCTCAAGTGTGGTGGCATTGAAAGAACAGATTGAACGAAGCTGGTACGCACTCCGTCCAGAACACTTACATCACTTGGTGGACAGTTTGCCCAATCGGGTTTTCAGTGTTATTCGGAACAACGGCTCCACTATTCGTACCGGAGGTGCTCATAACTAGTAAGTCTTTATATTTTTGAGGCAGCGTATTTCTGTTTTTTTTTCTTGTACTTAGCGTTGAAATTGTTATGTTTCCGTCAAACTATTGTGCAGCTGCGTGACCTATGCTATTTTTGCTATAAATATGAGGTGTACATTTCAGCTCGTTGTTGTTTCTTTTTTATTCGAGAATTTGTTCTGTCTCTATATTTATGCAACGCACTATATCTCACATTTTGAGAAACCATATCAGATCATATGTAGAGGATTTTAGGAAGGGAGTGTCTGATCCCAGGTTTTAAACAACCCTTAGAAATAGGAAGCTAAGAGATTTGGGCTAGAGGGCCCGACAGGAAAGTGACACGGAAGCGAGAAAGAAAGGAAGAGGAAGACGCCCTTATTTATTACCGGGGGCCAGTACCCGGGGTCCGACGGCTTAACGTGCCCATCCGACGCACGGCGGATGTTTAGTGATTCGAGAGTTAGTACCTTCCCAAGATCGAATTTGAGGTTCCTCCATGTTCGAATGGTTCCTCCAAGATCGAATTTGAGGTTCCTCCAAGATCGAATTTGAGGTTCCTCCAGTCACGAACGTTGACCACTAGGTCATCCGTGGCGCCTTTTGAGGAACCAGTCAGCCGTACTGTTTTTAAAACCGTCGTTCCATCCAGATGGGCACCCACAATAAGCCGTTTATCGAACCCCAAATGATCCTTTGTTTTTCCCATTGTGATTAACACTACTGACGAGCAGTAGTCATATACTATAATAGCCTAGATCACGTGGTGACGCAGGTGACCCCGTATTTTACATATACGCTGCGTAAGTGACGTTCAAGGGTATCTGTGTAACGGTTTCTAATTCATTGGCCGGAGTGTGTAGTTGCTGTAAACAAGCATGTTTACTCCACTCACATAAATTGATTAAATTGTGTGGCCTTTCTCCATTAATTCGATACATTTGAAGGATCTGAGGTCACAAAAGAAAATTTGCCACTCCAAACTGTAATTTTCAGTACCTGCTAATGCAATATCTTTATTTTGGATCACCTTTAGATCTGAAACACCACCATCCTTTCGTGGAAGCCCTGTAGTTTTGTGCAAAACATCTAGTTGGTTCAATAGACAGAAAAAAGAGAGAGACAGAAACAGAGGGAGAAAGACGATGCTGACACACGATAAGCTCATTTTATTTCTATCACTGTAGCCGGTGATCACTATAAGCATACTTAAGAACTGCAAGGCTTACTCTAACTCTAGTCACACCACTGGTAAAACCGTGTGAGTGTAAAGTTGCATTTCTGGATCATTGCGTAATAGGATTAGTTTCTCGTCGCACGGTCAGATGTTTACTACTCCACAGTCCAATTTATTCCTGCAAGGCATTCTTTGTGTGACCATTCTCAGCATGAGAGACCTAGAATACAGGGATATCAGAAGCCAAAGCCACTTTTGTTGCTCTGAACATCACTGCTGTAACCTAGCAACAAATGTCGTAACGTTCAGATTCCTTGACACACGGCTGTTTACGGGGGCAAATATTGCCTCCATCGTATGCGTTCAGCCTCAATTATTGCGGAGAAAATCAGTTCCGAGAGGTAAACATAACATTCCGGGATTCTTCTTCTTGTCCCGTATTTTCACCGAGACCGTATTACGAGGCAGGTCAGTGCATCATAAGTGTTTTGCTTGTAGACAAAAACAACAACCCGTATCCTCTAAACCCCTGAAATTTTCGAGGAAAACAAAATTCGGGACGAAAGCCTTAATTCACATAAATTCCTTTTTATGTTGGTTTTAAGGTTGGTCCCGGTGAAATGCTTCAATAACACAACGAACATTCTGATACCATTACTTATGTAAGATGGGAATACTACAGTACAAAACCAGCAGGTGTATTAAGAACTATTTTTATTAAAATAAATAAATAAATCGCCCAATAAAGTGCTGGAAAGTAGAGCCAAAAACCTTTGGTTATGCATACCTTTCTTCGCTTTTGGTAACAATTTATGCAGTCTCTCAACTAGAAACAGAGATATCCGTAAAACGAACATTTATGTTACTAAAGGGAAACGTTGCGCGCTTGAGGAAGTTGAAAACGACCGAAGTTTGGTGCAAAGTTTCTTATATCTGGGTACAAACAGAAGTTTTCCAAGTTATCTTTCAGAAACATAAAAATGCATTGAAATGTACTTTTATGTTAATAACAAATGTTATAATTATGTTAGTTGAAAAGCTGTGACGCAAGAAAGAGAAACTCATGGGAAGGCTTGATTAGGAGCATGCCAAAAGATTTCGAATTCGTCTCCTAGAGAAACAAATATCGAATCATATTCAAGCATATACACAGCGCGGCAATTAAGTAATGAAACGGTATTTAAAAAATAGAAAAGCAGGAAAACTTACGAGAATATGTTTTATTCGAAGTATATTCCTCCTGCGTTAACACAATAAAGCGCACGATCAGCCAACGAAAGGAAGGACTTGCAGAGGTTATCTTTTGGTATAGAGTGAATACATAATGTTACACTTGTATGTATGTCTTCAATGTCTTGAAAATTTGTCTTTTTAAAGGCAGCTTTAATTTAGAGAATAGAAAGCAATCACACGGTGACCAACCTGGAGGATAGGAGGTCGGTTGAATACGGGCACTTGTTCTCGTACCAGAAATTGCTATACACTGACTGCCTTGTGTGCGGGTGCGTTATCGTGAAGAAGGAACTATTGCCCGTTTTTGTACTCACGCCGGACACGAACAATCCTCTTCCACAATCGATCCAAAATGGATGTGTAAGTATTGCCATTAGCAGTTGTATCTTCAAGAACGAACACGTGACGCAGAATTCCCTTGCTGTTATCATAGTATACAAGCACTGTCTTGATTTTGGACTTCTTTAACCTGATCTTTCTATTGGGTGACTGTGGCGACTTCCACTCAGTGTTTCTATCCGGACTATTTGACCGGGGGGGGGGGGCAATGGAACGTTATAGGGGGCAAGTTTCCCATTTGCGATATATAAATATAAGTTTTAACTATACTGGATCTACATATACAGAAGTAATTACTATATATGTATATATATAGTACAGGGATGTAAGGTCAGGTGATGCGTAACATCACAGCCTCTCCTTGACAAATGTCAACCCCGCCTTCTCGTGGTGCATCCTGTTCCCACTAAAGGGGCTCTGACGACCGCCCATAGCGGTATAACTATACCATCGGGATCAGAGGAAATTCTATCCCACACTCACCAACCCGCTTGGCCAGCGTGGTGAGTTATGGCCAAACCCCTCCAAAATTATTCCACAACTTAAATCTTGGCCCTCAGTCTCCGGCAGCTGGAATGTACCTGGCCAAGGCAGCGGCCAGTGCGACATGAAGGCAGAGGGTGCTAAGAATCCCCGGAGGACCGGACTAGGCTGCCATCTGATGCTGACCTTGGCGACTTACAATGGACGCTCCCTATCTTCTGATTCAAGGCTTCTTAATTGGAAGAGGAACTACAAAGGATCAAGTGGGACATCGTGGGGCTAAGTGAGGTAAGGAGAAAAGGAGAAGATCTCATCGAACTGAAAAGTGGACATCTCTTCTACTATCGTGGGACAGATACTGGCAGAACTAGTGGTGTTGGATTTATAATAAACAAGAAACTGAAGGATAAAGTTGTAGAAGTTGAAAGTTCCTCTGACAGAGCTGCACGACTTGTTATCCAACTCTCGAAAAGATACCAGGCTCAGATTATTCAAACTTATGCACCCACCACAAGTCATCCTGAAGAAGAAATTGAAGAATTTTATGAGGAAATTTGTCATCTAAATAATAAAGGTAAGCAGCACTTGAAAATAATTATGGGAGATTTCAATGCAAAAATAGGGCAACGGCAACAGAATGAAACTTCAGTAGGTAAATTCGGTCATGGCAACAGAAACCAGCGTGGAAATACTCTCGTTGAGTTTGCAGAGGCAGAAGGGTTTTTCATCTTGAACTCCTTCTTCAAGAAAAAGCCACACAGGAAATGGACATGGAGACATCCAAATGGGACGACAAGTGAAATTGATTTTATTATGTGTAACAAAAAATTCGTCATAGAAGACTGCAGTGTGCTAAACAAGTTCAACACAGGTAGTGACCATAGATTGGTGAGATGTAAGATGCACCTCAACACTAAACTTGAACGTGGCAAGCTCATAAGACAAACAAAATCTATTGACATAACCAACCTTAAAAAACACCATAATACCTTCAAGTTAGAACTGAAGAACAGGTTCTCTGCTTTAGAAGGCCTAACATCGGAAGAAGTGGACATCTCTGAAGTTAACAGAAAAGTAACCAAAGCTCTTATGGAAACAGCAACAAAATTAGCTGGGTCTAAGAACAAGTTGCATGTGAACAAATTATCAGGAAAAACCAAAATGTTGATGCAAAAAAGAAGAGAGATGAGGACAACTAAAGAAGATGTGACTTCCAAAGTGGAATATATAGAGCTATGCAAGACAGTAAGAAAAAGTATCACTGAAGACGTAAGGAAATTCAACTGTGAACTAGTGAGGAAAGCAATTGAAAACAACCAAAGCCTAAAGATAGCAAAGGGACATCTCAGTAAGGGAAGAAAACAGATTATGGCACTGAGAAAAGAAGATGGTTCTGTAACAAGAAATAGAGGCGAAATTTTGACAAGAGTGAAAGATTTCTACTCCAAATTATATGAAAGGGATGATATATGCACTCCAGACATCATGAAAGATACCAGTACCAGAGTTCCTCCAGTCCTTCCAGCAGAAGTTGCACATGCAATCAAGAACATGAAGCGAGGAAAAGCTCCAGGAGAAGATGGAATTACTGTAGACATCATACAAGAAGCAAGTGGAGAAATCGAAACAGTACTCGCCCAAATTTTCACTCGGTGCCTTAATGAAGGAAAGATTCCTGAGGATTGGAACACCGCTACAATGATCCTGCTACATAAGAAAGGTGACATTGAGGATCTCGGAAACTACAGACCTATCAGCCTCCTATCAGTAGTTTATAAAATCTTCACTAAAGTTCTTTCACACCGCTTGAAGGTAGCACTAGACATGGCTCAACCGAGAGAACAAGCTGGATTCAGGAGTGGCTACAGCACAATAGATCATATCCACGTGCTGAGAGAACTAATTGAAAGAGCGAGGGAATATGAACTTCCATTGTGCATGGCTTTTATCGATTATGAAAAAGCCTTTGATTCGGTGAAACCATCAGCAGTTACAATGGCTCTGAAAACCTGCGGTATTGAAGATGCATACATTAATATTATTAATAACATCTATGAAAATGCAAGTGCAAAGATTAGGCTGTTTGAAAATACAACACACGTAAAAATTGGAAAGGGAGTGAGACAAGGTGACACCATATCTCCGAAGCTCTTTAATGCCACATTGGAGGGTGTTTTTCAGTCGCTGAGCTGGGAAAACAAAGGGATAAAGATTAATGGAGATTATCTAACCCACCTTCGTTTTGCTGATGACGTAGTCATTTTTGCAACTACCCCATCAGAGCTGCAGAGTATGATCCAGGAACTTGCTGACAAGAGTAAAGAAGTGGGATTAAAAATGAACTTTCAGAAGACAAAAGTGATGTTCAATGCTTTTACAAGAAATGAAGATTTATCGATTGATGGAGAAAAGCTGGAGATAACAGACACGTACGTTTATCTTGGACAACAGATATCAAGTTAGGGTCACATTCATGAAGAAATTAATCGGCGTACAAAACTTGCCTGGAGAGCTTTTGGAAGAAACAGCATAATTTTCAAGAGCAATATGCCATTATGTCTTAAAAGAAAAGTGTTTGATCAATGCATCCTTCCAGTGCTTACGTATGGTGCAGAGACGTGGACCTTAACTAAAAGAGACATACAAAGGCTGCAGACAACTCAAAGAGGCATTGAGAGGTGCATGCTTGGTGTAACCAGGAGAGATAAGAAGAGGAACTCGTGGATCCGAAAAATGACAAGAGTGGAAGACATCATGATCAGAGTTAAATCCCTGAAATGGCAATGGGCTGGACATACTGCCAGAAGGACAGATCATCGATGGACAGCCGAAATTTTAGATTGGATTCCAAGGGACAGGAAAAGACACAGAAGAAGACCACATAGGAGATGGGTGGATGAAATTCGAAAGTATGCAGGGGTGACATGGAGGAGACTGGCACAAGACAGACCGTTGTGGAGGAAACTTGGGGAGACCTTCGTCCAGCAGTGGATTGATAATGGTTGACAATGATGATGATGATGATATAGTACAGGGGCGTATTAAGTGGGAGGCCAGGGATTGTTGACTCCCCCGAAAGTGTTTCATTGCTTTTTTAAATTTTTTGGTTAAAATGCAACTTACATTAGGAAAAAACATGCCTTAATTTAATAAAAATGCATCAACTTACATTAGGAAAAAACATGCCTTAATTTAATAAAAATGCATCAACTTACATTAGGTAAAAATGTTCATTAGGTGGATCCACTTTAATGAGCCAAACGGTGGCGGTACATCAACGGTTGTCTGTACTTCAAAATTTGGACAATGGTGCATGGTAATTTACTTGGAAACGTGTATATTGAAAGACAAGCAAATAGTTGTCCTCGCTTTGAACGCTTAGTTCATGGTGATCATCAACACACGATCTCTCTCCAATTCATCCTTCGTATCAACATTCTAGGCCTATGAGCTCTCAGTCCTTTCATTATCATATCGTGGTGCATAAAATTCGGAAAGAGCTGGGGCATTCAACATGTATTGCTTCACTAATAAATAGACCCATACTGAATTTTCTGAATCAGATGCAAAAGAAGAGAACGCAGATGAGCGTACGTCATTGACAGTGCTACATCATTAACACCAGTACGTACATCAAACGATTAACAATTGAAAAATACACACATTTCAAACAAGTTGTAACGTACCAGGAGATGTGACGTAACTGCCAGCAGGACGTACACGACATAATGGCAGATAGGAATCAGAATAAAACGTCCGCGTAGCTCAATTGGTAGAGTGACTTATTCCGGAATGAGGGGATCCGGGTTCGAATCCTATCGTGGACAGAAATGACGGAGAAATTTACTTCGTTATAAAGTTTCCTTTCAAACTAGTAATTTCTGTTACAATATTCCCAAACATTTGTCATTGACTTAAGCACGCCTACAACTGACTTAAATTAACCGCACATTTACTAAGAAATGGCCTTATCAGATATTAATGTGGTAACGTTACAGCCGCAACTGTCGTGACATTCATGTCGGAGTGCATTATTTCTTTTCCTCTTAGAACCCTAATTAATGTAACATTGAATAATTCAGGTAACTAAATACATATTTCCGCAGCTATATTAAAAAATTCATTTCGCTGGTTAATAATCACTGAACACCGAAATAGGGTTAGACTTTCGAAGAGGTTTGCTCGATTTTTTTTTCCAGAAGCGACAGTTTTATTAATAACCAAGTTTTTCCTGGCACATTTTTATTTCAAAACTAAATCGGTGTAAAGAGCAATTACGATCAAACTCCATCTACTAAGCCATACACGAAACCCCGTTTTGTTTAATTCAGACGAAATATTTCTTTGCCCACAAATCAGAAGTATTTGTACCTAAGTGATTGCAAACGTGGCAACAATCACAAACAGATCAGCACTTATACACGTGTAGTGACACATAAATGAATCATTTCTTTATTTGATATTGTAATAAAAATCCCATTGATTCTTTAACATTATAAATCACTGGTTTTATTTATAAATAAACAAAATGCGATATACTTTATCAAATAATGCTTATAATTGTCTTCATTCTAATAAAATAGCTATGGGTGGTAATTTTCTTTGAACGTATTAGATAATTATACAACTCTACAAAATGTTACATACTAAGCGTTGTTTGGCTTATACTCTTTGCAAGAAAAAAAAACAAAAAAATAGACGAAGCACCCAGCAAAGAGAATAATCGAAACGAGATGAAAAGTGGTATATGCAATGGACATGCATTGGAAAGAAAATGACTAAATCCAGAGCAGTTGGGCCATTTATTCAAATGATTGCAGTTCCAGAGAACTTGGGCCATTTATGCGGTTCCCGGCGTTGCTAGACGAATACATTTCACGGATACTGTCCTACGGTATAGCATATCAGATGGCGTCCAAATTGTGGGCCATTTCTCCGACATTCCGGGATATATATGCCTAAGTGGCGTCCCATTATGTCCCAAACATGTTCAATCGGCGAGAGCTCGGGCGATCCGGCTGGCCATGGAAGGGTGTCGACATTACGGAGGCAGGCCTGGGAGAGCCATACCGTGTGTGGACAGGAATTATCTTGTTGAAAAATTGGTCGGTGATGCTGCGACAGGACTGGCAAACACAACAGATCGTGGAATGTCGTCGACGTATCGTTGAGCCGTGAGTATAGTACGGACGACTACCGACGGTGCCCGGCTGTGTTACGGAATAGCTGCCCTGACAGTCACTCCCGGTGTACGTGCCGTGTGTCGTTTCACGGTAAATGCAGGATCCGTGCGCTGTCCGGCTCGTCTCCAGACACGTATGCACTGGTAATCGGAGCCAAGTGCAAACCGTGACTCATCACTGAAGACAACACAACGCCACTTGATACTATCCCACGTTGATAGCCCCTGACACCACTGCAACCGGTGCTGGCGCCACTCGCTGGTCAGTGGTAGGCGGCGGAGTGGCTTCCTGGAATGTAGTGTTCGTGCCGAAAGTCGTCTGGCAACGGTCCGGATGGCCACTTCCGTACATGTAGGCGGCGCATCATGGCCACGGATCGTTGAGAGCGACGAATTCGGTGCTGTTCGCGCGGCTCTCACAATCGCTCGATCCTCACGTTCCGTCGTTGCCCTCAGTCGTCAACTTTCTGCGTGCCGCTGGGTTGAGTTCATCCTCGACCCAATGGCGCCAACATCGTCCGCTTACCGCATTGCTCTGCTCCGTCCCAAATGCCTAGAGATGCGGCGACTTGACCAACCGGCCTATCTCGGTACAATTATTATTCTTTGGGGGGCGAGGGGGGGGGGGTTAACGACCACCGTGAGCAACTCAGGGGGTTATATGCAGTCGTCCGTCTCAAATTTAGGGCCACTGGTTCCAGAAAAGGGAGAGAACCAGCACCGTAAGATAAACACAACATCCATGCCTCACTGGGATTTGAACCTGGATCCAAGTCGGAACAATGATCAGAAGCCAGCGCCTAGACCACTGCGCCAGCGGGCCGGTTCAACTCAATTGTACATCCAATTATACATCTTCTCTCAAACTCTATTGACTGCTCGTATTGTGCACGGATCCCACGTCGTTGCGATTACTGCAACCACATTCCGCTGTCACAATTATCCCTGAGAACGAGCTATGCTCTTGATATACCGTCGTCGATGCGCGGCTCCCATATGCTGTGGCGGGCCACTATTCAGTCATTCGTCGTTATTTTTAACTATTTGCATATTTGGACCTGAGGTACTTGTATGCGGAGCTTCATCAGGCTTGAACCACTTTCTTGGGGCGCTTAGGGTTTTTTTTGCAAAGAGTGTACTTTTGGTAGATGTTGCAAATATTTGCGGTGCATATTGCAAAAAACCGTTTTGGTCAAAACGACGTACCACTTTGGGCACAGAATACAATATATTGACAAACGTCACCGGACACCTAGAACAGCAGCACAACATAGCATTTATTGGCATACATTAGTACGGTGTCGGTCCACCTTTGGCCTTAATGCATGCACAGACCTTTCGAGAAATGCTTTCAACAAGGTTTTGAACCACAGTGAGAGGTATGCGCTTCCATTCAGTACACAATGCTGCCGCTAACTGTTGGTTAGTATGTAGTAGGCCTTGATTCCAAACTTCTTATGCGACGCTCTAATTCATCCCATAGGTGCTCTATGGGATTAAGATCAGGGATCTGTGGTGGCTAGTCCACACACGATACGCAATTATCGTCACACCACGCCGCAACAGTCCTTTTTTATGGTTCGGTGCATTATCCTTCTGGTACTAACAAGGGTCGGTTTCATAGTATTGCCACAGAGTTGGTAGTGCATAATTGTCCAGAATATCGTGGTAGAAGTGCTGGTTAACAGGTTTGTTCACGATAACCAATGGGCCGGAACCATAACACGAAAAACACCTCCACACGAGTACACTGCCAGCTCCAAACTTGACCGTAAGAACAGTACACTGTGGTAAAGAGCGTTCAACCGGCTGCCGCCATACCCACACACGGTCATTAGACTGATGGATTGTGTATCTGGATTCAGCAGTTCATAGGACCCGTTTTCATTGATCTACGGTCCCCGATAATTGTTCTTTACACCATGCTAAACGACGAGTAGCATTCCGAATGGAGATGAAAGGCTTATGAGCAGCCGCACGACCACGGTAACACATGGAATGAAGTTCTCTGCGAATAGTACGTGTACATACCGAGGTTCTAGCATTTTTACTCACCTGTACACTGAGGTCTTGTGCAGTACTCTGTCGGTTAGCTGTAACGACTCTCCTGAGGCTTCGGCGTCCTCTATCACTGATTTTTTTGTTCTGCTGGTACGTTTTGCTGCTTCAGGCACGCCACGTGTCTTCCACTTTAAAACAGTTGACTTGGGTATGTTTAAACGCCTCTCAGTTTGTCTTATGGACAACCCACTAATATTACACCCAACAATCTCTCCTTTCTCAAAGTCAGTTCTCTCACTCCGCGACATTTTTACTCAACCTCACAGTGCGATATGATCGCGGTCAGCTGCAGGCTTGTTTTTATACCATTTTCAGCTGTACCGCGCATCTTAACAACGCAGCGGATGCGTTCATTTGCTTTTGAAGGGGTGTCCGGTGACTTTTATCAATATAGTGTATGTAGAATACACTGCTGTTTGTTGTAAATCCTGTTAAGGCTGGTACAGGCTCCGTTATGGTTTGCGGCGAGTTTAACTGGCACATGTACAAACTCTCGTACATCTAGATGCGTCTCAGACCAGTCAACGCTGTATGCCCGTCCTTGCAGACCATCTGTACCTGTTCATAATCATCATCTACCTAGGGGGCAATGGATTCTTCCAACAGGACGATGTGCCTCCCTGCAGAGCTGTAATGAGTAGAACATTTTTAGCAGAACATTAAATTAAAGTTCGCACCATGGAATGACTTCTCAGTTTACCAGGCATGAACCCTATCGACAATCTTTGGAACGCTGTGAGAAGGCCCGTTTCAGTTCTGGATCCTCCAATTAGGAAAGCGACGGAATTGTGGCGATAGGATGAGGTACCAGTCGAAAGCGTTCGTGACGCAGTGTGGGCTCAATGCCTCGCTGTGTGACCTCCGTTATCCGGGCCTACCTGTTATTAGGTAGGTATCACATATTAATTTCTGCTGTGTGTGTGTGTGTACGAAGAACCTGACTTTCCAATAGCGGACAAATAAAGACGTGCAACTGTTCGTACATAATATTGTTGGTTCTTTTCCTGGCCGTGTGTGAATAATTTTGACATATTGAAATACATCTTCACGATGCTCATTACCAACAATTGCACAGACGTGCACATAAGCATTTAAGCACAAACATTTAAACCTACAGCTAAGCTACTAGCAATCTAACCTTTGTCTCCACAGACTGCGCTTCTCATATGAAAGACACCCCGGCCTATGGATCTCAAGAGATGAGGATTATTATTTTATTGGGGGCTTAACATCCACCGTGAGCAACTCAATAGGATATAAGCAGTCCCCGTCCCTAATTTAGGGTCACTGGTTCCAGCAAAGCTAGACAGCCAGTGCCATAAGACAAACACAAAATCCATGCCTCAACCCGGACCATCTTGGACAAATGATCAGAAGCCAGCATATAACACAACATCCATTCGAACCCGGACCCATCTTGGACGAATGATCATAACCCAGCGCTTAGACTATTTTACCACAGGGGTGGCGATGGGGATATCTAGTCCAAATAACAAGTGGGTGTTGTATCTGTTCTTCAGTTCTGGGTCTTGCACTTCTGTAGAGCCAACAACCTTTAGTTACGGATGAGCAGTTTTAGTAGTCTTCGATGATCATGCCAAGAAAATGTAACAGCTTTGAATGTCGTTTCAGAAAAAATATACATAATTATTTTTTTTTAAAGTTACGTGAGGGTGGCAATATCGCACAGAGATCGTAAGACAGGATATCATCTGAACTTTTATAGTTGTGAAAACACTATAAAGAGGCTAGTTGCAACATCCAAGGCAATGCGCACCTAAACAGAGGAAGTATGCTAAGCTGAGGTAAATAAAAACTATCACGGAAATAAGAATTATTGTGTTACCATTAAGTTTTCCAGAACATAACGGTTGAATCCTGAAGTACTACTTCAAATTTGCTCTCCAGAATGGCGCAGTTCGCAAGTTTTGCGACGTATTTGCCACGTGGATCGTTTTCTGAAGGCATTGTTATCAGAACTATGAAATCTAACATCAGCTTGGAAAATAAAATGCCACCCCTGTGGTCTAGTGGTACGGACCCCCCCCTGTAAACAGAATGCCCCCAAATTAAGGACGGCCGACAGCTTATAGCCTATTGAGTTGTTCACGGTGGTCGTTAGACACCACCAAAAAAAAAATACAATATCACACGTAATGCCAGAAAATACATCATTTTCATTCAGCTTGCAGCATTCCTATTCTTCATTTATAATTAAATCTTAAGTATACATTTCCATTTTTACAGTGCAATGCATCTTTTGATGTCTTTGAGAAGTACGTTTTTTTCTTTTATGTAAAAACCACTCGCTCGACTGAGAAAATCCGTAAAAATTTCGCTTTAGGCTTCGTCGATTTAAAAAGCTGTTCTTTTAGGTTTACCACGAGTCCTCTCTTGAAATTGATATGCGAAAAAACTCCATAGCATTGATTGAAGTTTATGAAACTGGGAAACTTCGGAACATTTGTAATGAGAGCGACAAGGAAGGGTTTTTTTTTTTTTTGTTTTTTTTAGCTCATGGGGTTCTAATGGCGGAAGTTTGTGACTGTTTATATTGGAAAATACAAAAGCGTGGAATACAAAAATCAATCATACTCGGAGTCGTGTCGAAGTGAGCTGATCTTTGAAAAGAAAAATTACGCGTGGCCTGAAACACACCACAGTAGGGAAACTTCGGGCAATTTATTCTTTTCCCGTCCTTTAAACCAATACTTTATCGGGGGAAAATCATACTTTCTTTCTGGTTCTAACACTGTTCTTAAAGAAGGAGATTTCAAACGGAAGAAGCAAATGGTATTTGCCTATTATCACGAATACTATCAAATTGAAAACAATTATAACAGTTTATTGCGTATTTCAAAAGCTATTGCTCTATATACTGTCTTCCTTTTTTTTATAATTAGAAAGACCAAAATTCCCGAGGATTCTAAGCAAATGTGATGGTGGCAAACAACAAGAAATTTGACACCGACCATGGGAGTAATGAGTCAAAAATCTCAAACATATAAAACTTGAGTTATTTCAAGAAATTTCTTTTATTTCTACTTCAAGCTGTGGCATCAGTAGTTTTCTGAAGATAAAATATTTTACACCACCTAGCTGGAAAATTTGGCTTCAGAATTTTTAGAAAATGCAGGAAATATTTTGGTGGTGCTAGACAAGGCCTCATTCGGAAAGTAAACCCGGTCCCAACTCGGACAAATCATTATTAGATAGCTCGCCCACTAGGACGGCTTAAAAGGTCTGCCGGCTGAAGGTGTTTGCCTTGCTGTGAAAGAAATCATGTTTTCTACCTTGACTTTCGGAAAGCAGAGATAGTGGCGAGCACAATTTTAATTTTTTTGCAATTTTCTCGATGAAAGGGAAAGCTGTGTATAACTTCAAAACATTCAGGTAGCTGATTTTTACACTGCTCTACCTTTAATATCCGGACATCTGCATCTCTACAAATAACCTTCATTTACAGATAATTTAATTCATAGTGTGATCAAGACGTTCCGAGACTAGGTACGTAGCGCGCCAACAGATGGCAGTACGCGGATGAGCGAGCAGCAGTCGAGGGCAGTGACCTTCATGAGTCATTGTACAAAGTGGCGTCGTTCTGTGAACATCGGGTGCTGTGCTACACGATATTTGGTAACCACTTGCAGAACACAGCTGCGATTTCGGTTTGGACTGCAAACTAGAGCAGCGAGCGAACATCAAATTCTGCGTCAAACTCCGCAAATCGGGAACGGAGATGCAAGAAACTGTTTGCGGCAGGCTTATGGCAATAAAGAAATGAGTCGTGCTAGGTGTTTTGAGTGGCACTCGCGCTTCAAGAGCGGCAGATCGGCACTGGAAGACGACGAGAGGTCAGGGCGACCGTCTACGAGAAAAAACCCCGAAAATGTGGACAACATTAGGGAACTAGTGCATGAGAATCGTCGGAGAACCATTGAAGAGATTGCTACCATCGTCAATGTGTCATACGGAACAGTGCAAGAAATTCTGACGTTGGTTTTGAACATGCACCGCATTGCTGCAAAGTTTGTGCCAAAGATTCTGAACCCCGAACAGAAGGCGCCCCGTGTCCAACTCTGTCAAGAATTTCGTCAGCAGGTGGTGAATGAACCAACGTTCCTGTCGCGGGTCATCACTAGGGACGAGATTTGGGTCTACGGTTACGACCCGGAAACCAAACAACAGTTGTCGCAGTGGAAGAGCCCGGAATCTCGACGACCGAAGAAGGCCCGACATGTCCGAAGCGCAACCAAAAGCATGCTCGTCATGTTATTCGAGATTCGTGGAGTTGTGCACCGTGAATTCGACCCCAGGGCCAGACCGTCACCGCCTTTTTTTACTGCGATGTTCTGCGGCGTCTAAGGGAGGACATTCGCCGCAAACTACCTGAAATGTGGCGCAGGGACGATTTCCTGCTCCATCACGACAATGCAGCAGGTCACAGAGCGTTAGCAACACGCCAGTTTTACAGCCGCAACAGCATGACTACCCTTCCTCAGCCGCCTGACTCGCCGGATTTGGCCCCCTGCAACTTCTTTCTCTTTCCGAAGATGAACTGTTTTCACGTTTGCTGGTTGTACGCCTTCCAGACAGTTCATCACTCTCAAAAATTTCACGACCATCTTTAAAACGTTTGTACCACTCAAACTTATGCGCTACTCATACAGCCTTCTGTAACTTTGTACCACTAAAAATTGTGCACTACCCATGCACTACTATACGTTTGTACCACGCAAACTTGTGCACTACCCCATACGCTCTCTGTAACTTTAAGTATGTGTCTTTGCAAGTTTCGCCAAGGTTTTGACAAAATCTGATGCAAATTCGTTGATCACATTTTTCTGACATGACAAATGCGACGAACAGCATCTCACACGTAAGAACAAAGCACGACTGTAAAAAAAACGGTCGAGCAGGGGAGATGTGACTCACAGCACATGCGTGGTAGGTTCCTGTGCCAAACCGCTTCCTGCTGTGTCGCGGTATTCCGAACTTATCCAACCAGTTTGGATACTTTTCGATCACACCTCGTAGAGCGATGTATTTTTTATATTATGCAGGATTTAATAGAAGGCTGTACTATGAAAAAAGTTTTCCGAATTCACCATACTGTCATACTGTATACCATTTTTTTTTTGTCAGAATGATATCACTGTACAGTTTTTCTCTTTCCTTAATTTTTATAAATCTTTGTGGTCTCGAACAAAACCTAAATTTTTTTTTTATTATTTTAAATTATTATTTTAAGAAGACTGAAATTCATTGAGAACTGTTTTAACCGAGGCAGGCGACTTGAACTTCAATTGATTTAACTTCTTAGGTGATGGATTTTCACTAACAATAAATAATAATGTAAAAAGGTTCGAAACCTCAAACGATTGCGAAACTCAAGAAACTGGTTTTCCACCACTAAGATACGTGCTATGAGTTATAAAAAATATTTATTTACAGACACTTTACTTCTTTTCAAATAATGCTAATAGAAACGCACATTTCGTTGTGCGCTCATAATTAAGCAAAATAATTATTGTTGTTGTACTGATAATTAAGCATAACACAGAGCTTTGTGCAAGCAACGAACACTCTTTGAAGTATTTTTTTTAAACATTATTAATCATAAATTCAAAAGAGTATTAACATGAATTCTTCCTTGCTTGAGGAATTACACAGGCCCAGAAACGCAATTTATTACAAAAATTATAAAGAAAGGAGAGAACACATGATTCCATTTAAAATCGGAATTCATAAAAATATTTCCAGAATAAGGAACTGTATTGCCAGGGATTCAAACTATAATGCGGAAAAATTTCTTTCTTTTTCTCAATTTAACCCACAGAACGTAATCTGAATAAATTGCTCTTTAAGTGACACAAATAAATCAAAAACCATAAAATCTCGATAATTCATAAAACGAAAACAAAAGCGTAAAAGACAGAGAAGTTAAGGAATAAAAATGCTATCAGTGTTTTCAAGATGACGGCTTTATTAGAAAACGCATAATTAATTTTACAAACAAGACTTCTTGGCACTAGCAGAAAAACTGAGACGCAGAAGGTTTCCAGTTGACTAATTACCTTTCAAAATAATTATGTCATTGTGATAGAGAAAGTAAACAGAACACGACATTCTATTTTAATTTTCAAGACGTGCCTTTCATTTACTAAGAGCCGAAAAAAAAACCTAAACGACTGTTTACCAGTTTATTCTTCGGTCGCTTCGAAAATTTCTTTTGATTTCTGTTCTCATTCATGGTTGCATAATTTATTTTCATACATTCGAAAATTCTGTGAAACACTGTGATAGAGGCTTCAAGTTTTCCTGAAGACTCAACTTTCTTACGCCCCCTCCCCCTTCTATTTTCTATCCTAGGTATGACACAAATATTTTTTTATTGTCAAAGTAAGTGGACAATCCGCCAACAAAAGAACTGATCTAAAAAAGAAATGGACATGCAATTCAAATTACGGTTGTAATGTTTGTTGGCCTCACTGTTTGAAGATAACTATTAATTGCTTTTGTTACACCAAAAACCCAGCATTACCTCACTGCAAAGCTTAACTTCGTGCTCCAGATAGCTTAAATAAACACATTAAGCACTTAATTATCCACTAAATGGCATTAACGGCCAGATATACACGTAGGTCGTTTACAAAGTAACGAGACTGACGTAATAGCGCCAAAACAAACCCACGCAGAAAAACCCAGCTGCCTGTGTCCGAACACCGGCAAGGCCATCCACGTGACGACGCGTCGTTACAGCGCTCCGCTAGTTCATGTAGAGTACAGACTTTTTTCTGTAACCCAGTATAGATTTAAAACTAGAGCAAACAACAGCTATGAAATTTTGCGTGCGTTTGAATAAAACCGCCACAGAAAGGCACGAAATTATTAAAACAGCCTATAAGGAATATGTTTTGTCACGTGCAAGAGATTTTGAGTGGCAGAAGAAATTTGTGGATTGTAAAGAGTGTCTGGAAGATGCGCCACGCTCTGGTAAGCCTTCGACATCGGCTACGGCGGTTAATGTCAATACCATCGAAGCACTTCTGCCCGAAGACCGCCGAATGATCATTGAGGAAGTTGTTGATGTGATGGAGATGTCCCTTGGTTCGGTTGACGACATTGTGAGAAATCGGTTGGAGTACCAAAAATAGTGGATTTCTTATTTGCTCACGGATGAACACAAGGCGAACCGTGTTTTAACTTGTCGCCAATGAAAGTGCCGGCCGCGACGTGAGCCACACTTTTCGGATGGAGTCGTCACATGTGATGAAACATTGTTTCACCATTTCGATCCAGAAACAAAACAACAGATCACCTAATGGAAAAACCCACAGAGTCCCCGATCTAAGAAAACAAAGGTGCAAGCAGGTGCAGGGAAAGTCATGCACCTGGTCTCTTTAGATAAAAAGAAAATTGTGTACGGCCATGTTGTTCCACAAGGAAAAACTGTTACCGGAGCCTACACTGAAGAGCAATTGAACTAGAGACAGCTGGCGTTATGCAAATGGGGCGCTGTGGGCGGCCCTGTAAACGGAAACGACATGGCGTATGCCGCGATCCGACAATACAAGGAGTGATGCGACGGGAATCAGTAAGAGTTGTACGCAGTATGGGTAAGACGAAGGATCTAAGCGCATTTGATCGTGGGCAAATAGTCGGGGCCCGACGAATGCGTCACTCCATCTCGAAATTCGTGCAGGCACTGGGATTTTCACGAGCCACTGTGTCACGGGTGCACCGTGAGTGAGTACATCGAATCCGGTAAAACCATCCCTGCAAGGGCCAACTGCCATGGATAACAGCGTGTGGAGGAGCGGGGCCATCGTCGTTGGCTAGCTCGCATTGTAACAGCTGACAGACGGGCCACAGTGCAAGAAATCACTCGGCATTTTAAAGCTGGTGCACAAAAACGCGTAAGCAGCCACACCATCCAGAACTAACTCATCGCTATGGGGTACAGAAGCCATCGTCCCACGAGGGTACCGCTGCTGACCGCACACCACAGGGTGCTAAGATTAGCACTGGATCCTAGATGTGTGGGAAAATGTTGCCTGGACTGATGAGTCGAGATTCACGTTGGTACATGCGGATGGCAGGATACGAGTACGGCGCAAACCACATGAAGCGATGGATCCTCCTTGCCAGCAGGGTACTTTTCAAGCTGGTGGGGGTGGCATTCTCGTCTGGGGACTGTTTACGTGGACTGAAATGGGACCCCTGGTACTTGTGACATCGTCCCTCACAGATCAACGTTACCGGAATATCCTGGACGACTATTTGTTCCCGTTTGTGCGTCTTCAACATCCCACTGGGGACCTTATCCAGCAACAAAACAATGCAGCTCCCGAATTGTATCCGAATGGTTGGATGAACACTCCACTGACGTGACCTCGCTTCCTTGGCCAGCTAGGTCACCTGACCTCAATCCCATCGAGCACATCTGACATGCCATTGAGAAAAATGTTCGAGGCATTGATCCCCCTCCATCAAATCTTCGTGAACTGTGAGAGCTTGTTCAGGGGTCGTGGATCCGTATGGCTTCCCAACGGTTCCGGTGTCTTGTCGAGTCCATGCCGAGACGAATCGCCGCCGTCATCAGGGCGAAAGGTGGTGCTGCACGTTACTAGACAGGTATCTCTAATTCAATTGCTCTTCAGTGTATTATTCCAAAGTTATGAAAGGTCCTCTAAAGAAAAAAAAATATTATAAAACGCTCAAGATATGCACAAATTGGTTGAATTTTGCTTCAAGATCCAAGATGCCCCTGCACGTTGTGTTTTGCTTACATAGCATGTTATTCAAGATCTAGGTATCGAAATGATGGCGTAACCTCCGTATTCGCCGGAACTGGTGCCGTGTGACTTCCACCTATTTCCTAAAGTGAAAAAACGTTTTTCTTCTTAAAAACAATGTGACTTCCACCTATTCCCTAAAGTGAAAAAACGTTTTTTTTTTTTAAACGTTTGGGCGTCGTTTTTCGTCAAATACTGAACGGAATTATGCTGTGATGGGTTTCCTGAACCACATGTCGAAGAAGGGCTTTGAACCAACCTTCCAGAAGTCGATAAAAAGGTGCGGCCGGTGAATTCAGTTAGAGAAACAACACTTCAGAAGTACGTAAGTGTAAGTATGTTTATTGCATTACACTTCTGCCCCATGTAAAACCAGTCTCATTGCTTTTTGAAAGACCTTCGTAGTAACCAACTTGTTTATTGCAGGCACTTTAAATGCAGGCAGAACACCATATGACGAGCACAATTCCAACTTGGTATTCAAAAATTATTTGGCTTTGACATCCGACTAAAATACTCTTAACACAGAATGTCTTTCGACTCGACAACAATTTTATTTCAGTGATCACACAAGCTTAATATTCAACCTGAAAGAATGAATGAAATTATATAAAATCAAACGCTAATCGCACAACATCAAAGAAGTCTGAGCTCTCTTAACAATCTCGCTCCAAAGCAATTACAACAAACTCATGCTCCAGCCAACATCTAAAGAAAGCTCTGATACAATCGTAAGCATCACTCTTATCAGTCTCGTTAACATACGTCAATTGCGCCCCAAACCATAACGCCAGGCGACGGACCGGTATGGCGATGCATAATGCAGGCAGGCGTCATACAGTCTCTCGCCGCGGTGCCGCCACACGCGGATCCGACATCGTGGTATTGCAGGCAGAAGCGGGATTCGTTGGAGAAGACAATGCCGTGCCATTCCGTAGTCCAGGTGCGGCGTTCAACGGCCCGCTGCCGCCGCACTCGCCGGTGGTGTAACGTCAATGGTAATCGGAGCCGTGCGACAAGTCCCCGCTCCTGCAGACGACGTCGAACCGTACGTGCTGACACAGGTTGTTGCGCAACACACCCTAATTCCTGCGCTAACGTTCGTGATGTAGCGGTGCGAGCCGTCAATGCCCGCCGCACAACATGCCGGTCCTCTCTATCGGTGGTGTGCCGCGGCTGCGGCAATCGCTCACGTCGGTCCGTCCGTCCCTCCTGCACCTACCGAAGCCATACTCGCCTCACTGTGGCTGGATGTCGTCCCACACGGGCACCGATGTCTCGGTACGATAAACCGCTGTCGCGATAAGCCACTATTTGTCCTCTGTCGAACTCCGAAACGTGCTCGAATGACTGCCGTATTCTGCGACGAGACATCAGGAAGCTTCCCACGCACAGGTCCGGCAGCACAACACACTTCCACTTCTTACACCCAGTCTTCTGTGCACCCTTCTTATAGTGCTTCTCGGTGGCGTGCCGGGCGCACATGATTTGCATATGCCCTGTAATGCTAATCGTTTGCATATCCTCTCACGGGCGACGCATGCTGCGAATTTCAGGCCAATCGGATGCTACCTTCTTGGTGTTGCATTTTGGGTGGCCAGCAGTGTAGTTATGGATACTTCCAGCGGGACAATGTGTGGCGTACTACAGTGGTGAAGCACTTGTCAAGACGACAAATATGTAGCGATACATCTCGTCGGTGTATCTTAGTCGGTTAGAGAAACGCTTTTTTTTATTGGAGGTTTAACGACCACCATGATCAGCTCAGTGGGCTATTAGCAGTAGCCCGTCCCTAATTTAGGGCCACTGGTTCCAGGGAAAGGAGAAAGCCCAGCGCCGTAAGAAAAACACAGCACCCATGCTTCACCGGTATTCGAATCCTTACTCATCTCGGACGATTGATCAGAAGCCATCGCTTAGACCACTGCGCCACCGGGGGTGGCTTAGAAAAACTCACTCCGGGGTGAAGAGAAGAGGGTTCAATTTCTGTCAGCGACAAATTCCTGTGCTCACATTGGCGCCCCAACGTAAAAATGGATCAACTGGCCGTTGGGTTCTTCGAAAAATGTGTGATGTTCGTCTTACATATCGTCTGGAATAAATAAAAGGTTCTTCCTTCGCTTCAAAAAAAAAAAAAAATTAAGAGGAAGACGATGTGGCCAACTATAGTGCTAAAAGCACGTGTCAATATGACACATATGCAGCGATACATTCCGTCGGTGTAGCTTAGTCGGTTAGAGCAACTTGCTCCATAGCAAGGAGACGCGAATTCGATCCCGTCACCGACAAATTCCTGTTTTCACAAATGCTCCATGTTGTAGTGCTCACATTGTACGCGAACAGTATGAGGGGCATCATGGAGACTTTTCCTATAACACTGATCTCCTGAGTCACCGGATCTCAATCCAATGGAGCATATGTTGGATGAAGTCGAAAGAGGCATCATACAGCTGGATCCGCTACCATCAAATCTTCAATATCTGGAGGGTGCAATTCATCGCATTTGGGATAGTATAACCCAAGGCCATTACCGGCATTTAATAGAATCCGTACCAGGACGAATTCAAACAGTATTATAGCTCTACGAGACCCGCCATCTTGTATTGCTGCCTTCTCTTGTTAACCAACGGGCAAGCGCATTTCCCAAATTGCTCGGGCAATTTTGCACATTTTGGAACACCGTTTGTGGCTAACGCAAGATATATGATAAATAAAGAGTTCCCTGGTTCCAGAATTTTTATTGACCGTTCCCTTCATTTTTTATCTGCAGCGAAATTCGTACCAAGACGTCTTCCATAGTTTTATTAATTAATAAAAGATACTTAAAAAGTCCAAAATGAAAATCTGTAACCAGGAAACTCTTTATTTATCATATATCTTGCGTTAGCGCCACAAATGGTGTTCCAAAATGTGCAAAATTGTCCGAGCAATTTGTGAAATACGCTTGCCCGTTGGTTAACAAGAGAAGGCACAATACAAGATGGCGGGTCTCGTAGAGCCTTAAAGGCAATAATTGTCCCATAAACGTACTAAATAGGTGGTCATAATAATTTGGCCATTCAGTGTATAATAAAATGCCCCCTGTTTTTCTTTGTAAAAAAATAGCATTATACCTGAATGTGCATTAAATTAAATGCCATCAATAACTAAATTCTGAAAAAAAAAAATAAAAAAAAATACGATAAACCTATAACAGTGATACCTAATAATATATGGGCGCTATTTTTGTGCATTTTCATTTAAACTAAACATTCTTATTAAACGCGAAATGAATAAAACGCCCTTCACTTACAAGATTCAGTGAAGTTTTCTAATATTTCCTCCCACACGTCCTCTTTCATCGCAGTGGTTTAGTAATGTTTGTGACTAGTGTCTTACAAAGTTCAATTTGTTTCCGCAGCGTTGATAAACTTTTCGTCAACAGACATTTCCGAAAGAAGAAAAAATTAACTGAGTTAGGTAACCTTGACTTAACGTATGCGCAACCAAGGCACTCTAGAAACACAAGGCCACGACATTCGAGAATAAGTTCCCTCTTTTAGTGACGTCACAGGCTTCCGTTCCGATCGGTTTCATCACTGTCGTGTGTGATAAAATACGACATCAGTCTGTGCAACATGGGAGTGACGTCAGAAACGGAGGGAACTCATATCTCCAACGCCATGGCTTGGTGTTTTCTAGACGGCCTTAGCGCAACGTTTAGGAACACATTCCAATCCTTCAAAAATATTATCAGCAAATATTCTCATATTCTCCCTCCAAAATTCTGTTCTGATCCGACAGGTTATTTCCGTTGTAATGCGTTCCGTCCCGATGTAATGTGCGGTTATCAATTTTTTTCCTAAGTTTTTATAATCATTTTTTTCAATTATGCTTATCAATTTTTTCCGCGTTCCCTCTCTGACATCGTTTACGACGAGTTTTACTGATGTAGCGATACGATGTCTCCAAACGGACTGACAAACTGATACTTACCTCCTCTTAAAAGACCTGCTAAGAAAATGAAATCTTATTGTGATGATAAGGCAAAGGGGAGGCTGCTAGGATATTCAGGAAGTGGGTTTGTAATCACGGGGCGGGCACCAAACTGAGGATGCTCTTTATCAGATGTAACGTACAACTTCCTCCAGGAAAGGAACAGGAGGAAATGTCGTAAGAAAATGCTTTGGAAGCATGCGGGTGGATTATTTCGGCGACATAATCGTGGAAGCCATCTTCGTCACGTCTAAGCAGCGTGATGTGTCACACCACAGGCACCGGCTAAATTTGTTAACGCACTGCACTTTTTTGATGTGGAGGAAAGAATTTTATTGATGGGTTCCATTTTAGAAGCACCAGTTTAAAAACGATATGATTGTTCTCTGCCCAATATGCATTTAGATCATATGAAAGGGAAACAAAGGTAAAAAAGCAATGGCTGTATCGTTTGCGTGCTAGAATAAATACTATATATAGATAGACAGAAAGAGATGCGCATAGATTTTTTAATGGAGAACTGATCAAAAGAAGCAAAATTTACAGCACATAATAACATTATCAACTTACCATTTTTTCAAACAGAGGGACAGCTTAAAAGTAGTTTATTTGCCTTGATTTAAATACCCGCATTGTTTCGAGAAAATGCAATTGCTCTAAACGTTTCAGTTCAGTGGGCATAAATCTTCTGGAGACGGCCTTAAAAACCGTATAAACGAAATTTAAAGATGTTAAATACTATTGCAAAATTAATGCTTACAGTATAAGATATTCCTTAATAATGATTTAATTAAAGTCGAATTGGAGGCGAAAGAAACGTCAAAAATGACAATATATTTTATTGCATCGCAAAAATCATAAATCCTATGGAAATCAAACTTCTCTTTCGACAACTCTATCCATCCATAAATTTCCTGATTCTACACTGAAGAGCAATTGAATTAGAGACAGCTGGCGTTATGCAAATGTGGTGCTGTGGGCGGCTCTGTAAACGGAAACGACATGACGTATGCAGCGATCCGACAATTTAAAGAGTGATGCGACGGGAATCAGTAAGAGTCGGACGCAGTATCGGTAAGACATAGGATCTAAGCACATTTGATCGTGGGCAAATTGTCTGGGCCCGACGAATGGGTCACTCCATCTCGGAAGTCGTGCAGGCACTGGGATTTTCACGAGCCACTGTGTCACGGGTGCACCGAGAGTACATCGAATCCGGTAAAACCATCCCTGCAAGAGACAACTGCCGTGGACAACAGCGTGTGGATGAGCGGGGTCATCGTCGGCTAGCTCGCACTGTAACAGTGGATAGACGGGCCACAGTGCAAGAAATCACTCGGAAATTTAACGCTGGTGCACAAAAATGTGTAAGCAGCCACACCATCCAGAACCATCTCATTGCTATGGGGAACAGAAGCCATCGTCCCAAGAGGGTACCGCTGCTGACCGCACATCACAGGATGCAAAGATTAGCATGGGGGCGGGAACATCGCCACTGGACCCTAGACATGTGGGAAAATATTGCCTGGACTGATGAGTCAAGATTCACGTTGGTACATGCGGATAGCAGGATACGACTACGGCGCAAACCACATGAAGTGATGGACCCTTCTTGCCAGCAGGGTACTTTTCAAGCTGGTGGGGGTGGTATTCTCGTCTGGTGGCTGTTTACGTGGACTGAAATGGAACCCCTGGTACGTGTGACATCGTCCCTCACAGGCCAACGTTACTGGGATATCCTGGATGGCCATTTGCTCCCGTTTGTGCATCTCCAACATCCCACTGGGGACCTCATCCTGCAATAAGACAATGCACCGTGCTATCGCTCCCGAATTGTATCCGAATGGTTGATGAATACTCCACCGACGTTACCTCGCTTCCTTGGCCAGCTAGGTCACCTGACCTCAATCCCATCGAGCACATCTGGGATGCGATCGAGAGAGATGTTCGAGGCTCTGACCCCCTTCATCAAATCTTCGTTAACTGTGGGAGCTTGTTCAGAGGTCGTGGATCCGTATGGCTTTCCAACGCTTCCGGTGTCTTGTCGGGTCCATGCCGAAACGAATCGCCGCCGTCATCAGGACGAAAGGTGGTGCTACACATTACTAGACAGGTATCTCTAATTCAATTGCCCTTCAGTGTACATGGAGATCCTCACAACAATTCGTCTGAGACCAGTGCTTCAATGTGTAACACAAAAATTAAAAGCATTTGTTCTTGGGAACCTGGGTGCATCCATTTAAGAGCAGAATACTGGATAACTGATGATACATCTAGTATTGTATTCTATTACGCCACGAAACGAAGGAGCCACAAAGTTACTTCCCAAAGATTTAGCAATTTTTAAATATTGCATATGTGTGCTAGTCGCAGTGTTGCCATTCTACTGTTTGATCAGTAGATCTACTGATTTTGACTCCTGTCTACTGATAGAATTTCGTAATTTACTGATTTTTCTCTGTTTTAAGACCATATCACGTTCCGGGACATGCTGTCTACTAATATCTGCTTTCTTTCAGAGCTCACCATCTACTGATCCAACAAAGGAGAACACTAACCTTAGAATTGGTCAGAAGAGACTTTCAGCAGTTATCGGACTTTGAGCGAGGTCGTCTAGTCGGACTCCGCGAGGCCGGGTGGTCGTATCGTCGTACTGCGGAGCGAATTGGACGGGAAGTATTGATGGTGGTACGATGGTGGTTTAGATGGTCCGAGGAACTTTCCCACACGAGAAGACGTGCAACTGGGAGTCACAGACGGACTGATGTGCGGACCGATCGACGCATAAGAAGAGCGGCGTTGTCAAGCAGAACATCCATTCCGACGCAAATCCGAGCTGCCGTTGCACCTGAGGTGACTGTGCGAACAATCCGCAACCGTCTACTGGATGCAGGACTACGTGCACGTGTGCCTCTGGCATGTGTACCTCTGACTCCAGCCCACAGTCAGGAACGGCTGCAGTGGTGTCGCTAACGTCTGCACTGGAGAACGCAATGGCGATCTGTCGTGTTCAGCGATTAAACAAGATTCTGCTTGGAAGCCTCCGATGGCCGTATGCGTGTTCGCAGGCGCACAGGGGAGCGTCTCCACCCTTCTTGCATCCGCCAGCGACACACAGGGCCTGCACCTTGTCTCCTGGTGTGGGGAGCGATCAGCTATTACTCCCGTACACAACTAGTGTTTATACCGGGTACGTTAAACATCACCTCCTACATCAACAACATCATTCAGCCCGTTGTTGTGCCATTTGTAAGGTCGGTCCATCGTGGTGTTTTCCAGCAAGATAACGCACGCCCACACATGGCACGTGCAACGCAACATGCACTTCAGGGTGTGAGACAACTTCCATGACATGCGCGTTCACCGGATTTGTCCCCCATTGAGCACGTGTGTGATTTTATCGGACAACGACTTATTCGGTCTCCACGGCCAGCCACGACCATCCCCGATTTACGCGTCCAGGTTGAGGATGGTTGGAACTCAATACCCCAAACTTACATCCCAAAATCTGTACGACAGACTCCATGCCAGAATTGCACAGCGTGACGCAGTTCATGGCGGTTCAACCTCGTACTAACCATGCTACATGGAAATTTTATTTTTCAGTTTACCAGCAAATACAGCTGTATTTTGCCATAATGTTTTGATCACGTTAACCTCCGATTCCGTTATTATGCTGTATAAATTTCGTTCGTATCAGACGTCTCCTTCTTGGTGTTCTTTTTTCACTCTCCGCCAGTGTATATGAAGGCCGCCAAAACACTTTTTTACCGACAGACAGATACTTTTCGATCATCATGCGTAAAGCAAAAGTTGGATTAGTGCAGCCCTTACCAGGCATAAAACCACTCTGTACATTCCACACTTTCCGTGAGAGATCCAAAACCTTTCTTTTGAGAATCAATGAAAGAATCCTACTTCATTCCAGGCACGATGTAGTAGACGAATTTTTTTAACTGCGAACAATTTTGGAGGAAGAATTGAGAGTTTAACGTAATCTAGGTAAGTCAGCAACTAGGGGTTAATCATGAGTTCATTAACCTCAAGAAAAAGGGTATTTCTAATACTTGAAAAGAAAACACATTATGGTAGTTGATGAAATATTGTCACGGCCGCAACAGATCTTGAAGGAGTCGAAAAAAAAACCATATCTTTCTTACAATCCCAGTTTTCTTGATAATGCTGCTGAATTCTTTACTGAAGTACTCCCAGTGTGCTATTCACCTTAAGTTCTTCTTTATCTCCTTCGCTTCTCTTTACGAAAACTATTTTTTATGTCAGGCTAAAAACACTGATATCCTGTTCCATGTTCATATATAAATGTTCTCTTTTTTTCCTTTGAATATTAATACTTTCTAATGGAGTTACCTCGCAAAACTACTACCTTTTACATGATTTTTTACGCGTCAGTCTTCGCGTCAAAACACTCTTCCCGCAAGAAACTCCGTTAATTTCTCCTTTTCTTAAACTTCTATCACAAAGAAAATACAAGAGTAAAGAGATGAGCTCCTTCTCACTGTGCTTCCAAATTTTTCCAGATGCATGTCTACCTAAACCAGCTGAACGCCACCTTAAATTGCAGAACTTCCATTTTTCGCTGGCAACATTTTCTGCCGAAAATAAAATAGGTAGCTCTGATAAGTAATTTTATTGCTTCTTTTTCTCCTTTCCTTTGGTCTTCATGCAAATTAATGGGCTCATTCAATCTGCGCCTACGGTCATTTAGCGCTTCTTTTCAGAAGTCTTTACAACTGACTTGCAGCTTTTTAATTTGGTGTAGGAACTAGTACGAATTCTTTACCATTTCCCAACCGAGCTATAACGAAGTAAATTTCTCCGTCATTTTTATCCGCGCCGGGGTTCAAACCCGGATCCCCTCATTCCGGAATAAGTCACTCTACCAATTGAGCTACGCGGACGTTTTTTATTCTGATTCCTATCTGCCTTTATGTCGTGTGCGTCCTTCTGGCAGGTACGTCACATCTCCTGGTACGTTACATCATCTCCCCCTTATTATTATTATTTATTTTTTTTTTGAAGTGCTGGAGGAGGGATTCTTTTATTTTTCCTATCTCGCGGTGTGGAAATAACATCACACCAATGCGAGATTTTGAACGGTCGGGTCATCCGGATAGTTCGGGCGCCATTATAACGAAGTAAGTTTCTCCGTCATTTTTATCCGCGCCGGGGTTCGAACCCGGAACCCCTCATTCCGGAATAAGTCACTCTACCAATTGAGCTACGCGGACGTTTTTTATTCTGATTCCTATCTGCCTTTACGTCGTGTGCGTCCTTCTGGCAGGTACGTCACATCTCCTGGTACGTTACAGAGCATATAATTTTCAAAACTTTCTTAAAGATACCTGTAGTTCAGAGGTCACGGAATTTAATGACGAAACTATTATTTTAGTATTCAGATGAGATTTCCAAAATTATGAATTTTTGTCGGCCCACACATTTTTGGCAGATTTTAATCCCTGTGTTGCAAAATTTATATGAGGGAATGCTTATGATTGGTAAACAGCGGTTTCCCTGTTTCATCCCCTGTGTGTGTGTGTGTGTGTGTGTGTGTGTGTGTGTACCACTTATCAAGACTAAATAATCTCCTCCGACAAGGAAAATTCCGTAGCAACGGCACTTCGATGCACCTTCTCAGATATGTGTGAACGCGACTCGACGGACTTATAAGCTTTACAGCTTATCTCATAATTTCGGTCGTTCAGAATTTCCAATTCAGGTGCTTTTGCTACCACTAGCGCTCTACTACATCCTAAAATATGCAACGGAAATACAGTAATACACCAAAGTTACGAAATAAATCGTTCCTAGACCGACGATCTAAGTCGAGGCAAATTTTTCGATAGGTGCAATGGATAAATAGGGAGAGTCGTACCGGACAATTAATTTTCTCACACACACACACACACACATATATATACAAAGACCATATTCATTTGTACTTAACGAAAATTTAGAGATAGCATGAACAGAATTAAGATTATTGTATAACGAAGTAAATTTCTCCGTCATTTTGGGTACACGCCGGGAATCGAACCCGAGTCCACTTATTCCGGAACAAGTCGCTCTACTAATGTGACATGCCTGCCCCGCAGGACGCACACGACCAACTGTCTTTATGTCGTGCGCGTCCTGCGGGGCATTTTACTTTAGAATCTCCTCATAACACGAGAGCATCCCTTTCATTCCGTTTCTGGTTGTTGCTGCTCGTCAGAATCCATCTCCTTAAGGATATCCATCCTAACTTCGATAAGATTTAGCCCCTCGTTCAATTTTGAAATCATCATTGTTTTTCCCATGGGCTTGGGGTCAGAAGTGAAGGTCGTTTTTTCTGTAAAAAACTGTCTGAGGTGAATAAGCAGAGATTCAAAAATAATAGCAAAATGTTGTCACGATAGAGGACAACCCTGTCTGATTCCTTTCTCAAATGGAATTGTTGCCGTGAGGAAGTTGCTACCACGTACATAAACGAGAGAATTACGGTAAAGATTCAAAATCAGCCTGCAGAAGTTGTGCGTAAAACCGAAATGGATTAAAACTGCGAATAAAATAATCGTGACCAACATTATCAAATGCCTGGCGCTGGTCAATATTTAACACTGCAAGCGGTTCATGGTTAAGGTCGGCAATTTGTATAAGGTCTCTAATAATGGTCGGCAATGTGTATAACGTCTATAATAATGGTCGGCAATGTGTATAAGGTCTCTTATTTTTTAAATATATTTGGTAACCCACCTAAAATACAGAGGAGGTATTTTTATCGCTTCCCAAAATTTAGGGAGATGTTTGCTTCAGAGATTATTTGAATCTTCAATATTTTGGGGCCGCCTGGTAGCGCAGTGGTGTAAGCAATGGCTACTGACCATTCGTCCGAGATGGGTTCGGGTTCGAATCCCGCTAAGGCATGGGTGGTGTGTTTGTCTTACGACACTGGCTCTCTCTCTCTCTCTCTTCCCTGGAACCAGTGGCCCTAAATTAGGGACGGGCGACTGCTTATAGCCCACTGAGTTGCTCACGGTGGTCGTTAAACCTCCAATAAAAAAAATATATATGTTTTGGGCCTCCCCCATAGAGAAATCATCGGCGCGCCATTGGTGTGTGTGGTAGTTTTTACAAATAAGACCGAGGATAAACCACAGCCTTCCCTATTAAAAAAAAAAAAGTCCTGGATCCCCAACTGTGCAACCACCTTTTTTTCCACCATTCGTGGTTAATTCATGTCGTATGTTTTCTTCCGCTACTTGATTTAAGAGCGCCAGAATGGACAGAAGTAAGCTAGTTGCGTGAATAACACCAACAGTGCGATTTCAAAAACATCAAAGTCACCGGCACTTCTGAGAAGTTTTCCGTGGCTCGCAAGTGCAGCCAACTTTCACGTGATAGCAGTGATGCGTCGGCAGATGAATATTTAGGAAACGATAGAATGCGCACCAAACTTCTACATTATTCATTGTCCACCGTCTTCCGGGGCTGCTATCGGTGTTGATAGTCATTGCGTTGAGAGGCAGAACCACGGTAGAGAAGTAAATTACCTTTCCTTCTCCTGCCGCTGAGCTCTCAGGCTGCATCTCGTTTAACTTATGACAACGACATCAAAGACGGCAGCGAGGGCTTTGTTCGACTTGCACAGGGCACGACCACAATTTATACTAAACCGTTTTTAGTATTTTCATCTTTTATGGCGGTGCGTGATTCATATAATCTCAATCTTGATATATTATGCCACTGCAGCTGAGAAACTAAACCATATCCAATAAAGAAAAAAAAAAAAAAGGAGGATGATACCGAACGAATTCTAAGGTATAATGAGAAAACCTTTCGACTCAACCTTATTGTGGCAATTTTAAGGTATGTATCTTGAAATTTTGAATTCAGAAACATTCTATAAAGAGAATCCGATTTCGCACCACTCAACGGGGGAAATGCTTTTTTTCTATTTACAGTATAATGAATTAGCTTTATTTTGCTTTACGCTAAGCTAATTATAATGAATAAGCTCTTTCAACCAGCTAGCTAATGATAATAATGAAGGTTTCCTACTGAGCTTCAAATAGTGAATTCAAATTGTTGTTGTTACTAGTTAATTAAGAACATGAATAAAGTCTCCTGCTAGTAGTGTAGTAATTAGAATGTATAAAGTCTTAACGCTGGTTGTTAATGGTAATAAACTAACGATATAAACCTAACAGCCAGACAGAGATCTGACAAAAACTATTAATTGAGAAAGACGTACTTACGAATAGCTCTTTTATTATGCGACTCTCGGTCATCCAAAGCACACACACAACTTGTTTCACAATAATGAAGAATCCAACTAATTACATAGAACGAAACTTTCTCCTCTAGTATAACAACAAACGATCTCCCTATAACAACAAAAGCTCTCCTTATAACAACAAAATCTCTCCGTACAACACCAAAAACTCTCTGTTTAACAACAAAATCTCTCCTTCACAACAACAACGCTCTCCCTCGCTATCGATGAACGCGCCTATATATACTGGCTACCACCACGTCATGACTTACACTCATTGCCAGATCTCATTCATCGGGTGAAATAATATTTCGTTCAGTAAGAAGATAATTTACATAGTAAAATAAAATAACCAGAGATAGTAAAATCAAAAGGAAAGTGAATATAGAGTATACGTTACAACAGCAATCAAATACAGATTACTTTTTTTTTCGAGACAAGACTTTCAGAAGCGCAGATCATGTAACAAAACGGAAGTATATTGCGCCCTCCCCCACACACACTTAGGTGAGCAAGGCAACTGAGCCCCGATGGGGTCCAGAATGTACGAAACAATGCCCACGGGGAAAATGCTCACTTCTCGAAAATAGGAATAAACTCCTACATCTTCACCGTTGAAAATCGGAAAATACGCCAACTGTTGACTAATGTTTTCTTACGTCTGTTAGAAGCATGTTTTTTTTTCTTAGTTTCATGAAGAAATCTCAATTTTAACTAGGCAATCGACAAATCTAGTCAGAACATTTCGTCTGTTCAACCACATAACGTTAACTAGCATTAAAAAGGTATCGTAGTTTGTTCCCAAAATGGCAGAAGAGGCTCATTGTTCGAAGGAACACGTGTATGGCTCATCCACGAACAGAAATTACGCCTAAGGCAATTCTTTTTCGTTAGTGGCGCATTACAAGGCAAGTAACTTTAACTAAGTTTTCCAACTGAATTTGCGACGCGTGGTAAAATCAAAAGAACGCCCACCTCATAAACAAAGCATCGCATAGGTTAATACCGGTGTAAGAGTGCACCGGAAAACTCCTACGCCTAGGAACTTTGTAAGGGGGAAAGCCCAGCAAAAACACAAGAGTTGGGAAACTGCTGGCCAGCAGCTGGCAGTGATGGGTCACGGCTAGCTGAAATCTGCCGCTCACGGCCCGGTAGCGGTCGGTTAGTGGCAGCGCCATCAGTTGGCGAGCCATTGATGGCCCTGCAGCATCGCCGTGAATTGCGGGACACCGAGCAAGTGCCACTAGTGGCCCGTAGCTGGCAACCGAAGAAACCCCAAGACCAGGTGGAAGCAACGGAACTGCGCATGCGCAGAAGCAACACGTGCTGTGTCTCTCGTGGTACCAGTTAGATGAAGACGACGTTATCGCCATCGTGTTATTTTAGTGGTTGTTAAGAAATAAAAGTTATATGTAGAGAGGCTAATTAATTTCCTAATGAAATGCCAAGTCGACGAAGATATCAGATTAAGCCATGAAATACTAGATTACAGCCGTGAAATACATACACCCACTCCATTCCCATGAATAACAAGAAGCAATTTGAAACCGCTGGAAAAACATTAAAAAAACGTTTGTTAAAAAAAAAAAAAAAAGAGAATTATACGCGTACAAAATTTATCAATTATTTGAAAGAAGAAGAAAAAAAAAAAAAAAGCAGCGCTATGCGGATATAATGTACTCATCCCATCCATGGGTTAAATACACAAGACTGGAGGAATTAGCTTCTTTCACTTCTAAAAATAACGAGAAGTAAAATAAATATCTTTCCTCTTTAAAACAAATGTAGCTTCGGACAGCGGAAAGGAAGATACAACGTTAAAAATGTAACAGAATGGGACATGAACGGCTAAATATATTAATTCAACAATCGCCTTTCAAGACGACAAGGACAGCACAAAACTTTGGAAAGGGCCTTTAAGTTGGTACACTCCTTTGAAATGAGTGAAGTCCCCTTAAGGTAAAAAAAAAAAAAAAAACTATCGTTAAGTTCAAAAAATAAATTTATGAATTATATGAAACTGACATTTTTGAAAAATACCTTGCAATATACAAACATTTGATTACACATTCCGCAGGAAAAAGACCCAGCTTCAAGCAAACGCTCGTGCGTGGCAAATCAGTCCCGTCGGTTGAGAGCTCGCCAGCCCTGGGTCCACCCAGATCCAAACTGTCGTATTTCTGGTCTGTTGAGAAAATTTCCTCAGCTCAGTGCTGTAATTCAGTAGTTTTCGTAAGGGGAAAAAAAGTTGTAGCTTTAGGAAACCGCGGCTATTCTTGATTTTTTTTATGGCTACTACTGGGAAATTGGCGGACAAGATTCGGCAAGCCATCCGTTACGTCACGTGATTGCCGGATGCCACTGCCGGGGAAACTAGCGGACCACATTAGGCTAGCCATCATTTCTAGCACGTGCTTGCAGGGCCGCTGAAGGGTCACTTGTGGCAGCTGCTGCCTGTGATGGATAACTGATGGACCTGTTGTGGCATATGACAACTCATAGGGGTGCCAACTGTTGGCCAGCTGTTGGCCTGAACTGCTGGCCCTTCTGTTGGCCGCCCGGACATTTTATTGACGGTTCGGCAGCGGCATCATAGTGCTGGGCCACTGCTGACAGTTCTGGACCAGCAAGACTGTTTTTGCTGGGAGGTTCAATACGTTACTGACTTTTGATAATATTTTATTCCATCATATTAATATTGCTCTGTTCCGCTTAACTGTTAGCTTCTTCTGCCCTTTTATAAGGACACACTACGATGTCCTTACAATTCTTGGTAACGTTATGTGGTTGAGCAGGGGAAATATTCTGACTAGTTTGTCGATTGCTTAATTGAAATTAGGATTTGTCTTCTTGAAATTGGAAAAGACCTCATAATTTTAACAGACGTACGAAAACATCGGTCAACAGCAGGCGTATTTTCCTATTTTCAAGACGTGGAAACTTTCCCCTACTGTTGAGAAGGGGCATTTTTCTGAGTGGGCGTCTTTGCCTCACCGTTAGGCCATAATCATGTGTCGATATAGGCACCGATGTCGACAGCCTGATACGGTCGCGGAATACGACATCGAGTCCAAGAAGAACGAGGAAAATTTGGTCCCAAAGGACTGCAGGTACTTTGGGATCAGTATACTGAGGTACCCAAGGGAATGCAGATAACTATGGACAGGACAAGGAGTGAGGATGAAGTACTGCAGGGACGAACCATATTGAAAATGGGAGAAATGGAGCCAAAGGTCAGGACATAGGAGCGGGATCCATTCCATTGCCCTCATTCGTCATAACTTGCGTAAAATTGGTTCGATTTCGATGAAATTTTAGTATGTGGTAGGCGACCACCTGGGGATGAACCCTATTGAAAATGGGAGAAATAAGGTCAGGACATAGGATAGAGATTTCTTCTACAGCCATTATCCTCATAACTTGAGTAATGACTTGGGTAATGATTTCAGGTATGTTGGAAAGCGTATCATAATCAATGCATTGAATAATTTTACTAACTTGTTGTAGAAGCACAAACTCTTGACGTACTTAGGATCAATGCTCTTTCGAAGCATATATCGCTTCTAATAACTTAATACGATATCATTCGTATACAGTTCCTCTGTAATTTTCTGTTAGGACTACATCATATTCATATCTCGTACGCTACGAAAAATTCTTATGCTGAGGGCAGACATTATACATCGTGAAGGTAGATGATCTTCAAGAACTAATCGCAGAGTATTTACCTTACGTTTTCAAAATTATATATCGATTTTGAAAATAGATATAAGGTAAACACACCTGACACTGAAAATTATGTTATGAATTTGACAGAACAATGGAGTAAGTGACAAAATTAAGCTGCCGCTATGTTTGTAGCAGGCAGTTTCCATTCACCTACAAAAGGGTGATTGTTGAGCGTGAATCGTTCCGGCAGAAGTGCAAGAATTGGATACACATCTATGGCTCAAATTGAAAATAAATCAAAGGCAAGACAACATTTTTGGCCATATTCGAAAGTGACTGCGAATTATTTTCCGGAATAATACTGAATGGTATACCGCACAAAAGGTATAAATTAAAAGCACTAAATATGAGGTGTGATCAAAAAAGTATCCAGACTGGTTGCATAAGTTCGGAATCGCGCGATACAGTAGGAAGCGGTTTGGCACAGGTTCATCATGGAACCTAGTACGCATGTGATGTGACTTACATGTCCCTCCTCGTCCGTTTTATTTTTTTTTACAGCAGTTCTTTGTTCTTACGTGTGGCACGGCACTGTTCGTCGCATTTGCCATGATGGAAAAAATGATGAACCAATTAGCATCAGATCTTGTCAAAAACTTGGCGAAACTTGCAAAGACACATACTTAAAGTTACAGAAAGTCTATGAGGAGGACTGTACGAGTCGTGCACAAGTTTATGAGTGGTACAAACGCTTTAAAGATGGTCGAGAAAGTTTTGAAATGGATTAACTGTCTGGAAGGCAAGCAAACAGCAAAAGCGAAAACGATGTCGAACTTGTGCGCACAACTGTGTGGGAAAATCGCCTAATCACTATTCGTGAGTTTTATGAAGACTTTAACATTAGTTTCGGTTCAGTTCAGCCGATTCTTACGGACAATTTGGGTATGAGACACATCTCGGGAAAATTTGTGCCGGAACTGCTCTCAGCGGAGCAAAAACAGACCCATGTTTCAGCCAGAGTTGGGCAGGAATGCATTAAAAAGTAATGGAAGTACAGATTACAATTAACGTATAATGCATTAACAGGTAACGCATTACAAGGTAATCCCAAGTATGATTTGCACAAGGTAATGGAATTAATCTGTAATGCATTACAATGAAAGGATGTAATTCAATTATTTAATAATGCCATTTAAGCGCAATGGATATATTTGGTAATGAAATTACACAATTTGTAAATAATAATTAAATACTAATAGTTTATAGAAATGTATGTGTCCGAAAAGCTTACTTGCGGCGACGACGGGGCATCTACTTATGTCATACACGTACAATCTCCAATACCTAGCCGCGGATGGCTTAGTGGTTAGCGAGTCAGACTATCAATGCAAGGTCCTCAGGTTCGAACCTGGCCTGATCTTTCAGAGATGGTGTGATTTACTAACAATCGCTGAATATCCGCCGTGCATCGGACGAGCACGTTAAGTGACGGCCCCCAGGCTGGACCCACTGGTTAAATGGGTATCCTTTCCTATGCCCCCTCCCTGAAATTCTCTCACCCTTCTATGTGCAACATCGTACTTGTACGGTGGCGCCATCTACTGTACTCTAATCTCACTAAAACTGTTCTGTCAAAGTCGCTAAACTTGCTCTCATTCCTTCCGTTTCTATGTCCTGCCCAAAAGGCGATCTCGCTGTAGGTGGCTGGGACCTAAACTCTACTTACTGTGGATGAAAGTCCTACAAGAAAATGACAAATACTAAGTCTCCAATACCTACATACACGCATTTGAGGTCCGAGGGGTGGAACAATTGTCAAATAATCTACACAACGTGTAAGGGTGTACTGGTTGCTGGTTTATTCACGTGTTACCCATAAGTTATTACACTGCTGGACAATTGCTAAGGACAGATCATAAACGGCTATATAGCGCATAAAAAAGTAAGTGTGGTTGGATGTAAAGTGAAATAAAATAATGTCAGAATACCAGGACATTACAAGAAAGACAATTTATTGTGCTCTGAAATCCAGAAGGCTTTGGAACGTGTTCAAGGGACAAACAGGCCATTTTGTGCAGAATACGTAGACGTGAAAAAAATGCAATTACCGTCCGCAGGCGTTCCGGTGTAAGATGTCAATACGGGATATGGCCCCCATGGAGGGCGATGCAAGATTCCACACGTCGTGCCATGCTTTGCACAACATTATTAAGCAGCTGTTGGGGCAATTTATCCCATTCCAGTCAGTGCACGGATGAGGGTGTCCTTGTTTATTGGATGGCATTGGCGACCAGCAAGACTCCTCCCCAAAACATCCCACACATTTTCAATGTGATTCAGATCTGGAGAACGTGCTGGCCATACGAGGCGTTGAATATCCTCGCTCTCAAGACACTCCTGGACAGCGACTGTTTGATGACATGTTGCGTTGTCGTCCATGAAAATGAATCTATCACCGACAGCACCACGGAACATGCAAACATGAGGTAGCAGAACATCATTAATGTATCGTTGGCCGGTCATAGTCCCAGTTGGAAGCACATAGAGGGACGTACGGCCATTGATCATAATGCCAACCCATATCATGACACTGCATGTCGGATATCGGTTCCTTTCCTGTATGTTTGCTGGACAATATGCAGTACCACTATCACGCCAGATCAGTTGTCGTCGATAATCAGACGATAGACTGCATCTACTCTCATCTGAGAAGAGGACAGCAGACCAGTCGTTATCAGTCCAATTGCGATGTTGATGGCGCCATTGCAAACGGGCGGTACGGTGACGTCTGGACAATGGGATGCACACAACAGGACGGCGGGCGTATAGTCCTCCTTCATGCAAACGTCTGGCGACAGTTTTTCGGGAGATTCGCTTGCCAGGAGCAGCCATAAACTGATTTGCTACCTCACTAGCTGTGCTGCGCCGGTGTCTTTTTGTTGATAGCACTATGTACCGATCTTCTGCAGGTGTCGTACTGCGAACACGACCTCCCCGTGACGTTTGCTACACTCTCCATTTGTTTGAAATGATTTCCAAAGCCTTGAAACAACACTGTGGCTGACGTCGAACTTCCTGGCAACATCTGTTATTTTTTGCTTTTCTTCAATCTTGCCAATAATACGGCCACGCGTAAAATCATCTAGGTGATGTCGGGAAGACATACTGAAAATTGCAAGTTCGTCAATTGATTCTTTCCCTTTCAACTTTGCGTTTGAACAACAACGGTCAATACGCGTCAAATCCTTTATATCTCTTATCAGCGCTATGACGTAACGAACAAGTTCGGCAATCCAAAATTTGCATACGCACAACACGTCTTACTGTATCCCGCACTTATGCTAATTTCCACATTTTCCTGCCTTCCATTTTATGGTTGCTAGTGTTATCCGTCCTTAGCAATTGTCCGGCAGTGTAGTTAATTACCAACATATAGTAAACCATTACGATTATAATGGGTAACTGCTACATGTCATTACAATTACCATGTAATTCTAATGACCAGTTCACCATTACCATGTAATGACAACGCTAAGTTCTTGTTCCCATTACCATCACGCTGTAATGCATTATCGATTAATTCAATTACGCTTTTGTCCAACTCTGGTTTCAGCTGCTAGTGGCCTGATGGTGTGCATCGAAAACGAAGAAAACTTTAAAAACTATCATAACTGGTAATGAACCGGGTGTTTAGCGGTAGGCCCAGTCTTCACAGTGGAAGACCTCAAACTATCCAAGACCCAAAAGAATACTCCATCAGGCCAGACAATCAACAAGAACTACTGTCAAGTTTTGCGGCATTTGAGGAGCAAAACGCCAGCATTGCATGAAGTGGCGAGTGACACCACCACCATGACAACGCGCAAGGCGTCGAAATAATTTCACAAAAAGCAAATATCCACTCCCCAAAATATGAAAATTAATATTGGGTTGTCGGAAAAGTCATGACGTATATCGGCACCGGATGGCGGTTGGGCGGTTTCGGAAGTACTAGAGGCATGCGCAGCTCTGTTATCGCTATGGCATTCGACAGGTGCCAGTTCTAGCTGCAGTCTAAAAGGAATAGTGAGAGATTTGGTTGATTTGCGGAGATTTGACATCAAGTTGAAGAAGGGAAGACCAAACTGTGCATTTTCGCCATATTTTACCGTTTTACTTCCGGAAAGGGAAGAACGCGCGTCAAGCTTGTGAAAAGTTGCGTAAAATGTACGAAGATATTGCTTTACAAGAATGTCAGTGCCAGCGGTGGTTCCCAAAATTCCGTGCTGGTGATTTTGACCTCAACGATGCTCCTCGGTCCGGGAGGCCAACCGAGGTTGATGACGACCAAATCAAGGCATTGATCGAGTCAAACCCATGTTACACGACACGAGAGATTGCAGACACATTGCGCATCCATCATTCAAGCGTTCACAACCACCTGAAGAAGCTATGATACGTATTAAGCTCGATGTGTGGGTTCCTCATGAACTCAAAGAAACTCAATTGACGGCGCGGATAAACAACTGCGATATGCTTATTAAACGTGAGGAAAACGATCCTTTTTTGAAGCGACTGATAAACTGGTGACGAAAAGTGGATTGTGTACAACAATGTGCTGCGCAAACGGTCTTGGTCCCGACGTGCTGCTTCGCCTCAAACGACATCCAAAGCAGACATTCATCAGCGGAAGGTTCTGGTCTCAGTGTGTGGGATTTTAAAGGTGTATTTTTCGAGCTCCTACCACGGAATCAAACAATCAATTCGAATGTGTACTGTCGGCAATGGGACAGTTTGAACGAATCCACCATCCAGAAACGTCTAGAGCTCGTTCATCGTAAAGGTGTTGTGTTCCATCACGACAACGCGAGACCACACACAAGTCTGATCACCTGCCAAAAATTAATGGAGCTTGGGTGGGATGTGTTGCCACACCCAGCATACTCGCCTGACCTTGCGCCATCATACTTCCACTTGTTTCGCTCTCTTCAACAGCCCTTGCGTGGTATAACGTTCAATTCAGATGAGGCTGTAAATCAGCGCCTTGAACAGTTTTTCGCCACGAAAGACAGGTCCTTCTATGAACGAGGCATTCTGCAGCTCACTGAAAGATGGCAAGAGGTTATCTAGCAAAACGGGCATTATATCTTTGATTGATCTTTCTATCAATAAATGACCTTTGCAAAACATGGCTAAATTACGACATGACTTTTCCGACAACCCAATAGTTCAGGTTAACGGACAAATTATTTTTTCACCAAAAATGGAATTAGTATGAACAGACACCGGTTTACTATTTAATCTGAAACTCAAACTGTTTTCCCGCAAGTTGGGCGCTGTCTGTGAAGTCTCAACTACAATTTCTTCAAACTGGAAAACTAAAGATGTGTATTCCGGAAAGCTTAATTGTATGTTGCTTGCTGTACATCCTACGTAGGTCCCAATAAAGGACTCTCTTTTTCTTTTTTTTTCTTTTTGATTGGAGGTTTAACGACCACCGTGAGCAACTCAGTGGGCTATTATAAGCAGTCGCCCGTTCCTAATTTAGGGCCACTACTTCCAGGGAAGGGGAGAGCCAGTGCCATAAGACAAACACAAAATCCATGCCTCACCGGGAATCGAACCCGGACCCATCTCGGACGAATGATCACGGCCAATACAGGATCCAACAGCTTGGTTTGAAAACGACGGAAAATTCCGCACAAAATCATAAAATACATGTTACAGCATTTTCAAATTCGTAACTTTTGCTGCTTGCAGGCCAATACTTTTGTGATTTCCACTAACCTGTTATATTTGCTTTAGATGATTGATGGAAACTTTCCAGTTCGTTTGATTTCAACTTCTTTTTTTTTTCTTTTTTTTTTGATTGAAGGTTTAACGACCACCGTGAGCAACTCAATGGGCTATAAGCAGTCGCCCGTCCCTAATTTAGGGTCACTGGTTCCAGGGAAGGGAGAGAACTAGTGCCGTAAGACAAACACAACATCCATGCCTCACCGGGATTCGAACCCGGACCCCTTACGGACGAATGATCAGAGGCCATCGCTTAGACCACTGCGCCACCGGGGCGGCATTTCAACTTCAGTAATAGGAGGAAAGAATGTAATTTTATTGGAATATATTACAGTAAATGTTTTTTTTTTTTTATTTTTTCTATTTTGTACATAGTAAATACGATTTTCACGTGGAAGACATAGATCCAACGAAGTCAGACGAATGATCTAGAAAGCAAAAAGGGAAGACTTTGAGCAAAGCAGATCCACAGCAATTTGCTGTAGGCAGGGCATTCTCTTCTCAGAAACATTGCACTGCTGAGTATCGATCGCTACTGGCGTGTCAGTCGTGGATGAAGCTGCCACTAGGGGTCAGTTCCTGTGTCAGCGACACTTGGGTCACTGCCAGCATGGGTAGAACACACGTTACTCGTTCCCACTGATTTTTAATTGTTCCGTTCCACCTTTTTATTCGTTTTCGCACGCACGCCATGATCTCGGTGATAATTGGGAGGCTATAGTTTATCCTAATCTCTCTTCAGAGAAGGAGGAACGATGCATTTTAACACTTTTCGGAGCTTCTTTCTCACAACGGCACACATCTATAAATTCCGATTTATACAAACCACAATGTTTTCAAACACTTCCTAGCTTTTTTTTTTTTAATTCTTACTCTTTTCATTGCAACCATACTTCGGTATGCGAAGCTCCAATTCATTATACATAATCTTTACGCCACCCTGATAGTAGGTCTGTTTTATTTTTTCAGAATATGCTGAATAGTAGGTCGTCCGCACCTATTTTTACTACTGGAAGTAGGTGCTCCGCACCCATTTTTACTTTTCCGCGAATCACCCCAATGCTAATGCATTTAATATTGCACACTGCATTAGTTTTACTTCCCTTCTTCAAGGCAGGGTATATTGAAGAATAAATTTTATTCTGAAATTAACTAAATAATATACAGACCGAACCTCGATTTACCCAAACCCTTGCATAACGGCACTCGATGGGTCTGAGCAGATATTCTCTATATACAATGCCCCTTCATCCCTTGAAACACTACCAGCCACCGATATGCACTCATTGTCATAAAAACCCTGGCACCTAGAAAAATCCGTGCGATTAACGCGAAACTTGGCGAATAGCTACGGGGAGGGCAGACATGCAAATGATTAAAGCGCTGCAATCTCAATCCGTGGGGCTTATGAGGCGCCGCGCAGTGGACTCCACATTTGTGCCGAAGTGCACGGTAAGAGTCAGGTGAGATCCCTGAGCGATAGACATGCCGAGGAGCCGCCGTAGATGTGCGAACGGGCAACTGACGGAGTTTGAACGAGGCCTTAACGTCGGGATGAGAGAGGCCGAGAGGCTGGGTGGCAGGCGGGCCAAATCGGCAGCCTTTTGGGCCGGTCAGACAGTACGGTGCGATCGTATTGGAAGCAATGGACACGGGAATGCACCCAGACACGGCGTACTGGCTCTACGCGATCCAGACACACCACCAGCAGAGACGACCGTGTGACCGTGAGAGCGGCACGCACAGATGCTATGATGTCCTTTCTAATATCCAGAGACATGTGGCGGCTGTACAAGTGACTCCTGTGTCGCCCAGAACCATTTCCAGACGCCTGGAAGAGGCGAAACTGCACTCTCGACGGCCCTTATGTTTTATGCTATTAATACCTGACCATCGTCGGCGTCGATTGCAGTGGTGTCAGCAGCGAGCAATGTGGAATGCTACGGACTGGCAACGTATAGTGTTCAGCGGCGAATCCCGCTTCTTTATAGGAACGGACGACCACCTTGTCAGAGTGTGGAGGAACGCAGATGTGCGCTACAGTCCCAACAACCTCACTGTACAGCGGCACACGTCCCGAACTGCAGTCGTGATGGCCTGGAGAACCATCGCGTATGACAGCCGAATTTCCTTCGCAGTGATCCGAGGGACGTTGACAGCCCAGCCTACGTACAGGAGATCCTGCGGCACCATGTGCTGCCTTTCCTGGCAGGGCGGGGCGGCCCGGAGCCATTTTCCAACAAGATAACGCCCGTCCGCACACGGCTGGGGTTTCACAGGACTGCCTACGTCAGGCGTCGACGCTTCCGTGGCCTGCCTGATCACCTGATCTCTCGCCCATCGAACACGAGTGGTCACAGAAGAACCTCAGGTTCGATCCCAGGCAGGTACGAACGATCGAACTACTAAATATCAGCCGTGCGCCTAATGGGCACGTTAAGCCGTCGGACCACGGGTACTGGCCCCCGGTAATAAATAAGGGCGTCTTCTTACCTCTTTCTACCTCGCTTTCGTATCACTTTCTTATCGGGTATTCTAGCCCAAATCTCCGAGCTTCCTATTTCTAAGGGTTGTTTAAGATCTGGGGTGAAACACTCCCTGATCTTTAACAACCTTTAGAAATAGGAAGCCTAAAATCCTCTACATATGATCTGATCTTCCCAACAATGTATCGCAATCGAGGAACATGTGGTAGCGTGGCGATCTGAGTGACTTCGATCGTGGACGCATTGTCGTCGCAAGACAAAATGGGTAATTCCTTCTCTCAAGTGGTATGAACACTACGGTTCCCAAGGGCAACCGTATCAAGAGTTTACCACAAGCATACCATCAACGGACGTACTAGCGCGCGCAGAGAGCAAGCGGTGGCAGACAACACGCCATTGAAGACCGGTGTCTACGTAGACTATCGAAGCTCGTACCGACCGCCAGATTTGATAAAGCGGCGCACAATGCATACTATGGGATACGGGAGCCAACGCCTTACTCGTGTGCCACTGTTGAATGCTCGTCATCGGACATTGTACGGAAATCACATCCAGGTTAAATGTCGGAGGCCCAAGCAGCGTCAGCGAGTGAACGGTATGGTGCACAATGCATACCATGGGCTACGGGAGCCGACGCCCTCCTCGTGTGCCGCTGTTGACTGCTCGTCGTCGGAAATTACGCCTCGCCTGGTGCCGGAAACACCAAAACTGGACCTCTGTAAAGTGGCGCCGTGTCGTATGGCCCGTTGGGCCAGGTCGACTCTGTTCAAAGCGGTGGTGGCTCTGTAATGGTTTAGGGAGCCTTCTTATGCGATACATTCAGTCCCTCGCTGTTTCTGTTGAGTTCCTTAACCTCTGCGCACTATTCAGGATGCGCTGACTGATCATCTACACAATTTCGTGGTCTTTGTGCATCCTGCGACGAATGGTCTGTCTCAGCATCGAGAACGGCGCACTACTCGTGTGAGATTGTTGACCGCACGTCATCGGAAATTACGCCTCGCCTGGTACCGGGAACATCAAAACCTCAGCAGAGTGGCCAGATTAAATTGCATCGTTTGGTCAAGTTTGCTGTTCAACTAAACTCTTTGAAGGTCTTCGCGCATCTTGCGGCCGATGGTCTGTTTCAGCTGGACAATGCACCGCCTCACCGGGCTGCAACCGCACAGTCATGGCTCGAGGAACACTTATCTGAGTTTGGAACCATTCAGTGGCCACCAAGAACCCCGTATTAAAACCCTGTGGAAGCATCTAGGATGGCGTGGAAGGGAACATGAGATCCATGGATCTTGGACCGATGTCTCGGGTGAAGTTATGGACAATGCTGCAACAAGCATGGCTGGCACTACCTCCAGAAACACTCCGGCATCTCAATTCCAGGGAAGAAACTGAGCTAGCGCCGTAAGACAGACACACCATCCATGCCTTATCCGGAATTAAAGCCCTGGCTAGCTCTCACAACAGATAAGAGACCTTGACCACTTGGGCACCTGGGAAACGTGTCTGTGGTTTGACCCAGCACATATCTACTCACGCTTGGAACCTAGGTTGGAGTTTTTTCCGAGAGTGAGGGCTTTTAACGACCAGTATACGTATCATAGCCTATAGGGGGATTCGTTCCCCTGATTTAGAGCCATTGGCCTTAGGGAAAGGACAAAACCAGCTCCAAAATGACAAAAACATAACTCCATGCAGCATTCGAACCCACCTCAGCTCGAACGTTTACCCAAATACCAGTGCCTCGGACCTATCTTCCATAAGGTTCAATGGTGGCTGTTCTCACTACTCAAACTATGACTGAAATTTATGGAGCTGTTAAGCCACAGCAAAAACACGAAGCTCGCGAATGTGATTAAACTGCAGAGTAAAAAAGCACACCTTCTTATGGGAACTTTTCCGTCATAAACGGAGTTCAATCAACTCGTGCCTTTACCGTTGGTATGTCATTACTGTGACACAATTCAGGATGCTCAATTGTGCCAGAATTTTGAAATAGGTTTTCCCTAATAATTGCTGTTTTGAAATAATCTCTGAGAAGTAAAGAGATGGTAGAAGCACATCTTTTATTATAAACTGTTTTATTAGAATAAGTTTTCGTGCCACTTCAATAATTTTATATTTCCTTAAGAAGTAATATAAAGAGTGACTCAGAGTTGTTTCTTTATGCATAGAAAGCTTCTCATACCCTAACATATCGTACGAGATACATTTGAATAAAATCAAAGGTGAAAATGTGTTTATACACACGTAAGCCAAAGTTACAATGGATTTTATTCCAAATCTAGGAAACTGGTTTTATAAACAATTAATCCCAAATATTTGCAATCTGTAAGCGACCAGAAAACTGCAGAATACTGCAAGGTTTCAAGACAGTACTAAGAAAACAACTGCAGTGATCATTGATAATAAGGAACTGTACACCAGACTATATTCAAAATAGTATAACTATACCAGTAATTCGAATTTCTTGGCGTAGAATAGAAATCAAAGTTTCGTAAGTTTTCGCACATCAACGAGATGTCTTTTTCAAGGAAAGTAGACAGCAAATTACAAACTGAATAATAGAACACTTCAGCAACTTGAAAGCAATGACTATACTAAATAATAAATTAATAGACGCAAATGTGATTATTCATTCGAAGAAACGAGGAGTCATGTTCGTTGGGTACGCGGAGCTGTGGGAGAAGACGCAGCATTATTTGAAGAATTGATTCGGCAACTTTAGAGAGACCCTCTTATTGCAAGCCTCGCTGTTGGTTATTATCTCTGAGATTTCACGAATGGCAGTAGATTTGGGTGTGAAGTAGAAAACTGATTTCCTTATATCATTCCACATAGGATCAGCGGACTTGAACCTGACTTCTCTGGATAGGGCAGTAGTTATTTTTCCGTCCTTTGTATCTCTTTTATGTTCGTTGATTCTAATTTAAAAAAAAAAATTCGTCATTCCGATGTAGTATCATCTGGAGCCGTTCTGATATTGTAGTGGGATAGCATAAACACCCGCCTCGTTGAGAAGAGGGAGCTTGGCAATATTATTTTTAAGCATCGTATATAAAGACTCAGGAGACCTTATGCCGACACCGAAGTTAATCCTCCTGAGCGTGTTTTTGAGTTGATAGGAAACATTTGGTATGTAGGGAACAGAGCCCAGGTAGCGAAGTTGCGGCATAGAAAACTTTGATTTCTATTCTACGCCAAGAAATTCGGATTACTAGTATAGTTATACTATTTTAAATACAACGACCATAATAATTTAGGGAGCATGTGAGTTTGGCGACATCATGCAAGCCAAGTGTGTGATATCTTACCGAAACGTGGAAAACCCAAGTTGAGTGTGATGTAAACAGCAAAATCATGCAAATCCTTATGCAAATCATCGTATGTGAAGTCAGAATGAATAAATCACAGATTGGGATAAAAACTAAGGTTTCCGGGAGCTCTCTTATTCCTCCGCATTTCTCGTGATATTTTTTTCTTGAAGTCTTCGGCTCGAACGATGTCTAAGTAGCATGATTTACCGGAATCAACGGTGTAGATAGCTATTGGTAGGTTAGAAGAAAGTCTGACACTGCGCGTAGTAGAAGAAGCCCTTTTTATTTTTTCACGAAGCGGCACTTTCCGACAGTGGACACAATTCTAGGATACGAGAATTGTTCAAAGAAGGCAAGGTCAAGGCCGTCCACGAACAACTACTGCAAGGGACGACCGTTATCTTATTGTAAATTGCTCGTCGGAACAGAAGGGGAAATGCTACTCAGTTCCAGTGAGAGATTTTCGTTTCAACAAGACGCAGGTTGTCAACTCAAACTGTCCGCAATCGCCTTCACCAAAGATGCCTTTATGCACGTAGACCAATGATGGGTGTCCCTTTAACTGCACGACATCATACGGCCCATAGAAACTGGGCTGGGGAAGATCGTGGTTAAGGACACGACGAGTGGAGTCAAGTACTCTTCTGTGACGAGTTGAGATTCAGTCTGCAGTCTGACAATCGCCTAGTTCTCATGTGGAGGAAACGCAGCACGCCAAATAACCCAGCTTTTTTGCAGGAAACATGACATCACGGAGGACATGGATTGATGGTCTCAGTAAGCATACGCAGCGGTGGACGTAACGACCTCACGTCATTCGGAACGGCAGTCTGACGTGCTTGAAATACAAAGAAAGGTATGACGCGCTTCGCAGCAGTCGAATGGTTAAAATCCACCCAATAGAGGAAGAGAAAGAATTATTTTTGAAATTCACGTTGCATCGAACGCGTGGTCCATCGCGTGAACTCGCACACGCTAAGTGGAGACAGAACTAATAATGACGTTGTTGTTTGTTTTTCATCAGCTGCCATGTTTTGCAAGCTATAATAAGTGATTCTGTTAGCTCTGTGTATAGTGCTTCTATTACGTTATTTATTAAATACTTCATCTTTTCCTCAACTCAGGATGCAGTTATTCAAGGTGAGTTTCGTTCATGCAAGCATTAGTTCTTCTTTTCCGAAGTCATAAGTCTGCCATTGAACGGTGTGCTACTTGCTTCAGGAAAGGCTTCAACATTAAAGTGTAGACAGATAAATATTGTATTTTTCATATCACACATAATTATCAGACATCCAATATGACGGCCCACAGATACAGAGAGGAGATTCTCAGACCTATTGCCATGCCGTTTGCTGAAGCAGTATATGATTCTTTCCTTTTCATAGACGATAACTCTCGATCTCATAGAGCTCGGCTAGTGGACAACATGCCTCAAGAGGAGGGAATCAATCGCATGGAGTGGCAAGCATGCATCCCTGACCTACTTCCAATTGAGCATGACAGGGACGCATTTGACAAATATATTGCAGCTGGGGTGGTACTTCCGTTGACTCTTCGGGAACTGGAGACTTCCCTCATTGAGGAGTGGAGAAGATACCCACAAGACCTCCTCGATAACCTCATCAATTCCATGCAAAACAGGTATTCAGCTTTTTTCCGTTCGAGCGGATTATACACCTTATCACACTGAGAAAAACGTTTTGTTAATTCAAAAATTAGCAAAATTATTTTATTGAAAATTATTGTTGATTTAACAAAATTTATTGTTATCACGACAAAACGTTTCGTTCATTTAACAAAATGATTTGTCGATTTTGGGGAATTTGTTTGATCCAACAAAACATTTTGTCATGGTAACAATATGTTTTGTTGGATCAAACAAATTCCCAAAAATTGACTAACATTTTGTCAAATGAACAAAACGTTTTGTCGTGAAAACAATAAATTTTGTTAAATCAATAATTTTCAACAAAATAATTTTGCAAATTCAACAAACCATTTTGTTGACTGTATATTGACAAAAAATGTTGTTGATTCAACAAAATTTGTGTTGAATTAACAAAACCTTTTTCTCAGTGCAGACAGCAGTTACTACCTTCAAAATGTCATTTTTTGTTATACAGATATGCATATTGTTGTATAGCATATCGCGTCATGCGCATTAAATAATAATATTGCATTCCTCATATTACTAAATATTTTACTGTATCTTACATAGGAATAACATTTTACGTTCAACAACGTCAGTCGCACATGATTTTCCTTACAATATATCTTGCTTCTCTAATTCTTTTGAACAGTGTAGAGTGCACAGCCCTTCATATAAAATACTTAGTGATTATAATTCTACAAGATGAGAGAGAATTATAAAGGTATGCTTACAACATGTTTTTAATTGGAAGAAACAACTTCCTATTGTCTGCCCTAAAATGAGGCAAACATTTTTACGTTACAAAATGTTTTAACTGATTACAGAGATTGAATGTTACACCAACAATTTGACCTGGCCGTTAGGAGTGGGTAATTCCTTTGTAATCTGTTGAATGATTGTGTAACTGTCTCATTAGACAGAAGATAATACAAATCCAGCAATCCTCATCCATCTCGGCATAACTAACTACCTACGTGCACCCGTTAATCTACCGACGTGAAAAAGTGGTAGTGCAACCTCACATGACAGAAGCACGCAATGGAACACCACAGGAATGCCTTTGCCAGTAAATTATACTCATACATTAAAAGGATGCCGCTATTTCGAAATAAAAACCTGTCTAGCACAAAGCCATTTAAGATTCATCCGCAGAAAAAAAAAAAAAACAGAAGAGGAAATTATACATGCCTTTAGATACAATCCAGAAATGAAACTGTAGGTTTGTAATACCAGCACTGCTAGCTGTAAGTCTGAAGGAATCGCTTAAAGTTTAATTGAAAACAATGCTTTGTATCTTTTTTTTTTTTTTAGAATTCTAATGATTAAAAAGAAAATATCTTCGACCAAACTTACAACTGAGTTACCAGCGAACTGTTGGCGCTCTCTCTCCTCTCTCACTGAACTAAATAAAAAATAATTCGTTTTTTTCGGATTAACAGACGAGGGTTCAAGGCATGCACAGAGCCGAATTTAGACATTCTGAGGCCTATAACGAAGTAAATTTCTCAGTCATTTTTAGTTCACGCCGGGAATCGAACCCGAGTCCACTTATTCCGGAAGAAGTCGCTCTACCAAATAAGCTACGCGGACGTTCGTTCAGGCTGCTATCTGCCTTTATGTCGTGTGCGTCCTGCGGGGCAGTGATGATATTTTCTCTGCTTTGCAGAACAACTTCGTTTTCTATAGTCTCATCAAAAAACCTTTTCCCTTTCTTCTGTCGACATTTTTCATCTTTAAATTTAGAGTTGTCGGCCAAAGTTTTGGCGTTGCTATCTATGGATTGAAAATTACTTCTCAAATTTATGATGCATGCTTTTACTGATTTTAGCGAATTCACAGCTTTCAAAAGATTCACTTTAGAATCCTGCAAATATTTGCTAGTTGGATTTAATCTTTGCAAAACCGTATTCCAAAACACAAAATGTGGTAAATATTTGTATTTTACAACACCGATTTACGTTGCTGTTGACTCCACTTCTTTCTCTTCTTGATGTGGATGCATCGGTTATCGCAAAACGCACTCAATAGAATTTGCTTGGGCTTGATGAACTTTTACTTTTAATTGTTTACGTTTTGACGCACCGGATTTAAAATTTATTTTCATCATTTTGGTTACAAAGTATCAAAGTCAAGCAAAGACACAACACAGACTGCTTACGCAACGAATACACACTGGGATGAATGGATCGCGTAGTCGAGTCGAATAAGAAAGGGTTTGACGGCGTGAGGAAGGAAGGCAGTTGGTGGCGTGACGTGGTAGCCAATCAAAGCGGCGGATCCTCTCCCATACTAGCCGCACGGTATAGAATGCTGTAATCCGGAAGTAATCTTTCCTTCGCGAGCCGGAGCCCGCCGCCGACATTCTGAGAAGGGGACTCGCGAAGCACACATTTGAACTTCAGCTTGAGGCCCCCAGCTAGCGCTTATTGCCCTAATGGGAAATCCGGCCCTAGGAATACATATGGATATGCAGAATCTCTTAATATTCCTTATGCAATGGTAATCGCCCTATGTTTTCAAAGCCAGATTTCACCAAATTTGATTATGCGAAATCTCTGGAAAAGAAGTTTTTGGGTAAAATAAGAAAATCGCGGGCAGAAACTCATATCGAAGTGATGCCAGTCGCATTTGTTGACCAAACAGCGGACCATGCATGAGCTCTGATCCTATCAAAGGGAAAAAATCGAGAGAGCATACCCTGGTAGTCTTTGTAGATAATTAATGCTATGCATCTTTCGCATGCCAAGATCTTTGTGGGTGTGAAATAAAGCGAGTTATTCGAGAGTATACATTTATTAGCGTCGCTCTCTCCCACATCTAGCGACAGTCCGGTACATACCAAATGGAATTAAATCATTCAACAATCAATAAGGTTTACTAATTCCTGCCGTTAAGCGGTACTTAGGTAGGTGGATTAATGAATTCTATTGATGTTAAACCAATGAAAGAAAATATGTGAACCATGAAAGTAAATATTTACTAAACTACGGCGGCGGTGATAGTAAGAATTTCGACTCTTTAGTTTTTCAAAAACAAATATTTATTAATATTATTTATAATTCAGATTTAGACGAACGTAAGAAACGACCCAGACACCGATTAAATGTCATGTAGCTATTAAAGTCAATCTGCGCATGCGCAAGCTAAAATCTGACCTCAATATAGAAAGAACAGCTGAAACGCAAGTGTGTTCGTGAGGGGAATAAAGTACTTTTGATCTAGGATATTTACAGGTTACACCCCCATGGTGTTATACGTCATTTCAAAGCTCTCATCAATAACAATTACCGGGGGTTGAGAGGAAGGTAAATTTTGCCACGACGCATACTTAACTGCTGCCAGGAAAAATGCATAGCATCAAAATGCATTTTTGTAATGGCTTTTGTCACACTTAGCATCAGGTTCTCGCAATTTACGCAAATTACAACGAGATATTTTTACGTTTATATAAAACCTGATGAAATAATGTTCGGCGGTAGTTTAGGAAATATCTTGGCCGCCCCGGTGGCGCAGTCGTCTAAGCGATGGACTCTGATCATTCGTCCAAAAGGGGTCCGGGTTCGAATCCCGGTGAGGCATGGATGTTGTGTTTGTCTTACGACACTGGCTCTCTCCCTTCCCTGGAACCAGTGACCCTAAATTAGGGACGGGCGACTGCTTATAGCCCATTGAGTTGCTCACGGTGGTTGTTAAACCTCCAATCAAAAAAAAGAAAAAGAAATATCTTGTTGCGTTACTTCATGGTACAGCATGCGGTACGATCAGATTTCAGCAATGGTTTTGAAAATGACGTGTCGTTACCCATTTTAGTTACATCGAAATTTTTTACTTGTGATTTACGGTCGGAAAACTACTGAATAGGAAAATTTCGCCTCACATACACTAAAATCAAAGATTTAGAACTCAAATACCCGCTCAAACACGTCAACAAACTAGTTACTCCCTACAATGGCGGCCTCCAATGTATGCCGGAAGTAACATGCTTTTTGCCAGTATCTTCTCCTTTAATGCCCTTGACCCCGCCCACGCCTCATCCGAAACTAAAGCAAGGGCCCAGCTTGGATGATCAGCCAGAAGTCCACGCCTCTGACCACTGGGCCACCGGGATGGCACACTAAACTTCACTAAGATTTATTCCATGTGTCAACCTGTTAGGCATATACAAACTATGAATCATATGCTTCACTAATATTCGCAAGTCGAATTCACCATCCAGCCTATCGCCATTTTTCCACACTAAAACATTTCAGGAACCTTTTCCTACTTAATATTCCCCTTCTCACCTTTTTTTTTTTTTTTTTATCACAGATCATTTTTCATCTCCTGAAAAAACATTTGGAGCAAAAAGCTTTATAAAACACGATCACATTTTTTTTTGTTTTGCTTTGAATTTATTCACTATTAAATTCACATGGTCCAAAAACGATGAAGCAAACATACGCACAGCTTTTGAATTGATGTACCGTTCGACTTCAGCAGCACCTAAACCATCAGTCTCACAATTTAACAATTCAAAACAGAATTCATCTACACAGCTCTTACGATAACGTATCAGCGAGATGAATTTTGAGTTTATTCCCCAGCCAATTCACTATTAAGTCATCCGGAATGTAAATCTATTTTAACTTCATTTTAAGTTTTACAAAATATAAGTAAAAATGGTTCTCAATCCATCGCTCGAAACCTATTCATAGCCGTAATTTTTTCCTTGAGGTACACTAATTAATAGCTGCTGAATGGAGTGTTATCTCTGCATGAAAACAAAAGCATTTGTTTTCTTTAGAAAACTGAACCTTGAACAATTACTGAATATCGAAGAACAATGTCACGTGACATACGTGAGTGCCAATAATTATATGTACTTCGTAAAGAAACGAATATTCGAGTTATAATTACTGAACACGCTCGTACTTCGATGCAAGAATCCAAGAAGAAACGAACAAACGAAAATGACAAGGGGTCATTAGCAACTTCACATTCATAAAGTAAGTTTTAAAAGACAGGAAGAATTGTCGGTGCAAAATGAAGGGGGTGGGGCGAAAGAGCAGAGAATGTGTTACTTTCCTGCTCGGAAACAAAAATAACATCGTACATACAAATGATGAATAGTATTACCGATAAGTAGTTGATCTTGGCATTATGTCTAAACGATTACTTACCTCAAAACGTCTCTACAGAGGAACGTATAAAATAACGAGCGTATGTCTAGAAAGAGATCACGACATACATACACATGAGAAAAAAATACGGAATGTAAACTTCATTCCATAATATGGAGTTATACCATCACCTGCTTTAATCACGGCTTTAATTTTGTTCGGCATGCTATCAGTACGTCTCAATATCACACGCGTATCAAGTTTATTCCACTACATGCTTAAAAGATCCCTTAATTCCTCCAAATTTGCAGGGTGTTGTTTTTCCTTCTTTACGGCCCTTTCTAACATGTTCCACTTAGATCGATTACATTTAGATTTTTCAATAACATTTAGATCGGGTGAATTTGCAGGCCAACTCAGATGCGGAACATCTCTCTCATGTTCTTCAACCAATTTAGTACAATTCTAGCTTGATAGGCACCAGTGTTATCATCTTGAAACACAGGACCCACTATGTGTCCTTGTCCCCAAAACTTAACAGATTGCAATAATGCATTATTTAAAAGTGGCGCATAATTAATAGATTTCATGGGGTTGGACAGATCAACAAATGGTCCGACTACAGTACTTGGAATACAGCACCAAAATATGACACTTCCACCTCCTTTTTGGCGCAGATCTTCGGACACATTCTGGATTAAATGTTTCTCCAGCCTTTCGCATGACCCTGCAGCGACCGTCATTAGAATACAAGCCGAATCAGGATTCGTCGGACCATATTATTTATCGCTATTGTCCAATGGTCCAATAACTATTCTATTTTGTCCAAGCAAGGCGATTTTTCTTCTGAACTGTTGTTAACTTCTGACGCATCCAGGCAACACGACTGAAAATGCCCAAGACATGAAATTACCTCCGTAGCGTTCGTTCTGGGACTGGTTTACTGGGTCTAGCATTGTACTGCAAAGCAGTTCTTGACGAGTCTGGAAACGTGCAGCAGTTGTTAATCGTCCCAAACGCCTGCGATCCCGATTTGTCATCACAGAGCTTCTACCACTGTTGCTCCGTCTACAGTAATATTTCCAAACTTCATTCACTGGAAATGGACATTACTGACTGTTGACTCGGATAGTCCAACAAACTTCGCCACCTCTTTCAAGGAATGGCTATGTTCTTGGCCAAAAGCAATAGCCCCTTTTACCTCTTTTTTTTTTTTTTTTTTTTTTTATTGGAGGTTTAACGACCACCGTGAGCAACTCAATGGGCTATAAGCAGTCGCCCGTCCCTAATTTAGGGTCACTGGTTCCAGGGAAGGGAGAGAGCCAGTGCCGTAAGACAAACACAACATCCATGTCGGACCGGGATCCGAACCCGGACCCCTTACGAACGAATGATCAGAGGCCAGCGCCTTAGACCACTGCGCCACCGGGGCGGCCCTTTTACCTCTCAATAACGTCACCTTCACGACCCATAGTTGCACCTGTAAAGAGAAATACAGAATACTACAGATGCTTGAAACACACACCTCAGATATCCAGCATGAGGTCATTGCCCCGTCGCTATGGTTTGAGAAGCCTTCTCATGAGACACACGAGGTCTCTTAGTGAGTCTTCAGGGGTCCTTTACCGCTGCGCGCTACCAGCTTGTGCTGGCTGAATGCTGAATCTCTTATACGCTTTGAAGGCCTTCTGTGACCGATGGTCTATTTCAGGTGGACAATGTGCCACCTTACTGGGCCGCAACCACCCAGCCATGACTCGACGAACACTCATTTGAGTTTGGAACCATTCAGTGGCCACCAAGATCCCGGGATGTAAACCCTGTGGAAGCTGTCTGGGATGCCATGGAGCGTAACATCAAATCCATGGATCCTGGACCGACGTCTCGGGCTAAGTTGTGGATAATGCTGCAACAGGCATGGCAGGCATTACCTCCGGAAACCATCCAGTGTCACGTGGAGTCGATGCCACGACATGTACGGGCTGTAATTTGCGCTAGAGAAGGACCAACACGATATTAGGTAGGTATCTCTGATGTTTTGTGCATTGAGTGTATTCGTTCGAGCTGATTTCTGCCCATTTTTCTAACCTCCAGTTAAATCGTTCAACCAGTTAAAGGGTTAAGGCCGATTGCGAATGCAAAAAGCTGGGGACACGGTTCTGAAGTTCCAGACTAAGGACAGGCTGCTGCAGATTTTGAGTAGCTGAAATAAATGCTGAGACCAGTGTATTAAGTGCAATACAGGGTTTTTTGAGGAAGACCGTGTAGATATTGATTATACTTTTTATTATTCAAAGAACATTAAGTGAGTCTTGTTACGTTTTGATTAGCCTATGCATGAAGCACGAAAGTAGATTAATAAAAATAAAAGAAGTGACTGAGAAACAAGACGTAATAAAATTCTTAGGGAAGGATATATATTTTATAAACAAGTACAGTGAAACCTATCTAGGAAGGTCAACTGCGGTGCTATGAAAACATGACCGTCTTTACAGGTGATCGCCAAACAGAGTGGTTCAATTTGCCCAAATATTTCCTCTCCCCCTTGAATTAGGAACAAAAAGGCTTACGTTTTTTAATGCCGTGCTGTGCAGTATTTGTTCTTTCCTTTCTTCCCAGCCACTTCGTTATTTACAAATGTTATTCACTAAATCTCCCATTAAGTGCCAGAAGAAATCATAAAATAAGGTTGCCGTCTTATGCACGATTAGAATAACTAAAAGTTAAAAGAAATGATGCTCCTGTACACGCCAAATGTGGTGAAGGTGATATGAATGACAGGTTAAAACAAACATGAGATATTTCAATCCCTCTTGGGATCATCCTCAGATGTGCTCTCAAATTAGATGTGCTCTCAAATCACACTATTCAAACCTCAGTTTTCAGGAAGCCTATGTCTGCCCCTAGTATCATGCCTTACAGCTCTATGCACCCTCTATGTCATAAACTTGCAGCCATTCGTTTTATGATACAACGAGCTATTACACACTCCTCCAGCAACCGGCTGAAGAAACAAGAAATTTCAAAAATTAAAGAAATCGCCTGAAACCATGGCTATGGAAATCATTTGGTGGATTCGATTTACAAGAGACTCGGAAACTCAACCAGGTCCACACTTGTGAGGGAAACAAGATATAAGAAATTTGTTGGGTCTATGTGCTATGACCCACACGTCACTCGCATTATGAAAAACATGAGTCATCGTCACAAAATCGATTTTGGCCTCATAACATCAAATACTTACTCCATCATTCGCAACGACCGCGATCAAATCAAACAGGGATCCCGTCATGGAATATATAACATACCTCTTTACAGTACTGAGCCAGATGACCCACCTCTCACTTACATAGGATCTACTCAGAGGACGTTGGACATCAGAATGAAGGAGCACCTTTATGACATTAAGACTCGAAACCAAAAAACTTCGTTATCACGCCTTACCAACAAGGGTTCATATTTCCCAGCTTGGCAGGAGGCTTCCATCGTTACAACAGTACGGAACAAAACCTCGTTACTTTTTGCAGAGAGCTTGTTAATTTTCATCAAGGGCAATCAATGTTGTAACGACTATATACCTATGTACATCCCCAATTCTTGGAAAAATTTCTTGCCAAGGGACTCAAATAATGTTCAAAGTGACAACACCTTGAATGCCTTAACACCAGATGACACTATCACCCATTCAGCGATTCGTAATTTCCCGTGAACAATCCCAGACATGCGCAGTGAACGCACAGTTTGATTCATGACACTTCCCCCTTCTGTTATTTAAGGTCGGAATCACTCATTTGAGAGCACATCTGAGGATGATCCCAAGAGGGATTGAAAGATCTCATGTTTGTTTTAACCTGTCATTCATATCACCTTCACCACATTTGGTGTGTACAGGAACATCAGTTCTTTTAACGTTTAGTTATTCTAATCGTGCATAAGACGGCAACCTTATTTTATGACTGACTGAGCACGAACTTTTCATCTATTTTAATGTCAGAAGAAAGACGAAGGAATGGGGTAAAGTGTTCGGAACATACCTACGTTGTCGCAAATCGGGCGCTCCTACAGTATGTTCCCTCGGAGGAAATAGAAGGTAAGCAGATACCTAACGCAATAGCAGCACTACTACGGTTGAGCTTTGAAGCTGTTCCACCGTCCGCCTCATTTCTCTTCCTTAAAGTGAACGATGTGTTCTTCCGCCATCTAGACCGGACCATCAAGCTTGCTCAAACAATACGGCCGAAAAGGAGAACGCTAGGTTCGTGGGGATGGGGGAATGAATTCCTCCGTCGGCTTCACTCTCACATTTAGGCCAACTAAAGATCAAACATGCGGGCCCCAGTTAACAGAAAACCCTACCGTCTACAAACAAAATTATAAGAACATGACAGACCTCAAGGACCATCCAACATTTACTGTCACGTGAAAGGTAATGATACAGAGAGAAAAAAAACCAAGTGTTTCATATTTTTAAACTCACAATATTCTAGTTTTCTTTCTAGAGCTTCGAAAACAAGAATTCTTTGTAAGTATCGCATGTTGGTGAGCGCAAAATTAGGTATATTGTCTTACGCGTTTCAAAAACGTCTACCCATAGCCGCGTACTACTACAGGTGACTGCCGAATAAAGATATCTTATGCACTTCTGCTGTTGATAACATCAGTGCCAGACAAAACTGAACAGTTTCCCTGTATAATTCACTGCCCGCGGTGATGGTAACAGATTCTGAAATTTAAGTAGGATAGTCAACAAAATCCGCACAAAAAGAAATAATTTTATTTGAATTCCTTGAGTATTCATGAACCTACAATATAGGCAGTAATAAATTGTCGTAGCTGGTATTTCACATTTCCTAAATATTTCGGAATTTGTAATCAGCGGAATTTTTGTCTATGGGGATGGAATGCCTCAAAAGATCCGAAAGCAAATTATGTGGTGATATGCAATACTCCGGTCTCTTCTTTCGCACGTCGCATTATGCAGTCATGACGAAAGCAAATATTTTCATTTCATTTTTACATCTCAGCTTTTGATTATGAAAACTCAGGAAACTGAAGAATCTCATCGCGCCTCAAGTCATTTAATAAACATCGTGACAACAGAAGTCCTAAGGTCAGAAGTTTCCATCCGGTGGCAATTGAAAAGCTAATGATTGCATTCAGATTTCAAATACGGTCGCCTTATTTCAATGTAAAATACGGGGTTAGGAACGAAAGCATTCATAAACTGCTCGTCGGGAGTTTTTCTTAATTTTTTTTTTTTTTTTTTTTGATTGGAGGTTTAACGACCACCGTGATCAACTCAATGGGCTATAAGCAGTCGCCCGCCCCTAATTTAGGGTCACTGGTTCCAGGGAAGGGAGAGAGCCAGTGCCGTAAGACAAACACAACATCCATGCCTCAACGGGATTCGAACCCAGCTTTCTTAAATTCAAAAGCATTCAATGCGAAGAATACGGCTTCCTCTTCTTACAAAAGTTTTTAAAGCCGATTTGCTGGAGCATTTCATTCCGAGATTGACTAAACATCCACATGATATTGAAATTGTTTATTAGCAAGGCACGCGTAATATATCGATAATTGATTCAATCCGCATATATTCAAATTGGGAAGAGGGCATTTAATAAACATCGTGACAACAGAAGTCCTAAGGTCAGAAGTTTCCATCCGGTGGCATGAACGAATCCTAACATGTTTCTGATTGATCGGACGTCTTTAATTTTTTATTTCATTACGCTATCCCTTAGTGATTCACTTTTGAATTAGGAGTATTTTGATTTCTCATCGCGTTAAACCCCACTGTGCACTATTATAATAAAAGTATTAAGAATGCACAGAAACAAAAAACAACCACAGACGCTAATTATTTCGTAGTTATGTTTGGAGAAGAAACAACAAATATTCTACAAGCTCACATATACAGGGTGTTTTAAAACTAATGGAACAAACTTTAAGGGGTGATAGAACACATCGAAACAAGCACTTTTCGTCAAAGAAAGCATGGTCGCAAGTTACGTGGTTAGGCACTAGAGGGCGCTTTCCGTTGCCCCACACACCCCGTCTTTCGCAACGCAAAGACAGGAATGGCACAACAAATCACAACAAAGCTTTATTGCAGACAAAATAAAAAACAAACGTGACATCACAAAAGTACATCACATTTTCAAACATTAATAAGTAAATACTGAAATTAATAACAATTACAAAAGCTGCTCAAAAGGTCGACCGCCAATCCTGATACACCCTTCGCATCGTCGACATAAAGATGCCCGGCCGCCCCGGTGGCGCAGTGGTCTAAGGCGTTGGCCTCTGATCATTCGTCCGAAGGGGTCCGGGTTCGAATCCCGGTCAGGCATGGATGTTGTGTTTGTCTTACGGCACTGGCTCTCTCCCTTCCCTGGAACCAGTGACCCTAAATTAGGGACGGGCGACTGCTTATAGCCCATTGAGTTGCTCACGGTGGTCGTTAAACCTCCAATCAAAAAAAAAAAAAAAAAAGATGCCCGTATGCTGTGGAAAATACCAGGCACTTCCCGGACAGCTGCACCAGCGACTGAAAGTCTGGCGACTAGTTCCTCATTGGAATCAATGGGAGTGTTGTACATTACGGACTTAAGATGTCCCCATTAAAAGAAATCCAGAGGAGACATCTTTGGCGATCGTGGGGACCAAGCGATGGGTCCACCTCGGCCAATACATTGGCCTGGAAATATGGCGTTCCAGTAATCACGCACTTGAGTGCTGAAATGAGCTGGAGCTCCACCATGCTGGAACCACATGTTACGGGCGGACGGCTGCTGGTACATGCTGGATCAATTCAGGCAAGACTTGTTGAAGAAAAATAAGGTACGTCCTCCCATCCAGACGTTCCGGTTATAAAGATATGGGCCAACCAAATAGCGAAAGACGGCGTGTGTGGAGAAACGGAATACGCCATCCACCGCCTAACCCCGTAACTAGCGACCATGCATTCTTTGACGAAAACTGCTTGATTTTGTGTGTTCTATCATCCCTTGAAGTTCGTTCCATTAGTTTTGAAACACCCTGTATAACTGCCTAAAGCAGTGGTTCTTAAACTTTCCATCGGTATATAAAACTTTTTTTAACTCATTTTCCGTGTTTAACGACATTGGTGAGCAACGCTAAGGGCTAAAGCAGTCCCTTCTCCCGAATTTGGGGCCACTGGCTCCATGGAAGGGACAGAACCAGTGCTGTAAGACAAACACACCACGCATGCCTCATCGGAACTTGAACACGGACCCATCTCGGACGAACAGTCATAAGACAGCGCTTAGAAACACCGCGATACAATTATAGTAATAAAGCCTTTACCTCATTGTAAAGTTTACCCCTGTGTTACGGGGTTTAATGATCCACGTGAGCATCTAAGTTTATAAGGAGTCTACCAACCCTAATTTAAAGCCACTGGCTCCAGGGAAGGGAGATAACCAGCAACATGGGGCAAACGGAGCGCTCATGCTTCACTCAGCACAAGAACTTGGTAGCAACTCGACCATTACACAGACGTCCGCGCCTCAGATCACTCGGCCACTGAGTTGCCCAATGTAGAATATTTTAAGAGTACTTCCCTTTACCTCACAATAGTGTATGAAATTCTTATCGCAAATACTGAGTGATTAATCCCATGTCTCAATGTACATTAATTACATTTTGATAATAATATAGAGTTCGTTATCTCATTGTAGAATAATCCACTTCCAATTTAAACGTACTACATTGTTAAAAATTTTGTATTAGGTTGCATCAAAAAGTTGTGCTGCACCACTTTCTCAGAAAAGATACATCATTGTGTGGTGCAAACAAAACCTAACAACACTGAGCAACATTGCACCACGTTATGATACAAGGTTGCACCACTTTATGTTGCAAGGCTGCATCATGATGTTGGGCTTTGTTTTCAACACACGATGACGTATGTTTTCTCAGAAAGTGGAGTAGCACCACTTTTTGGTGCAACCTATGACAAAATGTTTAACAGTGATAGAGCAATATGGAGTTTTATCTCCATGTAGCTTACTTGAGGATTGGTAAGAATATACTGTATAAATATACATGGAGTTTTTTCCTCTCCTAATGTTCCAAGTTTAAATTGATATACAAAGTTCTATCTGTTGTTTTGAACCACTGACGAGGCATTATTACAAGCCCCAAGGTCTTTTTTAGCAGGTCTTTTGTAAAAAAAGATCGTGTTTATGTTGTCGGTTTGTCCGTCAGTCCTTCCCCTGTCCGTCTGTACCCACGATATCTCTGCAACTATTAGTCCGATTTGAAAAATTATTTTTGCACTGGGAAGCTCGAAATAGGCGAATCATGATCCTTTATCTCGTCTTTTTTTACGATGTACAATTTCGCCGCTAGCGGGCGTAAATGCAGATGATGTCGAATTCAAAAATACGTTTTAATCCACATATTTTCTTCTAAACATCCTATTGAAAAAAATATTTTATCTTTCGATTCCATTTATGTCGACCAGTATTTTAGATATAGTTACTTTTTGAAATTACGCATACATTTTCCGCCAGGGGGCGTAAAAGTAAATTATATTTTTCCCGATAACTCTTCTTCTAAAACTCCGATTTGAATTTTTTTTTCTTTAGGGGATACACCTTCTAACGAAAAATCTTTTGCATATAATTTCAAATTTTTGGCAAAGAATAATTTGGCCACCAGGGGGGCGTAAGTGTTAATTTTTGCTTCTGATATATTTACCATAAAATCTGAGCTTCTAAAATATCGATTGAGAAAATTCTTTCGTAGACTGATGCCACTCACATCGATAAACCTTTTCGGAATATTTTCTTCTTAAAATATTCTACAGTTTCTCCGCCAGGTGGCGTAGATGTGTATCTTACTTTCGTCAATATCTCTACTTCTAGAAATCCGATTTGAAAAATATCTTCTTTGTTGGATAGTGTTTTCAGTGTGACATGTTTTTCATATAATTTCAAAATGTTCAAGTAATTTATAGACTTTCCGTTAGGGGGCGTAGAGGTTAATTTCGTTTCCCCCTATATTCTGCTTCTAAATCTCCGATTTGAAAACTTCTTTCTGCACCGGATACAGTTCCTGGTGGAAAATCGTTTGCACATAATTTCTAATTTTTGTGAAAAAATGGTTTGGCAACTAGTGGGCGTAAATCTTAATTTTCGCTTCTGATGTATTTGCAGCAAAATATGAGCTTCTAAAATCTTGATCGAAAAAAACGTCGTTTGTAGACTGATAGTACTCATGTCGACAAACCGTTTAAAAACATTTTCTTTTTAAAATAATGCATGGTTTCTACGCCAGGGGGCATAGATGTATATCTTAGTTTTGTCAACATCTCTACTTCTAGGAGACCGATTTGAAAAATTCGTTCTTTGTTGGATAGTGTTTCTAGTGTGACATGTTTTTCATATAATTTGAAAAATTTTCAAGTAATTCATACTTTCCGTTAGGGGGTAAAGGTAAATTGCCTTCCCTCCTATATCTCTGCTCCTAAATCTCCGATTTGAAAAATTCTTTCTGCACCAGATACAGCTCCTGATGGGAAATCGTTTGCACATAATTTCAAATTTTTGTAAAAAAATGGTTTGGCCACCAGGTGGCGTAAGTCTTACTTTCTTTTTCTGATGTATTTGCATAAAAATATGAGCTTCTAAAATCTCGATTGAAAAAAAAGTCATTTGTTGATCGATACTACTCATGTCGACAAACCTTTTAGGAACATTGTCTTTTTGAAATAATGCATGGTTTTTACGCCAGAGGGGTAGATAGATGTATATCTTATTTTTGTCAATATCTCTACTTCTAGGAGTACGATTTGGAAAATTCCTTATTTGTTGGACAGTGTTTCCGATGCGAAATGTTTTCCTAAAAATTCAATATTTTCAAGTAAATCATAGACTTTCTGCTATGGGGCACAAAGGCAAATTGCGATTTCTGCGTTATTTCTGCTTCTAAAACTACGATTTGAAAAATTCTTCCTGTTTCGCATACAAGACCTGATGGAAAATATTTTTCACATAATTTCTAATGTTTGATAAAGAACGGTTTGGCCACCAGGGGGCATAAGTGTTAACTTCTGCTTCTGATATATTTGTAGCAAAATCTGGGATCCTGAAAACTCGACTAAATGTTTTTTTCTTGGACCGATACCGCTCATATGGAAAACCCTTTTGAGAATACTTTCTTCCTAATAATAATCCTTGGTTTTCCCGCCAGGAGACGTAAAGTCACATCTTAGTATTGTCGATATCTCTGTTTCTGAGAGTCCAGTTTGAAAAATTATTTCTGTGTTGGAGAGTGTTTTCGGTGCGAAATGTTTCTCATATAAATTCATGCTTTTCTTAACACACAAGTCTGCAACCAGAGGGCGTGAGCTCACGATTCCGTTTACAGCAATATCTGAGGGATTAAAAACCAGATAGAAAACTTCTTTCTTCAGTCAGGTACTATTGTTTTCCATACCTGCTCCTTTGACTTTGAATGGCTTTGAAAAATTTAATTTGCGTCAGAACGGATTCAAAAGACGTGCTTATTACACCCGAAAATTCGGTGTCATCTTTCTTGTTTTCCTTGTTTTCCAAAAACCATTCGAAAATCAGAATTTGCGGCATCAAAGAATATGACATTTTAAAATCTGAATACCATAATTTGGTGCAATATTTAAAGCCCGTTTTTATGCAATTAACAAGGACTTAACTATTTTTACGACAACATGTTTAATTTGGTGGTGGAAGTTCTTGACGAAGTCGCCCCCCTCCTCGTAACTTGAAGTCTAGTATCAGATTTTCTAGTTCGATTGTTGCAGGACAATAGTGTAGAAAACTGCAGCTTCCTTTGCAGATAAAATCCAAACGAATCCCTTTTCTGATGAGTAAAAAAAAAAATTGGCCGATATGCAACGGAAATAAAATTCACTTGAAGTTTATTCAATGTACACCGAATACACACGAACGGCCAGAGTAAATTAGAAATAGACTTGAAACTGAGCGAAAAAAAAAACCCAAACACATACGCATTATGGCAGATAAGAAAGGGTTTTTTGATGCTGTATGTCAACTGAGAGCATTCATAAGACGAACAAGCGGAATTATATTGAAATTGACCAGAAAGAATGCGGGTTAGAATGAGTCAGAGCAGAATGAAAATACCAGGCAGTTTTATCTTGCATGGTACGAAATATGGAAATGGCACGTTGAAACTTACAAAATTGATGGAAAGGAAGCACCAGCTCCATCAGATAAAGCAAGCGAAGTGAAGTGTAATCATAACGAGATGTAACAGCATCACTTCACGTGGGTAAGGAAATGGATGAACGTGGTAGAAAGTGAAGAGAGACAAGACAGGCAGTATTGAAAATAGCATATAAATGGGAGAATAAAACAATATGAAAGGCATGATTGAAGAATCAAGCAGTCGAAACTTCTGTAGTTCAGGACAGCAACAATATGTCCATCAAAAGGCTTATTGTGACTTTTCTGATCAAAGGATCATAATACACACGTTACTGGGATTTTTATCCAACAATAGTAGCGGTGTGAATCTACAGGGGTTGGACGAAATAATGTGAACACCTGGGAAATAAGAGCTATGTCTTTATTAATAACATGTTGGACCACCATTTGCTTTTAATAGAGCTTCCAACCATCTTGGAACGGACTCATCCCGCTTTTGAATAATTTGCAGTAGAATGTTCGATTTTCATTCGTCGATCAGAACATCAGCTTCAGGGATTTTGGACGAAGGAATCTGCTTCTCACTCTGCTCTACAAAACTGTCCACAATTGTTCGACGATATTCAAGACAGGTCATTGAGCTGGCCAGGGCAGATATTGAAGTTCATCTTAGTGCTCCTAAAACCAAGACTGAACTGTTCTGGCTGATAGTATACTGTAGGCGCATTGTCATCTTGAAAAACGGCGCCATTGTTGGGAAACAACATTTGGTCCACAGGATGCACCTGATCACGTCGAATGTCCAAGTACTCGCTGGCAAGAAACTCGACCATGTAGGCTAATGATGCAGCCAGCCAAATACCAAGATATGGCCTCTCAAGTCATCACACATCCACATTCATGTTTGACAGTTGGAAACAGACATTCCGAATTAACGCATCCTTTAGGGTTCTCCATAAATAAATCCGACCTACTGTTGTGTTGGGAATAATGTAAATGAGGACTCATCGGACCATATCACATGTTTCCAGTCACCAGCTGTCTAGGTTTTATACTCATGACAGCATCTTTTTCGCATTGTAGCATTGGTTTCTGCGATTAAAGGTTTAGCAATTGCAGCTCTTCCATGTACGGTGGCTTCGGGAAGTTCTCTACTGACGATTTTTATGGAAACTGGGTCTTCCAGGTGGATATTGAGTGCTCTTGTCACTTTTTCTGCAGTAGTACTGTGTTGTTTGGACACAATCCTTCTTAGTGTTCGACAGTCCTTCTCATTCAATTTCGGTTTTCGCTCACTAGTCTTTTTCGTCAATGAAATCTTGCCATGATTTGTGTATATAGTCATAACCATGGAGACTGCTGCTCTTGAAAAACCAAACAATTTGGCTGTTATTGTGACAGACGCTTTTTCTAAACGGGTTTCCAAGATGTGTCCTCTTTGAAAGTCTCATAGATCACCCATTTTACTGACCGCTCGTACGAACCACTTATGAACACAGCTTCTACTACACTGGCATACAACCTACAGAATATATACGAGGGTTATACTAAAAGTAACGGAAAAGTGGGCATAACTTTTTTATTAACTGACAGAGGTCGTTCAAATTGCACGTGTTGATAGAGTAACTCCCTCTCTATACAAAGGTGCTACTCAACATAATCTCCATCAGAAGCGATGCATTTGAGCCATCGTTGAACCCAACTCTCGAATCCTTTTTGAAAAAATTCAGGTGTGGACTGTTTTACCCACTTCTTCACAGCCACTTTCACCTCGTCTGTGTCATCAAATCGTTATGCATATATTGCTGTTGTTGAGGGTTTAACGAGCACCTTGAGCAACTCAATGGGCTAGAAGCAATCGCTCGTCCCTAATTATGGGCCACTGGCTCCAATTAAGGAAGAAAGCAAGTGCCGTAAGATAAACACAACATCCATGCCTCACAGGATTCGAACCCAGACCCACCTGCACGAACGGCCATATGACAGCGCTTAGACCACTGCGCCACTAAGGCTAAGTTAAGGTGTACTCATTTTACAGCTTAAAATTGAAAAAGAATGAGATTATCAGGCATAGCATGCGTCGCTTGTTTACAAATTTGGCATTTTAATATGAATAAAAACGCAGACATTAAACCAAGGCAGGCCGTATTTCAAGCCAGCGCTGCGATATTTCCTTTGAGATCTTATTTTTCGCTTGGTGGGGTCTTTTATGGTGATTTCCTACGACTCTGCGCACAGTTATCTAATTTCCTTTCGCAGTAAAGTAGTAAGATAAATCAACCCAGAAATAAATAATGATGTTAACCACGAACTTCTTGCATTTTATTTATTCATTGTTTGCTTATTTATGCCTGGAGATACCTACACTGAAAGTTTACACTTTTGTGTAGTATTGCGATGGCGAACAGCTTTCTTACATAATAACTGTCCACCACTGCAAATTTTAATTTTCATTACTTATCGAATGAATTTTTTTATCTTACACTCACAGAGATTTAAGTATATGATTTTTTTTTAATTTCAGGATTCAACGTTTAGCGTTTTTTTAATATCAAGTACGCTTCGCAAGGCAACAATACTACGCAAAAATAATGTTTAATAATGTATACCCATGGCACCCGAACCGCAGTTTCTCACGATCCAAAATTTGAAATTGCAGGCACTGGCTACCCAAACGATATATGTACAGGACCTCACAAATCGCCGGAAATTTTTTACATATTACACAAAATATTGGAAGGGGTATTGTTGGTACAACTACTGATTTTCTTCACACTTGAATCCTATGTAATGCGCAGGATCATTGTACAAACATGAAATAAATCGCGATGAAGTAAACCACAACGCAGGCGCAAAATGTAGAGTATGTCCACACGCACGCTTACAGTGACTTGATTCATCAAGTTAGCGTGCATATTTTTTGAAGACTCATCCAAAGACGCAAACCAAACAAAGTTTCAGGTGCAACTGTGGCTTTATGAGTCTCCGGTTGAAGAATAATGACTGGAGACGCACTATTCACTTTGCCCCCTAGGGTCGGCGCCTATGCTTGAAAGAATACCTATGTAGTCAATCAGACGTTCGTAGATAGAACATCGAAAGTTACTGCAAGTATTAATATGCCAAAACGGCGTAGAGAAGATGCTATCAAGGAGGTCAGCAAAGTAGTAGTCAGTGAACATAATCCCGCAACCCCAAGATAGGTCGCCAAAGCCGCGAAGTCGTCTGTCGATACCATCATCCCACACAATCAGCGCGCGTGTAAGTCAGTTTTCCGCAAGCTGCGGTCGCTCCATGTAACACAACGACATGACAATTGCAGCAAGTTGAGTCTGCGTTACCTTTGACATGTTGAAAAAATTTGGTCTTATTGGAACAGGGATAAGTTTGGCGTCTACGCAGAGATATCTTCAAAGAATTCCATCCTTGGCCACTGGAGGTCATTCTTGTGAGGTCACCGGATGATCCTCCAATGGAATTTTGCCCAATGCGATTATTGAAGCTGGCTCTTGATAAACGTTTACAGTGGGCTAATCACATATAAAAATGATTACACTGAAGTGGCAAATTATTGGGAACCCCCAGTAGCAATCAGACATGTGCCATCCTCACTTGACTATGACGTTGAGCTGTTTTTATAAACAATTCACTGCAAAAGTTTAAGGCCGCCCGGTGGCGCAGTGGTCCAAGCGATGGCCTCTGATCATTCGTCCGAAAGGGCTCCGGGTTCGAATCCCGGTGAGGCATGGATGTTGTGTTTGTCTTACGGCACTGGCTCTCTCCCTTCCCTGGAACCAGTAACCCTAAATTAGGGACGGGCGACTGCTTATAGCCCATTGAGTTGCTCACGGTGGTCGCTAAACCTCCAATAAAAAAAAGGTTTAAGACTTTAAGCGTAGTAGCGGCAATATCGAAAAGATTCGTGATTGAAGTGACTTTGAAAGAGATATGATAGGGGCTCTAGAGGTGCAGGTGCAAGGGTCTAAGAAACGGCAAACCTTCTCGGCAATGCAAGAACAACTGTGTCTAGAGTACACAATGATTGGTGCACAAACAACAAAACAAGGAGTCTGCGATCTTCCATTTAACGGAAATGACTGCTCAGGGCCCGAGGACAACGGCAGCTGAACAGGATTGTACTAGGTAAAAGGTGAGCTCTATTGCGTCACGTAACCGCGCAATATACTATAACAACGGTATCCAAAGGAGAATTTGAGCATGCATAGGCAGCCGTATACTGGCACGAATGGGTAATATACAGCACATTCCCCGTTTTGTTTATCCCTCGTCTCTGCAAAAAACAGACACATTCACCTGCAGTGGATACAGTAGCAGCGTAACTGAATTGCTCAGGCTCGAGAGAGGTCTCCCAGTTCTATGAATAACGTTTTAAGTTAATACACGCCGATGAACCGGCCACAATATAGCATCAACAGCACGAATCAACGGATCCTAGACGTCTAGCGTTAACTGTATAAAATCTGGCAAAGGCGGTTCAACGGTCCGGTGGTCTGTTTTCGTGGAGTCTTTAATACCTATGAAACAGCATTTGTATGCCACATGAGGTATCTTAATAACACTGCGAACAAGGCACACCCGTATATGTGCATGGCGTTTCCTGATGGAGAGGGCTGGTTCCTGCAGGATAATGCGCCACGCCACAAGGCTCGTATCGTCACACAGTGGTTCCAAGAGCATGATAGCAATTTCAAAGTACTAAAATGTCCCCCATGAACTCCAGACCTTAACCCTCTTGAACATCTGCTGGATGATATTAATACAACCATTCGTAAGAGAGATCCTTTTCCACCGAATATTGGCCAACTGACAGACGCTAACACATTCCCTCGACTGAACAGATCTGTAGAACGATCAGCACCTCCTTGCTGAATCTTTGCCTCATCGAATAGAGTCTGTTTCGAAGGCCAAGGGCGGCTTAATATGTTACCGGGTTGTAAAGAAAGTATCAGGGAAATAGAGAAACATGTACTTCAAGTTTAAATAAAACCCCACAAAACACTTATCCTAATCGTCGAGGTAGTCCCCATTGGAACTGATGACCTTGTTACAGCGATCTACGAGTTGAAATGTGCCATTACGATAGAAGTCTGGCGACCGGGGGTTGAAGAAGTCATCCATACAACATTTCACATCATCGTCATTAGAAACGTTTTTCTCAGTGAGAAAATTCGACACAGACCGGAGATGCCCGTCGGACGGCGGCAAGGTCCGGCGGGGAATAAGGATGGAAAGGAGAGGCCGTGTGACAATATTTCTCAGTCTAGCTAGTTCAATTTTTTCTGGGTCTGTAAAGCGACATGTGGACGAGCGTTATTCTGGTGAAAAACACCACGGCGATTAATCAACACTGGGCGCTTTTCTTGTAGTGCAGCATGGATACGGTTCAACTGTTGGATGTAAGCATCTGCTGTGATGGTATTGTTCCGCGGTAAGAGTTCATAGTGAATCACACTGCGACAATACCACCAACAACTCAGGAACACCTTCCGTCCATGGAGGGGTGGCTTAGCGACCTTCTGTGGGAGTTGTCCTTGCTTGGTCCATGCTCTTTGTCGCGTAACATTCATGGTATGTGACCCATTTTTGGTCACCCGTGACCAACCAACGCAAAAAGCCCTCCCGTGTTTCTTTTTTACGCAGGGCAACAGCAATGGAGTAGCGTTGCATCCCATTCTGGTCAGACAAAGCACTGGGTACCCATTTGCACAATTTACACGAATATCCCAACTTCCGGAGTCGGGGGTTGATGGTAGTATGGGAGGGCTTCAGTTCCTCTGACAGTTCCCGTAGTGTTGCACCAAGCTTGGTAGATAGCACGTATTGCTATGTATTTATCTTCAGCTTTGCTGGGTCTGCCACTTCTGGGTGCATCAGACAGATCCCCGTGCATCAGTATCGTATTTCCTGTACCAGTCATAGTAAATATTCTGTCCGATGATATCGTCACCAAACGCTTTTCGCAATTTTCCAAGAGCTTCCGCAACTTAACGCCATTCAAATATTCATAGAGCAATACAGCACGCACACCTTCCTTCGATATCGCCATCGTATCGTCGCCATGTGCAACTAATCATAATCAAAACAGCGTACGTTCTATTATTAGAATCTATTCTTTCGTGCACAGCACTCTGGGATGTTTACGTCATTGCAGGCCTGCAGTATCTTGCATTACACACGCCACATACGATTTTGCCCCGGAAACTTTCTTTACAACCTGACATTAGCTAGATGTTTCTAATAACTTGCTGCTTCAGTGTAATTAAACTGCTCTTTTAATTACAGCTACAAATAAAACCTTTGTGTGTACCGCTTTCCCTGACAGGATCCATTTCTACATTTGTCTCTTTAAGAATAAAACACAATTAAAATTTCCTTAACACAGAAATGCATTGTCTATCAATTCTTTGGCTCTTTCTTTCAGCCAAAACTTTATTGGTGTTATGATGAAAATCCTCCGTGTGTGTAGAATACTAATTTATCTGAGTTTTGGGAAAAGACAGAAGTGAATATTCGTTGATTTGACTCATATGCCATGAAGACAAATGTAAGTTCTTAAAAGAAATATGGGGACGATTTGTGAGTGGTGAAAGTTTAGATAAAAAAATTTTGCTTTTGCGATCTTTTTGCGCATGCGTGAACGTTTCTTATTCTACGCTACGACCTAATGAATCCGTTGAAGTTCTGGTAGGAGCAGATTAAATATATCCACCTCAATGCAGAGTAACTTATCTTGCAGCTGGTTGTCAAAAATGAATTTATGGTATAAAAAAAAACCTTCCACTCTTAAATAATTGCTAGGAAAAATATTTCTTCTTGTTCGCTGTCTTACAAAAGAAGTTTATTGATTCGGCGATGATGTATAATACCCGCCGATCCCACTCAGCCATTTTTTCATTTAAACTATCCACCTTATCGATTCAATGATTTATATTCATTGGGAACTTGAGGTCACGTCACATTATTCAGCAGAGCAGATCGTAAAAAGATCTGATTTTAATATGCATTTTAAGTGAATTTTGAAAACTTTTTTCTGGTAATTAATTTTATTTTTTGTGTATATTATAAGAGAAAGGCTAATTACATAAGTGACTATTAAAGCCGATTTATTTTTCTGAGTTACTGCGCAGAGAGTTTTTCACACAGGATTTAAAGTGCTTAGAAATTTTTATTTCCAAAACTTTGAAGTGTCCATCACGAACTTAATGAATTCCGGCTTCCTTTAAGCCCCAAAGACTGCGAAGACAGAGCAGATCTAAAGTACTTAAACGTTGAATGCCTATGCACGATTACTACTCAAAACCGGCTTCTTGTCTTAAAATCACTGCAAAAACGAACAAAACAAATGAATTCCACAAATGTAATAACACGTGGCTCCAAATTAAACTTAAAAGAAACTTATTTTCGACTGGCAATTAGCACTTTCTCTGCCAATTAGCACTTTCTCTGCCAATTGATACGTCAGGGGTTCACATTCCACTCCAGTGACGTAGCGAGTAGTTCATTTTCAAATTAATCTATATACACTGAAGAGCAATTGAATTAGAGATACCTGTCTAGTAACGTGTAGCACCACCTTTCGCCCTGATGACGGCAGCGATTTGTCTCGGCATGGACTCGACAAGACACCGGTAGCGTTGGGAAGCCATACGGATCCACGACCCCTGAACAAGCTCCCACAGTTCCCGAAGATTTGATGGAGGGGGTCAGAGCCTCGAACATCTCTCACGATGGCATCCCAGATGTGTTCGATGGGACTGAGGTCAGGTGACCTAGCTGGATAAGGAAGCGAGGTCACGTCGGTGGAGTGTTCACCCAACCATTCGGATACAATTCGGGAGCGATGGCATGTGCATCGTCTTGTTGCAGAATGAGGACCCCATGGGATGTTGAAGACGCACAAACTGAAGCAAATGGTCGTCGATGATATCCCGGTAACGTTGACCTGTGAGGGACGATGTCACACGTACCAGGGGTTCCATTTCAGTCCACGTAAACAGTCCTACACAAGATTGCTACCCCCACCAGCTTGAAGAGTACCTTGTTGGCAAGAAGGATCCATCGCATCATGTGGTTTGCGCCGTACTCGTATCCTGCCATCCGCATGTACCAACGTGAATCTCGACTGATCAGTCCAGGCAACATTTTTCCACATGTCTAGGGTCCAGTGGCGATGTTCCCGCGCTCATGCTAATCTTTGCACCCTGTGATGTGCGGTCAGCAGCGGTACCCTCGTGGGACGATGGATTCTGTACCCTATAGCGAGGAGATGGTTCTGGATGGTGTGGCTGCTTACACGTTTTTGTGCACCAGCGTTAAATTGCCGAGTAATTTCTTGCACTGTGGCCCGTCTATCCGCTGTTACAATGCAAGCTAGCCGACGATGACCCCGCTCATCCACACGCTGTCGTCCTTGGCAGTTGGCCCTTGCAGGGATGGTTTTACCGGATTCGATGTACTCATGGTGCACCCGTGACACAGTGGCTCGTGAAAATCCCAGGGCTTGCACGACTTCCGAGATGGAGTGACCCATTCGAAGGGCCCCTACAGTTTGCCCACGATCAAATGCACTTAATCTTACCCATACTGCGTCCGACTCTTACTGATTCCCGTCGCATCACTCCTTATATTGTCGAATCGCTGCATACGTCATGTCGTTTCCGTTTACAGGGCCACCCACAGCGCCACATTTGCATAACGCCAGCTGTCTCTAATTCAATTGCTCTTCAGTGTATACAAATCAAAATGGAAAAATGCGAGTGTTTCCGTCCGCGAATAGTTCGACCACTTCTAAATAACCTAGAGATCTGAAAATCGGTATGCTGATAGGTATTAAAGTCCGTATACCTAGAAAAGTCAAAAAACAAAACAAAAAAATAGCGGCTTTGGAACATTGTCTGCTTGAATTTTTCGTGAATTGTTCGACCACTTCTAAATGACCAAGAGATCTGAAAATTGGCATGCTGATGGGTCTTAACACCCATATACTTATAAAAGTCTGAAAACCAAAAAATCAAAATGACGGCATTGGAGTATTGTCTGCTTGAATTTTGTTACCACTTTTACAGCTAAAAAAGTTTGAAAACCAAAAATTCAAAAGAGTGGCTTAGCTTTTCTCTTCAAAATGCTGATAGGTTTAACGATAGTTATGCCAGAAACGTTGAAATGCTGTACAAATTCAGTGAAATTTACATTTGAAATTAAGGGGCGTCAAAGCCTGCTACTGTTTTAGCTCAAATGGTATGCATTGGATATCACGACCATGTTCTAAATCGTAAAACAGTTACGGATCTTAAATTACTTTTCACTTTCTTTAATTTTATGTTAAAAAAATGATTTCATAGATTCACCGTTCGGAGAACGGCCTATTACTGCTAGTTTATTTATATACACAGTGAAACCTGTGTTGGCAATCACTCGCATTTCGCGGTCACCTACCAAAGCGTGCAGTTTTGTCTGCCACGGATGTTACAACCAATAGAACTGTCATGGCGAAAATTTTAACCTCTGGTGAATTTCAGAGAGACCTGATCAATCTTTCTGTTGGTTTATCAGAGATTAATTAATGCAAAAATTTTCTTCCATGACATACGTTAGAAGAAAATTCCTGGTTGAAAGGCAGGGGAATTCATGCGCAAAATTCGCTTGTCTTAATCACTACCAGGAAAACAAAATTTCATGTTGGTGAAAAGAAGAAAAAAAAGAATAATATTTGATTTAACTGACTTTGGGGTTTTGAAAATAATTAATTTATCGGTTCTTTTATCGCGATAGGAAAAGGCGAGTAGGTGTGCAGCTCAGAGAATCAAAATTAATTTTAGTTTAACATCACGGAACGAGAGAAAAAGAAAATGAAAACTAGTGATTTTCTGCAAAGCAAGAATTCGCCATTTTTTTGCGTTCCTGTTTTCAAACGAGAAGTCGCCCAAAAGTGTAACATCTTTTCGTCTTTTAGGGTAGGGAATTCAGCAACGAAATCTATTTTTAGATCTCAGGGTCAAAAAAAAAAAAAAAAAAAAAAAGAGCTTGGTCTACACGTGTGAAGGTCAGAGGTCACTCGAGGCGTGGGAGTGAAGATTCCGTTGGGAGGCCGTGAGTTGCTAGGCTGAAGTTTCGACCAATGAGAGGGGTCAGCGGTTTCAAGCACCCCAGAGTTTTTATCCGTTGAGAGTCACTTTTGTTCTGGTACTTCTGGCTGGCAGTCAGAGAAAGAGAGGACGGCGGAGTTTTTTCTCCTCGCCTTTTGGCGGGAGAGAACCACAGGAAAAAAAGTGGTTTCTTGATTTTTTTGCTGACCACCAGTCCACCACAAGGGGACACTCTGGATCTGGGCTGCCTATTGAAAATTTTGACGATGTAGAACGCAGTTAAAGCGGCATTCCGCCGGCCGGGAACCTCGCCCTGAGGAACAAAATGGCGGCAGGCTGGGACAATGTCGTTAAGGAAAAGTTCTTGGCTGAAGGGGGACATGCCTTCTCCCTTATGGAAATTCCGGAAAGAGTGGGCCCAGCCTCTACAGCTTCACCCTCGGATGATACTCCGAAAAGGAGGCCTGCCTCAAAGGCCGAAGATAAATAAAGGTTCCATCTCATCCCGAGGTTTCGAAAATGGTTACCTCTGCTATTAACCGTTTAAGGAAGGGAACTGGGAGGAAGAAAAGAAATTCTAACGAGAATGTGGTTGTGCCAGGACTGTAAACTGTGGTGAAAACAGAAAGGAAAAAAAAAGAACGCCAGCTCGAAGGTAATGTTTTAGTTCATATCTTTTTGTATTGATATATAACATCCCACGCAGGCTACCTAAACTTCGAGCTGAGCATAAGAAACAAAAAGAAAAAGAGCAAGTTTTTTTTTTTTTTTTTTTTGCCTCTGATTATGGCTGTGTTGTCGTTCAGCTTTCAAAATTAAAATGTATTAGTTACTCAGGTACGAATTCAGAAAAAAAAGAAAGAAAAAAAAGAGAGGGGAGTTGAAAATGCTTTCATTTATGTTTTTTTTTGTGCTGTCATGACTGGTATTTTAGCAACTTCCCAGGCCAGTAAATTTTGATGTATCGGAAAAATTTAGTTTAATAGTTGGGCACAGTGAATTTTGGTGCATCGATAATAGTTTAGTTGGGCATGTGATAATTGAAAAGCAGTGTTATTGTGATGTCGTGGGTGATAAAATAATTGTAAACATTTTTTCTCTAGCCTTTTTACAGCGTTGAGTTATTTTTTTTTTGAGTGAAGATAAATTATGGGATGATTTATATTGGAATTTTGGGAACATATTATAGTGTGATGAAATTGGAAACCTAAAGTGCTGTTTACATTCTTGGAGTGTTAAGTGTCGAAATTGAGATGGTAGGAGTGTTAATTGAGGACCAGTATTTTACATGCTCCAGATGAGTGTTAATCTCCCATTGGAAAGGGGTGATCTTAGGGCAAGCAGGGAACTTGTCCTAGGGCAGAGGGCTCTGAGTAGGGAATTTTCACCAGGATGCGATATGTGCAGAATAGAAGTTAAAGTATTTTTGTTCTCAAGTTTAGTATTTCACAAAAAGAATGAACATCATGGGTTGAGAAGACACACTTTTGCTCACCAGTCCCAGTATTAATTGTTCTTTTCTTTGGCCTAAATTTTCTTGTTTTTACTATAAGGTTAAAAGTCTAAATGTAATTTTAATTTTCAATAAGGTGAAAATATTTAGTGGGTTATGTAAATGGTCAGTGTTATTGTCTGAAGTGGACCTGCGCATTGCCATGGTGCAGAAGAATTTCCTTGCTAGTGATTTTTCCTGGGATATATGTGGAGAGAGATAAGTGAATTTTCCTGGAATATATGTGGATATAGTGATTTAGGATTTCTTGGGATATAGAGAGATAAAGTGAATTTTCCTGGGATATATGTGGATACTGTGATTTAGGATTTCTTGGGATATAGAGAGATAAAGTGAATTTTCCTGGGATATATGTGGATATAGTGATTTAGGATTTCTTGGGATATAGAGAGATAAAGTGAATTTTCCTGGGATATATGTGGATATTATGATTTAGAATTTCTTGGGATATATACAGAGATAAGTGAATTTTTCCTGAGATATAGTTGTGTTAGTTCTGGGCCAGATGTGCCTGGAGTATTTAGGGTTGAAGTACGACAGGCTCTTGCAGGCGTGGTTGATCAAGGTGGGATCATGCATTGGTTCGAAAAGGGGGAGATCCTTGAGGACGTGGTTTTTGGGGGAAAACTTGTCTTCAAACCCCCCCCCCAGTAGTTTCGCTGCTCACGGAGATATGTACTGCCAGCGAGGGTCGGTCGAGCGTTGCTTCAAGAAATGTGGTGAGATCATGTTAGAGGAAATTCTGTGCCTGATGATGATGTGTCACACTTGAGGATTTTTTCCTTTCCCTTTGCATAGGCTGAAAGTGGATTCACGACCCAATTTCACGCCTTCAGCCTGACTTGGTATTTTCTTCCTGTGTTGGTTCTCAAAACCCAGGGTAGTGTCTGAACTGAGAGTATTTGCCTCACCGCTACCTCAGTAATTCACTGCAGGTGTTAAATTTAAGTTTGTTTGGTGATTTAAAGTATCTAAATTTATTTGTTTATGATTTGCTGTAGTGCTAGGGATGTAAATTCTAAATTCTGGTTGTTGGTGTTAGTGAACTTGATATTTAGTTTGGAAATTTAGTTAATTGGTATTTTGAGCTTTTGTTTACAGTATAGAGTTATTAAGTATCCTGAGCTATTATGTGAAGTGCAGAGTGAGGTGATTTTTATGAGCAAGCTAGTGCAAGAAGATTGTTTGAATTTCTGAATTATGTTGATGTTATGAATAGTGATAATTTTTAAGATTAGTTAGTGAGGTTTCTTTATAAGTGAAGTAGGTTCATTCAGGATAGTTCTATGGGTTATGTAATGTTAATTAATGCTTGTGCTCAGTGTAAATTCTGTTTTGAGGATAATTTACTTGGTTTGTTTACTTGCTGAGAGTAGATTTGTTAAAGTATAATTTGTGGCTCTTAAAATAACTGTAAATTTAATTGAAGTCTTTGAATCTGGTCTGGGAGATTGCGGAGTTTGCTAAGATTGTTTAAATTTAAATCAATAAGTGTAAAAATTGTAAATTGGTCATTGAGCTAACTGAGTGAGAGAGAAGAGAGTACGTTTCAAAAGAACAGAATTTGTCCACCTTATAGAATTAAAAATAATCCAGTATCTTTTTTTTGTAAGCTATGTGAATCATGGTATAATTTTGGATGCATGCCTAGTGTTCAAACCAACTGTGTTGAAATATGTAAAGTTGTGCTGTTCATAAGGCCAGTGGCCAAATAGAAATGGAAAGAAAATTGAGATTCTGTTTTTATACTGCTGTGTTTAAGCAAACAAGAAAAAAGGAAATACCATCTGTTTGTCCACTAAATTAACTTATTAAGTTTTTAAAGAAAAATAATAAATACAGGCAGTAGCCTTTCAAAAAAAAAGTTCAAAATGAGTGCAGTGTGAAAAATTTTTGTGTGCTGTTGTCTTCCATGACTTGGTCCCATGTACCCCACCTTAGCTTGACTAAGGCTATCGATCCGAATCCTGGTATTATAAGGTTTTTCATAACTGCAATTTTTGTCCTATCCTTTTTAAATTGACTTTCACCGCCTCCACAAGTTGTTATTGAACGAGTACATTTTATCGTATGACTTATAGTGACACATTTTCATACACATGCAACAATATCCACTTATTTTTGCACTTTCAGGTGACTCAACTCTGCTTGAACACAAACAACGCAAACTTTCCAATAACTTCTTGTGGAATGTAAATTTTCAGATGCATTTTTGTTTAGGATGTTCATGGCCTTTTCTAGTACTTAGAAAATATTTTTGTTTCGAAATGCATCCACCCATCTCCCAAATTTAATTTTTCTATAATTTCCATATGAATTTCAATACCAGCATAAATATAACGCCTTTAATAAATAACAATCAATTCAATATAATCAATATACACAAAGTAAATTCAAATATTTTTTTCACCAAAACAGAACCACGGGCAGGTGTTTTCGAAACGCAGAATATACCTCAATTTTGCGGTCGACAGACAACATACGGAACTGTCATAATACAAAAATCTTGTTTAGGAAGTTCTAGAAAGCTAACGAAAAGGCGGTGAGTTTAAACATGTGAATAACCCTCCTCCCCTACTCCTCCCTGCTATCTCGTGGATGGTGTCTGTCAACACCATCCACGAGATAGCAAACGGTGGGTGATACACTTTGGACCGGTAAAGTTCTTAGAATTTTCTTTGCAGATGGTATGGTTTTCTGTTAACTCGGGAGCGCATGTTCGATCTTTAATTGCCATAAATGAAAGCGTGAAGCCCACAGAACCACGGAGACCTCATCTCCTGAGCTAATCCAACGAGCCTACCCTTCTCAAATAGCGGCCGTATTGTTTGAGAAGCCACGGTGTTGCTGCTATTGCGTTTGGCTTCTCCATATCTTCTATTTCCTACGGTGAACATGGTGTAAGAAAAAACACCGATTTGCGAATACGCTCGTATGTACACAGTAAAAAAAAAATTCTGAAATTCACGAGCCACTTTCCATGATTTCGTGAATTAACAAAGCATATTTCTGATACAACATTTTTCGTGAAATGACGGGAAAATGTCTGAATTTCCCAGATTTTTCGTACTCCAGAAAAATTTCGAATTTTCACTAACCTTTCCGCAATTCCTTTCTTATATTGACGGTAAATTTCCTGAACGGAAAAAACTCCGTTCTTACTTTTTTTCCGTATTTATATGACTAAAAACTTCCGGTAATAGGAGAGATTCACGGGAATATTTAGGGGCTTGATTAATTGTTAAATTTCAATAGTCTGTCGAAGTATATACTTCAAGACTACACACTTGTGATGTTGATTAAGAATAAATTATCAACGTTTATTCACAATTAAACGCTTTATTAACATCGACTATAGTTTCGCAGAGCTTCTGGCTCGGCTTCATCAGGACGAATGGAGCGTAAACATTCAAATCATTGTGACATCAGAGTTCTGACGGTCACGATTTTTGATGAGACGCGCTTGAAAGAAATGGAGTCGACGACATATCGTTGACAAGCAGTGAAGAGTTCCGGTATATGTGAAAAGCTTCTAATACATTAAGCTTGGTCGTTGAATCAGGTTTATGAATGAGCGTATCGTTTCCAAACAGAAATTTATGGTTCTTTTCGTGACAATGCTGGGCTATAGAAGACTTCTTCAGTTCACAATTCCGTACGTAGGTCTTGTGTTCCTTCACACGGAAATTTAAAGCCCTGCGGGTCTGTCCTACATATGAAAGTCTACATTCACAAGGTATCTGATAAATTCCCTAGGAATTTATGTCATCGACGTAATCTTTTGATCCGAAAAAATTATCTTGTTTATGGGTTTGAAATTAAACATCTTGAGAATTTTTGAAATTCCAAAGCAAATCTGTGGAGCAAATGGGATAACATGTGTTATCACATTTTTGTGTTATGCAATGGTTTGCGGTTGAAACAAAAATAACATGTTCTTTGGATGGAGGAATGTAGTTTACTTTTGATTCGCTAAGTGTAAGCTGGTGTGAAGAAAGCAAAGGATTATTAGGACACAAGTGGTCTACCGAGTGGTAGTTAGAATTTCTAACTTTTAAAATTGTCAGACCAAGTGTTAATTAAAGTATGGTAATTAAATGTGTCATCTGAATAAATGTTATGCTTTTTAAGTAATTGTAAGAAATATTTTTTAATGAAAGGTAAAGGAAATTGATTGAAAATTAGTTGTTCAAAAAACATTTACAATTATAAATAAAATTATCAGAGTTACTGCATATACGTTGAAAACAGAAAAACTGAGAAAATATAAGGTTTCTATGAATAATGATAGAAACATTTTAAAACCATTTGGCAAAAAAGTGAACCTAGTGTATTTTATCATAGACATTGACTTCAAGTGACCCAGTTTGGGAAAATGTGATCTCCAGATCTAAGTAAACTATATTATCTTATTGATGGCTAGTCTTTTACAAAATCAAATTCTGTGGATATATAAAATGCGTTGAATGATCGAAGTTGGGAAAATCTATTGTAATTAAATCATCGGCACCGAGTATTACGCGTCCCACATCACTTACAGGTCTGCACTTGTAATCACTTAAGTCTTGTATCAGAAGTATCTACAAATCTCACTCCAATAGCTCAGGTCTTTCTTGGTGTTGCATTTTCAACAGACGACAGTGTAAGTATTATGTCGTAAAAATTGCGTATTTTGAAACGATTGTATGAAAGCATTAAAAAATTACTGCAGGAGGTAAATTTCGGGACGAGTTCGGACCGCTTTGGCTACATCACTGTCTCGCACCTCTCAATGTTATAAGCGTATAGTTCACACATGTCGATTAAATATAAAATTTCTGCGCGATAATCCGTTAGAGTAACTACTACGAATAACTTTTATTATAATGCTTGACGCAGCCGAGGAAAAGCTTCGAGAAAAGGAGTAACGACATACCTCTTTTATTTCTTATTTCTCTTTCATGCCTTATTGTCACCGACTGTAATATAATGCTTTAAGATCTCACGCAAAAATGAAAAGGACGTTTTCTAAAAACACTTTTTCATGCCTCGATGAACAAACATATTTGCTCTTCACGCAATAAACAAAATTACTGCCGCTGTCATAAAACCAACGTCACTAACTACTTCTTGAAGCATTCTAAGCAATAGACTGATTTTGTTTAACATTCCAAGCTTTATTTAGCAACTTACTGCTTACTTTTTCAAAAACAACTTAACAACTTTGCCACAAAGAGAAGCATCCTTCGTTCTTAAACATTCTACTGCGAGTTTGTTCACGGAAGATGCGCCTTCTCTTGCAAAGTTCAACACTTCTTTCACAAAGTGATTCAGTTGCTTACTATCTAAAGGCACAAAAAAAAAAAAAAAGGACTTTCCCCAAAACACTTAAATTTGCATGTTTTTTTCTTTTTCTTTATATGCTAGAAAATTACAAGAGGACGAGAATTTAAAGAATTTTTAAATTATATGATGAGAGCTGAAGCATTGAACTGTATATGTCTTTTTAACTTTTCAGGACGTGAAAAAGTGCGATCTTCTAGTACCACTACGACCGTCTGTCTGTCTGTCTGTCTGTAAGTTCCATATTTCTGCCTATCAGTCCCCTTTTGATTAATTTTTAGCACGTCTTTTGTAAGAAAAAGATCGTGCTTATATTATCAGTCAGTCCGTCTGTAGACACCATATCTCTGTAACTAATAGTAATAGTTAAACAATTCCTTTTGCATTAAGAAGCTTGAAATGTGCGAATGATGATCCCTCATTTCGTTTTTTTTTTTTTCGATGAACAATTTTGTCGCTAGAGGGCGTAAACTCAGATGATATCGAATTCAAAACACATTTTATTCCATATATTTGCTTCTAAACATCCAATCCAAAAAAAATTTTACCTTTCGATTTCATTCATGTCGAAGATTATTTTAGGTATAGTCACTTTTTCAAGTTACGCATAGATTCTCCGCTAGGCGGCGTAAAGGTAAATTGTGTTTACTCCAATATCTCTGCTTCTAAAACACCGATTTGAAAACTTCTTCCTGCCCCGATACAGCTCCTTATGGGAAATGTTTTGCTTGTAATTTCGAATTTTTTGTAAAATATGGTTTGGCCACCAGGGGGCATAAGGGTTAATTTCTGCTTCGTAGGTATTTGCAGCAAAATCTGAGCTTCTGAAAGCTCGATTGAAAAATTATTTCATCGATCGATACCACTCATGTCGACAAACATTTGAGAATATTTTCTTTTTAAAATAATGCATGGTTTCCCCTGCAGGGGACGTAGATGTATATCTTATTTCTGTCAATACCTCTGCTTCTAAGGGTCGGATTTGAAAAATTCCTTCTTTGCTGGACAGCGTTTCTGGTGTAAAATGTTTCTTATATAATTTCAGATTTTTTAAGTAACGCATAGACTTTCCGCTAGGGCACGTCAAGGTAAATTGCTTTTCCCCTGATATCTCTGCTTCTAAAACTCCGATCTGAAAAATTCTTTCTGCAGCGGATACAGCTCCCGATGGGAAATGCTTTGCATACAATTTCTAATATTTTATAAAGAATGACTTGGCCCTCAGGGGCCGCAAGCGTTAATTTTTGCGACTGATGTATTTACAGCAAAAACTGAGCGCCTGAAAACTCGATTTAAAACATTCTTTCGTGGACCCATACTGCTGACATCGAAAAACCTTTTGAAAATACTTCTTAAAATAATTCATGGTTTTTCCATGAGGGGCGCAAACGCATATCTTATTTTTATCGATATCTCTGCTTCTAAGAGTCCGATTTGAAAACTTATTTCTTTGTTGGAGATCGTTTCCGCTTCGAAATGTTTCTCATATTATTTCAAATTTTTCTTAGCCCATAATTCTGCCACCAGAGGGCGTAAGTTCACGTTTCCATTTACAGCAATATCTGCGGGACTAAACACCCGACTGAAAAACTTCTTTCTTCGGTCAGATACTACTAACAACGCAAAATCTGTGTGTGTATTTTCTTTCCAAGATAGTGCATAATTTCGCCGTTAGGGGCGCGAATGCTTAATCTGTTTTTCTCAATATCACTGCTTTTACATGTGCGATTTAAAAATTTATTTCAACACCGGATGTCATTTACCTTTTAGAACACTTTAGGCTAGTGTATGAGGAATTTTGTAGTTCACAGCTCTGTTGGTAGGTGGTGTTTGTGTACTTTAGTTTGCATCTGCAAACTAAAGTACACAAACACCACCTACCAACAGAGCTGGCCGGTTCTAAAAACGCCATAGAGAATTTTTTTCTTTGCTGTATTCCACTCTCTACAACAGAGATGTGGAGCATTTTCCTCTTTAAAAATGCAAATATTTCCCGCTAACTGCGTAAAGGTCGAAACTTTTCTTTTTTCGCTATCTTTGCTCCCGAGCGACGTATTTGAAAAGTTCTTTTCCCTTAGCATAGCTTTTTCCATGAAGAATAATTTTGGCCAGTTTTCAACTTTTCCGTTATGTAAAATTTTTTCGCTAGCAGACGTAGATTTATATCATGTATCCTTCCATATTTCTCCTTTTAACTGTTCAATTTGAAAATCTCTTTGTCTCTGGTACCTTCTTTGTACTATGAGATACGTTTTGTTCGGCATTTGTTAATTTTCGTAATATGCTTTTTAGCCGCTGGTGGAACTAAGTGGATGTTTCTATTTCTGGATGTTTTATCGATTGTTTGAACCTGTTGATTGTTTTCCTAACCGGTTCCATTGACTTTGAATAGCTTTGATAAATTTAATTCGGGTCAGAAAGGATTCAAAAAACGTGCTTATTACATCTGAAAATTCAGTGTTATCTTTCTTGTTAATTTTGCATTTGAAAGCTTGAAATGTGAAAAAAAGAACCACGCCTCCTGGTCTTTCTTCTAAAGCATAACTTTGCCTTTAAGTGGAGAAAGTGCATACATATACGACTTAACTCAATATGTGCAATAAAGTGCCACTGAATTAGACATATAGGCCAAGTAACGCGCTGGACCACCACGTGTCCTAAGCACGGCGGCCACACGACGAGGCATGGACTCCACGAACTTTACGAAAATGTTTTGCAGGTATCGTCAGCCATGTCTCCTCCAAAGCTATCCGTAATTCTCTTAGGTTCATAGCAGATAGGACATTAACAGCCTATTCGACGATAATCCAAAGATGTTCGATGGGGTTTAAATAGGGTTTCTATGTGGCCACTGAAGGGTTTCAAATTCACTGCAATGCTCTGATAACCATGCAGTTAGCCAGGTTAGACCTGTGGGATAGGCCATTATCTTGCTGGAATACCCATTGCTACTGGTATGCATATTGGACATGAATGGATGTAAATTGCTGGCATGATGTCCACATATCTGGGAGCCAAAGTTGACTGCACACGTACCAAAGGTCCCAAAGCATTGCTGCTGCAGACCACGCAGACCATCACTGAGCCAACACCAGCCTATACTGTTCCAACTTGACATGACGGTTCCATGTCAAGAGCCAACACCAGTCTATACTGTTCCAACTTGACATGACGGTTCCATGTCAAGTTGAAACAGTATAGACTGATGTTGGCTCAGAGTGCTGATCTGGTATTCACACCAGATGAGCACTCTCTCATTGACTCTATGCAGATTAAATCTGCAGTCATCGCTTCAAACTATCCATTTCCTGCCCTCTGTGGCCCAGTGCTGGTGTGCTTTTGCCGAGGCAAGTCGTTCAACCCGGTTTTGTGCGGTTAACAGTGGAAATCTTGTAGAGCGGCGGCTCCCGAACCCTGAACGTTTAAGAGTACGTTGCACTGACATTGGCACTTGATCCACTGTTCAAATCGGTGGTAATTTGTGTTACTCTCTAGTGCTTATCAGTTCGAACAATGGGGCCCATACGGCGTATACCACGAGCCGTCATGAGTGATATGCTTCTGCAACTCATTCGGGAGCTTATTCTTTTGAGAGAACTTTCCTGTTCAGGAAACACCCTGAACACTGTAGGACGAGAAAACCCACAGTGTATTGACGCCTACCGAGATGGAGTGACCTATCCTGCCCTCTGTCAAAAGCATCAAAATCACGCGTTATGCCCAAAACACACCTGTAATCGATCACTAGGCAATGGGGGAGCAGTGCGCAATGGCTGGGGAAGCTGTGGGCAATGGCTGGGGAAGCTGTGGGCAATGGTTGTATTTAGTCACAGTTTCGGCCAGCCATGCGCGATAGTGCAGGAGTAGGAGTCAAGCATTTGCGTAACTTCTGCTGTCTCTAATTCAAAGGCACTTACGTGTATTTTATTCGTTAAGACGGCTCTGAAATTTTCGACTAAAAAACGTTCACCCGTTGGATACCCTTCACAATGAAGACCATTTTGCGCTAGCATTCTAAATCAAATGGTGCACACTTTTCCCACTAAGGATAATCTGCGGCCATTACATTCTTCTCGCTAACTCTACCTCTAAAAGCCAAAATTTTTTCCATGTGGTTTAACGACCACCATGAGCAACTCGGGGGATATAAGCATTCGCCCGTTTTTCACTTACGGCCACTGATTCCAGGGAAGAGACAAAGCCAGCGCCAGCAGACAAACACCACGTTCTGGAACCGAACACGGGCCCATCCATCTCGGAAGAATGGTCAGAAGTCAGCACTTCAGACCATTCGTCAGCAGCAAAAAAAGCTCGCTTTGTAAAGTTCTTTCTAAGAGGCAGAGCTCTCAACGTGAGAAATACTTTGCATATATGTTCTGATTTTTTCCTAATGTACAGTTTTGCCACTGAAGTGCGCAATTGAATATTTCAATTTGCAACAGTATCATAGATTTTAAAACCCAGAAATGGGGTGAGCCTTGAACACCACACGTAATAAAACCTAGTGTACAGTTTTCCCGCTAGGCGGCGTAAATGTATATTTCTTTCTCCTCGCTCTCTCTACTTCAAAGAGTACAATTTGAAAAAAAAAATTGTGTCCGATATCTTTAAGAACGGGGCAACGTTTTGCATATATCACAAAATTTTGTACAATGACATTTCTGCCGCTAGGGGGCGTACTACTGTGTTTCTGTTTGTAACTGCTTCCAGGAATCGGAGTGAAAAATTCTTTTTGCACACTATGACTTTCCCTACGATGAGGTTTTTGCACACTGTGTGATTCAGATAATGCGGTTTTCCAGCTAGGATTACACAAGTATAATATTGTGTTTTCCTAATATCTGTGCTTCATTTCGAACATCACACGCAATAAAACCTAGGGTGCAGTTTTCCCGTTAGGCGGCGTAAATGTATATTTCTTTCTCCGCGCTCTCTCTGCTTCTAAGAGTACAATTTGAAAATAGATTTTGTGTCCGATACCTTTCAGAACGGACAATGTTTTGCATATATCACAAAATTTTTCATAATGACATTTATGCTGCTAGGTGGCGTAGGACCGTGTTTCTGTTTCTAACTGCTTCCAGGAATCGGAGTGAAAAATTCTTTTTTGCACTGGATGCCTTTCCCAGTGATGTGGTTTACGCACATTGTCTAATTCAGATAATGCGGTTTTACAGCTAGGGGTACAGAAGTATATTCTGTTTTCCTAATATCTCTGCTTCATTTGAAACATTCGTCCACACACACACATAGCTTACAATATGTACAATATTACGCATAGGTGCTTTTACTTTTTCACAAAGCACACATCAGCCGCTTGGGGACATCCGTATATATTTCTGTAGGTTATATATTACGCGTCCAAAATTCCTATTTAATGTAGCTTTCCTTCGTCGTGTACCTGTGAATGTGAAGAACATTTATAACGAAGTGAATTTCTCCGTCATTTTGATCCGCGCCGGGGTTCGAACCCGGGTCCCCTCATTCCGGAATAAGTTGCTCTACCAATTGAGCTACGCGGACATTTTATTCTGATTCCTATTTGCCTTTATGTCGTGTGCGTCCTTCTCGCAGGTACGTCACATCTTCTGGTACGTTACACATTTTGTGAGACAGAAAATGTAAGCAATATGGTTTCATGGAGAATTAAAGGTATTCAAATGACTGTGAATTTTTTTCAGTCGTATTTTTAGAAGGAATGACATAGAGTGAAACAAATAACTAGCACATGTTCTAGAGAAAAGATTGTTCTTCCTCCAATGGGCAATCTTTCCTCAAGTGGAAAGATTGCGTTTTGGAGAAAGACCAAAAGGTTATAAATCACTGTTCCCATACTTCTGGATTTCCAAGGGGCAAATAATTTCCAGATGGAAATAACGGCTGCGGAGATACGGTGCCACGGTCACACGAACGGGCATAGTGACTTTGTGACGTACTACAGAGGTGAATCACGTGTCAAGACGACAAATCTGCAGAGGTACATTCCGTCCGTGTAGCTTAGTTGGGAGAGCAACTTACTTCGGAGTGAGGGGGCGCGATTTCGATCCTGTCACGGACAAATATGTGCTTTCACAACATTTTTTTTAAAAAGACGTGCTAAAAATTAATCTGCATTATCAAAATGGCATAACAGCTTCAGAACACTTATTTATTTTGGGGAATCACTATAAACCACCATGTTAAGGTGAATGGTTTCGTATTTCGAAAAACCTCGAGAGTACGTGCTATTGGCGTTGTAGACTGAGTTACACTGTGTTAGCCTTGTATTAGGAACAACCCCCGTTTTACATATTTGGAGCTATAACGAAGTACAACGTGATATCAGCGTCACGTGAGGATACTATAAATTGTGAACACCTATCCTATGTACGTCATCAGTAAACGTTTGCCAATAATGAGAAAACGTGGCCAGATAGTTAGGGTGCCAGTATTTCAGAAAAAACCGCACTTCTGTATCGAGGGTGTATTAGGACTGGATTAACCATGCACAGACATCCAGCAGAAGAGCGCACATTGGTCAGCAGCGGGCTGTTCATCCTAGAGGTCAACGTCGGGTGTCACGATTAGTATCTCAGTACAGGCGAGCAACAGTGACCTAGCTCAACCAACAATACAACAGCGGCCCAGTTAGACTTATTTCTACATGCAACATGCGCCGTACCGTGCATTACTTGGGGTTCCACAGCCGCAGACCGAGGAGGGTACCCATGATGACGTCCAGTTTCCAAAACCAACGCCTCGCATGGGCCAAGAAACGTCGGGAATGGACCCTCGACACATGAAAGAACGTCATCCGGAGTAATGAATCCCATTTCCTGCTACACCATGCTGTAGGTTTGCATATGGCATAAAAAGCATGAAACCCAAATCCCTGGTTGCACACTTTGGGTTAAACTGGCCAGCGCAAGTGGTGTTTTGGTATGGGGAGCTTTTTTTTTCCTGGAAAGCTACAGGGACCTGTTAGCTGACCATCTGCATCCATATCTGCAGGAGGTTTATCATGACCACAGTGCCATCTGTCAACAGATCACCGCACAGTGTCATCGGGCTCGTATAACTACTGAGTAGTTGGAGGAACACGATAACAAATTCGCCACATTGCCTTGCGCCCCGAATCTCCTGATTGTAACGTAAATGAACAATTGTGGGATATGCTAGAACGGGGTGTAAGAACTGCTAATCCTCTTCCATGGAATGAACACGTGAACTGGCTGAGCTGCTGCAGCGGACATGGGGCAAGTTACGCATGGAGAATGTTCCACGCCTTGTAGAATTCGTTCCTAGGCGTCTGCGAGCTGTGATTGCACTGAAAGATGGAGGAACACCTACATAAACATTAGTTAGGTAATCCTAATACAAAGCTAACTCGTGTGTATTACCGAGGCACGGTAATTACATTAAAACAGCCGTGTTTCCACTGATAAAGATATAAATATTTATAAATACACAGTCGAGTCACATTATGTGACCACCTCGTACTTTTAACGTCAACAACGCGTAGCCAATGAAAGAAGACACGCGTCGTGAGCTGGCTTGGGGGTATATAAGGTGAGCAGCAGGCATTCTGAAAGCATATCACTTGTTGCTGTGATGGATAAAAGGAGTGATTTATCAGATTTGCAAAAAGAGATGATTATCGGCTTTCCGGCCAAGGGTGGCAATATTTCTGAAACATTGCAGTTTGTGAACTGTTTGCGTGCTGCTGTGGTTAAAGTGTATCGTGATTAAAGAAATGGCACCACTGCGAATAAGCGACGTGAAAACTGGGGAGCACCACGTGCCACTGATGTGATAGGTGAACGTCGGCTGCGAAGGTACGTGAGGGCCGATCGACACGCTAGAGTGGAGCAACTCACTAGCCGAATGAACCAGGGGGCTACCGCAAGTGTGTCTAAAACGACAGTTCAGCGAACCCTGCTGCCTATGGGGCTCCGATGCAGACGGATGGTCACTGCACCAATGCTAACAAAGGTGCATGGGCAGAAAAGGCTTACATTTGCACGGCAGTATCGGAATTGGACCTCCGCTGCTTGGCAAAGGATTGCCTTCTTTGATGAGTCACGTTTTCTGCGTCATCGAACGGATGGACTTTGGCGTATAAGGCGAGAAACATCGGAGAACAAACAATCTTCAACCATTGCTGGAAGAACACAAGCTGGTGGGGGCAGCGTTATGGTCTGGGGAATGTTTTCGTGGCATTCCCTGGGTCCACTCATACCTGTGGAAGACACTATGGACTGAAATCTTTATGAATCCATCCTTGCAGACCACGTACACCCATACATGCTGATTGTCTTCCTTGGGGCGGATGGGATCTTCCAGCACGACAATGCGACGTGCCACACAGCTAGAAATGCCCGAGAGTGGTTAGAAGAGCACGATGAAGACTTCAAAGTACTACTCTGGCCCCCTAATTCCCCAGACTTAAACTCAATTGCGCATATGTGGGACCACCTCGATCGTGTTGTTCCCTCTATGGATCCTCAACCACGCGCCCTCCAGCAGCTGTCAGATGCACTGCAGTCATCATGGGTCCACATAAACCTGGACGATCAGCCAAGGTCAGGTAGGCAGCGAACCGTGGATTCGGAGCCTGTGCGCCAGGCCGTAGAGGTAAATCCCACAACCAGCACTCTAAGATTATCAGATGAGCTGGGCATATCACAGACCACCGTGGTTCGTAATCTTCAGGACCTCGGCAAGTTCTACAGGAGCTGCCGCATTGTCCCTCACGAACTGACTCCAGCTGATGCAAACCACCGAGAGGAAGTGCGCACGAAACTCCTAGAAAACCCCGCTATGTACGTTTGACCAAGAGAATTGTTACGTGCGATGAAAAGTGAGTCTATTTCCGTAATTCTAACATACAAGAAAACGGTTTATCCCGGGCCAGCTTCCAGAACCTGTTGCCAAACGTGGGCGCTTCGAGCACAAGGTGATGCTCTGTGTCTGGTGGAATTTCGAGGGGATAATCCATTACGAATTTGTTCCAGACGGTCGGACCATCAACGCCAACCTCTACTCTGAACAGCTGGAGCGGATGTATGCCGTTTTGGAGGAGACGTACCCAGCACTGGGGAACAGAAGGCGCGCTCTGCTACAGAAAGACAACGCTCGACCTCACAGAGCGCGAACGACTCGGGCAAAACTCCAGGAACTTTAGTGTATCGAGCTGATGCCACACCCAACATATAGTTTGGACACTGCGCCGCCGGATTATTACTTGTTGCCGTCTATGGCCCACTTCCTTGGCGTACGGCACTTGAACAACCAGGAGGAGGTGGCAGCTGGAGTGAAGGAGTTCTTCGTCTCAAAGGACAAGAACTGCTACCTCCGAGGAATCGAAAACTGGCAGACAGATGTCTAAAAACGGTGCAGCACAATGGCCTATACTTTGAATGCTAGTCAGCTTTCGTCGTAAAGGTATGTATAAAGACATAGTGATCCAAATATTGCAAAACTTTCGACTCACCCTCTGTATTACCTGCTCGATGAACATATCCTCTGACTTAAAGGTTTTAAATAGCACGCCAAATATTTTCGATTTAAAAACTAGACTAGGCGCACTGTACAACAAAAATTTTCAGAACTCATTTCTGCAATTTTAAGCATAAGTCACAAATGCACCATTTTAAGAACCTGCGCTCCAAAATGTTTCCTTACTTGATTTAACCAAATTTTTAGCAATCCTGGCAAAATGAATAAATAAATAAGAAGAAGGCGGGCGGGAATGTGGCAGCACAAAAGGAAGGCTTGAGCGCCTCATTCCCTCGGGCGCCAAAAAAGAACACGGAATGAAAATCACACGAGAATTATTTCCGCAGGACTAAAGGTTACTTTAAAAGTTTGAAACCTTTTACAAAATTTATTTTGTCGGGTGCTGAGGCAGTTGACGATTATTGCATTTCATCAGTTTTGTAAGTGCGATGTCGGGGAACAAGACAAAGATTCCCTATCACAAATCCGGGATGCAGCAAGTTAAAAGAGAAAAAAATCACAATAAAAACGCGTTTCTGAAGTCACGCGCCGAATCCATCGGACCACGAGAGATGTATTATATATCAAAGCTGATCGGGAATGACATCTGAGACAAGTTCTCATTGGCTTGCTTTGAAGCCATTTCGTATACCTAGGGAACAGGAATAGTAGAGAATGCACATAGCTTCGTCGAGATAAATTACACGGATTACTGAAGAAAGGAAAAACTGAATTGGTTTTGCCAGGTTGGAGAGAAAATCTCTAGAGATGAAATGTGATAAAGCGGAAAATATGAATTAATAGTTGTCACTGAAAATTTTGAAAGTAGCGGAGATGCTGTCATCTCAGCCCCTGCAGCTACATAGTGCAAGTGATAGGGAATGACATTCCACCGCGATCGGCAGTCACGGAATTCTTTTATCATCACATTACAATTTTCATGAAGAATTCTAATGCACCAGGGTATCATTTTTGACGTCCATTCTAAGGAAGCAAATTTAATGGCTGGCATTTTGTACATGAAAGACATTTACGACAGATGACAGGACTAAAGATGTCTGCAATGCCATATTATAAAACATTTTAAACTATCACAAACGGATTTAAGAAAAGATTGAACAAACATTAACTCGGTTCAACATAAGAATGGTGAAATCTCGCAAAAAGTATTGCCACAAAGCTGAATAATCAGACGGCGTTTTAACTGTGCAATTCACACTCTTGGTACATATGGTGACTGCAGCCAGGGCCCCCTTCCAGTTGTTATCAGTGACTACTCAATATATTTCATTGCAAAACGATAACCTCTTACTCATTCACCTCTTCTACTAAGAAACGATATGGTAAATTGTACACCAACAATTCCGCTGGAAAGGGATCTGCTATCAAATTTCGCTACTTCAATTTCTTTGGGAAGTGATAGTTCATTTTATTATTTAATTTCAGTTTAAAGTGACCTAAAAGCTGATATAACAATTATTTTGTTGACAATAGATTTAACGATGCGAAAATCCAATAGTACATACACAACAGTATCTTTCTAATGAAACAGTTTTAACACATTGGCCTCAAAACACAAATTCTGAGCGTCTTTGTTAAGAATGCAATAATATACCTTTCCTTTATGTAATCTTCGTAGAAATAATGCTCAAATATTTGCAAGTCAGAACTTCACCTTGCTTTGCAGGCCAAGGGGTTTCCATCTCCTGAAAGTAGTCTGTTTGGGATTACGAGATATGTGGTGAAATCGTTGAATTCGTGAGGAATGTTTCTATTTCAACTGATAAACAGAACATAAAACAGTGATAATAAGAGAAAAAAATTATCAAAAAAAACTGAACTAGCCTTTGAACGGAAGAATTAAATACGCAGAAAAAAATCTCGTAAGGTAGTCACGCTGACATCACGCATCCGTGAGTTATTGTAATGTTTATAATGATAATATCCAGAAGCATTTTAGCATGCCTTTTGAAACAAAAAGTACTTGCTTATAATACAGGGTGTTCCACTCGCAACCGAACCCGGCATTTCTTTGATAATATTAACACCAATGAAGATATTGCAACGGAATTTGAAGTGGACTTACCTCATTTCGTGCGAAATGTGATGAAATCACAACATATGCTGGAAGTGGCCACCATCTGCGTTCAGACAGCATTGATCCCGGCTCTGTTCGCCAGCCAGCTGGACGCGCCTCTCTACTGTTTTGTTGTGCCATTTCTCTGAGCGTGTCTACACATACAATTATTGATAGTGAGTGCTCGTGCTCGTGGCTGTTCGCGTACGTGTGAAAATGTATCAGTATACTCTCGAGGAGCGAGTGTTTATTGTTCACACTTAATGGAAAACAGAATCGATAATGTCTTGTCAACAGCAATTCCTGGAGAGATTTGCCGCCGAGCAAGTCCACCATTTTGGCATTGTCGAAGAAATTGGTAACCAAGGGGACTTTATTAGACGACCATGTAGGAGGTCGTCCACAAATGTCCCAAGAGACGATCCAGAATGTAAAGGGCCGACTACGTGCGTCTCCCAGGAAGTCACTTCGCCGACTGTCACATGAAACAGGGTTGTCCCAAAGCACTTGTCAACGTGCTGTGAAAAAAGCGAAGCTTCATGCGTACGGTATCTCCGTGGTCCACGAACTGAAAGAGCCTGACCACGTGAAACGAGTGGCATACTGTCTGTGGTTTCAGACATCTCTTCGGGAAAATCCGGGCATTTTGGACTACGCGTGGTTCTCGGACGAGGTTTGGTTTCACCTGTCCCGATACGTCAATTCTCAAAATTCCCGTATTTGTGCCAAATCCCAACGCGCTGCATGAAGAACCCCTTCATTCATAGAAAATTAGTGTGGGATGACCCGGAGCCGCATAATTGGTCCCATCTCCTTCGATACAACCATCACAACAGCTGCATATATGGAAATCTTCAACACTTTTGTAAATCAATTGGACGACGAAGAACTCTCCATTGGATTTTACCAGCATGATGGAGCGACATCACATACCAATATGGTCGAAAATCATACCTTTTTTGGCGACCGCGTCCTTTTGAAAGGTCCATGGCCACCGCGCTCGCCCGATCTGACGTCTCCTGATTACTTTTTGCGGGGATATCTAAATGGGACAGTTTACCAAAAGAAACCGCGAACTATAGATGCCTTGAAAGCAAACATCACCGAAGAAATTCAGGCAGTGACGGCGGACGTACTGGCAAGGACTTTCCACAATATCGGGCGCCGGGTTCAATGATGTCTGGACGCAAACGGTGGCCACTTCCAGCATATATTGTGATGTCATCACATTTCGCACGAAATCAGGTAAGTCCACTTCAAATTTCGTTGCAATATCTTCATGGGCGTTAATATTGTTAAAGAAATGCTGGGTTATGTAGCGAATGGGACACCCTGCAGTATCATTATGTCATTCTGTCCGTCGGCATATCTCTACAACTGTTAGTCCAATTTGAAAAATTCTTTACCCCAGTTGAAAGCCTGTAATGTGAGAATAACTACCCCTACCCTTTGGTCTTTATCCGATGCATAACTTCGCCACAGGAGAGCGCAAATGTACATGCTATTAAATTCAAAATACCTTTTACTCTGTGCAATTACTCTTTGAAACCCGATTCAAGAAATTCTTTTTACCTCTGGATACCTTTTCCTACGAAGATCATTTCACATACAGTTTATACTTGAAATAATGCATGGTGTCAACGCTACAGGGAGTAAATGCATATTGTATTTTTCCAGAAATCTATCTCAGAAACGGAAAACCTTCTCGGCTAAACAACAACAACTTTATCGAGGGGGTACAATGAACGGTACGCAAACAGTAAAACAAGCAGTCAGCTGTCTTCTTTGTGGGAGGAAACGACTAGTCAATGTTTGAGGATAATGACGGTTGGAGGGGATTCTAGGATGTAACACGCCAGCTCCATTTTGTCAAGAAAACTCTAGTACAACAGGGGTATAGAGAGAGAATTCTAGCATACACAGGTGTCCGCACATTGGCACGAACGAGCGATAACAGTACACGTCCCCTTTGTGTACCACTCGTCTTTGTTAAAAACCGATAAATTCTGCAGTGGGCACGGGAGCACCAAAATCGGACCTTTGTTGATTGGGGAAAGGTCGCCTAGTCTGATGAATCATGTTTCCGCTTAACATACGCGGATGCACGTCTAGAATATAGCGTCAACAGCACAAATCGATGGATACCAGCAGCTTATGGTTAACTGTACAAGATGCTGGAGGTGGAGAAATGGTCTAGGTCTGTTTTCATGGCAGGAATTAGGTCCCTTAGTACCTCCGAAACAACATTTGGATGTCATAAGGATGCTTAAAATCACTGCGGTCTAGACACGTCCGTACAGGTGCATTGTGTTTTCTGATAGATGGCGGCTACTTTTAGAAGCATAACGCTCCACGCCACAAGACTGATTGTCATACAGTGGTTTCAGAAGCACAACAGAGTCTTCAAACTGCTAGAATAACTCCCACAGTGCTCAGAACTTAACTCAATCGAACACCTGCGGGGTAAGATGGAGCGAGTCATTCGCAACAGATAAGCTCCTTCAGCGCACATTCGGCAGTTGACGAAAACCATCACATCCGCTTGTTTGAACATTCCTATAGAACGATATCAGGACCTCGTTGAATCCATGCCACAAGGAGTCCTTACAGTTTTGAAGGCCAAGTGCAGCTAACGCGTTATTAGGTAGGTGTCAATTTGCTACTTCAATCTATGTATACAATGTGTAATCAAAAGTAGTCCAGACTGGATTTATTAATGAAAAAGAACAAGACTTACAGATTTGAAACTTAATCGCCTTCGAAGTAGTCGCCTTCCGAAGCTACACACTTAGCGCAGCGCTGTTTCCACAGTTAGAAACATTTTTTGAAGTAAGCTTTTGAAATAAAGAACAGCTGCTTCGTCGCATTCAGTTGTATCTCCTCAATATATAGAAATGTTTTTCCTTTCATGTGTTACTTGATTTTGGGGAAGAGAGAAATATAACAGGAAGCCAGCTCTGCCGCATCTGTGCAAAGTGGTGCTCAGCAAGAATTTGCTGCACAGATGTGATACGTGGGCAAGCGCGTTGTCATGGCACAGTCGCTACTCATGAAATACCGGCCTTTTTCGGCGAACCGCGTCCCTTAAACGCCGCAAAAGTTGGCTTAGTACTTGTTCATTGCCTGGCCTAATGGAGCCTATTCATGATGCACTATTCCCTCATGAATGAAAATAAGTCAGAATCGTCTTGACATTGCTGCAGCTCTGTCGTGCTGTTTTGGGTCTGAGAGGGTATGGGGTCTTCCACTGTGAAGACTGGGCCTTAGTTTCGGTGTCATACCCATAAACCCATGATTCATCACCAGTTACGATAGTTTTTAAAAGGTTTTCGTCATTTTCGACGCACTCAAGCAGTTCACTGAAACGTGCGCTTATTTTTCCTCAGGTGAGAGCAGTTTTGACACAAATTTGCCTGAGACGCGTCTCATACCCGAATAGTCTGTAAGAATCGACTTACCTGAACCGAAGCTATTGTTGAAGTATTCAGATAACTCACAAAGACTGATTCGGCGATTTTCTCACACAGCTGGGCGCACACGTTCGACCTTGGTTTCACTTTGGCTGATCGCGGGCCTCCCAGAACGTTCATCACTGTCAACACTTTCACGGCCATCTTTAAAACGTTTATATCCCTCATAAACAAGCAGGGGAGACGTGACTCACGGCACATGCGTAGTAGGTTCCAATGTCAACCTGTTCCAAACTTTTCCTGCCGTGTCGCGCACTTCCAAACGTATGGGACTACACTGTTAAAAATGTTATGGTAGGTTGCACCAAAAATTGGTGCTACACCAGCTTCACCATTTTCTGAGGAAAGATACACCATTATGTGTTTCAAACAAAACCCAGCAACATGGTGCAACCTTGCATCATAACGTGGTGCAAATTTGAACCATTTTGTTGGATTTTGTTTGCAGCACACAATGGTGTATCGTTTCTCAGAAAGTGGTACAGCTGATGTAGCACCACTTTTTGGTGCAATCTACCACAAAAAAAAATTAACAGTGTAGTATGGATACTTTTCACACACCTTTTACAGCGGATTAGCTCAATTTGTTGGAACTTTAGAAAAGCTTTATGCACATCTTCAGACAGTAGTATTTGCAAAAATTACACGTCGGCGTATAATTAAAAAGCATTTAACATATGTATGAAATACATAACTTTACACTGTAAAACTTTATACTTTGATAAGACTACATACACATTGTCTTTGTGAACTGTGTTACAGATATTTTATTAAAAAACGTTGAACGTAAAGATTATTTACTTAAAACGGGTTAAATAAATAACATTCTTCACCGAAAAGGAGGATGAGGGGCTTATTTTAATTTCCGCGGAAGTACAGTGATTTGATTCTTGATATCTACGGTACACTGTGAGCTTTTTTTAGCAATAAGGTTGCTATCACTTGAACATCTACATCACAAAATGTTTTAGAAGCACATAACATACCGAAGGCGTACCTAATAAATGGAAATTTGGAGAGAATAAGGCATGAAGGGACACGGAAAGCTGTTTCGTTCAGAGAGCTGCTGTTTTGTGTTCCTCTTCTGATGCGCAAGCCCTAGTTTGTAATCACCTCCTGAGTTCCAAAGAAGAGTGCATTGTAGTATTAAGGTAGCGACTTGGCAGGAACGGTCCCTTGTTTAATCAAATGACAGTCAACCGAGTAAATTATAGTTCGCTCTCGTTCCTTTTATATTTTTTCGATCATCAAAAAACTTTCTACAGCGGCAATTGCTTTCTACTGACTGGAGCTTGGTGCATATGTTTTTGCAGTGAAACGCCGCAATACTGCAGTTGTCAAATGATTTAATATAACGCTCGTTCGTCCAAAATGTGCATCTCGTTTTTTTGTTTTTATTTTCCATGCCAGTTAACCCTTCTAAGAAAGCATTTCAAATTACAATTTCCTGTAATATTAAAGTCGCAGTTACAAAAAGCTTCTTCAAGAATAAAGCATTAAAACAGTATGATATTTTACTTCTGGTTTTCGGATGAAGTCTTAAAAACGGCATTTAATAAAATTAATATAACTTCCCAAAAAAGAGTAAACTGAGCTATGGTTAGCGTCCTAACTTAGTAAGTAAAACTGCATTCAAGAGATTTTGAAATCCGTCCTCCATTTTTCTAAATTTATTTTACACTGCCAATTATTTAAATTCCCAGTAAATTGCATGAATTAATGAAGTTATCTTTAAAAATACGCCTTGACTCTGAAAAATTCATCGGTTTCAGTATAAAAATTATAAAATATTAGGTATTATTACTTCCTCGTTCCGCCGATACCGCAGACATAGGCGGCGGATAGCCTAGTGGTCCACGTTCATGACTGCCACCGGCGAATCTAAGGTCCTATTCCAGGCAGGTACGAACGCTCGAACCACTAAATAGCCCCCGCGCGTCGGATGGGCACGTTAAGCTGTCGGGCCCCGCATACTGGCCCCCTGGTAATAAATAAGGGCGTCTTCCTCCCCTTTCTACCTTGCTTCCGTGTCACTTTCCTATCAGGCACTCCAGCCCAAATCTCCTAGCTTCATATTTCTAAGGGTTGTTTAAGACCTGGGGTCAGACACCCCCTTCTCAAAATCCTCTATATTTGATCTGATCTGATACTGCAGATATATGGTGTGGCATTGATACAACGAGGCCTCTAAACGGTTCTGTAGGGATTATATACCATGCAGACACCAGAACTTCTCGCAGATCATCAAGAGTGATCGGTGCTGAATCCATAAGTCGAACCTGTTGGTCAAGACAACCCAATAGATTTTCAATGGGATTGATGTCCGGCGAGTACGATGGGCAGCATAATAAGCTGAAGTTACTGAAACGCACCTCAAACCATCCTCGCACATGCATAGCAACACGGCAAGGGGCATTATCTCGCTGGAAGCAACCCATGCCGTCGGGGTAGACAGCCACCATGAATAGAAACATATCATCTGCCACAATTCATAGGTAGCCTGAACCGTTTGTCGTGCGATGGATGGGGCATGATTGCTCCCAATGATTTCCAGGAAAGCATACCCAACACGAGCACACTACCACCTCCTCTCAGTTTCTTCTCCAGCATCGTATCGGGATGATTTATGCCAATAATGCTTCGCCGTACTCTCCATCGGCCATTCACACGATAAAGCAGAAAACGTGATTCGTCTGAAAAGACGACTTTTTTCCACTGTTCGATGGTGCATTGCCTCCTCTCAGATGCAAATTCACGCCATAATCGTCAATGTCTGGCCGTCAGCATGGGTACCTTGAGTGGACGGCGGCACCGGAGACCCATAGAGAGAAGAGTTCGTTGGACTGTGGTATGCGATACGCTCCTCGATGTGCCTGCATTAAATACTCTGACGAGTTGTTCCACTGTGGCGCATCTGTTGGATCGTATTAGTCGGGATAGCCGTCGCTGCCCACGGTCGTCAATGCTCCATTGGCGTCCACTATTACCCCGGATAACTGCAGGTCTTGCCGGTTTCCTTTCATTCCTGGAACGCTTTAAAAATTGCACCACGTGAACAGCCCACAATATCGGGAATTTTTGTAATGCTACCACCCTTCAATCTGCCCAACAATCATTACTTTTTCAAACTCTGTTAGGTCACGTTCTTTTCCCATTTTCACGCAAAACTGTATACCGTCCGCGAGTTCGTGTCCTCTTAAAACGCCTCAGATAATTTGCATGTTGCTACGCTCGCCATCTGGCTGCTGGTTACGGTTCCTACTTACATCAGGGGTAGTCGTAATTTTTTCACTGGACTTTTTATAGAGATAACATAATTCACATTATTATTCAATTATTTCATATTATTGCACATTCTTTGATTTAGTTTTGAGATAAATGTTGAGAAAATGGGTACTACAGGGTGTTTCATAAGTCCCCGAACTCTGAGTTTATTCAAGATTTTTTAATGACATGCGCCGTAATTTCCAAGCAAATGTCTGCCGGCGTGTAGGGCAAACACTGAAGAAAGTTGATTAATCATTAGCTAGCCTCGACAAGAATGGAGGTGCCGCTGCCTCTGTCCCTTCCTCGGAACCAGAACAGGTACACCCTTGAATAGGTAGGGGCTATTCCTTAGAGCTTTAGGTTCACATGGGAGTGTTAAACCAAAGAAAAAAAAACATGTGGGTATTCGTTAGCTGTTAATGATTTTTCTGGGTATTCTGTGACATAGATATAAAGTTAGATACAAAAGAAGTTCTCTAAACGGTGATGACCATCGATGAAATTTCCACCTGCCTCCTCCAATCTGTTCCTAGAGCTGGTGTCAGGAGCAACAGCAAGATATGACGATTATTCGACTAGATGAATCCAACCAGATGTATGACATAATGGCATTACAGGGGATGGATAATGTGACACAGCTCCGAACAACAATAACCTCCGAGCAATGGCACGTTTTGGTTGGTACAGAACAGCTACTGTAGGATTACCAGAAGCGATATTCCCCTTACAACGATACCTCTTAACAGCGGTCAACGGACACCTCAGTCAGTCCCGAAGGAGATCTAATACACACTTTGTCCCTTTGGATTTTACGTAGTTCTTTCGGTACTTCACTGAGTAGGATAAGTTTGGACAACAAAGAATATTGCCAAAGGAATTGTGCCTTGGACAGGGTGGGTTGGATTACGGTGGGTACAATGATATGCTCAAGTAAAGAGAAAGGAGTTAAAGTTTAGTCCTACATGACGCGAGCTCAAGCTCCCATTCCTGTTTTCGTAGTTCCCCGGAAACTGCAAGGGTGGCTGCTGGTGCCTAGAACATTGCCCGTTGACAATATTCTAGGCACCAGCAGCCACTCTCTTCGTTTGTTCTCTTCGGTTGGTCTCTGTGGGTTCTGTTCCTGCTATCCAGCTAGCGGCCAGCCAAATCTGCCGTTACACTGTCTAACATTTTTTTAAATTTCTTTCCTGTATCGTACTCTAATTTTAGCTATTCCTAAGAGCTAGTTAAAACGAATCATCAGGAACAGCTTACCTAAGATCCTCTATACCATGATTTGCTTATTTTGTTATTATATTGAGTTTTATTCAGCATTTGGAGGAAGCGCTACAACCGTTCTCTTTGTGCATAAGCTTCATACACTTATTCTGCTTTCGTACAAACGCATCGGACTACCAATGTTAACTTAGTCCTATCATTCGAACTGTCACCCGCAGAGCTTCAGCATCGCGAAACACTATTGCTTGTGGGGTTGAGCACAGCTTCGCTAGAAACTTACCGACCTTCTTCGCGCTTCGAAGAGAAGACGCGCTTTTTTACTACAGGTAAATCATCACAGTAAGTAACAAATTGCTCATCGCCCAATTAGTTTTACCTTGAACGTGAGTCTGATTCCTGCGACTTTTTCGCTCAGTGGTAAAGAGGCGCGGCTTCAACCCAAACGGCCAGGGTTCAAATCCCACCACCGGCGCGAAAGGATTCTTTCGCATAAGAACTGAAATATTCAGCATGTTGATTCTTACGAAATTTCTGTCTAAATACGGAAGAACTTGAAACAAATTTTTCTGAAATAAACGGAATTGCTGACTACGGAAAATCTGTGAAAATGCGCACGTTAAAGAAAAAAAAACGGGCACTTTTAAGAACCAAATTCCGTTAAAAGACGGACACTTACCGGAAACTTTGCTGCACGTTATTTTCAGAAATTTTGCTGAGTAAATTCACACCACTTATTTTTTACAGTGTGCGTTTCATAGCCCGCCGGTCTTTCCCGGTATAAGCTTTGATTTCATCCCACAATTCGTCCTATCTGGTGGTATTTTTGCAGACTTTGTGAATGCAAACATAACTTTCAGTATAGTTGTTCTCGATATATTCAACAAATCCACAGTTTCAGTCGCTGAGGAAAAACGGGCTTCAACAGTTTTTCCTCTTTGGAATTCAGATAGGTAGGTCCTATTAAATCACGTACTGTGTCGTACTACAGAGGTGAATCACGTGTCAAGACGACAAATCTGCACCGATACATTCTGTTCGTGTAGCTTTGTCGGTAGAGCAACTCACTCCGGAAAGAGAGAGCACGGGTTCGATCCGCGTCACGGACAAATTTGTGTTTTCACATTAGCGCCCAAACGTAAAAAGGGATTTGCTGGGCTTTGGGTTCTTCAAAAAATGTGTGATGTATGGTCCAAACATCGCCTGGAATTAATGAAAATTCCTACTACGTGTAAAAAAAAAAAAAAAATTAAGAGGGAGATGATGTGACGTACTACAAAGGTAAATCACGTATCAAGACACCAAATATGCAGCGATACATTCCCGCCCGTGCAGCTTAGTCGGTCGAGCAACGTATTCTCGAGAGGGAGCGGGGTTCGAATTTCAAGTAAGTCGAAGTCCCCCATCACGGACAAATTTGTGTTTTCACACTGCGATCATTCATCACCTGTAAAGCAGTTACTGCTTGTATTCTCGGTTCTTTACAGTACTGCTAACAAGAAACACAATAGAACATTTCATCATCACTATACGCACGTACCATAATTTTCGGGTTAAAACCCGCGGCTCTTATCACCAAACAATAAAAGTGACACTTACCCAATTTTTTTCACCGAAAAGCAAGGACTTTTCAACTGTTGACCACATCCCGTGCTTCCTCTTACAGACAGGTCAGGTCGCATGAAGGTAAGATTGTTTCATTTGCTTTTTTACTAACCCTCCCACCGTTCAATTATAGAATCTCTGTGTAAGGCTTAAAGTTAATTATGCGTCTAGAAGCGTCTTAACCACCACGTCAGAGTAAGATGAAAAATATTTAAAACAGCGATCATGAAAAGCACAAAACAAGCAAGAATTGGCTCATTTATCCGACGTAACAGGTGAAATTTCAAAATTTGTGCAGATACTTTAATTTTTACATTCTTTCGATGTTTTCTCATTGCAGACCTTACATTATTTTGTTATCTATAGAGATTCGGGGTTCAATTCCCCGACGGTGACCGAATATCAATTTTTCGTTTGCTGTGTGTTGGTAAAACGTGGAAAGCGAAGTATTTGTTTATTCACTGACGCCACGTATTTGAAGGATTTTCATTTTGGATTTGGATTTAACTGCTACAATTAATATATAGCCAGGGCCGTTAATACCCACCAGATGGAAACGTCTCAGTAGCTGAGTCCATCTTACGGATTTATGATGTCAGAAATTGACTGAAAAACACACATAGCACCGTGGATTGTTGGCCACTGTGGTGTAAGGCTAACGCGCTCGGCTAGATATCGAGAGATTCAGGATTCAATTCCCCGACGGTGACCGAATAACAATTTTTCGGTTGCTGTGTGTTGGTAAAACGTGGAAACAGCGATGTATTTGTTTATTCACTGACGCCAGGTATTTGGAGGATTTTCACTTATCTATAGTTTTGAAGAAAGTGCTATCGTGAAATCTAACGAATCGGATGGATGCAGAGGATAAAAAATGAAGACGTGTACAGAAGAATACAACTAAAAGAGACCCTGTTCCAAAAAATCAAGACTTTTTTGGTCACATCTGCAGAACGAAAAATGACAGAAAGATATAGACATTGGTGTTTGGCTTAATGAACGGAAGAAATGCAAGAGGACGCCCTCACCGTGAGTGGGTTGAAAATATTAAATTCTGCTGCGGTGCAACTCTTCAAGAACTGAGCCACTCTGCAATGAACAGACTTCAATGGAACAATATAGTTAAAATGGCAACATACACCTACGGGAACCCATTGTTGATAATGATGATGATAGTTTTGAATGAACAAGTGTTATAGAGCCTTAGATTAAATAATAAATAGTGTATGAGATTGACTAGTGTTTAACCTGGCATAATGTAAGTAATAAGCCAAAATTAGCCTTTTTTGACGTAGAACTACGTCCAGCTCCGCAGATAGTATGGGACGACTTACGGCCGACCGCCTGTGACAAAAATAGGTCCCAATTATAATTATAGCGTTAAAAGTACGTGCCGCACACTAATTGTGTTAGCATATTCGTAAACAGCTTGGAGTCCCATTCGCGTATTGCGCCATACATCGTTCGCGCGACGCTCCCCGTGGGTGGGGGAGATGATGCAATATTTCTGGATGTGCCGCCGCGTTTGACTCAGTCTATCTGGGTAACCGTGAGAGCAACACGACTGTGCGTGGTATCGTTTTGAAGCTCTCGACGAGATCTATTTAAATATACGAAGAACATTTCGCAGTGGTTGGAACTGAACATTTTAAAAATTGTTTTCTTCTGAACCGGTGAACACTTTTGACAATATCGCGGTTTATCTGGACAACCGTGAGTGTAAAACGACTGTGCGTGGTATCGTTTAAAAGCTCTCGACAAGATCTATTCAAATATATAAAGAGCATATCACAGTGCTTTAAACTAATTTTTTTTTAATTTGTTTTCGTCTGAACGGGTCAACATTTTCGAAAATGCCGCGGAATTCGCAGAATGAACGCAAGCAAAAGTGGAGAAAATGAAAACGAGAGGCAAGAGCAAGTGATGAGGAATGTAAGTAGCCCAAGAAAACAGAGCACCACGTTGGGTAATTCGTGTATCGATCTGCTTTGTGTTCGCAATGTATCCAGCATTATTTGTAAAAATTATGTAAGCCACTTTTCATATCATAGACCTGTGTTGGCTATAACAAATTAAATAAAAGTTTTGAAACCATACTCGACTAGCTAATTTCAACTTTCCAACCTGCAAGTCATAATCCTACTTTCCAAACTGACGGCTTAATCATGACTGAGCCTACCTGTCTTATTTTTTATCTGTCCGGTTATTACGAAGTTTGCATATAATGAATGTTTCGGATCCTCCCTTCAACGTCGTTATATTCGGGTTCGACTGTATTTTGTGCATTTTCGCTAACACCTGAGAAAAATAAAATTACATGAGCTATGAAACCGAGAAGAGAGATTCAGCGGTTTAAAGAACAATGTTTTAATTTTGTCCTGTGCGTCTCCTACCAAAAGTTAAATGCTTGCACCATCCTCGCTTTTTGTTTAAAGCTTACCTTACCTCAGAAACTTTCCTTGAAGGTGCCAGCACTAATTGTAAATTCGACGCACATTCACTTCTGCGCTAACAGGAAAAAGACGACAAGAATCGCAACGGAATTTTTACTTTACTGGGAAGATCGAACCTTCCAGCCATTAACAACATACATCATTTGGAGAAACTTTCCGCAACGTTTGCAGCAAGGTTTCACATAAATTTTTGCTTTACTCCTACCTTTTTTTCTCTTTCTAAAGTATTTCAGTGCAGTTTGTGGATTCCTTCTTTTTTCTTTCTTCACGTCTTTAATCCTCTACTATTCAGTAACACATTTCAGGAATACTGCTCTGAAATTAATCCAAATTATTTTCTTCCTAAGGACATTACCTCACCTTCAGGAATAATTCTTTACCACGCGAAAATTTCAAAGAATCTTTGAAGTCCAATTCGCGCAGCTTAAAAACTTCAATTCCAAGAGAAAAACGGATGTAAAGGCATTCTTCTTACTCTGTTACTTGAACTTTTCTGACAAGTAATTTCGCGTAGTTTGTATGTATTTGAATCTCAAGTAAAGGAAATGATGAAAAGCTCTTCATCGGCTGTCGTATTCTCGCTTTCCTAGAGCCGCCTAAATGTATGAATCCCCTTTGCTCGGAATGTTTATGGGATAATTAAATTACAAATGCTCAAGACTTTTACGTCGTACGGATTCGAATGCCGTGTTGGCTGGATCGACGAAACTTCCGCATACGAAAAATTTAGTTTCACAATGTTGCAAAGCACAAAACGTGGACTGGGCATAAAATTTCCCATCTACCTTCTTTGATATTCATCATACACAAATAGTATTGAAAATACTTCCAGTACAAAGCATACACTGTAAAATATTGCGGTGAATAGTCAGTGTTTCACCCGGATTAAGACAGTTCACAGACAGTAAGAACGCCACCTGGCGGTCAACCATACATTTTCGGTAGATAAACTACATGTTCACGGTGTTTAAACTACACTGACGGGGAAAAAAATTCCCAACACCACGAAAAATAGTTGTAGAGAAATGAAATGGCGGCAATACATTTGTATAGGTAACATATTTAATCGATTAAGGTTTCAAGATCACAGCGTAATGTAAGCGCGAGAAGAGCCATTTTAAATGTGAAATGCTGGTACATTAATAACCGGTGTAACCGCCAGAATGTTGAATGCAAGCATGCAAACGTTCATACATTGTGTCGTACAGGTGCTGGATGTCAGTTTGTGGGATGGCGTTCCATGCCTGTTGCACTTGGTCGGTCAATACAGGGACGGTTAATGCTGGTTGGAGGTGACGCTGGAGTTGTCCAATGATGTCCCATACGTGCTTGATTGGAGAAAGATCTGGTGATCTAGCAGGCCACGGCAACATGTCGACACTCTGTAGAGCATGTTGGGTTACAACAGCGGTATGCAGCCGAGCGTTATCCTGTTGGAAAACACCCCCTAGAATGCTGTTCATGAATGGCAGCACAACAGGTTGAATCACCAGACCGACGTACAACTGTGCCGTCAGGGTGCGTGGGATAACCACGAGAGTGCTCCTGCTGTCATAGGAAATTGCTCCCCAGACCATAACTCCAGGTGAAGGTCCAGTGTGTCTCGGCCGCAGAAAAGTTGGTTGCAGGCGCTCACCGGGCCACCTTCGAACCAACGCACGGCCATCACTGGCACCCAGGTAGAACCAGCTTTCATCAGAAAACACAACAGATCTCCACTCCGTCCTCCAATGAGCTCTAGCTTGACACCACTGACGTCGCAAACGGCAGTGGTTTGGAGTAAGTGGAATGCACGCTACAGGGCGTATGGCTCGGAGCTGTCCTTCAAGTAACCGATTTGTAACAGTTCGTTGTGTCACTGTGGTGGCAACTGCAGTTCGAATTGCTGCCGCAGACGCAGTACGATGCGCCACGGCCATACGCCACGGCGGTCTTCCCTCTCAGTAGTTCCACGTGGCAGGACGGAACCCGGTCTTCTTGATGTAGTACCTTTCCTTGACCACCGCTGCCAACAATCATGCACAGTGGCTACATTCCTGCCAAGTCGTTCTGCAATATTGCGGAAAGAAATCCACCTTTTCGTAGCCCTATTACACGACCTCGTTCAAACTCCGTGAGCTGTTGATAATGGCTTCTTCGTCTTCTTAAAGGCATTATTGACTAACATCAACACACTACGTCGAATCTCAACGATAACTAACGCTCACGAACGTTACAGCGCGTATTTACAGCAAACCTGCTTTGCATGTTCCGAGGGGCGCTACTAGCGCCACACGTATGCGCCGAGCGCGAAATTTGCATAGACGTCATCTTACAGATGTACTCCCACAGCCTACCAACTGTCGTTTATCTAACACAACCCCTCCTTGGTGTTGGGATTTTTTTTCCGTCAGTGTATTTAAACTGTTACTGTATTTTAACCTTGACAATCTGGCAACGTTCTTCTTAAAGTAGTTATATACCTGTTTTTTCATGTGCAATCAGTCGACTGGCAACACCTCTGTGGGCAACACGTTCTTATTTCCCGGTCAGTAGACATATTTATTCTCAGTCATTAGACATGTTAATGAACATTACGGCATTAGACGTTTTTATTTCCCATTAGGCATGTTAATGAACATAACATGTATTATTATATATTTGACATTAGACATGTTAATGAACATAACATGTATTATTATATATTTGACATTAGACATGTTAATGAACATAACATGTATTATTATATATTTGACATTAGACATGTTAATGAACATTACGGCATTAGACTTTTTATTTCCGATTAGGCACGTTAATGAACATAACATGTATTATTATATATTTGACATTAGACATGTTAATGAACATTACGGCATTAGACGTTTTTATTTCCCATTAGGCATGTTAATGAACATAACATGTATTATTATATATTTGACATTAGACATGTTAATGAACATTACGGCATTAGACTTTTCATTTCCGATTAGGCACGTTAATGAACATAACATGTATTATTATATATTTGACATTAGACATGTTAATGAACATTACGGCATTAGACGTTTTTATTTCCCATTAGGCATGTTAATGAACATAACATGTATTATTATATATTTGACATTAGACATGTTAATGAACATTACGGTATGGTACGGTAAAATTACGGTTTATTGACAGCTGCCGGTGTATCCTACCGTAATTTGGCCCTGCAATTTTTTACAGTGTAGACTGCCCCATTACAAAATTGATTAATTTTGCCTTGAACGTACGCCATAATATGGTTCACTGTGTTTATGGTATATTAAAAAGGTCTCTACGAAATACACTAATGTCTCATTTTTCTTCATTTTTGGGGGGATTTAACGACCACCGTGAGCAACTTGATGGGCTATAAGCAGCCGTGCGACCCTAATGTAGGGTCACTGGTTCCAGGACAGAGGGAGTCAGCGCCGTAAGAAAAACACAACGTCCATGCCTCACCGGAATTCGAGAACGAACCCATCTCGAATGAATGGTCAGTAGCCAGCTTTTAGTTCACTGCACCAGAGATGGAAACGGGTCACCGGTCACCGGGTCGACAACTTCTTGCGTGTCAAACAAACGGGTAGGGTCAAGGGGTTCCTGACCCGATTTCGACCACGTTTTATTTCCGTTCTATTTTTGAATAGAAAAAATAATATTTCAAAGAACTCTTCAGAGGTCTTTGAAATAATGGTGCAGAGCATGATCCAGGAACTTGCTGAGAAGGGTAAAGAAATGGGAGATTAAAAATGAACTTTCAGAAGACGAAACTGATGTACAATGCTTTTACAAAGAATGACGATTTATCAATTGATGGGGAAAAGCTGGAGATATCCAATTCTTACATTTACCTTTGGCAGTAGATATCGAGCGAGTGTCACATTGATGAAGAAATTAATTGGCGTATAAAACTTGGTTGAGGGGTTTTTGGGAGAAACAGTACAATTTTTAAGAACAATATGCCATTATGTCTTAAAAGAAAAGTGTTTAATCCATGCATCCTTCCAGTGTTTACGTACGGAGCAGAGACGTGGACCTTAACTAAAAGAAGACATGGAAAGACTGCAGACAACTGAAAGAAACATAGAGAGATGCTGCTTGGTGTAACCAAGAAAGATTAAAAGCGGAACTCATCGATAAGGAAAATAACAAGAATGGAAGACATCACGATCAGAGTAAGATCCCTAAAATGGCAATAGGCTAGACATATTTCCAGGACAACGGACCACCTATATAAAACCGAAAATTTAGACTGGATTCAAAGGGAAAGGAAAAGATCCAGAAGAAGACCACATGGGTGATTGGTGGAGGAGATTGGCCCAAGACAGTCATCTGTAGAAGAAACTGGGGAGATCTTCATCCAGCACAGGATTGATAATGATTGACAATGATGATATATTCGAGTTTACAGCTCAAAGCAGATTTGTCTTGGTCAGACCCGTGTCGGGGGGTGGGGGGCGAGGCCGGTCCAATTATGCAACGGCCGGTTCGGGACCAAAATGTTTGACTCGTTTTCAACTCTGCACTGCACCACCAAGTTTTGTTGTCTATCACCGCGTGTAGATGGCGCTAGCTGTTCTTCCAGTTCATAGCTATAACCTATAATGGCAAATGTGCGGAAAAAAGCTATTTGTGTGGCTTGGTTTTTTGAAACGAAATCGGCAACCCAAGTGTAAAGAAATGTTTGTACACATTTCTGCAGTAATCCTCCACATGCTAAAACAGTTAAGCTTTGGGAAGATAAATTTCTAAAAATTGGGGTGTGTGTTGGAAAGGCCAAGAAGTGGACTCCTTGGTGTTTCGGAAGATGACGTGGAACGAGTATGGAAAGCATTTTCCCCGACCCGAGGAAGTCAACCCAACAAGCTGTTGCACAATTCGGATTGCCACACACAACAATGATGTAATTTTTGCACGAAAGTTTGCTGCTGTTCGCATAAAAATTCCCCATTTTTCAGCATTTGAAGGAAAACGATAAGCCTCGTCGTTTCAAATTTGCCTGTAACTTAAGATCACCCAAAAAATGACACGTGACTTTTAGTGATGAGTCGACATTTCACGAATCAAGAGCAGTTAATGGACATAACGTGCGCGTATGGCGTTCGAAAAACCCACATGTCTTGCAAACTTTAGTTCGTAATAGCCCGAAAGTTAAATGTCGGGTGTGGACTTATATGCCCAACCGCTTTTTTGGTTCTTTCATCTTGGCAGAAAAAGGACCAGTTCAACCACTAGGCGAACTAGACTGTTGTCTAGGGCCCCAAAATTTGGGGGCGCCAAGATTTAGCGTAGACTAAACTCGAATGAGTTAGTAAATGAGAAACAAATTAGTAAAAACCATAAAACAAAGACAATTTTATTTCCTGTTGTCGTTTCTACATTCGATATAGCTTGCTAATCCTAATTCCTTGAGTACGCGGGGACGAAGACCTGCGCTTATACACTGCTGGCCACCCAAAATGCAACACCAAGAAGGACACGAGATAGCAAAGCCAGATTTATTGGACACATAACAACAGATACAAAGATAAAACGATTGAGCTTACAGGCCCGTGCGACTAGCGGAACACGCTGACATCAATAGTTTGTGTGGCCCCCATGGCTGGCAATAACGGCCGCTACACGCCGCAGCATCGAACGAAAGAGGCTTTGGATGTGGGCTTGGGGTATGACGGTCCAGGCTGCTTCCAAACGTTGTCACAGTTCATCAGGCGTAGCCGCGGGTGGTGCTTGTCGGACCACTCGGTTGCCGATCAGCGACCAGACGTGTTCGATGGGCGACATATCGGGAGAACAGGCGGGCCACGGCAGCAGTTACACCTGGCGGGCATTGATGAATTGTTGCACGATGCGTGCCACGCACGGGCGTGCATTGTCCTATCGAAACGTGGCCGCTGGCAGGTCCTGCAGGTAAGGGAGGAATACAGGCTCAAAAACGTCGGAGATTTAGCGGTGGCTGTTGAGTGTACCGGCTATGCGTACCAGAGAGGTGCTGGTGTCATATCCAATTGCGATTGCGCCTCAAACCATAACGCCAGGCGACGGACCGGTATGGCGATGCATAATGCAGGCGTCATACAGTCTCTCGCCGCGGTGCCACCACACGCGTATCCGACCATCGTGGTGTTGCCGGCAGAAGCGGGATTTGTCGGAGAATGCAATGTCGTGCCATTCCGTAGTCCAGGTGCGGCGTTCAACGGCTCACTGCCGCCGCATTCGCCGGTGGCGTAACGTCAATGATAATCGGAGCAATGGGCGCCGTGCGACAAATTCCCGCTCCTGCAGACGACGTCGAACGGTACATGCTGACACAGGTTGTTGCGCAACACACCGTAATTCCTGTGCTAACGTTCGTGATGTGGCGGTGCGAGCCATCAATGCCCGCCGCACAACATGCCGGTCCTCTCGTTCGGTGGTGTACCGTGGCTGGGGCAATCGCTCACGTCGGTCCGTTCGTCCCTCCTGCACCCACCGAATCCGTACTCGCCTCACTGTAGCTGGATGTCGTCCCACACGGGCGCCGATTTCTCGGTACGATAAGCCAATATTCGTCGTCTGTCGAACTCTGAAACGTGCTAGAATGACTGCCGTATTCTGCGACGAGGCTTTAGGAAGCCTCCCACGCACAGATCCGGCAGCACAACACACTTCCACTACTTAAAGCCCGCCTCCTGTGCACCCTTCTTATAGTGCTTCTCGGTGGCGTGCCGGGAGCACACGATTTGCATATGCCCTGCAATGCTAATCGTTCGCATGTCCTCTCGCGGGCGACTCATGCTGCGAATTTCAGGCCAATCGGATGCTTCCTTCTTGGTGTTGCATTCCGGGTGGACAGCAGTGTGTATTGGGTAAATGAGCTTGGAGTAAATCCGATGCTACAGCAGACATTTTTCTAAAAAGTACCATAAACCAGGCCCGTCTCAATTCAACATGTAAGTCAGGGAACGCCTCAGGGCGGCACAAATGTTTTAAAAAAATCGATTTCGCATTATCCGACTCTCAATATCAACACTTCTTCTATCTCAAATATTGGCAAGCTCAAAGGTCAGCAGCTGTCCCACTCATATTTTCTGATGGGAATAGGGGCACCCAGGCAGAACCGGCTTTCATCAGAAAACACAACAGATCTCCACTCCGTCCTCCAATGAGCTCTAGCTTGACACCACTGACGTCGCAACGGCAGTGGTTTGGAGTAAATGGAATGCAGGCTACAGGGCGACTGGCTCGGAGCTGTCCTTCAAGTAACCGATTTGTAACAGTTCGTTGTGTCACTGTGGTGGCAACTGCAGCTCGGAGCTGTCCTTCAAGTAACCGATTTGTAACAGTTCGTTGTGTCACTGTGGTGGCAACTGCAGCTCGAATTGCTGCCGCAGACGCGGTAAGATGCGCCACGGCCATACGCCGTACACGGCGGTCTTCCCTCTCAGTAGTGCCACGTGGCCGGCCGGAACCCGGTCTTCTTGAGGCAGTACCTTCCCTTGACCACCGATGCCAACAATCATGCACAGTGGCTACATTCCTGCCAAGTCGTTCTGCAATATTGCGGAAAGAAAATCCACCTTCTCGTAGCCCTATTACACGACCTCGTTCAAACTCCGTGAGCTGTTGATAATGGCTTCTTCTTCGTCTTCTTAAAGGCATTCTTGACTAACATCAACACCCTACGTCGAATCTCAACGATAACTAACGCTCACGAACGTTACAGCACGTATTTACAGCAAACCTGCTTTGCATGTTCCGAGGGGCGCTACTAGCGCCACACGTATGCGCCGGGCGCGAAATTTGCATAGACGTCATCTTACAGATGTACTCTCACCACCTACCAACTGTCGTTTATCTAACACAAGCCCTTCTTGGTGTTGGGATTTTTTTTTTCCGTCAGTGTATATACAACAGGTCGCAGTGATTTACCATTCAGACTTTTGCCTTCAGAAATAAATTGTACTTGAACGTAACGTTTGGAAAGAAACAACATCATTAAAGTTTTGTTTATGTAACACATTTTCTAACGCTCACAAAGCGTAGGAAGTGCATGATCTGAGACATCGTGTCTGTGATGAAAAGGATCACATTTCCAGAGAAAGAGAAGACAACGGGCAGGTGTTCCACAAATAATGGAATCTTCACCGAAAATTAATGTTATATTGTTGCGCTTATATAGTGCTTAAACAAGACTGAAACTCAAGCTTCTCCATTCAAATTGCAAGTCGTTAAATACTTCACCGAATAATAAATAGCAGCTTTTGAAGTTCTGACAGATTTCCAGTGAAACGGCAATTTTCCTTAAACAAAGGAACTTGCTAACATAACAGAACACAGCACTTTCAGGCTGGAACTATGGCGTTTGAAAGGTGAGTTACTTAAAATTGCATATCTTTCGAAAACACTTGAAGCAGCACCATTCATTACATTCATACAAACGACTCAACTAACAAGGGGAAAGTCTTGAAGCTTTATATGCATTTCTGAATATCTGATACCGTTAAATATTTCATGGAATAACTACTGATGGGGCGCTTTTATTCGGAAGACGCTAAAATTATTGTGCTGTAAGTGCAGCGCGACTTTTAGTGGGCACCTAAAATCTACTCTTAATTGTACGCCTATCAGCGGCGTCCTAATGCGGAGATTAGTTTTCATACCCGAGTCTGAAAATCCCTGGTAAGTACAGTGGTTTTAAAGCAAATCCTTCTTAACTAAAAGCGTGCTGGACTCCTTTCTATAAAAAAATCTGCGTACGTCGCGTTCGCATATCGCAGCCTAAACGCTTGCAAAGTGTTCTAGCTGCTGATTTTAAGATGTCATTTCAGACATTTCAGTATTAAATCTCACTGGGCAACTGATGCTTGTATCCTTGTTTCAAACACACCATTTCACATTTTTAGGGAAAACACACGGGTTTATCAAAATAATGGTAACACCAACTGCGACTGTAGTAGACGCAATGCACCGTAATGCAAATCACATGGATAACGTCACTCGATAGGGGAGGAATAAGAAGTATAACGAAGTAAATTTCTCCGTCATTTTTATCCGCGCCAGGATTCGAACCCGGGTCCCCTCATTCCGGAATAAGTTGCTCTACCAATTGAGCTACGCGGACGTTTTATTCTGATTCCTATCTGCCTTTATGTCGTGTGCGTCCTTCTAGCAGGTACGTCACATCTCCTGGTACGTTACATCATCTCCCTCTTATTTTTTTTTTTTTTTTTTTTTCGAAGTGCTGGAGAAGGGATTCTCTGATTTTTCCTATCTCGCGATGTGGAAATAACATCACACCATTACGAGATTTTGAACGGTCGGGTCATCCGGATAGTTCGGGCGCCATTATAACGAAGTAAATTTCTCCGTGATTTTTATCCGCGCCAGGATTCGAACCCGGGTCCCCTCATTCCGGAATAAGTTGCTCTACCAATTGAGCTACGCGGACGTTTTATTCTGATTCCTATCTGCCTTTATGTCGTGTGCGTCCTTCTGGCAGGTACGTCACATCTCCTGGTACGTTACAGAAGGGGTGTATTACAATATCAGCTATACGTAGCAGTTCCACAGTCGTAGGTGAAACAGCTGTTGTCGAATAACTATCGACAATGCCAGACATCAACGACCTGGAAAAAGGCATGATCATTGATTGGTGAGAGTCTTGCAGAGCTTCAGTAATTAGAACGACAGAAGTAGGTGTAACGCGAGACTACTAGTGTATTTATGTGTTTGTGTTGCGTTTTTCTTAACAAAGAGTTACATTCGTTGGATTATTTTTACCAATGTGCCTGAAGGCTCAGTCGAGCTAAAGACACTTTTGATGAATAAAGACTAATAGTAAATAACCTTTTCTGAAGTTATTGGAGTGAAACCTGATTCGCTTAAAAGTGAAGTTAAGAACTGATTTGTGTAGTATTCCGACAGCTATATTCCACGGACATTACAAGGTGGCCAAACAACTAACCGTGGTCCAGCTGTGTATCGTCCGCATCTCGTTGATGCCAGAGGGGAGCGGAAACTTTCGCGCATTGTTCACAGTGACCGCAGGGCCGCAGTTTAACAAATCACTCGCAGCTACAACAGTGGTGATCAGGGAAATGTGTCACAGCACACAGTTCATCGCAGCATTCTGTGTATGGGCCTGCGTAGCCGAAGACCAAGCCGGGTCCCCGCGCTCACTGCACGTCATCGCCAACAACGCATAAAATGGACCCAAGATCATCGAGATGGGACAATCGATGATTGGAAGAAAGTGGCCTGATCTGACGAATCAAGATTCCTGGTGCATCACGTAGACGGCCGAGCGCGGATACGCTGATTACCAACGGAGGCCATGGCACCTGGATGTACTGTTGGGCGGAAACAGGCCGACGGCGGCAGTGTTATGCTGTGGACGATGTTTTCTTGGGACACTTTAGGCCCCGTTGTCCCAATAGCACAATCCTTGACAGCTGTCAGGTATCTGAACATCGTTGCGGACCAAGTTCACCCATTCATGGCAACTGTGTTCCCTGTTGGTGATGGCCATTACCAACAGGATAATGCGCCGTGCCTCACTACCAGAATCGTCAGGTAGTGGTTTGAGGAACATGCTGGTAACTTTCTGTTAATGCCCTGGCCTCCAAATTCACCTGACATGAACCCAATCGAACATTTATGGTTCGACTTGGAAAAACGGCTTCGTGCAAAATCACCACCACCCCGAGATGTAAGGGAACTGGATTAGCTACTGTTGACGTTTATGGTACCAGATACCCCAGGATACCTATCACCACCTCATCGAATCGTTGTCTCTCCGAGTGGCCGCTGTTTTGTGGTCTGAAGGGTGTCCTACAGCTTATCAGGTAGGTGGTCATAATGTAATGGCTCATCGTTGTATTTGTAACACGATATTCATCTACGCAACAAGCCTTACTACATTCCACTCTACATTCGACGTAGTCCATTCTTTTTGTTCTGTCTCATTGTCAGCGTTTGCAAAAAAAAAAAAACACAAGCTGTTCGGGGAAGTAATGTGTCGTTCAGCGAGAAAATCTTAAAGCTTAGAAGTAACAAAATTTAAATCTCCAAACAGAAATTCAGAAGGTAGATTAAATTAGAGGTTTAAGTCACATAACCTGAGCTAATGAGTAATACTGGAAGTCGACGCATGGTGGTTTAGTTTGCTTCAGTGATTTCACAACCACTGTAGTAATTAGGAATCGTGGCGTGGTTACTTATTTGTGAAAATTTAACACTGGGACGAACTTCTTTTTGGCTGTGGCAAACCGTCACAAATGATCGTTTCTTATCTGCTGGAGCTGTTTACAGCCACTATGAATACCTTTATAGAAATTAAAGGAATTACGCATAAGCTTCCCTATATATACACTGCTGGACAATTGCTAAGGACGGATCATAAACGGCTATATAGCGCATAAAAAAGTAAGTGTGGTTGGATGCCAAGTGAAATAAAATAATGTCAGAATGCCAGGACATTACAAGAAAGACAATTTATTGTGCTCTGAAATCCAGAAGGCTTTGGAACGTGTTCAAGGGACAAACAGGCCATTTTGTGCAGAATACGTAAACGTGAAAAAAATGCAATTACCGTCCGCAGGCGTTCCGGCATAAGATGTCAATATGGGATATGGCCACCATGGAGGGCGATGCAAGATTCCACACGTCGTGTCATGCTTTGCACAACATTATCAAGCAGCTGTTGGGGTAATTTATCCCATTCCTCTGTCAGTGCACGGATGAGGGTGTCCTTGTTTATTGGAGGGCATTGGCGACCAGCAAGACTCCTCCCCAAAGCATCCCACACATTTTCAATGGGATTCAGATCTGGAGAATGTGCTGGCCATACGAGGCGTTGAATATCCTCGCTCTCAAGACACACCTGGACAGCGACTGTTCGATGACATGTTGCGTTGTCGTCCATGAAAATGAATCTATCACCGACAGCACCACGGAACATGCGAACATGAGATAACAGAACATCATTAATGTATCGTTGGCCAGTCATAGTCCCAGTTGGAAGCACATAGAGGGACGTACGGCCATTGATCATGATGCCAGTTCATACCATGACACTACATGTCGGATATCGGTCCCTTTCCTGTATGTTTACTGGACAATATGCAGTACCACTATCACGCCAGATCAGTTGTCGTCGACAATCAGACGATAGACTGTATCTACTCTCATCTGAGAAGAGGACAGCAGACCAGTCGTTATCAGTCCAATTGCGATGTTGATGGCACCATTGCAAACGAGCGGTACGGTGACGTCTGGACAATGGGATGCACACAACAGGGCGGCGGGCGTATTGTCCTCCTTCATGCAAACGTCTGGCGACAGTTTTTCGGGAGATCCGCTTGCCAGTAGCAGCCATAAACTGATTTGATACCTCACTAGCTGTGCTGCGCCGGTGTCTTTTTCTTGATAGCACTATGTACCGATCTTCTGCAGGTGTCGTACTGCGAACACGACCTACCCCGTGACGTTTGCTACACTCTCCACTTGTTTGAAATGATTTCCAAAGCCTTGAAACAACACTGTGGCTGACGTCGAACTCCCTGGCAACATCTGTTATTTTTCGCCCTTCTTCAATCTTACCAATAATACGGCCACGCGTAAAATCATCTAGGTGATGTCGGGAAGACATACTGAAAATTGCAAGTTCGTCAATTGATTCTTTCCCTTTCAACTTTGCGTTTGAACAACAACGGTCAATACGCGTCAAATCCTTTATATCTCTTATCAGCGCTGTGACGTCACGAACAAGTTCGGCAATCCAAAATTTGCATACGCACAACACGTCTTACTGTATCCCGCACTTATGCTAATTTCCACATTTTCCTGCCTTCCATTTTATGGTTGCTATCGTTGCTATTGTCATCCGTCTTTAGCAATTGTCCGGCAGTGTATTACAAGTCGCCGCTGGAGGTCATTGCTTCCTGCAGCAGTTAATTGCCAAAGGTTTTTTCCTATAGTCTTTTATTAGAAGTCGTTGCACGGGAGACATGGGGTGTTTGTTCAGGTAGTTTTCTCAAACACACGAGCTTTCCGCAGAGCCATTAGAAGTCACTGCATTTCTATACAGGGTGCATAGGAAAGTCCCTTTAGCCTGGAGAAACTTGCGAACGGAGGGAGGTACAGTTATGCAAGTGAGATAACGGTATAGTAAAGCTACTACGCCCAATCGAATGCAACCGATAGCAGCGCCACTAGTGGCGAAATGCGGAAATTAGCCATTGCAAATCGAAAACAAAAATAGATAGAGCAAGATTTCCAACTACAAAGTAGTAGAGCATCATTTATTTAGTACAAAACGACATTTGTTTCACACGGATAAGATAAATTGTCGCCTGAATGCCCGACAATGTCCGAAATCGATGTGCGACGATTCGAATCTGCGTATTCACATTTCGCAAATGTAGCCGTATGCAAATGCAGATTGTGACGTTGTACCGTTCCTACGATATAAAAACCAGTAGCAGGATGTACCCTGATCAGACGTTCAGATCTACGTACGCTGTATGAGACTGACGAACTTGGATTTCTGGGGTTACGTAAAAAATCAGGTGTATGCAACAGCGCCTACAAGTCTGCTGGATCTACGTCGTCGTGTTACAGATGCTTGCAATAGTGTGACACCTTCCATGCTGAGGAATGTGCATGAAGAGTTACTTTCACGTATACAAATGTGTATCGTGGGCAATGGCGAACTCTTTGAGCATACTCGACATTAACTTTTTATCACTGTGCGCCAGTTTGCGTTATTTGTTTTTGTTTTGTCTGACGTCATCAAACTGTATTGACATAAGTACACATTTATGTAATAAATTGTGTGGATTTGCTCATACCTATGTCTGTTCCCTTCAAACGTTCACACAAAAGATCGCGCATCGATTTCGGACATTTTTGGGTATTCAGGCGACAATTTATCTTATCCGTGTGAAACAAATGTCGTTTTGTACTAACTAATTGATGCTCTACAACTTTATAATTGGATATAACAATTTTATAATTTTTTCAATTTGCAATGGCTAATTTCCGCATTTCGCCGCTGGGGGCGCTGTTATCGGTTGCATTCAATCGGGCGTAGTCGCTTTACTATACCGTTATCTCACTTGCATACTGTACCTCTCTCCGTTCGCATGTTATTCCAGGCTAAAGGGACTTTCCTATGCACCATTTGTTTACTGAGATGTATACTCAGTAAACAAAACATTAGAGATAGGTGTGGTAAACATTTGACATGGGATCCCACGCGCAGAGTGGAACAGACCCGAAAAGAACGCAGGCGAGAAACAGGCGGACGGCAGCGCTTCCCAACAATGTGTTGCAATTGATAAACATGAAGTTCAATCGTAAACGAGTTGATCTGAGCGAATTTGACAGTGGATGCTCTGACGGCGCATGACAGATGGGTCATTATATCGCCAAGTGGTAAGAGGCCTACGGTTCCAGAAGGTAAGTGCATCAAGGGTGTACCGCGAGTATACCATTGACGGACGTACCAGCGCCCAGAGAGCAAGCAATGGCCGACCACACGCCACTGATGATCGAGGACGACGTAGACTATCCAGGCTCGTACAGACAGACCGTTTGGCAACGGCGGGGCAAATCACATCCAGCTTAAAGGTCGGAGTCCAGAGCAGCGTCAGTGGGCGAACGGTATGGCGCACGCTGTATAACCTGGACTACGGGAGTCGACGTCCTACTAGTGTGCCACTGTTGACTGCCCATCACTGGACATTTGCGCCTCGCCTGGTGCCGGAAACATCAAAACTAGACCATTGTAAAGCGGGGCCGTGTCGTGAGGTCAGATGGTTCCCGTTCTAAGCTGTACCGAGATGACGGGAGACTGCAAGTGTGGCGTCGACAGCATGAGGCCATGCCAGTTCGGCTCTGGCGTCGACAGCATGAGGCCATGCCAGTTTGCCAGTTCGGCTCTGTTCAAAGCGGTGGTGGCTCTGAAATGATTTAGGAAGCCTCCTCATAGGACACATTAGGTCCCTAGTGTGTCTGGAGAAGTTCTCAACCACATGCGCTACCAGCATGTGCTAGCTGATCATTACATGCTTCGTGGCCTTCGCGCATCCCGCGCCCGATGGACTCTTCCAGCAGGACAGTGCTCCGCCTCAACAGTCCGCAACCACCTAGGCACGGCACGAAGAACATTCATCTGCGTTTGGAATCATTCAGTGGCCACAGGGTTTAAATCCATGGATTTAAACCCTGTGGAAGCTATCTGGGATACATTGGAGTGGAAAATCAAATCCATGGATCCTGGACCGACGCCTCGGGCGATGTTGGGGGAAATGCTGCAACACGATTGGCTGGCCATTACCTCCCGAAACTCTCCGGCATTTGGCGTAGTCAATGCCTCGGCGTGCATAGACTTATTTCTCCTAGAGGAGAAGAAACACGCTATTACACTGTTAAAAATGTCGTGGTAGGTTGCACCAAAAAGTGGTGCTAAACCAGCTGCAGTATTTTCAGAGAAAAGACACACCGCTGTGTGGTGCAAACAAAACTCAACATCATGGTGCAACCTTGTACTATAACATGGTGTAAAATTGAACCATGTTGTTGAGTTTTGTTTGCACCACACGACGATGTATCTTTTCTCGAAAAGTGGTGCAGCTGTTGTAGCACCACGTTTTTGGTGCAGCCTACCACGAAATTTTTAAGTGTAGGTAGGTATCTTTAATGCTTCGTCCACTGAGTGTATATCTCTTCCATAACTACAATATGTCGCGCAAGAGATCGTTGTTTGCTTGATGAATTAATTACACAACTGCCATGAGTTGGCTGTTTAAAACAACGCCCATACAGGGGCGTTGTTTGTGTGAGTTTTTCTAACACACAGGGATTATCTGTAGGTGATAGAAGTCGTAACACAGAACTTGCTTGTTGGGCACTTTTGTATCGGCTACAAGCTTATTCGCAGCCAAAGAAGTCACCGCATGATGGAGACGCTGTTTGTTGGAATAGCTTTATAACCGCGAAACGTTTCGCGATAACTTTTGTGTATTATGGAGTCGTTGTTCATTTTCCATCCTTAAAGTGTGAAAACACAGTTTTGTCCGTGACGGAAATCGAACCCCCTCATTCCGGAGTAAGTTGCTCTTCCAACTATGCTACAAGGACGGAATTTATCGCTGCAGATTTGTCGTCTTGACACGTGCTTAAAACTCCGTAGTACGTCACATAATCTCCCTCTTAATTTTTTTTAAGCGAAAAACGAAGTTTCATTAATTCTAGACGATGTGTGGAACAAACATCACACATTTTTCCAAGAACCCAACGGCCAGTACATCCATATTAACATTCGGGCTCTAATGTGAAAAACGCAGTTTTGTCAGCGCCCTCCTCACTCCAAAGTGAGTTGCTCTCCCAACTAAGCTACACGGACGGAATGCATCGCTGCAGATTTGTCGTCTTGACACGTGCTTTACCTCCGCAGTACGTCACAAAAGGCATGTGCGCATCAGCATCCTTCCAACCTCCAATCATTTCTCTACAGGCAGCAAAAAACGATATGCGAGAATAAAGCTGTACAATGCGCATTCGCAAAGATGTTTCCACTGACGCAGATAGATATCGAAATATGATCTTCAGCAAAGAGTGGTAAACCTAGCAGTACCAGTTTATTAAAGCCAAAGATACATAAAATGCAAAGATCTTTTAAAAAACAAGTACGACTATTTGAGGCAAACTGATACAACACTGCCTTTGAGGCAATTCCGAATATTTTAGTAAATTATTTCTAAATACTACTTCCACAGTCCTACAAAACGTCAAGCATCTATACTATTTTTTTATATTGAAATCTAAACTCGGAAAATGTTCGAAGATAATGATCGAAGGGCAGACGAAAGTCACACAACAAAAGGAGACTAGCATTTCGTTGACCAATTTATATGCTGGTGTTTTACCTTATGAACGACGAATTTGTTCCATTCTGGAGGAACTCGAGCAGCCTATGCAAATTAGGAACCAATTAACGGAAACAAGATCCCCGCTAATAAGCATATTTTACTGTACATTAAATTGCGATCTGAGAAAATCCCGTGTGCTGTATCGAAAAGACAAAATCTCGTTAAACGAAACTAAATTCTTAATTATTGCGATGATTTAGTAACTTTAAACAGTTCATCAAAGACGAAACAGCATTTGGGAATTCAAAGGCTTTATTTGTCCAGGACTAAATAATTGAACTTGGGTTTCATAATTCCTTATGTTAAGCTCACTCGCTGATTGCCATGCGAAACAAGACTAATAGGAATTTCCTTCTACCAGGATTTACTCTCATGGTAGAGCTGAATGAAAAGAGTAGTGAATATCATCTGAAGATGAAAAGTCAAGGGCGAACTAAACTTAACAAAATGAGACAGATAGACATCAGTCCAGAATGGAGTGGCGTTGATCAATACTTTAATTAGAGTAGAAAATGTTACAGCTAAAAAGAAGTGGCAAACTCGTATTCAAATTACCTAAGGCATTCGTCTTTCAAATCGGTACTAGGTTTTCGTAATGTGCAATTTATTTTGCTGAAGAATTTTAAACTACGAATCTTTATAAAATGTAATGTAAGAGCAAATCATCTAAATATTTTTGTTTTATACACAAACTAACCTCATAATAGCCTTTATTCATAAAAAGTACAGAACAATTAGAAACAGCCAGATTAAATATGTACAATATCTATTTACAGATGGTAATAAAAACGGGTCTGATACAGACTATATGCTAAGTTCAAATAAATTTGGCATTTTTAGCCACCGGATGAATCTGCAACGTTCTCAGGTACGAGATTCCAGCGACAATCATAAAGCACTGCAGGAAAGTTTCGTTGTATTCTCGATACCATTTTAGAAAGACCTTGGCGCCGTCTTGCCAATAGTAAATTGCACGGGGACTCTTGCAATCTGATATGTAGATATAGACTTCGTCCAAGGTGACCACATTTCCACCTTCCACGGGCCACTCTTTTCTATAGAGCTTTCTGTAGGTGTGGTCCATCTCTCTGAAATGTGCGATGGGAGAAGCTTGTGTACTTGGTTGGCTCTTGTTAAGTTTCTATAGATTTATATTTCGCTGGATTATGGTGTTACATACTAGCTCCTGCAGACACTTCCATCTTCGCTCCAACGATGCGTTTTGTAACGGAGTTTGGTTATGACACCAAAGTCTTCATTTTTCGGATGATAACCGCAGAACGACTTGTGCTCCGCATTGGATTAAGAACGACTTGTGCTGGGCATTGGATTAAGAATGACTTGTGCTGGGCATTGGATTAATCCTTTAACGACCAGAACGCCCGTACGTACAAACGGCCATAGCCAACCGAAACGCCTGTCTAGAGTGAGTCAGATTTCCTACCCTTGCTTGTTCTTAAAATTTTTCCGACCTATGAGTGACCAGCAGAAGTCACCCTCAGTCAATATTGTTGTTATTAAACAAACAAGTTAACCAGCAGACAGTTTCGGGCGTTAGGGTATTTAGAGTGATACACTATTTTTGGGTCATGGTCGTGAAAGGGTTAAGAACGACTTGTGCTAGGCATTGGATTTAACTGTTTTGTACTAACCATGAGGTTACCACAGCAGGAAATTCCTTTGCTACAAGATACAATACGGATGCCTTTCTTCTAAGTACTGAATCCACTAGCGTCGCACGTTTTTATGATTTGCCGATAACCAGTCAACGCTGACGCGCGTTTCGCACAAGAATGGAGACCCAACGTTATGTGCACCTCAAAACGTCCCGTTTTACGCTGCATATAACATTAATAATACCAGGGTGGACTTTTTACTCACCCTGGTATTATTATTATTATTACTGCTTGGCAACACTTCGTTATATTTTCAGGTAACTAACACTATCAAATGAATAAAATTAGTAGAATTTAAATTCTCTTCCTCACGGCTAATCCTTCATCGCAGGAGACTCCACACTGCTGACCATGCGACCACTACCGGCAAGAAATGCATGGTGCGCACTCTTTGCAAAAAAAAAAAAAAAATAAAAAAACAAGAAAGATGACACCGAATTTTCGGGTGTAGTAAGCACGTCTTTTGAATCCGTTCTGATGCAAATTAAATTTATCAAAGCTATTCAAAGTCAATGGAACCGGTATGGGAAACAATAGTGTTTGACGGACGAAATAAGTTTTTCAATCGGATTTTTAAATCCCTCAGATATTGCTGTAAACGGGAACGTGAGCTTACGCCCTGTGGTTGCAGATTTGTGCGTTAAGAAAAACAGGAATTTATATGAGAAACATTTCGCACAGGAAACGCTCTCCTACACAGAAATAATTTTTCAAATCGGACTCTTACAAACAGAGATATCGACAACAATAAGATGTGACTTTACGTCCCCTGGTGGGAAAACCATGCATTATTTTAAGAAGAAAGTATTCTCAAAAGGATTTTCCATATGAGCGGTAGCGGTCCACGAAAAAAAAATTTAGTCGAGTTTTCAGGAGCCCAGATTTTGCTACAAATACATCAGAAGCAGAAATTAAAACACTTATGACCCCTAATGACCAAATCATTCTTTACTAAACATTATTAAATTATGAAATTATAAGAAAAACATTTCGCATCGGAAACACTATCCAACAAAGAAGGAATTTTTTAAATCGGACTCCTAGAAGTAGAGATATTGACAAAAATAAGATACAGGTCTACGCCCCCTGGCGTAGAAACTATGCACTATTTTAAGAAGAAAATGCTTCTAAAAGGTTTGTTGACATGAGTAATATCGGTACGCAAACGACGGTTTTTTCGATCGAGAATTTAGAAGCTGATATTTTGCTACAAGTACATCAGAAGCGGAAATTAAGATTTACGCCCCCTGGTGGCCAAACCATTTTTTTTTTACAAAAATTCAAAATTATGTGCAAACGACTTCCCATCAGGCGCTGTATCCGGTGCAGAAAGAATTTTTCCAATCAGAGATTTAGGGGGAAACGCAATTTACTTTTACCCCCCCCCCCCTAACGGAAAGTCTATGAATACCTTGCAAATTTTCAAATTATATGAAAAACATGTCACACGAAAAACACTATCCAACAAAGAAAGAATTTGAAAATTTTCAAATTATATGAAAAACATGTCACACGGAAAATACTATCCAACAAAGAAAGAATTTTTCAAATCTTACTCCTAGAAGTAGAAATATTGGCAAAAATAAGATATACATCTACGCCCTCTGGCGGAGAAACTGTCAAATATTTTCCCCTGAAGAAAAAAATTCAAATCGAAGTTTTAGAAGAAGAGTTATCGGTAAAAATGTAATTTACTTTTACGCCCCCTAGCGAAAACTATGCATAATTTGAAAAAGTAACTATATCTAAAATACTCTTCGACAGAAATGGAATCGAAAGATAAAAGAATTTTTTCAATCGGATGTTTAGAAGCTAATATGTGGAATAAAACGTATTTTTGAATTCGACCTCTGCATTTACGCCATCTAGGGCGAAATTGTACATCGCAAAAAAAAAAAAAAACGAAATAAAGGATCATCATTCGCATACTTGAAGTTTCCCAATGCAAAAAGAATTTTTCAAATCGGACTAATAGTTGCAGAGATATCGTGAGTACAGACGGACGGACGGACGGACTGACTGACGAACGAACGGACGGACTGACTGACGAACGAACGGACGGACTGACAAACCGATAACATAAGCATGATCTTTTTTTCGATGTTGATGAAATTTTTCCTGCAAGTACCTCAGGACCGAATTTGCAAATGATTAAAAAATAACGACCAAAGACTACATAACGACCCTCCACAGCTCACCAAGAAGTGCATATCAAGAGCAAAACTCACACGCAGCGACAATCGTGACAGCGGATTGCGGTTGCATTAACTTCCAAGGAATAGAAGGATGCCTCGACGTTGGATCCGTGTACGATACGAGCAGTTGAGCGAGTCTGAGAGAGGCCGGCTGGTCAAGTCGCCGTATCGCCAGGCATTTCACTCGAAGCGATGCCGCAATCGGACGATGTTGGAGCCAATGGGTCGAGCAAGGCACAAACCAGCGGCACGCGGGCAGTGGACGGCCGAAGGCGACAACAGAACGTAAAGATCGAACGCTTGTGAGAGCCGTACGAATAGAAACCAATTCGTCACTCTCAACCATTCGTGCCTTTCCAACTTTTGGCAGTACAGGTGAGCGTTTATCGTTTGTTTAGGTGCAACCAGCTCCCAGTGGTTTACCCCCACTGGGAGCTGCTACCATACACTTAACAAGACCTTTCTCGGATGCAGTCCTCCTCTTGAAGTCGATAAAGCAGGCTCTCCAACTTGACATACAGTCTTTCGACGCTTTACATTTCTGTTAAGGACCTACTTCATTTCTGTAAAGGATCTACTTTATTTCTCTATTCATTTTGGTGACGCGTAAGCAAAGAAACACAGGTGGTCATTCCGGCCGATCCATTTCTTGCTGATAGGTCATGTGGTACCTACTAGTTGAACTCTGTGATAAACCCGAACGCATGCATCCTTCTTTCTGCTGTTGTTCTGCTTACAGAAAACCTTCCTGATAATTCTTCAACGGTTAGGCGTTGCTCTTTTGATATATCTTGGTTGAGATCCTCTTCAGACACCTCTGATGGACGTCTAGAACGTGGTTGATTTCTGCAGCTTCTGTCTCCTTCACGGAATTTCCGGAGCCAACTGCGACATGTCCTTTCGTCTACAGCAACATCACAATACACCTCGTATATATTGCGGCAGACTTCAGCTGCACTGCTGCCCTTGTCGAAATCATAAAGTAAACAATGCCTAATGTGAATCTTATTGCTTGAAATGTTAACCCAATGATGCTTGTTTACGAATAAGAGTCACCTGCATACTTGGTGTCATTTTATAGCCCACTCCTCGAAGCATTTTCGCCATCGCACGCACTATCTGTTATAGAACTTGTTCCTTAAAAATTTTGCTTGGGGTTTGTATCATGAAAAACGGGCAGAACTTTTGCTCACACCTAATACTATGGAACACGGACTGAAAATGGTGTTTGTTCTCTTCAAAATAACTGCAGAAAAGGAAGGGGGATTAACATTTCACGTTCCACATCCTTTTCGCTAAGTTCCATATAAAATTAAAAAAAAACTGCTCCCCAAAGAAAGACTGTGCAGCCCTTATCTCTCACTACAGACTTTTCACTTCACTAACAGCAGTAATAGCCCAGAAAAAACACAAGCACTGGGAAACTGCTGGCCACAGGCTGGCAGTGATGGGTCACTGCTGTCTGAAATCTGCCGCTCACGGCCCGGTAGCGGTCCGTTGGTGGCAGCGCTATCACTTGGCGAGCCATTGATGGCCCTGCAGCATCGCCGTTAGTTGTGGGCCTCCAAGCAAGTGCCACTAGTGGCCCGTTGCTGGCAACCAATGCAACTCCAACAGCAGGTGGAAGCAACGGGACTGCGCATGCGCAGAAGCAACACTTGCTGCGTCTCTCATGGTACCAGTTACTTGAAGATGACGCTATCGCCATCGTGTTATTTTAGTGGATGTTAAGAAAAAAAAGCCATATGTAGAGACACGAATTAATTTCCTAATGAAATTCCACGTCGACGAATATATCAGATTAAGCCATGAAATACTAGATTACAGCCAGGAAATACACCCACTCCATTCCCATGAATAATAATTCATGGAATGGAGGGGATGAATAACAAGAAAAAATTTGAAACCGCTGGAAACAAATATCCTGGAAAACCATTAAAACAACGTTTGTTGAAAAAAAAATAATTATACGAGTACAAAATTTATTAATTATCTTAAAAAAAAAGAGCAACGCTATGTGGATATAATGTACTCATCTATGGGTTGAATACACAAGACTGGGAGGAATTCGCTTCTAAAAATAACGAGAAGTAAAATAAAATATCTTTCCTCTTTAAAACAAATGTAGCTTCGAACAACGGAAAGGAAAGATACAACGTTAAAAGTGTAACAGAATGTGACATGAACCCGAGTAAATATATATTAATTCAACAATCGCCTTTCAAGACGACAAGGACAGTACAAAACTTTGGAAAGCGACTCTAAGTATGTACACTCCTTGAAATTAAGGTAAAAAAACTATCGTTACGTTGAAAAAATAAATTTATGAATTATGAAAATGACCTTTATGAAAAATACCTCGCAATATTGTAATATGAAAGAGGAAACCATTCGATTACACATTCCGTGCGAAACAGACAGCTTTAAGAACATGCTCGTGAGTAGCAAATTAGTCCGGTCGGTAGAGAGCTCAGCTCCCACGCCGACGGGTTCAGATTCAAACGGGTGTTTTTCCGGTCTGTTGAGAAAATTTCCCCAGCGCCGTGCTATAATTCACAATTTTCGTAAGGCTAGAAGAAAGAAAACAAAAAAAGTTCTAGCTTTAGGAAACTGCGGTTATCCTTGATTCTTTTTTCTTCTTTTAATGGCTACTACTGGGAAATTGGCGGACAAGATTCGGCAAGCCACCAGTTACGTCGCGTGGTTGCCGGCTGCCACTACCGGAAAAATAGCGGACCACATTAGGCTAGCCATCATTTCTGGCACGTGCTTGCAGGGCCGCTGAAGGGCCACTTGTGGCAGCTACTGCCTGTGATGGACAACTGATGTGGCAGCTACTGCCTGTGATGGACCCTGTTGTGGCATATGAGAACTGATGGGGTGCCAACTGCTGGCCAGCTGTTGGCCTGAACTTCTGGTTCTTCTGTTGGCCGCCCGGACATTTTATTGACGGTTCGGCAGCGGCAACATAGTGCAGGGCCAGCAAGATTGTTTTTGCTGGGAGGATTCTCCTCACACACACACACACACAAATGAAGTGCCTCTTAAACTGTACATTAATTATCTTACCACTTAATGCATATCTATAGGCACCTGTTCACTAGGTTCTCAACTGCTAAAAAAAGTACGGAACTTTTCAACAAAAATATGGCACTTACTTTAAACAAGGTGATCGCAAAACATCATAAATAGAGTCCATTCTTACCTGTAAAAAAATAGTAATGATTTTAATACAGTTTGAATAAATGACATACAATCATAAACATTAAACCATTAAAAGCAAGCAAAATAAAGTAATGAAACTTAAGTGTCATTTTCTGGTGGGTTTTTTCTTTTGAGCACAGGATCAGTTCACACACAAAAAATTTTGTTTAAATACTTTTTATATTTCACGAGTTTTCTGAAAGCAAAAGTCTCAGCCCTAAGCCACTGCAGCCCCAAGAAAGACGCATTCACTGCATCCAGCATTCTTGAGCCTTTTTATCCTAGGGGTAATTGTGCCCCAGAAATGGCTGAAAACTTGCTCAGTAAATGCCGAACGCTACTTGAAACTGCTGCGTGAAAACGTGATGCCATGTTTTCAATAACAAAATCCACTGCACACAGTCACGCTTATGCAGGATGGTGCGCCAGCCCACGTAGCATCTCGTGACGTACATGTCAAGACGGCGAAGCTGCAGCCTTCGTTGGTGTAGCTTAATTGGGAAAGCATTAGGCTCCGGAGCAGAAAGATGCGGGGTTTGTTAAAATCGTCTAGCATTGCTTTTAATTGGAAAAAGAACGCCAAACGAATATCCAAAGAAGGTATGGACTTTTACGACTATTTCAGAAGTAAATTCTCTGGGTCTTAAAAGAAAGTCCACCGACCCAAAGCGCAATCGCTAAGTCGTAAAAAATCTCTGTATCAACTAGAAACAAGGTAATAAACAAAGATTTGAATCTAAATAAAAATTAAAAAACATAATGTTCCCAGCCTTTCGCCTAGGCATGCGGCTGAGCGGAGAACACGGTGTAGACGACTTCATGAAAATCACTTGTACGGAGACAGATGGAAATGTATTGTGACTATTGATGAAGCATGGATCTACCTAAACGACTGTAACAAAACAAAGTCGATTTAATGTCGCAAAAAAGCAGTAAAAGCATCAATCATGTCACTGCTGTCTATACACGATATTAAAAAAAAACGGAAATAGTTGCAAATTAAAAGATGAATTTTATTTACAGCTAAAACCAGGTTAGAAAAACATGTGAGATCTTTCGGACCCACTATGGGTCCATCATCGGGAACCGCATGGGTAGGATACCGATCTTTTAAATACCACAATGCATCAGCATGAAGGCGCTGCTCCCAAATTCACGCATGCGCACTCGACATAATATACACGACATGCAAATAATGTGAAACACAAAATAAAGACGCTTATGGATTACAAATACAATGGTTTAAAATATAATGTTTCCAAGATGAAGGCAGTATCTTGGAAACATTAAACACACAAGTTATTTTCCTGGTTATTGGCATATATTTTTCACAAGTTATTGGCATACAAACACACAAGTTATTTTCCTTTATCAAAAAGGATCGCGACACAGTTGCCCCACTACAAAAACATGGGGTTTACACAATCCCCTTAAAAAGCGATTGATTCCAATGTTCAACCACAACAAAACCAAGTTTGTTATTCCCAGAAAGCATATACATTACTATGCTTTCTAATCAATGTCACACCATGTACACTGCCTTCATCTTGGAAACATTATATTTTGAACCATTGAATTTGTAATCCATAACCGTCTTTATTTTGTGTTTCACATTATTTGCATGCCATGTATATTATGTCGAGTGCGCATGCGTGAATTTGGGAGCATCGCCTTCATGCTGATGCATTGTGGTATGGATCTCCGAGTTTAAAAGATCGGAATCCTACCTATGTGGGGCCCGATGATGGACACATAGTGGGTCCGGAAGATCTCGCATGTTTTTTAACTTGGTTTTAGCTGGAAATAAAATTCATCTTTTAATTTGCAATTATGTCCGTTTTTTTTAATACCGTGTATAGACAGCAGTGACATGATTGATGCTCATCAGTTGGCACGAATACCACGGACGTTTCCAGCAGTAAAAGACTTAGAAACCTGGTTCCAAGAATCCAAAGAAAGTTTTAGTACAGGGTTCATGATTATTGCTGGTTTCTTACAATGGGAAATTTAAAGTTAAGAAAAGTTGAAAAAAATGTTACAATCAATTCTACATATTGCCAAAATACTGTTTTAACCCCTATACTTAAAGAGAAAATACCATTTCTTTATCCACAGAACCTTCAAAGAGCAGAACTCCGTTAGGGTAAGGATACCAGTCATACATCCAAATCTACCATAACTATTTCTTGGAAAAATTAGTAAAACAAAACGGGTATCAAGTTCTATACTATAACGAAGTAAATTTCTCCGTCATATTTGTCCACGCCGGGGCTCGAACCCGGATCCCCTCATTCCGGAATAAGTCACTCTACCAATTGAGCTATGCGGACGTTCGTGCTGCCTGCTATCTGCCTTTATGTCGTGTGCGTCCTGCTGGCAGGTACGTCACATCCCCCTCCCCCGAAAGAGGACCGGGGCATGGCCCACGGGTCAGCCGGGACCATGAATCGTTGCAGGCAGCCATCCGCTGTAGAACGTGCACTCGAGAACTCCCAGTCAATCTAGTGTGTTGAATGCAACGTCACACACATATATTTCTCGAAGCACTGGAGAAGGGATTCTCTGATTTTTTACTATCTCGCGGTGTGGAAAGAACATCACACCATTGCGAGATTTTGAACGGTTGGGTCATCCAAAAAGTTCGGGCGCCATTATAACGAAGTAAATTTCTCCGTCACATTTGTCCACGCTGGGGTTCGAACCCGGATCCCCTCATTCTGGAATAAGTCACTCTACCAATTGACGTTCGTGCTGACTGCTATCTGCCTTTATGTCGTGTGCGTCCTGCTGGCAGGCACGTCACAATACCTTTTCCACATATTCCTTCGAAGTCCCCTGATGTGTCACCAATAGACTATTGTGTCTTCGGACTGCTAGAAAGAGCGCTAAACGCAGACCTAAAGCAATGATTGGACTACGGAAAAGCAGTGGAAGAGGAGTGGAATAAAATACAAATTTTAAGAAATGCCCTGTTATCTTGAAAATCTAGATGTTAGTCCGGGGAGAACAGCCCTATTTAGCCGAACCTTTAATTTCGACATATAAATGTTTTTCAACTGTTTTTATATAATTTTGAGGTGCTGATCGCGAATCCGGTGAGTGCCACTCTCTAACCCTTGGCGAAATTTCACAATCCGTCATTAGTACCCACACGGCCATGGGGCACTGCCGCTTCTCATGAATTCACATTTGAGACCATTTAATTGCAAACCGTTACTCTCATGGAAACATTTATTCTAAGCAAAAGGAATTAAATTCCCGAAAAATATGAGGTCTAAGTAATTTCTGCAAGGTGCAGCGGTTTTCGTACCAAACATTCATTAGTGATGCCGCATTGTTATATTCTGCAAAAAATTGTTTCTATCAGTTGAAAAGGTTACATCAGAAATATGCTTCGTTAATTCAGGAAAGAAATGACGGAAAGGTAACTCGTGAATTTCACATTTTTTTTTTACTTTGTAACGCGCTTTTCAAACTCTGAGAGCTCCCTCCTGCTAGCCATTTTATCAGCGATTGATCTGAGCGTACTCCCGTTGCCGTTTTTATACCTTATCGACCATGTGTCTGCTGCAGGAGCACACCATTGCGCCTGCGTGGGGATGTCCAATAACTTTTGTCCACATAGTGTAGTATTAATCAGATTGTAGGTAGTGATTTTTGCTCCTTCTCTTGAACTGCGCCCGGGGCGGCCGCTCCGTTTGCCACACCCTAGTTACGGCTCTGACTTAAAGTAAGGACTTTTCATGTCTCAAACCTTCAATGGCTGTAAGGACTTTTTCATGTCTCAAAACCTTCAAAGAGCTTCTCTTATGACTCTTAATTTCGTTTGTGGTTTTTTCTGTAATCAATGGTACCATTCCTTAATATATTCAAATTTAATTTACTGTTCTTGAAGAGAAAAGAATTACTTAGAACTAGCTCCACAGAGAATCCTACGAAAATTAAAAATATGCAAGTGTGACCTCAAACACTAATAACCAGTTAAAACATAACGCAGTGTTATAATGTGCTCTCCAAAAGAAAAAAAAAATTCAAAACGAAGTTTCGCAGAAAACTTCAGCGAGATTTTTCTTATTGACAGACCTGCTTTGGAAATAGGAATGGAAGATGCCTTCATTATAATCGCATAAACGTAACTCCCTCCATTTTCACCGAAGCAAAAACACACAAATTTTGATTCGCACTGAATCAAGTCGACAAAAAAGGCTAACATAGACGCTGATTATTTTCCCATTAAAATTTTCTCTCGTAGTGGCGTTCTTTTCTTTTCTCTCGACAGATTTCCAATTTTTTTTTTTTATCTTTCAATAATTTTTTTTACTCAGCATCTTTCTTAAAAACTATTTAAGAGTGAACTATTTTCATTTCCTTTTAGGGAGAAACTTTTGTGATAACGAAAAATAAAATGATGTTTAAAAGATCGCTTATTTGTTAGTAGCTCAAAAGATACCTAATGCGGCATTAAGTTGTTGGCGATATTCCAGAGACGAGAACTTTGTTCGGCTTTTGGGGAAACTATATATTAAGAAGGAAGTGAATAAATGATATTATAACAGCCAATTCCATTTTGCTACCAACTTTTAAACTTGAAAACAGGTAAGAAAAATAAATGAAGTACTGCGTTTAGAATTAGATTCGCTAAAAAAGAAACACGAAAATAATGAGATCTTTTCACAAAATGAGAAACTGATAAGAGAAGTACATTCGTTTTCTAAATTACTCTAGTCGCATCAGTTGCAAAGCAATTTCCGTTTCTTGATGACGGAAATTCTTTGATATTTAAAGGAATAAGAAGAAAATATGAGTTCGCGCAATATTCATTCCACCTGAAATACGAAATTAACAAGTTTTAATTATTTTTGGGTTTCTTTTTTTTTTTTGAGGTTTAATGACCACCGTGAGCAACTCAATAGGCTATAAGCAGTCGCCCGTCCCTAATTTTGGGTCACTGGTTCCAGGGAAGGGAGAGAGCCAGTGCCGTAAGACAAACACAACATCCATGCCTGACCGGGATTCGAACCCGGACCCCTTACGGACGAATGATCAGAGGCCAGCGCCTTAGACCACTGCGCCACCAGGGCGGCTATTTTTGGGTTTCAAAAATTAAGAATCATTAAAACTACAAAGGATAAGCGTCCCAGCAGCCTGAGCTGGCCTCGCAACTGAGATGTTGATATCTGACGAGACGACCTTGCCCATACTGCACTTTGATATGGTGCTCTGTATATAAATGTACACTTGCGTGCAAAACTTAAGGACGAGCCAGGTTTTGACCTGTAGCCTAGTACAGGTGCTAGTTGGATATGCGAAATTCAAACCACAGGACGTCCATTGCTTACCGAAATGATGATGGAAACGACATCGACACAACTGCAGATACTAAACGATATAATAGAACTTTATTCAGAATAGGATAGATAGCACTGGGTAGCACGGTACATATGCATCACTTCCAAAGACTATACGAAGGGAAGAGGAGATCTTCAATAAGAGATATGATCATCCCTAACGTCGATGCAGGATTTCCTCCGTCTGTCCATACTTTGCAATAGGTTGTTAATGAATTCTTGCTGTAACATAACCTATTTTTCCTTCAGCGCAATCTTCAACTGTTGGACATTTCCGGTATCTGTTGATGTGTCGCAACGCGTTTGCCCAGAGTGTTCCAACACGTGTTCTATTGGATTTAGGTCGAGAGAACGTGCTGGCCAATCCATCTGCTGAATGTCTTCCCTTTCCAGCAGCACATTAACAACCACCGTACGATAGGATGTGGCGTTATCGTCTATTAACACGAACTGCGTACTAATGACACCTCGGGATAGACGATCATGGGTAAGGATTACCTCATTAGAGTAGCACGCATCGGTTACCGTACCTCCTAGTATCTAGAGCTCCGTATGTCCATCGACCAGAAAGCATTTCCATACGAGAACACTGCGGCTACCATATCAATCCGTTTCATTGATGTTTTCTGGGCGATACCGAGTGCCTACCTTACGCCAGAGTAGCTGATGTCCAGAATCGCTAAAGAGAATAAATCTAATATCATCAGTAAGGAGTACCGTACCCCACTGTTCTGTGCAGTCCTTATGTTCTCTGGACCACTGTAAACGATATCTTCAGTGAGCAGTTTTTAATGGAATACACCGTATTGGTCTTTGGGCAAACAGTTCTCCTATGTGCAGTCGCCAAGCCACTGTAAACCCCGATATTGTGCGTCCTGTGCTCATGCTCAGTTGTCTTGCAAGGTAACTTGCTGTCTGGTGTAGATCTCTCTTGACCTGTAGGAGCAGATAGTGGTCCTCATTGGGGGGTGGTTTTTGGTGGACGACGACCACCACCGGTTTTTCGCACAGCTCTACCTGTAATCCCAAAGGCCGACCACGCAGCCGATACAATGCTATGGGCTATATCGAACTCTTGGGCCACTCATCACAGTTAGTCTCTTATCGAGCCTCCCAATCATTCGACCAAGAGTAAAACCGTCAAGATGTTCTCGACAGACCATTTCGTCACAATCGAACGTTTTTAAGACTTACGCACACCGTCGTGACTTCCGTTCAACTGATGGTATCAGACTGCGTGCTCGCATTTTGTTCTGACGTCACTCAAACCACACGTCATGCTCATTATTATGCATTTGGGCTCCTGTTCCACAGATACTGTCCTGAGTTCATTTGTGTTTGGATGCTGCTGCTATTTACGGCGTTATTTTACTTCTTCCACTTCGTCCTTAAGTTTTGCACACCAGTGTATCTATTGAGGAATAAGTTCTAAACAAACAAAAATAATCATTACTGAATCAATATAAAAATTTCCATTTTTTTTACATTCACTACGTTATCATTATCACTAACCATTATCAATCCGCTGCATCATGAAGGTCTCCCAAAGTCTTTTCCACACAACTTCTATCTTAACCCTTAACCCAGTCTCTTCGAAGTCACTCCAGCATGCTTTCGAATTTCACACAACTATCTCCTGCGTGGTGATTTTTTGAGTCTCTTCCTGTACCTTGGGATCCAATCAAGTATTTCAGTTGTCCAACGGTGGTCAATTCTTTTAGCAATATGCCCATCCCATTTCCACTTGAGGGTCTTCACTTTGATCATGATGTCCTCCACTCTTGTCATTTCCCTAATCCATTTCCTGTCTTCCCTGGTTATGCCAACCTTACATCTCTAAATGAATCCTTTTGAATTGTCTGAAGCCTTTGAATACCTTTCTTACGTCAAGTCCATATCACGGATCCATAAGTAAATACTGGAGAGATGCAGTGATTAAACACCTTTCTTTTAAGCCACAATGAAAATTGCACGAAAAAAAAAATTGAAAATTGCACTGTTTCTTCCAAATGCTCTCCAACCAAGTTTTATACGCCTACTTATTTCTTCTATGTGGCCCTCGCTTGATATCCGTTGCACAAGATAAAAAGTAGGCATCCGTTATCTCCAGCTTTTCCCCATCAATCGCTAAATATCCAGTTCCTGTAAAATTATTGTACACAATTTTTTTTTCAGTAAGTGCATTTTCAAACCCACTTCTTTGCTCTTGTCAGCCAGTTGCTGGATCACACACAGTACCTCTGAGGGGGTGCAAAAATGACTGACACACGTAAACCTCAGGGTTTTACAACTTTTATGTGTCCACAACTTTATTACCTGGTCATCTAAATGCATATTTACTCTTATGATATTTGTGTTTCTAACAGACGGCAGAAAATTATATTTTTGCAAACTGACAGGAATTTCGCTTATATGAAACAGCAACGAAGAGTATAACTGAAATAAAAAAAGGTAAGCGGCACTGTCTTCGCTCGAACGTAACATTCTTTTTGTGTTGCAATTCTTCTGGAAGACTCCTAATGATTGTAAATCCTTATAAACGATGCGTTCTTATTTAAAATTTTTGGCAGGACTTGTCTCTCGCACCCAGAAGTTCGCTTGCCATGTTACAAAGAATAATGTTCCCTAAACTGTGCGACAGATCAGAATAATTATTTCATAAGCGGATTATTACACAAAACCATTTAAAGTTTTCTCTTGAATCACCTCTTCTCTGGAAAAAATTTCCCCGAGCTTCTCGTGATATAAATGCACAATTCACGTTTCAGCTGTCAATTAAAAAAATAATCCATTGTAATCCAAAACACGAACAACGATATTTCTAAGTCTTGTAGTTAAAAACAAAATTATTCTCCACTGCCAAGAGAACCCTTATGGTATCTAATCTTAATTGGTTGTGGCATCAGCTTGGGAAATATAATCCAATAATCTGACCGACCTGGTTTGTGCTATAAAAAGTGAAAATAAACAGGTCATACATATTGTAATACAAGCATATTACATTCCATAATTACAGAACTACTTAAGAAAACTTTCAGCTGCCGTAAATGACATCTTTCCCACACGTGGCGTCTGCATCTTCGCATCTTACAGTCATATGCAAAAGTTTATGACCACCTGTTGGTATTAGGAGATTTCTGCCAATTGTGTCAGCTACCTTCTGTATTACTAAACTTCCTGTCGGTGTTGCATAATCCTACAGCGGCAGCTGTTCATAGAGTAGGGGGAAGCGTACGAGCGTCAGGTTGCTTATGGTTTTCATGCTGTGAGGTTTTGTACGTATTTTCTATATAGCGAAAAATGGGCAAAAAAGGCGTCATTTAGTGTTAATCAGAAGGCACAAATAGTGACTTTATATCATGAAGGATACTCTGAACGTGACATAAGCAGAAAGGTGCATGTGAGCAAGGCTGCTATTCATAACAGGATCACGAAATATCGAGATACAGGTGAATTGAGCGACCGAAAGAAAAGTGGACGTCCAAGGAAAACAACCCCACGTGATGGCAATACCATAAGGCGAATAGTTATGCGTTCTCCGAGGAGTTCGTGCAAGAAAATCAAGGCCTTTCTACATTCAAACTGGTCTGATATCAGTAGCAGCATTGTTTCCCGACGTCTTAGCAAAGATTTTGGATTAAAGTCTTATAAACCTGCACATAAACCTAGACTAACCTCTGTCATGAAAAAGAAGACTCCAGTTTGCAAAGCATCATCAATCGTGGACTGCTGAAAATTGGAGCCAAGTTGTTGGTTTTTTTCCGATGAATCAACTGTGCGTCAATTTGAATCACGTGAAGCACATGTTCTACGACCAAAAGACACACCGTTAGCACCATGAGACATCCACCTAGTCAAATGATATTCGGTGCTATGCCAGCATCCGGTACTGCTTCATTATTCTTTTTGCCGACAGGCATTGCTATGACTGGTCCTTTTTATGTGGAAATGCTACGTGAGAAGCTGTTAACTCATATGCAAGTGCACAGATGCACAATCTTTATGCATGATGGTGCTCCATGCCACCTATCAAGGACAGTAAACGACTACCTGCAGAGGAAAAACAAGTGTGCTTGACTGGCCCGGTAATAGTCCTGACCTTAACCCCATCGAAAATTTGTGGACCATTTTAAAAGACAAGGTAGCAGAAAAACAGCCATCAAATTCCCAAGCTTTGATTATCGCGATAAAGTACGTGTGGTACAAAGACATTTGAAGTGACTACTGCAAATCCCTCATTAAGAGCATGCCACATCGTATTCTGTCCGTTATAAATAACAATGGTGGCCATACAAAGTACTGGTTTCGGTCTTTTTGTGTTCTAAAGAATGTAAGTATTCATCTGTGGTATCATTTTTTTCAAATATCTCTGACTAGTAATTAGTTGTTTCTTTGAAAATCTTAATTTACAATAAATTGACAGGTGGTCTTAAAGTTTTGCAAGTGACTGTAGCAACTGATGAATTATTTATGTATCATATTCTCTCTCTCTCTCTCTCTCGTCCGCCCATGGCGGGTTGAGTTCCTCAAAGTCGACTATGAGCCCTTGAGGATTACTGTTAAATTAATGCAGCCGGCTTGCCATTCCTCTGCTGTATACGGGTAAGGGACAAAGTGCGTCCGGGTCCGACTTCACAGGAACCATCTACTCATTCGCGTCCCCCAAAACAGGGTGTCAGCGAAAAAAAACCCGGAAAAACGCCAGACTAGATGGTCGGCAGGACTAGGATTCGAACGTCCGTCAGAAACGTCAGCCTCTCACACAGCGCCTTAACCAACTGCGTTATGCTTTGGTACGTACTATATTAACTTCCTGAAATACACCGAAGAGCCAAAACATTATGACCAGCCCGTTTTTATGCAAATCGAAGACATTGCAGGTAAACGACAACGCGTGTCAAGGTCATGGAACAGTATAAATAACACCTGTACTGAGATCTGTTAATCAGTGGGCCGCGGGTGGCCTAGTGGGTAACGTTCGTGATTGCCACGGAAATACAATACAATTATTTATTGCACACATTTAAATCTTACAGTTATATGAAATTACAATACACCAGGAGGAATCTGAACACATTGGTTGTAAGGCGATTCCCCCTATCAGATGTAAGAAAAAGAATAAAACATATGGCATATATGAAAGCAAGTAAGATGGTTATAACAGAAGCACCATTGTTAGCAGCATGCTTGTAACTACAATTTAATGATAGGGTTGAAATTCGTTATGGAGATCAGGGTGATTTACAATATAATTTCGCAGAGACAAGGAAAACTTTTTGATATTTTCCAGGGATCTGATGCTCTCTGGGAGATTATTCCATAGGATAATGGCTTTATACAGTATGTTATTTAGACCATAATTAAGTCTAACACACGGCTGACATAATTTGTTGTTAGCAACAGATCTGGTGAAGATAGAATAATCGAGATATTTGATGTCAGATTGAAAAATAGGCAGTTTAAGATGCATTATTTTAAAAAACATGATACCTAGTTTCAAGGTAAAAATTTCATGAATTTTTAGAATATTTAATTTTAGAAATAATGGTTTTGAATGAGACATGTAATCTGTGTTCAGCATATAGCGAACAGATTTCTTCTGTAATTTGAGCAAGCATAACTTATTGTTTGCACTTATATTTGAATACCAAGATTCCAGACAATAGGAGAGATGGGAATAAATAAAAGCATAGTAAAATGTTTTTAGGACATTTTTAGGGAAGAGTTGCTTAATTTTACCAAGCAGGCCAACCTGTAAGGAAACTTTTTTTAAAACAAACTGAACATGCGTATTCCAGTTAAAGAATTCATCAAACCAAACACCAAGATACTGAACTTTGTCCACAATTTTAAGGGGAAGATCATTAATCCTGACTGGAAATTTATTTATGTCCTCTCTTTTATGAACGTTTCGGAAATATACGGCGTTGGTTTTTAGAATATTAAGTGATAATTTGTTAGAGCATAACCAATGAGATAAATTTGATAGATCATTATTGATCATTATCTGTAACTTATGCAAATCATGACATTTTTGAAAAATGACAGTGTCATCAGCGTATAGCAAAGCATGAGTTGATTGCAGGCACAGAGGAAGGTCATTAATATATAACAGGAACAGTAACGGTCCCAATACCGAACCTTGAGGCACTCCGCATGAAATATTAAGTAGATCGGAGTTTATTTTATTTACAGTGACATACTGTTTGCGATGAGAGAGGTAGCTCATTAAGAGGGAAAGAATTTTACCACGAAAACCGTATTTGGGTAATTTATTTAACAGAATGTAGTGATTTACCGTGTCGAAAGCTTTTTGGAAATCAATAAAAACACAAATAGTATAATAACTGTCATCTAGTGCTTCGGAAATGAAGTTTGACAACTTAGAAACAGCCATTTCAGTAGATCTGTTTCTTTGGAAACCGAACTGTTCCAAAGAGAGCATACCGTGGGTGTGTAAAAAATCAACCATTCTGCTGTGAATAGACCTTTCAAAAATTTTACTCAAAACGGGTAACAAAGATATCGGTCTGTAATTACAGGTAGATTCCCTATCTCCTTTTTTAAAAATAGGAATAACCTTAGCGATCTTCAGACTATCAGGAAACTGACCTGAATAAAAACTCAGATTAATAATATGTGTTATAAGTGGTACTAAAATAGAGATCGAGTCTTTTATGACTCTGCTATTAATATTGTCTGAACCAGCACTTCTTTTTAGGGACAATGAAGTGATAATATTATAGGTTTCAGTATCATCCAAAGGGCGTAGAAACATTGAAAAAGGAACTTCCTTAATTTTGGATAAAGAATCATAACCTTTAGTATTTGTGGGCAAGTTTTGCTGAGATGCTAAATCATGACCTATGTTAATGAAGTAATTGTTGAATTCATCAGCGACTGATTTTGAATCAACAATAAAATTACCAGAATTTCCTTTTAACGTCAGCGGAGTTTCAGTAGCACAGGATCGTTTGTTAATTGCTGATTTGATTATTTTCCATTTTTGATATGAGTTATTTCCTGCATCTGAAATGGCGAGGTTGTAATGAGCAACTTTCGCATGCTGAATAACATTTCTTATGGCATAATTATACTTTTTATACTTATCACGTAAGTGACTGTTATAAGGATTCCTTCTACTTTTTTTACGAAGCTTATCCTTTTTTTTATTGATCTAATGATTCCAATTGGTCATCCCAGGTTGGATCTTAATGTCATATTTAGTGTTAACTAAATTGTGAACTGTTGTGATCTCAAGGAAATCATTCAAAATGCCTTGCAAAATTTCGGTAGCTATAGTTGGATAAGTTGTATTGAAGATACCCGACTTGTCCCAGTCAAAATTTGAGACTAAGTCAGCTAACGTGGTGTAGTCACAATAGGAGATTGTTTTGTGGTTAGTTGAGGAATGGTAATTTGTAAAAACTGGAACATGAATGAAGACAGGGTTGTGATCACTAATACTAAAATCAATCACTCCGGACTTTAAAGCAGTATTAAGTAAGTTAGTACCAATATGGTCTAGAATATTGGCACCACGAGTTGGTAAAGAAATGCACATCTGAAAAAAATTGCCTGATAGCATATTAAGATAGATTTCACTTAGAGATAGGTTGTTAATGTTAATATTAATATCTCCCAGAAAAATGCAATTTTTATTTTCGTTATTTATTTTGTTTAAGATATTGTCAAAGCATTCACAAAAGGTTCTTCGATCACTACTTGGCGATCTGTAGATAACGCCAATAATTAGGTTTTTGGACTTGGGACTTTTGATTTCAATCCAAAGCATTTCACAGGAATCAAGTACAAGGGACATATTATTCAAGTCATCACGAATAAAGTAGGTGATGTGAGACTTCAGGTATAGGCCAACTCCACCAGAACCCCTTATATTCAGTAATGGATTATTCCGATTTCTAACTTTGCATTCAAAATTATAGTTACTGAGATTAAAAAATTCCTTTTGTTTCTCATCAATTAAATGAGTTTCGCTAAGTGCAATTACAGAAAAATCATGATTCAATTGTGATAGAAAAATTTGAAGCTTATCAAATTTAGAGTTAATGCTTTGAATATTGATATGTAAGAGTGACATACCAACTTTGTCGATTTCATTAGAGAGATCATATGAACATACCTTTTCACAAGTACAGTACGGATGGTAATAATCCAGATAAGGGTGATATATTTGTTCCGGGCCAGCCATTAATCAGAGCAGATGGAGGGTGAATGTCATTGTAATGCCTAGTTAATTTTTTCCGTGTCACTAACAGACTGAATGTGCAGTGCAGGCGAGTCCTTATCTTTGCGGGCAAAGATCCTGCCGTTTCGATCCGTCCACACGAAATTCCACCCACATTCTCCTTTCCTTGTTTGCACTAGTCCAAGAAGACGTTTACTGGCAGGGCAAAGATGAAAGATGATCATTTACATAGATTGGACTGTCGTTATTAAAACCAATGGCACGGGCTGTAAAGTTTCCATGTTTTTTCCTGAAATTTTTTGCAGCCATGAAGAAAGCATCACGCTTTCTTCGATTGACAAATCTCACAATGATATTTTTTCGTGATGGGTTTCCAGGAGTGGGCACCCAGAGGACTGCATGCGTCTCCTGAATGATGTCTAAATCAACACCCACCTTACTAGCCACTTCACAAATAATGTCATCAGCGCTAGATCCTTGTTCATATGGCACACCTTTGATTTCAAGGTTTTCACGCCGGAGATATTGATCAGTTTCTTCCAATCTATTCTGCAGAATCATCACTTCTTTTCCTAATTCTTGATTATTTGATCTTAGATCATTATTGACTTTATGGATGTCATTTAGCTTAATGAGAATGTCATCATACTTGTCACTCATAAACTTTACACTTTCGTGGAGAGCGAGAATGGCAGCAATCAATTCGTAATTTTCCGAACTTGCACTGATTCCACCCAACAGGTGGTCAGATGCGTTTAATCTAAAAGATTGCCGCCCCGGTGGCGCAGTGGTCTAAGCGATGGCCTCTGATCATTCGTCCGTAAGGGGTCCGGGTTCGAATCCCGGTGAGGCATGGATGTTGTGTTTGTCTTACGGCACTGGCTCTCTCCCTTCCCTGGAACCAGTGACCCTAAATTAGGGACGGGCGACTGCTTATAGCCCAATGAGTTGCTCACGGTGGTCGTTAAACCTCCAATCAAAAAAAAAAAAAATCTAAAAGATTCACTAGTAGTCTGCGATACATTAGGGCACGATGATTCAGAGAGCAGTTTACAATTGGCACAAACCCACGTCTTTTTTGCTGTTTTGCTTATCTTTCCAAATTGCACTTTCGAGAATCCAGCACAGATTGAGTGGAAATAACCATTGCATTTATTACTGCACTGAAGGCCAGTAGTTATATTAACATTTTCACAACATACCTTGCATTGTTCACCCATTACGAAGCCAGAAGGATTAGTCTTCACAGGATCCAGCAGCCGGAAGGGGGAAAAAGCGCGGGGGTGGGGGGCAAGATTGTAAATTAACAGGCGAGCTCCGAAAATACTCGGCGAGCCGTCACTTAGCCAAGAACGGTAGCCCACAACGGCGGTCAACAGCAAACCAGTTATAGCAGGGAACGAGCGGTACAGAAGACGCTCAAGGCAACAAGTTCCCGAGGTTCCTCAGGTTCGATCCCAAGTTCCCGAGGACCTCAGGTTCGATCCCAGGCAGGTACGAACGCTAGATCCACTAAATATCCGCAGTGCATCGGATGGGCACTTTAAGCCGTCGGACCCCGGGTACTGGTCCCCCGGTAGTAAATAAGGGCGTATTCTACCTCGCTTCCGTGTCACTTTCCTATCGAGCACTCTAGCCCAAATCTCCTAGCTTTCTATTTCTAAGGATTGTTTAAGACCTGGGGTCAGACACTGCCTTTCTAAAATCCTCTGCATATGATCTATCTGTTAATCAGCGTTGTTCTTCAGATGGGAAAGGCAGAGTTTAACAAAGGCTAACTTGTAATGGCCAGACGACTGGGTCAAACCATTTCCAAGACGGCAAGGCTTGTGACATCTCCATAGTCACATCACCTTATATGTATTTTAAAAAAATGTGGCCCACCATCAAATTCTTTTGAAAACCTTGAATCACGGCTCTACAGAAGTTGGACAGCACTGTATTATAAAAAATGTTAAAGCTATTAATAGCAACGCGCTTAGTTTATGGCAACACCTAAGCGCGTTGCTATAAACAGCTTTTAACATGTTTCTTTTTATCCTTGGGCTTTTCTATTCGTAGTAGAAAAACTAAAACTATCATGATCTCGTGACTGTGTGTAGTACGGCACTCATGCACGTTTTGATCACAGAATGTTTAAATTACGTAATTACTTACAATTTTCTCTCTCCGTATCTTTCTGTACATTGTAACGAAATATCGAAAGCCTGTTAAAGAATTGTTTGTCTAACTCTTTATTAAATTTTACAATCTTAAAACTAATCACTTTGAAATAATTACAGCATTTTATCTATTCTAGGCGGGGGGTTTAAAGCCACTGTTTTAAAATTACTAAAATGAATTTAAAAATTACATAAACAAGAAAACAAATTTTGTCTTCACCTCAAAAAGTGTCGGAGGGACCTGGATCGTCGAAACTCTAATTCTCTACAAGGCAGAGCTTACTTCAGTATTTCAACAGTCAACTGCTGAAATAAAAGACCATCTACTTTGGAGAAATCCCGTCTTTCAAAATTAGATTTTTGCGATATACACCATGGATTCTGACTTCCAGAAATCAGTGCCAAGTAAAAAAAATTCAAAGCAATTAAAAAAAAACTTAGCTCCTGATTTCGTAAAAAAATGCAGTCGTTGAAACAAAGAACCATTTATATAGGCAATAGAACGATCAAGATGTAGTAGTACGTATATAATCTAAACTGATTAATTTTAACATGATACGAAACTTGTCAAAACATGCATATTTAAAAAGCGTAGTTGTTCGGACTTTTTCATTAAGGGAATAATCCTTCATTCCCAATTTTTCAAAGTATCTCTCGACAAAGAACTATAGATTTTCTGTCAAAGAAAAATCTGAAATAGCTTGCAGTCCTTCAAAGACGTCAGAAGAGCCATTAACATTGCCCGCCCGATTGAGTAACATCTTGGCTTAGTTTGTTTACTTCAGAAGAAAAATAAAACAGAATTCTCGGGTAGCCTTACGACACACAAGGACGCCAGGAAGTATTGATGGTTACCGCGCTCACACAGCGTGACCGTTGACATCGTCAATCGGAAGCTGAATCAGTACGGTCATAACAGACTTGGTCACTACTTCGGAGGAAGTTCTTCACGCAGCACTTCACCCAAGCGATGTCAAAACACGATATCATTAGCAGACCAACTACGAAGTATGTTGGCAAGGTGACTTTAAAAATCAATACGTACTGTTGCAATCATTTATGACTAGTAACGATATAACGAGCTCACGGAAAAAATGGTCGAAACATTTAACTCATAAGTATGGACCGTGAGCATTTGCATACAAAAATTTCCTGCTAAGTACGAGAATGTTCACGACTTATCTTTTCTCTCTATAAAAAAAAGATCATGCTCGTCTCAAGCCACTGTATTATACTGTATAATAAATACACTGGCGGAAAGTGAAAAAGAACACCAAGAAGGAGACGTCGGATACCAACGAAATTTATACAGCATAATAACGGAATACAGAGGATAACGTGATCAAAACATTATGGCGAAATACAGCTGTATTTGCTGGTAAACTGAAAAATAACATTTCCATGTAACATGGTTAGTACGAGGTTGAACCGCCATAAACTGCGTCACACTGTGCAATTCTGGCATGGAGTCTGTCGTACAGATGTTGGATGTAAGTTTGGGGTATTGAGTTCCAAGCATCCTCAACCTGGACGCGTGAATCGGGGATGGTCGTGGCTGGCCGTGGAGACCGGATAAGTCGTTGTCCCATAAAATCCCACACGTGCTCAATGGGGGACAAATCCGGTGAACGTGCAGGCCATGGAAGTTGTCTCACACCCTGAAGTGCGTGTTGCGTTGCACGTGCCGTGTGTGGGCGTGCGTTATCTTGCTAGAAAACACCACTATTGACCGACCTTACAAATGGCACAACAACGGGCTGAATGATGTTGTTGATGTAGGAGGTGCTGTTTTTTTTTTTTTTTTGGTTGGAGGTTTAACGACCACCGTGAGCAACTCAATGGGCTATAAGCAGTCGCCCGTCCCTAATTTAGGGTCACTGGTTCCAGGGAAGGGAGAGAACCAGTGCCGTAAGACAAACACAACATCCATGCCTGACCGGGATTCGAACCCGGACCCCTTACGGACGAATGATCAGAGGCCAACGCCTTAGACCACTGCGCCACCGGGGCGGCAAGAGGTGCTGTTTGACGTACCCGGTACAAACACTTGTGTACGTCAGTGATAGCTGATCGCTCCCCACACCAGGAGACCAGGTGTAGGCCCTGTGTGTCGCTGGCGGATGCAAGAAGGGTGGAGACGCTCCCCTGTGCGTCTGCGAACACGCATACGGCCATCGCAGGCTCCCAAGCAGAATCTGCTTTTATCTCTGAACACGACAGATCGCCATTGCGTTCTCCAGTGCAGACGTTGGCGACACCACTGCAGCCGTTCCTGACGGTGGGCTGGAGTCAGAGGTACACATGCCAGAGGCACACGTGCACGTAGTCCTGCATCCAGTAGACGGTTGCGGATTGTTCGCACAGTCCCCTCAGGTGCAACGGCAACTCGGATTTGCGTCGTAGTGGATGTTCTGCTTGACAACGCCGCTCTTCTTATGCGTCGATAGGTCCGCTCATCAGTCCGTCTGTGACTCACGGTTCCACGTCTTCTTGTGTGGGAATGTTCCTCGGACCATCTACGCCACCATCGTACCACCACCCATACTTCCCGTCCAATTCGCTCCGCAATACGGCGATACGACCACCCGGCCTCGCGGAGTCCAACTAGACGACCTCGCTCAAAGTCCGATAACTGCTGAAATCGTACACGTCTTCCATGTCCAGGCATTGCAGCTTCTTCAGGGTCTTCGCACGTGTCCGTACGCCGACGACTGATTACATTCACTTTGCCGTACTCCTTAAATACCACCGACGATAATTTGCATATTATGCCGTGCTGTGGCGTAAACGCTCACCGGTTGGTCCCGAAATTAACATCACACCTACGTAAACTCGACCCCATTAACATATGTAAATTTCATGATCGTTCGCCAATTCCTTCTTGGTGTTCTGTTTTCACATTCCGCCAGTGTATATTGTACAAAGTTAATTGCATGATAATTTAATATATTTTCTACTGAACCATGGTAAAACATGGGCAACAGCTAATATTTAGGAAAACGTACTGGCCTTTTAAATACCGCCTCGGTATAATACACTTTTGGCATCGCTCTTATAACTGCTGGAAGCCATGGGGAAATTTCTCCTTTTTTACCGTCTCTAGCTGGGTCGTTACGTTTGGATGAATGTCCAAATTGTCTAATTTCGGTTGGGAAATGAAAAAGGTAGTCAATAGTTGCCAGGTGAGGCGAATACGGTGATATATCATTGTCATACAAGAGAAATCAGCACCTTGGCTGCAAATAGTGCGGCCCAATTTGACGAATGCGCTTCACCAATCGTGTCAGGACTCTGAAGATAGAATTTAGCATTCACAGTCTCTCCATCTGGAACGAACTCCACGTGCATGCCTTCCATCTGTTGAAAAGCACGATGAGCATAGCTTTCACCTTTGATTTTTGGAGACGAAGTTTCTGTTGCTTTGGAGAAATAGAGCTCCGCCATTCTATGCTTTACAGTGATTAGTCTCTGGATCATATTGGAAACATCAGTTCTCGCCTCCAAAACGAGGGGTCGCTGTCATACATGCTCATGAAATAACCACATGCCTCGAACCTGTGGAGTTATTGCTCCGTGGTTAGAAGGCGTGGAACAACTCTTGAACAGATCTTACGTTACCCCGAATCTTGTTTTAAAATCGTACGAACTGTAATACCCAGTCCACAGAGATAATTTGCACAGTCAGTAGACAACCATTCGATGTCAGCTCAAGCACTTTTTCAATATTTTCAAGATTTTTGGAGGTCGCGGGCCTTCTAATTCGGGGTGGCGCCTTCAACAGAGTCCCTTCCTTTCTGACTCCGAACACTCTACTAACCGAAAGCCGGTCCTCGGGTTATACATATATATATATATATATATATATATACTGCTCTGTGACCTTCACCTGCGCCACCGTTCGGTCTCCAAGCGATGGATTCATAACAAATTCGGTCCATAGGGCCTTCCACAGGTATGAGTGGACCAAGAGAATTCCACGAAAACATTCCCCAGACCATAACGCTGCCCCCACCAGCTTGTGTTCTTCCAGCAGTGGTTGAAGAGTGTTTGTTTTCCGATGTTTCTATCCTTATACGCCAACGTCCATCCGTTCGATGAAGCAGAAAACGTGACTCATCGGAGAAGGCAATCCTTTGCCAAGCAGCGGAGGTCCAATTCCGATACTGCCGTGCAAATGCAAGCCTTTTCTGCCCATGCACCTTTGTTATCATTGGTGCAGTGACCATCCGTCTGAATCGGAGCCCCATAGGCAGCAAGGTTCGCTGAACTGTCGTTTTAGGCACACTTGCGGTAGCCCCCCTGGTTCATTCGGCCAGTAAGTTGCTCCGCTGTGGCGTGTCGATCGACTTTAACACACCTTCGCAGCCGACGTTCATCTCTCCCATCAGTGTCACGTGAAACTCCGCAGTTTCCACGTCGCTTATTCGCAATGGTGCCATTTCTCCAATCACAATGCACTTTAACCACAGCAGCACGCGAACAGTTCACAAACTGCGCTGTTTCAGAAATACTGCCACCGTTGGTCCGAAAGCCGATAATCATTCCTTTTTGCAAATCTGAGAAATCGCTCCTTTTGTCCATGACAGCTACGAGTGATATGTTTTCAGAATGCCTACAGCACACCTTATATACCCTCTAAGCTAGCTCACGACACGTGTCTCCTTTCAATGGCTACGCGCTGTTTACGTCAAAAGTAGGAGGTGATAACAATAGTGTGACTCGACTATATATATACACTACATTGACAAATGTCACCGGACACCCGTTCAAAAGCAAATGAACCGATCCGCTGCGTTGTTAAGATGCATAGATTATATACCCTCCAAGCTAGCTCACGACACGTGCCTTCTTTCATTGGCAACGCGCGTTTACGTCAAAAGTAGGAGCTGGTCACAATAGTGTAACTCGGCTATATATATACACTACATTGACAAATGTCACCGGACACCCCTTCAAAAGCAAATGAACGGATTCGCTGCGTTGTTAAGATGCGTGGTACATCTGCAAACTGTATAAAACAAGCCTGCAGCTGACCGCGATCACATCTCACTGTGAGGTTGAGTGAAAATGTCGCAGTAGGAGAGAACTGACTTTGAGAAGGGAAAGATTGTTGTGTGTTCTATTAGTGGGTTGTCCATAAGAGAAACCGAGAGGCGTTGAAACATACCCAAGTCAACTGTTTTGAATGTACTGAATAAGTGGAAGACACATGGCGTGCCTAAAACAGCAAAACGTACAAGCAGACCAAAGAAATTCAGTAATAGAGGACGTCGTAGCCTCAGCAGTCCTCAGTGTACAGGCGAGTAAAAATGCTGGTACCTCGGTATGTACACGTACCATTCGCATAAAACTTCATTCCATGGGCATTTTCTGGTCATACATGTAACACCTCTGAGAAAACTTGAAAATGGCATCGCCCTGGAGCGGAAATCGAACCCGCATCTCCCTATTTCCGTTCGAGTATGCTACCGTTGCACCACCCAGGACAGCGAAGTTCCAAGCGACTAAAGTGGCACAAGCAAATTCAGAATTTATATTCTGTTTGCTTTGAATATTCTGTGTTTACAAAGTTTGTATCCTTTGCAATCATTTCTTTCCACACATGACACACCTGAACTCTAGCTAACAATTTTTCGCTCATCAGGTGATGAGGTATCCATCTGGAACACACACGATGCGGCAGTAACTTGCCGCGTAGAATGCAGAATGCAGACGTTTCTGAAATATTAGTTGACGCCGCTATGTCTCCACACGTCATTCGTCGATCTTCTGCAGGATTGCCCAAACAGTGTTAACAATACGCTCCGTAACAACACTTTCAGGTCGACCAGGCCTAGGAGTGAGTACTTCCGACAAACGCCCTTTTTTGAAACCATGTGCTATCTAAAAGTCGTTGACTCACCCAAACATTTATCTTTGTAAGTTTTTTCATTAAACCACCGTTTCGGGAGCCGTTTTACCCAAACGATAGCAAATGTTATCGCACAACGCATTTCACTTCTTAACTCTGAACTCTATAGCTGTATGGCGATATGCCTACGTACCTTAAACAACTGCGCAGCAACAAAACCAGAATCGTCGGTCTGCCACGGCTAATAACTGTTGCCATAGATGCTTCCTTAATTCAGTTAGTCATCTGCGTGGTTAATTTTCCCCGTCGCAATATTGCAAACTCAGAAAAAAATTGCTCTCAGTTTTTGTGGAACGACGGCCTGCGTGTGTGTATATATAAGGTTTTAACACGCTGACGACGATTTCTAAATTTTGTACGTGCATATTTTTCAGTTGTCCCTTGGGCATAAAATGTTCTCTACATGGTGTACGTATTTATTTGCATTTGTCACAACATATCACACAGGAAACAATTCTGTCTGAATATCATACAGGCAACAGTTAGTAGTAATTTCCTGTTCCTCCCAAAGAACTGTGTTTGCGCAATGAGCAGTGTGGCTGAAAGACGGCAGTTCACACTGTCTGTCTTTATTTAGCATATTGGCTTGTCATTTGGATAAAGAAACTTCGGGAATGGTTCTAAGAAAAGCCTTTTTTCTCTCTCAAGGACGTGACTACACTTTAGACTTCATTCATACTTCAGAACCTGCAAACTGGTTAGGATACTAGCTTTTCTTTCAAATGGCACACACCGATGCGTGAAAACTAAGCTACGTTTTTCGAATCTTATACTATCACTTACCTTACACGAACGAAAATCATTTTGGAATGAGCGGATCGTCGTAGCATTTCGTACTCTCAACTCAGAGTATGGTGTGGAACTCAAACAGTCGTGTATAACAAACACATCGAAAGCAGCATATACACGGTAAATACATCAATGCCCAATTCTGATTTTTCCCTCTGTTGCAAGAATAAAAGAATTTAATTCCTCGTTGTTGTTGTTGTTGTTTTTTTTTTGGGGGGGGTGACCTTTTTTTGCGTTATATACAAGATGCACCTCAACACTAAACTGGAACGTGGCAAGCTCATAAGACAAACAAAATGTATTGACATAACCAACCTTAAAAAACACCATAATACTTTCAAGTTGGAACTGAAGAACAGATTCTCTGCTTTAGAAGGCCTAACATCGGAAGAAGTGGATATTTCGGAAGTTAACAGAATAGTAACCAAAGCTCTTATGGAAACAGCAACAAAATTAGCTGGGTCTAAGAACAAGTTGCATGTGAACAAATTATCAGGAAAAACCAAAATGTTGATGCAAAAAGAAGAGAGATGAGGACAACTAAAGAAGATGTGACTTCCAAAGTGGAATATATAGAGCTATGCAAGACAGTAAGAAAAAATATCACTGAAGACGTAAGGGAATTCAACTGTGAGCTAGTGAGGAAAGCAATTGAAAACAACCAACCAAAGCCTAAAGATAGCAAAGGGACATCTCAGTAAGGGAAGAAAACAGATTATGGCTCTGAGAAAAGAAGATGGTTCTATAACAAGAAATAGAGGCGAAATTTTGACAATAGTGAAAGATTTCTACTCCAAATTATATGAAAGGGATGATACATGTACTCCAGACATCATGAAAGGTACCAGAGTTCTTCCAGTCCTCCCAGCAGAAGTTGCTCATGCAATCAAGAACATGAAGCGGGGGAAAGCTCCAGGAGAAGATGGAATTACTATAGACATCATACAAGAAGCAAGTGGAGAAATTGAAACAGTACTCGCCCAAATTTTCACTCGATGCCTTAATGAAGGGAAGATTCCTGAGGATTGGAACAATGCTACAATGATCCTGCTACATAAAAAAGGTGACATTGAAGATCTCAGGAACTACAGACCTATCAGCCTCCTATCAGTGGTTTATAAAATCTTCACTAAAGTTCTTTCACACCGCTTGAAGGTAACACTGGACATGGCTCAACCGAGAGAATAAGCTGGATTCAGGAGTGGCTACAGCACAATAGATCATATCCACGTACTGAGAGAACTAATTGAAAGAGCGAGGGAATATGAACTTCCATTGTGCATGGCTTTTATCGATTATGAAAAAGCCTTTGATTCGGTGAAACCATCAGCAGTTACCACGGCTCTGAAATCCTGCGATATTGAAGATGCATACATTAATATTATTAATAACATCTATGAAAATACAAGTGCAAAGATTCGGCTGTTTGAAAATACAACACACATAAAAATTGGAAAGGGAGTGAGACAAGGTGACACCATATCTCCGAAGCTCTTTAATGCCACATTGGAAAATGTCTTTCAATCACTGAACTGGGAAAACAAAGGGATAAAGATTAATGGAGATTATCTAACCCACCTTCGTTTTGCTGATGACGTAGTCATTTTTGCAACTACCCCATCAGAGCTGCAGAGTATGATCCAGGAACTTGCTGACAAGAGTAAAGAAGTGGGATTAAAAATGAACTTTCAGAAGACAAAAGTGATGTTCAATGCTTTTACAAGAAATGAAGATTTATCGATTGATGGAGAAAAACTGGAGATAACAGATACGTATGTTTATCTTGGACAGCAGATATCAAGTGAGGGTCACATTGATGAAGAAATTCGTCGGCGTACAAAACTTGCCTGGAGAGCTTTTGGAAGAAACAGCATAATTTTCAAGAGCAATATGCCATTATGTCTTAAAAGAAAAGTGTTTGATCAATGCATCCTTCCAGTGCTTACGTATGGTGCAGAGACGTGGACCTTAACTAAAAGAGACATACAAAGGCTGCAGACAACTCAAAGTAGCATGGAGAGGTGCATGCTTGGTGTAACCAGGAGAGATAAGAAGAGGAACTCGTGGATCCGAAAAATGACGAGAGTGGAAGACATCATGATCAGAGTTAAATCCCTGAAATGGCAATGGGCTGGACATACTGCCAGAAGGACAGACCATAGATGGACAGCCGACATTTTAGATTGGATTCCAAGGGACAGGAAAAGACCCAGAAAAAGACCACATGGGAGATGGGTGGATGAAATTCGAAAGTATGCGGGAGTGACATGGAGGAGACTGGCACAAGACAGACCGTTGTGGAGGAAACTTGGGGAGACCTTCGTCCAGCAGTGGATTGATAATGGTTGACAATGATGATGATGATGATATACAAAATCATACCATTTTTAATCAGGTGCCTAGAGCCACATTAAAACTTAATTTCGAGTTATTGTCTTCAACTTAGCGCGGCACTTCATATATTTGATAGACGTATTCCCCACAGTTTTTTTTTATTTACAAAGGTCTTTTTTTTCTGTGCTTGGGGATAAGTAGTTCTTATAAGATGAAAATAATGTCCTACAAAAAACTGAGGAAGAAATACGGGACACTTTTTCCCCGAGATCTCAGTGGATTAAACCTAATTAGCATTCCGGTACTATTGGCACAGAAAGGTGAAACTTTGTAGCAGTGTATTTTGCTTTTCTACTTGTTCCTGACGTAATTAGATTTATCAAAGAACAAGCACGACACTGAAAAAAAGTAAATGCATAAAAGTTCGCATCTGATACGCAAAACATAAGAAACGAGTGTAATGATTCATCGCCGCCACTATTTGTTTTTATCAGCTTCTGTTTCTTGGTTGTTGTTTTTTTCACCTGATGTGATGCTTTTTTGTTTTCTTAACAGATGATCAGGAATGCAGCTTTGTTTTCGAATGCAAGACCGAAACTGTACATGCTTGAAATCGGTAAACATCTGTTTTCTTTCCTTACCAATGAAAAAAAAAAAAAAAAAAGGACACGTCAACCATGATATATTTGAGATCAGATTCTTGCGTTACAGCAGTTTTCGAATTCTTTAGTGGTCCACTGGGTGACGATCACACAAAAAAAAAATCAAGTCGTACAAAACCAAAATGACGATGGTTCGCAGGGCCAATCACTTTTTCAGTCGTCTTTTTTTCCCCGTAAAGTGCAATTGCAAAATATTTTTCCTTCATGGTAAATCACAAATAAATTATTTGCTATTATTATCCAAGGTTAGTAGACAGTAAGGTTTGTTCATCCCGCCGTCCTCGCAGTGGAATTATCAGCCGCTTACGCAGTGACGTCGCCTCCCTGATGTGTAAACAGTGGAGACAACTGAACCTGGGGGGGGACTGTCGCGAGCAGCTCAATGGGCTATAAGCAGTAGCCCGGCTTTAATTTTGGGCCACAAGTAGCAACAAAGGAAGAGAAAGCCAGTGACGTAACACAATCACAATATGCACGCCTCATGGGATTTGAACCCGGACCCATCTCGGACGAATGGTCAGAAGCCAGGGCTTAGATCACTGCGCCGCCGGGCACCAACTAAGACTAAACGTCAGCAATTTTGAACTCAAACACGCTCTGAATATGAAAACTCACAACCAAGAGGTTAAGCGAAAACACATCTGCATTACATGCAGCTACAGAACACACCTACAAAACTAACAGCCATGTGAATATTCTATTTAGAATAAACAGAGATTCTGAAGAAACTCAGTACTATTTTTTTTTCAAATGTGTTTAATCAAAAAAGAATATTGACATATCATTAGAGAAAAGTGCAGGCACATTATACCTTTTAATTATATGCAACTGTATACTATCCTCTTTAAATAAATTCAAAAGAAATTAAAAGGCAGACATTATGTTACTAGCATTCTATAACAAACAAATAAAAGCCTCGGCGATATTCTACAAATTCACTTAATCAAAAAAGCTGAAAAATTAATTGCATTAAGTGCTCTGTTACTATTTGCAAATAATCGCTTAACAGAAAAATTTAAATTCTTGATTTAAATTTGTTTTTTATCTTTCAGTTTCGTCTTACTTTAATCGCCAAATCTTAAACTATAAAACAATAGGAACATTATTGAATGAAAAGAAATGCTTTCTTCATTCATCTTTGTGATGTTCCTCAAGTAACTGTTTAAATTAGTTTTCTGATTTGGGATTGGCAAGATTTTTTTTTTTTTTTTGCTCAGCGTTAATGTGGCACATATGGATCACAACTCAGGCTTTGGTGAAGTTTGATGGTACGGTACGCAATTGGAGGAAACTGGGGTGCTGCAGCTTCAACAACGGTGCGAACAATGTCCATAATTCTTTTTTAATTGTTTCTCCTATATATTAAAAAAATCTTCAAGCCGAAATAATATTTGAACTCAAATCTATTTGTTTCTTCAGCTTTTCACTTCGCTTCATCAAAATTTCTATCAATAAAATTTCATTTTTTCTTTTCCGATCTCTCATACATACGATTTCAGAAATTTCAGCATCAGCGCTCTCAATGTCTTCCGAAATTTCGCTCTCCCTATCGGAGTAATTGCCCTTATCAAATCGCGAACGATATCAGTTATTTTCCTTTACTCCTGTCTGAATAAAAATGTACATTATAAAGCATTCTGTGAGGTTTAAACTTTGTACTGCAGTGCACCTTTAGCATTTTTGGGTAGGCAAACCCAGAAGTTCGTTCCTTACGTCACGTTCGTAGTCTTCCTCGGGAAAATGTTTCCAGCAAATAACTGAATCTATTTCGTTGAAACTGTTAGCTCCTCAATTTTCATGTTTAACGCAAAACTTCATTTTTCGGAAACCTATGGTAATTAATGCTATTCTCTCTGGTTTTCGTATCATAATACGGACACGTTACTATCGCGCGAGCATCAGGCATATTCAATGTTTAACATACACTATATCATTAAAAGTATACGGACAAAACAATGTTTTGCGACAAATGGCGTTATTATCGCAATCGGTAGTTAGTCGGTCCACCTTTTGTTTGTGTGACAGCGGTCACACATCAAGGCATACTCTCAAATGGTTCTTGGTAGATCTCGACAGGAATGGCGCGCTATTCGCACTATAAAGCAGCTGATGGAGTGGTCAGCGAAGACGGTCGCGTTGTGGTCGATTTCATATCCGTCGCTCCAGTTCATCCTAGAGGTGTTCTATGGGATTACAATTAGGACTCTGAGCAGGCCAATCTAACAATTCCACCTGATTTTCAAGAAACCTGTCCTCAAACACGCCGTGCAGTGTGACAGGGAGTACGAACGTGTTGGAAGAGACAACGGTCATTTCCATAATATTGCAACCTTGTTGGTAGGGCATAATTATCAAGAACGTCGACACTTCAGAGTTCATGGCTTGTGGAATAATAACCAATGGGCTGAGTCCCATCCACGAAAAATAACTCCATACCATGACGGAGCCTCCGCCGAACTTAACATTTGGAAGAACTCAGTCCAACGAAAACCGAGCGCCGGGCTGTCGCCATATCCAAATACGCCCATCAGATTGGCAGAGTGGAAAGCGTGACTCGTCACTCAAAGAACAGCATTCCAGTGGCTCACAGTCCAGGAACGTCGGAAGACACACCACTCTCAACGGCGCTTCGCTTTTACGGTATTTTTTTTATTGTAGGTTTAACGACCACCGTGAGCAACTTAATGAGCTATAAGCAGTCGCCCGTCCCTAATTTAGGGTCACTGGTTCCAGGGAAGGGAGAGAGCCAGTGCCGTAAGACAAACACAACATCCATACCTCACCGGGATTTGAACCCGGACCGCTTTTGGACGAATGGTCAGAGGCCATCGCTTAGACCACTGTGCCACGGGGGCGGCATTTACGGTAATGATGTGTGCCTTGTGCGCTGCTGCTCTACCATAATAACCCACACTGTGCAACTCCCCGAGACAGATAGGATAATAGCCGCCCCGGTGGCGTAGTGGTCTAAGGCGATGGCCTCTGATCATTCGTTCGAAAGGGGTCCGGGTTTGAATCCCGGTGAGGCATGGATGTTGTGTTTGTCTTACGGCACTGGCTCTCTCCCTTCCCTGGAACCAGTGACCCTAAATTAGGGACGGGCGACTGCTTATAGCCCATTGAGTTGCTCACGGTGGTCGTTAAACCTCCAATAAAAAACAAGATAGGATAATAATATCACTAATCGAGCCCATTATAAGAATTTCTTACTTCAGAAGGGATGGAAACGGCGGAGGAAGAAAGGATTTCTTAACATTTCTTACAGTGGCTGTTCTGTCATGTTACATTAGTTTGTGCGGCCAACCTGAACATTTTTTTTTTGTTGCTGTTTTTTGTAGTTGCACCTTCCTGTTTGCATCTCTTCACGACATCACTTACAGTTGATTTTGGTATGTTTAGTATAGCTGAAAAGCTCCTTATGGAAACGCTACTCAAATGACATGACTACCCCACGCTGGAATTTGGAAAGTTCACGTCCACGCGGCATATGCGCTTCAAAGTTACTTATAACACGACAGAAGATCTCGGCTTTATATACCTACCTCCCCATTCACAGCGACCTTCCTCTGCGCAGTCGTTCTTTGCACTTATGCAAATATTTGGTAGTGTCCGAATATTTTTGATAATATTGTGTATATCCAGAGCAAAGTAAGTATGTTTGCCACAAAAGCAAAGCCACAAATTCTCTGATGTGAGAAACATCGGAGATCAGCGGTTGAGCTTTGAAGTTATTCCACCCTCACCCTCATTTCTCTTCGGCCTGCAATGCTTTCTTCTGCCATCTGGTACGGACCATCAAGCCTGTTCAAGCAATACAATCGCTATCTGAGAAGGCTAGGTTCGGTAGAATGAGGAAGATGAACTCGTACGTGGGCTTCACACTCTCATTTAAGCCAATATAAGATTAAATATGTGTAACCTGGTTAACAGGAAACCAAACCGTCTACAAACAAAATTCTAAGAACTTGATAGACCCCATCGACCACCCACCATTTATTAATACAATCTCGTGAAAGCTGTGACAGAAAAAGCAAAAGTTATTTCATTTTATTATTTCTGCTGTTACAGGTTATTGAATAATGATAACAATTATTGACCGTTACAAAATAACAGCAAGGAAGCTCCAGGGAAAGGCCTCATTGAGTTCTGTCTAGCCCGGAGCTCCCTGAAGGAAATTTACAAGTCAAGTACAGCAATGTACACCACCAGCCATTAGTATAACTCTTTCTCCCCCTCCCCCTGTTATTCCCTTAAAAAGTTAGCTTAATAGATATGCTTTTAACTTTTTCTTATAAAGGTTAAAGTTATTAATCAATGTCAGTTCTCTGGGCAATGAATTCCAAAACGCCGGCCCACAATAATTTAAACTTTGTTTCATAGTTAAAGCTTTAGGGAGCACTGGTATAAGTGCCTGTTGGTTTCTTGTATTATATTGATGCGTATATGTAGATATTTTAATTAATTCCTTTTTTTTTTATTCTTTTGTACATGATTTTACCCGAGTTAAAATTATATAGTTGTTTAATAGTCATTATTTAATATTTGTTAGGGTCAACTCTTGTATATGTATGTATACATGATTGAGAAAAAATGACATTATTACAATTATATTTTAAATCTAATAATCTAATATACTTGTTTTGAAGTATTTGTAATTTTTTAATATTAGATTGAGTTGTTTTATCCCATGTTAATATACAGTAGTTAAGGTGTGTATGAACTAAAGTTAAATATATTAATTTTAATGTTTTAACAGTAAGATTTGTCAGAACATGACTTACAATACCTATGTTTTTTGATAATTTATTCAAGAGATTATCAATGTGTTTATTCCATTTTAAATCATTATTAAGTTTAATACCTAAGTAAGTAAACTCATTTGCTATTTCAATTGATTTCTTGTCGAGAAGTAATGGTATATTAATAAGTTTACTTGTTTGTTCTCTTGAAAAAAAAACTGCTTTAGTTTTATCTGTATTTAATACAAGTTCATTAGCAGCCAACCAATTTGTGTATTTTTGCAATTCAATATTACTTAGTAAAAATATTTCTTCTGGATTAGTACCCTTAAATAACAATGTAGTGTCATCTGCATAGAGGATAATGCTGGATTCAGAGTCGATGTTAAAAATGTCATTAATGTAGATATTAAATAATAATGGTCCAAGTATTGAACCTTGGGGTACACCCAGTTTAATATTTTCCTTTGTTGAGTAATAATCCCCCAGTTGAGTAAACTGAATTCTGTTTGATAAGTAATTTGTAAGAGTACCCCTTATTACTATATTACGTAGTTTTGATAGTAATATGTTATGGTTTAATGTGTCAAAAGCCTTTGTTAAATCCAAAAAAATAGCAACAGTTAAGTTTTTTTCCTCAAATTTTTCTGAATTATATCTTGAATATGGAGAAGAGCAAGATCTGTTGATTTATTTGATTGAAATCCAAATTGATTCTTATTAATAACTTTATATTTCTGTAAGTAGGATAACAATTTATTGTAAATTAGTTTTTCAAGTAATTTTGCAAAAATTGATGTCTTAGATATGATATTGGGCGATAATTATTTTCATCATTGTGTGATCCTGCTTTATATTTAGGGGTAACGTTTTTAAACTCAGAGCCTTTCAGTTATCTTTGTAAACCTTCCTAAACAAGATTTTTCTTTAAGCTACGCATGTTGGTGACCGAAAACGCAGGCATATTATTCTCTTATGCGTTTCAAAAATGGTTGCCCGTAGCCGCGTCATGAAAGTGGCCCCTAAATAGAAGTCTATGCATTACCTCTGTTGGTGGTAACATTCGTGGCAGACAAAACTACCCGTTTTGCGGATGATAGAAGAACGCGAGTGATCACCAACACATGCTTCGCTGTCCACTTACACAACCTACAGCGAAAACGCTGTGCATTATTTAGAAAAGAAGTTGTGAGCTACGTTGTAAAAGACGCAGAAGAAAAGAATTTTTCCAATCGGATATTTACAAGCAATGATGTAGAATAAAATATGTGTCAGTTCCGATAGCCATTGAATTTATGTCCTCTTGAGGCGAACAGAATCATAGAGAAAAGACCTAAAAAGGAAAGGATTATAGTTCTCACATTTTATGATTCTTAATGCAGAAATATTTTTCCATACCGTCGTCTGAGAAGGCTTGTACGTACAAACAGGACTTCCTATGAGCAGCAATTGGCCAAGCATTCAATGAGGGCTGATCCCGACCCGTATCTTAGCGAACTAAGTGCAGCGAATTGAAGAGAATCGGCACTGGTAGCCGCATGACTATACGAAAACCACTAATTTCTACGAAGAACCGAAAAGTTCGTCCACAGTGGCGTCAGAAACACCGTGACTGGACACTGGAAGACTGAAAACCATCCAGCAGCTGAGGGCTGTTTTAGGCATGACATGCCCATTGCGCAACATGTGTTCACCAGGGGTTCAGCGCGAATATCAGCGACTTCCACTATCTTCCCCGGTCACCACAAAGCCTGGATCCGAACCCCACTGAGAATACACTCAAGAGCGATTGAATTTGAGATACCTGTCTAGTAACGTGTAGCACCACCTTTCGCCCTGATGACGGCGGCGATTCGTCTCGGCATGGACTCGACAAGACACCGGAAGCGTTGGGAAGCCATTCGGATCCACGACCCCTGGACAAGCTCCCACAGTTCACGAAGATTTGATGGAGGGGGTCAGAGCCTCACACGTTTCTCACGATGGCAACCCAGATGTGCTCGATGGGATTGAGGTTAGGAGACCTAGCTGGCCAAGGAAGCGATGTCACGTCGGTGGAGTGTTCATCCAACCATTCGGAGACAATTCGGGAGCTGCATTGTCTTATTTGTTGCAGGATGAGGCCCCCAGTGGGATATTGAAGACGCACAAACGGGAGCAAATGGTCGTCCAGGATATCCCGGTAACGTTGACCTGTGAGGGACGATGTCACAAGTACCAGGGGTCCCATTTCAGTCCACGTAAACAGTCCCCAGACGAGAATGCCACCCCCACCAGCCTGAAGAGTACCCTGCTGGCAAGAAGGTTCCATCGCTTCATGTAGTTTGCGCCGTACTGGTATCCTGCCATCCGCATATACCAACGTGAATCTTGACTCATCAGTCCAGGCAACATTTTCCCACATGTCTAGGCTCCAGTGGCGATGTTCCCGCGCCCATGCTAATCTTTGCACCCTGTGATGTGCGGTCAGCAGCGGTACCCTCGTGGGACGATGGCTTCTGTACCCCATTGCGAGGAGATGGTTCTGGATGGTGTGGGCTGCTTACACGTTTTTGTTCACCAGCGTTAAATTGCCGAGTGATTTCTTGCACTGTGGCCAGTCTGTCCGCTGTTACAATGTGAGCTAACAGACCATGATCCCGCTCATCCACACGCTGTTGTCCACGGCAGTTGGCCCCTGCAGGGATGGTTTTACCGGATTTGATGTACTCACGGTGCATCCGTGACACAGTGGCTCGTGAAAATCCTAGTGCCTGCACGACTTTCGAGATAGAGTGACCCATTCCCGGTCCCCGACAATTTGCCCACGATGAAATGCGCCTAGAGTCTTACCCATACTGCCTCAGACTCTTACTGATTCCCGTCGCATCACTCCTTATATTGTCGGATCGCTGCATACGTCATGTCGTTTCCGTTTACAGGGCCGCCCACAGCGCCACATTTGCATAATGCCAGCTGTCTCTAATCCAATTGCTCTTCAGTGTATATTAGACATGTTAGAAAAATAGATCCATGAGCAAAGTCCTCTTCCGTCAAATCTAAGCCAGTTAAAGGACTATCTCGAGAACACCTGGTATGTTGCAAACGTAAATGCCCTCCAACATCTTGTGGAATCTTGCCAAACCGCACACATGTTGTTGGAATGATTCCACAATATCCTATTTCGTGCTACAGGAGGTCCAACCCGGTATTGAACAAGTTTGCAATTCAGTGGTCGGTACGTGTAGTTACTTTGATTGCTACCTAGGGCTACATACAACAGCCGCGCTCCTGAAAGCAGGACCAGAACCCACATTGACGAAACCAAGAGCTACCGCCGCGAACGGGCAACATTCCAGGCACCAGCAATGCCTTTCTTTTCACTTCAGCACACCATTGTACCCACTGTAATCCAACCCATCTTGCCAGAGTTCCTTTAGCAATGTTCTTGCTCCTGTCTTATCCCTCCAGCCGATATACCGAAGGCAATACATAAAATCCTAAAGAACAAGGTGTCCGTAAGATCTTCAGGACTGACTGGGATGTACGTTGACCGCTTTTAAGAGGTCAGTCGTTCGGAGCTTATCCTTAATGTTAATCCTACGCCAGCTCTTCTGTACCAACCAAATCATGCAGTTGTTCGGAAGTGTTCGTTAATGGAGATTTGACTGCACTAGATACTACCTCGCCGAAATTGGGTACCCTCCTTCTAGCGGGCAGCTCTGCTAATTTTACTGCACAAAATATCTGGATTGCAGTGCAGCCAGTATTTGCTGGATTTCCAAAGAATTTATGAAGAAAACTAGTGGTTAAAAAAATCGTACGGCTATACTGTAGAAACACAAATGGAGGTCCCTTTCCTTCTTCCCAGTTTTACAAGACATCAGTTAATTGTAGCGAGAAGAGAGTGTTGATGTCAGGTACAAGATATTTTGTTATTATTAACCAGGTGAACGCCCGTCAATAATGACAGGGGGAAATAAGATATGTAGAATAATTCTTTAATAACCAGGTTTGATTATTATTATTTTTTTATTGGAGGTTTAACGACCACCGTGAGCAAGTCAATGGGCTATAAGCAGTCCCCCGTCCCTAATTTAGGGTCACTGGTTCGAGGGAAGGGAGAGAGCCAGTGCCGTAAGACAAACACAACATCCATGCCTCAGCGGGATTCGAACCCGGACCCCTTACGGACGAATGATCGGAGGCCAGCGCCTTAGACCACTGCGCCACCGGGGCGGCATTTTTGTTTGTGATGTCCAAATGTTAAAGTATGTTTCATGAACATTACATCGCCGCCCCGGTGGCACAGTGGTCTAAGCGATGGCTTCTTATCATTTGTCCGAGATGGGTCCGGGTACGAATCCCGGTGAGGCATGGATGTTGTGTTTGTCATACGGCGCTGGCTCTCTCCCTTCCCTGAAGCCAGTGGTCCGAAATTAGGAACGGGCGACTATTTATAGCCCACTCAGTTGCTCACGGTAGTCGTTAAAATTCTAATTAAAAAAAAAAAACGAAAAAAAAAAATTACAACAATAAAAAAAACTACGTCGTACAGTTGTTACGTCACACGCTGACATAATTCGTAGTTCCTATTCACGGAACACTTGCCCGAGAACACGAAAAGCTAAGCGGTAAGTCAAATATTTCTTTCTCAGTTGGTACTACACTGGTGACGTCACATGTTTACATCGGGAAGCAGTTTCCATTTACTGAACACCTAAACGAAACACGATAACTAAGCGTTTCGTCGCAAATATTTCTTTCTCGGTTGTTGCTAAGGTGATGAAGTCTCATAATTTTTTCCTGAAAGCAGTTTCCATTCACTGAACACCTGCACAAAAACACGAAAAGCTAAGAGTGACGTCACAAATACTTCTTTCTCGGTTACTGCTATGGTGATGACTCTTTCCACTGCGCCACCAAAGTGGAACAAATATTCAGACCAAACAAATTATATTGTTTGTGATGCATAAACAAGTAAGTCACAGCTTTCAGGATTGTTTGTACCCAACTCCATTTTGTGATATAAAATTTGTGCTCAGGCGGGTCCTGGGTCTTAAAATTGAGCCGGAACTCAGCACTGTTTCTCACCCCGCACACACGGCGATACTCCCACTGAGTAGCTGCAGCAATCTCAAGCTTTGCATGCGAAAAAACAATTTCAAGCTTCGCACGTTTTGGGGCAGTCGGCGCCATTTCGTTTCCTCACGATTGATGTCAGAATTTCACACGATGCCTCATCGGCACATGAGCTCTGAAACTTTCGTATTTCCAAAGATAATTATATACATTTGAATTTTCAAACTTTAAAAGAAACTATTCCAATAAATAAAGAGAATGAACCTTTCGACATCTTAATACTGCGTCCTTGTGAGTCCTCAAAAACAATTTAAAATTCAATTAAATAAAAATATAGTACGTATATTTTTAGAATCGCTTCGATAGAGGTATGCGAATGGTGCCATTAAATAATACTGAAGAACTCGGGAAGATGTTTTAACACAGCTGCAGAGCAAGATTTTTAAGCTTCCAATTCCACCATTTTGAACTTAGGCTTTTTTTTTTTTTGGCATGCAGTATACGTGATAGGAATCTCATTTAAGTGTTCTCTTTTCAGAAAGAGATGCAAGTGGTTTTCTGTTATTTGCAGCAGAGACCTGTTATGAATTTCCTGCCTTTTAGCTTTTCGCTTTTATTTTTTATTCGAGTCCTCATCTCAGAAGCGATGAAGAAATTATTTAAATGTTGGGCACTTATTCTTTCGTGAGGTGACTGAAATATGCTAATCCAACCCTAAGGGAAAGAGCGCTTGCACATGAAAGAAACAGGCAAATAACTATTCTTAAACAATGTACCAATCCTTTCCTCAAGGTACGAGTTCTGAACTTGAAATATGAATTTAATTTTCCTGTAGTTCTTCGTGACTACGAATAAAAGGGAAAAATTTGGAAGGGGTTTTTTTTTCCTTTTACACGAAAGCGCTACGCTTCTTCCGAAATAAAAGGCAGAATAATCAGATGTCAATAAATCTTTGTGAAGTATTCTGGAGTGTACTTATAAATATCATTCTTGAATATGGATGCCTTTACAACAGCCGGTATTATGATGCAGTTTAGCTTCGATTTCAGCTTTTGCGACAACAATGCACGTGCGTTAACAAGGTAGCCAAAAAGATTTTTATTTTATTTATTTTTTTTATTTTGGAAATCGAATGTTCGTCCAAAGACGATGAAACTGACAACTTTTTCGAGCGAGAAAATGAATACAGCAAACAAACAAAAAAAGTTCTCGTAAAGAATCAGAAAGTACGAAAGGAAACGAAATCATAAAAAGAAAAAAGACGAACGATGTGGTGGAGAAAGAATTATGAAATATTTTCAACAGCGTAACAGAGCGAAGAACTGAAAACGCCTTCACAATAGACACACACAGAATCAAAAGGCTGAACAATACTTCACATAAAAGGCAAAATCGGTCACAAAAGATGAAATCTGGAAAGTTCATCCACACAAAATAAATAAACGGAAAAGAAACAAAGCGCTGAAGAAAAGCAGCCACCAACTCACGATGATACTCGAAGAACTACAAATTGAAACTATTCTTAAACAATTCACATTCAGCTGAAATGACGGAAATATGATGGATCCAACTACACATTTTTGTTTTCTCGGTTAGCGCATAATCACACCATAGGCACTTATTAAAGCATGATATTATTAAAGAGCACTTACAGAAAATGTGAACGTCCACCCCGGTGACTGAGTGGTCTGAGGCGCAGACACTGTCCACTCCTCGGAATCAGTAAGGCCGTATATAGAATTTTTTTGGGGCGAAAATGAAAATTTTTGAAATCGATCAGGACAGAAAAAAAGTTAATAAAAAATAGATGAAAAAATTAAACATTTTCTATTGTAAGTTGATGCATTTTTTATTAAATTGGAGCATTTTTCTAATGTAGGTCGCATTTTAACAAAGAAATTAAGCACTTTCAGGGGAAGGGGTGGGGGGGTGGGGAAAGGCCCTCTTCCCCACCTTTAAATACGCCCCTGAGCAGTGCTTTAGGGATGAGCGTCTGCTTAAAGCTCTAAAAGTTGCTCATAGCGGACGTTAAACTAAAAAAAAAAAAAAAAAAAATTCATGGAAAGCCTGAGATTTTTTTTTTTTTATACCCAGATTTTCGTGCTTCAGTGTGTCAGGCACAAATGAGCTGGCAGAGATATGTTTATAAAAAATTACGCAACTAAGTGTGTATGCGTTTGTGTGTACCTAAGAATGGTTGTAACGTGTATTATAACTTTCCTTTTTACTTTCTGTATCTATGCAAATTTTAGTTCGTTGTCCTGAAGCATTTTCAAAATTAACGTTTACATTTTCTCTCGCGATTGAATATTTTGTGACAACTGCATTGATAACGGAGATTGAGTGACGTATGTGAAAAGCAGAGATCAGAACCAGGTTAACGATCTATGTTCAGGCTGACTTTCATTAAGCGGAATTTTCGTTAGACTGTCTCTCGTTAGTTACTGGGTTGGAAAGAAAGTAATGTCAGGTGACGAGGTACCCGGAGTCGAAGCCCGGCCACGGCGTTCATTGCCCACTGAGATTGCGCAGCACACCAGCATGACATCAGCAGGTAGGGGGCTTCCATACATGAGACTGACGAAGAAAAAAATCTGAACTTTTTAACCGGGTGAAAAATAAGAACATGCTGTGAAACAGCGCGAATATAATGCGGCATGAGCAAGACAGAATTGTTCACTGAAATTTATTTATGTTAAATATTAAACTGAAACACATCACTGTATTCTATATATATATATATATATATATACACAATGTATATATACATATCTCCGAAGCTCTTTAATGCCACATTAGAAAATGTCTTTCAATCACTGAACTTGGAAAACAAAGGGATAAAGATTAATGGAGATTATCTAACCCACCTTCGTTTTGCTGATGACGTAGTCATTTTTGCAACTACCCCATCAGAGCTGCAGAGTATGATCCAGGAACTTGCTGACAAGAGTAAAGAAGTGGGATTAAAAATGAACTTTCAGAAGACAAAAGTGATGTTCAATGCTTTTACAAGAAATGAAGATTAATCGATTGATGGAGAAAAGCTGGAGATAACTGACACGTACGTTTATCTTGGACAGCAGATATCAAGTGAAGGTCACATTGATGAAGAAATTAATCGGCGTACAAAACTTGCCTGGAGAGCTTTTGGAAGAAACAGCATAATTTTCAAGGGCAATATGCCATTATGTCTTAAAAGAAAAGTGTTTGATCAATGCATCCTTCCAGTGCTTACGTATGGTGCAGAGACGTGGACCTTAACTAAAAGAGACATACATAGGCTGCAGACAACTCAAAGTAGCATGGAGAGGTGCATGCTTGGTGTAACCAAGAGAGATAAGAAGAGGAACTCGTGGATCCGAAAAATGGCAAAAGTGGAAGACATCACGATCAGAGTAAAATCCCTGAAATGGCAATGGGCTGGACATACTGCCAGAAGGACAGACCATCGATGGTCAGCCGAAATTTTAGATTGGATTCCAAGGAACAGGAAAAGACCCAGAAGAAGACCACGTGGGAGATGGGTGGATGAAATTCGAAAGTATGCAGGAGTAACATGGAGGAGACTGGCACAAGGCAGACCGTTGTGGAGGAAACTTGGGGAGACCTTCGTCCAGCAGTGGATTGATAATGGTTGACAATGAGGATGATGATATTACATTTAACAACAACACAGAATAAATGGAACATCACGAAAAAAAAAAAAAGCACGATTACGGGAGAAATCTTCGCTCTGTCCGACTTCCGTTTCCGCTTTCACGCTGCAATACAAATTTTTATGGAATAAAATGATATTTTACGACACTACTGGGTAGAAGAAACATCACGAGAAAAAAAGAATTACGATTACAGGAGAAACCTTCATTCTGTCTAACTTCAGTTTCCGAAAGTTTTGGAAGTCGGAATTCCGTTTTTCGACGGAAAACAACCCCTTCACCACCACCAATCTCTCCCAAATTTCTGTTCAGTTCTACATCGATCTCGAGCACCATCGAAATGACGATGGAAAAGGCGGAATTTTTCGAATCCACGGAAGAATCTCGTGCATGCAGATTACAGGGAAATGTTCGCCCCATCTAACTTCCGTTTTCAGAAAATTTTCTTCCAATTTTTAAACTGAAATGCAAATATTTATAGAATAAAATTATATTTAACAATAATACTGTGCAGAAGAAACATCGCGAGAAAAAGACATCAAGATTATGGGGGAAATGTTTACTCCTTTTAAAAACTTCAGTTTTCGAAAGTTTTGAAAAACGAAATTCCATCCCGAGATCAAAAAATGTCCCCCTCCCTCCCAACTAAACTTCCAAAATTTATCTTCAGTTTTTCATCGATCTCGAGAATGACCCAAATGACGAAAAAAAAAAAAAAAAAAAACGGAATTCAGCGAATCCGCGGAAGAATCTCATGTATGCTTAAGTCAGTGGCAGTTAGCCGTCAGAAGGCGAAGAGTGCAAGGGCCAGCCAACATGGAAGTGGACGAGGAGCCCATCCGCCATTGCATGCTGTACGATTGTCGTCGCCGTAGCACACCCGCAAGTACTGTACGGAGCATTACCAGTGTGTTACCCAATGCCATATCAGATCGTCTGTGCTGTCGCTGATTCGAACGGCATAGAAAGGGAAATTTTGAACTGTCAGACAGTCCCAAAGCTGGACGACCTGTAACAGTGGATATGGACATGCTGAAGACCTTAGTGGAGACCGACTCACTTGTGACCACGTGGAAGTTGGCTGAACACCATGGGACTACCCACACGAGCATTAACACGCACTTTCATCAACTTGGGAAGGTGCACAAGAGGGGAGTTTGGATAACCCATCAACTCCCAGTTGAGCAGAAAGCAAATCGCTTGGGTGCATGCATTTCCCTGCTTGCATGTGACCAAGTTAAACTGTTCTTGAACCGCATTGTGACAGGTTACGGGAAATGGGTCTTGCATGACAGTGTCAGCGCCAGGAAACAGTGCTTGGACTCAAAATAAAAGCCCATGCCGACCCCCAAAGCCGGCTTACATCTACGCAAGGTCCTGCTGTCTGTTTGGTGGGATATACGGGGTGTCGTGTTTGCTTCCGGACAACGCCACTACTACCGCCGATGTGTATTGCAGTCAGCTGGACGATCTGCACGCATCGCTCACGTCGAAACGACTAGCACTGCTGAACAGCAAAAACCTCCCCCTACATCAGGATGGAGCGAGACCTTACAAAGTACGGGTGACCCCTCACAAGACCAGGGACCTGGACTGGGAGTTGCTACCGCACCCATCCTATTCCTCGGACGTCCCCCCCCCCCCCAAGCGACTACCACCTTTTCCAGTCGTTGCAACATTTCCTGGACGCACAGGGGTTCACAAACCAGGATAATGTCGAAGGTGCACTTACTCACTTCTTTGCGTCCAGTCCAAGCCGCCAAAATTCTACAGGGACGGTATCCAACAGCAAAAGAGCAGGACGTGGCAAACGATAACTACTACATTTTGTACTGATTTCTACTTGTATATACGGAAATTACCACTTTTCTGTTGCTTTGCATTAGGATATACACTGAAGAGCAATTGAATTAGAGATACCTGTCTAGTAACGTGTAGCGCCATCTTTCGCCCTGATGACGACGGCGATTTGTATCGGCATGAACTCAACAAGACACCGGAAGCGTTGGGAAGCCATACGGATCCACGACCCCTGAACAAGCTCGAACAGTTCACGTAGATTACATGGAGAGGGGGGGGTCATCTCTCCAGATGGCATCACAGATGAGCTCGATGGGATTGAGGTCTAGTGACCTAGCTGGCCAAGGAAGCGAGGTCACGTCGTTAGAGTGTTCATCCAACCATGCAGATACAATTCGGGAGCGATGACTCTGGTTGGGCCTCCGACATTTAAGCTGTGTGATTTCGGCACAATGTCCGATGACGAGCAGCCAACAGTGGCACACGAGTAGGGCGTCGGCTCCCGTAGCCCATGGTATGCATTGTGCGCCATACCGTTCACTGGCTGACGCTTCTTGGGCCTCCGACATTTAACGTGGATGGAATTTCGACACAATGTCCGATGACGAGCAGCCAACAGTGGCACACGAGTAGGGCGTCGGCTCCCGTAGCCCACGGCATGCATTGTGCGCCATACCGTTCACTCGCTGACGCTGCCTTGGCCTCCTCCATTTAACCTGGATGTGATTTCGGCACAATGTCCGATGACGAGCAGCCAACAGTGGCACACGAGTAGGGCGTCGGCTCCCGTAGCCCATGGCATGCATTGTGCGCCATACCGTTCACTCGCTGACGCTGCCTGGGCCTCCGCCATTTAACCTGGATGTGATTTCGGCACAATGTCCGATGACGAGCAGTCAACAGTGGCACACGAGTAGGGCGTCGGCTCCCGTAGCCCATGGCATGCATTGTGCGCCATACCGTTCACTCGCTGACGCTGCCTTGGCCTCCTCCATTTAACCTGGATGTGATTTCGGCACAATGTCCGATGACGAGCAGCCAACAGTGGCACACGGGTAGGGCGTCGGCTCCCGTAGCCCATGGCATGCATTGTGCGCCATACCGTTCGCTCGCTGACGCTGCTTGGGCCTCCGACATTTAACCTGGACGTGATTTCGACACAATGTCCGATAACGTCTATTCAACAGTGGCACACGAGTAGGGCGTCGGCTCTCGTAGCCCATGATATGCATTGTGCGCCATACCGTTCACTCGCTGACGCTGCTTGGGCCTCCGACATTTAACCTGGACGTGATTTCGACACAATGTCCGATAACGTCTATTCAACAGTGGCACACGAGTAGGGCGTCGGCTCCCGTAGCCCATGGTATGCATTGTGCGCCATACCGTTCACTCGCTGACGCTGCTTGGGCCTCCGACATTTAACCTGGACGTGATTTCGACACAATGTCCGATAACGTCTATTCAACAGTGGCACACGAGCAGGGCGTCGGCTCCCGTAGCCCATGGTATGCATTGTGCGCCATACCGTTCACTCGCTGACGCTGCCTGGGCCTCCGACATTTAACCTGGATGTGATTTCGGCACAATGTCCGATGACGAGCAGTCAACAGTGGCACACGAGTAGGGCGTCGGCTCCCGTAGCCCATGGTGTGCATTGTGCGCCATACCGTTCACTCGCTGACGCTGCCTTGGCCTCCTCCGACATTTAACCTGGATGTGATTTCGGCACAATGTCCGATGACGAGCAGCCAACAGTGGCACACGGGTAGGGCGTCGGCTCCCGTAGCCCATGGCATGCATTGTGCGCCATACCGTTCACTCGCTGACGCTGCTTGGGCCTCCGACATTTAACCTGGATGTGATTTCGACACAATGTCCGATAACGTCTATTCAACAGTGGCACACGAGTAGGGCGTCGGCTCTCGTAGCCCATGGTATGCATTGTGCGCCATACCGTTCACTCGCTGACGCTGCTTGGGCCTCCGACATTTAACCTGGACGTGATTTCGACACAATGTCCGATAACGAGCAGTCAACAGTGGCACACGAGTAGGGCGTCGGCTCCCGTAGCCCATGGTATGCATTGTGCGCCATACCGTTCACTCGCTGACGCTGCTTGGGCCTCCGACATTTAACCTGGATGTGATTTCGGCACAATGTCCGATGACGAGCAGTCAACAGTGGCACACGAGCAGGGCGTCGGCTCCCGTAGCCCATGGTATGCATTGTGCGCCATACCGTTCACTCGCTGACGCTGCTTGGGCCTCCGACATTTAACCTGGATGTGATTTCGGCACAATGTCCGATGACGAGCAGTCAACAGTGGCACACGAGTAGGGCGTCGGCTCCCGTAGCCCATGGTATGCATTGTGCGCCATACCGTTCACTCGCTGACGCTGCTTGGGCCTCCGACATTTAACCTGGATGTGATTTCGGCACAATGTCCGATGACGAGCAGTCAACGGTGGCACACGAGTAGGGCGTCGGCTCCCGTAGCCCATGGTGTGCATTGTGCGCCATACCGTTCACTCGTTGACGCTGCTTGGGCCTCCGACATTTAACCTGGATGTGATTTCGGCACAATGTCCGATGACGAGCAGTCAACGGTGGCACACGAGTAGGGCGTCGGCTCCCGTAGCCCATGGTGTGCATTGTGCGCCATACCGTTCACTCGTTGACGCTGCTTGGGCCTCCGACATTTAACCTGGATGTGATTTCGGCACAATGTCCGATGACGAGCAGTCAACAGTGGCACACGAGTAGGGCGTCGGCTCCCGTAGCCCATGGTATGCATTGTGCGCCATACCGTTCACTCGCTGACGCTGCTTGGGCCTCCGACATTTAACCTGGACGTGATTTCGACACAATGTCCGATAACGTCTATTCAACAGTGGCACACGAGTAGGGCGTCGGCTCCCGTAGCCCATGGTATGCATTGTGCGCCATACCGTTCACTCGCTGACGCTGCTTGGGCCTCCGACATTTAACCTGGATGTGATTTCGGCACAATGTCCGATGACGAGCAGTCAACGGTGGCACACGAGTAGGGCGTCGGCTCCCGTAGCCCATGGTGTGCATTGTGCGCCATACCGTTCACTCGTTGACGCTGCTTGGGCCTCCGACATTTAACCTGGATGTGATTTCGGCACAATGTCCGATGACGAGCAGTCAACAGTGGCACACGAGTAGGGCGTCGGCTCCCGTAGCCCATGGTGTGCATTGTGCGCCATACCGTTCACTCGCTGACGCTGCTTGGGCCTCTGACATATAACCTGGATGCGATTTCGGCACAATGTCCGATGACGAGCAGTCAACAGCGGCACACGAGTAGGGCGTCGGCTCCCGTAGCCCATGGTATGCATTGTGCGCCATACCGTTCACTCGCTGACGCTGCTTGGGCCTCCGACATATAACCTGGAAGCACAATGTCCGATGACGAGCAGTCAACAGTGGCACACGAGTAGGGCGTCGGCTCCCGTAGCCCATGGTATGCATTGTGCGCCATACCGTTCACTCGCTGACGCTGCTTGGGCATCCGACATTTAACGTGGATGGAATTTCGACACAATGTCCGATGACGAGAAGTCAACAGTGGCACACGAGCAGTCAACAGTGACACCACTTCAAGCAATGCAGGAGTTGAAAACTGCAACACGTCTCCCTAGAGCATCCCAGTCATGCTCGATCGGATTAAGGTAGCAGACCTGGCTGGCCAATCCATACGAACAATGGTCTCCCCTTGAAGATATTGTTCGACCAGCTTCACTCGTTGAGGACGACCGTTATTTGTCGAGATATGTATCTTTTGCAGCACCTGGATAAGTGTTAATATAGGATACAGGACATCATCCCTATAGCGTCGAACATTCGCGGTTCCTTTTGGAAGCCCATAGAGGTCTGTGCATTCACCTAACGAGATGGTATCGTAAACAAGCACGGTAACACAACCATAAGTGTCTCTTTCACGGGCAACAGAGAGATGACAGCGTGTCTGCCCTTCTCACTAGATCAAATAACGTTTGAAATAGCTCTGCAAAGCAAATCTCGACTGTTCTGTGAAGAATACTGACCTCCACTGTGTTTTAGTCTAACATTTTGGCGTTATAGGTGCATGCGTACCGTATCTAGGCAAATCAAATTGTGCAATGCCACAGACCCGAAACCAGGCGGTTTTCTGTTAAGAGCGCCGCGTGGGTCGATCGGCATGTCAGTGCTTGGTTAGCAGGGGGTCAAGATACCTCGTCGTCGTGTAAGACAGTCGTAGAGTCACATCAGCGAGTTCGACAGAGGTCGCATTATTGGCTTGAGAGACTGCAATGTCTCCCTCCGGGAGATTACAGGTCGTGTGGGGACGGAGTGTGTCCGTCGTGGCAAGAGAGTGCAGAGAATGGTGTGAAAAAAAGCGTAGGACACGAGGAGAAGGTTCTGGAAGTCGTACACAGAAAACGCCAAAGGACAACCGCCATCTCATGAGGAAGTCTTTGAGTTACCGTTCTACATGATCAACGGCTTTGGCGCAGTAGTGGCGAACTGTGATACATCCTCCCATGTCAGCTGTAACAGTACGTCGCCGGTTATTGCAGTCCGAAATACAGGCTCATCGGTCCCTCCTTAGAATATACCTATGACACAGCATCAGCAGACACTCAGCCTGCAAGAACGAACAGAGTGGCGTCACGAATGGCATAATATCGTGTTTTCGGATAAAACGCGCTTCTGTTCAGGCAAAAGTGATGGCCGCGTCAGTGCCCGCCGACTGCAGGAGGAGAGGCATCGGGAAGAGTGTATTTCGCACCAGGTATACTGCACCAACACAAGGTATTATGGCCTGGGGTGCTATAGATCACCCCTTGCACTCATTGTGTGTCCGTACCACCACAATGAGTGCCAGTTACGACAATGACATTCTAATGCCGGTCGCCCTTCCGCACCTGCAGGACGTCCCCTGGGGCCATATTTCAGCACGATAATGCCACACTGCATGTTGCAGAGATAACACGCCCCTTCTTCAGGGATAACATCATTCCACTTCTACCGTGGCTGGCTACATCGCCAGATTTATCCCCCACAAAAAAATATCTGGCACATGCTCAAACGACAGGTGCAGTGGCACGACCGTCCGCCAGCAACTCTTGATGAACTTTGGTCAACTCTTGATTAACAACTTCAGCAACTCTTGATGAACTTCCCAGTCAAGCGTCAATAACGTTTCCTTGACCGATTTCGTGACATGCGGCCTAGCGTTGTCATGCAGTAACTTCCCCGGACGCAATCCTTTGCCTGTGAATGGACGTTTCCGACAGACTTCCTGGTTCAATCGCAGCAATTGTTGCTTGTAGCGATCAGCAGTAACAGTTTGACTCTGTTCCAATAGTTCATAATAGAGCACACCCTTCATATTCCACCAGATGCACAGCAGAACTTTCTTGGAGTGAATATTTCGTTTCGGTGTCAAAGTCGTTCCTTCACCGAGGTTTACCCAGTGTTTTTTTGCGTTTGGGATTGTTGTATCATATCCACTTTTCATCACCCGGGACGATTTTCCAAAGGAACGAGTTTCTGTGTTGTTTATTCAACAGATTGAAACACTTCATGACAACGCTCATCCTTGTTCCTCTGGCTCAGGTCATGTGGTACCCATTTTCCTTCCTTCTGAATCTTTCCCATTACGCGTAAACGACTGGAAATGGTATGTTGAGTTACCTCTAGTAGTTCAGCTAGTTCTTTTTGCGTTTGAGACGAATCTTCATCCAGCAATGCTTGCAGTTCCTTATGTCCAACATTCTGCGGGGCGCCGCTACATTCTCAATCGCTAACATCAAAATCACCTGCTTTAAACCGTCTAAACGAAAATTCACACATGTTTTTTGATACAATATTCTCCCGAAGAACAGAACATATCGATGCACATGCTTTTGCAGCACTTTTTCCTTGATGAAATTCGTAACAAATGCAGTGTCGAATAAATGCAGTATCGCTTGCCATCTTTCGCCTACCGATGTGCGTTTGACTGTTGGGCAAACTTCTTTGTCACATTTTATATTCTGGACCAGTTACGGTCACATGATAACAACGTGGGGGAATGTCGGATATGTAAATCAGCGGTGTACGTCACACAAAAAACGCTTTAAACCTTATTTGTACACCTAATAGCTACATCGATGCACCTGGTACGTATGATATCGGGATGCTAATCATTTGTTCTGTATTGTCTAATAAACATATCCTGTAAAAATCAAAGTCGTACCTCCACTCCTTTCTGGTCATTGTTTTTCATGAACATTTGGGCATACATAAATTGTCTTGCGTGTCTTGTTTCTTTCGCATTTCACCACACATTCCAACTGCAATGCCTTAGTCAAAATATAAAAGAATATCTACCATCCCGTATATATTAATTTAGAAGAAATTAATAAAATAAAAATGATGAAATATTTAAGGTGTGGGAATTAAGCGCATAAACATAACCTTACGTTAAGGCAAACGAAACGCAAAATCCAATAACAACTTCGTTTTCTGATACTGTTAGGAATTATATGTATCGACGCATACGGGAATGGCTACTGTCTTACGATCCATTAAATAAACTTCTTTTACATCGTGCCACTTCCAGCAACCTGAGATGTTTTTAAAAAGATCAGGTCTATCGTCCTAAAAGAACGCAAATGCTTTATAAGACTTCTCTGGTTTAAAAGGATAAATTTGCTACTAAATTGCTTGTGTAACAAACTTTTACGAAATACGAGCATTTTACCTTTATTTTTAGACGTTGAGTGCTTGCTTTATAGGAAATATCCTCTTTGAAATGAGAGCTTTTAAAACTGAAAAAAAAGATCTGCTAAAAATATGTTTCTTTTACGAGGTAATGATCCTTTAACGAAATGATTTTTCATCTACAATATTCTTTTGATGTACTCGCATTTGAGGAATTGAAGCTCTTTTCTGTAATTAAATGTATTGTCAACCAGAGTCTTAGTTCAATTAAATAATTTTTACGAAACATTTATCGGATCTCACGATTGACTGTTTTGAACTTATTACAATGTTATCAAAAAAAAAGATTTACACGAAATATCCTAGACAATAATTTTATTCTTTTCTCCTTGAATGGCATACCATGAATTTGAGGTTACAGATAACTCTTGATAATAGTCGTCGATTTATCACCTACACTGTATAAAAAAACCGGTATGCCAGGAAAATTCTGTTCTCATTTTTTCCGTATCCATACAACGGAAAAATTCCGGTAATAGGACCGATTTGTGGGAATGCTTAAGGTTTGATTAATTATTAAATTTCAATCGTCTGTCGAAGAATCTGACTTTGAAGTTCTAGAGCGAGATCGGATATTATGGATAGCATATCGCATGAAACTTCGGTTATTGTGGCACCGAATATTCCTTCCCCTCTGCCCCAATTTAGGCACCAGCTCAGTGGCGCACCCATGATTTCTTTATGGGGGTGGCGCAAAATGAGGAAGATACGCCGAAGGAAATATCTAAGAAAATATTGGGAAACGTAAAAAAATATCTCAACGTTTCCAATGATTCGTAAAGTATATACACAACCGGAAAATGAAAAAAAGAACACCCAGAAGGAATGCCGGTACGAACGTCATATTATGATATGCTAATTGTTAAGGGCAGCAGAAACTGATCCAAGTTGCAATGTCATTGGATGAAATAAGGACGTCACTCCGGACGACAACATGCAGATGTACGTAGAGCGTACTTAAGGACTAGGGCGAGCAGAACGAGCTCATTCGAGCCGCGGATGGCTTAGTGGTTAGCGAGTCAGACTATCGATGCAAGGTCCCCAGGTTCGAACCTGGGCTGAACTTTCACAGATGGTGTGATTTACTAACAATCGCTGAATATCCGCCGTGCATCGGACGAGCACTTTAAGTGACTGCCCCCAGGCTGGACCCACTGGTTAAATGGGTATCCTTTCCTATGCCCCCTCCCCTCTGAAATTCCTCACCCATCTATGTGCAATATCGTACTTGTACGGTGGCGCCATCTACTGTACTCTAATCTCACTACAAACTGTTCTGTCAAAGTCGCTAGACTTGCTCTCTATCCTTCCGTTTCTATTGTCCTGCCCAAAAGGCGATCTCACTGTAGGTGGCTGGGACCTAAACTCTACTCACTGTGGACGGAAGTCCTACAAGAAAAGGGCAAATACTGTGTGAACGAACTCATTCGCCCTGTGTCGTATTGTTCAGTGCTCGCTAAAGAAGCTAACATTACTGGACGACGCAGGCGCGCAACATTTGTTCAGTTATCGGGGTTCGAGCGAGACCGTATAGGGGGTCTGCGGGAAGGAGGTTGGTCCTTCCGTCAAATTGTGGACCGAGAGGTATCGGCCGTGGTAAGATGGTGACGTCGGGGGTCAAAAGAGCACTCGCAGACGTGGTTCCGGGCAGCATTTAAGCAAACCTTACATTGATACGGGACTGGGGAAATTTCAGCCAATCAGAGGGCGGTATGCAGATTCAGCGACGACACATATGGGGTGGGGCTTATCTTCATGTGTCACGTGGGATTACGTCTGAGATACGATCTGAACGGCTTTGGTTTATGTGATTTCATGTCATTTTCACGCTCGCTGCCTTCGGATTAAAAATGTCAAGCTTTGCTCCATTAAAAAAATAAAGAAATTTACATACACAATAAAGACATACATAAATAAATATATAAATACAGTACAAAAACATAAGTGGTAAGGTAAGTTTTTCTTTTAATTCTGTAACGGTTATTTCATATCTTAGGTAACGATGTGAAATGTAGAATGGCTAAATGTGTAAATTAGCGTCCTAAATTATTTCGTCGTAAATATATTAGTACCTGAGAAAAGTGCGACGTACAGATTTTAGAGTATGGAAATTAATGGCAAATGGTGCAGAAATTTCATGTTTAAAATGTATTTTAAAGATTTTTATCGTAGCATGTACCTGTACGTGCGATGCTGTGAAGAGACGCTGCGGTAGAGTAAATCAGCTAGGCCTAACGCTTAGCTACTGCGACAATGTCAAGCTTTGCTCCATTAAAAGGGTGGTTCGTTGCTGCACCGAAATGACTGGCGGAAAAGTACAAGAGAAAGCGGTTACGTTGTTGGGAGGAGAGTGATAAATGTTGTAGTGATACGCTACAGAAAATAGGTCCAGGATATCCACCCTTTATTTTGTTGTATCCTGTACATTGTTAGCAGGACAAACCGGGGAAAAAACCTCTTTGATTTGCAAAATGTACGTATCAGTGAGATAGAAACTGACCTGCAAACAAAGTATTAACAGGAGAAGAAAAATTGCAGTGGCACAGCAAATCAGCTACGAATGGAAGCCGTTCTAAGCAGAACCGAAAGTTATACTTCTCCAGTTTCCTGTACAACAGAAAAAGCCATGTTCGTACTTTCTATTTGGAATCACGGAATTACGTGTAAAAGAACGAAACATTCCTCGACATCTGCTTTAAAAACAATGACAAAGCATGAACGAACTATATTCTGTAGCGTATGAGTACATGATGCTTCAGTCCCCTGTCAAGAATGTACGCGGCTGTAGATGTAGTCAACCGCGCGTGAATTACACGCCACAGCAAATCTTCCTTTCAACGGTGCAAAGCTTGACAACGTCGCGGCAGCGATGCGTTAGGCCTAACGCAGCGACTCTTCACAGCATCGCACTTACAGGTAAATATTACGATAAAAATATTTAAAAGACATTTAAAACATGAAATGTCTGCACCATTTGCCATTAATTTCCATACTCTAAAATCTGTACGTCGCACTTTTCAAGGTACTAATATTTTTCCGACGAAATAATTTAGGACGCAAATCTACACATTTACCCATTCTATATTTCACATCGTTACCTAAGATATCAAATAACCGTTACAGAATAAAAAAGAAGTCTTATATTTCCACTTGTCTTTATATTTTTGCATTTATTTATTTGTTTGTGTATGTCTTTATTATGTTTATGTATGTAAATTTCTTTTATTTTTTAATCCGAAAGGCAGCGAACGTGAAAATGACATGAAATCACATAAACCAAACCCGCTCAGATCGTATCGCAGAAGTAATCCCACGTGACACATGAAGATAAGCCCCACCCATATGTGTCGTCACTGAAGCTGAATAGCGCCCTCTGATTGGCCGAGATTTTCCCAGTCCCGTATTAGTGTAAGGTTTGCTTAAATGCTTCCGGGCAACACAGAGTTACGGACGCACGAGAGCAGACGGCTGCGGCGTCACAAATTCGATTCTCTGGTCATACCAAGGGTGTCTACCAGAACGATATAGAATCGTTTGTTGGAAGCAGGACTACTGGCATGGTTACCACTGACCTCTGGTCACCGTCGAGCACGTTTCGGTGGTGTCAAGAACGAGTTCATTGGAGGAAAGAATGGCGGTCAGTGGTCTTCAGTGATGAAAGCCGATTCTGCTTGGGAGCGTCTGACCATCGTGTACACGTCCGAAGGCGACAAGGTGAGAGGCTGCTGCCATCGTGCATTAGCCAACGACACAAAGGCCCCGCGCCGGGCATCATGGGGTGGGGAGCTATTAGCCATCACTTTCGTAAGAGTCTGGTGTTTGTACGGAGTACCCTGAATAGTAGTACGTACGTTAGCGACATCGTGCAGCCGGTCGTCTTGCCATTTTTGAGTGCGATCCCTGATGCGATATTTCACCATGATAACGCCCGCCCACACTACGCCAGGGCAACTCGACATGCTCTTCAGGCAGTGCATCAACTTCATTGGCCAAGCACGCTCTCCGGAATTGTCTGGGACTGGATCGGACAAAGACTCTTTCGCGGACCCTAGCCGGCAGTGACCATCGCTGAATTACGCGTCCAAGTTGATTGCGCATGAAATGCTATCCCTCAGCGTGATATCCAGCATTTGTACTACCGTTTGCATGCCAGATTGGAAGCTTGTATTGCTGCTGGAGTAGGTGCAACACCTTATTGAAATGTGCCTTCTGTACACTGTAATACGCATTAAAAGGTAAAATAAACATTGAATCACTTCACACGTGTGATTACTTTCCTTTCTTACCAAGTTGTTGCTCCGACATAAATCTCATAGATGCAGCTGCAATTTTTAATGGTGTTCTTTTTTCACTTTCCCGCAGCGTATTTAAAAACTAATAGAAATATAATTTAAAATAAGCCGCCAATAACAAAAAAAGAAGGATCAAATGATAACTCATTGGGAGAGCCCAGGCCCCTGGGCCACCACCTCTGAGTGCACCACTAGTTCATGCTCTATGCTTATATACGACGGGGAAGCATACCGAGGTAATAAATTTATCCCAAAAACATACTTCCCAGTCAAAAAAAAAAATACTTAATAGATTGCATTTATATGTATTTTCTCATTATATTGTTCAATTAATCCGCCGCAATATATTTTACATGATACTTCCAAAGATATGTTTCGCAGTGAATGGCAATCATCATCATCATCATTGTCAACCATTATCATATACTGCTGGACGAAGGTCTCCCCAAGTTTCCTCCACAACGGTCTGTCTTGTGCCAGTCTCCCCCATGTCACTCCCGCATACTTTCGAATTTCATCCACCCATCTCCCATGTGGTCTTCTGAGTCTTTTCCTGTCCCTTGGAATCCAATCTAATATTTCGGCTGTCCATAGATGGTATGTCCTTCTGGCAGTATGTCCAGCCCATTGCCATTTCAGGGATTTAACTCTGATCATGATGTCTTCCACTCTTGTTATTTTTCGGATCCACGAGTTCCTCTTCTTATCTCTCCTGGTTACACCAAGCATGCACCTCTCCATGCTACTTTGAGTTGTCTGCAGCCTATGTATGTCTCTTTTAGTTAAGGTCCACGTCTCTGCACCATACGTAAGCACTTGAAGCATATAATAGGCTAAGTACCAATATTTAAATTTTCAACATTAGATACGGTACCTGCATTTTAAATTTAGGCACCACTTGAAATTTTTAGAACTCGGGGCCTATGGATGATGATGAATCATTAACATAGCCGCGGCCCCTAGAAATGGTGGTATGGCAGCCCCTCTTATGTTAAAGGCTGGTCGATACATATATGTATATCAGTACGCGCGCGCTGGTCTATTGCATAGTCAGGAAAACCTTTTTAAAAGATGGAACCTTCATATGCACAAGGACACATTCTTCCCACATTAAACTCACGTTCCGCGGGACATTAAAACAGAAAACAATGAAGAAAGTCTTGTCCAGATTGCAGTTACGATAAAACGAAACGAAAAAAAAAAAAAAAAAAAAGAAAAAAGAAACACGACGGCAGCGAGCTGTGTCTGGGAGGACGAAGCCTTGAAACGTGTGCTGCACAACGGTAAACCTTTTTAAGGAAGAATACAATAAATAACGAATATAAAAGAAATGTTGACATTCGAGGCGACAACAACTTCTCGGAAGTAGTGGACTTTTCCTCATTCTTCGGTATTAAGGAGTATGCGTAGGTGTATCCCGTTATCCCACATTTGAACTGATTACTTGCTGGCCACTGACAACTGGAACATTTGGCAACGACAACACCCACTTCATGCAGATAAGAACGTACGCGAACAGCACATGGAGAAGTCGCTGGACGACTAACGGTAGTTGGTTTCCTTGAGAAACTAGGTTAGCCGGGGCCACTTCGACCAACCCTCAAACTGGTTATGTGGACCTTGCGTTAACCGTAGTCTGCCTCAAGCATGACTGAACTTCCTTCTTTGGGCACGCTGTCTCGCTTTCACGCGAACAAGGCATATACGTCACCTAAAAGTAAAACCTGAGGATTCTACATATTGGAAAACCAAAAAAACCCACCAGAATCACTTTAACATATCTTCAACTAACGAAACACAGGTGGTTAACCCCAAGCAATTTTTTTTTTTTTTTTCAGAAAAATGTGATTTGAGCGCAGTGGTGACGCAAGCCCCACGGAACTGGGTGGGATATTAGGGGCGGCGGGGGATAAGAAAGATGGGAGAGAGGCAAAAATTTTGAAGTGTTTGGCTGAAATTTTGGAAAAAAATTCTGCTGATGTGCATTTTACCCTACAATGATACTGTTATTCCTAGCAAAAAAATGTTTTCAAGTGAATACTGTACGTAGTATTTATTCATTGTTTGTAGTATGGAAACTATGGATACGAATCTCTGTGGCAAGTTACTATTTCTTCGCATTTTTAGCTTGCTTAGGTCGGTACTTTTTTTTTTTTTTTTTCATAAGGCTGCTTATGCATTTTAGTTTGTAACCAGACTAAGAACCTCTTTGTATGTCTCTCTCACTCATCGTTTAAAACTCTAATTATTAAAAAGGTGTGTTTCTACTACTCTCAGAAATTCGTTCTCCTCCATTTCCCGTAAGTACAATAAATTTACCTAAGAATTCATTTTATGTAACAAAATTTCAGTGAATTCGAGAAATTCACATATGTTTATGCAAGTTCTCTGGAATGGTGATAACGGTGCAACCATCTGGAATCTTAGATGGTTGCACCGGTCATATGCCAACTACTTAAATATTGGGGGGGGGGGGGCTTAAAAAAATTTGGGTGGGCTGAGGCCAACCAGTCGCGCCTGTTTGAGCCTTCCTTTACAAACTCCGACACACTAATATATAAAAAAAACCAAAAAAAAACCGACACACTTTCAGAAGCAAGTCTTCTGATTTAGGTTCTTGTGTTTAATACTCATTCTGAGAATTTAGGTAACAGCTTTTCGAGAAATGGTAGCTAAACACCATATATTTTAAAGAAATTTACCGATAAGTTTCATTCATTCACCTTTCAGGCACATCCTACATAGGAAAACTAATTCTGTGGCTATTGGAAGAAGAGTTTTTAATTTTTTTTTTATTTTTCACTACCAATATTAGAATTTAAGCAGGAGGGGGGGCGTACTGATAACTACCGGAACCCTCGCATTGCTGAGGGAACTCACGACTAAGAGGGTCTGTGGCCCCAAAAGTTTTCACAAAAATGAAAATTCCACAAAAGGTTTTACAAAATCTTTTGCGAAAACTTCATATGAAACTGGTTAAAAGAAATAGCCTGTATTTTTACGGCAGATTTGAAAGAAGTATTAAAAAGAAAACCAATCTTTCTTTTCGCGGTTTAAGTTTATAAAAACTAGATGACGGGAAAGCAGTTAAAGAGAACTCGAGGCTCTTTTCACAGTCACAGCAATAGTTCCTATACAGGTATATTAACAAGAGAATGTGAAAGAAATATCGGTTCAATTAATGAAATTAAAGATTTTTGCACGTAGCTACGCATCTTCCGTTTGAACTGAAAGGTGTTCTTCGCGGGTACGAAGCAGCAGAGGTACCTGTGTCATTTTTTTCATAACAGTTAAGAGAAAAATGTTTCACAAAACATTGTGGCATGTAGTCAATAGTAACACTGTACTAGTGATCCGATTTATTGGCGTAGGAAATAAACACATAAGCATTTCCAAGCTTTCGCACATAAATCAGATGGCTTTTTCAAGGAAGGTACACAGAAACTGAAAAATAGAACGCTTAGCAATTTGAACGCGGGAACTTGACAATAAATAGATGCAACGTTATATTCATTAAAATATAGGAGGCATCACGTTGGCTGTTTATTTCCTACGCCAATAAATCGGATCACTAGTACAGTGTTACTATTTACTACTTAATTGGTGTACTGTTCCTCGTTATAAAATTGTGGCATGTGCTTTTTATATTCAAGAGTAAACAATTCAAGTAGTTTAACTTTTTTTTTTTTTGTGGCAAAATTCTTAATTGTTATTTGTTTATTTGCTTATGTTCTGTATTTTCGTATAAATCGGGAAAAGTCATTAGACACAGACACACTGCAGTTACATGCTTTGTAGTGGTTTATCCAAAAATTCTTACAAAATCCATTTTAGAACCACACACAAAGAGTGACAAAGTGAGGGGAGGAAATAATTTGGTCAAGAACAACTGTTCATAATACATCTATCTATAGACATAAACACATGCATCACCTATCTCTAGTAATATAGAAAAACTACCGGGATATAGATACAATACCATGATCCTGCCTTACATATTGAGTACCAGAGAGAAAATACAGCATTTCTAGAAAATCGGTACCTATACAGACACACACCATTATACAAAGCAGCACATTTTATTTAAAAACCATTTATTTCATTTAATTCCCAGCATCATACTTCCTCGTACAGGATTCGATACGTGGTTCCTGTATTCCTTGCACTGACAAAATAAGTAGGCAACTGAGAGAATAATGGAAGTATATTTGCACACACACACAACTGTTTGTAAAAATTGCAACACCAAGAAAGAATCACACTATTCAAATGAGATTTATATCACAGATTCTTCGTGTTACAGAAGATAACTGATTATTTTATATTGTAAAACATTTTCTGAAATTCACGAGCTATTTTCCATCATTACTTTCGTGAATTAAGGAAGCATATTCCTGATACAACCTCTTCCGTGAAATTACGGAAAGAAACCTGAATTTCACGGATTTTTCGTACGCCAGGAAAATTTTGAATTTTCCGAAACCACATGTGGCCGAGCATTGTCTTTTTGGAATATAGCGCCAGGACAACTGTGAAGAAAGGATATCACATCTGCCTCTAAGACATCCCTGATGTATCGCTGGCTGTTGAGGCTTTTTTTCTCCCCTTTTTTACGCTTTCCAACCGCACGTTGAAGAAGCGTATATGCTCCAGCTTTGCCCGTCCGTCCGTCCGTCCGTCTGTCTGTCTGTCCGCACGATAACTCGCGTAAAAATGGTTCGATTTCGATGAAATTTTAGTATGTGGTAGGGGACCATCTGGGGACGAACCCTATCGAAAATGATTGAAGTTCGGTCATAGGTCACGACATAGGAGCGGGATCCATTCCATTGCCCTTATGCGTCATAACAAGCGTAAAAAATTGTTCGATTTCGATGAAATTTTAGTATGTGGTAGAGGCCCACCTGGGAATTAACCGTATCGAAAATGATTGAAGTTGGGTCAAAGGTCAGGGCATAGGAGCGGGATGCATTCCATTGCTTTTATGCGTCATAACTTGCGTACATATCGTTCGATTTCGATGAAAGTTTAGTATGTCGTAGAGAACCACCTGGTAATGAACCCTATTGAAAATGGGTGACGTGGGTCAAAGGTCAGGACATAGGAGCGGGATGCATTCCATTGCCCTTATGCGTCATAACGTGCGTAAAAATGGTTCGATTTCGATGAAATTCTAGTATGTGGTAGGGGACCACCTGGGGACGAACCCTATTGAAAATGGACGAAATGGGGTCAAAGGTCAGGACATAGGATCGGAATCCATTCTATAGCCCTTATCCCATACTATTAAAGGAGCAATTCTTGTATGTATGTAAATTTTATTTTGAAAACAGCTCTAAGAATTTTGATGAAAGTCGTTAACCTACCGTTTTCTGGTACTAGAAATCGATTTAGCTTGTTCTCGGCTTTAGGAAAATTCGTTTAGTGGGTTAAATAATCACCTCGAATTACCACGTTTTTGGTGTCATGGCGTCGTCCCATTAGATGTTGGCGCGCGCGGTCACGCCATCTGTCTGATTACGTCACGCGTTGTGTGCGGATCCTATTAAAGTTTTATGACGTCTCACTCTTGAGAGCAGATGGTCGCGATTCCCACCTGCCCCATTACGTCACGCGTTGTGTGCCTATGCCCGTCCGCACGATAACTCGCGTAAATATCGTTCGATTTATTTGACATTTTAGTATGAAGTAGGGGAACACCTGGGAAGGAATCCTATTGAAAGTGAACGAAATGGGGTCAAAGGTCAGGACATAGGAGCGGGATTCATTCCACTGCTCTTATGCGTCATAACTAACGTAAAGGTTCGAATTCGATTAAATTTTAGTATGTGGCAGGGGACCACCTGGGGACAAACCCTATTGAAAATGGGCGAAATGGGGTCAAAGGTCAGGACATAGGAGCGGAATCACTTCCATCGCCATTATGCGTCATAACTTAGGTACAAATGCTTCGATTTGGATGAAATGTTAGTATGTTGTAGGGGCCTGCCTGGGGACGAATCCTATTGAAAAATGGGCGAAATGGGGTCAAAGTTTAGGACACAGGAGTGGGATCTATTCCGTAGCCCTTATGCACCATAACTTACGTAAAAATGCTTCGATTGCGACAAAACTTTATTATGTTATTTCGGAGGTATACTTAACCGGTTCTGTTGAATATCATCGAAATAGGATCAAATGTAAAGGCACAGGAGCGATATTTATTCCACAGCCATTATCCTCCTAACTTGAGTAATGATTTCTGGTATGTTGGAAAGCGTATCATAATCAATGCATTGCATGATTTTACTAACTTGTTTTTTCTTTTTATTTGCTTATGGCCCGTGAGCAACTCAGTGGGCCATCACCGGTCGCCCGTCCCAAATTTAGGGTCACTGGCTGTAGGGAAATGACAGAACCAGTGCCGTAAACAAACACAACATTCATGCCTCACCGGGATTGAAACCCGGACCCATCTCGGACGAATGGTCAGATGCCATCGTTTAGACCACTGCGCCAGCAGCGAGGCCGCTTTTGAGGGTTCCCTCAATATTATCAGGCAAAATCGCGAATTTAACATAGTGGCGCCCCAAACTATGAATTGGTGTTGGGACGGCAAGACGTTGTAAAATGCACGATGCAAGGCGCAGTTCACTGCGATGTCTTCGAACACGTATGTGACCATAATGATGCATCAAGTTGAATCGTGACTTGTCAGAAAACACTACCTGTTGTCAATCAGCACGCCAATGTCTGAGTTCGAGAGACACAATTGCAGCCGAAGGCGTTTGTGTTTGAGGGTCAAAGAAATGCGCAGCAATGGGCTGCTAGCGACCACTCCTCTGTTAAGCAGACATCTAACTGCGCTGGAGGACAAAGCCTGACCTGTGACAAAGAATATCTAACGAGAAGAAGTTAAGGCTCGGCAAGACGTAACTAGCGCCGCCATATGTTCAGAGCAAAAATGCAGTGCACAGAAGCCAACATACAGGCTGATGCCGGAGCAGACTGCGTATGCGTATTTCTGTTGACTTCAATTCTTTGGGTAAAGAACAGTTCGCCAAGCTACTCACAGCACGTGATTGTTACCTTCTCGGTAGCATAATCACTTCGCAAATCGGATATGTTAGTTTTGTTACGCCAATCGGGTTAGTTAAAGCTTTTTTTGTTCTTCAGTTTTTCAGAAACATTTTCAATAATGCCAAATACTAGGGAATGTCTGAATTTTGTACTGATCCTTAGGCCTAACTATATTATTTGCTGAAATTTAATTTAAATAGTAAAACTAATGTTATTGCATATTTTTCTCACCAAAATAAGGGATGGGCCGGATATCAGAAAACAACAACAACAACAAAAAACTGCTCTAAGCAAATAGTCATCAGATCGAAGGAAACCATAGTGGATCAAAGAAAAGCTTCACTGCCGTAGTCTCCTAACGTGATTTGCTTCTGAATGTTAACTTTCCCGCAGAGCATATCATTTGTTAAGATGTGGTGGCGCTGTTGCCGCCTGTTTTACGTTATCTCTATGAGAGTTGACCTTTTTTAAGCGTTAGATATTATTTGCCGGTGACAGCGCTTCACTGCTGTGGTAAGATTGCGGATACCGTTGTGCGATCAGTCACTGCCATGCGGTATAGGTGTCTGTCATTCCGTGCAGTCGTGCGATTTTGCGGTCCATTTCCCGGATTACTGTGCGTCCGAGCCTCATTTGTCCACTGACGTCACGTTCGCATTACTGTATTGTCATTTCGTCCCGTGCGAGCGGCAACTTTTCTCGGTAGGAAAATCCAACATCGCTCATCCCAACAATCCTTCCTCGCTCAAATTCCGTCAGGTGTTCATAATGCGGCCTTCTTAGGCGACGGGGCATAGTGAGACATATGAATCACCCTTCCGACTCAATGCCAGCTCTTCACTGATCGCAACATCTCGTTTGGGCTAGCTATGTAACAAAGACCGGGCAGTTTAAAGGGTGCTGCTCCAAAACAGCATGCACACTTTCACTGACATTTTAATCATTTGCCTGTCCCAACCTGTTGTACAAATCCTTTAAGCTTCAAGCTAGTATCTATAGTTCTTCATGGTGTTGCAATTTTCACAAACAGTAACGTATATGCATCGAATATTTAATGTGCTGTGTGGCGTATACCCTAATTTAACCTTCCTTTTGAGTTCCTGGTATTCTTACGCAAATTTGGTTTATTCTCGTTAACCGTTTTTCTACCTCAACGCCACATATTTCATCTCGATGAACTTAACTTTGGCAACATCTACCGGCAGGTCAACATGCTACTACGTAATAAGTCTCAAGAGATATGAGCTCGGGCGTTCAATGTTCTGTGTGCATACTTTTTTCGACTGCGATATACTGAAGAGGAGCGCAGACTGCTATTTTGTTTTCAGTTGAGCTAACGTTTGTTGAATCGTCTGCGAGTTGCATTTATTGGTGGAAACAAAGGACACTATTTATGTGAAGCGAAAGACTTATCTCACCCGCGTATAATTTGATGGAAAAGCATGAAGGGATGCATGCTTAGCGTAACCAGAAGATATAAGAAAAGGAACTTATGGATAAGGAAAATGACAAGAGTGGAAGACTTCATGATTAGAGTAAAATCCCTGAAATGGCAATGGGCTTGACATATTGCTAGAAGGATGGACCACCGGTGGAGAACCGCGAAATTTTAGACTGGATTCCAAGAGGCAGGAAAATGTTCAGAAGAAGACCACATGGGAGGTGGGTGGATGAAATTCGAAAGTATGCGGGAGTGACATGGAGACTGGCTCCAGACACACCGTTGTGGAAGAAACTTCGGGAGTCCTTCATCCAGCAGTGGACTGATGATTGATGACGATATATAAATATATAAGCAAAACAACATGAAGGTCATAGCTTAATGCTATTTTTGCTGTTTCTATGATGGAGGCACAATCAAACTATGTGTTTTTACAGCTTTTCGCAACTATTTTGGGAGTTCGGACTTTTAGTATCACATCAAGCTGACCAGGTGAAGCTGGCAGTCGCGTCTTGAAGCCACAGTAATGATCGAATCGCCCCCAAAGAATCTTCAACAATGTGAATGACATATTTATCCAAGGAAAAACTGCGGGTCCCATTCTAGACCGCGGTTTTTCTTTAGTTGGACGGACAACACAATTGTGCCTTCCTTTCTTAATGCAAACAACTAGCATCCCTAAACGTTTTGAGGAAGAAATTCGAACTGTAAGTGTACCAGAAACTGGTGTAAAACCAATTCCAACTTTAAGCAGATTACAAGCAGTGATTTTTGCACCTATAACGAAGTAAATTTCTCCGTCATTTTTATCTGCGCCAGGATTCGAACCCGGTCCCCTCATTCCGGAATAAGTCACTCTACCAATTGAGCTACGCGGACGTTTTATTCTGATTCCTATCTGCCTTTATGTCGTGTGCGTCCTTCGGGTAGGTACGTCACATCTCCTGGTACGTTACATCATCTCCCCCTTATTTATTTTTTTTTTTTTCGAAGTGCTGGAGAAAGGATTCTCTTATTTTTCCTATCTCGCGGTGTGGAAATAACATCACACCATTGCGAGATTTGGAACGGTCGGGTCATCCGGATAGTTCGGGCGCCATTATAACGAAGTAAAATTTCTCCGTCATTTTTATCCGCGCCAGGATTCGAACCCGGTCCCCTCATTCCGGAATAAGTCACTCTACCAATTGAGCAACGCGGACGTTTTATTCTGATTCCTATCTGCCTTTATGTCGTGTGCGTCCTTCGGGCAGGTACGTCACATCTCCTGGTACGTTACACACCCTCTCTTGAGCTGCTCCCTAGTTACGCTTCTGACGCCGTTAGCGTAGTGTGGGTCAGATGCCGAAAATCAAGTGCAGACTTTCTGTGATTTATTGCATAGGACAGAAGCGCCTGGTGTTCAAGGGCTCGCTGGCTCCTGTCAGCGAGTGTCTGGTTAAATATCATTTACTAAGCGGACACGTAGAGACTAATTACCCAGCTCACGTGATTTCCTTTAGGATTTGGCCAAATGACAATAGCTTAATTGCTGCGTCTTACATTTCCACAGAGGCCATACTTCCTCAGAAAATGACATTTCTTATGTCACATTTTGGATTGTAAAACCTTCATTTATCCAACGCCTTCGGCAGTCACTGTTTCTCGCAGGGATTTATTTGTGTGGGCTTTTTCCACTTATAATTTTTTGTTTATTTTAAAGCATCTTGAAATGGGTATAACACTGTTGGATGTTACCGTGAAAATCTTAATACGCGAATTCAAACATCGTAGTCCTGAATCTATCCATCAGGCATTAGCAAACTGCTTTACCAATCTTTATACATACAGGAGACAGAGATAAAAAAACTGAACTTTCTAAATGGGAGAAAAATCAGAACGTGCTGCGAGAATGTGTGAATATAGTGCAGCATGAGCAAGATGAAACTGTTCACTGTAATTTATTTATGTAAATATCAAACTGCAGCACACCACTACGTTCACATTATAAAATTACTGAATTCAAAACACAATAAAATGCTTTAAAAGACATTTCTTCAAACACCTGTTGTTTTTGTTTTGTTGTTAGAACATCAGCTCAAGTTTCCTCTTCAAGCAAGCCTTGCTGTCTTCCCAGAACGTTATACAACCATATTTGTCTTTTGTTGACTCTGCAGTTTGCAGCCCGATAGCACTGATTGCTTAATTTTTCTTTCTGCAGATATCTTTTCATTCCGATTTTTTAATATTGCCACTCTTTCTTTTTTACGCTTTCCAACCGTAGGTTGAAGATGCGTATATGTTCCAGGTTTGTCCGTCCGTCTGTCCGCACGATAACTCATGTGAAAATGGTTCGATTTCGACGAAATTTTACTATGTAGTAGGGGACCAACTGGGGACGCACCCTATTGAAAATGGGCGAAATGGGGTCAAAGGTCAGTGCATAAAAGTGGTATCCATTCCATTGCCTTTATGCGTCATAACATGCGTAGATATGGTTCGATTTCGATGAAATTCTAGTATGTGGTAGGGAACCACCTGGGCACGAAATCTGTTGAAAATGGGTGAAATGGGGTCAAATGTCAGGCAGGACATAAGAGTGGGATTTGTTCCATTGCCCTTATGCGTCATAACTAGCGTAAAAACGGTTCGATTTCGATGAAATTTTAGTACGTGGTAGGGAGCCACTGGGGACGAACCCTATTGAAAATGGGAGAAATGGAGTCAAAGGTCAGGACACTGGAGTGGGATCCATTCCATTGTCCTTGTGCATCATAACTTACTTAAAAATGTTTCGATTGCGACAAAACGTTATCATGTTGTTCCGGAGGTATAGTGAACCGGTTTTATTGAATATCAACGAAATGGGGTCAAAGGTCATTACACAAAAGCAAGATTTTTTCCACAGCCATTATTCTGATAACTTGCGTAAAACTGCTTCTATTGCGACAAAACTTTAGTATTTTATTCTTGAGGTACAGTGAACCGGTTCTGTTGAATATCATCGAAATGGGGTCAAACGTCAAGACACAGGAGCGAGATTTATTCCACAGCCATTATCCTCATAACTTGAGTAATAATTTCTGGTATGTTGGAAAGCGTATCATAATCACTGCTTTGCATGATTTTACTAACTATAATGCATTAGCTTTATTTACTTTCCGCTAAGCTAATTATTATGAATGATTCTCTTCCTTATTTTTCTTTTTTTCTTTCGAAGTGCTGCTCATATTTTTCCTATCTCGCGGTGTGGAAATAACATCACACCATTGCGAGATTTTGAACGGTCGGATCATCCGGATAGTTCGGGCGCCATTATAACGAAGTGAATTTCTCCGTCATTTTTGGTCTACGCCGGGATTCGAACCCGGGTCCACTCATTCCGGAATAAGTTGCTCTACCAGTTGAGCTACGCGGACATTTATTCTGATTCCTATCTGCCTTTATGTCGTGTGCGTCCTTCTGGCAGGTACGTCACATCTCCTGGTACGTTACATAACTTGTTTTTTATTCCCTCAGATGACAATAATTTATGTGAAAGAACTTTCAACCTGAAGATCATGAATGCAAGATATCAAAGCTTTCATTATTTTATATAAGTGGTGAAACTCTGAGAATATGAACACTTTGAACACCATGCATCAATTCTTGAAAATTTCCAATTCGTTACTTCCGGTTTCGGAAATTTTCTGGTGCCTTATCAGGTTTAAATGAAAACATTATAGAGGAGAAGTAACATTTAACAACAACACAGAGTGAGAAAATCCAAAATGGACAACAAAAATCCTGGGAGAAAAAAATTACGATTATGGGAGAAATCTTCGCTCCGTCCAACGTCCGTTTTCGGAAATCACCCCCCCCTCTCTTATTTTTAAGCTCAAATACAAATGTTTATGGAATGAAATTACATTGAACAACAATAATGGGCAAAACGAACATCGCGAGGGAGAAAAACAAAGCAGCTTACGGGGAAAATCTTCACTTGGTGTAATTTCTGGTTTCGAAAACACGTAATTCCGTCTTCAAACGGAAAACTAACCCCCAACTACCACAAATCCCCCCCCCCGATTTCTGTTGTGTTGTGCATCGATCTCAAGAATTAACCTAAAACGATAACGGAAAACGCAGAATTATTCGAATCCACGGAAGTATCTCCTTCCTGAAAATAACGGGTGAAATCTTCATGCGATCTCAACTTTCATTTTTAGAAATTGTTGGCTACAGCTACATGCTTAAATACAAACATTTATGCAATAAAATGATATTTAACAACCATACTGGACATAGGCACCATCGCGTGGAAAACGAAATGACGATTACGGGAAAAACCATCACTTTGTATAACTTACATTTTTGAAAATTTTGAACGACGAAATACCGTTCTCAGATGGAAAACACCCCCACCAAATCCCCAAAATAGTTTTGTATTGATCTCGAGAATGACACATATGATGACGAAAAAAGCGGAATTCCGCGAATCCGCGGAAGAATCTCATGTATGTTTATAGCAAGTCAATTAGCAGAAGAACATTAGGAGACATATTCGGCGATATAATAAATGTACGGGATCTGAAAAATAACTGAACCTAGGTTAAAAAATTTAGTGTGAAAACAGTTCTACGGATTGAACAGGAAAATGTCAAGTTATAACCAATGAAGTAATTCTTAGAAAAGTGAGACAGTTTGGGGAATAATGCCAAACTCAAGAATTCAGCTACAGTACTGGTTATCTTTAAAGATTCAAAAATCAGCACGGAATATCAATGAGAATATTCCACGGTGAAACAGCCGAAACCTCTGACAGTTTAGTAAATGAGGCAAGAAAACCAAATGTTAGACATGATACTTGGCTATCAAAACAACATGAAAGAATCTGGTTTGTTCTATAGCATGATACGCGATAAATCGATATTAAAAAAAACTGAGAAAGGTTGCAAAAAGGGGAATATAACAACAGTTCATTGTGTAAATGCCGATGGTACTAACAAATGAAGTATTGATGTAATAGGAAAATGTGAAAAAAGCACGTTCCACGAAATTTCGTCATGAACTTGATTTAATCACTGTGCTTTCAATCCCTACGTTCTCAGAATTAGAGATCCGATACATACGAACGCATGATTGTCCTATTTCTTCCTTATACTTCCAATCAATTAATTTTACTTTTTTTTATATATGAGCCTCTTTAAACAGCCACATTCGCTTACCGCCAATTTAGCACGATGGACGAAACATGACGGTTTAAACGAGGTTCTAATGCATTTCAAAAACAAAAGGCAAAAATCCTAAAAGATTTTTAAAAAATCCGGACCATTTCGTAAGAGTTCGGCAGAATATACATGGGAAACGGAAAAGAAAAAAAAAGGTTAAAACTATGCGAAGAATTCACTTCTGTCGTTGTGCCTCTAGAATGACTGAAAAAGAACATTGCAAATAAATTAAAAAAGAAAAAAAAAGTGCAATTTCACTTCCGCACTCCAAAACTGAAAGGAACTAGCATGAAAAATCTCTGTTGCTTAGAAGTTATCTCAGATGTTTTAGGCATTCGTGCAATATTTTGTGAATTTCTAAGTTTATGCGTTGTTTTTCTCAAGAGATCTGATCACAACACTAGACGCTTCAATGTCAACTTTCTTTTTGTCATGTTTCCAAATTGTTTAGGTTTTACATTTTGTGCGACGTTGCATTTTTAATATGCAACTTTCTATGGAATACATTTATTGCACATAAGACGTTTGCATTTGCAAACTAATGTAATACCTACTTTGAACGTTCTTTTCACTTAGCGACTTAATGAAATATAACCGAACGAGAACTGACATTTACCTAACAATCGTAAAGATGGCTGTCTGAATTTCTAAGAATTCAAGTATTTTACGTTTTTTTTTTCGTTAAATATGAATATAATTTTCTGGCGACCTAACAGATGATGAAACATCGTTACTTTATGTACGGTTCAAAATAATCAGCTGCCAAAAAGAAATGAAGACTAGAAATGCGCCACTTTTGATTTCAGTGTCAGGCTTTCTGAAAAACCAGAGATTTTTCGCGAACGAGGAGCACTAAGATAAAGCAATGGATATCTATTTAAATAAAGCCCCTTTTTTTCTTTTTTCTTCATTTTTTTTATTCACAAAACCGTTATCTTGATATTAAATTAAAACAAAACTGATTCCAAGGGCATGCCTCTTATTAAAAACAATTCTTTTGAAGAATGAAATCAACAATTTTAATAAATCCAAATAAAATAAAACACTCTGCCATTTTCAGAAGTTCGACGGGAAAGGATTTTAATATCGAAATTCCGTTACTACCGAGATATCTGAATACCCCCTTCCCCAACCGAACAGTGAAGAAAACAAGAAAGGACAAAGAAATAAAAAGTTTCGGCAGATATCAAGGAAATGAAAAAGGCATGCCATGCGACTAAATTGAAATACACATATTACAACAAATGCACGTTTCAATATTACGACTTAGAAAACACAAAGAAAGAAAAAAGTCGGCGGGGAGAAAACAAAACCTGCATTCGGTATACGGTTTTATGAGCCCTTTTTATGTACATTCATTGAGCAAATACTGAAACCACAAGCTAAACGCCGTAACTGGTTAGAATGCTACGACCGCGTGCTGAAAGTTCTGACGGCAAAGTTGAAGCGAAAACTTCGTCGGTGTAACTTAATTGGGAAAGCATAGGGCTGCGGAGCAGAACGATGCGGGGATCAATATCCGCCACAGGCAAATGGCTTTTACGCTATATTGGCACCCGAACGTAAAATGAATCACCTGGCCGTTGGGTTCTTCGAAAAATGTGTATGTGCGTTCCACACATCGTTAGAAATTAGCTAGAATTCCTCCTCCTGCAGTGAGCTCTCCTTTAAACGTGGTTTCCAGGTGCCACGATGACCAAAATGTCATGCGATATGCCATCCTCAATAGCCGAACTCGCAACAGAACTTCAAAATCTCATAGTCCGACAGACGATTGAAATTTAACAGTTCGTCAAACCTCGTGTATTCTAGCAAATCGCTCCTATTACCAGAAATTGTCTGTCGTATGGATAAGGAAAAGTAAGAACATAATTTTTTTCGCTAATGAGCAAAAGGAATAGCAGAAATGTTTTAAAAAATTCAGAATTTCCGGTTAAGGCTCTACGAGACCCGCCATCTTGTATTGTGCCTTCTCTTGTTACCCAACGGGCAAGCGTATTTCACAAATTGCTCGGGCAATTTTGCATATTTTGGAACACCGTTTGTGGCCAACGCATGATATATGATAAATAAAGAGTTCCCTGGTTTCAGATTTTCATTTTGGACTCTTCAAGTATTTTTATTAATCAATAAAACTATGAAAGACGCCTAGGTACGACTTTCGCTGCAGATAAAAAATGGAGGGAAAGGTCAATAAAAATTCTGAAACCAGGGAACTCTTTATTTATCATATATCTTGCGTCAGCCACAAACGGTGTTCCAAAATGTGCAAAATTGCCCGAGCAATTTGTGAAATGCGCTTGCCTGTTGGTTAACAAGAGAAGGCAGCAATACAAGATGGCGGGTCTCGTATAGCCTTAATACATCCAAAAACGCCAATTTACCATTAATATACAAAAGAAATTGCGGAAAACTTTCTGATAATCCAGAATTTTCCTAGCGTACGAGAAATCTGTGAAATTCAGGAGGGGTTTCCGTCATTTCACGGAAAAGGTTGTGTCAGAAATACATGGTCGTATCAGAGTAATATGACCACCCTTGCAATCACTGTGTACCCGCCCAGGCACGTCACAGAATACACGTGACAAGATCGACCACCCGGAGATATAAGCGACCGGACAGGATAGATGAGCCACAGTGCATCACGTGAACAAAATGGGAAGCGGTAGTGATTTGATGGACGCTCAAAAAGGAATGATCATCAACTATCGCGCCGTGGGTGGAAGCATCTCAGAAACAGCAGATTTCGTGGGCTGTTCGTGTGGTACTGTAGTAAGGGTGTACCACGAATGAACCGCTGGCACACCGAGTACCTCCCGGCGACATAACTGTGGAGCCCAAAGGCCTTTGACCCCAGAGGAGAACGTCACTTCCGTCGACTGGTAAAGAGCAATCAACGCGCAACAGTGCAGCAATTGTCCACGAAATTAAACGCTGGGGAACCCGGGTACGTGTCCCCGATAACCATAAAGCGAATTCTGTTGCGCATGGGTCTACGGAATCGAAGCTGCGTCAAAGCGCCCATGTTAACCCAGGTCCTTCGGCAACGTTGCCTGCAGTTCGCATAGGACTACCGTCTTTGGACAGTGGAAGAGTGGGAAAAGGTTGCCTTCTCCGACGAATCGAGGTTTCTACTCAACAGAAGTGACGGGAGGTGGCGAATACGGCGTCAGACACACGAGAACCAACACCCGGACCCGCTTGTCGGTCAAGTACAGGCCGGCGGTGGCATTGTGCATGTCTGGGGGATGTGTTCCTGGTATGACCTGGGACCACTAGATGGGTCCCTGAACGCCAATGGCTACCTGTCCATCCTCGCTGACCACACGCATCCCTTCATGTTGGACGTTTACCCTGGTGGTGATGGTGTCTACCAACAGAACAATTCGCCGTGCCACGTCATTAAGCGGGTGTGTGGCTGGTTCCAGGAACACGGTAGCCATATCTCCGTTTTCCCTTGGCCGGTGAAATCGCCCACCCTCAACAATCTCACAGAGCACTTGTGGGACTATTTGGATCGACAGGTTTGACGTGCCGACCCACAACCACGTCATCTCTGGGACCTCGGTGCTCTGCTGCAGTCTGAATGGACACGTGTGCTTCGGGCAACCTTCCAGAGCCTCATTGCGTCCATGCCACGCCGTCACGCAGCTCTCGTCCCGGCCGAGGGTCATTATAACTATTATTAAGTAGGTGGTCATATTATTCTGATACGACTGTGTATACTTCATTAATACACGACAGAGATCTCGGAAAATGTCTAATGAATTTCAGATTTTTTTACAGTGTGTGTTGCAAAAGACACGTCAAGAACTGATGCAGTCTTTGGATAGATTTTGACAAATTCAAAAAGATGTTCAGTGAAGTTTTTTAATGATTTGCATTTTAATAATGTCTCTCCTTAAAAGAAAGAAACGAAATTATCCTTACAGTGTCCCCATGCGTGCATCGTCGTTGGGACTGATTGATTGAAAGCTCTTAATAAAGCGAATTACTGCTATGAAACAAACATCATTATTGCTGTTCTCTTGGCGATCCTTATAAGAACTCAGATAAATTCCTAACAGAAAGGCATTAAAAGTTCAGAGGGTGCCTAGCTCCTCTAAGTAATTATAGACTTAGGTGGAAGCATTCGAAAACTCATACTATGGATCGATACTCCGCTAGTTTACTACTTAACTCCGACCTCGCAAGGGAAAGAATCGCCCAACTTTATGCCGCCATTTTTCTTCCCGCCAGATTCCTCTTCAGAGATGATTTTTTTCATCTTCGCATGAATTCCCTCGTACAAACAAAGAATAATTGGACGTATAGGAGTGCGCAGGGTGCTAGAGGCGGTCTATTTTTCACAAATCCTTCTGAAGAAAGCTGATTTCTGCAAACACAGAAACCTAATCACAGGGCATGGATGGAATATGCTTACACAGACTTCAGTTACTGGCTGATGTACTCCATCCCACAATTAAGCAGCTTCTAGTGTAAATTAATGTGTCTCAAAGTTAAGACACTTTGGGGGGGGGGGGGTTAACGACCACCGTGAGCAACTCAATGGGATATAAGCAGACGCCCGTTTTTAATTTAATTTGGAGGCACTGACTCTAGGAAAGGAGACAACATCCATGCCTCATCTGGATTCGAACCCTGACTCATCTCAGACGAATGATCAGTAGCCATCGCTTAGACCACTGCGCCATCGAAGCGGCGCTTAGACATTCTGAGACATTTGAGAGAGGCATATTGGTTCCACTTATGTGTTAACCTAACCAGGGCCGGATTAAGGCCTTAGTGGGCCCCTAGGCTAAGACATCTGCGCAGATTTGAATGAGGCGCCAAAGAATTTATGGGGAATCATTATGAAGTCCGTTAAAGTACGAAACTTCAGCAATATGCCATTATATACGGGATTACACCAGTATACAATAAAAATTTGTAGTTGTGATTCCGTCTATTGGTGTAAATTATGACAAGGTGAAATAATATTCGAAAACTTAAAAATTTCATCGTTCTGGGTGGGAATCGAATCCACGTCTCCCGGTTGGTTAGCATACTCAGGCGCAAACCGGGAAACATAGATTCGATTCCAGCTCCAGGACGATGAAATTTTCAATTTTTCGAATATTATTTCACCTTGTCATAATTTACACCAATAGACGGAATCACAACTTCAAATTTGTTAGGTATTTTTCATTATTCTCATACGAACATGCGTTAAAAGCTTAAGATTCCTAGATTTTGCCAAGGATTTTCTAATGGTTTAGCATTGTACACTTTTCTTAATGCATCTTTTTTGTTATCAATGTGAAGCCACAGGGGACTTCACCGTTAATGGTACCAACCAAGTGCAAATTGGGAGATGTGGTTGGATGGTAGCAAAAAGCTTAGCCTCTGTCTCGCCGACCTAGCTGTACACAGCGACATGAAACCTTAACCTTTGGTGAGTCACTGTCTTGAAATCTTTTCGTCTTTCAGCCTCTGTTTTAGACCAAGTGGAAATCATACGAGACAAAAATGAAACTATTTCATAAACTTCTATCGTTACCTATCTATCTATTATTCGCCCAGACATGCCTCATGGGCCCTTGGTGAGCCCTAAGGCTATATATAGCCCCTACAGATCCCCCTTTAATCCAGCCCTGCACCTAACCACAGAAAAATAGCAAATTTACTTTCTTAAGATTCCATACTAATACGCCACATTATGAACGACTGTTTAGCACACATATTGATCTATGTTAACTTTTTTTACATTATTTTTCTATGTATTTTTCGTTTTTCGAATTATGCGAAGTACACGAACATTTCTACGTATGGAACAGGAAGAATATGTGCATTGTCTATTTTGATGATTAAAACATTGTCTAACCATTCTAGATTAGTAAGCTTATGCTTTCATTGTGGATCACGTTACAAAGGCAATGGCGTTTCATAAGTCTCTTGCTGTCTTAGTACTTATTGGCAAATAGGGTAGCACTTGTTTCACCCTGCCATGTTGAAGCAATGATCTTGGAGAAGTGCATTTCTAACAGAGCCAGTGACGTAATGATAAAAACTGGTGATTTTTGTAACTGGCCAGTGGATAATCAAAATCTAGTGGCCACCCTGCTTAGGGCTATTTCGTGCTGTATACGCATAATATAGGTGCACTGTAACTTTTATACATTTAGACAGATACATTATTTAGATATATAATGGTTTAGTAGTTAGAAGAGCACATTAGTACCCAGTGTATAATTAAATACACAAATATAATTTAAAAATCCTTAGCATGTTTACCAGGGATGAGAAAATTCCGCGATTTTCGGAATTTTGAATTTTTGTGATCAAGCTGCGTCCTCACCCCTTTTCCATCACGTTTGCTTCCTGATTATATTCTTAATTTTTTTATATTTTTCTGACCATGTTCCTCATTTTTAATATATTCGGGAATATTATAAAAAAGCGTGACTTCGTATTTTTTAAGAATTCTTTCTAATGAAGTGCATGCTTTCCTGTCTTCAAAACCAATCAGTACAGCAATCATTTTGCACCCTTCCCCATTTTTAAAGCGAAATTATATTTCATTATAGGCACTTCATGAGTCCGTGATGGAATATGAGCCATTTCCGTGATCCGTAAAATTGTTTTCATGGCAGAGTGAACAATGCAATACCGATACATAAATGGGAAACGAATTTCCCCGAAGAAATAATTCTTCGCAAATACATGGAAGGCGATGCAAATGTAATTATTGGCACAGATGTGCCGTATTTTCACTGTTGTCCATGTAGCCACTCGAACGAATTAGATTCCCGCTCCGGGGCAATGTAATTTTCAAGTTTTCTTGTAGAGCGGCTACATGGACAACAGTGAAAATACGGCACATCGGTTCCAAAGATTACATCACTACAGTACAGATTTTTTTTTCATTTCATTTATTTCGTTTGTTACAATATGCAGTTGACATTCTTATGTAAAGCAAATTAATACAGCAACAACCAGGAGATAAGATTGAAAAGACCTCCACGAGGACTGACGAGTCCTCTCATCCTGACGACATAACACATGAAAAACATCCAAGAACAAAGCCAGTCAGACACATCGTAAAACCCATTTAGGAGATGAAAATGATAATACACTGTGTGCAAAAATTAAGGACGAAGAGGAGAAACTAGCATAACAGCGGAACGAGCAGGCTAAAACGGACCGAAAGACCACTCAGGAGATAGACTAAGGTCCGGTACGGTAAGGCATGCGCATATATGCAGCATGACGTAGGGGGGAGTGTCGGAAGGGTATAAAGCACACGGGCGGTGTACGCTCAGCAATTCGGTGAAAACTATTGCACGGTGTACATCGGTATGAACGACGTCGAGTTGCTGCTACCGTGTGCTATGGCCAACAGACAATCCAGTAGACGACATCTGGATGACTTTACCCGAGGTCGCGTCATTGGGAAGTTGGAAGAAGGTCAAAGTGTGACTAGTGTGGCTGAGGAGTTCGGGATCGCTCACAGGATCGTTTCACGAGCTTGGAGAGCATTTCAAACGACAGGAACAGCTGTCCGAGAGTTTAGCAGTGGTCGTCCACGAGCAACCACGGCGGCGGACGATCAGTATATTGTCCTACAGGCGAGAAGAGACAGACGGCAGACAGCGGGAGAAATCGCAAGGCACATGCAACAGACAACTGGACGTCCGTTATCGCGTTTTACAGTAGCCAGGAGGCTGCACAAAGGTGGTCTATTTGCACGACGACCAGTACGGTGTGTACCATTAACGCTTGCTCATCGGAGACTGCGGTTTCTGTGGTGCCAGGGACACAAGAACTGGACACATCAGCAATGGGGTCGAGTTCTCTTTACGGATGAGAGCCGATTTAGCCTGACGAGCGATTCTGGATGTATACACATCTGGAGAGAGCAGGGAACACGCAATCACACCTCCGACATCATCAAAAGGGACCGCTTTGGAGGTGGCAGAGTTCTCGTTTGGGGCGGTATCATGCGTGTAGCCGTACTGACCTCCACATCTTCCAAGGAGGTTCAGTCACTGGTGTCCGCCATTGTACCTAGGTTCTCCTGCCTCCCGTGCGTCTGTTTAGAGGTGCGGTGGGTCCTGAGTTCCTCTTAATGGACGACAACGCTACACCTCATCTTACAGTGGCTGTCCCAGAGCTGTTGGAGAGTGAAGATATTCAACACATGGATTGTCCCGCAAGGTCCCCGGACCTAAATCCAATCGAACATGTGTGGGACCTTCTCGGGAGACGCTTGGCAGCACGTCACCAGCCGCCAGCAACGATTCCGCAGCTGCGACTGGCGCTACAAGAGGAATGGGCCGCGATGCCTCAACAGCTCCTTCACAACCTCGTCCTCAGCATCGACAGACGTTGTATATCCTGCAACGCAGTCAGGGGTGATCACATCCCCTACTGAAGACTGGATTTTTCTTGGCAGCCGCCTGTCACATGGACGTTTCTGTCTTCTGTCCAGTTGTGCTCGAACTTAACTTTCAATAAAGTGCCTTTGTATACTTTGGATTCCTTGTTTGGACGGTTTTGCTCACTTGTCCCATATTCTTACATCTTGGGGATCTTATGGTATGATTTGAGTCGATGTGGAGCACTTCTGCACCACGTTACATTCGAAAAACCGTCTCGTCCTTAATTTTTGCACGCTAGTGTATGATTGAGGTTTTAATGACTACCGTGAGCAATTCAGTAGGCCATAAGCAGTCTCCAGTCCGTAATTTAAGGTCACTGGTTCCAGGAAAGGGAGAGATCCATGGCCGTAAGACAAACACAGCATCCATGCCTCACAAAGATTCGAACCCGAACATAACTCGTACGAATGATCATAAGCCAGCGCTTAGACCACTGTGCCACCGATATTTCATTTCATTTAAAACGAGTTTTACTATTCCTTAGTAACTTTTTTTCCCTTATTAGGGACAAAGAAAGATTTCTGTATTTTGCAAAGCGAAATTATTCTCAAACGCTACTGCGGTCATATTGCGCAGAGGAAACGACACTACAGGGAACGACAGACGGCGAAGAAAAGTTGAAATTCTGATTTTGAATTTTCTTTGGGGTTTTTTTTGTTTTTTTTCTTTTTTTGTAAGACACAGGAAAGATGCTTTTTCGGAACCTAAAACTACGTAACGTGTATTCCGCTCTAATGGCCAGCTTAACAAAGAGACCGTCCAGGCATACTACATACGCTACCTTCGTTCAGACCGACGGCGAGCAGGAAGTCGGCTTGCCACGTCAGAATTACATCAAGCCCTGCGTGCACTAGCCTTTGAGCCCCAACTTCAGCTGGAAAAACATAGCCTTCCCCTTTCTTCAAGACTAAATCAATACAAAGATCGCACCCATTTATTTAGTTTGGAGATGACTGTTTCCCCCTCCCCACGTGTATTACAGAAAATGCGTTTGCTAATTAATACGAGAGTTTAAAAAATGCAAGTAAATTTTAAGTTAATAATGAAAAAATAAACCGTTTGGAAAAGCAATTTTTCGAGCCTGGCGGCTAAAGCAACTCTTACTACAAGCCAGTTTGCTTTATCCAGTCGCCACGTGGCGAGTGGTGACCGCAAATTTTAATCTTTGCATTGGTGTACCCAGGATTTCTTTATGGGGATGGGCCCAAAATACTGAAGATGCAAATAAAAATTTCCGGAAGAAAATATCTCCCAAAATATTAGAAAGCGGTAAAACATCTGCGCCATATTAACCCTTTAACCGACTGGAATGAATTAACTCTAGGTTAGCAAAATTGTTTGAAATCAGCTCGAACGAATATATATATTCACTGTCTAATAAGTGGCCCGAACTCGACAAGAACGAGTGAACCTGTACATCAGAAAATGTTGCGTTTTCATTCGGTTTGTCATTCAAAATGGTCATTTAAGAAGAATGACTTTCCTTAACCCTTCCTATCATATTACCCTTTCTCCCCAAAATACTACAAAAATGACGAAAAACCTAAGAAAGGAGAGAAAAGATGTTTGAGGGGCATGTGCAAACAGGGGCATGCTGTCAGTGTCGGGGGGACTAGCCCTTTTCACTCATCCCATAGGTAATAGAGCAGAGAATAACGCACTGTAAGGGAATCAGACTATGACCTATAAGAGTAAAGACCATAAGGGAGCACTTACTACCCGAGACGGATATATAGTCGGTTCTGCTGAGATGAGATAGAGAAAGGAACAGTTTTACCGTAGCTTTCATATAACCCGGCCATTATGTAAACAGTCCTGTTTGAGGAGGGCCAAAAATTTTGGGCACTGTTTGTTTCAGATATATCGGCCGGCTTAAAGGGTTAAAGTGCGTTTCGAATTATTCGGGAAATATGTATTTAAAACATATACAAACATATATATATATAAATAAACAGCCAATAACATAGAACAGCAGATCAAGTGATACCTTATCGGGAGGGCACGAGCAGGCCCTTCCCACTGAGTGCGCTACTGAACAGAGCAGCCGTATTTTTTTTTTTTTTGTTCCTTTTTATTTTTATTTTACGACGAACATCGCCATCTAATGCTAGAAGGATTCGGCTTTTCCTATATTAGAGCTACTGGTTTCAGAAAAGGAATAGGAACTTGGACGTAAGTAGGAACAAATCGTCCGTGTTTCGAACCCAGGCGCAGCAGGACGTGGAATAAGAAGCAGGCGCACTAGGTAACTCACTGTCGAATAGACTTACTCATTTAATCCCACCAGTTGTCTTCAGTTCCCAACAGAAGCATATATAACTTCCAATAAGTTGACAACGTTGAGAACCCTACAGTGCCGCCTCGGTGACCGGGTGGTCTGAGGCGCTGACCTCTGGCAATTCGTCAATGGGTGGTGCGCGCGCTTCATGGCGCATCCCCGACCCAGAGTCCCATTAGCTGCGCATAGCATAATAGTCGTTACTCCCCCCAAATAAAACTAAACTCTTTCAGAGCAGAGGACATCTATTGCCCAATACAATTGTATATTTTTAAAAAATTAAAGAATGCGATAAAAACTGCGTTAAGAGGGGAAGCTCATGACTTGTTCTCGAAACGTTAGAATATGGACCTAAATAAATCACGACTTAATAATTAATAACAATTCACACACAAACGTTTGACCAATAGAAGGGCAGACAGAAATGAGTTAGGCGAGACTGAAGGCGGGTAGCAATTACGTTGAACTGAAACACCACGTGAACGATTTTTCGATTCTTCAACCCCATCGAAAAACAAGAAACAAAGAACAACAACAACAACAACAACAACAAAAAAAAACACGGATTACCCAAATAAATTTAAAAAGGGGAAAACTTCGCTTAAACATGTTATAAGAATTAGCGTGAATTTCAATTGCTTAATCTGCGATCCAGGCGTATCTGGTAATCTTTCAGAAGACGGAAGCACACGTTTTCACGAATTCTAGGTATTTTTTTTTTTTTTTTTTTTGGAGGTTTAAAGACCACCGTGGGCAGCTCAATGGGCTATAAGCAGTCGCCCGACCTTAATTTAGGGTCACTGGTTCCAGGGAAGGGAGAGAGCCAGTGCCGTAAGACAAACACAACATCCATGCCTCACCGGGATTCGAACCCGGATCCCTTTCGGACGAATGATCAGAGGCCATCGCTTCGACCACTGCGCCTAGATAATCCCGTTCGTTTAGTTTGCAATTTTTGTTTGTTTCGGTACTAAAACATTCCCGAAAGCACAGATGGCATTTCACGTGTTATATTCATGTAACTTTGTTAACAATATGTCGAGCATGTTAAACAGGGAAGCCAACATCCAATTTGTCTAGATAGTGCGTACGACCAGCGTAGGCGATAGTTAGCATACATAGTTGCGCTTCCCCCCTCCAAATTTCCGGTTAGGGGGCGTGACTCTTATGATACTGGCGGAAGATCAGAAAACTATAGCATTTCCAGAGCGAAACCCAGGAACAGTCCGATTTTTTTACAAAACATATTTTTCATGACTGGCTAAATATGGAAGCATAGCTATCGATGCAATCAAAAATGAGCGATGGAATGAGTCCACATCAGCTAAAAAGCAAATTAGTGTTACTTTCACCAATTTCATCACAACTGCGCTCTTCCCCTCTGTGGGGGTGCAGCTATGGATAATAACCGTCTCCTACGGTAGCTGGTGGTTTTACAGGTGTATGTATGAATGCAAGCACTCAGATGTTTGATTTTGAAATCATTTTGCACAAAACAAATTTTTGCTGCAAAATATCCTTGTAAGTTCTTTACTAATATCTTTCAGAAAATTATCTAACTCTCATATCTAATGTGTTCTTATTATATGCAATGTGAGCATAACCTACCATATAAGCAAAACAAGAATCTCACTGTGCATTGATTTATTGCTGCGTTGTGCACACAAAAGTTTCTGAATAAGAACGTTTAAAATCATCGTAGGATAATATTTACAATAAAATAGCTATTAGCTTTCACTTAACCATTTAAGCGGCAGATGTAACTGAACCAAATGGTGCCCAAAATCTTTTGCGCACCCCAAACAGAAATGTTCACATAGTTGTTGGGGTTTACAAAAGCTGCTACAAAACAATAGTTTCACCCTGTTATTTCAGCAGTACTGAACATAAACCTGTTACAGGTGATAAAAGCTTGCCTGTAGTCTTTTATTCCCTTCTCCGTGACCCCCGAAGGCATGATGGGGGAATGACTAGTGTCCCTGACTTTGACATCATGCTACTAGGTAGAAACAACTCACTGAAAAGTATTCTCCCTCCTTTCTTAGGTACATAGCCATTTTTACAGCCCATTTAGTACGTAATCAGTCAAAATGGATTGGTGCCAATCATCCCCATAAATGACTACTTTGACTAACAAAGGTAAGTGGAAAACAACATTCTCATGCGCAATTTAACTGGTACCAGTCCCATCCGGCCCACTTCTTAGCGAATATATTGGATCAAAGTTCATTTCACCGAATTTTTCCAACCCTGGGTTAATTCGTTCCAGTCGATAAAAGGGTGAAAGCACTTTTCTTCGCAACCATTAAAAATACTGCATAGCATTTTACTGCAATTAAAATGCTTCACTTCGATACGATTTAGGCAGAAATGAATAAATTTAATTGATGGGGTGGTTGTTTTTTTTTAATTAGAGGTTTAACGACCACCGTGAGCAACTTAATGGGCTATAAGTAGTCACCTGTCCCTAATTTAGGGTCACTGGTTCCAGGGAAGGGAGACAGCCAGTGCCGAAAGACAAAGACAGCATTCATGCCTCACTGGGATTCGAACCCAGACCCCTTTCGGTCAAATGCTCACGACCACCGTGAGGAACTCAATGGGCTATACGCAGTCGCCCGTCCCTAGTTTAGGGTTACTGGTTCCAGGAAAGGAGAAGAGCCAGTGCCTTAAACCAAACACACACCCATACCCCTGATCCGCGTCTCGAACCCGGGAGCACTCGGACGAACGGTCAGAGACCCAGCGCTTAAACCACTTGCCCCATTTCAATTTTGGAAAGTATCGTTCAAACAATTTTTCTCGCCGAAAACCGCTAATTCACTTTTTCGTCCATTGTTTCACATCCGTTACCTTTACGCAACAAGGAAGCTTAGCGTGATGTCATCAGAAAGATACGATGAAAGCGCACATGAGGAAATGTTTCTTCTTGTGATATTTTTAGCTGTTATGCTCATTTCCTACAGCACAAATCAGTTCAAGACACCTTTTAATAGCCATTTATTGACACATAAAGTTCTTATTTTAATGCTTTCCAGTTGCGTTATGCGAAAGTAAAAAAAGGGAGTCTGAAATGTATTTTATGTTGTTTCGGGGTTTAACGACCACCATTTGCAACTCTGAAGGCAATAAGCAAATAGCCTGGTCGAAATTTAGGGCCACTGGCTCAGGGAAGGGAAAGAGCCAGCGACTTCAGACAGACGTTCTAGATGTGCTGGGATAAGATTCCCAATTCCTCATTGGGAATCTAATCCCGACACATCTCGGACCAAAGGCCACAAGCTAGCGCTTCAGACCACTCGGCCACCTGGGCATCTCTAATATCTATGTACACATGTATACAGTATACATGCGTTTTTGCAAGCATACGTGTATACATGTAAACAGCATGTATGACGTAGAAGCCTTTTCGTACTTCTACGTTATTTTAAACACATAACCATAAGATGAAATAGTTCCTAAATTAAACCTTAACGGCCAGACGAAACATGTAAACAACAGAAGTCAAACTTACGGAAAAGATGCTTTATTCAGGATGTAGCACTTCCATAACAAATCATAACATCGCATAGCATATTGCATCAAACGCTCCACACAGCTCCACAACACAACGCTTTTCAAGCAACGCTCCCCCAGCAACACTTTAGCCGTCGTTTTTATCTCTCGTTCTTATCTTATTTCAGGCATACGTCACGTTCATTTAACCTCAATTATGTTGCCAACAGTATTCGTTTGAGAGAAAAGATATCACGTCAAGAGTGAAGTATAACTGAGAATAAACTCAAGATTTACATAGGGAAAGAAACTAAAATGGAAAGGTAATCTAGAATATACGTCACACATGTAAGAACATGCATGTATACATGGGTACGCACATACATAATTTGCGCAATGGACTGTAAAATCATAACAAATAAGAGCCGTCCCGGTGGCGCAAGCTTCTGCCCGTTCGTTCGAGTATCGGGTGGTGTGCTTGTCTTACGGCACTGTCTCTCTCCCTACAAAGGAAGTAATCTCCCGAAATTTGGATGGGAGGACTAATTAGAGATGCTTCACGGTAGTAGTTTAAAAAAAATTATAATTAACAGAAACCGGAAGTGTCACTTTATAATCAAAAATCGCTTGGTACCATACATATGGTAATGGACGTAGGTCATTTCAAAAGTTTGCAATCAATCACTCCAATCGCTGCACCAGTTGTGAATCAGACTTCAGTACACAAAGTTGTCTACGTTTGCTGGCTAATTTGTTCCCGTTCCAAAAAATTTTGCTTAGAAATGGAGAATGAAAGTGAGTGAGGTCACATCTGGCGTAGCGACCAGCGGCCCTACAATAAAATTGAAACTTAGCGAGGAAAATCTCCTACCGAAATTCATAAAGCTTTGTGTGAAGTTTGTGAGATTAGTGCAGTGGATCGAATCACAGTGTCACGCTGGGCTTCTCGTTTCCGCCAAGGTCGGGAAAGCATCAGAAACGACTCAAGAAACGGCCGGCCATCGGATGCAACGATCCTTCTGTGGTTATAGTCAACAGCATTTTGGAAGAAGATCGACGGAAAATATGTGAAGAGATAACGTTATTTTTAATACACCACAATATGAATATTCACGAAACGCATATAGCGTATGAAATCCGTTTATTTCTCTTGGCGAAACTCGGTGATTACTACACCATAAGAAATAAACTGATTTAATACACTATATGCGTTTCTTGAATATATGTGAAGAGATTGCATATGAAGCAAATATATCTACCGTTTCGGTTTGCAAAATCCTAACTGAAAAATTAAAGAAGAGAAAAGTGGCTGCCAAACGTGTTCCACATAATCTAAGTGAAAAGCAGCAGCAGTTCGCAAATGAATCGCTGAAGAATTGCTTCAGCGGTACGAGACAGAAGGCAAGCAGTTTTTGTGTGATTGGAATTTTAGCGACCACCGTGAGCAGCTCTATGAGCAATAAGCAGTCGCCCGTCCCTAATTTTGGGTCACTGGCTCCAGGGATGGGAGAGAGCCAGTGCCGTAAGACAAACACAACATCTATGCCTCACCGGGATTCGAACCCGGACCCGTTCGGACGAATGATCAGAAGCCATCGCTTAGACCACTGCGCCACTGGGGCGGCCAAGCAGTTTTCGGAGAGGATTGTTGCTATAGACGAAACCTGGATACGAGATTTTGGACCAGAACTTAAATCTTAGTCCGCTCAGTGGAAACATCCAGAATCACCTCGCCAGACAAAGATTCCACCGCCAACAATCGAAGGTTAAACTAATGATGATTATGGTCTATGACAAGGATGGAGTGTGACGTGCCTGCCCCGCAGGACGCACACGACATAAAGACAGATAGCAGCAAGAACGAACGTCTGCGCAGCTCAGTTAGTAGAGCGACTTGTTCCGGAATAAGTGGACTCGGGTTCGATCCCCGGCGTGGACCAAAATGAAGGAGAAATTTACTTTGTTATAATGGCGCCCGAACTTCCCGGATGAACCGGCCGTTCAAGATCTCGCAATGTTGTGATGTTCTTTCCAAACCGCGAGATAAGAAAAATCAGAGAATCCTTTCTTCAGCGCTTCGAAAAATAAATGTGTGGGATGTTGCATTCCACACACCAGATTGACTGGGAGTTCTCAGGTGCACGTTCTACAGAGGATGGCTGCCTGCAACGATTCATGGGCACGGCTGACCCGTGGGCCATGCCCCCGGCCCTCTTTCAGGGGGAAAGGGGAGATGTGACGTGCCTGCCCCGCAGGACGCACACGACATAAAGGCAGATAGCAGCAAGAAGGAACGTCTGCGTAGCTCAGTTGGTAGAGCGACTTGTTCCGGAATAAGTAGACTCGGGTTCGATCCCCGGCGTGGACCAAAAATGACGGAGAAATTTACTTCGTTATAGGAGTTATAGCAACAGACAGAGTTTCCGAGGGGACCACTGTACCAGCGGAATACTACAGAAGGTATCTGCAAAATGTTTTGCGCCCAAAGATTCGCCAAAGAAGGCCCGACATGCTTGCAGCCGGTGCCATCATTTATCACGACAACGCGAGGCCGCATGTTGCCCGTTGGGTAAGACACTTTCTGGAAAAGCATGGATGGGGATCACTTCCCCAAGCGCCAAACAGTCCTAATATGAGCCCATCTGACTATGACTTGTTCCCAAAACTGAATAAAACTGAAGAAGCCACTCCGCAAGAAACTATTCAGTACGATTCAGGCTGTTTTTCATGGGGTGACCCGCGTAATCCGACGCCTCAACAGTGGAGGTGTCCTGACTGGAATACAAGACGTGCTTAAACGTTGGGCCGCTGTCACAAAGAAACATGGAGATTACTTCAAAGGCATGTAAAGGTATGTTGTGAAATAAATTCATTTTTTTAAAGAAATTACCCATAGTGTGCAAAACTTTTGAAATGACCCTCGTATATCAGTGTACCGCGCCGGTGGTAGTGTGGGTCAGAGGTGCTGGTTTCTGGCTGGTTTCTCGTGTTCGAGTCTAGGATGTGACATGGCTGTTGAGTTTGTCACCAGATATAGATATCACAGCCTCTCCTTGACAAATGTCAACCCCGCCTTCTCGTGGTGCATCCTGTTCCCACTAAAGGGGCTCTGACGACCGCAAATAGCGGTATAACTATACCATCGGGATCAGAGGAAATGCTATCCCACACTCACCAACCCGCTTGGCCAGCGTGGTGAGTTATGGCCAAACACCTCCAAAATGACTCTACAACTTAAATCTTGGCCCTCAGTCTCCGGCAGCTGGAATGTACCTGGCCAAGGCAGCGGCCAGTGCGACATGAAGGCAGAGGGTGCTAAGAATCCCCGGAGGACCGGACTAGGCTGCCATTTGATGCTGACCTTGGCTACCTATAACGGACGCTCCCTATCTTCTGATTCAAGGCTTCTTGAATTGGAAGAGGAACTACAAAGGATCAAGTGGGACATCGTCGGGCTAAGTGAGGTAAGGAGAAAATTAGAAGATCTCATTGAACTGAAAAGTGGACATCTCTTCTATTATCGTGGGACAGATACTGGCAGAACTAGTGGTGTTGGATTTATAATAAACAAGAAACTGAAGGATAAAGTGGTAGAAGTTGAAAGTTCCTCTGACAGAGCTGCACGACTCGTTATCCAACTATCGAGAAGATACCAGGCTCAGATTATTCAAACTTATGCACCCACCACAAGTCATCCTGAAGAAGAAATTGAAGAATTTTATGAGGAAATTCGTCATCTAAATAATAAAGGTAATCAGCACTTGAAGATAATTATGGGAGATTTCAATGCAAAAATAGGGCAACGGCAACAGAATGAAACTTCAGTAGGTAAATTCGGTCACGGCAACAGAAACCAGCGTGGAAATACTCTCGTTGAGTTTGCAGAGGCAGAAGGATTTTCATCTTGAACTCCTTTTTCAAGAAAAAGCCACACAGGAAATGGACATGGAGACATCCAATTGGGACGACAAGTGAAATTGATTTTATTATGTGTAACAAAAAATTCATCATCGAAGACTGCAGTGTGCTGAACAAGTTCAACACAGGTAGTGACCATAGATTGGTGAGATGTAAGATGCACCTCAACACTAAACTGGAACGTGGCAAGCTCATAAGACAAACAAAATGTATTGACATAACCAACCTTAAAAAACACCATAATACTTTCAAGTTGGAACTGAAGAACAGATTCTCTGCTTTAGAAGGCCTAACATCGGAAGAAGTGGATATTTCGGAAGTTAACAGAAAAGTAACCAAAGCTCTAATGGAAACAGCAACAAAATTAGCTGGGTCTAAGAACAAGTTGCATGTGAACAAATTATCAGGAAAAACCAAAATGTTGATGCAAAAAAGAAGAGAGATGAGGACAACTAAAGAAGATGTGACTTCCAAAGTGGAATATATAGAGCTATGCAAGACAACACGAAAAAGTATCACTGAAGACGTAAGGAAATTCAACTGTGAGCTAGTGAGGAAAGCAATTGAAAACAACCAAAGCCTTAAGATAGCAAAGGGACATCTCAGTAAGGGAAGAAAACAGATTATGGCTCTGAGAAAAGAAGATGGTTCTATAACAAGAAATAGAGGCGAAATTTTGACAAGAGTGAAAGATTTCTACTCCAAATTATATGAAAGGGATGATACATGTACTCCAGACATCATGAAAGGTACCAGAGTTCTTCCAGTCCTCCCAGCAGAAGTTGCTCATGCAATCAAGAACATGAAGCGGGGGAAAGCTCCAGGAGAAGATGGAATTACTATAGACATCATACAAGAAGCAAGTGGAGAAATTGAAACAGTACTCGCCCAAATTTTCACTCGATGCCTTAATGAAGGGAAGATTCCTGAGGATTGGAACAACGCTACAATGATCCTGCTACATAAAAAAGGTGACATTGAGGATCTCAGGAACTACAGACCTATCAGCCTCCTATCAGTGGTTTATAAAATCTTCACTAAAGTTCTTTCACACCGCTTGAAGGTAACACTGGACATGGCTCAACCGAGAGAACAAGCTGGATTCAGGAGTGGCTACAGCACAATAGATCATATCCACGTACTGAGAGAACTAATTGAAAGAGCGAGGGAATATGAACTTCCATTGTGCATGGCTTTTATCGATTATGAAAAAGCCTTTGATTCGGTGAAACCATCAGCAGTTACCACGGCTCTGAAATCCTGCGGTATTGAGGATGCATACATTAATATTATTAATAACATCTATGAAAATGCAAGTGCAAAGATTCGGCTGTTTGAAAATACAACACACATAAAAATTGGAAAGGGAGTGAGACAAGGTGACACCATATCTCCGAAGCTCTTTAATGCCACATTGGAAAATGTCTTTCAATCACTGAACTGGGAAAACAAAGGGATAAAGATTAATGGAGATTATCTAACCCACCTTCGTTTTGCTGATGACGTAGTCATTTTTGCAACTACTCCATCAGAGCTGCAGAGTATGATCCAGGAACTTGCTGACAAGAGTAAAGAAGTGGGATTAAAAATGAACTTTCAGAAGACAAAAGTGATGTTCAATGCTTTTACAAGAAATGAAGATTTATCGATTGATGGAGAAAAACTGGAGATAACAGATACATATGTTTATCTTGGACAGCAGATATCAAGTGAGGGTCACATTGATGAAGAAATTAATCGGCGTACAAAACTTGCCTGGAGAGCTTTTGGAAGAAACAGCATAATTTTCAAGAGCAATATGCCATTATGTCTTAAAGAAAAGTGTTTGATCAATGCATCCTTCCAGTGCTTACGTATGGTGCAGAGACGTGGACCTTAACTAAAAGAGACATACAAAGGCTGCAAACAACTCAAAGAAGCATGGAGAGGTGCATGCTTGGTATAACCAGGAGAGATAAGAAAAGGAACTCGTGGATCCGAAAAATGACGAGAGTGGAAGACATCATGATCAGAGTTAAATCCCTGAAATGGCAATGGGCTGGACATACTGCCAGAAGGACAGACCATAGATGGACAGCCGAAATTTTAGATTGGATTCCAAGGGACAGGAAAAGACCCAGAAAAAGACCACATGGGAGATGGGTGGATGAAATTCGTAAATATGCGGGAGTGACATGGAGGAGACTGGCACAAGACAGACCGTTGTGGAGGAAACTTGGGGAGACCTTCGTCCAGCAGTGGATTGATAATGGTTGACAATGATGATGATGATGAATATTGGGCGCCGGCTTCATCGAAGCTACCCTGCCTACGATTGGAAAACCCACTTTAATTTCTACAAACACATCTCTACAAAAGTGTGACCGATTTTATATTAGTAGAAATGTTTAGTTTGGTTTAGTACCAATCATCATCATTGTCAACCATTATCAATCCACTGCTGGACGAAGGTCTCTCCAAGCCTCTTCCACAACAGTCTCTTGTGCCAGTGCCAGTCTCCTCCATGTTACTCCCGCATACTTTCGAATTTCATCCACCCATCTTCCATATGGTCTTCTTCTGGGTCTTTTCCTGTCCCTTGGAATCTAATCTAAAATCTCGGCTGTCCATCGATGTCTTTCTGGCAGTATGTCCAGCCCATTGCCATTTCAGGGATTTAACTCTGATCATGATGTCTTCCATTCTTGTCATTTTTCGGATCCACGAGTTCCTCTTCTTATCTCTCCTGGTTACACCAAGCATGCACCTATCCATGCTTCTTTGAGTTGTCTGCAGCCTTTGTATGTCTCTTTTAGTTAAGGTCCACGTCTCTGCACCATACGTAAGCACTGGAAGGATGCATTGATCAAACACTTTTCTTTTAAGACATAATGGCATATTGCTCTTGAAAATTATGCTGTTTCTTCCAAAAGCTCTTCAGGCAAGTTTTATACGCCGATTAATTTCTTCATCAATGTGACCTTCACTTGATATCTGCTGTCCAAGATAAATGTAGGTATTGGTTATCTCCAGCTTTTCTCCATCAATCGATAAATCTTCATTTCTTGTAAAAGCATTGAACATCACTTTTGTCTTCTGAAAGTTCATTTTTAATCCACTTCTTTACTCTTGTCAGCAAGTTCCTGGATCATACTCTGCAGCTATGATGGGGTAGTTGCAAAAAATGACTACGTCATCATAAACGAATTAATCTTTATCCCTTTGTTTTCCCAGTTCAGTGATTGAAAGATATTTTCCAATGTGGCATTAAAGAGCTTGGGAGATATGGTGTCACCTTGTCTCACCCTCTTTCCAATTTTTATGTGTGCTGTATTCTCAAACAGCCGAATCTTTGCACTTGAATTTTCATAGATGTTATTAATAATACAAATTCAAAATATGGCGTGCATTACATTCGCTGAATTACCAAATATCGCATCTACTGTATATTGGGCTTTATTTCCAGCAAAGTCCGCCATTCTGAAGGAAAATCGACGATATTTTTTTTTTTTTTTTTGCGGGTAGGGAAATATTACTGAAATTAAATTACTGTAATACATTTAAAATTTTTATTTTCTAAAGAGAAATTAATACATATTCTTGTAACCTTGATTTTTATTATAAAATATTCCACGATGCGACGTGTTTCACGTAAAAAAATTTTTTTCCACATGCTTCCTATATTTTTCACCTCTGGTTGTATGTATGCTTCTATACAATATAGCTTCAGCGGCTGTAAATATAAGTGCATGAAGTATTTATTTCTGACTGCGTATCGGTCGCCGTGAAGTCAGAGGTACGGACTTCAGGTCAATAGTTGGATTTAGGCCAGGGTTTCAGTTCGGATGGGCCGCCCCCGGTGGCGCAGTGGTCTAAGTGATGGCTTCTGATCATTCGTCCGAGATGGGGCTGGGTTCGAATCCCGGTGAGGCATGGATGTTGTGTTTGTCTTACGGTGCTGGCTCTCTCTTTTCTCTGGAACCAGTGGCCCTAAATTAGGGACGGGCGACAATTTATAGCCCACTGATGCTCACGGTGGTCGTTAAACCTTTAATAAAATAAGAAAAAAAAAGATCAGTCCAGATGGGAGATGGGGGAGTGTGCTTGTCCCAAGGCGTTGGCTCTCTCGCTTTCCTAGAACCGAGGCCCGCAAATTAGGAATGGGTAATTGCTAATAGGCTTAGACGCTAACCGTGGTCTTTTAACCACACACACAACTATTCCCGAAGCATGAAGTCCACAGCAAATCTTCACAGAACCTGAGAATATCATCCAGCGTTGTTTAAGGGTTTCTTGCCGTTAAGAGAGACGATAAAGACATTTAATTTTTATCGTGAGGCACGAGTAATTGAACCAGCATTCTCCAATTTCGGCAACACTAGTAGCCTCAATATTTCCAGGCTACTAATTGTGAAGCGTTAGTGTATTTAATGGTGCTTTCTTCTCCGAGGTTAATGACCCCACTTTGTACTCTAGGAAAGAGGCGACAATTTTGGCTGCGAGGGAATCACGCAATGGTGATTAGCCAACTGTCAGCGGCCACGGAAACTTATTTTTTTTTTTTTATTATTTTTCTGCCATAAAAGAGACCGAAACGGTAGTGAGGTAGGATGCCAGGAGATGATGTACCGTAATGCGAAAAGATATTTTATTGCTTTCACTAAATAACTGTGAAAAAAAAGATATAAAAAAAGAAAACGAAAACAAGGAAGCAAAAATAAAGAAACTACTCGTACGAAACCTTACGAAGGGCCTCGGAGTATCCTTTCACCGGTTTATTAAAACCACAAAGGCTTTCCCTAACGGTGTAATTTAAAGCAGGACTTAAAAGGGAAAACGTACAAAAATTTACTGAGTTTGAAAACACAAAGAAACTGACTTACACAAATTGAAATTTATTTTGCTACAAAATGTACGGAAGTTTACCCTGCACGAACCTAATTTTCCGTGACTTTAATTCATATAGATATTTTCAAAGAAGCAGTGTTACAGTATCAACCCAACCTCTTTAGCTTGTCCCCACAGGACATTTTCATGTTCTCAGCACAAACGTTCCTTCATGGAATTTTCTTTCAATACACCAGGCCACCTTCAGAGATCTAGGAAATGAGTTTCTGGTTACTCCTACTTCTGAGTCTGGAATCGAATCGAGACGTAACACATGGATGTTGTACCGGTCTTTCGGACGCTGGTTCTCACATTCCATTAAATAATGGCCTTTAACCCTTTAACCGACTGGAACGAATTGACTACCGGTTAGCAAAATGGACAGAGATTTATGTAGAGGATTTTAGGAAAGCAGTGTCTGACCCCAGGTCTTAAACAACCCTTAGAAGTAGGAAGCTAGGATATTTGAACTAGAGTGCTCGACAGGAAAGTCACACGGAAGCGAGGAAGAAGGGGGAAGGAAGGCGCACTTATGTATAACAGGAGGGGGAGGGGCAGTAGCCTAGGTCCGACGGCTTAACGTGTCCATCCGACGCACGGCGGATATTTAGTGTTTCAAGCGTTCGTACCTATACCTGGGATCAAACCTGAGACTTTTCCGTGGCAGTCACAAACATTGACTACTAGGCCATCCGTGGCCCGAAAGCTGGGCTCAAATCAGCTAAAACGAATATATTCTTTGTCTAACAAGTGGACTGCAAGTGGCTGTAACGAGTGCCTCTGCGCATCAGAAAGCGCTATCCCCCCCATTAGTTTTGTTATTCAAAGTAATCACTTAGGGGATAATTGACGCTAATCTTTTCTGATGAATTGCTAAAAGGGTTATAATAATGGCGATAAACATAGGAAACGAAAGATGTCTGAGACACTTGTTTCTGTCCAGTAGCATGATGTCCCTGTCCGAGGGACAAGCCCTTCCCCATTAGACTTTGGGTCGTGGAGAAGAGAATATAGGGCTGGAAGTGATCTATCATCGCCAGTGGCAGGATTATGGTCTTGCCGCAGCTTTAGTAAAACCCGGTCGCTATGGTAGTTTGTATATGGGAAACCCCGAAAATTTTTGGAACGATTTGGGTCAGGTGCATCGGCTGCTTAAAAGGTTAATTTTATGGCTTAGTCTTAGAGGATCCTCCGAGTCGTTAAACCTTTGAAAAGCACATTTACGAAATTTGTTTGTTTGGGGTATCGTCATCCCTCGTGTTCATCTTTGGGGAGGGTGACTTTCACCCGTCCCAAATCCAGGACCGGTGGTGCCAGGGAAGCGACATAAACAGGGGCGTAGAACAAACTGGATAACATAACTTGAGAACGTATACTTTAGGTGGGATTTATAATCCCAAAACATAACTTGAGAACGTATACTGAACTTTTAAGTGAATTTTATACTACGTTAAAATGATTAAAATAAAAAAGTATTAAATTTTTGCTGCATTGGAACGACGCTCTGTTAAAACAAATATAATTCAAACCTTTGAAATAATCTCACGAAACAACTTCCGATCTGGCATTTGCTTGAAAGCGATTACAGACTTCTGTCATAGGTTTTGCAAACAAAATGAAATTTCCAAATATTTTCGATAAATCATACGTTTTTCAAATAATTGAACCGTCTTACGAAAAATGTAAAGCAATTATATTGAAATACACTGGCGTGCAACAATTAAGGACGAGACGGTTTTTCGAATGTAACGTCGTGCAGAAGTGCTCCACATCGACTCAAATCATACCATAAGATCCCCAAGATGTAAGAATATGAGACAGGTCAGCAAAACCGTCCAAACAAGGAATCCAAAGGATACAAAGGCACTTTATTGATAAGGTAGCTTCGAGCACAACTGGACAGAAGACAGAAACGTCCATGTGACAGGCGGCTGCCAAGAAAAATCCAGTCTTTAGTAGGGGATATGATCACCCCTGACTGCGTTGCAGGATTTACAACGTCTGTCCATGCTGAGGACGAGGTTGTCAAGGAGCTGTTGAGGCATCGCGGCTCATTCCTCTTGTAGCGCCGATCGCAGCTGCGGAATCGTTGCTGGCGGCTGGTGACGTGCTGCCAAGCGTCTCCCGAGAAGGTCCCAAACGTGTTCGATTGGATTTAGGTCCGGTGACCTTGCGGGCCAATCCATGCGTTGAATATCTTCACTCTCCAACAGCTCTGCGACAGCCACTGTACGATGAGGTGTAGCGTTGTCGTTCATGAAGAAGAACTCAGGACCCACAGCACCTCTAAACAGACGCACGTGAGGCAGGAGAACCTCGGCACAATAGTGGACACCAGTGACTGAACCTCCTTGGAAGATGTGGAGGTCAGTACGGCTACCAAGCATGATACCGCCCCAAGCGAGAACTCTGCCACCTCCAACCAGGTCCCTTTCGATGATGTTGGAGGTGTGATTGCGTGTTCCCTGCTCTCTCCAGATGTGTATAAGTCCAGAATCGCTCGTCAGACTAAATCGGCTCTCATCCGTAAAGAGAACTAGACCCCATTGCTGATGTGTCCAGTTCTTGTGTTCCTGGCACCACAGAAACCGACGTCTCCGATGAGCAGGCGTTAATGGTACACACCGTACTGGTCGTCGTGCAAATAGACCACCTTTGTGCAGCCTCCTGGCCACGGTAATACGCGATAACGGACGTCCAGTTGTCTGTTGCATGTGCCTTGCGATTTCTCCCGCTGTCTGCTGCCGTCTGTCTCTTCTCGCCTGTCGGACAATATACCGGTCGTCCGCCGCCGTGCTTGCTCGTGGACGACCACTGCTAAACTCTCGTACAGCTGTTCCTGTCGTTTGAAATGCTCTCCAAGCTCGTGAAACGATGCTGTGAGCGATCCCGAACTCCTCCGCCACACTAGTCACATTCAGATGTAGTCTACTGGATTGCCTGTTGGCCATATCACACGGTGGCAGCAACTCGACGTCGTTCAAACCGATGTACACCGTGCAATAGCTTTCACCGAATTGCACCGCCCGTGTGCTTTATACCCTTCCAACACTGCATATATGCGCATGTCCTACCGTACCGGACCCTAGTATATCTCCTCTTCGTCCTTAATTTTTGCACACCAGTGTAATTTGTCGCGAATTCACAATTCAATTAAGGAAATATTCTCTAAATCAATAAACGTAAACAAAGCCTTTTTAATATTGAGACTCGTCACACAATAGATAAACCTATAGTGCATAATTACTGCAACCAGTTTTCGTAGACACGAATTAATCAAAAGTCGTTTGTTAAATATTTGAATGTTGAGATATGCAGGGAAAGATTTATACCTACAAAAGAATTCCAAAGATTTAAAGCGGACACTCATTGAAACCATATGCTCTCAAACTTTAACGAATGGATTGAGAGCGCACAGAAGGAGGTCCAGTCATAGAAAACCTATTGTCACCGATAATACAGAAATCATCCAAGCAAACTTTGAAAAGGGTAGCTGATCGTAGTGAGAAATGGGTTGGCCTACAACGGCGCTCCGCTGGAGAAACAGTGGCACCACCACAACAACAAGGGACTCTATGAATCTGACGCAAAATTAAGCTTAAATATACACCAAATTGCCAAACGTCATGGGATAGTAGTATGCAAATTTTCACTGCCCTGCCGTCGTATAAAGGCTGCGACGCACGCCACCATTTTTATCATTTGCGAGGTGTAAGCTTAAACAACCGGCAGTATGATTATGGCAAGCCGACGTGAATTATCGGAGTTTGAACGAGGCATGGTTGTGGGAGCCACACGGATGAGTAATTCAATATCCGAAGTTGTGCGAACATTCAAAATTCCTCGATCCATGGTGTCACTTGTGTACCAGGAATATCTCATGGAATGCATTACCATCCACCGTAGACAGCGCTGTGGCAGACCGCGGGTACTGAATGACCGTGACCAGCGGCGTCGCACCAGGATTGACAGACCAAAAAATGACGGAGAAATTTACTTCGTTATAATGGCGCCCGAACTTCCCGGATGACCCGGCCGTTCAAGATCTCGCAATGGTGTGATGTTCTTTCCACACCGCGAGATACGAAGAATAAGAGAATCCCTTCTTCAGCGCTTCGAAAAATAAATGTGTGTGACGTTGCATTCCACACACGAGATTGACAGGGAATTCTCAAGTGCACGTTCTACAGCGGATGGCTGCTAGCAACGATTCATGGTCACGGCTGACCCGTGGGCCATGCCCCGGTCCTCTTTCGGGGGGGGGGTAGATGTGACGTGCCTGCCCCGCAGGACGCACACGACATAAAGGCAGATAGCAGCAAGAACGAACGTCTGCGTAGCTCAGTTGGAAGAGCGATTTGTTCCGGAATAAGTGGACTCGGGTTCGATTCCCGGCGTGGACCAAAAATGACGAAGAAATTTACTTCGTTATACGTCATGTGCAGCAACTTTAAAATGTGCACACCCATCCTCGGTATGTAATGAGTAAGCGTTTGCCATTAATGGGGAAACGCGGTGACTTAAGCCCAAGTTGACCGTGGCCAGATAGTTGGGGCCAGAAGGGCGGGTGCCCGTACTTCGAGAAATGTCTCAGTTGTTGGCTGCTCCCATACTACTGCATCAAGGGTGTACCAGGACTGAATTAACAATGCACAGACATCCAGTAGAAGGGCTCACATTGGTCAGCCACGCGCTGCTGATCCTAGAGGTGAGCGTGGGGTGTCACGACAGGTATCTCAGCAACGACGTGCAACAGTCACTCGGCTCACCCACCAGTGCAACAGCAGTGCTGTTCGACCTATTCCACATGCACTTTGCATGGGGTTCTACAGCCGAAAACCAACGAGGGTACCCATGATGACGCCCAGTCATTGGAAACAACGCCTCGCATGGACCAATGAATGTTGGCAATGCACCCTCGACAGATGGAAGAAGATTCCCGTTTTCTGCTGCTTCTCATATGGCATAAACAGCATGAAGCCCTATTTCCTGGTTGCACAGTTGGGGTTCAACAGACCGTTGAAGGAAGTGGTGTTCTGGTCTGGGGAGCATTTTCCTGCCAAGCTCTAGATCCGTTGGTTAGTATCCTAGAAACAATGAATGCTGGATGCTACAGGTACCCGTTAGCTAACAATCTCCATCCATATCTGCAGGAGGTTTATCCAGACCATACCGCCATCTTTCAACAGGAAAACGCACCATGTCATCGGGCTTGTACAATTACTAAGTAGCTGGAGAAATACGACAACGAATTCGCGACATTGCATTGGCCTCAAAACTCCCTTGACTGTAACCCAATTGAAAATTTGTGGAACATGATAGAACAGCGTGTGAAAACTGCTAATCCTCCTCCATCAAATGAGCTTGAACTGACTAAGCTTCTGTAGCTGGACATGGGCCAAGTTACGCATGGAGGATGATCGACAAGAATCTGTTCCTAGGCGTCTGCGAGCCGTGATTACACAGAAAGGACCAACATGTCATTAGGTAGGTGTTCCTCATGCACAGCTAGCTGTGTATATAGTAATGGGGTCCATTGACTATGAATAACTTTGAAACATCTTATTCCAGTCGGACAGAATTCACTAGATGTGCTTATTACAACCGAAAATTTGGAGTCATCTTTCTTGATTTTGATGTTTGGGAGGTTTAACGACCACCGTGAGCAGCTCAATGCGCTATGAGCAGTCTGCCGTCCCATAATTTCGGAGCAACTGGTTCCAGGGAAGGCGTAGAGCCTATGCCGTAAGAACACAACACCATCCATGCCTCACCCAGGATTCGAACCCGGACCCATCTTGGACAAATGATTAGAAGCTAAAGCCTAGTATCACTCCGCCGTCGAGTCAGCAATATAAAATCATTACAGAGCGTTACAGTTCCATCCACTGAAAATTTATTATTTGGTTTATTCCAAACTGTGTGCTTTCTTTTTGAAATTCACTGAACATTGTCAGTAAATCTCTCAGGTCATTTAAATTCACGCCCGATTCATACATTCCGCTCTTTTACTAATATTTTAAATTCCTGCAGGGAATAGAGTAAATATTTTTAAGCCTGCCTTTTCCCTTTTTATTAATTCCTTTTTTTTTTCACCAGAAGGGAACTCCTGATTATCTACACACTAACAGAGGAAGTGTTCAAGTATGATGTCAGTTTTAGGTGTTCGCTCTTGCCTTATGCTTTTGTTTCAACAAATTTAGAATAAATGAAGACATTTATTCTAAATTTGTTGAAACAAAAGCACAACCGAAAGTTTTTCCATAACATACAAAGGTAAGAATGGCGGACTATTAGTATTCACTGCTTTTTATTACTACTAGTGTTATCGCTGCGTTCTGTCCTACTAAATATGGTTTTTTTTCTGAAGAGTGTCAAATATTTATCTGGCCCTGAATATGTACGACCGTTGAATGAGAGTAATTGTCCCACTTCCATAATTTGTCAACAAATGACGCTGTTAGTGGGGTGAAACAAGTCACGAAATGTTCTGTGGCTAACTGTCTAAATATTTCTCAGCAACTAAAACAGGATCTCGCCATGAATGTTTGTCATTACAGTTTAAATAACACGCTGCAATTGAATGTTTAACAGATGCAGAAATGGTTTCCGATTGATAGTCGATAATAAATTGAGGTAGATTATGGCATTGAATGTATCTTACAACTGTACGGCGCTGTGCCGAAAAATTGTACAGATGAACCGGAAAAATGGATTTGCCGCCCCGGCGGCGCAGTGGTCTAAGCGATGGTTTATGACCATTCGTCCTAGATGGTTCCGGATTCGAATCCCAGTGAGGCATGGATGTTGTGTTTGTCTTACAGCACTGGCTCTCTCCCTTCCCTGGAACCAGTGACCTTAAATCAGGGACGGGCGACTGCTTATAGCTCATTGAGTTTATCACGATGGTCGTTCAGCATTCAATAAAAAAAAGGATTTATGTGGCCTACAATGAAGCGAAATACCTGTGATGTCATACAGCGCGACACATAACAGTCAGTAATCTTCAAAAAGATTCGTAAGCACGAAACCTATAATTTCGTGTATCACGATAACGTTAATTCTCACACTTTATGAACTGTCACGATGAAAGAAGGAATTGAAGAGCGCGTTCTCATAACCTACTCATATTCACCATGAAGTACAAATCTGACGTGGTGTTGCCAATTTGGAACTCTTACGTCACGCTGAAGCACCATATCTCCGTCGCTTTTTCTCGTCCTGATAGCCATGCCCAATGAAAAAGTGGTAATGGCTGCCAAGATCTGGATGCAGGGACAAAATGTGGAATTCTATGTTGAGTGCATTACCAAACTTGCTTAACTTTAGGGGCATTACCAAACTTGCTTAACTACGTTTAGTATCTGGGATATGATGGAAAACAAAGACACCCATTCAAACAAAAGAGAGAGAGAGAGAGAGACATACTTTTGTATTACACCCATTCAACAAAGATCCCTTTGTGCCATGATTTTTCGCATTTTCGTTGTCATAATACACCAAAGAGCCAAAACATCATGATTACCTACCTAACTAATATGATGGACCTCCACGTGCCGCCAAAACAGATCTTACTCCGTGAAGCATCGACGCTTAGAAGATTTCTAAAGTTATCTTGTGGTATTTGCTACCATTACATTACAAGCAGATCCTTAAGTCACGTGGTTGAGACGCCGCTGATCGGATTTGCTGTTCGAACACAAACCACAGATGTTCGATTGAATTGATGTCTGGGCAGTTTGAAGACAAGGGAAATACCTGGAAGTCTTCTTCATGTTCCGTTAACCGTTCTCGAACAATCCAGGCAGTGTGGCAAAGGCGCAAGATCCTTCTGAAAGCAGGCATTACTGGAAGAGACTGCCGTTGCCATGAAAGAATATATCTGGTCTTCAATGACATTTAGGTAGGTGGTAGACGTCATAGTTCCCTGCACATGAATGACCGGAAGCAAGAAGTCTCAGCAAAATATTGCCCAAAGCATTACACTACCTTCCCAGCTCATTTTAGTCACACGGTGTATCCTGGTGCCAACACTTCCACGGGTAAATGACGCGTACGTACCCGGCCGTCCATAAGGCGCAAAATAAAACGAGATTCATCGGACCGGACTACCTTTTCCCAATCATTGAAGGTCCAGTTTGGATGCTCGCGTGCAACTGTACGCGCTTTCGATGGTGAACCGGGTTAGCATGGGTACTCGGAGCGGCATGCAACTCCATTTTCAACAAAGTTGTGTTATGACACATTACTCCCGTTACCAGCATTCAAATTATCGGCAAGCTCAGCCATAGTATCCCTTCTGTAGGCTGGTACCATACGGGATAACCTTCGCTCACCTTTAGCATCGATGAGCCGTGGTCGGTCCACACCTTGGTTCGTGGTTTTTTTCCTACCGTTGACCCCTTTGTAAATGTACTAACCCCGGCTGATCATGAGCACCTGCAAGCCTTGTCGCCTCGGAAGCGCTCTGACCCAGTTGTCTGGCCATTACGATTTGGCCTTTCCGATCTGAAAAACACTGATAACATTAATTAACAGAGCTCGGGATCAGGTGTTAATTATACGGTTTCATGACCTGCACACGTGGCGTCGTTTACCTGCAGTTGCATCGATTTGCACGAAAACGCGCTGGCCATAATGTTCTGGGTCGTCGGTGTATGTTAATCCAATCCCAGGCCACAGGTATAGAGGCATTGCTTTTCATTAAATGATATCCCACTCTGGCGCCGTGCATTTTTTAAATACACTGCTGGCCACCCAAAATGCAACACCAAGATGGAAGCATCCGATTGCCCTGAAATTCGCAGCATACGTCGCCCGCGAGAGGACATGCAAACGATTAGCATTGCAGGGCATATGCAAATCTTATGCGCCCGGCGCGCCACCGAGAAGCACTATAAGAAGGGTGCACAGAAGGCGGGGTGTAAGCAGTGGAAGTGTGTTGTGCTGCCGGACCTGTGCGTGGGAAGCTTCCTGATGCCTGGTCGCAGAATACGGCAGTCATTACAGCACGTTTCGGAGTTCGACAGAGGACGAAGCGTGGCTTATCGCGACAGCGGCTTATCGCACCGAGACATCGGCGCCCGTGTGGGATGACATCCAGCCACAGTGAGGCGAGTATGGATTCGGTGGGTGCAGGAGGGACGGACGGACCGACGTGAGCGATTTTCGCAGCCGCGGCACACTTCCGCACGAGAGGACCGGCATGTTGTGCGGCCGGCATTGACGGCTCGCACCGCCACATCACGAACGTTAGCGCAGGAATTAGAGTGTGTTGCGCAACAACTTGTGTTAGCACGTACCGTTCGACGTCGTCTGCAGGAGCGGGGACTTGTCGCACGGCGCCCATTGCTCCGATTACCATTGGCGTTACACCACCAGCGAGTGCGGTGGCAATGGGCCGTTGAACGCCGCTCCTGGACTACCGAATGGCACGACATTGTCTACTCCGACGAATCCCGCTTCTGCCTGCAACACCACGATGGTCGCATTCGCGTGTGGTGGCACCGCGGAGAGACTGTATGACGCCTGCATTATGCATCGCCATAGCTGTCCGTCGACTGGCGTTATGGTTTGGGGCGCAGTTGGATATGACGCCCGGACACCTTTGGTACGCATCGCCGGTACACTTAACAGTTACCTCACCATCTCCGACGTTTTGGAGCCTGTAGTCCTCCCTTACCTTCAGGACCTGCCAGCGACCACGTTTCAACAGGACAATACGCGACCGCACGTGGCACGCATCGTGCAACAATTCTTCACGGCCCACCAGGTGTCACTGCTGCCGTGGCCCTCCTGTTCCCCCGATATGTCGCCTATCGAACAAGTCTGTTCGCTGATCGGCAACTGATTGGCCCGGTAAGCACCACCTGCAGCTACGCCTGATGAACTGTGGGTACGTGTGGAAGCAGCCTGGACCGACATACCCCAAGCCCACATCCAAAGCCTCTTTCGTTCGATGCCACGGCGTGTAGCGGCCGTTATTAACAGCCATGGGGGCCACACGAACTATTGATGTCTGCATGTTCCGTAAGTCGCACGGGCCTGTAAGCTCAATCGTTTCATCTTTGTATCTATTGTTATGTGTCCAGTAAATCTGGCTTTGCTATCTCGTGTCCTTCTTGGTGTTGCATTTTGGGTGGCCAGCAGTGTAGATTAATATTGTGAAATGCACTTCCTTGACATATCGTTAGTGATTGACTATCGTTTGGGAAAACCAATTACGCACTGCGATTTGTTAACAAATAATCCCTTTTGGACTTTTCATAACCCACTGGTTTGAAATAAAGAACGAGTTAACACCAAAGTTCTCTGTTTAGTGACTGCAAAGCTACTCAGTATTCGTGATAACTACAGCATGATATAATCCCCTTTTGAAACGCACCTCCAGCAAAATCAAAATGTGTTAGAAGTGCAAAACACAAACAGTGTAGTTGTAAACAGGATTTCTATGGAGACTAAATTCAATAGCCCCACGCACATGGCTTTGTATAACAGATATCTGCTTTTAGAGAACTTCTCTGTCCATACTGTAATTCAAAGAATTTCGGATGCTTTATTTTTTCACTCAAATCCGCAATTCAAAGCCTCTTGCACTTATTGATGCTAATGTGAGAGTAACTTTGTGCCTCGTCTAAACTCATTAAGTGCACAGCTCAGAAAGGCATCACGACAATTTCTTTCCATTTCACCAGCAGGGAGAAGAGCTCTACTATAATGAGTTGCTTTACGCGTCTACTTTGCCTTCAGGTTTTTACCAAAGCAATTAAATAAATATTTGGAAAGATAGCTTTCCCCTTTGAAAGCCATCTAATTGTATAACGTAGATGTTTGTTTACATCATCCTCACGGTCTCTGAAATTACCTAATGCACCGGCAAATGAAAGGGAGCATTAGCGGGGCTATTGCTAATGGTACCATCCTTAATACAGACTCTTTCGCGATGCTCAAATATAGAAGGGACGACAAAATACTTTTCACCAGAGAAATGCGCTAGACGCTGAATATCTTTTGATCGCATTAAAAGCAGTCGTGCCTGTTCGAAGATAAAGATCGGACAGTAAATTTCGGTGCACCCTTAACGCTGAATACATCCGGACGAAATTCGTAATCAAATCTTCCAAATCGGGAACTCTTTTCAAAGAAAGGCTCTCATGGGTTAAAAATGAGGCCGACCGTTATAGTTCCGCCACTGTGACTTCAACGGTTATCCAAAATAATTGCGGAAAATTTAAAATACGAAAATGTTGTATTTATAGTTGTCATGCAATTTACGTCCTGTCAACGACACGGTAGCATTAAAGGGAGATAGCTAGCAAACATACCAGGAATTATCAGGTAATACATGGCGGGATGATAAATATTTGCATAGTTGATTGAGCACGTGTACACGTGGAAGTGAGTGTGTCTTCGTCCTTTCTAGGGAATATAGCCATGGAAGAGAGTTTATAACTGAGAAAATCCTAAAATAATCAGATAATACTGGTAAGAATGGTGGATATTAGCATGCGTTTGCACGTGAATACTTGAGCATGAATAAGCAGTCACTACTTTTTCAGTAATTGTGTCTGTAAAAGAGATCTAAATTGCAATCGTCTTTAAATATAAACATTGCCGGCGTGGACGATAAGCCTTCGTCTGAAAGCATGTGCAAACAGGTATAATTATACGTTCATCCAATTTCCGAAATGGTAACAATAAGTGACTGCGGATATCGCTAAATTAACATAACTTTGGCGGAATGATAAACGTTCGTATGAATGCATATAGATCCTATTCGCGGATTGCAAGTTTCAGTCAAACACGGAAAATCAAATTTAGGACTAAGACAGTTTCATTACTTTCATTTCGAATGAAATGACACAAATAACCCTTCAGGAGGGGAAAAAAAAATCAAGAAAAATATAAAGTAATACTACTCTGTGAAAGTGAAAATCTTCCAAATACGTGGAAACAATGTGAATCGCTCTTTCCAAGTTTTCTTTAATTAACACACAGCAATCAAAAAATTGGTATCCGGAACCCGCTGGGATCGTACCTCAGATCTCTCGATAACTAGCAGAGTGCGTTCGCCTTACGCTACGATGGCCAACAACCAACGGCGCTATGTGTGTTTATCTGTCAGCATCTGACTTCACAAATCCGTAGAGATGGGCTCAGCAACTGAGACGTCTCCAGATGATGGGCCTTAACGGCACAGGCTATTAAATTATAGCTAATAAATCCAAAGGGCGAGAGTGATAGTGAAAATCTTCCAAAATACTAGGAGACAATGTGAATAGACAAAGTCATCGCTCTTTCCAAGTTTTTCTTTAATTAACACACAGCAACCGAAAAAAATTAAAAAATCCGCCCGGTGGCGCAGTGGTCTAAGCGATGGCCTCTGATCATTCGTCCGCAAAAGGGGGCCGGGTTCGAATCCCGGTGAGACATGGATGTTTTGTTTGTCTTACGGCACTGGCTCTCTCCCTTCCCTGGAACCAGTGGCCCTAAATTAGGGACGGGCGACTGCTTATAGCCCATTGAGTTGTTCATGGTTGTCGTTAAACCTCCAATAAAAAACAAAAACAAACCAAAAACCGAAAAATTGTTATCCGGACACCGCTGGGATCGTACCCCAGGTCTTTCGATAACTAACCGAGTGCGTTCTTCTTACGATACGGTGGCCAACAATCCACGGCGCCATGTGTGTTTATCTGTCAGCATCTGACTTCACAAATCTGTAGAGATGGGCTCAGCAACTGAGACATCTCCATCTGGTGGGGCTTAACGGCACAAGCTATTAAATAATAGCTAATAAATCCAAAGAGTGAGAGTGATAGTGAAAATCTTCCAAATACGTGGAGACACGTAAGGGCGAGAGTAATAGTGAAAATCTTCTCAAAACGTAGTCTTCCTGTACTTAGATTTTCACTATCACTTTCGCCCTTTGGATTTATTAGCTGTAATTTAATAGCTTGTGCCGTTAAGCCCCACTAGATGGAGATGTCTTAGTTGCTGAGCCCATCTCTACGGATTTGTGAAGTCAGATGCTGACAGATAAACACACAAACCGCCGTGGATTGTTGGCCACCGTAGCGTAAGGCGAACGCACTCGGCTAGTTATCGAAAGACCTGGGGATCCCAGCGGTTTCCGGATAACAATTTTTCGGTTGCTGTGTGTTAATTAAAGAAAACGTGGAAAGAGCGATGTCTATGTCTATTTACACTGTTAAAATTTAAGAAGTGGTGCCACACCAGCTGAACCACTTTCTGAGAAAAGATACACCATCGTATTTTGAAAACAAAACCAAACAACGTGGTTCAACTTTTTACCACTTTATGGTACAAGGTTGCACGCAAGGTTGAACCACGTTGCGTGACGTACTACAGAGGTGAATCACGAGTAAAGACGACAAATCTGCAGCGGTACATTCCGTCCGTGTAGCTTAGTTGGGAGAGTAACTTACTCCGGAGGGAGGAGGCGCAATTTCGATCTGCGTCACGAACAAATTTGTGTTTTACATTGGTGCCCGAACGTAAAAATGGATGTTCTGCCCGTTGGGTTCTTCGAAAAATGTGTCATATTTGTTCCATACATCGTCTGGCATTAATGAAAAATTCCTACTTCGCTTAAAAAAATAGTAAAGAGGGAGATGTGACGTACTACAAAGGTGAATCACGTGTAAAGACGACAAATCTGCAGCGGTACATCCGTCCGTGTAGCTCAGTTGGGAGAGCAACTTACTCCGGAGTGAGGCGGCGCTGGTTCGATTTCCATCAAGGACAAATTTGTGTTTTCACAGTTGTTGGGTTTATTTTGCATCACAGAATGATGTATCTTTTCTGAGAAAGTGGTGCAGCTGGTGTAGCACCATGTTTTGGTGCAACCTACCACAAAATGTTTAACAATGTAAAGAGGTAACATGTTCTTCTATTGTCTTTGACACTAGTGTGAAAGACAATGCAGGAACATGTCACCTCCCTCCGAAGTAAATTTGTTTTGCAGGCGAAGAAAAGTGATGTTCAGGCAAAACTGTGGAAACAGGATGTGACGTACTACAGCGGTTGACAACACTGCTTGGGGGTTTAAATGCAACATATATTCGATGCGGTACGATACAATATTTGGATTACTAAGCTGCCATGTGATTTGGAGGTTTATTTGTCATTTATTTCTGCGAGGAGTTCTGAAAATTTTACTGTTCCAATGGGACATTTTCATGAATGTGTTGGTTAAAGGAGGTTGCTAAGTTGACAGAAAACCTTATCTGGAAGGAATTACAAACTTTTAATGAGTCATAAATAAAGATTCGGTGGTAACTTCAAGAGGTAGGAAAAGTGCTTGTAAAGCTAGAAAAAATGAATTACCTAGAGTGTCTGAAAAAGGTACAAATAAAAAATTCCAGTTCAAAATCAGGTAAAATAACATGTTCTGCATAGCACCCTGAGTGTTTAAGACATAGGAGGCCACATGTAAGAACAGAACCCTCCTTTCCTCCCCGGACACACACAAAAGGAGCTTAAAATTCGTATTGACTGAAAATTTGTTCATACAGCCCTAGCGTCATGTTCAGAAAAATTAAATTTCAGATCTTTCTGCGTACAGTGTGCAAGGAGATAACTTTGGCTCTAACGTGACAAGTTAGAAAAAATATTAAGACCAATAAGAAGAAAGACATAGATATATCTTTTAAAGGTTTTATTTGATATGATTGGTTAATTGTAATCGTGAGAGTTAGGTTCGAGGTTCTCCACAGGTTAAAAGTTGCAGAGATTGTAACGTACTACTGAAGTGGCGCATGAGTCCGACAATGAGGGACAGATAAGTCCGCCGGCGCAGTTAGTTTGGGAGAACAGCCACTCCGGTGTAGGAAGTAGCGAGTCGAATTCCACCACCGGCGAAATGTTACATGTTCCAAGACGGTGAAATTAATTTTTATGGCATAAGTGTTTGATATATTCATATATCAACAAACACAAGACGAGAAAAGAAATGGAAAATATAGGCGCAGTTTGCACTCGGCCCGGACAGGGAGAGAACACATTTCCTCCTATCAAAGGTCTAAACAGGTGACCTCGTGCGGTATTTTTGTGAGAATATCAGGCAAAAACAGATCGATACAGAGGCAGGATAATGCCAACAAGGACGTTATGAGAACTTAACAGTCTTCTTTCCTTTTTTTTTCCTGGAGGTTGGTTGGTTGGTTGATGGGTTTTATTGGCGCAAGGGCCAAGTATGGCCAAAGAGCGCCAGACACTTTTCCTGGAGGAGATCAGGTTTATGAGAATGTACTGAGATAATCTGAGGGTGTAGATCGTAAAGTAACACGACAGCCTCCTTCAATGGGTGCTGGTTCGCTGGGTCTTGGAGCTCTCTGGCATAAAACATTCAGAAGCTATGCAGCTCTAACAACAACAAGCTTAAAGACAAAAGACGTAGAAATAATGGAACATATTAAAAAAGGCATAACGTTGAAAGAATACATGAAAGAAATGCACAAAACCACATACGTACGGAGAAAAAAGAATTATAAACACGGAAGGTAAGAAACAAACTAGATAAACTAGTGTGACGTACTACAGAGGTGAAAACATGGGTCAAGACGACAAATTTGCAGCCAGACATTCTGTCCGCGTAGCTCAGTTGGGGGAGCAACTTACTCCGGAGTGAGGCGACACGGAATCGATGCCCGTCGCGGACAATCGTGTGTTTTCACACTAGACACAATTATAGTAAAAGGAAGGAAAGAAAGAAAGAAAGAAAAAACAGATGAGGTACATTGCTGACCATTTAAATAGTGAGCGAGTCGTAATGTAAAATTGGAAAAGTAGGACCACGCGTCTGTGAAGAAAGTGACGGTACACCAACTGAGTGATGTGCTACATCTCCCAAACACTAAGACAATATCGGCACACATCAGATAACTGCCAATGTGATGTTTACACCCAAAACATAGACGCATCAGTGCAATTTTCAGAAGACGTAAAACAATCTTGTCCTAGTCTCTAGTTTAATGCGAAAAAATTCCTTTCCGACCTTTTGGACACAAAAGATTTACCAGAAATCTTTTATATACACCAGGGTGAAATATAGCATATAGCATGTCCGTGTAACAGAGTGGAAATCTAGACACTCCCAAGAAACAAACCAGTAGGCTTCGCAAAGTAACCAATAAATCCAAGTGAAACGGAAATACAGTTTTGCGTCAGCCAAAATCTAGAGTACACGTCCAACTGAGAAAAGGGTGCAGTCTTTACCAGTGCTGAGATGGTCCTAACCAGAAGCCGGGTCCTAACTGACCTAAATTGGGTTGCATAATATTTACCGCGGCTCTGAGGCAGAGAGAGAGAGAGTTTATTTTGTTTAAAATGGATTTTGTACGATTCAGCGTACGATACTTTACTTACATTTCCTAGATGGTAAAGAGAATTCTTCGGCAAGTACACTATCTACCAACAAGTAATTCGACACCCCTGCAATCGACGATATCTGCGGTCCTGATACACGTCACAGCCGCCGCCGCCGTTAAATATCGTGTGGGAAACAACAACGCAACCAGTCGCATGCAAGATGCCACGCAGTTCGGAGCTTCCTGATTTCAAGAAAGGTGTAATTGCCGGGTACCACAAAAATGGCCAATCCATACGTGACATATCCAGCGAGTTGAAGTGCCCAAAATCGGCAGTGGCCTACGTGATTGGCAAGTGGAAGATGAGAGGTGACTGTCGAAATGTGCCCCGACCCGGCGGACCCACAAAACTGGGAGTTCGAGACCGACGGGTGCTGGCCAGAGAAATTCGGAAGAACCGCACCAAATCGATGGGCCACATCCGCGAGGAGTTTCAACAGGCATCCGGGAGTGTTCTTTCGATGAATACCATCCGTAAAGAAACCCATCTGCTCGGTTATCATGCACGTGCTGCCGCCCACAAGCCTTTGATCACCAAGTCCAATAGCGCTGCTCGGCTAACGTGGTGCAAAGAACGTCGATAGTGGACCGTTGAACAGTGGAAACAGGTTCTCTGGAGCGACGAATCAAGGTTCACCCTCTACCGTTCGGATGGCAGGGTCTGGGTTTGGCGTCTGCCTGGAGAACGCCTCCTGCCGGAATGTATTGTGCCAACTGTGAAGTTCGGCGGCGGTGGAATTATGCTATGGGGGTGTCTCTCCTGGTATGGCCCGGGACTCTTGGTCGCAATTCCTGGTAGATTCAACGCCGAGACCTACTGCACCATTTTAGATGACCATGCGCTTCCTACATTGTGGCACCTTTACGGGGTGGACCCATGTTACTTTCAGGATGACAATGCCACCTGTCCTGTTGCAAGGTCCACCATGGCTTGGTATGGTGACAATGGGGTTAATCGAATGGACTGGCCTGCCCAGAGCCCGGACTTTAACCCTATCGAGCACCTCTGGGACGAGTTGGAGCGTCGACTTAAGGGTGTCCCCACCGTCCGAAATCGGTGAAGGAACTGACCTGTCTTCTCAAAGCCAAGTGGAAGAAAATACCGCTAGCCGTCGTACAACGCCTGGTTGAGAGTATGCCCCGGAGAGTCGCAGCTGTAATCGCCGCTCGTGGAGGCTCCACCAACTATTGAACGTGAATAAACTTCGTTTTCCTTTGCTATCACAGGTGTCGAATTACTTGTTGGTAGATAGTGTATGTCTGGATGCGGATTGGGAACTCAAGAGGGGTATTTGTTCCTGGTTTGGGTACCAAATGCCATAGGCCACGCACATTCTATTTCTGTGGAGAAGGAAAAACTTATTCAAAAAATATAGATAATAGATTGTAGATACCACGCCGATGAAATTTTGCCTCCTACCTCCACGTAGCAGATTCCCACTAATTATATTGAGCTGCGTACTAGATAGCAGTGCCACCCGATCTTTCCAAATTTCCGACCACTGGAAGCGCTTCAGGAGACAAAGAATGGTCAAAGAAAATCGTGCGGCTATACTATAGAAGTAGATGTCCCTTCAACACTCCCTAGTTGAGAAAAATCTGTTAATTGCATGGGGAGGAGATAGTCGAAGACTGGAAGTGGAGAAAAGAAAACCAGACGACAGAAAACTTTTCTGCTCTCCTGGTTGCATCTAAAAGAACTTACAGAATGTTCAGAACATATTTTAAAAACATGCAGAATGTTCGTGGAACTTACAGAATGTACACTGGCGGAAAGGGAAAAAAAAACACCACGAAGGAATTGGCGGACGATCATGAAATTTACATATGTTAATAGGGTCGAGTTTACGTAGGAGTGACGTTAATTTCGGGACCAACCGGTGAGTGCTTACGCCACAGCACGGCATAATATGCAAATTATCGTCGGTGGTATTTAAGGAGTACGGCGAAGTGAATGTAATCAGTCGTCGGCGTAGGGACACGTGCGAAGACCCTGAAGAAGCTGCAATGCCTGGACATGGAAGACGTGTGCGATTTCAGCAGTTATCGGACTTTGAGCGAGGTCGTCTAGTCGGACTCCACGAAGCCGGGGGTCGTATCGTCGTATTGCGGAGCGAATTGGACGGGATGTATCGGTGGTGGTACGATGGTGGCGTAGATGGTCCGAGGAACATTCCCACACGAGAAGACGTGGAACCGGGATTCACAGACTGACTGATGAGCGGACCGGATCGACGCATAAGAAGAGCGGCGTTGTCAAGCAGAACATCTACTGCGACGCAAATCCGAGCTGCCGTTGCACCTGAGGTGACTGTGCGAACAATCCGCAACCGTCTGCTGGATGCAGGACTACGTGCACGTGTGCCTCTGGCATGTGTACCTCTGACTCCAGCCCACCGTCAGGAACGGCTGCAGTGGTGTCGCCAACGTCTGCACTGGAGAACTCAATGGCGATCTGTCGTGTTCAGCTATGAAAGCAGATTCTGCTTGGAAGCCTCCGATGGCCGTATGCGTGTTCGCAGACGCACAGGGGAGAGTCTCCGCCTTTATTGCATCCGCCAGCGACACACAGGGCCTACACCTGGTTTCCTGGTGTGGAGAGCGATCAGCTATCGCTCCCGTACACCACTAGTGTTTGTACCGAGTACGTTAAACAGCACCTCCTACATCAACATCATTCAGCCTGTTGTTGTGCCATTTGTAAGGTCGGTCCATCGTGGTGTTTTCCAGCAAGATAACGCACGCCCACACACGGCACGTGCAACGCAACATGCACTTCAGGGTGTGAGACAACTTCCATGGCCTGCACGTTCACCGGATTTGTCCCCCATTGAGCACGTGTGGGATTTTATGGGACAACGAATTATCCGGTCTCCACGGCCAACCACGACCATCCCGATTTACGCGTCCAGGTTGAGGATGCTTGGAACTCAATACCCTAAACTTACATCCAACATCTGTATGACAGGCTCCATGCCAGAATTGCACAGTGTGACATAGTTCATGGCGGTTCAACCTCGTAATAACCATGTTACATGGAAATGTTATTTTTCAGTTTACCAGCAAATACAGCTGTATTTTGCCATAATGTTTTGATCACGTTATCCTCTGTATTCCGTTATTATGCTGTATAAATTTCGTTCGTATCAGACGTCTCCTTTTTGGTGTTCTTTTTTCACTTTCCGCCAGTGTATTTTAGGATTGAAAGAATGTTCTTGACATATTTTTTAAACCTATTGATTTATACAAGCGCATGGGAACCCTAAATTTTCTCGAAAAATTTGTATCGTGCAAAATAGGTGCAACTCTATAATCCAAATTCTAAACAGGATTTAGATCAGGTCCGCATTTAAAGTGGAAATTTACTTCAATAGTCATCTCAGGCGGGCAAAACAAAACTATCATTATTATTTTGAATGGAGGTTTAACGACAGTCATGAGTAACTCAGTGGACTATAAGTAGGGCAATAATTTTATCGCGGGAAAAAAGGCAAAATTCGCAGGGCGGTCGCGGGGTGAATTATGAAATTTCGCGAAAAGTTCGCGGCCGTTGATTTACTCTAACATTTAAAAAAAAAAAAGAAGCCTACGAAGTTAAGAAATAGTAATACAAATGACTAGTACGTAACTAAGTAAGCATTATAACTTTATAAGTTTTTAAAATTGATACTTACATTTATAAACCATTCAAATTCTGGCAGGGTTATTAACGTCGTCACACGAGATCGAGGTTTCTATTTAAGTGGACGGCATTTTGATACATTATATTGTTCATGCACTGATTTTCTTCTTTAATGCTGTGTCTGTTGTCCTGTAACACGTTTTAAAATTTAGAAAAGAATTGTTCAGCATCGACACTGTGGGTACTTATTTGACAGACAACGGATAGCGACCTTATGTAGCTTAGAAAACTAACTTTTTCGTATTCCAGAAGTCTAGCAAACTTTGCTGACACGAAATTCTTTTACACTCACTTTATATGAACGAAATTCACATTTTAGTTGGTCCTTATCTTCGAACATAGGAATGTGGCTGAAAACAAACAAATCTTCTTCGTCGTCTAAAAAGTCCAAGGACTTAAATTGGTCGGGATCAAACACTCTGCATGCTTTGAAGAAATTTGCTGCTGGCTGACAAAATCGATGCTTTCTATCTTTAAAAAATTCATGCTTAATTTTTTCATAACAAGTAGAGCTGTTTTTGCAGCGACGTGATCGCAGTCTTGACTCTTTCTAAGAAGACTGTTGGCGATGTCCGACATTTCATTATATATTTCGTGCGCGGACATTCGCTGTTTTTCGAATAAAGTGAGCTGTCAGGAAATATACGGCGCATGAACCTCAACCTGCTTCAGATTTTCTTTTACATTTCTGTCTTGACAATACCCAATGATTTTATCCACAATACAACTGCTACCGTTCTTTTTCTTTTTCAAAAAACTCTGCGTAGTCTTCTAAATGTTTGCAGTGAAAAAGCACGGCCTCAAACCAACTGTTCCACCTAGTCTGCACAGATGCTGGTGGTAAACAAGGTATTTTGCCCCTCTCTTACAAAAATCGTCGAAAACTTCCTTTACGGGAGGGACAAGCTGGGAAAGCACGTTTAACAGCAGCTACTAAAGAGTTACCATTTTCAAATGCATTCAGCCAAATTTCGCCAAAAAGATTTAAAAGATGCGCATTGCAGGTGACGTGAACGCCATTCAAAAATACGGCTCTCAGGCTTTTTCCCCCCACGCTTTGGACATGTAAGATGCAGTGCGTGTCACAAAAGCGGTTATATTAGCAAAAGGTATTTCATACTTAAAACGCACTGGAGTATTGCCTCGCTGACTGCTTAAAAATTTACGGATTCCAAAGTGATGCACTCAAGGAAGATTGCATTCAAAGTGGTTTCATCATTGCAGCTTTCAACATTCGGTTCAGCTGATGGAACAGCAAGAATATTCAAAATGTATCTATCTTCTGAATCAGTTGTTTCGTGTGCTACGATGCTTACACCAGATACTGATTTTAAAAAAATCTTTCACTTTTTTGCTTGTAAATATCATATACTTTCGGCAAGTAACATTTCCGCATCCAATTTGCATTTGGAATAACACCAATATCTTTCAACGAATTTTCCAAGTAATTTTTTAATGTAGGGTTATCCCAGTTTGGAAAGTGGGATGTTAGCTGCACGAACGGCACCTGTTAATTTCGAAAGTTCTATTGAGCGATGCCGTTCTTATGCAGTTCTTTTCTCAATTAATTCATCAACACATTTCTGCGTTATTTTTGGTTGACTGTTCAGACACACCGTTTTTTAAGCAGCTTGCTTGCTAAATGATTTTCACAACTGTCCTTTCTTGAAAAATCCACTGGTATGTTGCAACACGAACAGAACAATAGATTTTTGTCCACATGAAACGTTTCCTTGCTGTACTGCTTGCATCTTTCAGATGCATTCATTTTACTCACGTGGCTCATTCTCAAAATTAAAAAACAATATCTAGAAACTTCACAAACTTCTCACACGAAAGCACAAATTTTCTAAGCTAAGCGTCTGCGAAACACTCTTTTCTGTGAGCTGCTTTCCCAGCTAAAATTACTAACACAATTGACGACATCCGGTTTACTAGTCACGAAGACCACGTGTGCACTCTTCAGCAGAGTGCATGTGACGTTGAATTACCCGCCAAGCTTGTTCGAAAAGAGTATCTTCCTAACGAACAATCTTGAGAGGTAATTTAAGGTTTAAAAGCTTTGGTTTGGACTTTCGAGTAGGATTACTTTGAGGTATATTTTTCGTGTAAATTCTAATGAAGGCAGTATTAAAACTATTTAATTATGAAAAATACAGTAATAAAAAATGTGACGTACCTGCCAGCAGGACGCACATGACATAAAGGCAGATAGGAATCAGAATACATGTCTGCGTAGCTCAGTTGGTAGAGCGACTTGTTCCGGAATAAGCGGCCTCGGGTTCGAATCCCGGCGTAGACCAAAAATGACGGAGAAATTCACTTCGTTATAATGGCGCCCGAACTACCCGGATGACCCGACCGTTCAAAATCTCGCATTGGTGTGATGTTATTTCCACACCGCGAGACAGGAAAAATCAGAGAATCCCTTCTCCAGTGCTTCGAAAAATAAAATGTGTGTGACGTTGTATTCCACACACCAGATTGCCGGGGAGTTCTCAAGTGCACGTTCTTCAGTGGTTGTCTGCCTGCAACGATTCATGGTCACGGCTGCCCCGTGGGCCATGCCCCCGGCCCTCTTTCGGGGGGGGATGTGACGTAACTGCCAGCAGGACGCACATGACATAAAGGCAGATAGGAATCAGAATACATGTCTGCGTAGCTCAGTTGGTAGAGCGACTTGTTCCGGAATAAGCGGCCTCGGGTTCGAATCCCGGCGTAGACCAAAAATGACGGAGAAATTCACTTCGTTATAATGGCGCCCGAACTACCCGGATGACCCGACCGTTCAAAATCTCGCATTGGTGTGATGTTATTTCCACACCGCGAGACAGGAAAAATCAGAGAATCCCTTCTCCAGTGCTTCGAAAAATAAAATGTGTGTGACGTTGTATTCCACACACCAGATTGCCGGGGAGTTCTCAAGTGCACGTTCTTCAGTGGTTGTCTGCCTGCAACGATTCATGGTCACGGCTGCCCCGTGGGCCATGCCCCCGGCCCTCTTTCGGGGGGATGTGACGTAACTGCCAGCAGGACGCACATGACATAAAGGCAGATAGGAATCAGAATACATGTCTGCGTAGCTCAGTTGGTAGAGCGACTTGTTCCGGAATAAGCGGCCTCGGGTTCGAATCCCGGCGTAGACCAAAAATGACGGAGAAATTTACTTCGTTATAAAAACTTATAATATAAATTAGGCAAAAATAAGTAAAAATTCTGAAATTCGCGGATAATTTGATATTTGCGAAATTGCAAAAAATCCCTTAAAATTGGCGGAAATTCGCGTCGCGACGGAATTATTGCCCTAACTATAAGCATTCGTCCGTACCTAATTTCGAGCTAGTGGTTCCAGGGAAGGAAGAGAGCCAGTGCCGTAAGACAAATACAGCATCCATGATCATATCTTGGACGAATGGTCAGAAACCAGCGCTTAGATCACTGCGCCACTGGGGTGGCCACTATCACTTGTGACCGAGGATATAGTCCTAAAAATCGCAGATTGCAGCTACCGTTCAGTGGTACACACCCCGTTTAGGCGAGCAATAAATACGCACATTGTCCACATAGAGTTGTGAACACCGTAAAAGGAATTTGAGGCAAGATATTCTTTGCTCGTAAAGCTAACAAACTGGCAAGTGAGACACAATTTATGTGGATCACTCTGCTTCTGAGAATAAGAGTGGAAATTGTACTACTCAGGTGCACCTAGAACATGCGATCAAAGAAGAAATCAGCAATGCAAGTAGAAAGATTGCCTGACAAATGGCAGTTTTGTAAGTGTCGTGGTGACAATCGAATTTCCAGGCTGAATCTAATGCCTTTTCAATATCGAAGACCACGGAAACCATGAGCCATCCACCTGCAAGCGCCCCACAAATGGAGGTTTTAAGGGGAAAAGAGGTGATCTTGAGGAAAGATGACCCGAAACAGCAACTTTCCGCCGATGAAAACGCATTACGCCTAAAGAAATCACCAAGTGTATTTTTGCCATGCGCTTAATTTACGTACAAAGGATACTATTCTGCGCTTAGAAGTTAAAAGGGATTCTGGGATCGTTCCCGTTCTTCAACAGCGGAGGGGAAAAGGAGCACGTCAAAAATCAGATACTTGATGCTGTGACCGCGTCTTGCTGAACGAGAATAGTAGATAGGCCTTGATTTTGTGTTTTTTAACAGTAGCAACACTTGCTAGTGGCATACTTTTTTACTAGCAAATCGCATTATCTACTGGCGAAAGTTTATTAACATTATACAAAAGAAACTTTAACATGTCCCTCTCCATTAGTCAATCATGACAAATTTTGATTTCACTCCTGTTACTGTCACATTGTAATGCTGAAAATATTACAGATATTTAGATGTAACTCACCTTTCCATGACCTGACAGATTGATTCTAACAATTTAATTCGAATGCAAATATTTAAAAATAATTTTTTTATTTAACTTTATTCACAAAATTCAAGAACATTATTCAAAATCTTAAGTTATTTTCTGTATGGTTTACGATCTGGGTTTCGGGTCTTTTCATCATACCACTTTAAAACAGCAGGCCTGGGGTCAAACTTGTCTTCGGACAGACCTTCAACCTCAACACTCATGAGAACAGTTTAAACTGCTCCTGCCGCCCCGGTGGCGCAGTGGTCTAAGCGATGGCCTCTGATCATTCGTCCGAACGGGGTCCGGGTTCGAATCCCGGTGAGGCATGGATGTTGTGTTTGTCTTACGGCACTGGTTCTCTCCCCTCCCTGGAACCAGTGACCCTAAATTAGGGACGGGCGACTGCTTATAGCATATTGAGTTGCTCACGGTGGTCGTTAAACCTCCAATCAATAATAATACACTGCCGGACAATTGCTAAGGACGGATGACAATAGCAACGATAGCAACCATAAAATGGAAGGCAGGAAAATGTGGAAATTATCATAAGTGCGGAATACAGTAAGACGTGTTGTGCGTATGCAAATTTTGGATTGCCAAACTTGTTCGTGACGTCATAGCGCTGATAAGAGATATAAAGGATTTGACGCATATTGACCGTTGTTGTTCAAACGCAAAGTTGAAAGGGAAAGAATCAATTGACGAACTTGCAATTTTCAGTATGTCTTCCCGACATCACCTAGATGATTTTACGCGTGGCCGTATTATTGGCAAGATTGAAGAAGGGCGAAAAATAACAGATGTTTCCAGGGAGTTCGACGTATGCCACAGTGTTGTTTCAAGGCTTTGGAAATCATTTCAAACAAATGGAGAGTGTAGCAAACGTCACGGGGGAGGTCGTGTTCGCAGTACGACACTTGCAGAAGATCGGTACATAGTGCTATCAACAAAAAGACACCGGCGCAGCACAGCTAGTGAGGTAGCAAATCAGTTTATGGCTGCTACTGGCAAGCGGATCTCCCGAAAAACTGTCGCCAGACATTTGCATGAAGGAGGACTATACGCCCGCCGTCCTGTTGTGTGCATCCCATTGTCCAGATGTCACCGTACCGCCCGTTTGCAATGGTGCCATCAACATCGCAATTGGACTGATAACGACTGGTCTGCTGTCCTCTTCTCAGATGAGAGTAGATACAGTCTATCGTCTGATTGTCGACGACAACTGATCTGGCGTGATAGTGGTACTGCATATTGTCCAGCAAAAATACAGGAAAGGGACCGATATCCGACATGTAGTGTCATGGTATGGGCTGGCATCATGATCAATGGCCGTACGTCCCTCTATGTGCTTCCAACTGGGACTATGACTGGTCAACGATACATTAATGATGTTCTGCTACCTCATGTTGGCATGTTCCGTGGTGCTGTCGGTAATAGATTCATTTTCATGGACGACAACGCAACATGTCATCGAACAGTCGCTGTCCAGGAGTGTCTTGAGAGCGAGGATATTCAACGTCTCGTATGGCCAGCACGTTCTCCAGATCTGAATCCCATTGAAAATGTGTGGGATGCTTTGGGGAGGAGTCTTGCTGGTCACCAATGCCCTCCAATAAACAAGGACACCCTCATCCGTACACTGACAGAGGAATGGGATAAATTACCCTAACAGCTGCTTGATAATGTTGTGCAAAGCATGAAACGACGAGTGGAATATTGCATCGCCCTCCATGGTGGCCATATCCCGTATTGACATCTTACGCCGGAACGCCTGCGGACGGTATTTGCATTTTTTTCACGTTTACGTATTCCGCACAAAATGGCATGTTTGTCCCTTGAACACGTTCCAAGGACTTCTGGATTTCTTAGCATAATAAATTGTCTTTCTTGTAATGTCCTGGCATTCTGACATTATTTTATTTCACTTGGCATCCAACCACACTTACTTTTTTATGCGCTATATAGCCGTTTATGATACGTCCTTAGCAATTGTCCAGCAGTGTAATAATAAACTGCTCCTCCAATCACTCTGGATTCTCTTCATGAAACTGAACCCAGCCTCACATGCAGAAGTAGATAAGGGAAATATACAGCATATTTCAACTAGTGCCAAAATGTTTTTATAATGTTTGTACTTTTCACGAAACATTCGTTTACAGAAAGCAGTTACTCCTTTTTGTATGTGTCTAAAATATTCCACACGCGCAATGCCGTGGCGCTTTACAGTTCACACTAAAACACTGAAAATTTTTCCACTAGCAACTTTTTCTAGAACCACTTTTTATCACTAGCAAAATGCATTTACTTGCTAACAATTTGCCACTAACTACCCGTCGAAATCGAGCCCTTATAGTAGATGTTCATAAATGACAATTTTGAATGCAGTAACATTTCACTGTGCATTCCATGAAAACGGGTCGATGATTTAACGAACCCTCACGGTGATCTTCAAAACCCCGTAACAAACAAAAATATTGTAGAAGATATCTTCTACGCCCACCCAATAATCTCATTAAAAGCAGCACATGAGTCACAATCACGTGTATTCAGTGTGACTAATTTTAATTATTCCCACTGAATATTTGGAATCGTGTGGAATAACAAAGCAGTATTTATTATTAGCATTTGACTCGCGCGTAACATTTGTGAAAACACAAGTGTTTCCCCTCGCCTCCTCCTCACTCTGGAGTAATTTGCTCTTCCAACTAAGCAACACGGGCGGAATGTGCCGCTGCAGGTTTGTCGTCTTGACACGTGACTCACTTCTGTAGTACGTCACATCTCCCTCTTAATTATTTTTTTAAGCGAAGTAAGAATTTTTCATTGATTCCAGACGATGTGTGGAACAAACATCACACATTTTTCGAAGAACCCAACGGCCGGTACATCCATATTTACATTCGGGCGCCAATGTGAGAACACATATTTGTCCGTGACGGGGATCGAACCTCCGATCTCTGACTCCGGATTAAGTTGCTCTCCCAACTAAGCTACACGGGTGGAATGTACCGCTGCCTATTTGTCGTCTTGACACGTGATTGCCCTCTGTAGTACGTCACATATTATTTCATTTAAAATTGCCCAAACTACGCAAATTTTGATGAAAACTGACAAAAAAATTTGCAATAAAAATTGAATGGAAAATGTTGAAGAATAACAAAACAAATCAACCTTTAAATTGCTATTAAAATTTTGAGCTTTCTTTCCGGGTTGTTTTTACCTAACCACTCACCGCTAAGGCACTTTTTTCTTACAACTACACCACTGTATGGTACGCATTCTGCAGGATTGAGGTATTTACATTTCTTGTGTCCCTCTTTTTCAGTGAAGCAATTTAAACAATTCGTACAGATAGATGTCCTACTTTTAGAAGTGCATTTCTGCAAGAAAGAAACCGGCCAAGAAAGATACACGGTGCATGATCGTTGGCATTTAAAAAACTTACTCGGGAAAGTTTTTTACAAACATGAAAATCATTTAAAAGCATAAAATCTTCGTTGACCTGTCAGGTCGTCGACACCAGAAGTTGTAATGGTTCACTCGCCTTCCAACAGAGATGAATCGATTTCGGCTGCCATTTCAAGGCGCCATGTTCAGCTTGTGGATGGTAGGTAGACAGAGTCTATTGCATTGTTGTCTGCATCTACACGCTGCTGATTCCTGACGACGTGGGAGAACTCTTCATATTGTCCACAGCAGCGACTATTTTTTACCCTTTTTAGTTTCCCGGAAGCCCAGTCTTCGTTTCCCTGCATGCCGAAGAGCACGTGATCTTTGATAAGTTATTCACAATTTATCATCCGTAAACTCCACGTTCAGCAGTTTTAATAAACTCTACTTATTTATCACACATATTCCATGGAAATACATATATTATTTAAAGTGCAATAGTTTACGAAATACTCGGGAGGAGAAAGACTCTTGTTCCGAACAATGCTTGAAATTCAACGAAATCTTCCGGATTGAACAATTTAAAACTCAGAGCACAGGTTAAAAACCGTCGAAACACCATTGCGTCGTCGCATCTACGCATACCACAAGTTTGAAACACAATTTCGGGGAAATAGACACAAAAAGATTAGATCTCCGCAAATTTTGGATTCACTGCTTGTCAAATAAAAAAAAAATGGAAAGTAAAAGATATAAAATAAGTGGTTTAAAAAAAAAAAAAATTAAAACACCGACTGCGGCTGGAGTACACGTAACGCGCGGTGTGCAATTCCCAGGGACGACGCAATCCACGATGGGAGGTTGTATTACGGTGTCTGCTATTATCTAGCAATGCCACAGTCGCAGGTGAAACAGCTGTTGTGGAGTAATTATTGACAATGTCAGATCTCAGTGACCTGAAAGAAGGCATGATCATTGGTGCGCATCTTGCATGAGCTTCAGAAACTACACTGAAGAGCCAAAGTCATGGGATACGTACCCAGTATCGTGTAGGACCTCCTATAGCCCGGCAAACTCGACTTGGTATCGATTTCACAAGTGGCCGGAATACTTCTGGAAAGATGTTGAGCCATGCTGTCTGAACGGTAGCCCACAGTGCCCTAGTACTTGTAGGTGCAGGATCTTGGGTGCAAAAGGACCTTTTCACCACGTCCCATAAGTGCTGTATTGGGTTCATGTCGGGCGAATGTGGTGGCCATACCATCCGTCGGAACTATCCAGAATACTCCTCGAACCAATTTTGGGCGACTTGAGCCCGATGACATAGTGCATTGTTTGCTTGGAAAGTCCCATCGTTGTTGGGGTACATGAAGTCCACGAAGGGCTGCAAATGGTCACCCAGCACAGCAACAAAGCGATTACCGGTTAATGACCAGTTTACGAGGACCAGACGACCTAAACTGTACCACGTAAAGACACCCCACACATGTATGGATCCACCACCAGTTTGCACAGTGCCTTGTTTACAGCTTGAATCAATGGACTCATGGGGTCTGCGCAACACCCGAACCATACCATCAGTTCGTAACAACTGGAAGCGTGCCTCATCGGACCACGCCACATGCTGCACAGCTGTCCAGGGTCCAATTACCGTGTTCACGAGCCCAGGCGTGGCGCTGTGTTTGATGCCGTGGTGTTAACGAATGCACTCTGGTGGGTCTTCTGCTCCCATATTCCATGTACGCTAAATTATGCTGCACTGACCTGATGGATATGTCTCTGGTACCTCCTGCATTGAATATGGATGTTATTTGAGCCAGTGTCGCTTGTCTGTTAGCATGGACAATCCTGGTCAGACGCCGCTGGTCACGGTTATTCAGCACTCGTGGTCGGCCACTGCGCTGTCCACGGTGGGTGGTAATGCCTTCCATGAGCTATTCTCGGTACACGCGTGACACCGTTGGTCGAGGAATGTTGAATGTTCGCATAACTTCGGAAACTGAATGTCCCTTCCGTCTGAGTGCCTCTACCATGCCTCGTTCAAACTCCGATAATTCACGCCGGCTTGCCATAATCCTACCGGCAGTTGTTCAAACCTGACTCGCGAGATTACACCTCGCAACTGATAAAAATCGTTGCGTGCGTCGAGGCTTTCATACGACGGCATCCCCAGTTAAAAATTTGCACACTGCTATCCTTTTGACACTTCAGTGTAGAATGGCAGAAATAGCAGGTGTAACACGAGGAACTGTATCGAAGATCATGACCACCTATCAAAAAGGACACGGCGTTGCCTCCAAACGTGCAAAGTGTGGACGTCATACGAAGATGCCAGAGAGGAATGGGCGAACGTTGGCACGGGTTGTACAACGGAAGCACAAGACCACAGCACCGCAAATAACAGCAGATTTGAACACCAATCAGAATGATTCCGTTTCCGTCATAAGGCTTCGTCGGCAACACCATCGTGCCGGTATTCATTGCCCTTCTGCAATCCAGAAATCTCTGATTACCAACGTCAAAGCAACGAAACGTGTAAAGTGGTGCAAAGCACATAAAAACTTGAATGCTAAAAACTAGCGACGTACCATCTGGTCTGATGAATCGTGTTTCACATTGTTTCCTTACCACTGGCAGAGTGTACGTTTGGCGAAACCATATAGAAGCAAGCGTACCACCTAACTGTTCGGTTTCGACTGTGAAGCATGGAGGTGGATCTTTGATGTTCTGGGGCATCATATCACGTCATTCCTTAGGGCTATTGGTTATTCTGAAGGGTCGTGTTACATCTGCTAAGTACGAATCTATTCTTGGGGACCAGCTTCACCCAATGTTCCAGCCATTGTTCCTTAATGACCGTCCCCGGTTTCAAGCAGATAATACACCTGTATATTGGGCAGTATTTCTCAAAGTGTGGTTTACACAGCATGAAGATGAAGTATACAACAGCTACTCTGGCCACTTCAATATCCAGGCCTCAATATTATTGAATATTTGTGGGAATATCTAGATCAAAAGGTCAGATACCACTTTCCACCTCCAACATCATTGGCACAGTTGGGCACTGATTTTTTTCTGTTTGAAACATTCACATAAACTAAATGACTACTGTAAACGTAATGCTACAATGGCTATGAATTAATGTTTTGTCGTAAGTACGTACATCGATTTCCACTCGGTATTTTGCAATGCACTACACATCTGAAGTTCATAACTTTCTATTTAAAGCCGAACTAATGGATGTTCTCAACTTGGGAAGTTACGTCAGAGAAACTTCCACCGTTGTTTCGGGAAGTACACCTGATTTTCAAGTCTCGCTTCGAGATATTTGCGTGCGAAGCCTTAGTTGCGTGCTAACCTGAGCTATAATTACCGCGAGAGGTCGGTATTTCGGGAAGCTGGGATCGTTACGATCTGCAGCACGAATTTTAAATAGGAAATAAACTTTTTGATGATCCAAAATAGAAAGACCCCTAGAACATGAAACTCTTTCTTCTATCTCTAGAGTCCCAAGCGAAAGGTAAATCGCTATTTTTTCTCCCGGGCCGCAAATCAATTGCAAAGGCATTATTTTTAACAGCAGAACATTACGCAGCGAAAATTATGCTGTTGAAAACTCCTCATACGAGAAAAGTGGCTTTTAAAGGTACTACAGCATAAGCGGTAAAAAGGACAGTTACCACAAGTAATAGCTATTTCTTTATTCTAACGAATTTTGACCACATGTATTTGTTACAGTTATCATTTTTTGGCAATGAATTTTATAAAATACTTAAGATAACGACTTGCAAATAAGTCTCAGTATTATATATACACAAAACCATTGAGAGGCCAGTTATTAGAAACACATTAAAGATTCAAATTTAGAGCTTCACATGATCGTGTTGAACCCTAGTCACGGAGATCATGCGTCCACACACTAGGTAACATTACACGCTTTTTTTAATCATACTATAAATTATCGCCATCTGGTGGGAAAATTCTATGCGTACCAAAGCCGGAAGCCCACATCGGCAAAGTTGATTTCATTCCACCTCTTGTGTCTATCTTAAGAAAAGCCTGTTACAAACACAATCTAACGTTTGGAGTGTCCACCAGAAACCTTTTTTCCACGATAAGAAATGATAGAGATAGAGTCCCAGCACTTAACAAACCAGGCGTCTACTGCATACCATTAATTCATGAGGATTCAGATACTGCAGTTAAATACTATATAGGTTCTACCCTAAGAACCGTTAATGTCAGAATGGGTGAACATAAATACGCTCTTCGTTCTGGAACGGTTTCCACAGCTTTCACTCAAGCTGTTAACCAGGGAGATTACTCCCCAGATTGGACAAATGTTAGGGTACTTAACTCAAGTGTTAATAAACGTACTGTCTTCCTTACGGAAAGCCTCTTCATTCTTGCATATGGGGAAACATGCTGTAACATTGAACTCCCGACATTTGTTCCAAGACAGTGGAGAAAGATGGTTGCCCCCTCCTCACACAACTCTGAAGAAGAGGACTTTATAGGATAAGATATTAAGACTTGATTTTTTTTTTTTTTTTGGATTTTAACGATTTGTTGATGGCATCACCGGTGATTGAGAAAACCGAGTGAATTGTGGGTCGTGTTTGACAGTATATAATGTCTGCTCCTGTGTTTCGTGGCGCTTGAGCTTGATGATGGGTGCTATGTTCAGCCCCGAAAAATCTCGCGTGTAAATATTAATTTTTAATTGCAAATAAAGTGTTTTTAATCTTGACCTACAATTTGAAAATTATGTTTGTGAATGACCGTACGTGTTTATTACTTTAGTGACCTTTCGTACGATAGACTTTTAGCATTTGCCGGAAGGGTTTTCGTCATTCTAGTTTGGTCCACATCTGAACAAGAGATTTCGCCTGCTTCTCTTTAGTTATTTCTCTCTGTACTAACCCAGGTATCAGAGTTGTCTGCGCCGCGAGTTTCTGGCTAATCCAAAGCGGCACATGATCGAGTATTGGATGAAACATGGACATTGTGTTTGCTCTACAGCATTGGCACTGCCCCTTCCATAGAACCAGTAGCCTAAATTAAAGACGAGAAGCTTCTCATAGCCTTACATATGTGCTAGAGCAGGTCGTCTGCTAAACAATCATCGTATCGTTACAGATGTGTGGCATCAAATTCGTTCAGGCATGTTGTGGGCGAATTCTTTGAAAGCTGTTACAATTTACTCCACTAAACAAATAATGTACACTTATCATTGCAACAATTTACTCCACGATACAAATAATGTACACTTAGCATTGCAGATGTCCGGCATAGAATTCGTCCAGGCATATTTCGCGGGAAATCTTTAGAAGGGGTTACACATTTACTACTAAACAATACAGCGATGAGCCATTACATTATGACCACCCCTAGCCTAGAGAAATGAACACGCCTGGAGACCAAACGGTGGCGCAGGTGAAGTTCACAGAGCAGTATATACACAACCCGAGGACCGGCTTTCGCTGAGTAGAGTGTTCGGAGTCAGAATGGGAAAAGCTGCCGATTTATCGGGGCTTCATAAAGGACAAATTGTGATGGCACGGCGCCTTGGAACTACGATCTCAAAAACGGCGCGGCTTGTTCACGTGGCGTTGTAGTGAGTACGCATCAAAAGTGGTGCACAGATGGACAAACGACAAACCATCGTTAATCCGTGTGTCCTCCGCAGCTCATTGATGCAAGAGCGGGGGGGGGCAGAGACTGTCGCGCATTGTTCACAGCGAGCGCAAATGCCATAGTGCGGAAAAACACATGCAGCTACAACAGTGGTGATCAAGAAAATGTCTCACAGAAAACAGTTCATCGCAGCCTTCTGCGCGTGGGCCTGCGTAGCCAAAGACCCAGCCGGGTCCCATGCTCACTGCACATCATCGCCAACAACGCATGAAAATGGGTTCAATATCATCGAGATTAAACCGTGGATGACTGGAAGAAAGTGGCCTGGTCTGATGAATCAAGATTCCTGGTGCAACACGTAGACGCCCGAGCGCGAATACGCCGACTACCAACGGAGGCTATGGCACCTAGATGCACTGTTCGGGTGAAACAGGGCGGTGGCGACGGTGTTCTGCTGTGGGTGATATTTTCTTGAGACACTTTAAGCCCCCATTATCCCAATAGCGCAATCCCTGAGAGCTGTCAGGTATCTGAACATCGTTGCGGACCAAGTTCACCCATTCATGGCAACTGTGTTCCCCGCTGGTCATGGCCATTACCAACAGGATAATGCGCCATGCCACACTGCCAGAATCGTCAAGCAGTGGTTCGAGGAACATGCTGGTGACTTTCTGTTAATGCCGTGAACTCCAAATTCAACTGACATGAACCCAGTCGAACATTTGTGTTTCGACTTGGAAAAGCGGGTTCGCGCTTAATCACCACCACCCGGAAATGTACGGGAACTGTATTAGCTGTTGTTGACATCGTGGTACCAGATACCCTTTAGTGTAACAACTATTCCTTAGTTTCTGACTAGCTGAACACTACATGTGCTAAATGTCAAGTTCACCAATAATAAAATAGGCGTTCACTCGAGATAACGTCAAGGGTTGGTACTTACAAATCTTTTATTTGTATCCAACTTCAATATAGCATGGTATATTCCAACGTCGATAACCCACAACTGGTAATCAATCGGTAGTATAACACTCACAACGTAGTTATACAGACGGCAATAAAAATAGAACTTCACATTAACTCTCGTAGAGTCAATAAGCTCAACGAAGATTTAACATCTCCACCCAAACACCTACGTCGCAAAATATATATATATCCTTTCTCGTTCTTATCAACATTGTAACGTATACTCTATATTCACTTTCCTTTTGATTTTTACTATCTCTGGTTATTTTATTTTACTATGTAAATTATCTTCTTACTGAACGAGATGTTATTTCACCCGCTGAATGAGATCTGGCAATGAGTGTAAGTCATGACGTGGTGGTAGCCAGTATAAATAGGCGCGTTCAACGATACGTGAGGAGAGCGTTTGTTGTTGTATAGCGAGAGCGTTTGTTGTTGGATAGGGAGAGCTTCGTTCTATGTGATTAGGTTGATTCTTCATTATTGTGATACGATTAGTGTGTGTGCGTTGGATGATTCAAGAGTTATCTAATAAAAGAATTTGTTGTAAGTACGTTTTTCTCAGTTCATAGTTTTTGTCAGATCTCTGTCTGGCTGTTAGGTTTATTTCATTTAGTGTTATTAGTAACAACCAGCATAAGACTTTATTCATCTTAATTACTACTACAACATTACTACCAGTTATAAGCTTGTTCATTATTATTACTACACTACTAGCAGGAAAGTTTATTCATGATTTAATTAACAAACAACAACCATTAGAAGAAGCTGAATTCATTACATTATAATTGAAGGAAGCTATATTCACGATAATTAGCAATTCATTTAGAAGAAGTATTGAATTCATTATAATTCAGTAGCAGAAGCATTATAAAGCATTATACTTAGCTTAGTTAAAAGGTAAATTCATTATAACATGCATACGTCACTTACGTATTGACCTCAGGGATATCTTCTCTCTCACATGAATGCCAAACCTCCATTCATGTGAGAGAGAAGACATCACGTTAAGTTGAGAAGTGCAAAAGAGAACAAACTCAAATTTACATAGGAAAAGGAACTAAAAATGAAAGCTAATTAGAATATACGTCATATCATGGATTCGACGAGGTTACCTATCGCCACCTAATCGAATCCACGCCTCCCCCAAGTGGCTGCTGTTTTACGGGCTAAAGGGGGTCCTACAGCTTATTAGGTAAGTGGTCATAATATAATGGCCCATCTGTGTACATCTACCTTTACCGCTGCAAATATCTGATGAATGCTTGACCTCGATATTACAGTAGCAACGATTGCCATGAAATTTCGGGACAAACATTAGAAAATCGGCCATTTGTCAAGTGAGCTAAGAGGCTAGAGTGTTTAATGGCTCATGACACACAATTTTAACTAGTGATCCTGGAATGGGACGAGCCTCAACCCAATCTTTTATACAACTGCAGAGGACCCGAAACAGCGCCGTACGTCTGTGTGTTCTACTTGTTTGAACGTAAAGAAAGCGAATTAATTTTCATACGAAGAAACAGGGCATGAAATTTTCGGGAGGGGCCACGAGCTCATCTCTTGCAAAATGCCGAAATCTAAGGAGGGAGAAGAATATGTTTGTCTCCAAAGTATATGTGCTTCTTTAGAATAGTTTCTTTTTTTTTTTTTTTCATTTTCAGCTGTTACATGAAATATTACTTCAATTAATACAATTATCAACATATCAATCTCGGAAATAATGAAACAGCACGGAGAATCAAGGAAAAGGTCTACATAGTGACCTGACATAGCAGCCTTGAAACCCCAAAATCATAGTCAAATAGAGCCCAGCGTTTGACAGATCATGAGAACAAAATCGAAGTAACAGAATGAAAAAGGCAATGTTCATTTTACATTATTCACCCATCCCTTTCGGGCTTGTTGTTTACACCCCCCCCCCCTTTTAAATAATAAAATTACTAGTGTGCAAGTAAGTAACTTTTTAGTTTACTTTTAAATAAATTATAATTGTCAATTATAATTATTCCATAAGGTAAATGATTCCAATGGCTCCTGATAATTTATGCTTTGCTTAATCAGTTCATAATGTTCAAGTGTTCGAAGTGACTAGTTCATAATGTTCGAAGTGACTGAGGAATCCTGTGGTGCTTTCTACACTTGTGCTGCTATCTTTTATGAAAATAATTAACTCTTTAGTTCAAATGTTTAAGTACAGCGTAAGAAGTACATCATCATGGCGTGACAGATCGATTTCAAAATTAACGGAAAAATCAAAGAAACTTGCTAACGATCACAGTTTGGCAAATGGTGGTACAAAATTCTTTTCCGCACAGCTGGTATTTCCAAATCGTGGAAATTACAAAATTCCAACAACATGTAAAAGCGGAAAAAGTTGACGGCAGAGTAAAGACAAAAAATCTGAACGTTTGAAAAGCAGACTCCCCACTTGAACATATTTGATCTCCAAAGAGAAACCATCACATGCATTCAGAAATTAAACTGTCAGCTACGATTTCCGATGTCAGTTGTCGTTTTTACGAGTCACTTTGATGGAACAACCATTGGGAAAGAATGATTGCAGAAAGGAAGGCTGAAATTAAAAAGGCTTTGCTTCGTCCTTTTTTTTTTTTTTTATTTCACGAAAGAATCGTGTTCACCTTGCACCACTTGTCAAACTCCTCCGACATTGTGTGAGAAGCATCACATAAAGTGAACTTCAAAAAGTTTTCTCGTTAGAGATACTTCTCGTTAAAGAATTGAAGAAAACAAAATCTGTATTAGAGCGCAGAGCGTCGTTATCCATCACAACTTTCCACTTACGGCGTCTTCAAGATGCCAATTTAAACCAAGACTAATATATAACTAACCTCAAGAGAAAAGTTTTTATAACTGGGAAGAATGCTTCATGAAAATTTTACTCCGCACAGAACATTGGCTTATTAATTTAATGAAATGCTGATCTGCATGGAATGCACAATTTATTTAAATGCTATTTCGCATGGAACAATGTGCAAATTTAAATAACACTGTGCAAGAAACATAATATTTTCTGAAATAACAGTCACCACGGAGCACAAATACTTATTTAAATTTCGACAGTGTTGATGAAATAAGTTGCACTTGCGCAGCAGTGTCCAAATTATCGGTCGAGCCAGGGCCGTCTGGAAAACACAAGACGAGGACATTAGACACTTGAGTTCCCTCTTTTAATGACGTCACGCGGAAACCAAAGCAGCCGTGTATGACGTCAAACAGGATGCCGATGTATCAGGTGGCGTAACGTAAACTGACGTCGCCAACGGAGGGAGCTCATCTCCCTAATGTCATGACTTGGGCTTTCCAGAAGGCCTTAGTCGAGCCCAGGTTAAGAATTCAGTTATTAATTAAAGAAACATATTTTTTAGGAAAAACATGGTTGATAAGATAAAAAGTTACGTATATAAATAAATATATTGCAATCACTTTTGTTTCATTAAAGCGGCTTTCAGTTTATTTGCAATAAATCAATGGATAAACCTCAAATACACTGAGAGAAGAAAAAATCATGGTATACCTGGTTCCTGGGCAACGTTTCGTTGTCACCCCTCTCGCTAATGGACGAACCCACCACTTGGCAGGTATATAGGTAGGAGGACATCCCCGCATTCACGTAGATGGTAATTCGATGTCAATATGGATAAACGTAGTGAGTTAAGGGTTTGAAAGAGGGGTGATAGTGGGTACCTCACGCATGGGCCACTTTATGGCGGAAGTGGTACAGAAATTGCAGTGTCCTCGTTCGTTAGTATCAAGAAAGTACCGGGAATACACCATTTCTGGAATAAAATCTCATCGTGAACAGCGCTGTATGCGCAGAAAGATAGCAGATAAACGTGGCCATCAACGTCTTTCTCATATAGGTGCAACCAACCGGAGAGCGACAGTGGCACAAATAACCGCCGGCTTCAACGAGAGAGGTGCCAGGAACGTCTATACCAAGACCAACAGGGGATCAATAGCTGCAATAGGTTATGGAAGTCGCAGTCCCGAAGGAGTTCCATTGCTAACGCCACATCACCTGTCTGCAGTCCTCAATTTTTAATTATCACTGGACTTTGGATGATTGAAGAAGGATATCCTGGTCCGATGAGTTCTACTTCTAATTATTTCGCACGGACAGGAGGGTGTGGATCTGGCGGATAACGCAAGAAGCGATAGACCCGGCATATCAACATGATACTGTTCAGGCTGGTGCACGCTCAATTATGGTCTGGGGCGTGTTCAACTGGCACACGTTGAGACTTCGGGTATGTGTAAATGCATCTCTGAAGGATCAACGCTACGTGCCCATCCTTGCAGGAGCATCCGTTCATCATCATCATGTAACCACAGAGTAATGGACTGTTCCAGAAGGAAAATGTGACTCCCCACAGAGTCGTGGTGTCTAGAATATAGTTAGAAGAACAATCCGCAGAAGTTCCCACACTGGAATGGCCTCCCCGTTCACGGGCCACGAACCCAGTGGAAATCTTTGGGAGGCTATGAAAAGAAGGTCTGTTCAAGTTTTGGATCTTCAACCCAGAAATGCGACGAAATTGCGGACAGCGGCGGAGCAAGCATGGGTGGAGATATACCTGTGAAACGCTTCCGTTACCTAGTGGACTCAATGCCTATCCATGTGAATGTTCTTATCAGGGGGAAAGATGGGCCCTACCCGTCACTGGATAGGTATTCCATGATTGCTTTCCACTCAGTGCAAATGTCCTACTGCTCCTCATTGACAAAGGGTGGGATATACATGGTGTCCATATAGATGATAAAGCTGATTACCGCATGCTATAGTTTTTTTTAATGACGAGTCACATCCATTTTCTTTTTACACCTGATCTTGTACAAGCATAGAGTTTGTGCTGGTGTTCTGTCCACCGCATCCGTCACTAGAACCGCTGCAGTTAATATGGCGACTGTAACAGCGAAATCACAATGCGTCGTTGTGTGGTTCTGGCAGAAACAAAGTACGGGAAGAATCCACCTGATGTGAAGTTAATCCACTCGTGGATGATAAAAATCTTGGAAACATGAACAGTGGAAAAGGGAAGAAGGCTTGGTAGACCATCAGCTTCCGATGAGACAATAGGAAACTCCAAACTGCTTTCGCCAGTCACTGCGGAAATCGGTGAGGCAATCTTTTTTTATTGAGGGTTTAACGACCACCGTGTGCAACTCGATAGTCTATAAGCAGTCGCCCGTCCTTATTTAGGGTCACTAGTTCCAGAGAAGGTAAAAAGCCAGTGCCGTGAACAAACACAACATCCATGCCTCAACAGGATTCGAACCCATCCCCAACAAATGGTCAGAAGCGAGGCAAGCTTCATGCCAATTACAAATTCCGAAATCTCCGGTGCACAACCGTTTTCAGTTACAGCCCTACAAGTCACAAATTCTTCAAGAACTGCAAACTGACGACTGCCCAAAACGTGAAACATTAAATTAATGAGTTTCTGAAACTCATTGCCGAAGATACTAAGTGTTTGCTTTTCAGATGAGGCTACGTTCCATGTTATTGGTACACTCAACAGACAGAATGTCCGAATTTGGGATCAGAAAGCACGCCTATTCGGGACAGTCCAAAGATCAGTGTTTTGTGTAGGTTAATATATGATCGGAAAATGGTTCCTTTCTTCTTCGTTGAGAAAACAGCTTCAGTAAATGTATACCTGGACATGCTCACCAATTAGGCCATCGCTCAGTTACAGAACAAGGACGCGACTGTCATCTTCCAACAAGATGGGGCACCTTCTCATTAGGCACACGTTCTTCGTGAAACTCTCGACGCAACATTTCAAATCAATCGTTTGGCAGAGACGGACCAATCAGATGACCCTCAAGATACCTACACCTTAGCTAGCTGGATTTCTTCCTATGGGGTTATATGTTAAAGATGAGCTTCATGTAACAGTTGTTCCACATATCAGGATGTTGCCAGAATGCATTACAAGTGTAATAGGAACCTTTACCCCACAAATGTTGGAAAATGTGTGATGTTTAGACACATTTTTCGTGACAGTACAGGTGCACATGTAGAGTTCTTAAAGTTCATTAATTATGTACCAAAATTTTGTATACTCTGGATAACTAAAACATTATGACCAGCGCGTCTATAAGCAAATCGAAGCAACTGCAGGTAAACGACGCTGCGTATGAAAGTCGTGAAACTGTATAAATAACACCTGACACTGAGCTCTGTTAATCAGTGTTATTTTAGTTCTTCAGATAGGAGAGGCAGCGGAATTAAGCGACTTTCACAAAGGCCAGGCCGTAGCTACCGGGAGGGCAGTTGCCCTCCCAAAATGCTCATTCCAGGGATGTAAGTTCATTCCCAGGGGGATGTAAAAGATTAGAAATATAATCTGAAAAAGAAAGTTACATCCTTTAGTATTATTTTAAGAGTTTGGTAAGTCTCATACAGTATTCCATACAGTTAACCTGGGTACAGAGTAGCATACACAGTGCGTCAAAGAATTTTTAAGACTGGGTCTGTAAAATGAAATAGAAACAATAAATTATAATTTGTTTTGGTTTGTTATTCAAAATAAGTCCCTCTGGCTTCAATACACTTGTTACAGCGATTTAATAATGATTCGAATGCTTGTTCCAGTTCACTTTGCGGAATTGCCTCCAAAGCACGCGTCGAAGCTGTTTGTATGGTCGAAATATCATCGAAATAACACCCCTTTAACGTCATTTTAAGTTTTGGGAACAAAGAAAAGTCGCAGGGTGCTAAATCAGGCGAATACGGTGGATGATTCAACACACAGACGTTATTTTTCGCCAAACATCTACGAACAAGAAGTGAGGTGTGACTGGGTGCATTATCGTGCAACAAACACCAACTGCTTCCATCTCGATATTCTGGACGAATGCGACGAATTCTGCCCATCAAACGCCTCAAAACATTTAAATAAAATTCACCAGAAATTGTTTGTCCACTTGGAACAAATTCTTTGTGGACCCTTACTATCGAAGAATGTAATGAGCATTGTTTTGATTTTCGATGGACCTTTTTTTTTTTTTTTGGCTTGTGGCGAGTTTTTTTACTACCATTCCGCACTTTGTCGCTTTGTTTTAGGATCATATTAAAAACACCATATTTCATCACCAGTAACAATCGATTTTAAGAAGCTTAGATCATTTTCAGCGGCTGAAATGATGTCTCTGCAATGTGCACTTCTTCATTTTTGTTCATTGGTTAACGTGTGTGGAACAAATTTAGCACAGACTTTTGTTTTGCCCAAATCTTCATGCAGGATGGTTCAAATAATTTCTTTGTTGATGTTTAAAAACTCTTCAATCATTCTTAGTGACGCACATCGATTGTTTGCCACGAAATCACACACTTTTTCAGTAATCACAGGTGTCCTAGATGAACTTGGTCTTCCGGTATGCTTATCTTCTAGCGTCTCTCTTCCGTCCAAAAAACGTTTGTGCCACAGGAAAACATTTGATCTACTTAAACAAAACTCACCGTAAACTTGTTTCATCATTTGGTACGTTTCCGAGGCACTTTTACCAAGTTTTGCGTTAAATTTAATAACAGCCCTTTTTTCCATCTTAATAATTCAACATGAAAAAAATTTTACTTCTCTAATGAACGCCCGTTTCGTTTGAGTTACTTTAACAACTGCGCAGTACTTTTGGCAGAAAGCAAGCAGATGGTCACGGTTTATAACGAATTCGCGATTACACTGGTGGCGCCACCGTAGAATGAAATCTAGCGCCAGTCTTAAAAATTCTTTGACGCACTGTGTATATTATGAGGTGTGAGCATCTCATATCAAGGAAGGTAATTTTCCAAAACGGTGAATGGACGCATAGAAAACAATATACTGATATGCCTAACCTCCATGACCTTATCGAACATGTCACTGAAATGAAGAAGTAATTAATCATTTGTGCTGTGTCGCAGAAAGTCCATCTGAGAGTTAAACCTTGAATGGAATTATTCCAAGACCTACCCCTAAAGCTTCTTCCTACTGTTCCATTCACTATCCGATACTCCTTCGTTCTTCCCTGGTTTGCTTTTCGTTCTGAATTTCTGTGGAGTGTGTGCTGTCAGCGTTCACATAACGTTTACGCTTTCCTTGGTATTTACAACCTGCGGTTCTTTGGTATTTACCTAATTTTTAATGAAATTTTGTCAAAAACTGGAAGTTCGATTTTTGAACCATAATAATACTTTCCCATAACACAGATGTGTGAGAAAGTAAAAACTACGTATTATTTGAATGGAAGTCGAAAGGGCGCAATTTTGAACTCGAAGGGGCGTAATTTTAAGTCTCGTTTTCCCAGGTAAGAAAAGCTTGCTACGGTCCTGGACGCAGTCCAAATCGTAATGGCCAGACGATGCATAGCATCAAAACAAAACAAAACAAAACAAAAACTTGGAGATATAAGAATGAAAACAGTGAAACGTAAATCAGTACCGTAAGTCGGGGTAACTTTGGCCCAAAACCGAAAAGTGTTTATTTTGTATGCTGCAACCCTGCATTTTGCCTGATTCAGGTAGTTTTGACGCGAAAAGTAAGTAGCAACACTAGTTACAGATGACACACAGTTAAGTGTAATTCGTTCTTCCGGGACGCCATACACTATCTCTGGTGTAAACAGCTGTTGTGATTAGTAAATACATACCTCCCTAACTTCTATCTGTGTGACTCAACCTGGAAGTTAATGCGTTTGGGTAAGTACATTTTTTATACTTATATACGTATTTTTAGAAGGAGTCAGTAATGTTAAAAATTAAAGTTATTTCTTATTCTTTTCTTTGTTGACCTTTGTATGTCTTGAGTTAACATTGGCCCAAGCACAATTTTTAAACTTCTTGGCGCGTCTATCATAACGCTACACATAATCTCTTTCCGGAACTGAAAGGCCGAAGAAAACAAGAAAGAAATTGTAAATACCAGCTGGCAAAAGCACTTGTCTAACGGATGTCGTACTTTCTGATGCTGGCTGGCCCTTAACACCAAAACTCTAGTCCCTATCTAAAAGACAAAAGTTTCCATCTACGAGTATTTCCACAAGCTAACATTCAGATGAAAGGAATCTTGATATGCTCTTGGAGTCTGACACAGAGAGTGAAACATTTTCTGATTTACAAAAACATGCAAATGATGCATCTATCATACCACCAAATCTACGCTTCAGTATTATGCTGTTGATGATTTTGTAGTTGTTTTATTCAACGGTCAAAGTTACCCCGGAAGGATTTTCAGCATCTTAGAAGAAGGACCAATAGTTGACTGTATGGAAAAAGGCTTCTAATTTTGTAGACTGCCTCAAAAGAAGGATTGTATTCCATACTAATGGCAAGATGTTTTTTGTAAAATAAATCCCCCACAAGTCATTTCAAAGAGGAATCAGTTTTTTGTTCCCGAGATGAACAATCTGATATGGTGCATGGTATATCGTGATGTGAATAAATATATCCCAATCCAGCAAAAAAACAAGTGCTGGGAAACTACTGGCCACCAGCTGGCAGTGATGGGTCACTGCTGGCTGAAATCTGCCGCTCACGGCCCAGTAGCGGTCCGTTGGCGGCAGCGCTATCAGTTGGCGAGCCATTGATGGGCCTGCAGCATCGCCGTGAATTGTGGGACTCCAAGCAAGTGCCACTAGTGGCCCGTTGCTGGCAACCAATGCAACCCCAACAGCAGGTGGAAGCAACGGGACTGTGCATGTGCAGAAGCAACACTTGCTGTGTCTTCATGGTACCAGTTAGTTGAAGACGACGCTATCGCCATCGTGTTATTTTAGTGGATGTTAAAAAAAATATCCATATGTAGAGAGGCGAATTAATTTCCTAATGAAATTCCACGTCAGCGAAGATATCAGATTAAGCCATGAAATACACCCACTCCATTTATGGGAATGGAGTGGGTGAATAACAAGAAAAAATTTGAAACCGCTTGAAACAAATGTCCTGGAAAAACATTAAAAAAACGTTTGTTCGGAAAAAAAAAAAAAAGAATTATACGCGTACAAAATTTATTAATTATTTGAAAGAAAAAAAAACACTATGTGGATATAATTTACTCATCCATGGGTTGAATACACAAGACTGGGAAGAATTCGCTTCTAAAAATAACGATAAGTAAAATAAAATATCTTTCCTCTTTATAACAAATGTAGCTTCGGAGAATGGAAAGGAAAGGAACAACGTTAAAAATGTAACAGAATGTGACATGGACCCGGGTAAATATATATAAATTCAACAATCGCTTTTCAAGACTACAAGGACAGTACAAAACTTTGGAAAGCGACTTTAAGTTTGTACACTCTTTGAAAATGAGTGAAGTTCCCTTAAGGTACAAAAAAAAACTATCGTTACGTAGAAAAAATAAATTTATGAATTATAGGAAACTGACTTTTATGAAAAATACTTTGCAATATTGTAAAATGAAAGAGAGAACCATTCGATTACACATTCCACACGAAACAGACAGCTTCAAGCACACGCTCCTGCGTGGCAAATTAGTCAGGTCAGTAGAGAGCTGGACTCCCAAGCTGACAGAGCTGGTTTGTATCAACCATGATCCAAACGGGAGATTTTCCTGTCTGTTGAGAAAATATCCACAGCGCAGTACTTAGATTCACAAGTTTCGTAAGTGGAGAAGAAAAAAAAGTTGTAGCTTTGGAGAATTGCGGTTATCCTTGATTTTTTTTTCTATGGCTACTACTAGGAAATTGGCGGACAAGATTCGGCAAGCCATCAGTTACGTCACGTGGTTGCCGGCTGCCACTGCCGGCAAACTAGCCGATCACATTAGGCTAGCCATCATTTCTGGCACGTGCTTGCAGGGCCGCTGAAGGGCCACTTGTGGCAGCTACTGCCTGTGATGGATAACTGATGGCCCTGTTATGGCATATGAAAACTGATGGGGTGCCAACTGTTGGCCAGCTGTTGGCCTGAACTGCTGGCTCTTCTGTTGGCCGCCCTGACATTTTATTGACGGTTCGGCAGCGGCAGCATAATGTTGGGCCAGAAAGACTGTTTTTGCTGGGAATGATATTTTACTCTCAAATCAGTGTACTGTAATATCACATCAGGGACAAAGTTACCCCGAGTCATGGCAACTTTGTCCCAAAATTTCAATAATTTTGGGGGGCCTTTATAAACTCGAAAAAATTTATACGACCCACTTAAATGTTCATGCTGCATACGAAAAAAATATTGCCCCAGTAATAATCGAATATTTCTTTCAAATTTTGCTCTTAAGGTAGACAAAGAATGAAATTTTGGGTCAAAGTTACTCCAACTTACGGTACTCAAAAGTACCTACTTAAAAAGGGGGCACGCTCACTAATGCATATAAAAATATTTTTTTTAATTTTCCATTACCGTGAAAATGCTTGGCATTTTGCTATTTCTTTATATTTTCGTCTAGCTGCTAATGCCTGTGAAATATACGGAATATTTTCGTACACATTTATTTTTTTGCGTTCCCCGGTACAGTAAATAACGGTTACATCGAGCAAAAAAAAACTCTGGTTTGTGGGCATGTATCAGAATGTAGAGTCCCTTTTCTTTTGTGAGAAAATAAAAAATAGCTTTCTGCCTCTGTACGTCTTTCCATTTCTTATGACGAAAGATTGGTGTAAATGAAATGTGTAGCCAGCAGAATGAAACCACTAACCCATTCCAACCATTGGCTGCTCAGCCAGTGTAACGGGGTTCCGGCCTCAATGTTTCATATTTATAATGCTTCACTCACGGTTTTTTGCCCTTAATCACGTGATTCTTATCGTTATCTGTTTTGGAAAGGAATGCTAGTTGATAGAAAATGAAAAGCACTGGATCTCTTTCTCATATTGCTTTCTCTGCTGCATTGTTTCTTCAGTGCTTGCGCCAAAGCCTCCTTTGTTAACCAGTGATTAGTTTCGTTGTTGTTGCTTAGAGAGCGGGTGTCTTTACTTTTTCGTTTCAGCGGCGCTGCCCCGTCATGTTCTGGAATATTTATTTCTTCCTAAGGCTTTTTATTTCTTGATTGAGCGCACATTCTTCCTATCATAACCCTGCTTTTCGGTTATAAGGTTTCACTTTCGAAATCGTCTTTTTTTCTTCACTCTGTTGACACGTTCTGTCTTTTAATCTTCCTCTGCCTAACAAAATCAATACCACCAACGCTTGTGGGGATCAGATTGCCTTCCTTTCTTTCGCGCAAAATCTTATTCTCTGACGTCTTATTAATTTATACGCTTTTCGTAGAGACGGAATGAAACTGATCTTTCCCTGTGCGATATTTAACGCATGTCGTCTTTTCTGGTTTATTCACACTGAGCAAGCGAAAAACGCAAATCGCTCACGGCATTCTTTCCAATTATTGTAGACACCTCAAAGCCGCCTTGAACTTCAAATCGTCAAGAATTTGAACGCAGTATTTTGTAGTAAGCAATATTTTTAGAAATAACTAACGTAAAAAAAGGAAGAAGCAAATGTCAAAATGTATATAATCTTTCATGAATAATTAAATTGCATTTTGGATTTTGACAACGGTAATGCCTTCGAAAGTGTGCTTGTACAGGGTGTGCATGTTTACAACTCTAAACATTTATTACAAATACAAGTGAATAGATAAAACTGTGCATAATGACGAGTAAATGTGAAGGTTTTTAATGCCTTATTTAAAGCACTTTTACATGGGCACCATTTGTTGCACGAATCACATTAAGACAGTAACCGATCTTTTGCCATGTTCGTTGTAACATAGATTGTGAAAAACAGAAATTTGTCCGTAACGAGGATCGAATTCGCACCCCCTCACTCCGGAGTAAGTTGCTCTCCCAACTAGGCTACACAAACGGAATGCATCGCTGTAGATTTGTCGTTTTGACACGTGCTTTATTTGTCATTAATTCTAGACGATGTGTGGAAAAAACATTACACATTTTTTGAAGAACCCAACGGCCAACACGTCCATTTTTACGTTCGGGCGCCAATAAGTTTGTCCGCGTCCCCTCAATCCGGAGTAAGTTGCTCTCCCAACACGGATGGAATGTATCACTGCAGATTTGTTGTCTTGACACGTGCTTAACCTCTGTAGTACATCACACGCTTCATCAATGGCGTCATCGCTTCTTTGCCGTTAACGTTCCGTACCTGGGTTTGATACACAATACCTTTCGCATAGCCCCACAGGAAGAAGTCCGTGCGAGTGATATCTGGGGAACGAAGTGGCCAGGGAATGCGGCCATCCCTTCCAATCCACCGGTCTGGAAATCTGTGGTTTAGGAACTCACGAACACGCAGTCTCCAATGAGGAGGCGCACCTCTTTATTGATGATGGTTGGTTGAAGGCCTCCCAGCTGTGGAACCACATATTCGGTCAAAACATCGAGGTACACATCTGCAGAAATTGTTTTTCCTAAGAAAAGAAGTGGCGCAATGATTCGATTGCACATGATCCCACACCACATACTGTCAAAAATAAGAGGTGTGAATCCACGGAAAATTTCTCTAAATAACGTTCAGGCCAAGTTGCCGGCAAGTGTCCGTCTTTTAACGAAATTTCCGTTTGTAAAAGTGCCCGTTGTTTTAACTTCCGTATTTTCTCAGATTTCCCGTAGTCAGCTTTTTTACTCAATTGCTAATCATTTGCGTTATTTTGTTATATCTCAAATAAGATTTCTGTGAGCTTAGGAACTTGACAGCTATACAATGATTTCTTGTGTGAAGCGTTATTGCCATTTACGAACGCGTTTCTGGAACATCATCCATTCGTAATTTGAGAATAAACTGCATCTTTGTTTCTTCACGAAACGTAAAAAAAATTGCAGCGATCTTTTCGCCATTTTCTCTGATAATCTACGTAAATATTTATGTTTTCTTCCCGCAAGTCGAAACTCACGTGCAACAGCTTTACTTTCTAGTAGTTCCTAAATCAGGTACTGTCCGGCCATGGCGTTTCACCGGAGTACTTCCGCCGGTTTGCGGTACGGGAACGACTGTGCGGGTGCCGCACACATGATTATTGAATAAGATTCTCTTTCAGGTCAGAGAAGACTTTTGGCGCCAGAATTGGCAAAGACGAGAGACCTCTCGATCCTGCTCGCGCACCCAAAAGCGAGACAAGGGCTCATCGATTTGGTTAAGCACCTCGTAGAGCAGCAATCGGTCTACCTAATTGAAGGGTGACCGCAGAAGACAGACTGCAAGACTGCATAGAAGAGGAATAGAATGACTCCGGCCCAGAGTCATCATCACGGCAGGACAGGCTCTAGTCCTGCGACAGTGTAAATACCATGTAAATAGTTTCTTTTTCATTTCTGTGTGAGAGGGCTTATTGAATAAAGGATTTATTTCCCGCTAATGAGACCCTCAGTGTATTAATGTGCATGTATCATTTCTTTTCCTTTTTCAATAAAGAGCAATAGCCCCATACAATTCGCGCTTGTGATTGTTTCTCCCAGGCAGAGATAGAGAAATATTCTAACCCCTGCCCAATGCCACGCACACACGGGCCATGACGGAGAGGTGGGAGGTGCCGGCCTACGGGGGCAGCAGCAAGCTGCGAGTCTCTGGACTGATCCTGTCCGGGTGGGGTACTGCCGGATCCTGCAGGATTGCTCGCGCAACGCCGTCACTTATTCGCATGAGAGAGTTCGTTTTATTTTTTATTTTTTTTGTATTCGAGGTTTAACGACCACCGTGAGCAACTCAATGGGCTATAAGCAGTCGCCCGTGCCTAATTTAGGGTCACTGGTTCCAGGGAAGGGAGAGAGCCAGTGCCGTAAGACAAACACAACATCCATGCCTCACCGGAATTCGAACCCGGACCCCGTTCGGACGAATGATCAGAGGCCATCGCTTAGACCACTGCGCCACCGGGGCGGCCCAGTACTGAATCCGCAGTCGTCGAGCTACCTCAGCTGACCCGCTCTTCAACTTAAAATTTTCGTTTAATATAGCCTGGTTAGTATCATAATGAAGTAAATTAGCTTCAACCATTTTAACGAAGGTCAATTTTTTCCGCTAATTAGCAACTTAATCTGCCTGTTGATAGCCTCACTAAGTTATAGGGCGTCAAGAGCGATCATTACTTTTGAAAAGAATTCGCTCTTCTGTCAAACAACATAGATGCTGCGTCGCCGATCGCCATCTCAATATTCATATTGCTTTGTAGAAGCCTGACGTTAAAGCTAGTTTTTTGCGGTACTTTAAGCTTCTGAGAGTTGTAGCTTAACTTGCTTGACTTAGTTCTTAGAGAAATTTGAAGAATATATATTCAAACTTTTGAATATAATTAAGCCGCCCCGGTGGTGCAGTGGTCTAAGCCATGGCCTCTGATCATTCGTCCGAACGGGGTCCGGGTTCGAATCCCGGTGAGGCATGGATGTTGTGTTTGTCTTACGGCACTGTCTCTCTCTCCCTTCCCTGGAACCAGTGACCCTAAAGTAGGGACGGGCGACTGCTTATAGCCCATTGAGTTGCTCACGGTGGTCGTTAAACCTCCAATCCAAAAAAAAAAAATATATATATATATATAATTAAGTACCTGGGTATTTTCTCTTCTCTGGCAGTTAAGCCAAAGAAAAAAATCAGCATAAGATACTTACATAACAAATCCAACTTCTTTATTATTTCACTCACTGAAAAGTTTAAATCCACTGATATACAACGTGGCCATGAAGCCTCCACCCAGAATTCAATTTTAAGACGGCAATAGTCGAGTACATATATCTTCAAGTTTTATATCAGCGTTTAACAATCTACTCGTAATTTCTGCAGCTCCACCGATTTCATGCGACTACTCCCAATTTTGCCATTTTATCTTCCTGTGACCCACTGTTAGCGTTGCCAAATTGTAAAAACTGTTCAGGAAAGTAATGTAACCATTCAGTAAGAAAACGTTCAACCAAGAAGTAACTAAATTAATCGAAGAAAGCAAATTCAAAAGGAAAGTTAAATAGAGCTTTACGTCACAAGTCTTACTTGAACGTCTGGGTAAAAAAAAAAAAAATAAGAAGAAAGATGAAACATAATTTTCGGTTGTAATAAGCACGTCTTTTGAATCCTTTTAGACACGAATGAAATATCTCAAAGCAGAGCCAATTTAAGAGGGGGGCAAGGGAGGCTGCTGCGCCGGGCCCACATTTTCAAGAGGCTCCAGAGTTATGCAGGATGCTTGAAGAATAGACAGTTCTACATTCTTCTTTTTTTTTTTTTTTGCAAATAGCACATAAAAAACAATGAGAAATTACCTTGTGAATTTTTTTCTCAACTTTTTTCTCCTTTTTTAGGAGCAGTCCGCAAACATCCTCAAATATTTCGAAAGCATTGCAGATGTTTTTTGTTTTTTTTTTTGGTTTTTTTTTCATACATCTGTAATTCGGGGAAATTCTGAATCACATTTGGATCATATTATTTTCTCCACAACTTCGATATAATTTCAACAAGTTGAATCCTCGGGTGGGGGGAGGGGGTATTAAAGCAGAACTGAACTGGTGTCCATTTTTCATCCGCATGCATTCCTACATTTTTTTGCTAACTCTGATTCATCCATGCATCATGGGATACACACTTTAAAATATGGTAGAGATATTTTTGTGGCTCCCTCATCATATTTTGGGAATGTTTTTCTTTTTTTTTTTTTTTTTTTTCTTGTTGAGCTACCCATAGTGAAATCCTAGATGTGCCACTAATACTGGGCCCCCAAAATACTGTCCAGTCCCCGGGCCGCCTGTCTCTTTAAATTGGCTCAGTTTCAAAATCATTCATAGTCAAAGGAACCCGTTACAAAAAAATTAATCAAGCTGATTTCTACAATCGATAAAATATCTAAAAATATAAATAGCTACTTACTCCCACTACCGGCTGATAAGTATGTTACGAAAATTAACAAATTGTGCACCAAAAGTTTGTCGTAGATGCAGCCAAATTCGGGCCCTGTGCACATCCTATGTCCGAGGCCCCATCGATCAAAAATTTTCGGTCAACAGTTGAAAAGAATATTTTCTGGTAAATATTTTGTTGCAAGCAATTTTTCTACGAATAGTAGTAAAATCATTAAAACACATCCTACATGCTAGTCAACTTTATAGCCAATGTTGTCTTGCAATACACGAGCATTCACACCAATTGTACTTCCCCGCACCCGCAGAGCTTACAGCTGTAACATTAATTGCTCTGGAATTTTTTTGTTTTATAGTATCATTTACGGAAGCAAATAACTATCCTCCCAGAGTTATACTTTAAAACTTCTAGTTTACTATAAAGTTAATGGAAATGATGAACTGATAGTAGTTTAAGCTGTAAAAAGTAGTCCCTCACAAAGTGTTACAGCTGACCACACACACTGTGGGATAAATTATTGCAACACTCCATGTAAATTATTACAACAGCAGCGTTCGAACTACCTGGTCCACTGGCAACTGGCCAGTAAAAATTTCATCGGGCCAGTGAATTATTTATGCTATTGGCCCGGATGGCCACTATTTTTTTGTCAGGTTTGTTTTGGAATTTGCAGGTTTATAAAGAACTGAACCAAATTTCAAAATATTGAGGTTTGTTTATGGCAGTTTTCGAATTTTTTGAAATTCAGATATTTACTACTCAAAACCTGAATATCGGAATTGCAGATGATAACTTCAGTTTTATGAAAATTTTGGACTGTAGGAATCCGAGGTCCAAATCAAAATATTTGGATTAAGGCAGCACCACTTTTTGAAAAAACCATACCATAATAAAATACCCGTTTACATGAGAGTATGGATCTTTTATTATGCTTTCCAACTAGAGGATGAAGACCCATTTACGCTCTGGCTTTGCCCATCTGTCTGAATTCTGCCCACGTGGGAGAATCTCCTGCCTTTCACACAGAAGCAAAGTATTCTATGAAGGTGGCTTTTGGTATGTCGCAAAGTGCTTCATAATCAATCAATGCATTGTACTCACTGTACTGTATATGTATATATTCAACTTGATGACTTAAAAAAGAAACCTTTTGATTTTTTTATCAACTTTTTTCAAAGTAGTTTGGAGGCCCCCGAATTCTGAGGCCCTGTGCACGTGCAGAAATCAGGCCCTGCATAGATAAAGGAAGATATCACAAAGAGATTTTCAAATCGAACAGTTAGAAGACGAGGTATTCTGGAAAACATGGTTCAAATTTACGCCACCTAGCGGATGAATTCTGAATAACGAAAAGGTAGAAAATATGCGAAAGTATTCTTCATAGTAAAAGCTATGCTGAGGAAAAGGAATTTTTTAAGTACGTCTCCTGGAAGCAGCGGTAGCAAGGAGACAGTGTTGGTACTTAACGCCCTCTAGCAGGAAAACTGTGCATTATTTTAGAAAATAACGTTACCCATCATTACTGCAGCGAATGACATACAGTAAAAAAAAGAAAAAAATGTTTCAATACGTTTTAGAAGCACAGATACAGCTGCAGAAAGAAATGCTCAATAACACCACCTAGCGTCAGAACTATGAACTACAAAACCCCACGAGCATAGTCAAAGTGTTCCACAAGGTAAATGGTATCCCGTGTTAAAATAATTTTTTAAATCGGAATTTCGGAGTCAGAAGTATTGATAAAAACACATTAAATATTTGCGCCCCCTAGAAGGAAAATGTCCCCTTATTTCGGGAGGGAAATGACCACAAGTAGCTTCACCGGGATTCGAACCCGGACCCTTCACGGCTTAGACCACTGTGCCGGCAAATGGGACTGTTTGAACAGAGATATCGAGGAAAATAAGATATACATCTACGCCCCAAGCGGAAAAACTATTCATTTCTTGAAAGAGAGACTGCGCCCAAAATAGTTTTCGTTATGAATGGTATCGAAAGGAAGAAACAAGTTTTGCTGTCGGATGTCTAGAAGTATTGTTATGATATTTTGAATTCGATAGCATCTGCATTTACGCCTTCGATCGGCAATATTGTGAAGTGGAAAAAAACCTGAAAGCAAGAATTATTGTTCTCACGTGTTGGGCTTCCCAAGGTATTGTAAGTAGAATTTTTCAAAATCTGACAAATAGTTGCAGAGCTATAGTGTCCACGGACGGACGGACGGACGGACAGAGTGATACTATAAGCACGTACTCGTTTTACAAAAGACGTGCTGAAAAGAGGATAATAAACAATGGAAGCAAATGAAACAAGTTGTAAACACTGGCGTAAAAGTGCGATGTTACCTCGTACAAAGTAGTCAATGGTGTATTTTGGTCAACACTTCTACACTTGCCCAGATTTTGTTCAACATTTTTTTAAAACAAATGAGCCTAAGGAAAAGAGAATGGTGTGGTGCCAAATTATGCCCCCCGTCTTTCCCTTCCCCGACATCGAAAACAAGGATCACAGTTTGCAATACCGTGGCAATCTTCCAAACTTTTCGTTGTTTAATGCTCCCTAAGTATACAAGCATCTTCTCTGATTGCGTAGCGCCCGAAGTTGAATCAATTTTGCATTTCATCACGCGTCACAAAAATTAACAGCATCGCTGTTTCCAGTGGTCTTTGATTACGTGTTTATAATGTAAGATATTTGCCTGGTTTCTTTATTTACTACCTTGACTGCTGGACTGCTTGTAAAGCCAGAACAATTTATTATTCTCGAGACTCAAGTGAAATATCTGCGGTAACGAGATATTTCATTAAATATTCCTTTTATGCATGGATGGCCAAAATGAAATACCTGTAGTAGCAAGATAGCTCATCGCAAGAGCTCGACTCGCGAAATTTTGCACCCATTGGGCAGATACATTGTTCCGATGGCGCAAACATCTGAAGACATTTAAGCTTTATTGACTGAAACCATCTGAATTTCCTAGAGGATATTGGGCTTCGTGAGGTATTCGGTAGAGCAATCCCCCCTTTCCTTCCCCTCCCCAACATTCAAATATCTGTTCATCATCGCGTTACTCTGCTGATGATAACTTTCACTTCGTCACTTGCACCCTAATGGCTTTCATTTCATCGCTTAATGATTTTCGCTCTCATTAGCCAAAATGAAGTGAATTTAACAACTTCAGTTTTTATGGGGTCGACAGGTCATCAGGCAAGAACAACGAACCACAAATCTTCTGATCTACGGCCTTGTCACACCACGAAAGAGTTAATTGTGCTAATAATCAGCTTTCAAAATCAGAAAGCAGTCCTGCACGATTCAGGTAATCGAATTTTGCTCTGTAAATCTGCGACATTATACTCATTGCAAGAATCGGTTTAAAATGAAAAAAGGATTCTCCTAGGATAAGATTTTTTCTTTTTATTTTTTTCTATTTCGATAATTATGCGTTCTCATTGATCGACTTATCCTGCTCAATAACTACTGAAACTCGAGTAATTATACAAGAAAAGAGATTATTTAATGATAGGAATTCAACATGCTCTTTCTTAACGAACGCATTCTAAAGTAAATCCCGACGCTTCATCCATTTTTTTCCATCATGACGGTTACCATCTGTAAAACTCACGGTACATCAGCCAATCTCTTATAGCATGGAACAGTTCAAAATTAGTTTATACTTCACTTAAAGAAACAAGTGAAGACTGAAATCTCCATGGCAGACTATAAGCTGCCACTCTTTTGTTTCTCACGCACTATTGTTCACTCGACTGAAACACACAATTAAACACGAGAGAAAAAACATATGGATCTGATGAACGGAGAATACGAACTTGCTTTCTGAAGGTAAAGTTATCCAGATAACGAAAGATGCAAGTTTAGATGTTAAAAGATTTGTCTTTCTACTGCTAAACTAGTTAATTCAAATTCTGTTAGTATACTGATTTATTTTTATTCGACGAAGCAACTGTATTAAAAAAAGAAAGACTAACCTAAAATTAAAAAAAGAAGTCTGAATTATTTTATCACAAAGAAAGCAAGGAGTTCAAAACTCTGTTTTGTCTTTTGTGGTAAAAGGTTCCGGAGAAATTTAATATTTATGGCAAAACTGAAAAATTTTGTTGACGCAAAAATAGAATAAATACTGTGCAAAAAAAAATCAACACACACTACTTACATTAATTTAAATACACCAGACCCTGAACACTCAAGAAACGCATATGGCGTACGTTTTAAGTCAGTTTATTTTTGTGGTGTAATAAGCACAAAGATTCGTCAAGCTTTCGCACTCCACTGGGAGGCTTTTTCAAGGCAATGGTAGACATAAACATGCAGGGGGAATTAGAACACGTAAGAAACAAAGCTAATTTTTTGAAATTAACGTGGGTGACATCACGAGCATATTACACGAATTTTTTATCACGCAATTAAACAGTGGGTCGCGATGTGTTTCCATCTTTTAGTAACGCATGCCAAGCCATTGGTATAATAGTTCTGTAGAAACCATATCATTGCAGGCTAGTTTGCTGGACAGAATTTCGACTGTTTCCCTGATGGCAGTCTCTTTAAAGTTCGTGTAAGGGGGCAATTCTTCCAATACTATTCCATACAGGAGCGGCCGATGAATGCATGACTTCTGTGGGGAGGGCTGTATTCTGCATGTCCTGGTTGAAACTTCGCACAAGTTCTTTACATCTGGCGTACAAGGATCGCTTTGTCATTCCGATATATATATTTTCTGTGTTGTCAGGATATACCCAAGGTATAGCTACACACCCGTCTTTTCTTTCTCGCACGGTCTCTCTTTGCAGCTTGATATTATATGTGATAACGGGGTCGGGGACTTCATTGCTATTAATATGTTGTTCTTACGTAATAAATTCTGTAACCCATATGTAAAGCCTGGGACATATGTGATGGATCCTGCGTATCTCATTGTCTTACTAGGTGATTTTCTTATCGCTGACATTATACAATTTCTTACAGTTCGATGCATTCTGTCTATGTCATTCTTCTTATATCCAGCCTTTAGACTTTTGCTATAAATATTATCAATTTCCTTATTACTTAGGTAGTCGGGCTTGCATACCTTATACGCTCTATAGAACCATGCGCTAAACGCAGAAAGTTTGTATTATTTTGAGCAGTGTGAATCAGGAAGGACAAGGTTCAGTACTGCGGTCGGTTTATAATAAATGTCAAAATCGAAGCTGGATGTTCTATTTCTTTTGAGCGCGACGTCAAGATAATTCAACGTCCCATCCACTTCAAGCTCCATGGTGAACTTTATCGTATTGTGTTGGTTGTTTATCTTGTGCATGAAATCATTTAATTCGTCTACTCCCTGTTTCCATACGAATAATATATCGCCAGCATAGCGGATCCACACTCGGGGTTTCTTGATACAATTTAGAAAGATGAGATCTTCTAGCGGTCTAAGTACTACTTCCGCAAGGAGTGGAGATAGGGGTAGATGGCGGCATCTGCAAACAAACAAAAGGAGCACCGATGGATTCGCCTCTACCTTCAGTCCATGCAGAAGCAGTACTTAGACCGCTAGAAGATAAAAATAAAAAGATTTAATACGTTATATGCGTTTCTTGAGTGTTCACTACTTACATATTCCGAGGTTCCCTAGGTCTCATGGGCCTTTGACCGCCTTCCCAGTAATCTGAATCTGTATTTGTAACGAGCTAGACGTTTCATTCCTGCTGCTCTCCGGCTTTCCAGATGTCTTTCCAACGCAAATGTGGTCTTCCTTTATATTTCCTCTCAGAACCTGACTAAACAAAAATGTCTCCCCTCTTTTTCTTGAGCAGCATGTCTAATCCATTTTAGTCTGTTCATTTTAATATTCTGAAGTAAGGCTTCTTGCCCATACTTTAAGTGTAGTTTCTTACTGTGTGGTATTCGACACTGCTTTGTCTCTTCATTTTGCTTGCGGCCAACATTTTTTCATAGAACTTCAGAAGATCTTAGTTTGTTTTCATTTTTATAGGACAACGTCCATGATTCGCATCCTTGTGCGACAACATAGATCTACGAAACGTTACACATTAAAAATTTGAGTTATTTTGGCAGATATTTGCTGGCCGCCCCGGTGGCGCAGCGGTCTAAGTGATGACCTCTGATCATTCGTCTGTAAGGGGCCCGGGTTCAAATTCCGGGGAGGCATGGATGTTGTGTTTGTCTTACGGCACTGGCTCTCTCCCTTCCCTGGAACCAGTGATCCTAAATTAGGGACGGGCGACTGCTTATAGCCCATTGAGTTGCTCACGGTGGTCGTTAAACCTCCAACAACAAAAAAAAATATTTGCGGTGCGAATTGCAAGCACGGTTTTAGTTAACTCTATCGTGTACAGTTTTTACATAAAATTATGTAGGACTTTTAGCTGAGTAAGAGCAAAGTAACACCGGTGTCCAAAACACAGTCCGAAAGGCAATAGCTGGCAAATAAACCAAAGCGCTCAATAAAACGTTACAATGTTCATATGACCACGAGAAACAAATGCCCGCAGTGAAATTCGCATATCCATGAGCAAAATGCTGCACAATATGTAAATTCAAGTACATACTAAAGCCAACGTGGAACGGTAGTGGTATTTTTCGTTGACAGTCCCTGTAAGAAGCGTTCTGGTGGCTGTAAATGGTTCCATTATGTCTCACACATACCTATCTAAAGCTGTACAGGGGAGAGCGAGTGGACGACTAGAAGCGAGCCAGTCTCAGGCCCAGGTCCCAAGGGACTTGAATATCGGCCCCAAAATGGTTTCAACGATATGGCAACAGTTCAACAACGCTCGTGGGATGTCACAAAGTATTGGCCAAGGTCGTCCGAGGAGTACGACACCTCGTAAGGACCGTTATGTCGCTTAAACCGCAAGGCGTCATAGGTCCTATACAGCTCAACAATTGTCATTGGAGATCTTTGATACCACTGGGACTATCGTGCCATGGCAAACGATATCATCATCATCATTGTCAACCATTATCAATACACTGCTGGACGAAGGTCTCCCCAAGTTTCCTCCACAACGGTCTGTCTTGTACCAGTCTCCTCCATGTCACTCCCGCATACTTTCGAATTTCATCCACCCATCTCCCATGTGGTCTTCTTCTGGGTTTTTTCCTGTACCTTGGAATCCAATCTAAAATTTCGGCTGTCCATCGATGGTCTGTCCTTCTGGCAGTATGTCCAGCCCATTGCCATTTCAGGGATTTAACTCTGATCATGATGTTTTCCACTCTTGTCATTTTTCGGATCCACGAGTTCCTCTTCTTATCTCTCCTGGTTACACCAAGCATGCACCTCTCCATGTTGCTTTGAGTTGTCTGCAGCCTTTGTATGTCTCTTTTAGTTAAGGTCCACGTCTCTGCACCATACGTAAGCACTGGAAGGATGCATTGATCAGACACTTTTCTTTTAAGACATAATGGCATATTGATCTTGAAAATTATGCTGTTTCTTCCAAAAGCTCTGCATGCAAGTTTTGTACGCCGATTAATTTCTTCATCAATGTGACCTTCACTTGATATCTGCTGTCCAAGATAAACGTACGTGTCAGTTATCTCCAGCTTTTCTCCATCAATCGATAAATCTTCATTTCTTGTAAAAGCATTGAACATCACTTTTGTCTTCTGAAAGTTCATTTTTAATCCCACTTCTTTACTCTTGTCAGCAAGTTCCTGGATCATACTCTGCAGCTCTGATGGGGTAGTTGCAAAAATGATTATGTCATCAGCAAAACGAAGGTGGGTTAGATAATCTCCATTAATCTTTATCCCTTTGTTTTCCAAGTTCAGTGATTGAAAGACATTTTCTAATGTGGCATTAAAGAGCTTCGGAGATATGGTGTCACCTTGGCCTTTATGCCAGGAGACCCGTGACTTGTGTTCCTCCAACAGCATCTCACAGAACAGCTTACTTGAACTGGTGCAGGCAGCAGGCAACATCGTTCCTGGAGCCAAGACGAGTGGACCAGTGTTCCTTTTACAGATGAGTCAAGATTCAGCCTACAAAAGAATTCTCGTCAGCATTTCATTGGGAGAGAACAAGGAACCCTTAATGATCCTGCAGACATCCGCGAACGAGACTCCTTCCAAGGCGGTGGTTTACTCGTGTGGAGTGGTATTATGTTCAACGGCCACACACCACTCCACCTGTTCTCAGGATGCAATGTGAATGCTAAGCGCTATAGGTATGAGATCCTAGAACTCTACGTCAGACTTTTTCGGAGAGCTGTTGGCCATCATTTTCTTTTAATGGATGATAACGCTCGCTCGCACAGGGAATCAGCTTGTCGATGATTTCCTGCAGAGCAAGTTTATTCGGCGTATGGACGGGTCAGCCAGGTTCCAGGACCTGAACCCTATAGAGCACGTCTGGGATGCTCTAAGAAGACGCGTAGTAGCTTGTCAGCCCCTCCCAGAACCCTTGCCGAGTTACGCACCATTCTTATCGAGGAATGGAATTATTTGACTCCAGAGGTCATCAATAACCTAGTAATGAGTATGAATCTTCGTTGTGAGAGTTGTTTGTCCATACAAGGTGATCACGTTTCTTATTAAGACATTTTTAGGTTACATTCTTACATATCACCTTGCAAAATGTGTATATATATATTTGTCTGTTGTTATTATCCTTACGATTGTTTCTCGTTACATGCCAAACGCATATATACATATATATATATATATAGAGAGAGAGAGAGAGCTACAGCCAAGTAAATAACAGCAGGATTATAAATCAAATAACTGGTACAATACACCAAACAATGCTCGTTTCTGTTTTGGTGGTGTTTTTTTTTTATCAGTTATTTGATTTATAATGCTGCTGTTATTCCCTTGGCTATATCATCAATCTGTCTGTCTGTTTATCTATCTATCTATCTGTCTGTTTATCTATCTATCTGTCATTGTCAACAATTATCAATCCCCTGCTGGATGAAGATCTCCCCAAGTTTCTTCCACAAATGTCTGTCTTGAGCCAGTCTACTCCATGTCACTCCCGCATGCTGTCGAATTTCATCCACCCATCTCCCACGTGGTCTTCTTCTGGATTTTCTTCCTGCTCCTTGGAATCCAGTCTAAAGTTTCGGTTGCCCATCGGTGGTCCGTTCTCCTGGCAACATGCTCAGCCCATTGCCATTTCAGGGATTTTACTCTGATCATGATGTTTTCCGCTGTTGTCTTTTTCCTTATCCATGAGTTCCTCTTCTCATCTTTCTTGTTTACACCAAGCATGCATCTCTCCATGCTTCTTTATTCGAGTTATGGCCAAATCCCCCCAAGATGACCCAAAACATGTATACGCTTGGTGTTTCTTGTGGTGTCTCTCAGTGCAAAATCCAACAATTGTAGCCCATCTTAACCCTTTAACGACCATAACGCCCGTACATACAAACGACCATAGCCGCCCGAAACACCTGTCTAGAGTTAATCAGATTTCTTACCCTTACGTGTTCTTCAAATTTTCCCAACCTATGAGGGATCAGCAGGAGTCACTCTCAGTCACTATCGTTGTTAGTTAACAAAGAAGTGATCTAACACATAGTTTCGGGCGTTATGGTATTTAGAATGATAGAAGATTTTGGGGTCATGGTAACTAAAGGGTTAATGACACTCCATTTGCTTTGGTACCTTTTCTCCAGGTCCTATCTTGGTGAAACCTTTCACTTTGCTCTTCACTCAAAGCTCCCAGATGTTCTGCTTGCATTGCACATTTTAAATTAAGAGCAGAATTTTTCAAGAAGGCGTAAGTGCGTTCTCTTTTTCCCTGAATTCTTTCTTCTAAAATTCTGCTTTGACATTTTTTTTCATGTCTGAGAGCGTTCAAAAAGCGTTCTAATTACACCCGAGAAATCGGTGTCATCTTTCTTGTTTCTATTTCTGGGAACATATCTTAATGAATTCAGTTTGAGTTGTTAAAATAGTCAAAGGAGGAGCTGGTAAAAAAAAACAACAAGAAAACATACAAGGCGGAGGGGAAAACCCTGAATTAGATGGACGGATGTGGTGCTTGGTGATGTGAGAAGGATTAATGCAAAGGCATGAGGAGACATATGATCGACAGCTATGTAGAGGCTTGTTGGTAGCAGCGCTTGGTCTAAAGGGCCAGTTAAGTTGACGATGATAAAAATATTCGGGTAAATGAATCATTAAAATGTTTTTTTGCCTACAAAAAAGTTATGTTTTTATGTGTACTGGTGGCAACGATTAGGTGTACCATAAAGGATTAATTTTAAAATTCCGTAATTAATTACTTTTTTCTTCTTATAGTAACAAGGAACAAATGGTACCAATGGGTTTCTTCACCTACTACTCCATATACTTATACACACGATGTGTTGCATATATATCGTTCACTATCCTCCTTAACCATCTGCCGCGATTAAATGAGAATGTGTCTCTTCGCACATATTTCTGTAATCACCAGGGCAGCATGGGAGAAAAGTCATTCACAAAATCTCGTTCGAGAAAACGGAACGCCAGGCTTTGTTGAACTTCCCCCGTAGAGGAAGTGACTGAGATGCGCGTGTTGTTCGGTTTACTTTCCAATAGAACAAAAGCTGCAGGTGCTTCATTTTAAGAAGAGGGGCACTTAACGTTTGAAGGCATTCAAGGAGTCCTTTATTCAATTATCCTGGTGAATCAAAGCTAATCGAATCTGCGATCCCAAACCAAACAGGTTTATTTACCGAAGCAGAGCCAGCTAACCACGAATGCGGCAGACGCATAAGACCATTAGAAAGGGGAAATGGGTACAGTGAAAACCATGCATGGCTGTTGTGAGATGAATTGTCTGTCATCTTTATGAAGGCTGAAAAATTCCAGGTCTGTCTCTGAACCGGGCAGAGTTATGAAGTATGCAGCTTCTTGACATTAACAATCAAAACTTCAAACACGAGCCAGAGAGAGATGTTGAAGAACAAAACGGAGATGTATTTGGTGTTAAAACATGAATTTTCAACACTGTCTCAATATTGGGCGTCTAGTTCTACATTCTATTTTTCCTTCTTCGCAGGCGGGAATTTGTAGAAAAATCATTCGGAAAAGATCTCCAAAACTAGTATAATTTACTTACAGTGGTGGGCAACCAAATTAGTTTACTCACATAGCCAACATAATGTGACGGAGCACTTGTTAACGGATCAAAGAAAATATCAATTTTGATTCGTTAGCAAGTGCTCAGTCACATTATGTTGGCCGTAATTTTTGGGATAAACGCCGCATCGGCGCATTAGCCTCACCTGACAAAAATCGCTATTTGGAAAACAAATTCGCTGTAAGAGCCGCACCAGAAAAATTTGTAGTTTCTTAACCATCGATGTAAGAGTTTCGACAAATGACATCGTAACACGTTTGGATCATTAACTTGCGCATTTTTAAAGTCATTTCTCCATTATTTCATAATGGATTTTCGTTAATTTAATGAACTAATATAGAAATGAAATGAGTGATGGCATTAAAAATCCATAATGTTCTTTTCTTTATTATTTATTTACTTATTTATTTCTGGTAGATAATCGTTTTCATAGGATGATACTGATTACGAATTCAAGCTTGTAAGTACAGTTCTCACGGCATGAATTACTAGTGTAATTTTTAATTCTTTGGCTCTTAAGTTACTGATGACCATGTATGAGAAATATGTCCCTCCAACTCCATCATGAACGGTAGTCGCTGTCCTTGGCTTGAGCTCTCGACTAGGGAGGAGACGAAAGAGAGAATCATCCGAGTGTCAGCAACGTCGTGTGTAAGTGGACAGTGAGGAGAAATTGCCCCTTAAAATAGAGAGAGACAAATGTAGCCCGAGTGAAAAAGTGGTCAAGAGGGAAGCCGAAGGACTCAAAACCATGGGGTACAAATGGAAGACATATGCCTTACAAAGTTCAGGCGCTCGGGAGCAGACAGTCTCAATTTCTGCTATCGTTAAAGAGGAATGTTTATATTATTTTAAATTAGACACCTTTATGGACAGTTAAGGCACATTACGGGTTGTGCGACGTGCCATTAAGGTATCGCATGAATAAAAACGACAAGTTGCAGCGATAAGCCGTGCCGGTGTAGTTTAGTTGGAAGAATATCTGGTGCTAGAGAAGGAAGACGTAGCTTCGGAACTACCACCGGCAAAAGATTATATGTTATAGTTGCATTAATGGAAAAGTTCTAATACTTTCAAGGTGTGGTCACCTATAAAAAGAACCAAGAATAATCGGTTCTTTTTTTATCAGTATTCAATTTAGTGACATTAATTAATGTTGAACTTCGGTATTTTTGATAGATTATAAAAGGCTTAATGCAACTGGCCTTTATACCAGGAGACCCATGTTTTGTGTCCCTCTAACAGCATCTCACAGGAGAGCTCGCTTGAACTGGTTACGGGAACATCTTTCGGAGTGGGCCCGTGTTCTTTTTGACGGCGAGTCAGATTCAGTCTACTAACGGATTCTCGTCGGTATTTCATCTGGAAGGAACAGGGAACCCGTAATGAACCTGCAAACGTCCGCGAACGAGACTCCTTCGAGGCGGTTGTCTGCTCGTGTGGGTTGACATTATGTTGTAGTTTTGTAAGGAAATTGGAAAACACAAGTCACTACACTGTAAAAAATCAGTGGTGGGAATTCACAGAAAATTTTCTGAAGATAACGTGCAGCAAAATTGCCGGTAAGTGTCCGTTTTTTAACGGAATTTCCGTTTCTAAAAGTGCCCGTTTTTCTTTACCTTCCGTATTTTCACAGATTTTCCATAATTCCGTTTATTTCAGAAAAGCGCGTTTCCCGTATTTCGACAGAAATTTCGCGAAGTCCAACACGCTGAATGTTTCAGCCCTTGCCGGGGGAATCCTTTTGCGCCGGTAGTGGGGATCGAGCTAAGGTCTTTTGGGTTGAAGCCGCGCGTCTTAACCACTCAGCCAGAATGTCACAGGAATTAGATTTACGTTGAAGGTTAAACTAATTAAGTGAAGTTGAATTTTTTTTTTCACTAATGCGAGTGATTTAGTCATTTTATTTTCTATTGTAGCCTATTTTTTTTTTTTACGTTTGTAATATTTTCATTTTTTCTGTAAGAGGTCTTATTACAAATTACGTATTTCCTTCATCATGATTTTTTCGAAGCAACAGAATGATTTGGAGTGCAAGATCTTTTTTTAACTGACAATAACTTTCAATTATCTCTAAGAGAAGGTGCAATGTACTGTTTTATAATATTATTTCACAAAACTTCTAAATATAAAATTTACTCTTGATAGTTATATAGCTTTTGTCTTAAGGACTCCACAGACTGATGCATACACATCGTACAATCAGCTGTACAATAAATTAAGTACCCGGTTTCTTACGGTAACACAATATAGTATTACAGCTGGTGCACAAACTGGGGAAGATGACATACCCTGTGCCCCAATAACCAAAATTCATACGCTATACTATCCGAACTCACTGCAGAATTTCAAAATCAAATACTTCGACAGACTATTGAAATTTAACAGTTCAAACTTCCAAATATCCCCGTGAATCACTCTTATTACTGGAAATGTTTCGTTATATGAATACGGAAAAGGTGAGAACGGAGTTTTTCCGTTAATATACGAAAGGAATTGTGGAAAGGTTTCTGAAAATTCAGATTTTTTGCGTTAACACATCTCTAAAAGGTAATAATTTACTGTCAATATGAAGAAGAAACTGCGGAAGGATTTCTGAAAATTCAGAATTTTCCCGTGGTACAAAAAATCCTTGAAATTCAGGTTCATTTCTGTCATTTCATGGAAAAGGTTGTATCAGAAATATGCTTCGTTAATTCCCGAAAGTAATGACGGAAAGTGGCTCGTGAATTTCAGAAAATTGTTTTACAATGAAGCTCTCCTAAACGAAAATTTCGTTAAAATTCTGAGACATATAGGCAACTTTGCGGGACGTTATATTGAAGAATCTTCCGTGAATTCGCATCACTTATTTTTTTACAATGCGTGGCTCTTAGCCCAAAAATTACGGTAATTATATCAACACCGATAAATATTTTGCCTTTTGAGAATTTTCCGACGTCGTGGAACATCAAGTGAGGAGACGTCGCTCAACACTTGTTACGCTCCTTCACTTTTATTTTAATAAGATAGAACTAATAGAAAATAAATATCCTTCATTTACAATGCTAGCATTCGTATGGACAGAAGGCAGCCTCATTCCCAAATCTGTTAAATTTATTTGCCCATAGAGAAATTCCAGACACGAACAGTTAATCGTCTGCAATAAACTGCATACCTGAAATGCTTATCTGTGGCATATTCAGCGATTGGACTGGCTTCCGGAGCCGTCATTACTGTCCGCAAACTATCGTCGTTCTCTTAAACAATGATCTCTTATGCCCAGGTATTTTCACTCGCTGATGAGTTTCTGTTGCCACCTCCACATAAAATTTTATGCGCTTTTCACATTAGTCGCGAAGGCAGTCCCGGCAGTGTACGCAGATACGGAGGGTACCCGTGCATTTTAGGAGCTCTTCAACGCTAGAAGAAAAGACCGTTTTACTCGTTAAAAATATTTGATATTTTTCTCCCGTTTTTGTACGAACAAAGAAATAACAGTGGGAGAAACATATAGGGGTTGAACGAAATAATGTGATTGATTATAACCCCATGATTATAGGATTTAATGTTATTCGTGTAGGCTACACTGAAAAAAAAAAAACCTTTTGTCCATCTTTTCTTTGTATATACTCTCTAGAATGTATGCCAATGTAGCACAAGTTGTGTTCTGCAGCGGTTTGTGCAAGTGGTCCGTAAAACGGGTGACTTTTCAGACTTCCAAAGAGGACAAACCTAATCCGTTTAGCAGGAGCGTCTCTGACCGTAACAGCCAAATGGCTTTGTGTTTCAAGAGCAACACTCTCCACCGCTATGGCTGCTGCCACAAATCATTGCAAGATTTCGTCGGCAAAGAAGACTAGTGGGAGAAAACCGACACTGAATGAGATGGACTGTCGAACACTAAGAAGGATTGGGTGCAAACAGCACAGAACTACTGAGGCAAAAGTGACAGGAGCACTCAATATCCACCTGGAAGAACCTGTTTCCACAAAAACAGTCCGTAGAGAGATTCACAAATCCAACAACTATGGAAGAGCTGCAATTGCTAAACTTTTAATCACAGAAAGCATCAATACAATGCGCGAAAAAGTTGGTCGTCATGAGAATAAAACCTGTACAGCTGATCACTGGAAACTATAGTCAATGAGTCCTCATTTACATTATTCCCAACAGCAGATCTGATTATGTATGGAGAATTCCTAAGGAAGCGTACAATTCGTACTGTCCGATTCCAACTGTCAAACATGAGGATGAATGTGTAATGATTTAGGCGACCGTATCTTGGTATTCGACTGGCCCAATCACTACCCAACATGATCGAGTTACTGCCAGCAAGTACATGGATATTCTACGTGATCAGATGCATCCCACTGTCCGAATGTTTTTTACCAACAATAATGCCATTTTTCAAGACGATATTGCGCCCGTACACACACTCAGAGCATATGTATATTAGGACAAAGTCCTCTATAGTACTGTTACACACGTTGTAGTATATGAGCCCAGAAAAGACACGTTGACTTCAATGACAATGGAATATTAATATCTGAACCTAAGAATATTTCTACATGTACAATATATTTACAATTAAATGTTGAAAGCTCATGCACGTTATATCCAGTGAGACATAAAAATCAGCAATGAGGTATATGGAGCAACACATATTGCGCTCACCTTACTCCGGCTTCAGTCCCTCTCGTTTGCAATCAATCATGCTACTTGTCCGGTGTCCACTGTTGCACCACATCATTAAAAGTATTCCACGTTCAAAGTTCAACATAAACACGAACAACATCACAATTCTAAAAGAAGGGGGGGGATGAATTAAAGTAATTCGAGAATATTGTTAAGACTAGATTATGTTGAACTTTAAAACCAACCTGTTTATGTTGAACTTTGAACGTGGAATACTTTTATAAAGATGTGGTGCAACAGTGCACACTGGACAATTAGCATGATTGATTGCAAACCAGAGAGACTGAAGCCGGAGTAAGGTGAGCGCAATATGTGTTGCTCCATATACCTCATTGCTGATTTTTGTCTCACTGGATATAACTTACATGAGCTTTCAACATTTAAATGTAAATATATTGTACATGTAGAAATATTCTTAGGTTCAGATATAAATATTTCATTGTCATTGAAATCAACTTGCCTTTTCTGGGCTCATATACACTGAAGACCAACTGAATTAGAGATACCTGTCTAGTAACGTGTAGCAACACCTTTCGCCCTGGTGATGGTGGCGATTCGTCTCGGCATGGACTCGACAAGACACCGGAGACGTTGGAAAGCCATACGGATCCACGACCCCTGAACAAGCTACCACAGTTCACGAAGATTTGATGGAGGGGAGTCAGAGCCTCAAACATCTCTCTCGATGGCATCCCAGATGTGCTTGATGGGATTGAGGTCAGGTGACCTAGCTGGCCATGGAAGCCAGGTCACGTCGGTGAAGTGTTCATCCAACCATTCGGATACAATTCGGGAGCGATGGCACGGTGCATTGTCTTGTTGCTGGATGAGGTTCCCAGTGGGATGTTGAAGACGTACACACGGGAGCAAATGGTCGTCCAGGATATCCCGGTAACGTTGACCTGTGAGGGACGATGTCACACGTACCAGGGGTCCCATTTCAGTCCACGTAAACAGTCCCCAGACGAGAATGCCACCCCCACCAGCTTGAAGAGTACCCTGCTGGCAAGAAGTATCCATCGCTTCATGTGGTTTGCGCCGTACTCGTATCCTGCCATCCGCATGTACTAACGTGAATCTCGACTCATCAATCCAGGCAACATTTTTCCACATATCTAGGGTCCAGTAGCGATGTTCCCGCGCCCATGCTAATCTTTGCACCCTGTGACGTGCGGTCAGCAGCGGTGCCCTTGTGGGACGATGGCTTCTGTACCCCATAGCAAGGAGACGGTTCTGGATGGTGTGGCTGCTTACATGTTTTTGTGCACCAGCGTTAAATTGCAGAGTGATTTTTTGCACTGTGGCCCGTCTATCCGCAGTTACAATGCGAGCTAGCCGACGATGACCCCGCTCATCCACACGCTGTTGTCCACGGCAGTTGGCCCTTGCAGGGATGGTTTTGCCGGATTCAATGTACTCACGGTGCACCCGTGACACAGTGGCTCGTGAAAATCCCAGTGCCTGCACGACTTCCGAGATGGAGTGACCCATTCGTCGGGCCCCGACAACTTGCCCACGATCAAATGCACTTCGTCTTGCCCATACTGCATCCGACTCTTACTGATTCCTGTCGCATCACTCCTTATATTGTCGGATCGCTGCATACGTCATGTCGTTTCCGTTTACAGGGCCGCCCACAGCGCCACATTTGCATAACGCCAACTGTCTCTAATTCAATTGCTCTTCAGTGTACTACAACGTGTGTCACAGTACTATAGAGGACTTTGTCCTAATATACATAGCCAACCTCTCACGTATTTTATTGTTCAAATATATGTATGTATAGACAACTTCTACTAAAACACTCAGAACAGTTCAGTCTTGTTTTGAGAATGATCACGATGAACTTCAACATCTGCCCTGGCCAGCTCAACCTTCTGGCTTGAATATCATCAAACATCTGTTGGCAGTATTGGAGAGCAGTGTGAGAAGCAGATCCACTCCACCAACATCTCTGAAGCAACTGGCTGATTTTCTGATCAACGAATGGTATAACATCCTACTGGTGACTATTCAAAAGCTCTAGGAATCTACTCAAAGAAGATTGGAAGCTGTATTAAGGGGAAATGGTGGTACAACACCTTAATAAGAAAGACATATCGCCTATTTCCAAGGTGTTCACATTCTGTCCAACCTCTGTATATCTTGAATCAAAAGCGCATGAGAATAGAACTTCATTAAACTTTACTATTAGTTCAAAGTAGAGGACTTAACCAGCTAGCAGTGTGATGACTGCTGTTGATAAAGAATAGTGATCCACAGATAAGAATACGTATTTCAGATGTAAACGTGTTGTGTTTTGGTTATTATTTTTCAAAAATGGAAGTGCTGTACAGATTTCACACGTCTCCTACAGAATTGCTATTAGGCTGGTGATTTCTTCGTCTTCCTCATATGGTGGAGGATCCAGGATTCCTTGGGGGAAAGCGGGCAGGTAATATGATGGTTATACACTTCGTAACACTATTTCTAATCTCAATCTCACCATAAATCATACTGCCCGTCGAAAGTTAAGCAAGAAAATGCACGTACTTCAAAAAGTAATTACCGGCTTTAGGTCAAAATTCATAATCCGGTACAATGAAACGCAGTTATATATTTTTACATGTATAAGATGAAAAACATGCAAAACAAATGTATAACCTCAAAATAATGACGCCTAGATGGCGCAGGGGACTAAGCGCTGACTTCTGACCGCTCATTAGAATGTACCTGAGTTTTAGACTCTGGTAAGACATGGGTGGCGTGTTTGTCTTACGGCAATGGCTCTTCCCATTCCTTGGAACCAATGACTCCAAATTAGGGATGGGGAACTGCCTGTAGCGGATTTAGTTGTTCACAGTGGTCGTCAAACCCCTAAAACAAGACAGAAAAAAAAATTGGCTGACCTCACGTAGAACGTAGCGTCAGGCGATATTTGTGTAATTGAAGAATTCAGAAACCACGCTAATAGTGTCCAGAATCCAACACGAGGCAGTTCCACAAAGAAGAGAAAATCTATGTTGCTGAGGATTGTAAGCAAGTTCATGAAAAAATTTCCAAGCGCATAAGGTTTTGAAACTTTTATATGTTCTACATGGTGTGATCAAATAGTATCCAGACTGTATTTGTTAAAAAATAAGTACAAGACTTACAGATTTGAAACTTAATCGTTTTCGAAGTAGTCCAATTCCGAAGCTACACACTTAGCCCAACGCTGTTTCCGCTGCTTGAAGATTTTTTTTGAAGTCGTTTTCTGAAAGAGTGAATAGCTGCTTTGTCTCTTTCTGTTGTATCTCCTCAGTAACTGGAAATGTTTTTTTTTCAAGTGGTATTTGAGTGTTTGGGAAGAGAAAAACGTCGCAGAGACCGCGGATCAGGCGAATAGAGTGGCTGTCGGACCTGTGTAATGCGGTGATTAGCGAGAAACTGCTGCACAAGTTGCGAAGCATGGGTAGACGCGCTGTCATAGTTGCCACTCGCCACTCTCATGCAATGCCGACTTTTTGCGATGAACTGCGTTCCTTAAAATGTGGACGTCAAGTAAATTTGCTTCCTATACTTCCAATGGAAAAACTTCTGTACACATTTTTTTCACAATTAATGCGTTCCCAAAGATGAAAATTTGAACATCGATTAAAATAGCTTCATCTTATAGCCTGGAATACTTAATATTTTCTAAAACATAACCATAATTATGTAATCCAACATCTGTTTGTCTACTGACGTCATCAAAGTACAGTTCGCGCCATCTTTTTTCTGGTTCCAACACCACCAAAGGAAAAGTTATTGAGTTTTTATATAATTATAGTTATGTTTTAGAAAATATTAAGTACCCCAAGTTATAATATGAAGTTATTTTAATCGATGTTCAAATTGTCATCCTTGGGAACGCATTAATTGTGAAGAAAATGTGTACAGAAGTTTTTCTATTGGAAGTATAGGAAGCAAAATTACTTGACGTCCACCTTAAAAGCCGCAAAACTTGACAGTAGTACTCCTTGTTGATTGCCTGGCCTGATGGAGCGTATTCGTGAAACACAATTCCCTAATGATTGAAAAAAACAGCCAGCATTGTCACGACATTGCAGTGGCCCTCTTGCGCTTTTCTGGGTCCGGAAAAGTTTGGGATTTTCCATTCTGAAGACTGGGCCTTAGTTTCGGAGTCATAGACATAAACACACGATTCATCGCCAGTCGTGATAGTTTTTAAAAGGTTCCCGACGCGCAGCTGAAACATGGGCCTGCTTTTGCTCAGCTGATAGCAGTTTTGGTACAAATTTGGCTGAGACGCGTCTCATACACAAGTCGTCCGTAAGAATCCACTGAACTGAACCGAAACTAATCTTGAAGTTTTTAAATAACTCACGAATAGTGATTCGGCGATTTTGCCGCACGGCTGTGCGCGTAAGTTCGACATTGCTTTCACTTTTGCTAGTTGCCGGCCTCGCAGACCGTTCATTACAATCAACCCTTGCACGACCATCTTTAAAACGTTTATACCACTCACATACTTGTGCATGACTCACACACACGACTCCACATAGACTTGTGCATGACTCATGGGCACGATTCCCCATAGACTTTCTGTAGCGTCTTTCTCCAAGTTTTTGACAAAGTCTGATGCGAATTCGTCTATCAATTTTTTCCGACATGACAAATGCGAGGAACAGCTTCATACACGTAAGAACAATGCACTGCTGTAAAAGACGAGCAGAGAGACGTGACTCATCGCAGATGCGTAGTTGGTTCCAACGTCAACCTGTGTCAAACCACTTTTTGCTGTGTCGCGCGATTTCGAACTTATGCAACTAGTCTGGATACTTTTTTGATCACACTTCGTATAGTCTCCCTCCTCTTTTTGAAATCCAATTATTCAGAAATTTTCACATTTTCATCAAAATGAGTTCTGCAAAATAATCACTGATACCAAAGTTATGAATAAAACTAAGTTTTTTGTTAACTTTTTTCAAATGCCGGAATAGAATAATTCAGATTTCTGATACTGTCATATGTATAAGAAAAAATATTTGGTTTTGATTATTTTATGTAATGCATGTTAATTTCACTGATATTAAGTTTCAAAAAGATGCAGTAAAAATAGGCATCCCCTTTTTTTTGTGTTTATAATTTTTCCTTGTGACGATCCCGCTTAGGTACTTAAGATTTTGTATTATTACTTTCAAAGTTACCTTGAAAATTGTACTGAAATCTGAGCATCAGAAACGAAGTTACGAAAGTGTCCCCTTACAGCATCTCGACTTCATTTTGCTGCAAGTAACATTTGAGAATTACTGCCTCAGGAATTATCACCCTGTTTTATACTTTAGAAGCTTAGCTTAACTGCGGCAACACATCTGTCATGTCATCTTCAACCTTTAGATCGCTCATTCCTCGCCGACGACTTTGTTTAGATAGAGAATCTTAAGAAATTCCGTAAAAGTTTAATATCTCCAATGTGCTGATGAAATTCCATCATCGTCACGGGCGCTGTACCTAGAAATACTATTGCCAACTGATTTAAAAAATGGATGAGTTTTTTCCTCGGCACACTAAGGCAATCCAAAATGAAAAAAACACGAATCTCGTTCAGCATAGAATGAAGAAATACTTGTTTCTTCTTCTGACGATTATGTCGCATGTGATGACAACGCGGCAACACCTGCTGCACTTTCTGCTGCTGAATTACGTCAACGAAATCCATCTCTTAATGGGAACAATGAAAGCGATTCTGAAACGTTAATGCTTAGTCCTGTAACATTTTTTGAAGCGCAAACTCCATTTTGAAAAACTTGGCAGTTTCTTCCGGTCTACAGATGCTGTTGTTGTAGCATCACACTTTTTTACTTTCCATCGGAAAAAAAACTGTTTCACTCAATGGGCATTAAAGGAAGAACACTTCAAGCCGATCCTCCAGAATATTTTCAAAACATTACTTTCGATGATCAACAGGGTGAATCAAAAGTCGCAGGACACCCTTGTATTTCCGAAACGGGAGTGAAAATGAAATACTTGTATACCCCAGCAAAGAACTGGTGAGGAGGCCTATCTTTTAGGCTATTTCTGGAACATGGCCGCCATCTTGAAATCCACCATATTGGATCAAGGTCATATTTTTTAAATGGTAAGGGGGTATGTTGCATATCAAACGAGACCAGAATTTCCTCAAAAATTGATTGCCGTAATCAGATCTAATATATGTGTTGTGGTTTACAAGTTATCAACACATAACCATTGTTTGTTACAGGTAACTAAAGACAAAAGTGGAGAGGATTGAGGAAATCCTAATGTCTGGGGAACGCAGCTGCCGCATCATGGCCGCAGACTTCAACAACCGAAACCGAGAAAGACCAACAATTTCCCACAGAAAGACCACACTACGGACACTAATGGCTAAATGCTCAATTCTATGGTCATTGGATTGGCCGGCGTGGTCTGGTGGAATGGCTACCAAGATCCCCCGACCTCACACCACTCGCCTTTTATTTGTTGAGACATCAGAAACACCTGGTTGATCCATTCGTTACGCATCCTGGAGGCCTGAATCCGCATTTCTCCCGATATTCTAACGAATGGATCAACGTCTTCATCTCTGTATTCAGCAACAGGGACAACACATTGAACACATCAAATAGCTGCGCATCGCAGGGTACTTTAGAGGTTGTTATTTCAACTTTTCTGTGTTGATAACTTGTGAACTACAACACATATGTCAAATCTGATTATGGCAATTAATTTCTGAGAAAATTTTGGTCTTGTTTGATATGCAACTTGACCCCTTACCATTTGAAAAACTTGACCTTGATACAATATGGCGGATTTCAAGATGGCGGCCATATTCCGTAAATTGCCTAAAAGATAGCCCCTCCCCCTCACCGATTCTTTGCTGGGGTATTCAGATATTTCATTTTCCCTCCCGTTTCTGAAATACAAGGGTGTCCTGCGAATTTGACTCACCCTGTATATGCCAAGACAGAAATGCAGAATTCCTTTCTGTAAATAAGTGTAGATACAAAATTTTCAAATGCTCCGAACTAAAATAAAAAAAATATTTTCTCCAGAATTACGTAAATCATACTGGCTAATAATATTTCCAAAATAATAAAATATAAACACCGGCCACTGAATCAGAAGCTTTTATGCAGATGCACGTAAACGTCGCTTAGGTAGCTTGTGTGCAAAATACGTTGGCACGTGCGTCACTATGTGATGCTGCTTGTCACTGATTGTCAGAGGTGTTGATTACAATGGGAAAAACAAATGATCTTTTGGAGTTCGATAACGGGCTTATTTTAGGTGCCCATCTGGCTGGAGCGACGATTTTGAAAACAGCCGAGCTGACTGGTTTCTAAAAGGTAAGATATCCCGGGTCTTTAATCAGTGTTAAAATAGCCCACATTGCTTGTCTGAGAGGCGTAACTGTGACGCGACAACAATCTGTCAGGAACGAGATCCCCGTCGTCTGAAAAGGCTTGTACGGAGAAACAAGACTTTGTGTGCAGCAACTGACCTAAGCTTTAAACGAATGCTGTTCCCGACCCATGTCTCAGCGAATTATGCATAGGGAATTGAAAGGATCAATATTGACAGCTGCATGCCTATATCGAAGCCATTGATTTCTGCGAGGAACCGAAAAGTTCGTCCACAGTAGTGACAGGAACACCGTGACTGGACACTGGAAAAAAAAAATAGTGTGATCCGACGAGTCCCGATTCATATTTATCTTTACCGTAGGTAGGCAGGGAGTTTGGCGAGAGCCCCATGAAGCAATGGACCTAGATTGCCTTGTAAACACAACTCAACGTTCTGTAGGTGGTGTTATGGTGTGGGGGCACGTACTGTTGCTACGGAACGGGTCCTCTGATTTTACTGGAAAGTCGGGGATACTCCAAGGGTTACCCGACCTTCCAAAACTTTTCTGAACATTGTTAACGATCAAGTACATCCTGCAATGCTGACTTTTTAACCAGCAAGTGACAGAGGTTCCGTGGTCGACAGTGCTACTGTCCATCGCACAAGATGTGTTCATCCACCATTTTCCCTGACAGCGACTTCCACCATTTTCCTGGCCACTACAAAACCCGGAACTGAATCTCACTGAGAATGTATGGAGTACGTTAAGAAAAACAGATCAGGGAGTAAAGTCCTCTTCCACAAAATCTGAGCCAGTTAAAGGACTGTCTAGTGAACTCCTGGTATGCAGTCGACATAGATGCACTCCAACATCTTGGGGAATCTATGCCAAACCGCATACATGCTGCAATTCGGGCAAAAGGTGGTCCAACCCGGTGCTGAATAAAAGTTTTTAATTCAGTATCCGATATGTGTAAAATATACATAGAAAATAGTAAAACTATGCTAGTAATCCGAGTTATTGGCGTAGGAATATATAAACAATCGTTTTCAAGCTTACGCCCATCAACCAGATGGCTTTTTCAAGGAAAATAGGCAGACTGCAATCTGAATAACAGAACGCTTTAACAATTTGAAAGCTGTGGCTTGACTTGACGTGTTCAAATTGTTAAAGCGTTCTATTATTCACATTGCAGTTTCTGTCTATCTTCCTTGAAAAAGCCATCTGGTTGATGTGCGAAAGCTTGGAAACGATTGTTCATATATTCCTACGCTAATAAATCGGATTACTAGCATAGTTTTACTATTTCCTACATAATCGGTGTATAGTTCCTCGTTATTAATTGCTAATATATTTTGGGTTGCACATAAAACTTTAAAAAAATCCCTTTACTTATCAGAAACGGCAAGCCATGATTAAATACGTGAAAACCAGATCAATGGGACTCTTTTCTGTATTTAAATATCCATATTTATCGATCCTCAAGGAATATAAAATCGGGATTTCACGGTGTATATTAAATAAATTTAAATTTATCTATTAACAGGTGAATGCACCAGTTTTCCGAGTTTAACGCTAATAATTACCGATCCTGTAGAAAACCTTAAATCTAGATTTCACTCTGTCTATACGTATATACAAGAAGCAAGTGGAGAAATCGAAACAGTACTCGCCCAAATTTTCACTCTATGCCTTAATGAAGGAAAGATTCCTGAGGATTGGAACACCGCTACAATGATCCTGCTACATAAGAAAGGTGACATTGAGGATCTCGGAAACTGCAGACCTATCAGCCTCCTATCAGTAGTTTATAAAATCTTCACTAAAGTTCTTTCACACCGCTTGAAGGTAACACTGGACATGGCTCAAACGAGAGAACAAGCTGGATTCAGGAGTGGCTACAGCACAATAGATCATATCCACGTGCTGAGAGAACTAATTGAAAGAGCGAGGGAATATGAACTTCCATTGTGCATGGCTTTTATCGATTATGAAAAAGCCTTTGATTCGGTGAAACCATCAGCAGTTACAATGGCTCTGAAAACCTGCTGTATTGAAGATGCATACATTAATATTATTAATAACATCTATGAAAATGCAAATGCAAAGATTAGGCTGTTTGAAAATACAACATACGTAAAAATTGGAAAGGGAGTGAGACAAGGTGACACCATATCTCCGAAGCTCTTTAATGCCACATTGGAGGGTGTTTTTCAGTCGCTGAGCTGGGAAAACAAGGGGATAAAGATTAATGGAGATTATCTAACCCACCTTCGTTTTGCTGATGACATAGTCATTTTTGCAACTACCCCATCAGAGCTGCAGAGTATGATCCAGGAACTTGCTGACAAGAGTAAAGAAGTGGGATTAAAAATGAACTTTCAGAAGACAAAAGTGATGTTCAATGCTTTTACAAGAAATGAAGATTTATCGATTGATGGAGAAAAGCTGGAGATAACAGACACGTACGTTTATCTTGGACAGCAGATATCAAGTGAGGGTCACATTGGTGAAGAAATTAATCGGCGTACAAAACTTGCCTGGAGAGCTTTTGGAAGAAACAGCATAATTTTCAAGAGCAATATGCCATTATGTCTTAAAAGAAAAGTGTTTGATCAATGCATCCTTCCAGTGCTTACGTATGGTGCAGAGACGTGGACCTTAACTAAAAGAGACATACAAAGGCTGCAGACAACTCAAAGGTGCATGGAGAGGTGCATGCTTGGTGTAACCAGGAGAGATAAGAAGAGGAACTCGTGGATCCGAAAAATGACAAGAGTGGAAGACATCATGATCAGAGTTAAATCCCTGAAATGGCAATGGGCTGGACATACTGCCAGAAGGACAGATCATCGATGGACAGCCGAAATTTTAGATTGGATTCCAAGGGACAGGAAAAGACCCAGAAGAAGACCACATGGGAGATGGGTGGATGAAATTCGAAAGTATGCAGGGGTGACATGGAGGAGACTGGCACAAGACAGACCGTTGTGGAGGAAACTTGGGGAGACCTTCGTCCAGCAGTGGATTGATAATGGTTGACAATGATGATGATCATGATACGTATATATGAGCAAAATTCATAATGATCGATTTTTTAACACAGGACACTCCGATGAAGGTGAAAGAGTAACTGGGATTTCTTCGCATGAGTTTCGTATTGCTGAGAATTACAGATCTTCTCTAATCCTTGACCTTTACCAACATGTCAAAGACATATTGAAAGGTATTGTGAATTAGTTGCTTTCCGGGAAGTATCTGGAAACACGTCGGCTTCACCTTGCAGCCAGTGCTACTTGCTCTAGCAGCGTGTCGGTCCCAGTTTGGTTCCTATGACTCACTACACCCTCCTGAGTCAACTTTTCAAGATCAAACAAAATACACTACAGCCGATACAGTTACCAATTCTTCCTACAGAACGGTCATCATTTCAGCCACCAATGTGGGATGTGTTGATCTCGGTCTCTTCCTACATTACACTTTGTGACCAATATGGTTTAAGTAGCGACGCGATTACGCGGCTGCCAATCCGACTTTCTCCTTTGGATCAGTTAGAAACGGAACCTGATTTATGGAAGAGGGCATTATCCTTCTGAAATATCTGCAGCAAAGATTGCCACATCATAGGAAGCGCGAAATTGTCGGAAATGTGAGGGTATACTTTTTTTGCGAACGTGGACACAGGAATAACTATCAAATGTCCGAGACCACCTCCACACAACTTCTTGGAACTTGATTATTGGCAAAGTGCTCCAGGATATAGACGTTCTATATATATCCGTCAAACCCGCACCAGTCTATTTGATCGGAGAAGATTGTAGCGTAATTTGTTACTCCACAGATTTGATTTCGACTCCAAGTGCCCATCACACCGTTCTTTCTGCTCATAGGCGACATCGCTGAATGTTGTTAGTGATGATAAATTGATACGCCGCCATCCACTCACGATAACCTATCGTTTTTCACAAAGGTTATCGATTACCTATGGATTTCGGTACTTTTAGTGTGTTTATAGATACTTCAACTGGAAATAAAAATGGTGTAAGGAAATTATAATTTCTATCTAGCGAAACTGATGTCTCGATCTGTTCGAAAAAGGGTAGCAGTCACATATACCCGAAAGTTTTTACTTCAGTGACTCAGTGAAGCAGATATTAATATATGTTAGATGAAACCAAATACATACAGATAAGCATAATATTGGTTAGCATATGTTTATCACATTTACAGGCAATAAAATGTATTTATGTACATGTAAAAGATGTACTCAGACACAGTTTAAGAAGTAAACTGGCCATAAAAACACAAGGCTCGGAAACGAAGGGGCACCGTACTCGTGGACAACAGAAACGAAGTGGTGAGGATTAAGGTTACCTAATAACAGCTACTTATGTCATAATTCCACTTCCGCTCGCAGCTGCCTCATGAAACAAGCGACACGAGCGATGGCTCGTTTGGTGAGCACGGGTTCCAACATCAACTATGCCATTGAAGTCTGAAACTCCTCGTCGATACTCTACATGATAACTGAGGATATTAACCTATCGCTCTTCCCATAACATTTAGGTCAGGTGGAATGAGCTTCCGCGGTCTTCCGGTGCGTTGTTGGTTACCAACACGTTTACATACGTTACAGTGCCATTAATGGCAAACTTTCGATGGTACAGGCTATTTGTAATTGTACGATTCAATCATCCAACGATGTTACATCTCACAGTATCACCCGTACGAAATCTGTCAGCACAAATCTACGTGCCATGAGGAGCGCAAGAAATTATTTCTCCGCATCAGACATTCCTTATATATTATATATAGGTGGTTGTTAAACCTCGAATCAATACACACATATATATATATTTAATACGGGGTTTAACAACCACTGTGAGCAACTCAGTGGGCTATAAGCAGTCAACCGTCCCTAATTTAGGGCCACCAGTTCCAAAGAAGCGAGAGAGCCAGTGCCGTAAGACAAACACAACAGCCATGCCTCACCGGGATTCGAACCAATGTCGGACGAATGGTCAGAAGCCATCGCTTACACCATTGCGCCCCCGGTGGGGGAGACATTCCTTATACATATATATCAGTCTGTGTCAGTGTTTCGATAAACTTGTGCACTGGAGTACAGGAAGAGAGATATCTGATAACTTTATGGACGGTAGTCAGGACCGAAGCTAGCAAGGAACATGGGGGTCTCATCCCCTCCCGCAAGGCAAACAGCCCCCCCCCTCCAAGAAGGTGGACGTTGTTGTAAATTATCTGTACTTTTCGGTGGTTTGTGAAAATTATTCTTATATTTCATTATAAACATACATACATACCTTTTTTATTCGTGTATATATTGAACTTCTTTTAAAAAGCAAAATTTAAATGAAACAGCACAAACGATGGATAACTCAAAAGAAATTAATTCTCGGGGTGTATCAGCAGGAGCAGCTGCACCAATGATTTACAACCACACTGGCACACAAGGCTTGTTGGTGTTAAGGGTCAGGCAAGAGAGAAATGCCTCTTTTTCGGGAAAATGTAAAATATGGAAGAACATTACAAAAAAAAAAAAAAAAAAAAAAAAAAGGAAAAACAGAAGCCGAGGTGGGTGCGTAACTACACAGAACGCTAAAGCACTTCGTCACTTATAAGTGACTATGGGACGCCAAGTACTGTTAACAAACTTCCATGTAGTTAATTGCCTGCTCAGAAGTATTGTTGAGAGGAGGGGATGTAGGGGGTAGTTAATCACGTGTAACCCCCTAGACGTTGCAAAATAGTGCTAAGGCGAAATCATTTTGCGAAAGAAAGAAAGAGCTTTCTACTTCTTCCGATTCATTGCTTTGGAAACACTAGGGGTGGGGTTTTTTTATTTTTTTTTATGTGTGAGAGAAAAAAAGGGGTTTATTGCCGTTAATATGAGGGTTCTTGGTTTCCGAGTGGGGTAGGGAGGGGGTTTGGCTCTTGACCACGGTAAGAAGAGGCTACCGACGACCACAATAGCCTAAAAGATAAAGAGTGAAACCGAAGAATGGGAGTAGAAAGAGTCGAAACACAACATGAATAACTCCTCGATGATTTTGCGTGGATCAGCGAAAACGGAGCAGAATAGTGAAAGTTTAAATAGTAAACTAAAAATTTAAATAGTTTATCCAGCCATAAGGAATCTGAAACTCAATTATAATCAAGAAAATTCAGAGAATGCGTTTTTTTTTTTTTAATGTTTCAAGAGAATTTGGTGCCCTGTCAGCTCCCAGTTTTTTGTATTTTGTATTTCATTTTACGGTTTTTATGTTTTAGCATGGGGAACTTATCCACCAGTGAAGTAAATTAACAAAGGGGGCGTTAAAACAAAGGAAAACCTACGTTTGTATATTCGTTTAAAACATTAGTGTGTACATGAACACGGACCCTCCCCCTTTCCACCCACCAGATGACCCTTCAGCCCTTCCCGGGTCTGATTCCAAGCAGCATGCCTGACGGTAGGGTACATATACTTTTCCTAAATTGGCATACATACGTTATTGCTTTCTCTGTCCATCTTCTGTTGACGCCTCGTTGTCCCTAAAAATGGTGATGGAAAAACTCCGTTTGCGTGAATGGATGCAAGTCGTTTTACTTAGTCCTAAAGGACTAAATAAAACTCCTAAAGGACTAAATAAAACGCCTAAAGGACTAAAAAAACGCCTAAAGGACTAAATAAAAGGCTGAAGTTTGAGTAAATACCGATTTATTACCTATCTTCTCGTTTAGTCAATCACTGCTTAATTAGGGACATTGAGTATTAAACCATCCTAGGTTTTCGATAATTAATCAAGTTTCACTTAATATTGGTGTTGTATGTACACCGATGAGCCGTTACATTATGACCACCTACCAAATAAGCTGTAGGACCCCTTTAGTCCGCAAAGCAGCGGCCACTCTGCGAGGCATAAATTCGATGAGGTGGCGATAAATATTCTGGGGTATATGATACCATAATGCCAACAGCAGGTCTTCCAGTTCCCGTATATTTCGGGGTGGTGGTGATTCAGCGCGAACCCGCTTTTACAAGTCGAACCACAAATGTTCGATTGAGTTCATGTCAGGTGAATTTGGAGGCCACAGAAAGTCACCAGCATGTTCCGCGAACCACTCCTTGACGATTCTGGAAGTGTGGCATGGCGCATTATCCTTATCCTGCCATGAATGGGGGACCTTGGTTTGCAACGATGTTCAGATACCTGACAGCTGTCAGAGATTATTCCATTGGGATAATAGGATCTAAGGTGTCCCAAGAAAACATCGCCCACAGCATAACACCGCCGCCGCCGGCTTGTTTCCGCCCAGTGCATCCAGGGGCCATAGCCGCCGTTGGTAATCGGCGTGTCCGCGCTCGGCTGTCTACGTGGTGCACCAGGAATCTTAATTCGTTAGACCAGGCTACTTTCTTCATAATCATCCACGGTCCAATCTCGATGATCTTGGGACCATTTCATGCGTCGTTGGCGATTAACGTCAGTGACCTTGGGGACCGGCTGGGTCTTCGGCTACGCAGGACCATGCGCAGAAGGCTGCGACGAACTGTGTGCCCCTGATCACCGTTGTTATAGCTGCGGGGGATTTGTCGCACTGCGGCCCTGCGGTTGCTGCGAACAATGCGTGACAGTCTCCGCTGCCATCTGACATCAATTAACTGCGGACGATAAAAGGCTGGACTACGGTTCGTCGTTTGGCCATATGTGCACCACTTTTGATACGTACTCACTACAGCGGCACGTGAACAACCCACAAGCCGCGCCGTTTCCGAGATCGTAGTTCCGAGGCGCCATGCCATCGCAATTTGTCCTTTATCAAACTCTGATAAATCGGCAACTTTCCCTATTCTGACTCCGAACACTCTACTAACAGAAAGCCGGTCCTCGGGTTGTATATATACTACTTTGTGAACTTCACCTGCGCCGCCGTTCGGTCTCTAGGCTAGGGGTGGTCTTAATGTAATTACTCATCGGTGTAAACTGCCTTTGCAGATATAGTTACTCCCTTAAAACCTAAGAACACTACAAGCCATAAATGATAATGGAGAACGCTACATCCCGAAACAAGGAATGTGTATCTGCATCTATTGTGATAATTCTGTTTCTCGAAAACAGTTTAAAAATGCCCTTTTTGTGTCACGATGAAGGTAAATAAAGACAGATTTTCCAGGGTTTTTTTTTCTTTATAAGCACGTAAGTTTCCACAGTATGTGAAAGATATTGAAAGTATGTTTAGAAAAGCAAGCGTTCAGGACAATCATTCTCAAATTGGTGACTACGATACAAATTGCAACTTGTCACGATGAAGGTAAATAAAGACAGATTTTCCAGGGTTTTTTTTTCTTTATAAGCACGTAAGTTTCCACAGTATGTGAAAGATATTTAAAGTATGTCGATGAAGGTAAATAAAGACAGATTTTCCAGTTTTCTTTATAAGCACGTAAGTTTCCACAGTATGTGAAAGATATTGAAAGTATGTTTAGAAAAGCAAGCGTTCAGGACAATCATTCTCAAATTGGTGACTACGATACAAATTGCAACTTGTCACGATGAAGGTAAATAAAGACAGATTTTCCAGGGTTTTTTTTTCTTTATAAGCACGTAAGTTTCCACAGTATGTGAAAGATATTGAAAGTATGTTTAGAAAAGCAAGCGTTCAGGACAATCATTCTCAAATTGGTGACTACGATACAAATTGCAACTTGTCACGATGAAGGTAAATAAAGACAGATTTTCCAGGGTTTTTTTTTCTTTATAAGCACGTAAGTTTCCACAGTATGTGAAAGATATTTAAAGTATGTCGATGAAGGTAAATAAAGACAGATTTTCCAGGGTTTTTTTTTTCTTTATAAGCACGTAAGTTTCCACAGTATGTGAAAGATATTGAAAGTATGTTTAGAAAAGCAAGCGTTCAGGACAATCATTCTCAAATTGGTGACTACGATACAAATTGCAACTTTTCGTGATTCGTAAACCTCGTTTCTCCGGATAACGACGTAGCAGATTTTTTTTTTCGTGTTCTAGAGCAGTCGTAAGATTCACTAACATTGCTGTGAAGATCGGAGTTTGGTAACGATTAATTCGACTGTATGAAGGGGACGGGATGTTAACTAAAGCAGCTCGTAGACAGTTTTTCAATACATTCTGACTGCTGTCAACAATAAATTCGACAAACGCAAGCCGTACCACTCCTCTATATACGATGCCCAACATTAGTATGCTTAATATAAGCAAGTGCCGCAACGTATTTGGGATCCGTGAAATTTCATAGCCACCTGACTACGCCACAAAGCCTCCAAACCCAGAGGAAAATACATCTCACTAAACACGGAATTTCCACGAATTCCGCATCAGCGATATGAGTCAAATGGGGACCCTCCCCTTTCAGCTGTCTCCTTAAATTAATGACGTCATTAATCTGAACTGTCTCCTTAAATTAATGACACCCTCTCTGGAGTCCAAGGGACTTTGACCTCGGCATTTAGACTAATCCCATTTTAATTCTGTCATATGATGAAAAATGTGAGCCTTGAACGGTGCTCCTACCTTTTGCTTCTCTAGCATCAACGGCAGATTGCGCAAAATATAGTAAAAAAACGTCCGAGTCACTAAATCATACTTTTTCCTTTCTCTACGAAATACAGCAGATCCATGTTGAAAACTAACTCATCTGCAATTTCTGCTACTAACAAACGTTTTCCAAGGAACTCTCAGCTTAGCAGGCCTTAATTCTTAATCATCCGTTCGATTGTTAATGCTGCAAGCCCCTAATGATATTACAACCTTTATTCGCAAGTCTTTAATGGCCCTCGATCCATTTCTGTTAATAAGGAACAATTACTCCATTTCTAAGCGGAGCTTAAGGAGATAAAGTTTGCTGTTGGAAAATGAGCTGTCCAAATATTAGACAATAGGGAGCAATGCCGAGTACTGTTACGAAACTTTTTATTTTATCTCGGTCTGCGAAACACGTGCAAAGATATTCCAAAGCAAATTTCTTACTCCCGCGTAATGAGAAACAAACAAGGATTGCCTTTCAAAACGCATTTGCGCTTAATAAGTTCTTTAAGCAGACTGTAATTGTTACCCTTATAAATTGAACAATATGTGTTTGAAAAAACACATATGATTTCCCTTTAGCCTCTCTTAAAGACAGGCTAGTTCATTCGTTGCTTTTTATGGGTATTGTTTCCTTTCTGTTTATACGCATATTGGTGTATTTTTATATACGTACTCATGACCATTGCAGCATAAAACTCAATCAAGTAACGTAATTGTTACTTTCGCCACAGTAGTGTACACATGAATTACACACTGTATCATACACGGTCGAGTCACAGTATTGTGACCACCAGCTAATATCCAGAATAACCGCCGCGTGCAGCGCGGACAGCAGCTAAACGGGCTGAGAGTGACTCAATAAGATGCTGGAAGGTGTTCACAGGTATGTGGAGCCATGCTCACTGCAGTGCATCGGACAGCTGCTGGAGGGGGCGTGGTGGAAGATCCATAGAGCGAACAACACGATCGAGGTGGTCCCACAGATGCTCAATTGGGTTTAAGTCTGGGAAATTTGGGAGCCAGGGAAGTACTTTGGAGTCTTCATCGTGCTCTTCCAAACACTTTCGGACATTTCTAGCTGTGTGACACGTCGCTTTGTCGTGCTGGAAGATCCCATCCGCCCCAGGGAAGACAATCAGCATGTATGGGTATACGTGGTCTGCAAGGATGGATTCATAACGAATTCGGTTCATAGTGCCTTCCACAGGTACGAGTGGACCCAGAGAATGCCACGAAAACACTCCGCCGCCCCGGTGGCGCAGTGGTCTAAGCGATGGCCTCTGATCATTCGTCCGAACGGGGTCCGGGTTCGAATCCCGGTGAGGCATGGATGTTGTGTTTGTCTTACGGCACTGGCTCTCTCCCTTCCCTGGAACCAGTGACCCTAAATTAGGGACGGGCGACTGCTTATAGCCCATTGAGTTGCTCACGGTGGTCGTTAAACCTCCAATCAAAAAAAAAAAAAAAAAAAGAAATCACTCCCCAGACCATAACGCTGCCTCCACCAGCTTCTGTCCTTCCACCAATGGTTGAAAAATGTTGTCTGATGTTTCTCGCCTTATATGCCAACATCCATCCGTTTGATGAAACACAAAACGTGACTCATCGGAGAAGGCAATCCTCTGTTAATCAGCGGAGGACCAATACCGATACTGCAGTGCAAATATAAGCCTTTTTTCTGATGCACCTTCGTTAGTATTTGGTGCAGTGACCATCGGTTTTTATCGGAGCCCCATACGCTGCAAGGTTCGCTGAACTGTCGTTTTGGACACACTTCTTGTAGCCCCGTGGTTCATTCGGCCAGTGAGTTGCACCATTGTAGCGTGTCGATCGGCCCTCACTCACCGTTGCAGCCGACGTTCACCTCTCACATCGATGGCACGTGGTGCTCCGCGGTTTGCACGTGGCTTATTCGCATTGGTGTCATTTCTCTAATCACGATACATTTTAACCATAGCAGCACACGAACAGTTCACAAATAAGCATTTTCAGAAATAAGCACAACATTGTCTTCGTCGGAGAAGACAATGTCGTGCCATTCCGTAGTCCAGGTGCGGCGTTCAACGGCCCACTGCCGCCGCACTCGCCGGTGGTGTAACGTCAATGATAATCGGAGCAATGGGCGCCGTGCGACAAGTCCCCACTCCTGCAGATGACGTCGAACGGCACGTGCTGCCACAGGTTGTAGCGCAACACACCCTAATTCCTGCGCTAACGTTCGTGATGTGGCGGTGCAGCCGTCAATGCCCGCCGCACAACATGCCGGTCGTCTCTTTCGGTGGTGTGCCGCGGAAATCGCTCACGTCGGTCCGTCCGTCTCTCCTGCAGCCACCGAATCCATACTCGCTTCACTGTGGCTGGATGTCGTCCCACACGGGCGCCGATGTCTCGGTACGATAAACCGCTGTCGCGATAAGCCACTATTCGTCCTCTGTCGAACTCTGAGACGTGCTGGAATGACTGCCGTATTCTGCGACGAGGCATCAGCAGGAAGCTTCCCACGCACAGGTCCGGCAGCACTACACACTTCCAGTACTTACACCCCGCCTTCTGTGCACCCTTCTTATAGTGCTTCTCGGTGGCGTGCCGGGCGCACATGATTTGCATATGCCCTGCAATGCATGTCCACTCGCCGGTGACGCATGCTGCGAATTTCAGGCCAATCGGATGCTTCCTTCTTGGTGTTGCATTTTGGGTGGCCAGCAGTGTAGTAATGATAATAATTAACAAACAAAAAAACTCCAGAAGTCTGTTTTTAAATCAGGTTGGATAATTTTTTGAGCAGTTAAAATACTTCCCCGTATTTTTGCAGGAAGTAATGTTCGTTCCTGATGCGTGAAATACATCTGTCCAGGTATTAACGCGCTCTCTGCCCGTCAACCTCCTCTCTTTGTATCAGGCAAGGTGACCAGCCCATCTCTATTTCCACACCTTTACACACTGAAGGAACACCCTACAGTAATCAGACATGTGCCGTCCTCACTTACCTACGCAAATATGACATTGAGGTGGTTTTCTGAACATCTCACTGCAAAGGATTCAGACGTGTACGAATCGTAGTCAGAGGAAATATGGGGAAGACCCGTTATAAATAATAGTGCTCCCTACGCAGGCAGGTGCAAGCATCTCGCGAAGGGCAAACCTTCTCGACTATGCAAGGGCAACTGTATCGAGAGTGTACAATTAGTTGTGCACAAACAACACAAGGCAGTCAGCCGTATTTCTGTGGGCGGAAACGACAAGTCGATGATAAAAGGGCAACGGCGGCGGGAAAATATAGTCCGACGTAACTGAGACACTCCATTACCTCAAAGTAATGTCGTAGTAACACAGCGGTATCCAGAGGAGAATTTTGGCATACACAGACCGCAACACATTGGCGCAAATGAACTATATAATAGCAGACGTCCCATTTGTGAACCACTCATCTTTGCTGAAAGCTGGCAAATTCGTCTGCATTGAATACGGAAACAGCAAAACTAACCAATGACAACTGAAAAATGGTCACCTGCTCCGATGACTCACATTTTCAGTTAATGCACACTAGTGGATGGGTCATAATATGATGCCAGGAGCGCTAATCGATGGATCCCAGCCAGAATTGGAAACGAGTCAAAAATTCTTGATCCTGAACCTAACCCGGGAAGATCTGCTTTGAACTATAAATTCGAAACTCAATTTATAATTATGCATAACCATATATATCGTCAATCCACTGCTGGATGAAGGTCTCCTTATGTTTCTTCCACAACTGTCTGTCTGAGCCTGTCTCCTACATCATGTCACTCCGGCATGCTTTCGAATTTCATCCACCCATCTCCCATGTGGTATTTTCCTGCCCCTCGGAATCCAGTCTAAAATTTCGCTTGTCCATCGGTGGTCCGTTCTTCGGGCAACATGTCCAGTCCATTGCCATTTCACTATGGTCATGATGTCGGCTACTCTAGTCATTTTCCTTATCCACGAGTTCCTCTTCTTATCTTTCCTGGTTACACCAAGCACACATCTCTCCATGCTTCTTTGAGTTGTCTGCAGTCTTTGTATGTCTTTTCTAGTTACGATCCATGTATCTGCCCCATACGTAAGCACTGGCAAGATGCAGTGATCAAACACATTCCTTTTAAAACATAATGACGTATTTCTCTTAAAAATTGTACTGTTTCTTCCAAAACCTCTTCATCCAAGTTTGATACGCCGATTAACTTCTTCATCAATGTGACCCTCACTTGATATCTGCTGCCCAAGATAAACGTAGGTATCGGTTATCTTCAGCTTTTCCCCATATCAACTGATAAATCTTCGTTTCTTGTAAAAGCGTTGTGTATATATACACACTGGCGGAAAGTGAAAAAAGAACACCAAGAAGGATTGGCGGACGATCATGAAATTTACATATGTTAATGGGGTCAAGTTTACGTAGGTGTGATGTTAGTTTCGGGACCAACCGGCCAGCGCTTACGCCACAGCACGGCATAATATGCAAATTATCGTCGGTGGTATTTAAGGAGTACGGCGAAGTGAATGTAATCATTCGTCGGCGTACGGACACGTGCGAAGACCCTGAAGAAGCTGCAATGACTGGACATGGAAGACGTACAATTTCAGCAGTTATCGGACTTTGAGCGAGGTCATCTAGTCGGACTCCGCGAGGCCGGGTGGTCGTATCGTCGTATCACGGAGGGAATTAGACGGGAAGTATCGGTGGTGGTACGATGGTGGCGTAGATGGTCCGAGGAATATTCTCACACGAGAAGACGTGGAACCGGGAGTCACAGACGGACTGATGAGCGGACCGATCGACGCATAAGAAGACCGGCGTTGTCAAGCACAACATTCATTGCGACGCAAATCCGAGCTGCCGTTGCACCTGAGGTGACTGTGCAAACAATCCGCAACCGTCTGCTGGATGCAGGACTACGTGCACGTGTGCCTCTGGCATGTGTACCTCTGACTCCAGCCCACCGTCAGGAACGGCTGCAGTGGTGTCGCCAACGTCTGCACTGGAGAACGCAATGGCGATCTGTCGTGTTCAGCTATGAAAGCAGATTCTGCTTGGAAGCCTCCGATGGCCGTATGCGTGTTTGCAGACGCACAGGGGAGAGTCTCCGCCCTTATTGCATCCGCCAGCGACACACAGGGCCTACACCTGGTCTCCTGGTGTGGGGAGCGATCAGCTATCACTGACGTATACAAAAAGTGTTTGTACCGGGTACGTCAAACAGCACCTCCTACAACAACAACATCATTCAGCCCGTTGTTGTGCCATTTGTTAGGTCGGTCCATCGTGGTGTTTTCTAGCAAGATAACGCACGCCCACACACGGCACGTGCAACGTAACATGCACTTCAGGGTGTGAGACAACTTCCATGGCCTGCACGTTCACCGGATTTGTCCCCCATTGAGCACGCGTGGGATTTTATGGGACAACGAATTATCCGGTCTCCACGGCCAACAACGACCATCCCGATTTACGCGTCCAGGTTGAGGATGCTTGGAACTCAATACCCCAAACTTACATCCAACATCAGTACGACAGACTCCACGGTGTGACGCAGTTCAACCTCGTAGTAACCATGTTACATGGAAATGCTATTTTTCAGTTTACCAGCAAATACAGCTGTATTTTGCCATAATGTTTTGATCACGTTATCCTCTGTGTTCAGTTATTATGCTGTATAAATTTCGTTGGTATCAGACGTCTCCTTCTTGGTGTTCTTTTTTTACTTTCCGCCATTGTATATATATATATATATATATATCTCCAGCTTTTCTCCATCAATCGATAAATCTTCATTTCTTGTAAAAGCATTGAACATCACTTTTGTCTTCTGAAAGTTCATTTTTAATCCCACTTCTTTACTCTTGTCAGCAAGTTCCTGGATCATACTCTGCAGCTCTGATGGGGTAGTTGCAAAAATGACTACGTCATCAGCAAAACGAAGGTGGGTTAGATAATCTCCATTAATCTTTATCCCCTTGTTTTCCCAGCTCAGCGACTGAAAAACACCCTCCAATGTGGCATTAAAGAGCTTCGGAGATATGGTGTCACCTTGTCTCACTCCCTTTCCAATTTTTACGTGTGTTGTATTTTCAAACAGCCTAATCTTTGCACTTGCATTTTCATAGATGTTACTAATAATATTAATGTATGCATCTTCAATACCGCAGGTTTTCAGAGCCATTGTAACTGCTGATGGTTTCACCGAATCAAAGGCTTTTTCATAATCGATAAAAGCCATGCACAATGGAAGTTCATATTCCCTCGCTCTTTCAATTAGTTCTCTCAGCACGTGGATATGATCTATTGTGCTGTAGCCACTCCTGAATCCAGCTTGTTCTCTCGGTTGAGCCATGTCCAGTGTTACCTTCAAGCGGTGTGAAAGAACTTTAGTGAAGATTTTATAAACTACTGATAGGAGGCTGATAGGTCTGTAGTTTCCGAGATCCTCAATGTCACCTTTCTTATGTAGCAGGATCATTGTAGCGGTGTTCCAATCCTCAGGAATCTTTCCTTCATTAAGGCATCGAGTGAAAATTTGGGCAAGTACTGTTTCGATTTCTCCACTTGCTTCTTGTATGATGTCTACAGTAATTCCATCTTCTCCTGGAGCTTTTCCTCGCTTCATGTTCTTGATTGCATGTGCAACTTCTGCTGGAAGGACTGGAGGAACTCTGGTACTGGTATCTTTCATGATGTCTGGAGTGCATATATCATCCCTTTCATATAATTTGGAGTAGAAATCTTTCACTCTTGTCAAAATTTCGCCTCTATTTCTTGTTACAGAACCATCTTCTTTTCTCAGTGCCATAATCTGTTTTCTTCCCTTACTGAGATGTCCCTTTGCTATCTTTAGGCTTTGGTTGTTTTCAATTGCTTTCCTCACTAGTTCACAGTTGAATTTTCTTACGTCTTCAGTGATACTTTTTTCTTACTGTCTTGCATAGCTCTATATATTCCACTTTGGAAGTCACATCTTCTTTAGTTGTCCTCATCTCTCTTCTTTTTTGCATCAACATTTTGGTTTTTCCTGATAATTTGTTCACATGCAACTTGTTCTTAGACCCAGCTAATTTTGTTGCTGTTTCCATAAGAGCTTTGGTTATTTTTCTGTTAACTTCAGAGATGTCCACTTCTTCCGATGTTAGGCCTTCTAAAGCAGAGAACCTGTTCTTCAGTTCTAACTTGAAGGTATTATGGTGTTTTTTAAGGTTGGTTATGTCAATAGATTTTGTTTGTCTTATGAGCTTGCCACGTTCAAGTTTAGTGTTGAGGTGCATCTTACATCTCACCAATCTATGGTCACTACCTGTGTTGAACTTGTTTAGCACACTGCAGTCTTCTATGACGAATTTTTTGTTACACATAATAAAATCAATTTCACTTGTCGTCCCATTTGGATGTCTCCATGTCCATTTCCTGTGTGGCTTTTTCTTGAAGAAGGAGTTCAAGATGAAAAACCCTTCTGCCTCTGCAAACTCAACGAGAGTATTTCCACGCTGGTTTCTGTTGCCGTGACCGAATTTACCTACTGAAGTTTCATTCTGTTGCCGTTGCCCTATTTTTGCATTGAAATCTCCCATAATTATTTTCAAGTGCTGCTTACCTTTATTATTTAGATGACAAATTTCCTCATAAAATTCTTCAATTTCTTCTTCAGGATGACTTGTGGTGGGTGCATAAGTTTGAATAATCTGAGCCTGGTATCTTTTCGAGAGTTGGATAACAAGTCGTGCAGCTCTGTCAGAGGAACTTTCAACTTCTACAACTTTATCCTTCAGTTTCTTGTTTATTATAAATCCAACACCACTAGTTCTGCCAGTATCTGTCCCACGATAGTAGAAGAGATGTCCACTTTTCAGTTCGATGAGATCTTCTCCTTTTCTCCTTACCTCACTTAGCCCCACGATGTCCCACTTGATCCTTTGTAGTTCCTCTTCCAATTCAAGAAGCCTTGAATCAGAAGATAGGGAGCGTCCATTGTAAGTAGCCAAGGTCAGCATCAGATGGCAGCCTAGTCCGGTCCTCCGGGGATTCTTAGCACCCTCTGCCTTCATGTCGCACTGGCCGCTGCCTTGGCCAGGTACATTCCAGCTGCCGGAGACTGAGGGCCAAGATTTAAGTTGTGGAATCATTTTGGAGGGGTTTGGCCATAACTCACCACGCTGGCCAAGCGGGTTGGTGAGTGTGGGATAGAATTTCCTCTAGACAACTCAAAGAAGCATGGAGAGGTGCATGCTTGGTGTAACCAGGAGAGATAAGAAGAGGAACTCGTGGATCCGAAAAATGACAAGAGTGGAAGACATCATGATCAGAGTTAAATCCCTGAAATGGCAATGGGCTGGACATACTGCCAGAAGGACAGATCATCGATGGACAGCCGAAATTTTAGATTGGATTCCAAGGGACAGGAAAAGACCCAGAAGAAGACCACATGGGAGGTGGGTTGATGAAATTCGAAAGTATGCAGGGGTGACATGGAGGAGACTGGCACAAGACAGACCGTTGTGGAGGAAACTTGGGGAGACCTTCGTCCAGCAGTGGATTGATAATGGTTGACAATGATGATGATGATGATATATATATATATTTACATCTATACAGTATATATGTACAGTATAGATAGATAGATATGGTGTGTGTTGATTTCATCTTTGCCCCTCAGAAAGAAGGAACACGCATGAAATCAACATTTCCATTTTGGAAAATTTCAACTCCTCATCAGAAGGTTGTGAAAATTAGTGTTTCTGTGAAACATAATCTGGTTTCTTAATGAGACGAAACAGCTTCCAGCATTCACTCTTATCTTTTTTGACTTCAACAAGCACGTATTTGTTGGCCTGGACGCCTTTTTTCAATCTCCTTAATGGAAAATTCATCCATTGAAACGAATAAGACATTAAATCTGGCACGGCATGCAATGGCACGGGATGTTAGCACGTCGAACGAAAACCTCTGAACGCCCAATGCAAAATATGCGTTGTGAAAAGTTACTCTCAGTCTTACAATATGACATGCAGGGTGTGAGAGAGTGAATCACCATAGAAGCAGGTGACAGGCGTTTGCCTGTATCTTGCCCCGGACAATCGCACTGAAAACAAACGCAAAGGAGGCACCGTTTTACGATATGGTATCGGTAAGTCTAGCGTCTGCGCCGTATCGCCTGTCGGTGGGAATCTTCCTTGCTTTAAGAGATAGCAATATTTTTGTATGACAAATCATGTTGCACTCCGCTGGCACCAGTATCAGGCACAAAGTTCTACAGTACGCATTTTTCTTATAAATAGTTTTTTCTCTTTTCAAAAATGAAACGGAAATAAAACCAGGTCGAAATCAGGTCAGCAACACTTTGACGTGACCCGTTTGAACCGCAAGCAATTGTCGACTCGCTGACCCGTTTCCATCTCTGATTCCAGCTGCCCAGCATTAACTGTACAAGCTAGTAGAAGCGATGTCACAGTCTGGAGTCTGTTTTTATGGCGGGCATTGGATATCTTAATGCCTCTCGAACAGTATTTGGATACTAAACATCATTACGGACCAGGCACACCCATATATGTGCATGATGTTTCCTGGTGGAAACCCCTACTTCCATAAGGATAATACGCCATACCACAAGGCTCGAATCGCCACACAATGGTACTACGAGAACGGCAGTGACTTCAAGTGCTGAAATGACAGCCACAATCCCCAGATCGTAACCCAATTGAACCCTTTATGGGATGAGATTGAGAGAGCCGTTCGTAAAAGAGATGCTCCTGCAGCAAAGCATTCGGACATTGACAGACGCTGACACATCAGCTTTGCTGAACATACCTGTAGAACGATATCAGCACCTCAATGAATCCATGCCACATCGAATCGGGGCTCTTTTGAAATCCAGGAGCTGCCCAACACTTTCATTGCGTAGATGTTTCTAATAATTTGCTACTTCAGTGCATAATATATGTGCGCGCATCCTTTACCAAACCCATTCGTTTGTCTTTTAACTGTACTATCCAGCACAGTTCTGTCCAATTTTCTTTGTGCAACTCTCGAATTATCCAGCATTTTCTCATGTTTCGAAATATCCATCCATCCATATCTCTGATCAAACGCTTTCAGACCCTGATCGAACATTTTCCTTTTGAAGTAAAGTGATACTTTTCCTTTAAAATTATTTTTCATTTCTCCTGATGACATCCATCTCGGGTGTATCATTTTCTTGATTTTACTACTTTGGCCACCATTGTTACTATAATTTCAATCAGTTCTACTCCATATTTGCCGATCCAATCTCTTCACTTTCCAGTGTAACGTCCCCTATTGTTATTTGGAATATAATTACGGTCTCCTAATTCTTCAGACAATCTGTGCAGTAGCTTTGCTTAACGCGCGCATTTCATCGCAAATGTTCAAAAATGGCAGACTTCACGAACAGCATATGTTTTGTGGTATAGAGAAAGCGATTCTACTACTGCTGTACAACGGCTTTTTAAACAAAAACATCAAAAGAAGCCGCCCGAACGTTCTTCCACCACCGAATGGCATTCACGCGACATATCAACAGGATGCATCATGAATGAGATCAAGGTCGGCCAGCTCTTTTCGCAGGTGCAATGGAACATGTGCGGAAACGTTCCTAAGACCGCGTAAATGAACTAGGCGAACGAACCTGGAACTTCAGTTGCCAAAAATATCTATGCGGCGTTTCTTGGGCAAACGACTGAGCTTCAAGAAGTACAAGCTGCAGTTACTTCATACGCTCTCAAACAGAGAGCAGAAGGACAGACATGAATTCTCTGGCAATGGGATTGAGTAGGAAGAGGACCTTCTCGCGAGAGTTGTTTCTAGCTACGAGGCTACGACTCATATCAGCGACAATAAAAACAAGCATAACGTGTCTATATGAAAAATAGAGAGCCCAAATTGTGATATGCGCACAAGCACGACAGTCCCAAAGCGAATGTGTTTTGAGCCGTGAGTAAGAATGTTTATGGACTAATTTCCCTGCGAAAGAAACGGTCACTAGAATCATTTGCCTGGACATGCTGTAGCAGTTCCTTTTACCTTTGTTAGAGAAGGATATGGATTTGTATACTCCAGATATCACCCTCCAGTAAGACGGAGCACCACCTCACTTTCTTATAGAAGTGAGGGATTATGTAGTCTTGAAGCTCCCCAATGATTGTATGGGTCGAGAAGGACCAACTGGGCGACCTCTATGATCCTCAGATTTGAGGCCACCTAACATTTTAATATAGGGCTATATTAAGGATCAAACGTATCTATTCACTCAATCAACTACCAATTACAGAACTTAAACAAAGGTTTGTAATAGCTGCTGCTATTGTACGTAAAGATATGTTTTCCTGGGTATGGATGAAATTTGTTATAGGTGGGATATTTGTCACGTAATACACCAGGTTTCATGTAAAAAATATGCAAGTTTGTACGTATACAAGGTAGGCTAATGTGTTTTATGTTAATTACTGCCTTCATGCCCAAGTTATGATTTTTTCAAACCGCGGCTAATTTTGTTTAGCCTTTCCGGTGGCGTAGGCGTTTAAGAACTGTTACGGCAGTAGCTCGCTCCCCTCCCTGTAACCAGTGGCCGTAAATTAGGGACGGGCGAATGCTTATCGCCATCAGAGTTGCTCGTGGTGATAGCTAAACTCCAAAAAAAAAAAAATTATAATAACAATAATAGTAATAATTTTTAGTTCAACCCATATTTAGCATCTATGTCGTCCTCTAAAAGTTTGTATTTAAAATAGAAGCCATTTTAACTGAGTCAAAGGCCCTTTTCAATATCGATAAAAGCGAATCAGAGAAGTCTCTCTCTTCCTCTCTCTCTCACACACACTCACACAACCGCTGTTCATGAACGTAACAGAAATAAAATGTTTATTTATTGTGGGGCTCCACTTAAACAGGAAAAAAAAAAGTCTTCATTTTTGATAATAGAATTGTAACTTTCGTTCGAAATCGGCTGAAGTCCAACTTTCAGGTACAAGTCGGAGGAAGCTGATTCGCTTGCCGGTTACTACAGAGGTTTTTCGTCGACTCAAAACGGGAAGATCACGCTACAATGAACGCATCTCGTTGCCCTCCTTGATTCTAAGAAGCCCCCGTTTACGCTAAGTAGCCAGACATCGCTTCCTCTCTTAAATGGGAAAGTGCACAGACATTGTGTGTGACTGACATCGCCCGACAGACCTGCACAATCGCTTCTTTGACACAAACTTTTCGACTCAGAGATATTCAACTTTCGAGTTAAAGTTTCTTCATGCACAGCCTGCCAAAGAAAAATGAGTAAACTTGGAAATATTCATTAGATCGGCTGAAGTCATTCTTTATCATTCCAAGGCAGATCATACCAGACTTTAATATTTTCAAATAGCAAAAACCAGGATCTCGACTTATGCTACTCTAACTACTTCAGATTCCTGGCCTTTTGCCTTTATCTTAACTTATCCGGCTGTGAATTCAGTTTACCTAACCTTTTCTGTTGCACGTTATTGCTACTGGTTGAATCCTCCCGAGAGGTATAATAATTAATTAACGAAACACTATTACAATTTAAAAAAAAAAAAAGAAAACGCCACGATATATCGCTTTGTCCGTCCACACATCACCACATCTAAAAGTTGGATTTGAAAAAAAATTGTTACTGTGCATCTTTCCCGGCAGTGATTAAGTAAATTCCCAAGAGTAAAAATTTGGATGTAACCAAAATGGGTAACGGAAGTAGTCAAAACCATTCTTGAAATCCCATCGTGCCGCATGCTGTTCCATGAAGGGACGCAATAATAGTTAATTTCATTGTTACTCAAAAATATATTTTACTAAACTATCGCCGAATATTATTTCATCACGTTTTATTTTTTATTTTTTTTTTATTGGAGGTTTAACGACCACCGTGAGCAATTCAATGGGCTATAAGCAGTCGCCCGTCCCTAATTTAGGGTCACTGGTTCCAGAGAAGGGAGAGAGCCAGTGCCGTAAGACAAACACAACATCCATGCCTGACCGGAATTCGAACCCGGACCCCTTACGGACGAATGATCAGAGGCCAGCGCCTTAGACCACTGCGCCACCGGGCGGCCATCACGTTTTACATAAACATAATAATATCTCACTGCAATCTGCGTAAATTACGTGAACCTGATGCTAAATGTAATAAAAGCCTTCAAAAAAAATTGCATTTTGATGCTATGCGTGTTTTCCGACAGTATGACTCGTAGCGGAATTTGGTTTGCTCTCGACCCCCCCTTCCCCCAAGGGAAGGGAGGAGGGGTAACTGCTATTGACGAGAGCTTTAAAATGATGTATAACACGATGGGGTGTGTAACCTTCAGATATCCAAGACCAAAAGTTATCAATCTCTCCCACTAACACACTTTCGATTCAGCTTTTCTTTCTATTTTGAGGTCAGATTTTAGCTTCCACATACGCAGATTGACTTTCGTATCTACATAACATTTTATTGGTGTCAGTTCGCCTAAATCTGGATAATATATAATAATATTAATAAAAATATTGTTTTTGAAAAACTGAACAGCAGAAATACTTAACTATGGCCACCGCCGTAGTTGCGTAAATACAATAGAAATCCGATTATCCGGGCTCCATATATCCGGAACTCCGATTATCTCCGGATAGTTTAGTATAAAATTAAGCTTTTTGTTGATTTATTTCCATGTGTTTAGTTTGTTTGTTCATTTAAATAATACAGAATGATAATGCAGTACAGTTGATAGATATTTATTTTTTAAACTGTATAACATTTGTTATTATAAAATACGATAAACGAAAAAAATAAATTTTCTCATTTCAATTAATAAATACGTATTTGGCCTACAGAAAAAATACAACCGAATTATCCGGATTTTCCGAATATCCGCATAGGCTGTGGTCCGAGTTAATCTGGATAATTGGAGTTCTACTGTATTTACCTTTATGATTCACATACCTTCTTTCATTGGTTTTACGGCAATAACATTTATTAATTCACCTACCTAAGTACAGCTCAATGTCAGGAGTTGGTAAACCTTATTGTTTGTTCTTTTGATTTAATTCCTCTTATTGGACTGTGGCTCAGTGTGGTTGCGTGAGTGACGTGAATAAATTCGATATGTGGTACGTAAATAAATGTACGCGCTCGAATCGCTCGCTTTATTTCACACTCACAAAGCTCTTGGCGTGCGAAAGATGCATAGCATAAATTAGCTACAAAGAGTACTAGTGTACTCTCGATTTTTAGTGCCCCGTTGAGACAAGGTTTTCTATATACTGCTAAAAATTTTCTGAAATTCACGAGCCACTTTGAATTACGAAGCATATTTCTGATACTTTTTCCGTGAAATGACAGAAGGAAACCTGAATTTCGCGGGGTTTTCGCACCACGGGAAAATTCTGAATTTTCAGAAACTTTTCCGCACTTTCTTTCTTACATTGACGGAAAATTACAGTTTTAGAGATGTGTTAACGAAAATTTCTGAATTTTCAGAAACCTTTACGCAATTCCTTTCGTATATTAACGGAAAAACTCCGTTCTCACTTTTTCCGTATCCATATGACGAGAAATTACCAGTAATAACAGCGACTGGTGAGAATACTTGAGGTTTTATTCATTTTTAAATTTCAATCGTCTGTCGAATTTTGAAGTCCCGTAGCGAGATCGGATATTGTGGATAGCATATCGCATAAATTTTGTTCATTGTGGTACAGGATATTTCTTTTCCTTTCCCTTATTTTGTGCACCAGCTATTTAATATTTATATTGTGTTACTGTGAGAAACCGGATACTTAACTTATTGTACAGATGACGTCTAAGTATCAGTCTTTGGACTACTTAGGACAAAACCATTATAGCATAAAGAGTAAATTTTATATGTAGTTCTTTTTTGGTGAAATAATATTATAAAAAAGTGCATTTCACCTTTTTTAATCATTGTCAGTTTAAAAAATGAAGCTTCAAAGCATTTTGTTGTTTCGAAAATTCACGTTGAAAAAGGCTTAATTTGTCTTTCTTCAGAAAAAAATATTACAAACCTCTTCAGAAAAATAATAAGCTCCAACAGAAAATAAAATGACAATCATTCGCATTAATGACCAAAAAAAAAAAATCGTCGAGGCACAATTTGTTTTACGATGTACGTGGTTAGGGCTTCCGAGCGTTTGTGGCTCAGTGGTTAAAGGCTTGCGTTACCTGTTTAACCAGCCCAAACGACTGGGGTACGATCCTGCCTGCAGCGTATGGATTATCTGGGAGGCTGAAAAATGCAGCGTCGTCGATTTTGCGGAATTTCATTTTAAATACGAAACATCCTAAAATGGACTTCTCTGAAATAAAGGGAATTACTGACTACGGAAAATCTGTGCAAATACAGAAGTTAAAATAAACGAGGCACTTTTAAAAACGGAAATTAAAAAAAAAGACTGACACTTTGCCGCACGCTATTTTCAGAAATTTTCCGAGAATTCACACCACTTATTTTTTACAGGGCATAGAGACAAAAGAAAGTAATCGCACAGTATCCTCACTATCTCCTTCTTTGAACGTGCTGTCGCGACCAATATAGCAGTGTTTTTGCTCTTCGCTCAAGGCAAAAGGCTGAGGGTTTGGATACGATACGGATGTCGGAATATCTCTGAGGGAGAATCGCTTTGTGTTCTATGTCAGTCTGTGAATAACGGGTGGGGATGATAGACCATCGCAACGGGTACTAGGGTCTCTAATTAGCGACACTAGTACCCGCTGCGGGTACTAGTGTCTACCAGCCTCCAGGTCTAACGACCAACGTCTAACAGTAGTTACCTTCAACTTAATTTATAACAGCTTGCTTGGTCCGGCGGCACTTTTCTCACGCAAATACAGAGACCCTTACTATGTCCTTCCAGAGCAAACGCCCAACAAAGATAAAAGGAAACGTTCCTTTTTCGTTCTTTCTTTCTTTCCTTTCTTTTTTTTTTTTTTTAAGGAAATAACTTTTCAAGCAGAGATAAAGGTCAAATAAAATAAACGATTTCTCATAGATTCCAAAATAATTATACGTCCGTTCCCAAAAATTCAGATATTACCCCTGTGGCGCAGTGGTTTAAGCGATGGCTACTGATCATTCATCCAAAAGGGGTCTGGGTTCGAATCCCGGTGAGGCATGGATGTTGTGTTTGTCTTACGGCACTGGCTTTCTCCCTTCCCTGGAACCAGTGACCCTATAAATGAGGGACGGGCGACTGCTTATAGCCCATTGAGTTCCTCACGGTGGTCGTTAAACCTCCAATCAAAAAAAAAAAAAAATCAGATGAAAAGAAATACAAGTGTAACGTACCAGGAGATGTGACGTACCTGCCAGAAGGACGCACACGGCATAAAGGCAAATAGGAATCAGAATAAAACGTCCGCGTAGCTCAATTGGTAGAGCAACTTATTCCGGAATGAGTGGACCCGGGTTCGAATCCTGGCGCGGATAAAAATGATGGAGAAATTCACTTCGTTATAATGGCGCCCGAACTATCCGGATGACCCGACCGTTCACAATCTCGCAATGGTGTGATGTTATTTCCACACCGCGAGATAGGAAAAATAAGAGCAGCACTTCGGGGAAAAAAAAAAAAAAAAAAAAAAAGGGGGGAGATGATGTAACGTACCAGGAGATGTGACGTACCTGCCAGAAGGACGCACACGGCATAAAGGCAGATAGGAATCAGAATAAAACGTCCGCGTAGCTCAATTGGTAGAGCAACTTATTCCGGAATGAGTGGACCCGGGTTCGAATCCTGGCGCGGATAAAAATGATGGAGAAATTCACTTCGTTATAATGGCGCCCGAACTATCCGGATGACCCGACCGTTCACAATCTCGCAATGGTGTGATGTTATTTCCACACCGCGAGATAGGAAAAATAAGAGCAGCACTTCGGGGAAAAAAAAAAAAAAAAAAAAAAAGGGGGGGAGATGATGTAACGTACCAGGAGATGTGACGTACCTGCCAGAAGGACGCACACGGCATAAAGGCAGATAGGAATCAGAATAAAACGTCCGCGTAGCTCAATTGGTAGAGCAACTTATTCCGGAATGAGTGGACCCGGGTTCGAATCCTGGCGCGGATAAAAATGATGGAGAAATTCACTTCGTTATAATGGCGCCCGAACTATCCGGATGACCCGACCGTTCACAATCTCGCAATGGTGTGATGTTATTTCCACACCGCGAGATAGGTAAAATAAGAGCAGCACTTCGGGGAAAAAAAAAAAAAAAAAAAAAGGGGGGGGGAGATGATGTAACGTACCTGCCAGAAGGACGCACACGACATAAAGGCAGATAGGAATCAGAATAAAATGTCCGCGTAGCTCAATTGGTAGAGCAACTTATTCCGGAATGAGTGGACCCGGGTTCGAATCCTGGCGCGGATAAAAAAAATGACGGAGAAATTCACTTCGTTATACAAGAAGTGAGTCATTTCTTGAGTGGTCCACCGCGAAAAAATGTCCCGGTGAGTCAATCCGCCCCTGGTCGACACTGCAACACGCTGCAAAAATGACATAGCGCGGATGACTAATTGCCTCTTCAGAACTACAGCGAATTCGGAATTGTCGCGGAGGTGAGGCTTATCCGAATATGGTTCTGTATGGGTCTCTCATCTGTTTCGGACAATTCCTTTGATGCACATAAATGTATACACCGATGAGCCATTGCATTATGACCACCTACCTAAGAAGCTGAAGGACGCCTTTTAGCTCGCAAAACAGCTGCCATTCGGCGATGCATCGATTCAATGAGGTGGCGATAGGTATCCTGGGGTATCTGGTACCATAATGTCCACCGCAGGTCCTTCAGTTTCAGTACATTTCTGGGTGCTGGTGATTTAGCGCGAACCCGCTTTTCCAAGTCGATTCCACACATGCTCGATTGGGTTCATGTCACGTGAATTTGGAGGCCAGGGTATTAACAGAAAGTCAGCAGCATGTTCCTCGAACCACTCCTTGACGATTCTGGCAGTGATTATCCTGTTAGTAATAACCATCACCAGCAGGGAACACAGTTTCCATGAATGGGTGAAATTGGTCCACAACGATGCTCAGATAGCTGTCAGGGATTGTGCTATTGAGATAATGGGGACTAAAGTGTCCGAAGAAAACATCTACTAGGGGTGTTCAAATGAAAAGGTACAAAACGTCATAAGAACGTAACCGTTAACATATTTACCTATGCCGCTATGGGAGAACGTAGCGACACATCTGGGGATGCGATTGGAGTCGCCGGAGTGGATCGGAGGATGCGCGGGCTCCCGCATGCGCAGGAGAGAGCAGAGGCTCTTATAAAGAGCGCCGTCCAATTGACTACTTGTTGAATTCCTCCAGCACAGACGAACCATTAACTCCGATGTGTACTGTGAGACACTCCGAAGCCTACGCAGGTCCATCAAGAACAAAAGACCGGGGCTACTCACGGAGGGTGTGGTTCTGCTCCATGATAACGCGCGTCCACACATCTCCAGGGTCACACACGCGGAACTGGCCAAGTTCCAGTGGGAGCAGCTTGACTATCCGCCCTACAGCCCGGACATGTCGCCCTGCGATTTCCATGTGTTTGGTCCCCTGAAAAAACATCTGAAAGGGAAGCGCTTCCACTCGGACGACGAACTCAAGGACGCTGTGCAGGACTGGGTCTCGTCACGGCCACAGGAATTCTGGGAACAAGGAATCCTTCGGCTCGTTAATCAATGGGATCGCTGTGCTACGGCCTATGGTGTATACTTTGAAAAAAGTCTTCATTTATACCCACAGTGTCGTTTCGTACCTTTTCATTTGAACACCCCTAGTACTAACACAGCCGCCGCCAGCTTGTTTCCGCCCAACAGTGCATCCAGGTGCCACAGCCTCCGCTTGTAATCGACGTATCCGCCGTCTACGTGATGCACCAGGAATCTTGATTAGTCAGACCAGGCCACTCTCTTCCAAAATTCCACAGTCCAATCTCGATTATCTTGGGCCCATTTCACGCGTTCCTGGCGATGGCGTGTAGTGAGCATGGGGACCCGGCTGTGTCTTCGGTTGCGCAGGCCCATGCGCAGAAGGCTGCGATGAACTGTGTGCTGGGACACATTGCCCTGATCACCACTGGTGCAGATGCGGATGATTTGTCGCACTGTGGCCCTGAAGTCGCTGCGAACAATGCGCGACAGTCTCCGCTGCCCTCTGGCGTCAGTGAGCTGCGGACGACACACGGCAAGACGACGGTTCGTCGTTTGGCCATCTATGCACCACTTTTGATACATACTCACTACATCGGCAAGTGAACAACCCACAAGCTGCGCCGTTTTTGAGATCGTAGTTCCGAGGCGCCGTGCTATCACAATTTGTCCTTTATCAAACACCGATAAATCGGCAGCTTTCCCATTCTGACTCCGAACACTCTACTAACCGAAAGCCGGTCCTCGGGTTGTATATATATACTGCCCTGCGAACTATATCCGTGCCACCGTTCGGTCTCCAGGCGCGCTCATTTCTCTAGGCTGGGGGTGGTCATGATGGCATAGCTCATCGGTGTAACTTTTTTAGAGTGAAAATTTTCAGTATATTTCTTTACACGTTGTGTATTTCTATATTTTATGCCACATAGACCGGCACTCCGGGTGGCATAAAATATAGAAATACAAAACATTTTATGTCTTACGCCACTGGTATGATCATTCTGAGCGCCCTGGTATGATCATTCTGCGGTCATTTTATACTCATCAGCCCTACTAACAACAATGATTCGTAATTAATGTTGCCTCCCCGGTAAAACGCAGTGGTCTAAGAGCTGGCTTATGACCATTCGTTCGTGAAGTGTCGGGGTTCGAATACCGGTGAGCATGGATGTTGTGTTTGTCTTACGGCGCTACTTTTCTCCCTTCCCTGAAACAAGTGGCACCATCAAATGCCACCTCTACTTTTTTTTATCCTGAACTGAAACAAGGAAACGTACAATGACACAACGAGGAATCTGAAAGCTTCAAGTTGTGTTGCGGCTGTCTTGGCGGCTGTGTGCTCCAAGTGTTTGCTAGTAGAAGATTCAGCTCTTCGTGTGAGAGGCACCTAGAGATTATACACGGTCGTATCAGAATAATATGCCCACCCTCGCAATCACAATGTACCCGCCCAAGCGCGTCACATAGTGCACGTGACAAGGTCGACCACACGAAGATATAAGCGGCCGGCCGGTACAGATGATCCATAGTGCGTAACGTGAGCACAACGCACAGAGGTAGTGATTTGAGGATGTTCAAAACGGAATGATCATCGGCTGGCGCGCCAAGGATGGAAGCATCTCAGAAACAGCAGACTTCGTGGGCTGTTCGCGAGGTGCTGTAGTAAGGGTGTACCAAGAATGGACCGCTGGTACACCCGAGTACATCCCGACGTCATACCTGCGGAACTGTAAAGGCCATCGACTCCAGAGGAGAACGTCTCCTCCGTCGATTGGTAAAGGGCAATCGACGCACGACACTGCAGCAATTGATCACGCAAATGAACACTGGGACACCCACGTACGTGTCTCCGATGACAGTAGAGCGAACCCTGTTACGCATGGGTCTCCGGAGTGGACGCTGCATCAAGGTGCGCATGTTAAACCAGGTCCATCCGCAACGACGCCTGCAGTTTGCATGGGACTACCGTCATTGGATACTGGAAGAGTAGAAAAAAGTTGCCTTCTCTGACGAATCGATGTTTCTAGTCCACAGAAGTGACAGACGGTGGAGAACATGGCGTCAGACCCACGAGAACCAACACCCAGACACGCCTGACGGAAAAGTACAGGCCGGCGGTAGTAGAGTGCATATCTGGGAGATGTTTTCCTGGTATGACCTGTGACCGCTGGTACCACTGGATGGGTCCCTGAACGCCAATGGCTACCTGTCCATCCTCGCTGACCACATGCATCCCTTCACGTTGGACGTTTACTCTGGTGCTGACGGTGTCTACCAACAGGATAATACACCGTGCCACGTATTGGTTCCAGGAACACGACAGCGATGCCTCCGTTCTACCTTGGCCGGAGAAATCGCCCGACCTCAATCCCATAGAGCACTTGTGAGACTATTTAGGTTGATAGGTTCGACGTGCCGATTCACAACCACGTGATCTCCGGGACCTCCGTGCTCTGCTGCAGTCCGAATGGGCACGTATTCCTTGCGCAACCTTCCAGCGCGTCACTGCGTCCATGCCACGTCGTCTCGCCGCTGTCATCCCGGCCGATGGTGATTATTCCCATTATTAGGTAGGTGGTCATATTATTCTGCTACGACTGTGTATTACGCCAGTGTGATACACATATTCACCAATAGGTGCGTCAAAGAAGGCAAAAGCTGGCCATTTTTTCGGCTGAAGTATCGCAATTTTTAAGAGTTTTTAACTTTTGTCATCAAAGTTCCCCAAACCTCAACCAAGACCTTTCGAATAAGCTATCAACTACAGCTGTTCCTCCTCCGGTTGCCGCTCTGCGTTTTCGTCGCCAGTTTCCGCCTCATGTCTTTTCTAACAAAAAGGTGATAAAATGGGGTATCGCTGGCCCGGTTTCCTACTATTATTCCGAGATAAACACAGGTTCGAGTACCGGATGAGCCATGGGTAGTGTGTCTGCCTGATGGCGCTGATCATGTTCTTTCCCTGGAATCTTTGCCCTTGTAATGTTTCTCAATGCTTAAAACATGTACGTAGGTCGTTCGAAAAGCAACGAGGCTGACGTCATAGCGCAAAAACATACCCACGCTGAAAAATGCAGCTACCTGTGTCCGAACGCTTGTAAGGTCAGTCACGTGACAACGCGTCGTTACAGCGCTCCGTTAGTTCATTCTTGTAGTAGACGACGTAGAACTCAGACGTGTTTCTTTTACCCAGTTTGGATTTAAAACTGGAGCAAATAGCAGCTATGAAATGTTGCGTGTGTTTGCATAAAACCGGCACAGAAACGCACGAAATGATTAAAACAGCTTATAAGGAAGATGTTTTGTCCCGTGCAAAAGTTTTCGAGTGGCACAAGAAATGTTTGAACGGTGAAGAGCGTCTGGAAGATGCGCCACGCTTTGGTAGGCCTTGGACATCAGCTACGGAGGTTTATGTCAATACCATCGAGGCACTCCTGCGCGCAGGCTAGCGAATAACCACTGAGTTACAGGTGCCTATTATTCTAAAGTTATCAAAAGTCCCATAAAGGAAAACATTTCCCCCCAAATCCCAGAATATGGTTAGATTTTGCATCATGATAATGCCCCGGCGCATCGTGGTTTGCTTACCCAACAGGTTATCTAAGATGTAGGCATCAAAATGATGTCACACCCTCCGTATTCACCAGATATTGCGCCGTGTAACTTCCACCTATTCCCTGAAGTGAAAAAAACAACTTCGTGGACGTCAGTTTGCATCAAATACTGAACTGAACAATGCTGTGATGGGTATCCTGAACAACATGTGGAGGAAGGGGTTGTCATATGTTGTACCTTCCGGATGTAGATAGAAAGGTGGGACCGGTGCATTTAGGTAAAGGGAGACTACTTCGAAAGTATATAAGTGTAAGTATGATTATTGCATTACGCTTCTGCCCCATGTAAAATTAGTCTCGTTACTTTTTGAACGACCCTTGTATACAGTATGAAGCTCAATTAACAACACTACGTAAAGTTCGCTCTTCTTATTCGCTTTCTTTTAGTGAAACAGGTGCCACTCAAATAAAGTTCAAGAAAAAGTTACTTACAGTTCGTCTTTTGTTTCAGACGCGCTTCATTAATGAAGACTTTTAAATAATTACTCCAATAACAATAGTCACTTACATTGTTAGTCGAATTACTAAACACACTAATAATTTGACGAAACTGTAATATGAAATACATATACACACTACAGATCGGCAAACGCTATCTGCATGAACAAAACCTCTTACAGCTTCCACGATTACCGCTAACGCACCGCACACAGCTGCTAGGTTAACACGTTATATAGAGTGATCGTAAAATTCCGGAACCTTGAATTTAAAGAATTATTGCGTATGATGTAAGCAAAAGTTCAATCAATTGATGTGGCAACACGAGTCAGCAACTCGTCGAGATCAAATACTGCGCTTGTCGAATGCCTGAAGGAAATTGGCAGAGTGCCAGAAATGAATAACTGGTTCCATGTGTGCTACGCAGTTTGCCCACTTTAGCGTCGCCATTTGCACAGAGGCATGGGTTTGACGAACGAGCTGAGAATTTGTTTACTTGAAGCTTATTTGCAAACGCAGTCTTACAAACAGTGTATAGAAGAGTTCAGGAAAAAATTTCCGCTGCATACTGTGGTAAGTAAATCAACGATACACAGTTTACTCGTAGGATTTTGGAAAACTGGAAGTGTTGATGATTTGCCTGAAAATGGCCGGCCAAGTGTGTTAACGCCGGAAGTGATAAACGATGTTGAAAAACGTTTGCGACAGTCACCAACAAAATCGCTTCGTCGCTTATCTCAGCAAGTGAAACTTTCTTACGGCTCAGTACAAAAAGCGACTAAAAGATTGCAGCTTCGTGCATACAAAATGAAAGTTGTCCAAGAACTAAAGGCACCTGATACGCATAAGTGCCTGCTGTATTGCCGTTGGTTTCGTAAATTTACTCGATACAAGGCCTTATTGAACAATGTTTTCTTTTCGGAATAATGTTTGTTTGTCCTCTGGGGATATTTAAAGGACCGTGTTTATGTAAACAACCTGCATGGTCCTTGTAAACAAACATTATTCAGGCTATAGCGGAAATCACGCCACTTATGCTAAAATGCGTTACGAAAAAACATATGCCGCTGCGTGAATATTTGCCTCCAGCAACACGGAGGTCATTTCCAGCACCTTCTTTAGGTCAACATCAGTTGCTCAAAAGTCGATGGAAGATGTATCACAGCTGTAAGTAAATTTTATGTATCTGTATAATGCGATTAAAAATTGTTCAAATTAGGATTCGGGGACTTTTCGATCACCCTGCAGATGCTGCGATCTTGCTTGTCAGCAGCCATGTATACGTCATTCACCCTTGACCTCAAGATTGTTGCCAGATAAAATTCAGTGTATGAGAAAATATAACGTTAAGTTGAAAGGTTAAAAGAAAACGAACTCAAATTTAAAAAAATGAAAGTTAAATTAGAGTATACGTCATACCCCAAATTAGGGACGGGCGCCTACTTATATCCGCAAGAGTTGCTCATAGAGATGGTTGTTAAAACCAGAAAAAAAAAAAAAAACCCACCAAAGAGAGTATTTGCAGCGTTGGAATTGCCCAGTGGTCCGCTGGCCATTGGCCAGTGTTTTTTTTTTTCTCACGTTTGTTTCAGAATTTGCAAGTTTATAAAGAACTGAACCAAATTTCAAAATATCCAGATTTGGCTATGACAGTTTTCGGATTTTTTGAAATTCAGATATTTACTACTATACTAAATGTATCAGTATTTGTGCCATTTCTGGACCAGTAAAAATGAGTGGACCACCATATTTTGGTATGGCCCTGCTGACCAGTGTTTATTTTTTACTTTTTTTCAAATTTCTACGACCGCTTACTATGCTTTGTGTTTTATTCATTAGTATTATTTGTTTGCATTCATACATGTACACATTCTGTTGCTCTTAATTTGTGATATACAGCTCCATTGAAATGATATGTTATTTTTTGCCTGTAGTGTAATGTGCAAGTTTTTTCACGGACCAGAGGGTATTTTGACGGACCAGTGATATGCAAATTCTAGTGGTCCGCTGGGCCTGCAGAATATTTATTTCTAACTCTAATACTAATCTGTATCTTCAAATCCACTAAAACGTTTAGGCTGAAATTTTGCGTACTTACCAAGATCAAGTAGGACACCAAATTTGAAGTTGACCCATCGTATCCGTTCCACACTTGTTAAAGGCCAAATTTATGTGCTTTACATTATCATAAATCAAAGAATTTGAAAGTTTTTTGCCCAAAATTTTGCAGGCTTATTAGAGACAACGTCGACAACCATCAGGATGAATTTCACTTCAATTAAACAATTCGTAGCTAAAACAGTCAAAAAGGAGCTATTTTTTCTGCTATGGTTTTTTCCAGTTTATTTTTTTTTATTTTATTTTTTTTAACTTTTGACATCGAAATTTCCAAAAGCTCGATTACGACCTTTCGAATGAGCCAACAACGTCTGCATCTGTGGTTCTCGCCGGTTCCTTCACCCCACATACTCGCGTCCTGTCTTCTCTACAAAACTGTGACATAATGGTACCTAAAATCTCATTGAAATATTGTACACTTACTAAGGCTTAGAGAACACCTTGTAGTTAATGCATCTACCCGTTCCTGACTTACAAAAGAGTAACATTACGCTTTCTGCTCAGTTCTATTAATGTACGCTATCTCGCCCATTGCTACCGCTTATACTGTATTTCCATCTACCATTTAGCAAATCCCTCTTTGGACGTTATTAGTATCCTTTGTTTCACCGTGATACACAAATTTTAATTTTTCTTGATATTTTTTCAACATTTTGATCGCCGAAAAAATGCAAGAATTCAACAGTAACTCTTTGCTTAGTACGACGATTCAAAACTTGGCCCATCACATTAAAACACCTGCAAGACTTATTCAGTAAACATTTGTAGCAGTGGGTTTAAGTTCACCGTGTTCGAATATTTTCTCTGACTCACACCAATAAAACAACGCAAACCAACTGCTATTATCTTTTATGTTACCTAATTAAACCAAAAGCGATTTCCGTTTTTATTAGCATTTGCAATGGTGTCTTTGTTTATTATATTACTCGACTTACGAAGGATACTTGGGCTGAATAAGAGGAATAAACCTCGCGAAGCAACGTTTTGAGAAATTATACTGCAGGGAATTAGTTTTTCGACACTTCTCTTCCAGATTTTGATAACCGGAACGGATGCCAAAGGGGAAAACCATACTGGAGTTAAGATGAACAGAAAAGCCTTAGAACGGCGAGACTAAACTGTTCTAACAACTTTGAAAGATAGCTTACTTCCATGTCTATCTAACTACGTGATGGCAAAAGAGCCATTTTGTTTTCCGCGTACTGCTAAAGAATGGGGGCAGCTAAAGGATTATTTTCAAATCGTGTGTGTGATCATCTGCGCGTTTTTCCTTCTTCTATGTTTTGCCATACTCCGCTGGCTATGAGCAGATATGATACGTTCGACCCGAATCGTAATGCCGGATTTTCCAGTTCGCAGAAAGTCATTACGCGACGGCACACGAAGAAAATGTTTCGTGCAACCTTGACAAAAAGGAGGTAATTCATTTTATTCGCAAAATCTGAACTTTTCATCTTGTTCTCATTGTTCGCGCAAATACATATACTTGGCTTATCAGATTACAGATGGGTGGCTATTTCTATTTCTGTTTATTTGTTTCCGACTAGTAAAGCTTCCTATAAATTTTCAGAAAGCTCCGAAACATTTTGTGAGTCAACCTGGTAAACCTCAAAATGCCCCCCTCCCCATCCTTTCTTTTTTTTTTTTTTTAATCCTGGGCTTTCCATAAATATGAAAGAAGGCAAACACGATTCCTTTGAAGAAGTAGAAAGATGTTTCCTGGTTTTGTCCGCTCTGCTGGAATACATGAGATGTACAGCAACCTGATTTAAAATCATCTGAAACACACAAGTTTTTCAGCAACTGCTAACAGGCTTTGCATCGACTTAAAAGAACAATTCTTCCGCTGCAAAAAAATAATTCCTCAAATGGAATTTGGGACGTATACTGCCTTTTTAACCTTCCGCTTTTATTGACCCTCACTTCTGTAAATTTTGGTTGCTCCTCATTTTGCTTTTCATACTGAACATAGCGTCTGAACTCTCGAGAGTTTTTCTTATCTGGGCTGTTACCAGGACCGTATTAACAAGCTTTTCTTATCTAGGAGGGCGAGACTTGAAATTACGCCCATTCGAGTTCCACTCAAAAAATACGTGGTTTTTATTTCCTCACACACTGCCGTTATAGGGAAATATTATGATCGTTCAAAAATCGCAGTTCGGGTTTTTGTCATAATTTTATTCAAAATGTAAAAACTAGGTAAATACCAAGTAAAGCGTAAACGTTATGTGAACGCCTACAACACAATACTCCACAGAAATGCAGAACGAAAAGTATACCAGCGCAGAACGAATGAGTAACGGATAGTGAACGTAACAATAGGAAGAAATTTTAGGATTAGGGCTTGGAAAAATTACATTCAAGGTTAAACGCTCTGAGAACTTTCTGCGACAGAGCACAAAGGACCAATTAGATCTTCATCCTAACGACATGTTCGGAAACATCATGCAGGTTAGACATATCAGCATATTGTTTTCCATGTCTCCATTCACTGCTTTGGAAAATTACCTTCATGGATATCAGATGTTCACACCTCATAGTGTATGTTATTCTATACCCTGGTTAACTGCATGGAATACTGTATGAGAGTAACCACCTTAAAAAGATAATACTGAAGGATATAACTTCCTTTTTTAGTTACATTTTCCATTTTTACATCCCTCAGAGCATGAATTTACGCCCTTGGGAGGGCAGCTGCCCTCCCGGTAGCTACGGCCCTGGCTGTGACAGTCAGTCATGGTAACTCGCATAAATGCATGAACCATGCAACTAAACGATATGAGCTGGGCGCGAGTGGTTTAGAGATTAGAGTAACCACCTTCCAACCAGATGGCCGCGGAACCGATCCCAAATAGATTAAGTCGCTCTGAAGCACTGAATACTGCCGTGTAGTACCGGATGGACACGTTAAGCCGTCGGCCCCGGAGTATTGAACCCCCTATTACAAATCAGGTTATCTGTTCCTTGCCCCTGCTCTTGTTGTGGCGTCAACAACGCCGACTGGCGCCGTCAATTTCGCACTTCCACTTCTATGACCTGTCTACTCTCTGTCATATCTGAGCTCCTATGTTTACACCACATTGGAACTTCATTTCTGCACGGAAGTCCTATGGGATATTGGTAGATGTGTGTAAAGCCTGCAAGAAATTGCTGGCAGCATGAGAAAAAATAGAAGTAAAAGTTTTGACTGATTAGGCTCCTTGCTTATGTCGGTGTTTACTACATCTGCGAATGTTCTATGTTCGATGCTGCCAAATTAGTGGATTTGTTATATGGTGCTAAATCCATAAGACTAGTTCTAGTCGTATTCAGTCTTCGACTGCACCGTTACACGCATAATAATCCTTGACTCCGAAGACATAACTTAAAGTCACTTCCGTGATTCTGTTTTACTTCAGCGTTCTTTTCGAAGCCTAGTTCCTCATAGCTTCAATGCCTTTGCAACTTCATAAAGGAGGGATTTTATATTAGAGCTTCGTTATAATTTCAACTGGCCTTTGGAGTGTGTTTTTTTTCTCTCCGTCTTTCAGTGAGCAACGATGAGTACGATACAAAAAGCTACCATAATTTTGGCCAGCACTGTGCGTACGTATAAGTGGCCGAATGAAGTCTGATAACATGAACTTGATTCCAAGACTGCAAAACATTCCGTAACTATATGAGCCAAATTCGGAAATTTCGGTGATAATTTTATACGGGAAACCCACGAGTAACACTTTTCAAGTCAGCAAATAGACCTATATGATTATGAGATCAGTTAGCAGTTATTTGGATCCATGCAAAACAAGACAGGTAAAATGGCACATGCTTTCGAGTCCTATATAAATTTTAAACTGGTTGAGTGGCCTAGGCCGCAGGCTTCTGACTTTTCTCTGGGTCTGGGTTTACCTCTCACTGAGTAAGATGTGGATATTAGGGTTGTCCTTCCGGCATTGGTTCTCTCCCGTTACTAAAACTAGAAGATTCGCCGGAACGGCGTCCAAAACAAACCTATCAATCGGGAGTCTGGAGTTGGAACCTGGACTCATCTGACCAGACGACTATTTTCCAGTCGTCCGTTATGGTACAATTCATCAGGATTTTGGAGCTCGTACCTGGACTTCTTGGACCATGCTACGATTTTCCACTCATCCGATATGGTACCACCCATCGGAATTTTGTATCTAGACTCCTCGGACCAGACGACGGTTCCGTTCGTCCGATGTCATCGGGATTTTGAGAGCTGAAACCTGGACTCATTGGACCAGGCGACAGATTCAGCAATCCATTCTATGTTGACATTGAAAGCACAAACCCCGTTTATCAAATGCAAGTGTGTGAACTTCAAGCAGATAAATTTATTAGAGTTCGATCAGACTGTTTAAACTTTGTATCACTGAGAAATACCCAAACATAAGAGATCTGGAATTAAAATATATTTCATTGTTTGGAAGTACTTACACATTCGACAGCGCAATTTTTTGTCAGGAAATACATAAATTCAATACACAGGAATAGTATGAATGACTCTACTTTTGTACAATTACTTCGACTTTTGAACGACAAGCGTCGGAGCAGACATGCAACAACTTCTAGCGGAGTTTAATCATCTATGGTGCTCTTATTAAATGTAAGTTTTTTCTTTCCTTTTCAGATTTCAAAAATTTTAGCTTTTCTAATATTAATTGAAAACGTAAAGATTTATAAAATAAGCAGGACATCTTTATATTTACCTCATTTTACATAGTGTATTTTTCGTCTTATAAACCTCGAATCATCTGCTAAAAAAGCACGAAATTAAAAAAGTTCTGCGGATTATATGCTGATATGGCTAATACATCACTTTATGAAAACAAACTTTTTTTTTGCCACACTTCGATTTAAAAAAAAAATCCGCTTTGTAATTATCAGCGGAGTTCGTATATTCGAAAAATTACCAGAAATACGTTAATGACAGGAAATCATAACGCAATAAGATGGATGTCCGCAAACTGTTGGAAAGAGGTTTTTCTTTTTGTTGTTGTTTGTTTGTTTCTCATGCGAGCATTTTGACAAAAAATACTGTGCAACGAAAGCGATATTATATTCTCTCGCCGACTATTACGTGCTGTGTGGAAACTGAGCGTCACACACATTCGCAGGTAACGCAGGTATAACTACGTAATTATCACGTCTAACCACATGATCCGCGGTAAAATACTGAAAAAAACCCTCATGAGTTTTGCTTTTTATTCCTTTGAAAGTAACAGAAAAGCGTTTAAAAATGACAGTTATTTGTTTTAACAAGATCGGTTTTTTTTCCTTCTACTTTGGATCGCGACCTTTCTGAAAGAAATTACGGTTCTGTGTCAACATCGCGGATACGGATTATACGGATGTTTTTTTCCCTGAATTTCACGGTCTGAGGATTATACGAATAAAAATACGGTATATTTAAAAAAAAATAGGACCCGCCATTTAATTCTTTTAAAAACCCTGGTCAACGGCTCTATATAAGCTGGGCAGCACTGACCAAAGTCATAACAGGTAGAGCCTAGTTTCTGAATATTTTTGGTGGCTGCGTTGAAAGATACTGCATGAAAGGACGTTTATTTTGTACCTCCTATTTGAAGCGTTAAATACACTGGTACGAAATACAGGTCTTGTAGCCTTCCGTTGTGATCAACCTACGCGTATTAAAAGCAAGTGCACAACAACGCTTTGCATGTACAAAGGCCGTTCCGTAATACTGAGAGTAGTTTTTTTTTTTGAGATGGCAACAGTCCGAAGGGAAAAATAACCACGCAGACGACTAACTGAATTAAGGAAGTATCTATGGCAACAGTTATTAGCCAGGGCAGATTATTCTGGTTTTGTTATCGCGCAGTTATTTAAGGTACGTCTTCATTTCGCAATACAGCTATTTTTTTTTTTTTATTGGAGGTTTAACGACCACCGTGAGCAACTCAATGGGCTATAAGCAGTCGCCCGTCCCTAATACAAGGCCGCTGACTCCAGTGAAGGGAGAGAGCCAGGGCCGTAAGAAAAACACAACATCCATGCCTCACAGGACTCGAACCCGGACCCATCTCGGACGAATAGTCAGAAGCCATCGCTTAGACCACTGCGACAGCTATGGAGGTTAGTGATCCAGAATTAAGGAGTGAAATGCGTTGTGCAATAAAATTTTGCTATGGTTTGGGTAAACAGCTCCAGAAGCAGTTGATTGTATGAAAAAAGCATACAAAGATAAATGTTTGGGTGATTCAACGATTTTTAGATAGTACATGATTTCAAAAACGGGTGTTTGTCGGCAGAACTCGCTCCTAGGCTTGGTCGACGTGAAAGTGTTGTTACGGAGCGTATTGTTAACATTGTTTGGGCAATCGTGCAAGAAGATCGACGAATGACGAGTGAAGACATAGCGGCGTCAAGTAATATTTCAAAAACGTCGGCATTCCGCATTTTACGCGAAAAATTACTGCTGCATCGTGTGTGTTCCAGATGGGTACCTCATCACCTGACGAGAGAACAATTGTTAGCCAGAGTTCAGGTGTGTCATGAGTGGAAACAAATCATTGCAAAGGATCCAAACTTTTTAAACACAGTAATAACTGCCGATGAGACATGGGTTCACTGTTTCGACAACCCTCGCGTAGCACGCAACGAGTGTCTGGAAACACACAGGCTCGCTTCCTCCGAAAAAATTTCGCCAAACCAAATCAGGTGGGAAGGCGATGATGATAATTTTCTTTGATCATGATAGTGTAGTCAACCGGCATGCCGTTCCTCCACAAATTGTTGTCAATGCTGAGCATTACATTTCAGTCTTGAAGCGTCTGCGACGACACATATCGATTAAGCGACCGGAACTGATGGGCAAGTGGACCTTACACCAAGATAACGCCTGCCAACATATGGCTGCTTCCGTTCAACAGTTTCTTACGAAATGCAGTATTGAAATCATACCACAGCCTGCCTACAGTCTTGACCTCGGCCCGTACGATTTCTCGTTGTTTCAAACAATGAAGGAGAAGTTCCGTGGCGCAACATTCAACACAGATGCTGACGTTATTCAAGCTGTACAGGGGTCGCCAGTGATGTATTCAGGCATCTTCTCGGGGGTAATTAGACCCCCGAAATTCCACGAACGCCCCCGTAGGTTTTAAGGCGATCTCCCCTTATATTTAGTCTAATGGTGTTCGTTTATAGCTGAATATTTGGAGATATTAATTTTAAAAAATTAAGAAAATGAGTGAAAATATAATAATAATAATAAAAAAATTCCGCATAGACTTCAGTCTGAAATTTCTATCATCCTTCAACAAAATATTATACAGTCCTCGCTGAAGGGACAATTTTTCAAGATCTGACAACTCGGACTACTTCCGCAATAAAAACTTAATTCCACAGAGTAGAGATGTTTGCACTGCAATACATAGTCATATTTTGGAAGCTCGCATTCAGCTTTTTTCCAGTCTTCCAAATGCCGACTTTCCATATACACGGTTAAGCCTCAGTGTAGCTAACGTGACGTTAGTGCTTCCAATACAACAAAATATTTGCTACCTAATTTTTAACAATAGTAAATTATTAGAAATTGTTCACACAAGAATGGTTTGTTTTTTTCTGACGGTGGTAATTTACCCTCTGTGACAAAAAAAAAAAAAAAAGTAAAAAAATTCGAGGCACCTCAAACTGCCATCTAAACAGTTAGTTCATTTTTGTTTTTTACTGCTATTTGCTAATCAAAAAAATCTAAAGGGGCTGAAACCAAATGGCAGGAAAATGGCTTACACCATTCGTTTTCAATGGTGTAAGCCATTTCCCTGCCACTGTAATGGTTCCTTAATAATCAGAGACACGCTTGTAGTAAGGAGAGTGCATTTTTATCACTCCTAATGTCTTGCGGGAATTTTCTCCAGCACAGGCTTACCTTACTAGCATCCTCAATATTTTACACCATCCCATGCTTACATCTGTGGTCCATTACTGAATAAAAGTAAAGGTATAAAATTTTAATATTTTTAATCATTTGTATGTGTAGATTTCTTGGAATTTGTATTTGCGATATAAGAGCATAAGACATTTTTTGTTCGTTATATATACAGTATATATACATATAACAAAATTTTTATTTTATGTATGTTATCAGTCAACAAGTTTTAGCCACCATCGAAATTTGTGATTGCCCCCCCCCCAGGAAAAACCTCTCTGAATGCAACACTGGGGGTCGCTAAATCAGCTTCCACAAAATGCCTTCGCCACATGCTTTGAAAAGTGGACTGAACGATAGGACCGTTGCATATCATCCAAAGAAAGATACTTTGAGATAGAATAACATATATTTTGCTGTACTTATATTTCTTCATTTTATGTGATTTTACTCTCAGTTTTTATTTTAACGGCCGTTGTAGAATGCCTGAAAGTGAATTGTTGTTTTGAATGTCGGATTAAAAATATGTGTCCATTTAAATACTGCTAGAATTTTATAGTTATATCACATAACTTTGGTTTTCCCATTGTGGTACAGTAAGTATTGGATTATCAATTGCGATCGCCGAAACATTAAAACACTCTCCGTGGACCGAATGTAATAGTAGATCAATATTTCTCCACAGGCACACAGCCATTTATTAGAAAACTGGGTCGTTTACTTTCATCTTTGTTGTGACTGGTGTCTGTATAGCCAACCTTTTACACTAAAAAGTTCTCCAGCTAGGGAAAGTGCAGGAAATATTGGATGAGGAGGAATACTTAATCATAACGAGTTCCTCTCACTGAGCAAAATACATCATTTTTTTTTACAACGAATATCGACCGGAAGTTCCGGAATACATTTGCATTTCATGAAGGAAATACTGAATATGAATGGCACTTAGGATTACAGCAGGGATTCTTCCAGCTCTAAAGGTAAGGGCTGTTTCACTTTTGTTGAATTCTTTACAAATTCTGTGAATCGGCACAAATCCTCCTGGTAAACCTTCACTTTAACAACACCAGACCCATATATGCATGAAATCGCGCTTCCTCCGACCTTCTAATCTCGGGAGTAATATACATGTATTTATACATAAATCATCGTCTAAACCTGGCAACCATGTATATACCAGCTGGTTTGAGCTTCTTTAATGTGCAGGGAAAAAGTATCTTTCTTCAGTCTAACACACACACACACACACACACACACAAAAGAAAAAAACCTCTAAAAACTCACAAGGCAGCTACTGAGTATTTTGTTCCCAGTTTGATTTATCAACTAACGTATATTGTACTTTTGGTTATTGACATTTGTTGTTTCAGTGCGTTATGCGTTGAATCCATGGACTAGAAAGGAATTCGAACAGTCCTAGTACACTGCTATCAAATTTCACTAATACTCATGCGACGTACTACAAGAGGTAAAAAAGCACGCGTCAAGACGACAAATCTGCATCGATACATTCTGTCCGTGTAGCTTAGTTGGGAGAGCAACTTCCTCCGGAGTGAGGGGGCTCAGACAAACTTGTGTTTCCACATTGGCGCCCGAACGTAAAAATGGATGTACTGCCCGTTGGGTTCTTCGAAAAATCTGTGATGTTTGTTCCACACATCATCTGGAATCAAAGTAAAAATTCCTACTTCGCTTCAAATTTTTAAAATAACAGGTAGGCTCATTTGTGATTGAGCCGTCAGTTTGGAACGTAGTATTACGATCGGTGTGTTGGATTTTTGTTTGACGGCGGCTGCTTTCATGCGTTCTCGATACCCTCTAGTTCGTAAGGTTGTGGCAGTCTTCTTGGGCTTCTTACAATCATCATCACTTGCTCTTGCCTCTCGTTTTGATTTTCTCCACTTTTGTTTACGTGCATTCTGCTGATTCCGCGGCGTTGTCGAAAATGTTAACCCGTTCACATGAAAACAATTTTTAAAAATTTTAGTTTAAACCACTGAGATATTTTCTTTATATATTTGAATAGATCTCGTCGAGAGCTTTTAAACGATGCCACGCACAGTCGTTTTGCACTCACGGTTGTCTAAATAAACCGCGATATCTTCAAAAGTGTTCACCGGTTCACAAGAAAACAATTTTTAAAATGTTCAGTACAAACCACTGCGAAATGTTCTTCGTATATTTGAATAGATCTCGTCGAGAGCTTTAAAATGATACCACGCACTGTCGTGTTGCGCTCACGGTTGCCGAGATAGACTGAGTCAAATGCGGCGGCCCACCCAGAAATATTGCATCATCTCCCCCGCGCACAGGGAGCGTCGCGCGTGCGCAGTACGCGAATTGGACTCCAAGCTGTTTCCGAATATGCTAGCACGATTAGTGTACTTTTAACGCTATAATGATTTCAATTGGGACCTATTTTTGTCACAGGCTGTCTGACATAAGTCGCTCCCATACTATCCGGGGAGTTAGACGTAGTCCCACGTTAAAAAAAATTTAAGAGGGGGAGATGATGTGACGTACTACACAGGTAAAGCACTTGTCAAGACGACAAATCTGCAGCGATACATTTTGCCCCTGCAGCTTAATTGGGAGAGCAACTTACTCCGGAGTGAGAGGCCGCGATTCGATATCCGTCACGGACAAATTTGTGTTTTCCCACTCATCCCTATTTTTTTTTTTTAAGACATCAAGTAAAACTGAATGTGGAACTTCCAGAGGTACGAGGGTATTTTGATAACTAACGCACAAATTCAAATATCCAGAAAAAGAAACGATGTATTTGCACAAACAAAAACCGAAATGAAAGTACAAATGGTAGGTACAAATTGACATACTTATTTTCCTACGTAGTCGCCTCGTCGTTCACTACCATTCTTCCCAACTTAAGACAAGTTTACACATGTCATCAATGGAGAATTCAAGGCTTCTTTGCCTGATCCAAGATGGACAGCGTGCGTCACTTGATCATCTGAGGTGAAATGAGTCCCGTTGAAGTCCCTTTTTAGATTTGGAAAGAACTGAAAATCGTTTGGCGCCAAGTAAGTGCTGTCGTCCGAGATGGGTCCGGGTTCGAATCCCGTGAGGCATGGATGTTGTGTTTTGTCTTACGGCGCTGGCTCTCTCCCTTCCCTGGAACCAGAGGCCCTAAATTAGGGACTGGCGACTGCCTATAGCCCATTGAGTTGCTCACAGTGGTTGTTAAACCTCTAAATAAAAAAAAAAAAAGAGGCCGTGCTGTTGGGCGGATAGGAGGGCACCTCAAATTTCAACGTCCAAAGTGCATCAAGTGTTGCGCGAGAAGTGTGCGCTCTTGGGTTGTGATGCAGCAACAAAATCGGTACAGTTGACTTCCCGAGTCGACACACACTCTGGCGCAGGTTCTTTATTGTTTCAATGTAATCTGCTAAATTTACAGTATTCCCAGCTTCCAAAAATTCCGTCAGGTAAACTTTGTGCCACTCCCAAAAAAACAATCAAAAGAACCTTGCTGGCAGACGGCGCTGTTTTGAATTTCTTGAGACGAGGAGAGGAAACATGTCGGTATTCCATGTTCCGTCGTTTTTCTTCAGGGTCAAAGTGATGGATCAGTGACTCATGCCCAGTAACAATCTATATTTTTAAAAGACAAGGCCACCCACTGGAGCGATTTTCATTATTTATTTTTTAAATGAAAGCTACTGACCCACAGGTTTGTCGTCGCTAATTTTTATTGTCATAAGTAACTTTTTTTATGCTACCATGGTATTTTCTTTGTACAATCCGCTGTTCGTTCTTCTGGCGTTTGTTCTCGCTCAGTACTTGCAGCGCCATCAGCCTTTCTACGGAGGTCGGACTTGGAACTAAGCTCCATCCGCTAACAACTACGTAGTTGCAATCGAAGTTCAAAGTCAAACGAAACAGCAGCGCCTTGGACTTTACTTTCTATGTGAATGCATTTAAGCTTACTCTTGTAGAGTTGTTTTGGTTTGTGATGGAACGCCATGTTATCCGCATTCCCAGTCACTACAACTGTTTATTTCGTGCTGCTTCTCAGTGTGTATATAATAACGAGGTACGCCATTATGAAACTCGTATACGAGTCGTTGAAAAAATGAGAAATGAAAGGGAAATATTACGAAAAATTTTTTGTTGGTGACCCATATGACAAGAACAAAAATTTCAGTCACAGCTTTTACAACCGTGCTCAGCACGAGTTACGGACTAGTATTCAATAGAAATTGATCGCCCTCTACACGATAACGCTTCAAATGTTTTTCATAACACTCAAGATGCTTCTATTTGTTTTCTGGCGTCAACACCCGTCGAGAACAGATTTTTATGCAGCCAAATGAAGCAATGATATGCCCCAATCTTTCTTTTAAGATTTGTGAAAACCCAAGTTTGTCCATGACGGAGATCGAAATCGCGCCCCCTCACTCCGGAGTAAGTTGCTCTCCCAACTAAGCTACACTGACGGAATGTACCGCTGCAGATTTGTCGTCTTAACACGTGATTCACTTCTGCAATACGTCACAGACTCCGAGCCTAGCGGCTATCCGCTTTTGGGTAATATGGCGGTTATTTTGGATGAATTCATCAACTACTTTTCGGTGATTTTCATCAGTCACTGAAACTGGTCTTCCACTGCGAGGTTCGTCAACAAGATTGGCATGCCCCAGTTCACATTCACAAAATTTAATGGCCCAACGATTTACTGTACTTGAGACGCAGAATTTTGGAAGAGACAAACTGAAATTTTCCCTGGATCAGCTTGTTTACGGACTGGTTGATCAGCCATTTGGGCCCACGAGTACGATGAGGAACAGGACGTAGCATCAGAAACCAGTACACTTGCAGTGAAGCCAAGTAGAAAGACCAAGCTGGCAGGTTTAGAACGCGGCCATGAGACCACGTCATTCCACTATTAGAAGAAAAGTTACAACCAAAAACATCGGAGGAGAATAGACTGGCAAAATGCATTTTACTTTCGGCATACATTGAAAGCCACCATTGTAAGGAGTAACAAGTGTGTTCACGTGTTTGCACGAGTATTTCAGTTCCAAATCTTTAAGATTTTGATATAGTATTTTTAAGATTTAAGTGTATGTAACGCAAAAATTTTCGTGTGTAGTAGTTTTTTCTTTATTATTATTTTTCTGCTCTGTGTATATGGCCGGCTGCGATATAGCCTCGTATTTTCCTGATTACTAGTCTTGCCTGCAGACTAATTTCCTAAGCATTGGGACCCTGGAACCGTTATGGTGCACTACTGCTGTCCATTGTTCCCTCGCCTTCAACTGCAGAAGTTTCTTTCGCTGCTTCTTCCGCGTTTAATCCCCCTTTTTTACGCTTTCCAACCGTAGGTTGAAGAAGTGTACATGCTCCAGCTTTGTCAGTCTGTCTGTTTGTCTGTCTGTTTGTCCGTCCGTCCGCACGATGACTCGCGTAAAAATGGTTCGATTTCGATGCAATTTTAGTATGTGGTAGGGGACCACTTGGGGACGAATCCTATTGAAAATGAGCGAAATGGGGTCAAAGGTCAGGACATAGGAAGGGGATCCATTCCATTGCCCTTATGCGTCATAACTTACCTAAAAACCCTTCGATCGCCACTAAACTTTAACATGTTGTTCCGTAGGTATACAAAACCAATTCTGTTGAATATCATCTGAATGGGGTCAAAGGTCAGGTCACAGAAGCGAGATTTATTCCACAGCCATTATCCTCATAACTTGAGCAATGATGTCTGGTATGTTGGAAATCGTATGATAATGAATGCATTGCAGGAGTTTACTAACTTGTTTTTCAACAATGACGTAGGAGCACCCGAACAGTAATTTAATCGACCTCCATCCTCTGCTGAACTAATATGGCTTCGTGCTATAACCACGTCATCAGAGTCGTGTATTCCACGTCATTACGATATCCAGTGTACGCTGGCGCGTGTTCCTCACAGAAATCGAGGCCCAACATTATGTGTGTAGTCAAAACGGGGCAAACTTTTGACTCACTCTGGTATCATCAAATGTCAACGTTCCTACAATGCTTGAATTAATAGATCAATGTCTCAATAATGCTTGCTGCCAAGGCAATAGTTCTTTCCATTAATTATGGATAATTTTCTAAGGAGAAAATCTATCTTCAGAGGCATTACTTATGGGTACGCATAGGTTAATCCTTAGGATACCATTAACGTGTTCGGAAAAATTGAATCGCTCCTTTTTTCCCTAATAATATTGCAACATATCCGCAACAGGAACACTTGAACCTGTCACTGTCCTACCTAAATGTACGAAGTTTGTATGCAATTCAAACTGAGTATAAATCAAGGAAAACCCAAAGTTATGGTTTTTGAGCGAGGAACTGTTAGTACTGAATGCAGGATAAGTCTAAATGACACAGCTATTGATCACGTGAACGAGTTTGTGTATTTAGGAAGCATGTTTGAGAGAGAGAACAAATTAGATGGTGAAATTAGTAGGCGAGTGAATTCTTCATTGAGAGTCATAGCTGCGTTAGGAGGATTTCACAGGAATGGTGAGTTTTCAAGAGAGTCCCGAATGGCTGTGTATGAAAGTGTAATTTTTCCTACTCTGATGTATGGCAGTGAAACCTGGGTACTGCAGAAGAAACATAGGAGTCGTTTGTGTGCTGGAGAGATGCGTTACTTACGGGGTGTTTGTGGCAAGACATTCTCTGATCGTGTGAGAAATTATGATATGCTGCAGTTGTGTAATGTGAGGCAGAATGTTGTTAGTAAGGTGGAGACTAATATTCTTAGGTGGTTTGGCCATGTTGAAAGAATGAATGATGAGATGCTTACTAAGAATCCTTTTTCAGCCCAAGTGGCAGGAAAGTAAGACAGAGGAAGGCCAAGGAAGTCATGGGAAGATCAGATTTAGGAGTGTCTGCATGAGAAAAATATTATGAATATGAAGTATAGAACGCCTTGTGTACGTCGTGTGATGGATGTCAGTGAAGCCCGAGTTTTGTGTCAAGATCGTTGTAAATGGAGAAATTTGATACGGCAGCAGTAAGTAAATAATCAAGTAACAATTTATCTGGTGGTTTGTATTTCTTTGTGGAGCTAACCTCTGAATCTCAGAGAACTGCTTGGTGATGTGTATATACAGTATGTATATACGCTGCGGAATGTATTGTGCAACCAGTTCGCTCTCCTCACCTGTCACCCACACTACCCCGTGGTGGGCCGTGATCTTCAAGTGTTTTTTTTTGGGGGGGGGGGGTCCTGCTACAGCACACTTAACACTCGGCGAATGATGCGAAGTAGGGGTTTCATGTTTCATGGCCAGGATTGTACATGCACGTGTGTTGAACCCCTTAGCATCACCTATGCCTTATACGGTTTGAACACGCGTCCACCTTACAACAATAATGAGATGCGTGTGCTTCTGAACTTTCGACACATCTAAGGTTTTCTTTTTTGTTGTTGTATTTTAACTTTCTCGTTTTATCCAAGACTTCCGCGGCTTTACTCTCGTTAACTGCTTGCATGACGCCATGCTGAAAATTTGTAAAAAGAAAATAATCTATGAAAAAAAAAAAACATTCCTAACGAGTTTATTAACTAAGAACCCAAAAAAAAAAAAAAAAAGAGACAGCAGAGTTAAAACAAAAAAATAGCCATTCGACATTTTCTACCTTATACGGTAAAAATCTTTCCTCGCCACTCTGGTGTCCTTAAAAATAATTATTAAACTTTTTGCGCGGGAAAAAAGTAAAAAGAGGACCCCAACTCATTAAACCCCGAGGTTAAGATCAGACTTCAATGTAATGCATTTAGCGGGCGCATTTTTAAGAAAAAAAAACTTGAAAAAAAAACAAAACAAAAAAAAAACGTTACAATTACACAAATTAGAAATTTTGGCTGATCTGAATCAGCTAGATTTCCTTCGTCTTTGATATTAATAGAACAAGGCCTGACGAATTGTTTTAAATTATTGTAATTAAATATTCCATGGTTTACTGCCGTAAGTCTGCTTAATCGGGAGCAATAAAAAAACTAGTGGTAGTACAGCTGAGGCTATTAAGATAGTAGCCACAATCTCCGAACTTCGATGATCAAATCTTATTTGCTGGGGAACAAAAGATCCTAAGAAGGTATTACGCAAAGGGTTTTTGTTTCAGTTCAGGATCACTGGGAACAAAGATGCTCATCTTCTTTAAGAGGATGAATTCAGAAATAATTAGAAGGGTGGGATGTATTAATGAGATGATTCACAGAAAAAAAAAGTTGGGAGAGAAAGCAAATTAAAATAAAGAGCAAAATTAATCCTAAAATACTGCAAAGATTTTGAAAGATCTGATCACTAAATACTCGCAATACTTCTCATTCCTGTTACATAATTTAATGTACTTTCCTCAAGTCTCTTAATAAGGCGTTCGGCAAGAGCACCTGTATAAATTCACGCAAAATATTTCCTGTATATGAAACGCTTACCAGCTATGACGTACTACAGAGGTGAAAACATGTGTCAAAACGACAAATCTGCAGCGAGACATTCTGTCCGCGTAGCTCAGTTGGGAGAGCGACTTACTCCGGAGTGAGGGGGGCACGGATTCGATGTTCGTCGAGGATAAACTTGTGTTTTCACACAGCGCAAAATGAAAAAAATGCAGTTTCGCTTTGAGATTTGTGGCAAGTCTTTTAAACGTACGAATGTAGGCTACAGAACACGGTCCTCTAATTTTTCTTGGGAAAATTTATCTTGTTTATAATTATTTTTACAAAAAAAATTTATTTTTAAACAAAAATTAAAGTAAAAAACATCAAATATTTGTCTCTTAATAATTAATTACTATCTCGTCGACCTCACCGAATCTCAATCTATGTACTAAATCCATCACAGTAAAAATTTTGAATGGTTTTGTTAGTACTTTTAATATACACTGCTAAGTTAAAATGTTTACTTCTTACTTTATTTAGTGCTTTATAAAATATATGATCCCTTAAGAACTTTACACAACAATTTAAAACTGTTTGCTGCTATGTAAGTTTTAAAATTAAAAATAAATCATATTTCAATGTATTGTTTACGATAAAAATAATATATGGAAACATTTAACACTTTAACTACCATTACCCTAAAATCTTGTATCACTCTAAATACCGTAACGCCGGGAACTGTCTGTCGGTTCACTTCTTCGTTTAATAATAACAATGGTTACTGACGATGACTCCTGCTGATCCCTCATAAGTCGTCCTGATTTAAAGAATAGGTAAGGGTGGAAAATCTAATTCACTGTAAACAGGTGTTTCGGGCGGATATGGTCTTTTGTATGTGCGGGCGTTTTGGACGTTATGGTCGAGGGTTAAAGGTGTTTCAGGAATGGATCTAGATCATTCCCCTCAAAATCTGACATTGGAAAGAAAAGGGTATTTAAAAATACCTCCTAACTCTTATATTTCTTTGAGTGACTCGTTAGTTAGAGACATAAATAATATCTATACATAATATAAAATAAAGTCCCCGGTAGGCGTCTGTCTGTTTGTTCGGGCTAATCTCGAGAATCGTTGGACGAATTTTGATGCGGTTTTCACCATTCCATAGAGCATTTGTCGAGGAAGGTTTAGGTGTATGAAACAATCGACGACAAAAGGGAGCCAAGCAGTAACAATTTTAGTGACAAGTCAAAGAAAAAAACGCCGTTCGCATTCTTTCGTGGCGTTCACTGCCTAAACAACGATGCGCGGCGACCAGTTTACGAAACTTTTTTGCTCATTGGGAAAAAGACGCGAGGCGCACGCGCGGCGGCCGGTCTGACAGCATGTAAGTCCACAGACTAAATGCGTAGTTACATTGAAAGCTGAAAGAATTGGTTTATCGGCGCTCGCACAGACTAAATTCGTAGTTATTTCCGTCCACACGTATGTATATCTTTGAGTAGCTCTTTAATTAAAATTTAAATATTTTATTAATATTATGCCGAGAAGAAAATCGAATATAGGTCGTAGTACATCAGACACTAAAAGAATTTGTTTATCCCGCCATAATGAAACTTTCCAAGAAACAGAATCTCGATTGGAAAATGACAGACAAAGAATGGCTTTAAAAAGAGAAAAACAGTCGGCTGTTGAACGTAATAATCGTCTCTCTTTAGATCGAAGTAGACATAATTCTCAGAGAGAAAGATAATCGTATGTTCAGCGCAATCGTCTATCTGCTGACAGGACCAGACATGTTAATCTGAGAGAAAGGAGACGATTAAGTCAAACTGAAAGAACACATGTTCGTGGTCTGTGGTCCGATAAAGAGTATTCCGCTATAAATTATGATTCATCCATAAATTATAAAAATGATAGTTCTGTTCTATAGGTACTATGTCTATTATCTGTCAATATTGTTCAATTCAGAAATGGAAAGATGAATCAAAAGATATGTGTTGTTTGCAGGGGAAAATTAAACTAGAAGAAATCTTTCCCCCTCCCGAACCATAAAGTTCTCTTCTTACAGGTGATCATCTAAACTCTTAAATAATTTATGAAACACATACGTCAGTATAATAATGCATTTCAAATGACCTCATTTATGAGTACACAAGTAATCGAACGTGGTTTTATGCCGACATTTAAGGTACAAGGACAAGTATACCATTTGGCCGGTAGTCTGTTTCCTTCTGATCTTAATGATCAGAAATTCCTACAGATTTATTTTATCGCGGACCCTGAAACACAAGCTTTAATTCGATGTAACATCAATCGACAAGCTCTTGATACTTTCTTGGTGAGGTCTTTGCAAGAAATGTCACACAGCCATAATAATTATGTTCAATTTTTTAAAACTGCGATTGATAGTGTGCCAGCAAACGTACCGAATTTCAATATCGTCATCCACGCTGATAAAGTACCTGTCTGTGAACATGCTACGACTGAAGTAGCTGTTGTGATAGCTGGGCAAGAATTTCACAGAAGAGGCATAGTATTGCGTAGTCGAGATAACAACCTTCAAAAAATTGCTGAAATTCACAGATCTTATGATAGTTTGCAATATCCTTTAATATTATGTAGAGGTGAAGATAAATATTTCTCCATCAATTGCTAGAATGCCGTCGTTGCACGATATAAGATGAAATTCAAATTTAACGATGAAAAATTGACTTTTATTTACACTGAATCAAAAGCTGAAAGTCAAAATCACATCACTAGATCTTTCATGCTGGCTCCCAGCACATCCTCAGGTGAATTCTAAAACAGTTATCGTAAAAATTTGAAAAAGAGTCCACCGTGGAACGTCGCTTTTGTTTATATACATCGCGTTCAGCTCCCGAATGACTTCAAAAAACGTCACCATACTCTGACTTATGATTGTTGTGTCTTAATTGTTATTGGGTGAGTTCCGAAATAAAGTTCGAGTTATTGGTTTATTTGCTTCTTCTTGTTCAAAATTAACTGCATCCAAGTTGGAGGTATGAATCTGGGTACTTCATCGTTACAACATTTATCAGCGTTATTGACGATGTGTAAACTCTCGGCCAGCAAAGTCGCATTTTTGTTTTTGTGAGAAGAAATAACTCTTGCCTCATTCCACAGAGGAATGCGAGCTCCCTGGTTAACTAATCTTGCAAGTGCTGTAGAGTTTGAATGTGTTTTGACACTGTACTTGTGTTCCGCAATACGAAAGTTCAAATTCCTCATGGTGGATCCAATATAAATTCGATCTATGTCAACAGTATCCAGGGCCTGTAAATGTATTTTGTAAACTCCGAATCTGCTATTACTCGGAATTGGGTCCCGATCTTTTTTAATAGTTGACATTAGGTTGTTTGTTTTAATTCCAAAATCCAAGTTGTATTTTTTACAGGAAGATTTAAGTATATTCATAACTTTCGGAATATAATCCACTGACCCAACATATTTGCGTTGACTGGATTCTTTAGTTAATGTAGAAAAGTTTGTGTTTCTTATTTTTCTATGGATCCGGTTTACAATATTTCTGGGGTACCCATATTCGTCTGCTATGCTATTTCGTCAACGACCTAAATATTTCTCCACTTGACCAGACCACTGGTGTACCGCTACGTAAAATGGTGTCATGTATGAATTATTATTGTTACCGAATAATGACAAAGCTCAATAACTTTAATACAATACTTAGATTTGGAATGTTACTGAACCAGTATTTGGTAGATCAGTATGCTAAAATTGAATCGGAACGTTTAGCTTACATCTGAAATAATCAGACAAAACTGCGAACGGAAAATGGCATCCATTTGCAAGATGCTTCGGGAGGAAACGAACATGTTGGCAATATTGGCCAATTGGTCTTATTACCATCGTCTTTCACAGGAGGGCCAAGATATTTTCATGAACGAACACAAGATGCGATGACTTGTGTCAGGAATTATGCAAACCTGATTTGCTTATTACATTTACGTGCAATACTAAGTGGAATGAAATTAAAGAAAACCTACATGCCAATGCAACACCACAAGACAGATACGACATAGTAAACAGAGTATTTCATCTGAAAATTAAAAAACTGGTGTTCTTCATTAATAAAGCGAAAATATTTGGACCACTTCGCTGCCACATGTACACTGTCGAATGGCAGAAACGTTGACTGCCCCAAGTACATATTCTGCTATGGTTGCAGAACAAAATTACTCCGGACCACATAGATAGTGTAATTTCAGCAGAATTACCAAATAAACAGACAGACCCAACATTACATGATATTGTGTCAAAGCAAATGATTCATGGCCCATGTGGCACTTTCAACACAAATTCGCCTTGCATGCGGAACGGACTTTGCAGCAAAAAAATATCCAAAACATTTCCAAAGCTGCACATCTACTGGTGATGATGGGTATCCCAAATACCGTAGGTTGTCACCTCATAACGGCGGAGAAACTGTAACTATCCGGAATCATGAAATACATAACGGATGGGTTGTACCGTATAATCCGGTTCTCCTTAGAATTTTTGACGCTCACATCAACGTTCAATTATGTAGTTCTGTTAAATCGATTAAATATGTGTGTAAGTACATAAATAAAGGCAGCGATCAAGCTACTTTCAAAATATAATCTACAAATGAGGTTCAACAATATCATTCTGGAAGATATACTTGCACCTCAGAGGCAGTGTGGCGAATTTTATCCTTCAGTGTACACGAACGAGCGCCTACAAATCACTCACCTTGCGGTACATTTAGAAAATGGGCACCGCGTGTTTACACTGAAAGTAATGCCAATGATATCGTAAATAATCCATGTGATACAACGCAAACAGCATTTTTAAATTATGTACAGAAGATGACTTTGCAAAAAATCTTACTTATGACAAAGTTCCAGGTTATTATACTTGGAATCTAGTAACAAGAAATTTCAACGGAGGAAACAACGAATGCCCATTGAGGGCTATGGCGACATTAAAAAAACAGATGCGCTTGGCCGAGTGTATGTAGTCCATCCCAACAACACTGAATGTTTTCATCTAAGGATGTTACTTCATGTGGTTAAAAGACCTACTTCTTTTGAATATTTAAGAACTGTGGCAGGAATAACGTACGACACATTTCAAGCGGCGTGCAGAGCAATGGGATCGCTGGAAGACGATTCTCACTGGGAAAATACATTATCGGAAGCTGCACTATGTAGTTCTGAGGTATCCCTTAGATATCTATTTTCCATCATAATCGTTTTTTTTGCCAAGTTTCTGATCTGTTGACTCTTTGGAATAATCACCGTGAAAACATGTCTGAAGATATATTGCACCGAAAACGGACAGAAGACTTCAACTATGACCAAAATGTGTTCCATGAAACATCGATTGAAGTCAACAGAATAATACAATTATTTACAAACAAATCTATCAAAGAGTTTGGACTTCCTTTGCCAGATAACAATAACCTACAGTCGAACAACAGTGACTACTTAAGGGAAATGTCATATGATCGATCTCGGCTGTTACAAACCGTCGCTCAGGAAGAACACCGTCTGAACCCCGATCAGAAAAAAGCTTACGACGCCATAATATGTAGCATAACAAACAAGGAAGTTAAGATTTTTTTCCTAGATGCCCCTGGAGGCACAGGTAAAACATTCTTGATAATTTTTTTGCTCGCCAAAGTGAGGTCTCGTAGTAATATTGCTCTTGCCGTCACAGCATCTGGAATTGCAGCCACTCTTTTGGAAGGGGGAAGAACTTCACATGCCACATTTTTAAACTTCCTCTAAAAGTCTGTCATGATGATACAAGCGTATGTAATATTTCAAAACAAAGCAACACCGCCAAATTAATCCAAAACTGTGCATTAATAGTTTGGGATGAGGCTACAATGTCGCACAAAACTTCGGTCGAAGCCCTAGACAGGACCATGCGTGATCTCAGGAATACAAACAGACATATGGGTGGATGCACAGTTCTGTTCTCAGGAGATTTTCGTCAAATCTTACCAGTTGTGACTAGAGGAACGAGAGCTGACGAGGTGAATGCTTCTTTAAAAAGATCTTATATTTGGCCGGATGTAACTAAATTATCACTCAAAACTAACATGAGAGTACTCTTATCTTCAGAAGATAATAGTATTTTTGCTGAAAAGTTACTTAAAGTTGGGAATGGAGATTTTGTATCTATGAATGAAGGTAAAATTAAGCTCAATCATGATTTATGTGTTTTAGTCAGCAACATTTAAGAATTGATTACTAATGTTTATCCCGAAATCCATGACCTTTCAAATAAGTAACTTTCATGGTTTAAAGAAAGAGCAATTTTAGCGCAGAGAAATGCACAGGTTCGGAAACTTAACGACTTGGTGCTCTCCAAATTCAATGCCCAAACTCAAGTTTATCACTCAGTAGACACGGTAGTGGACACTGAAGAGGTCGTTCATTACCCAACAGAATTTCTAAATTCTTTACATCCTTCCAGCATGCCAGCACACAAACTGATTTTGAAAGTGGGAGCTCCTATTATATTGTTGCGTAATCTAAACCCACCGAAGTTATGCCATGGGACGCGATTGCAAATAAAAACTTTGAAAAACTTTTTGATTGAAGCTACCATTTTAACTGGCTGTGGCACTGCAGAAACAGTTTTAATACCGAGAATCCCAATGATTCCATCATATTTGCCGTTTCGTTTCAAACGAATCCAATTCCCGGTAACACTCTGCTTTGCCATGACAATTAATAAAGCACAGGGTCAGACACTGAACGTGGCTGGCGTTGACCTAAGGGAAAAATGTTTTACTCATGGACAAATTTACGTGACTTTTTCGCGTGTCTCGACAAAACGAAACCTTTTCGTGCTCACGTGTGGAGGAAAAACGACCAATGTTGTCTACAAGGAAATCTTATAACACATCTGCGGAAAAACATTTCGACGTAAATTCTAAATTGCTACCGTGCGAAGCCGGGCCGGGTCGCTAGTATATAAATATAGAGGTAATAGAAAAAGCTCTTTTAACGTAAAATATTGTAAATCGCTTTCTGTTCTTGTTATTTTCATACACCAAATCCCATTGATTATATAATATTAGCAGGGGTACCCGGTATTTCCTGGATAAATATTCGTGGAATCACCAAGTTCAGCAGGTGAAATTTTATGAATGAAAAATATATACCTGTAATTTTCCCGTTAATACCAAATTTGGTGATTCTAAATTGAAAACTGCAGAACTTTTTTTTTTTTTATACCACATTTGGTGGTTCTAAATTGAAAACTGTTGAACTCTTTTCGAAAATTTTGGAAGGAGAGGGCCCTTGACCCCCTAGCTCAGACCCTTTCCAAATACTGTCTACGGTCTAAGTCAGAGTATTATGAGACACTATACCAAATTTGGTGGTTGTAAATTGAAAACTGTAGAACTTTTTCGAAAATTTTGTATGGGGGCCCTTTAACCCCCGGGCTCCGACCGCTTCCCTAAACCGTGTACAGTCTAAGTCAGAGTACCATGAGATAGTATACCAAATTTGGTAGTTCTAAATTGAAAACTGTAGAAATTTTAACTAAAATAACGAAAGTTTTGTATGGGGCCCCCTTGATCCCCCCGGGGCTCCGATACCTTCCAAAACCCTTCTACGGTATAAGTTAGAGTACCATGAGATAGTATACCAAATTTGGTGGTTCTAAGTTAAAAACTGTAGATTTGTATAGCGGACAAACAAACAAATATACAAACTTTCACTTACATATCCAGATTTTCTCTCAAATTTTCAAAGTCTTGAAAATCGCTTCCCAGAGCAAAGAAAAACACTTTTTATTGAAGAGCTAATTGCTCACTAATTAGTGATCTCACTACATTACATGTAAAAGAATATGCCCGATGAGAAATTGTTATATGCTTCGAGAATTTTATATGATTCTAATGCCTCTAACTGTTGTATGGTAATGGCGCTTCGACCAAAGACGAAGTAATAGAAAATATTTACTATATGCACTTCTGGAAAACTTTTCGCGTCACCTTTGAAGATTCAGCACATAGGGATCTTTTCCTTCAATGTCAATATTTTTTTTCCAAATACCGCATTTTGTACTCGAAAGTTAAACTTTCAAAGTAAGACACCATCATTTCAACGGGGACTGGTTGTCCTTCACTTAAGTACGTTACTAAGGCTCTTTGCCATGAATAAAGTCACGTGTCTGCTGCATCCTCATAGGCAGTGGAAGCCACGAAATAATGCGAACAGCGGTTTTTTCTTTGACTTGTCACTAAAATCGTTACTACTCGGCTCCCTTTTGTCATAGATTAATGTTTCATACACCTAAACCTTCCTCGACAAATGCTCTTTGGAATGGTGAAAACCGCATTAAAATACGTCCAGCGATTCTCGAGATTAGCCCAAACAGACAGACGCCTACCGGGGACTTTATTTTATACTACATATAGAAGATTTTGCGGCTATCAAAATTCTGAATTACGTTCCCGCTTTTATTTGGCTCTTTTTTAAAAGAATTCCCCACCGTGTTGCTGAAATATGCTAACTGTATCCGACTGCATGCATCATATGCTCGCTTCCAGAAATTGGACTAAAATTATATCCATTTGCTTCGAACATATTTACGTAGTCGAGACGAAGACTTTTCACATGTGATTCCTGTTGCATAATTTTTCCCCAGGAGGAGTATAAATATCCATATTGATTGGCTGGTTTAACGGTTTAACTAACCAACTCCCATGAGAATCCAAAGAGTCGCCAAGCCTTAATTTTAAGCAACTGGTTCTAGAGAAGGAACGAAATCAGAACACAAAGCATATACATAGCACCATTGTCCCGCGAAGAACATCCATTCCCCACACTACAAAAAAAGTATTATAAACAATTTTTACAAAAAAATGATAATTGTTTTTACCCTAGAATAGATCCCTACCTAAAACACAATATAAAAGAAAGAATTTAATTGAAAGCACAGACCCATAAATGCAGGGACGCGGCAAGCGGGGATTCAATGGGTGCGAAGCACCCTGGCGCCAGATTCCGCGGGCGGCAGGACGCCCTCAATCAATTTTTTCGGTTGATAAATTAATATCAGTGACGTGGGAGAAGTTAAGAAAACGTTTTACAGTGAGAAACCGTAATGCTGCGTTACACGTTTATTGTTTTAGTAGAAATAATTCGTTTATAATTCAACAGAAAACGTCTTGAAATCAGAGAATAATTTTTATTGTTTTGTTCAGTAACAGATACCGCGGGCAAAGGATTTAAAATTATTTTTCTAATATTTTTTTTTAATCTTGAAGATTTCAGCATTCATGATATATGTGGCCAGCGCTATGACAATTGAGCCAATACGAAGGAAAAACACAGTGAATTTCAAAAAACATAATTTTTCGACTTTAAGACCCTTATGCATTTTATGTACATTGAGCGGCGCGTACTTTAAATCTGGTCGTAAATAACGACGAAAAAATTTCCCTACAGATTGTGAACATTTGCAGCATTGTTCAAGAAATATATGCTTTCTTTTCTGAATTATCTTACCGTTGGCAAATTTTAAAGAAAGAGCTTCCAGCGCTGACCGTAAAAACCGTGCTCTGAAACAAAATCGGAAAATAAGATCGATGAAATAAAGGTAACGAGGACTGGGGTACAATTTCGATGTAATCCACGATATATTGTATTAGATTTTTTGGTTAGAATAGTTAAAGAGACGCCTGTCTTGTTCAATATTATATATATCACCATCGTCAACCATTATCAATTCTCTGCTGGATGGTCACCCCAAGTTTCTTCCACAACGGCCTATCTTGCTCCAGTCTCCTCCATGTCACTCCCCCAAACTTTCGAATTTCATCCACCCATCTCCTACGCAGCCTTCATTTGGGTCTTTTCCTGTCCCTTGGAATCCAGTCTGAAATTTCGGTTGTCCGTCGATGGTCGTTCTGTTGGCAATCTATCCAGGCCATTGCTATTTCAGGGTTTTACTCTGATCATGGTGTCTTCCACTCTTGTCATTTTCCTTATCCACGAGTTCCTCTTCTTATCTTGCTTGGTTTTAAACATGTGTGTGTGTGTGTGCGCGCCCCCTTCCGCCATCGGGAAGTTGTAATGTTTGTCATCGTACATGACGAAACTTTTTTAACCGGTAAAGCGAACTTTTGTGTAAACTGACAGAGAGAGAGAGAGAGAGAGAGAGAGAGAGAGAGAGAGGAAGCTGACTTCTTCGATTATTCGTAGCGCCATCCGAACTGGAGTTTCACAGATTTTTTTTTGCTTTAGTTTTATATGAGACAATTGTGTTTTATGAACAATCTGAATTTACCGGAAATAGAAAATAATGTTGCTGAATGTATTTTTTCTTGTAAAAATGAAAAATATTCTCGTACAAGGAGGCGCCAAATCTGGGCTTGCACCCGGGCGTCAAATGCCCTTGGCGCGCCCCTGCATTAATGCTAGCTTCCAATTTTCATACTGGAAATTTTACTTTTTTGCTATTTTTCTTGAGAATTCTTCTCTGCAGCTATTTGCGCGTTTAGATTTCCAATGATTTTCGGATTATTATTATTATTTTGTTGTTGTTGTATTAGGAAGTATGGTCGGGACTTCGGGAGGCATAATAATGACTCATCTGCGGTGCCAGAACACAAGGCCTGTGATGTACGTAGGTATTGTATGAACTGTACAGTTGTGGTTCTTATTTCCATGCAGCCAATGACATAAAATCCGGGATCCATTACTCCACACTGTTTTTGATAATCACCTTATGTGTTGAATCAAAAAAAAAAAAAAAAAGTGTGAACCTTTGCTGTAGTTGTACTATCAAAATGTAAGTTCAACTTCACAAGGTAAGTGAATAAATATTTGTGTTCTTTCAACTGGAAACCTAAGAAATACTACGAACCGTGTAGCAAGAGATAAAAAGATCTTCATGGGGTGAGGGTTCACTAAATTTCTAAAAATGTACGTAAATTTCTGAAGTTTGGCAGAAGAGAAAATTTTCTCCCATGGGACTTCCTCGGCTCATTAACTTTCAATAGTAGTAAAAATTAATCTGCTTTTGCATTTCAGCAGATATTTTTTCCTTGTTCACAAATAACTCAGTTATCGTAATAGATATTTCGTCTGTTTGTTAATAAAACAGAAAAACAGTTTCCTCCTTACACTATTGAAGAGAACAGCAGCATTAATGTGAAAGGTTAAAATATATCTATGGCTTCAGATTAGTTTTTTTTTTCCTTTTAATTCCAAAATCTTTTAATTGGAATATAGATTCTTTTTACCATTTCGGTCATGAGCAATAAATAATTTGACACCACGAGAGCATACCTATCTCACTTCGAAACGAGATAATGAAAGAAAAGTATCATTGTTTCTATTAAAAATCCGTTTCCGTTACGGTTTTACTGGAAATTACAGCAGTTTTCCTGAGGATATTGTGAGGCGTGACTTAATTAGGTTTTCCAATTGGCTACAACATGTCCTCTACATACATAATTGGAAATATATCTGCAATTTCCACAGGCACTGAAAGGCATGGTCGCCCTATAGCTCTGTTTCTAAGAGAGGGCAAAAAGAAATTTTAATATAAATAACATATACAAACACCATTTATCTGTTGAGAATTTCTGGGAAAATTTTCAGAAGATGGATAAATGAAATTGATTTGTCTACTGGTGACATGCGTCATGAAACCCCAGGTCACTCAAATGGTCATCAAAAAATGAAAACATATTCTCAAGGCAAATTTTTGGAAAAAATGAAAAATCGAGAGATCTTCGCCTAACATTGAATAGCTGCTCTGCGTGGATACTAAATTTCTCTCTCTTTTTCTCTCTGTCTCTCTCTCCCTCCCTCTATCTCTCTCATCTTCCTCTTTAATACTTTTTCATACGGTACGTATACACGTTGTTCTCCATCATGCAATGTGAAATTTCATTATGACTTTCTACTGTACATTTCTGCTGTTTCTACTAGAAATTCCATGCGTTTTCCTTATTTTTACCGCATAAACACGCATTCAGAAGTTCTACAGAAAAATTAGCAGTTATAATGAGTGTTATCGCGAAAATATCTGTAGTCTGTTCCAAGAACAGGAAGGGCAGTGTCCGAAATTCAGGGAGGGTAAATGCCCCTCTTGCCCCCCCCCCCTCATATGGGCGCCCATGCTGAAAGGAGTAAATTCCTAGCTCTGTCCTAAAAATCTCAAGACGAATTGTTACATTTCACACTGTACACAAATGCAAACGCACTTAATTTCTTCATTGTGTGCTATCCACAAATATGAGAAACACTTTAAAAGGTTTGGCAGAATTGTTTTTCCAAATATTGGCTAGAACTGTAATAGATGACATAATACATAGGTATTATTATTACAGGCATAAAAAATACGCATACCACCTTCACACAATGAACACGGGAAGAAACATTTAAGGATGGCGTTCCTGAACTAAGAACTTAAGGAATATCGGACGAAGGTACACGTAAAACACTCACCGTTCATTTACCATAGTTAAAAAGTAGGGAATGGGGAAATAGCACACACACACACGCAGACACTCTCTGCCTGGATAAAGTTTTTGTATTCTTTTTAACGCAAATTCGAAGGTGAGAAATAGCTTTCCTGGATAAAACTCGCCACGAAAGTTTGAGTATCAATAAATCATACGGTATTCAAATGCTTTAGATAGAAATGTCGACTTTATTCTTTTCAATACATCATTTTAATTGTTATACTGTGCTTTTATTATACTGGATGATCCAGTACTTAAACGCTTTAGATAGGTCTGTCAAATTTATTGTTTTCAATGCACCACTTGAAATGCTATACTGCGCCATTATTGAATATAATAGTGTTCCTAATAAAGTGACCAGGCAGTGTAGTTTCATTAAGGTGCACCATTACCAACAGCTTTAGGAAATAGGTATTTTGCATTTCCCTTTTTCTCTGTTCAGCTTCCAAATCACATTTTACCAAGACTATTTTATTAGTGCAAAATTGGTACATAAAAATCACTTGATCATTCTGTTTTACATAGTCTAATTAAATAGACACATAGCAGCATACCCCAAAAAAGTCTACCAAATATCGCACAGTAAACCCGCGACATACCTTTCCTCAGCAATTTCTTTTTTAGTAGAGTGACCTTGTGTACCTGCGTTTTTAAATACTTCAGGGAAAATGCAATACATGTCCTTCCATATAAAAATGTACATTCTAATAACATTTATTTGTTTAGTTATGTGCTAATGCAATATTAATACACAGTAGATACGATTTGGACTTTCAGAAAATAATTCCACAGTTCCTCAATCCAAAACTTAAGAAACCACTGCCTTAAGTGTTTAAAAATCAAAACCTTATCTACTTTTAGTAGATTCTAACTCTTGATATTGAGCAAGCTCAAACTAGTCGTACAAGGTTTGATGGAAACCTTTTCCGTTAAAAGATTTTGTTCGTTCATATTTTAAAATATTTGTGAAAATTTACGTTTAAAATCTCACTTAACCTCGCGAACGAGAATGGAATCGTACTTGTTTTGGTGAATATCGTTGAGCAATTCGTCCTGTGTAACTAGTTAATTTTCTGGGCCACTACGACGAAGTAAACTGACAAAATCATTAGGAATTTTCACAGTTCTGAAAAATGTGCCACACTACTAATTGTTATAAAATTTAACATATAGTCAGTGCTTTGTTTTAACAGATAATCACTCGAAACAGTCCTTAAGGTGGTCAACTTCGTAGTACCAGCGCAACACACCCGTAAACAAAAAAAGTTGAAATAACTTTTTATGTGAAGTAAGAATCTAAATAAATTCTTTTCTGAAAAGAAGAATTTCTTTGATCAATAATTTAAGTAGTTTCTGGGTGAAAATAAATTCAAATGGGACAGCTGAGGATTTGCGTTCCTTACCTTGGCTGATCGCGGAAGCCACCTGTAAGAGCAAAACCATGATCACCACTTGGGGCCGTCGCACCGCTTTCCGCCAATGCATTGTGCTGCTGCTACTGTATCCGATCAAAGAGTGCACCACATCCTCGTACCGCTCCTCAACTGAACCCTTCGCTCTGCCTACGCCGTTATGGTCGTTGTGTGCCGCCGCGCATGCGCCATGCTCCGCTCACCCCCGAGCACGTGATTTCCAGTCCCGCTTCTGGATCCACAGCTCCAGGTGAACTCGGGAAGAAGCGTCACCTGACCTTTGTGTCGCGAGGGGTTTGAGGTGATCCTTCTCCACTGCCTGAGCTTATTTCGTCAACAAACACTCAGTGCTCTTGCTTGGGGGTTTCTCCGGTCACTCGAGATTCATAGGGCAGTTTATCTAGTGGGCGGTACTGCAAAAGGGAGGGAAAAAAACAAGTTCGACACTCCCTACATACCGTGTCGCTAACGGGAATAGAAATGGGGAAGTCTCGCACTTAATTTGTGAGTAGTGAGCTTTGGCAAACTAACCAGCAGTTTCATAAGCAAACTTACTTTTTATCGAAAGCAGACAATTGTGGGTTTGTATTAGAACCCGTTTTGCATGATCGGTTTAAAGGCAATCCGTTGACAAGGAAGCTCTGATGATGAATTTTTTTTTTTTTTCCTGTGGTTAACGAGCTTTATCAGAGTCAGTTGCTGGGAGGGATTGCCCATCTCTAATTTATAGCCACCGCAGGCATGTCAAATTCATTACTTCATAATAGCCACTTTGAGGTAATAAATGTTTCCAGTAGACGACCTTTTTTTTTTTTTTTTGTATTTTACATTTATCGTCACCTAAACTAGAGTGATTGGGACAACTAAAAGTTTTTATACGTGGAAGGGTAGAAACAACGTGGAAGGTGCGCAAGCACTGTATTTCACTCTTTATATCTTTCTTTCTGTTTGTTTTTTTAATTATTAATTTCAAATTCACACAAACAAAAATAAATTAATGTGGTTCAAATTTACCTTGTACCGAATTTCATGATGCTGATTTTGAATTCTTGTGGCGATATAATTTTCATCATTGAAAGCAAGCGATTTCTTGAGCGTCCGGTTTCCCTTTAGGGAAAAAACGTTAATTCATGCCAGGGACAGACTGGACCAACAGAACATCTCCCGGTGGATCGCTCGAAAAATAGCCCACTTCCGTTAGTGCCTTTTCCGTACAAATGGATTTTATTCCCCATTTCTGTAAACATCCAGATTATCTAGTGCTGTGTCCGTACACCGATATGATGATCCGTAAACAGTGAGATATGCGTGAAGCAAGACTTGGATGTTGTTCAGCATGAGAGCATTTGTCATTTTCATGTAGGACTTCCGTCCACAGGGAGTAGAGTTTAAGTCCCAGCCACCTACAGCGAGATCGCCTTTTGGGCTGGACACAGAAACGGAAGGAATGAGAGCAAGTCTAGCGACTTTTGACAGAACAGTTTGTAGTGAGATGAGAGTACAGTAGATGGCGCCACCGTACAAGTACGATATTGCACATAGATGGGTGAGAGAATTTCAGGGAGGACATAGGAAAGGATACCCATTTAACCAGTGGGTCCAGCCTGGGGGCCGTCACTTTACGTGCTCGTCCGATGCACGGCGGATATTCAGCTATTGTTAGTAAATCACACCATCTCTGAAAGATCAGCCCAGGCTAGAACCTGGGGACCCAGCACCGATAATCTGAAACACTAACCACTAAGCCATCCGCGGCTGTGAAGTAAGACAGAGCCTCAGACGTACTTATACCCCCGCAAACCCCCTCCCCTCCCCACTGTGGGACGGTTCACGGCTGTAAGAGCCTCCATCCTGGGGAAAAAGATTTTACAAAATATTTTGAGGAAACTTTACACGAAACTGGTTAAAGAAATAGCCCGGAATTCTTGACGGCAGCTTTGAACAAAGTATTAAAAAGAAAAGCAATTTTTTTTTTTTTCCGCGATTTTGAAATTTAGCATCTGCGATGAATGCTGAAGACCGTAAAGATGGCATTGGTGGGCAATCTGTTTGCCCTTCGGTTTTTAAAGCCGTTCCCGTTTACCCTACCATGAGCGCCTATTGATTGACGAAAACAATGAATGGTGGTCTCTGTGACGTCGGAGAAATTCGGACAGGGGATCAGCTTTTACTTTCCACCTTGGCATACCCCACGCGAGGGGGAAACTGTACGGAAACGGTACTAACCGATCTGCTATGTACGGAAATGGGACAAAATTCCTTTTGTACGGAAATGGCACGTACGGAAGTGAGAGACAATCGTATACGAGTTATAAAATGCGAAACCAACTTTTCATCCACAACGAAAGTAAACAACATACCCTTCTCTGATGGAATAAAAGTTCAATATTGGCTGCACTAAGAAGTACAGCTGAGTTTGGGCTCAATTTTCGGAGCCCGAGCCCATCTTAGCCCGAATTTTGTATTGCAAGATAGAGCCCGGGCCCGAATGAGCCCGAAAACTGGCTAACCTGTTCAACCATTAATTAAAAACATCTCCTTTTTGCACACTTGCCATCTCTCGTTCTCCTGCAATTAACCAATGTATTTCTCAAATGGGGAGTGAGGAAGGGATCTCTGTCTATTTTTACAGTGTAATTGTACGATTTTCTTTGACCGTTCGTTTCCACCTGAAGTGCTTAGGACGGCGGGTATCCAAAATGATCGGGAGGTGCTGCAGTTTTATGTTGCTCAAATAATGCTAATATTATCACGCCATAATGCGCAGTAATATGTACGTTGCTAAATAGAATTAGCAGGGTGCTACTGCTTGGAGATATTGGGTAAATTATCGTCGGCATGCTATCAACTATCCAATATCTATAGTTCTTGAAAAAGCCTTTTTCTCTGCAGAAACACACTAATGCGCGGCCTATGGCATTTTCTACCCAAGCCCAGAATAAATAGCCATCTCGAATTCCCGCTGCGCAATCAGAACCAGTTGCCGAATAATTCCTTTTGCCAACTATAAAGTGTCTCATTTGCTGAATCATAAAATCACATTTATATATAAAAACATTTCTCTCGTTCTCCCCGCAGAGCCCGACAATTTGCCCACGATCAAATGCGCTTAGATCCTTCGTATACTGCGTCCGACTCTTACTGATTCCCGTCGCATTACTCCTTATATTGTCGGATCGCTGCATACGTCATGTCGTTTCCGTTTACGGGGCCGCCCACAGCGCCACATTTGCATAACGCCAGCTGTCTCTAATTCAGTTGCTCTTCAGTGTATATATATATATATGTATGTATGGCCGCCATGTTCGCCCGATCTTACGCCTCCAGATTATTATCTGTGGGGTTTACTGAAAAACTCTGTTTACAAGATCAATCCCCGTTCTCTGCTGGAACTACACGAAGCAGCAATCAGCAACATTTTTCCGTTGGACCTGTCACGTGTCTTTGAGAACATGTTCAGACGCGTGGATGCATATCTGCACACAGGAGAGGGGCATTTCCAGCATTTATTGTAGCAGGTACGCTTGTAGTTATTGTACGTGTATTGTCTTGCCAGGTGCGCAATAATTTTTGGCGCACCCTGTATTTTACAATTTTACGTGGATCATCCGTGCCTCAGAGTCCTAGGGAATACAGCTATTAAAGAAAGAAATTAAAGCCAAGAAATTAAATTTGTCAGCGAGTTTTTTCTTTTTTTGTTATCAACAGCTGCTAATAAATGAATTAAATTAATTTCAGGCTAGTGCATAGGTGTGAGATAATTATATTATGGGAGACTGTTATTCATCTCCAAAGTTATCAGACGAAGACCAGAAAAGAGCAACAGCCCGAAAGAATCGATATGATAACGTATTCAAAGTTTCATGAAATAGTTTTATTTAAAGATGTCCCAATGGAACTACAAAGTAATTACTTCTACTGTTATGCAATAAATTTGAGTTCTACATTTTCTGCAAGTATGGCGTGATCACTTATATTCCGAAAATCATCAAAAGGTAGCTCTACAGAATAAGGACAATTTATTCGGAACGTGACTAAATGTCACTGTCAGGAATTAATTAGTCTTGAGTTCAGTGAGTCAAGTTGTAAAAAAACATTTCACTCCTCCGATGTGAGGAAATGGCTTCGAACGTTAAAAGATAGACATTAAAAATTATTTAAATAATTTTTAATGCTATCAAATACCGGGAAGTTGTTCGAAATATAAAATTTATCTGAATTTAATGTCAAAATGCATATACACTCACGGACAATGAAATTTGCGCACCAAGAAGGAAGTATCGGATTGAACAGAAATTTTATGGACGTAATGATACAGATGAATGATACACATGATGGCAAAAACAGAGCTGCAGGACAATTACAGAGGGATCTGTGTCACGCAGTCCGGCCATCTTCAATAGCGCGTCGCACCGCCTCTTGCGGTGATACATGCTGCAATACGGTTCGGCACGGAGACGAATACACGCCTGATGTTGTCCTGCGGCAGACTGGCCCACACGTGTTGGACGGTGTGCTCCAAATCCCGGATAGTGCGGCACGGCTGCAGCTGGCGTTTCAACTGGTTCCACACATGCTCGATAGGGAACATGTCCGGGGAGCGGGCAGGCAGTGGAAATGTCCGGACATGACGCAGGCAGTCCTGGGCAACCCAAGCCGTGTACAGACGGGCATTATCCTGCTGGTACAGAACACCTGGAATCCTTGCCAGGAATGGGAGCACATGGCACCGTAGGATCTCATCCACATACCGCTGGCCCATCAATGATCCACGTACCAATACTAGAGCTGATCGGCTATCGTAAGCAATGGCTCCCCGAGACCATAATGCCTGCAGTGGGGCAGGTGGGCCTCTCGATAGCGAGGTTGGGATTGTGCCTTTGACCCAGGGACCTCCACACCCGGACAGGATGATCATCTGTCCTCAAAACGAAACTGCACTCATCGCTAAACACTACACGTCGCCAGTCTGTGGCCTTCCACGTCGCTTTGGCCTGGCACCACTGCACACGGAGCCGGCGATGAACCGGTGTTAATGCCAGCACACGTAAGGGGCCCTGGAATCGCAGATTCGCTTCCGCGAGGCGTCTGGAAATGGTTCGTGGGCACACATGAGCCGCTACATCTGCCTGCACAGTGGACCGGGTCCCCATGAGATCCGTTCGTGGCTGGCGCTCAATCCGTTGATCCTCTCTACCGGTGGTTCTGCTGGTCCGTCCGGAGCCACTCAGCCGTGTGGCAGTGCTGTCACGTGTCCACTGCTCCCAACACAGTCGAAGTTGCGTAAATCGACGTCTCTGGCGTCTATCCGGCATTTCTGTCATTCTGTACTCTTGCTTGCGTCGGCCGGTGCTTTTCGCATTCATGGGATATCGACTACACACCGGGTTATAAGGATGCCGGTTTGTGCTTGCAGCGCCACCACAGGGTTTGCGATCGTGCTCAATCGCACCAAACGTGGATCATTTGCATACCAGTGCGCACTCTAGCTATTTGCAAAGTTTCGCTTTTGTAGCATGTTTTCTTCTCGGTGCGCAAATCTCATTTTCCGTGAACGTCTGTCTCACGACAAACAATTAAATAACCATATGGTATATCTAAGACTTTATGAACACCGCGTTTTAGGGCAATCGAAGCAACTGCAGAAAAACGGGGCGTGTAAAGATCATGAAACGGTATAAATAATTCCTGATACTGAGCTCTGTTATTCAATGTTCTTCTTCAGATGACAAAGACAGCGGACTTAAACAAGTTTGACAAAGGCGAAATTGTAATGGCCAGACAACTGGGTCAGAGCATTTCCGAGACGGCACAGCTTGTGGGGTGCTCACGGACAGTGTGGTTATTACCTTCATAAAGTGGTCCGAGGAAGGCAAAACCAGGAACCACCGGGGGTAAGGTGCGGGCCGAATACGGTTCATCGATGCTAGAGGTGAACGAATGCTATCTCGTGCGGTACGAGCCAACCGAAGGGTTACTGTGGTGCAGTTCACTGGTAATTTGAATGCTAGCGACGGGGGTAATGTGTCACAACACACAGTACATCGAACTTTGCTGAAAATGAAGATGCGTAGCCGCAGGCCGCCCCTAGTGCACATGCTGACCTCGGTTTACCGTTGAAATCACTTACAATGAGCACGCGAGCATCAAAACTGGACCTTTAATAATTGGAAGAAGGTTGTCTTCTCCGATGAATCTCGTTCCCTGTTGCACCATGTGGACAGCTGGGGAAATATTTGCACCAGGATTCCCAGTGGAAAGAGAACAAGCCGGTGGAGAATGTGTGATACTTTGGGAAATGTTCTGCTGGTAAACCTTGGTTCCAGTCAATCATTTGCAGGAAACTCTGACGTCTATCACCTATCTAAACATCACTGCATACCAGGTACATCCTTACATCCTTTCTTGGCAACGGTATTCCCCTGTAGCAGTGCGTTCTTTCCACAACATAATGCACCATGCCGCACTGCCCGGATTGTTCGAGAATGTTTCGTGGAACACTCCCTGGACTCCAACTTACCTAGACATAAAACCAATCGAGCATTTGTGATTTCGTTTGGAACAGCAAATCCGATCTGCGGCGGCTCAACCACGTAACTATAATGAATTAGCTTTGTTTATCTTTTTGCTAAGCTAATTATTATGAATGAATAATGCTCTACGCTTCAAAATAATGAATTCCCAAAAGGGTGTTGTTACTCGTTAATTATGAACTTAAACAAAGTCTCAACGCTGGTTATTTATATTAAGTAATCAAAGTCATAAAACCTAACAGCCAGACAGAGGTCTGACAAAACTAAGAATTGAAAAAGACTGAACTTACAGAACAACTTGTTTATTATGATGACTCCTGGTCAACTAAGGCACTCATATATCACTACTACATAACAACACACTGCAACGCAACACCAACCACCCTCAACTCCAACGCAACAACACAACAACGCAACGCAACAACACACACTCCCACTTCTCGATGAACGCGCCTATATACGAGCTACCACCACGTCATGACTTACACTCATTGCCAGATCTCATTCAGCGGGGTGAAATAATATTCCGTTCAGTAGGAAGATAATTTACATAGTAAAATAAAATAACCAGAGATAGTAAAATCAAAAGGAAAGTGAATATAGAGTATACGTTACATCATCTCCCCCTTAATTTTTCTTCTTTTTTTTTTTTTTTCGAAAAACCTATCAATTTTGGAGTGTAAGTCTTACATTTCGATGATTGACGTTTCTCGATCTTTTTTTTTGATTTGTTGTTTGGTGGTAGCCGTATTTACATTATCAACTTGGCATAACAATTTACGAATCTGTATTCGACTGTGAAATTTGTAGTGTAGAACAAACCAAACCTGCATCGGCATACTTTCCTTTTATTCTGCCTAGCAGGAATCACTTTTTTAATTTCAAATTACGTGCGCCTCATCCGTGGAAATACATAACAACTGTATCAGCAGCGAAGATTGCCTGAAGCTGCCTAACAGTAACAATTTTATTATTTTCATTTCAAATTACGTTTGCCTCATGCGTTGAAATACAGAACAACTGTATCAGCAGCGAAATTTACCTGGAGCTGCCTAACAGTAACAATTTTATTATTTTCATTTCAAATTACGTTTGCCTCATGCGTTGAAATACAGAACAACTGTATCAGCAGCGAAATTTACCTGGAGCTGCCTAACAGTAACAATTTTATTATTTTACCCCTAAGCACATAGATATATACAAAAAAAAGTGGATTAGTAGATGGACATAGAAGAAATATAAAAAAAAAACACACATATATACACAAAAAGAATGCATAGGCCCACACGAAAAAAAAATTCTGACACGCCAACTGGTCGAGCAGGAAAAACAATAAACTGAGAAAAGAACCTGTCCACGAGAACTTACTTATCTCGAGGACGCATAAAAAATTCTAGTGCGAAAACGTTTTCCAGGCCTAATGGGACTGGGGAAATCAGGTGGCTTGGATCTCTTCCGGGACGGTAATGGAACATCGGTCTGTTGTCGGTCAGGAATCTGGCGGTCTGGAAATCCCTGCGGTTGAGAAGAACGGTCAGAAGTCTGGCGGTCCGGAATCCCTTGCGGCTGAGAAGAACGGTCAGGAGTCTGGCGGTCCGGAAATCCCTGCTGCGGCTGATAGGAACGGTCAGGAGTCTGGCGGTCTGGAAATCCCTGCGGCTGAGAAGAACGGTCAGGAATCTGGCGGTCCGGAAATCCCTGCTGCGGCTGATAGGAACGGTCAGGAGTCTGGCGGTCCGGAAATCCCTGCTGCGGCTGATAGGAACGGTCAGGAGTCTGGCGGTCTGGAAATCCCTGCGGCTGAGAAGAACGGTCAGGAACGTCAGAAGTCTGGCGGTCCGGAAATCCCTGCTGCGGCTGATAGGAACGGGCTCCCCCAGGCTTTGGATATGAAGTCCCTTGATGCTGGGGCCCGTTGTGTCCTTCCAGTATCTTTTTGGAGGGACGTGTCTCCGGCCACATCGCTTGTTTTCGCTTTACGCCCCACGGGGCATGATAGTAGTAGCAGGCATCGGCCCTGTTTGCCCTGAACGGAGGTTCCAGGGGCGAAACCCGGGCGGATGCAAAGATTTCTGCCTTCGTCGCTGTTGCGGCGAAGCAGATTGGGGAGACAAGTGACGTTTGCGCCCAGCTTTTGGTGGTGCTGGACGGTGTGGAATATTAAATGTTGGATTCATAACTGACAAATCCGAAATGTCCGACGCCTCTGAGTCGCTGCTGTAATTCAGCGGTCGTGCAGGGCGATGTTTGGATTCGCCTATAGGAATACTTTCCGATGAGGTATTCAAAGAAGAAGTATCCCGTGTTGGTGCAGAGGTAGCCGGAAACGGCGCAGCAATAGTCTTGGCAATGGTTGGAGGGAAAGGAACGATACTAGTATTCGACGAACGCGAATCGAGCCTTGGTCTCACGGGAGAATCAGGTTGCGGTTGTAGAAACTCGTCTGGAGGGGGGAGGGTGAAGGAAAAATCACTGGTGATTCGTCAAAAATGTTCGGTGGGTCGTCCACAATTTCTGGCGGTTGAACATGAGATATAGATTCTTGAGTCTGTGGAACAGAAGGTTGAGTAGGATTGATAATGAAATCGATATCCCGTTCGTGATACTTTGCGACATTGATCAACATGTACATATTGAAAATTGTTGTTCGGTTTCTCCAGAACAATATTATTTTCAAAGACATTTGCCACCCGATATGGACCTTCGTAGTTGGGTGCAAATTTCTTCACTAAAGTATGCGAAACAGAAGACTGGAAGTGCGTTTCCACGAGAGTGAGATCTCCAACGACAAGATCTGGTTCCCTACGCCTAGAATTATAATATCGTGCTTGAGCCGCTTGTGCTCCTAGCATTGCAACACGAGCTTTTTCTGCCATAATGTGTACTGATTGCGGAGTTGGTCGCTGATTTAGTTCGTCGATAATCCCCGTTAAATTTTCAAAAGGGGTTTTAATTTTGCGACCCAGAAAAAGTTCTGCAGGAGTAATTTTAGTAGACTCGTGGACAGACGAGCGGAGGGCGAACGCAAAGTTCTAAATGTTCATCCCATCTTTCATGGTGGTCCATTACGAAAGTCGCAATCATTTTCACTAGCGTTCGGTTAACGCGTTCTGCAGTATTACTCTGGGGATGATATGGGGAAATGAATTTATGTTTAATGTGTAATCTCGCACACATTCTTTCAAAAATGTCAGAAATAAATTGAGGACCATTATCCGAAACTACTTTATTAGGTGCACCATATCTAGAAAATACTTCATTAACTAAGACATTACAAATAATCTCAGCCGTAGCAGCTTTAATGGGAAAACTTCAACCCATTTAGAAAAATTATCAGTTAGTACTAAAACATAACGAGCTTTATTTTTAACAGATAATGGATAAGGTCCCAATAAATCTATGGAAATAATATCAAATACATGAGAACTTGAACTAGATTTCAAGTGACCGGCCGGTCTTACATTACGATAATTATTAATCTGACACAAGTGACATGATTGAACGTATGCGAGCACACTTTGGTACATGCCAGGCCAATAGGCAACATCCCGCAATTTACAACGGGTCTTGCGAATACCTAAATGGCCTGCAAGAGGTTTGTCATGAAATTCATTTAAAAGAGCCATTCTAAGGGTTCGCGGAATACATGGGCGAAACTCTGCCCTAGTAGTCCGAGACTTTGTATAATAAAGAAGACCCTCTATTACTTCAAAATGTTGTGACCTTCCAGCCAGAGAAGGATCACTTTGTGGGGGCGAACCCGCAAGCAAAAAATTGTAAATATCCCCAAAATCTGGATCATTTATTAATTCTGCCATTATCTGCTCTCTGGATGTGATATCAGCTATCAGAAGTAAAGGCTGACATCCAGGAGTAGTTTCAGTGGGGACCCCACTAATCGGAATGCGAGATAATGCGTCCGGTAATTGATTCTTATTACCTGGCTGATACGAAATTTTGATATTGCTCTCTTGTAACTTCAGAGCCCACTTCATAAGTCTTTGAGATAGGTGTTTAGCAGAATTCAAATACTGAAGGGCAGAATGATCCGTAATTATGTTAACTGTCAATTCGTTAAGATAACATTGAAATTTATTCAGTGCATACACAACAGCAAGACATTCACGTTCCGTAGCTGAATAATTGCGTTCAGCTTTGGCTAAAGTACGAGACGCAAAAGCTATTGGATGCCCAGCTTGTGACAAAACGCAACCAAGACCAACTCCGGATGCATCAGTATAAATATCAAATTCTTTAGAATGATCCGGGAAAGCCAACACCGGAGGCTGAGTCAATGCAGACTTCAGTGTTTCGAATGCAGCGTTAGCTTCAGGTGTCCAAATAAACTTCTTGTATTTACGCTTTAAAGCATACAATGGCTCACATATTGTAGCATAAGCGGGGACGAACTGCTGATACCATCCGGTCATTCCCAGAAAGCGGGATAGTTCTTTTGCTGTTTTAGGCCGAGGAAAGTCAGCAATAGGCCTAATTTTTTCATTATCAGTGAATAAGCCGTGGGGAGTAATTTTCAACCCCAGATATACAATCTCGTCCCTCGCTATCTGGCATTTACTAGGTTTTAACGTCAAGCCAGCATTGTATATAAGTTGGAACACCTGTTTGAGCAGAGAAAGGTGCTCGTCAAAAGTCTCTGATGTGATAATAATATCATCCAAATAGACATGCACATGGGGACCCAGGACAGGTCTGAGAACCGTGTCCATAAGCTTTTGGAAAGTAGCAGGTGCAGAAGCTAAACCAAAAGGCATACGTAAATATTCATAGGCCCCAAAAGGAGTCACAAAGCCTGTTTTATCGACCGAGTCCGGATGTACTGCCACCTGCCAATATCCACTTGCCAAATCCAAAGTTGACATCCATTTGGTCGACGACAAGTCATTTAGAATATGTGACATGACAGGTAGGGGATAATTGATTGTTTTTGTGACTTGGTTGAGCTTGCGAAAATCTGTCACGAAACGAAATTCATTTGGTTGTTTCTTTGGAACCAAGAAGGCAGGAGCAGCCCAGGCGCTTGTTGACTCCCTGATTATGCCTTGCTTAATCATTTCCGCAATTTGACGTTGCATTTCCTGTTTTTTATGTGGAGCACAAGGGTAAGGTTTCGTCGCAATGGGTTTCCGAACCATCAGTGTCAATAACATGATAAACCACCTGTGTGAAACCAGGTTGATCCGAAAATAAACCAGGGCTTTCCTGTAAAAGGAGAGAAAGCTGGTCTCGTTGCCCCTCATTCAATTGGTCACTCAACAATAAACTCGTAATATCTACAGGAACCGTCGGAATCATTTCGACAGGTTCCGGAAAGGAAATCACATGTTGTACAAAATTCAAAGTTATTTGAAACTTGTTAATAAAGTCCATACCCATGAGACATTTCACGGGTAGCTCGTCTATAAGCAGGAAAGAATGTGTAAAACGAGCTTTTCCCAGCCCTAAAGATAATGTGACAGTTCCTGAAATACTGAAGATTTCGTTATTTGCACCTCTCAAATACTGCGTTGCAGGCTGAACATGTATTGCAGAAAAAACATCATTGCAAAACTTTGTATTTAGGGCTGATATCTCAGACCCAGTGTCGAACTTTGTCTCGACAATAATGTCTTCAAGTGTCAAGAATACATCAGGCAACTGAGGAGTTTGAACAGTCACTAATACTGTTTTAGGGTCAGGATGTTTGGTATCAGGAAGCAGGACCGACCCTTCGTCTACTTCCTGTGGAAGTTTAAAGGAATTCTGGTGGTGTTATCATGTGGTCGGAAACCTCGACCCTGCCGGGTATCGGGAAAATTTTCACGATAAGGAAAATTGCGTGCACCCTGCGTCGGGAATTCCGCGTGTCTGTTGAGATTTTCATTTTCGTTACGTCTGCCCTCAGCACGGGCAGAAAAATTATTATTGCCCTGAGCATGATAACGTTCCGAATGCTGCTGAGTGGAACGGGGTCGAGCATACTGTGCATTATGACGATACCCCGTAGCTTGCTCCGAAACTCGTTGCTGGTTCGCCACTCTTCTGTGTGGTGGAACGTATGAAGCTTGGGTGGGCACGTGTGTATGCTCGCGCTGAAAGTTTTGTCTATTATGCCGCTGAGGGTTTTCGGAATAAGCCTCGCGGGGTGCCCGAGCATGGTGAGTTGCAGCATGTTTGCCATGTCGCTCTTCATACGTGCGTATGAGGCGAAGGCATTCATGAATAGTGGTAGGGTGTCGAACCTCAAGAAAATCTTGTAAGAATGGGTCGAGCTGCTGTACGAGGGTATCCAACATGTCAACATGACTGGCATGTGGATCCCATAGATTATATAGGCGTGTAGTTTCCAACGCAAATGCAACAGGGCTATCATTGGGACCCTGCTGACGAGAAAACAGCTGTTGAGCAAGGCTAGCTCGACTGAGGCCGAAAGGAAAGACCTCCAAGAATTCTGCACGGAAATTCTCATAATGAGAATCCGGGTTCGACCCTCGCCACTGCCGATACCAGGTCTTGGCGGTATCTCTCAAGCAAGTTCCGGCAATTTGGACCTTGCAGTCTTCCGGAATATTATATAAATCAAAATGGTCTTCCAGATCTTCGAGGAACTTTAAAGACCCTCCAAACCATTGAAATAAATTGTTCCTGCATGCGGCACGAAATGGGCAAGCATTCTGCTTCGCTGAGAGGATTGAATTCCCTCAGCTACGACCCGCGACTCAGAGTGATAAGAAGCTGGTGCATTACGAGATGGTGAAGAATGCTTGGGTATGTGTAGATTATTCATATCCAAGTCAGAGCCACAGGCTTCGTACAAATTGTCCAAACAAACACCATTACCCTCGAGACTTGCCGGAAGGTGGAAATTTGCAGTTGTCTCAGGTAAGGAAGCCATGGGTAATAATAGTCAGGATCTCGTGTTCGAGAAAAGTTCGGGCGCCAATTATAATGAATTAGCTTTGTTTATCTTTTGCTAAGCTAATTATTATGAATGAATAATGCTCTACGCTTCAAAATAATGAATTCCCAAAAGGGTGTTGTTACTCGTTAATTATGAACTTAAACAAAGTCTCAACGCTGGTTATTTATATTAAGTAATCAAAGTCATAAACCTAACAGCCAGACAGAGGTCTGACAAAACTAAGAATTGAAAAAGACTGAACTTACAGAACAACTTGTTTATTATGATGACTCCTGGTCAACTAAGGCACTCATATATCACTACTACATAACAACACACTGCAACGCAACACCAACCACCCTCAACTCCAACGCAACAACACAACAACGCAACGCAACAACACACACTCCCACTTCTCGATGAACGCGCCTATATACGAGCTACCACCACGTCATGACTTACACTCATTGCCAGATCTCATTCAGCGGGGTGAAATAATATTCCGTTCAGTAGGAAGATAATTTACATAGTAAAATAAAATAACCAGAGATAGTAAAATCAAAAGGAAAGTGAATATAGAGTATACGTTACATAACTTACAAGAGTTAAGAGGATCTGCTGGTAACGTGCTGTACCAGATGCCACAAGAGAGCTTTAGAAATCCGGTAGCCTTCGTGTCTCGCCCGGTCAGAGCTGTTATGGCGGGACATGGAGGACCAACATCGTAAAACAGGTGGTCATGACGTTTTGGCCTTACGATATATAAAATTACGTCCCTTTGCGCACGTATGTGTTAATGCCACTTGGTGGGAAAACTGCACAACAAGAAAACCACAAAGTGCACTAAACATATTATTCATTAATAGAGCTCTTTTGGTACAATGTTTTTTCCAAATCGACCTTAGGATGTGCAATCACGGTGTCTACAAACTAACGAACGCACAGTGTGACTGCCTACACACGTATTATGACCATTATATATGTTGAACAATTCGCTGCGAACTAGGTGAAATTTTTTTCCTCAATCCTAAGGTGGCCTGCTTGTAAAAATTAACATCCGAAGTACTTTGTCGAGTTTAAGGCACTATTGGAGAATCTTTAACACTGAGAATGTTCAAATACAGCATGTAGACAACAAGCAAATTAAATGTTATTACTTCCGTTACTTTGTTCCCAAAAAATATTGGAAATCTTTGGACCGCCTAGTGTTGCTAGGATGAAGGACAATCTTTAAAAGTGGGAGCTTCCTACCTGGTGCTAACCTACGCTGCATTTGCAATGTGGTACAAACAGCTCAAAATCTTTACATTGCGTCCTGCCTCAAAATGTTTTTTGAGGGACCTTCTTTTGAGCAATTAATATGACTACATGATAAACCTTTATATCTTGTTGTGCCCAACGATTGGTTCAATTTACGATTGATCCAATTCAATTTTGTCCATAGAGCACAGTAGCTCTAATGATTTGTTTGTTTCTTTTGAGGTTTAACGACCATCACGAGCAATTTTTTGAGTTATGAGCAGTAGCATTGGTCCAATGGACTAGCAATAGTCAAGCAATTAAAGCATCCCCATGACAAACCTTCATATCTGGTTGTGCCTTGTGATTTACTCTGTATTTAAGTGTTTCTTTTGGTCCCCAATGATTCGTACAACGACTATTGGTCCAATGCCGACTAGCCTAAAGGCAACAATTGGCTCAATGAACTAATTGTCCAATTGTGCGATTGGTCCCATGCGGATTCTTTCAGTAATACCATTGGTCCAATGTCGATTCATCCAAGGGTATGAATGTTCCAATGCTATCATCCCAGCAACGGAATTTTTTCTATTTTTAAGAAACGAATAATAAGAATAATAAGAGTTGACAAGAAAGCCCCAAACCAGTGGTTAAAACGAGGAAAATTACACGGAGAGACTATTGGGTTTATGATGGCTGTTCAAGACAAAGTGATTGCAACCAAAAATTGTTGAAAATGCATTTTGAAGGAGGATCTGCAAAATGACTAATGTAGAAGATGATGTATGTGCAGCAAGACTATTGAACAGATCTGCGAGGTATGCACCACTCTAGAAAACGTTGATTATATATGCAGTGACGTGATAATTTTGCTAAGATGATTCATTAACATTTAGCGCACGATACAGAACCATCAGTGTCAGAAGTACCATACTATAAATATCAACCCACTAAGGTACTAGACAATCAACAATACAAATTATGTTGGGACCGTGAGATTAAAACAGACGTAACTATCTCTGCCGATCGTCCAGAAATAGTACTATATGACAAAAGAAAGCAGACATTATCGACATATTGGTACCGTTGGACCGTAATATTCAGAGTACCTATGCAACAAAATCCACAAGTATGTGGAACTGGCTGCAGAGATTAAACAGATGTGGAAGCTGAAAACATTTCACATACGCCCATTGATTATCTCTGCAGCTGGTATAATTCCTCAGACTCGCATAACTCAGCTTAATGCTTTAGGTCTACAACACCTAATGCCCAAAGTCTAAGAAGCAGTAATTCTCGATACGTGCCACATCGTACGACAATTTTTATACCATATGTGACTATGTCTTTACTTGACTTCATGCCCATATGGACAAGTGGACCATGCTACAGGTACTATTGCTGTAGATGAGAAAAAAAAGGGGGGAAAATAAATTTTAAAAAATAGAAAAAAGTAGAAATAGGTAAGAAATAAATAAAATAATAATAATAATACATTATAAAATAATAATTGCAATAAAAGTATAATATTTGTACACTTTGTATTTTTCCATGTGTTTTCAGAGTGGGTATTCTCTGTATACACTGGCTCTGACACAAAATAAATAAATTTTCCAGAAAATCTTCTCAAGGAGGAAAATAATCACATTGACTAATTTGTGTTTGTAATAGAGGATTTCCGTTTCACTTTGAAAACAGGAAGCTTCATGCATTTTGACTGAGATAGAACAGAGTTTTTGTCATCGTTTTCGACAGGCACCGAAATTTCCAGATTAGTTTGACACGAATCACATGCTGCAAACAGGATATTCTCAACATACATGCCGGAAGCAGGATTTCCTTATCATAGAGACACAAATAAAACCCAAATTTAGCTTCAAATTAAATCCAAAATCTGGTCTTCGCCTTAAATTAACCGATAATGAAGAGAGAATAAAAATTAACTGAGCATATATCCAAATTCCGTCAATCATAATTACTTAACAATATTCTTCGCAGCAATTTTTCGCTTAACAATGCCATAATTTTTCTTTGGTCACAAAAGCACCTACCTTTTGATGTTTTGGATCTACACACATACACACGATAAGTGTTCCCGTATTCGGGAGAAAAAAACAAACTAAGCCTTACAGCAGACAACACCCTACCAGAGATGCCAGTCTCACAAATCAACGGGGAAAGTCTCGTTACACTACCTGTGGGAGACCGGCGTTGGAGGGAAAACAGCATGAGAGTTTCTCTTCTTCACGCCGTCTAGTGGTTCCATCAATTATTTTGCCCACTCCTGAGTTGGATCGAAGTAATATCCTTGCTGAGGCGCGCTGCACCAGAACGTAAAAGCTTTGTTAAGTGTATTTAGTTTAGCACCAATTCTGGTACAGTTTCTTTTCGCGCCATACTTTGTCATTTGTCCATTTAATGAATTTTCTTACAGTATGTTTCGCCAATTTCAGTAGCCTTGGCACCAAAAAATAATGTTTGTTCCTCAAAATATTCAGGGGATATTAGTTGTTCGCATTCAAAATGAAGACGCGGTTGTAGTTGGTACGTTGCAAAATAAGGATGTCATTCACACTGGTGAAAATTCTCTGGGGATATTTTATCACTACTGTCGGTGTGAGCCACGACTTCGATGAGCATTCGGTCCATCTGATTTGGTACCGAAGATGTTGGAAAAACTGTACATATACATATATTGCTTAGTGTAACCAGGAAATATAAGAAGAGGAACTCGTGGATGAGGAAAATGACAAAAGTGGAAGGACTTATGATCAGAGTAAAATCCCTGAAATAGCAGTGGGCTGGACACGTAAACAGAAGAACGGACCACTGGTGGACAACAGAAATTCTAGACTGTTTTCTAAGGGAGAGGAAAAGACCCAGAAGAAGAACACATGGGAGTTGGGTAACATGGAGGAGACCGGCACAAGACAAACCTTTGTGGATGAAACTTGGGGAGCCCTTCATCCAGCAGTTGGTTGATAATGGTTGACTAGCTAACTATAACCAAAGCAACCTGAACCTGTGTACTAACTACTGCTTTATGTAATTAGCGCCCGGATACAGATTCGTCCCCGTGTGTGGAATCTCGGACCCGCCAACTGCTCCGGTTTGTCTTGACAGATTATGAGGCCACGTTCTCACAGCGTCGGACCAACGTAGTCTCAACCTCTGAAGACGGGCGTTGTGTTTCATACGCAGTGGTCCTATGGGTATCATAGTTCTTATACGTATGCCGCAATGTTTACCATGATTGTCACTAAAAAAACTTATATAGTGTAAATACCAAGTAACTGAACTTTTGAATAATTTCCTTAAAACAAAAACAAAAAAAATTAAGGCAAATATCTTGATCGACACATTACTTTGTTGGTGCATGAATTACTATTGTCTTGAAATAGGTTTGGGTGTCACCCTGTAAATTAATTTCTGCAGTTTCACTGCCAATGAAAAGAATATTAGAAAAGAAACCAATAATCGTGGAATACGGGATGACCCGTTCTCTACTATTGATACACAAATGCTAAGATTATAACCAAAATTCAACTCAATAAGTTTACACATTTCAAACATACTGATGTCACTTTTGATAATTAACAAGTGAAAATTTATTTGAAATAAAACTCCTGATTCTTAATGCTCTTACACTTTCAGGACCTTTATCATTACGTTTTATCTTTATTTTTCAGACAACTACTTGTTTAATCCATGCTTTGATGGATTTTCATGACTTATTCTTCCAGATTTACGTATTCTTGCTCTTTCCTAACATACTCTGCTTTGCTATGCCTTTCTCATATCTGACCATACTTTGTTTAACTTTTCTCAACAAGGACTCCCCGACAAATTACTAATATCACTTGAGTGCATTGATACCCTTCAGTTCTTTTATTGAAAGAAGAGTAATTTACTTTAGAAACTCCTTTATCAATACCATTGATCATTAATGGTTAACCTAGCACACTGTACTTCCCGACATTACACCAAAAAAAAAAAAGTGATTTCAGACTTTGCAACTCAGAGAAGAATCAATGCCGTAAAAAAAAACATGCCTTTACTTTTACTCAAGCGGTGTCCTCCCTTTTAGTTTCACGTTCAATTAACTACGCTGATTAGAGAAATAAGTTTTTCTTTTCTTTTACCACAGCTCATACCATAGAATTCTCCTAGAAGTTGGTCATCTCCCAGTCCTGCTGTGCGTCGATCGGCATCTCTCTCTGGATTACACTTTGTGACCGGCCTGGTCAACCAAGTTTCTCACATGATCCACTGATCTCCCGTCAAGTCTGTAGACGCTCGTAATCACGATACCTTTCAGCTTAAGTAGACTCTCCTTCGGCGGGTTCATTACTACTTTTACGGGACAAGGCATAGGTAGGACCTTCCCCTTCTAAACAAGAATATATAGATTTTTTTTTATTGGGAGAGATCTTAACGACCTTCCCATCTGAAAACTTCACTTAATGCCTTAAAATATGAGAGAGGTCTTACCGACCTGCTCGTACGAAAAAAACTTAGTTAATGCCTAAGAGATTTCGGGTTGTTACTCCCGATTTCACTTTGCTTATGCGAAATTGTCCAATCCCTGGTTTTTTCCTTTCTCCTACAGATGAAACCAATCCCTAATCTCGTGGGGACATTAATAATTCAGCACTCCCCTCCCCCAGACTGTACAGTGGCTACCCCTTTCCGTACTAGGTTTTTCATTGCTTTGAGGGGAGTGAGCAAAAATACTCTCATTCGCACTTTCACCAACAATAACCTAGCCAGGTACGCCCACAATTATTACGTTGTCTCGCACATCTGGAAATGTTAGCACATCAATTTCTCTGCTAATTGCCCATCTACGCTGTGACTCTCCAGTCCCAGTTATTGTTACGCAATGGCCACATAGGCGCCGACTTGAAATAATATTGGGGGTTTCGGAAATTTTTAATTGAATTACCCATGCATATTTCAAAGTACTTAAGTCTAATTCAAATTTCATTGTCAGAATAACTGGCACAAATAAGACGCCTGAAATGCTAAAATGAAGCAAATTAGAGTTAATTTCTGCAAATAATTATTTATTTCATTTATTTTGCTTTTCTAGGCGCGACATTCTTATCTACAATACACAGATACTGTGTGAATTCCCAACTCAATTGTCTTATAAAAGTAGCAAAAAACATGAAAATTTATTTTAAGGTTTTTTTTTATCAATTTCAAAAATGAAAACAAATGTTTTCTTCAAATGATTTCTGAGTTACAATAGGAGGTTAGAAAGGAGAGGACATGGCATCAGCCTCACGCCCTGCGTTTTCCGTGGGCTCCACTTCGTATCAGCTGTGTATGCCCAACTTGGGCTGCTTCTGTACTTTTCTTTGGGGAAATCGTTGACTTTGCAGAGGTTTTAGAGGCACTTGTGCAGCATGTAGTCAGGAAAAAATGAGACCAAAATATGCATGCACATGACTAAAAATGTGCAAATAATTACAGAAATACTGTTTAATATTTTCTAAAAAAAATTACGCTTCGTAGAGCAGAAGTGCTCATTGCGCATTAGCCAATCATGGCCTTCTTAAAGCTGACTTTCAAGACTGCTACAGGGAGCAAGAGACTGCCGCTATCAACCTGTGATCCAGCACAGGTCTTCGGTAAGTGAAGTCACGTCACTGAACCCTACCCACCCGGAGGGCACAAGAAACCAGATGATCATATTTGGCTTCACCGACGGCGGCTGATGCCATCTCCTCTTTCTTCTTACCTGCTTAATCCCCGACTGTCTGAAGATAGGGCGGGTCAGCTGACTGTACAAACATTTTGGTTTATCGGAAAAGTCATGACGTATTTTAGCCATGTTTTGCAAAGGTCATTTATTGATAGAAAGAACAAAGATCAATCAATGATATAATGCCCGTTTTGTTCGATAACCTTTTGCCATCTTTCAGTGAGCTGCAGAATGTCTCATTCATGGAAGAACCTGTCTTTTGTGGCGAAAAACTGTACAAGGTGCTGATTTACAGCCTCATCTGAATTGAACGTTATACCACGCAAGGACTGTTGAAGAGAGCGAAACAAGTGGAAGTCTGACGGCGCAAGGTCAGGCGAGTATGCTGGGTGTGGCAACACATCCCATCCAAGCTCCAATAGTTTTTGGCGGGTGATCAAACTTGTGTGTGGTCTCGCGTTATCGTGATGGAACACAACACCATTACGATGAACGAGCTCTGGACGTTTCTGGATGATGGATTCCTTCAAACAGTCCAATTGCCGACAGTACACATTCGAATTGATTGTTTGGTTCCGTGGTAGGAGCTCGAAATACACGACACCTTTAAAATCCCGGCATATTGAGACCAGAACCTTCCGCTGATGAATGTCTGCTTTGGATGCCGTTTGAGGCGAAGCAGCACGTCGGGACCAAGACCGTTTGCGCAGCACATTGTTGTACACAATCCACGTTTCGTCACCAGTTATCAGTCGCTTCAAAAAGGATCGTTTTCCTCACGTTTAATGAACATATCGCAGATGTTTATACGCGCCGTCAATTGAGCTTCTTTGAGTTCATGAGGAACTCATACATCGAGCTTGCTTACGTATCCCAGCTTCTTCAGGTGATCGTGAACGCTTGAATGATGGATGTGCAATGTGTCTGCAATCTCTCGTGTCGTGTAACGTGGGTTTGACTCCATCAATGTCTTGATTTGATCGTCATCAAACTTGGCGGGCCTCCCGGACCGAGGAGCATCGTTGAGGTCAAAATCTCCAGCAAGAAATTTTGCGAACCATCGCTGGCACTGACCTTCTTGTAGAGCATTATCACTTTACGCAACTTTTCACAAGCTTGACGCGCGTTCTTCCGTTTACGGAAGTAAAACATGGCGAAAATGCACAGTTTGGACTTCCATCTTCAACTTGATGTCAAATCTCCGCAAATGAACCAAATCGCTCACTATTCTCTTTAGACTGCAGCTAGAACTGCCACCTGCCGAATGCCATAGCGATAACAGAGCCATGCACGCCTCTAGTACTTCCATAACCGCCCAACCGCCATCGGGTGCCAAAATAAGTCATGACTTTTCCGACAACCCAATATTTCCGCCTTTATCACTATGACCTCGAATAGGTTCTCGTCTCCGAATGTAGAGCTAGACTTTTGTATTTTGTTGGAACCCAGATAAACCGAAGAATTTTCTTTTGTAAATGAGGCAGTTTTAAATGCTCTTAAAGAACGGTACTTGAAGTATTGTCTGTCGCGTCATGTTTGATGAGCACGAACAAACAGTAATTCTTTTTTGAGGCACAATAAACAGTCTGAGGGATAAACTTCTATACACACTTTCTATATATAGTAAACGGGGAATGGATAATTAAAAAGTTGAAGAATTGATAACGAAAAACAAAATTTATGCATATATGTGTACTTGTATTTTCCCCACGAAATACGCGCAAAAATATTAGGGGTTCGAGGAACCCACAACAAAACTATTGGGGGTTCAAAAAGTGTCTCGAACCCACGAAGTCGGCGCCTGTGCCCGGTTATAAAATCCAACTGTCTTCCCAGACAAACGTTCCTTCCATAGCGTCCCATTTGGTATTATGCCCGCATAGCCTCATAAATTACTTCACGACATTAATTCCTACTCTGTTTCGGTGTCTCTCCATTTTTTAATGACCGGCTGCTTTACTTAACAGCTCGCTTGCGTGTCCTTCTCTCCCTCTGTTCGTGGGGGTTTGTTACCTTTTTCTTCTATGTGCATTCCCCCTTTCGTTTCTCCGGTGGGCGGAGTACCGGGGCAAAGCCTGTTTTCTCTCTCCCCTGGTCCCGTGCCTGCCGTTTGCCTGTGGTGGAAAGCCAAAGTGCCTTGGTGGAAAGCGACCTCCAACTCCAATTTCATTGTGATTTCTTTCCCGACTGCTTTTACAATACCAAGAAAGATTACTTTTTCCTTCTTCACTTCTTCCATTCTTTTTCCTGGTCGTTTCGGTAACCCTTAAATACATCCCACTAATAACTGATACGAAGGGGAAAAAATTTGGGTGACGGAAAACTCGTACACCTTCTCGTGCCGCTGAGTAAAGTGCAAAGGGCGAAAAACTCGTACACCTTGTCAAGTAAGGGGATGTGTACAAATTGAGTTTCGTTCAGAGATCTTGTCAAAGTGTACGACTTTTCCTAGCTGAACAAAACGAAAAGTACCAGTTTTCCCAGGGATCTCAATGGGCATGTATAATCAAAATGGCACAAGGTTTATGCAGAAGCTAAATCTTGAGTTATGATTTTAATATTTCGTAAACCCCTACACCTTTTCATACGTATAAGGGGATGTATACAAATTGTGTTTCTTTCCGAGATCTTGTCAAAGTGTGCGAGATTTCCTAGTTGAACAAAACGAAATGTACCATATTTCCTAGAGATCTCAATGGGCATGTAAAATCAAAATGACACAAGATTTATGCAGAACATTTGGGACTCCTTAAATCTTTAGTTATGATTTTAATATTTCCCATGTGATAACAAGCAATAAAGACTAACAGGGGCTCAACGAATCGATCTTCAGGTGCTGATGTTTTTAGAAGATTTTAAATTACAACCTTGATATTCCGTATTTCTAAACCTTTTATAAAACCTAATAAAAAGGCACTCAACGGATTATTCCTCACCTATTTACCAACCAACTAGGCCACGGGCCTTTTCAGAAGATTTCAAGTTACAATCTAGGAATTTTGTATTTGTAAACATTTTATTGGACCTAATTGAAAGGCACTCAACGGATTATTTCTCACCTATTTACAAGCCACCTAGGCCGCGGGCCTTTTTAGAAGATTTTAAGTTATAACCTAGAAATTTCATATTTGTAAATTAAACAATGTCAAACGGTGTTGATTTGGACATGTTGGCATTAGTATGAATTACACAAGAACCGTAGCTCTTGGATTATGCATCAAACAATGTACGTGTAAAAACACCTCATTCCTTTCTTCACCTTTCCCTTTATTTTTTTCTTTAGTGAAAGAATGATTTTATTATACCTTAATGTAAAAGAAACAGTTCCGACCCCTCTTACGAAACCATAATAAACATTTCAGGAAAACTTTTTTTTTTTCTGGTAAGTTTAGCATTTTGTGAGAGACGTTTTAGATTTGGTTGCCAGAAAACCGCCACACAGCCAAACTGCCACATGTTTTTTATTAAGGGGACGGACACAAATGGCTGTTCCTTCGAAGAACACTTTGAATGTGTGGCAGTTTTCCAAGTTTCCGAATTATGTGTGGCAGTTTTCCAAGGTGCCTAACGACGGGAAAGAGCTCTTTTGTTTGTCTGAATTTTCATGCCGGTTCATACGAATTCAGGGAATCAGGCCACAAAACTTCAGGATGGGGGGGGGGGGGGTGGAGTTAAATATTGTCGTTTCTTGGCCCATATTGAGAATCGAACTGGGATCTCCAACCAAATTTCGAGAAAACGTTTTACGTAAACCAAGTGAGAACTCAACTTAAATTTGAAGAAATACATTTCCGTGACTTAGTACATTTCTTAAAACTACGGTGTTAGAGGAAAAACCCGAATTACAGCATGGCTCATGCTGTGTTTAGAAAAGGACTATAAGGTGGGATATTTTAATAACGCTGCACTTTTACTTAGGCACTAAACATTTACATAACATGTCAAGTTTGTAATATTTTTCTTTTATTTAATCAATTCTTTGGCCCTACACCTTGGGTTTTTTAACAGATTTTAACCCACCGACTTAGTATTCATAACGTTTACGTATCAAACCAGGTCAATAGCATCGTTCTTTTACTCAGGCACGAAATATTAATTCATATGCCATAGGCCTAGGCCCTTTTAATGGTCTTTACCAATATCATATTCACAACGTTTACACATCAAATCAAGTTAATAATATTGCACTTTTACTTAGGCACGAAATATTAATCCATAGGCCCTAGGTCTTTTTGACAGTTTTTAATCAGTCGACTTCATATAAATAACGTTTACACATCAAATCGAGTTAATAATATTGGGTGTTTACTTTGGCACTAAATATTAATTCATAGGCCGTAGGCTTAGGAGCTGTGAATTAATATTTCGTGCCTAAGTAAAAGCGCGATATTATTAACTTGATTTGATGTATGAACGTAGTAAATATGACATTGGTAGAATACAAACTGTTTAAAAGGCCTAGGCCCAGGGCGTATAAATTATTATTACGTGCCTAAGTAAAAGTGCAATATTGTTAACTTGATTTGCTGTGTGAATATTGTGAATATGAAATTGCTAGTATAAAAACTATGTTAAAACGGCCTAGGACCTATGAATCAATATTTAGTGCCAAAATAAAAGCGTAATGCTATTGATATGAGTTGTTATGTAGACGCTACGAATATGAAGTCGACTGAATAAAAACTGTCAAAAAAGCCTAAGCCTAGGGCCTATGAATCAATATTTCGTGCCTAAGTAAAAGCGCAATATTATTAACTTGATTTGATGTGTAAACATTGTGAATATGACTTTGGTAGAATAAAAAATGTGTCAAAAAAGCCTAGGTCTATGAATAAATATTTAGTGCCTGAGTAAAAACGTAATGCTATTGACTTGATTTGATACATCAACGTTATGAATACGAAGTCGGTGTGTTAAAAGCTGTTAAAATGGCCTATGAATTAATTAAATAAAAGAAAAATATCATGAACTTGACATGTTATGTAAATATTTACTGCCTAAGTAAAAACGCAGCGTTATTAAAAAATCCCACCTTATAGTCCTTTTCTGAACACAGCATGACCCATGCTGTAATTCGGGGTTTTCCTCGAACACTGTAGTTTTAAGAAATGTACTAAGTCACGGAAATTTCTTTCTTCAAATTAAAGTTGAGTTCTCACTTGGCTTACATAGAAAGTTTTGTCGAAATTTGTTTAGATTTCCCAGTTCAATTCTCAATATGGGCCAAGAAACGGCAATCTTTATACTCCCCCTCCCCTCTGAACTTTTGTGGCCTTACCTCGTATGAACCGGCATGAAAATTCAGACAAACGAAAGAGCAGCTCCCCCCTCCCCTCTGAACTTTTGTGGCCTAAACTCGTATGAACTGGCATGAAAATTCAGACAAATGAAAGGCACGTTGGAAAACTGCCACACATAATTCGGAAACTTGGAAAACTGCCACACATTCAAAGTGTGACTTGGAGGAACAGCAGTATGCTCCCGGCTCCTTAATGGAAAAACATGTGGCAGTTTTCCTGCGTGGCGATTTTCCTCTGTGACAGTTTTCCAATTTGTGGCAGTTTTCCAGGTTTTTTTTTTTTTTTTCTTTTGATTGGAGGTTTAACGACCACCGTGAGCAACTCAATGGGCTATAAGCAGTCGCCCGTCCGTAATTTAGGGTCACTGGTTCCAGTGAAGGGAGAGAGCCAGTGCCGTAAGACAAACACAACATCCATGCCTCACCGGGATTCGAACCCGTACCCCGTTCGGACGAATGATCGGAGGCCATCGCTTAGACCACTGCGCCACCGGGGCGGCAGTTTTCCAGGTTGCTGAAAGATGTGTGACAATTTTCCTGTGTGGCAGTTTTCCTGTTTGGCAGTTTACAAATACAAAATTTCTAGGTTGTAACTTAAAATTTTCTAGAAATGCCCGCGGCCTAGGTGGCTCGTAAACAGGTGAACATTAATCCGTTGAGTGACTCTCATTAGATTCAATAAAATGTTTACAAATACGAAATTTTTAGGTTGTAACTTAAAGTCTTCTAAAAAGGCCCGCGGCCTAGGTGGCTTGTGAATAGGTGAGGAATAATCCGTTGAGGGCCTCTTATTAGGTTTTATAGAATATTTAGAAATACGGAATATCAAGGTTATAATTAAAAATCTTCTAAAAAGATCAGCACCTGAAGATCGATTCATTAAGCTCCTGTTAATTATCCTTTATTGCTCGGTATCACATGGGAAATATTATCATAACTCAAGATTTAAGGAGTCAAAAGGTTCTACATAAATCTTGTGCCATTTTGATCTTACATACTCATTAAGATCCATAGGAAAACTGGAACATTTCGTTTTGTTCAGCTAGGAAATCTCGTACACTTTGACAAGATCTCGGAACGAAACGCAATTTGTGTACATCCCCTTACTTGACAAGGTGTACGAGTTTTCCGCCCTTTGCACTTTGCTCAGCGGCATAAGAAAGTGTACGAGTTTTCCGGTGTACCAGTTTTCCTGGATCCCCCAAAAAATATTCCCTTGATCGCTCCAATCCTTTCCTGCAACTATCATACGCTGTTGTTTAACTGTTATTTAATTGATGTTATTTAACTGATGGTCCTCTATTCCTTTCGTACCTGTTACTACCTTTCTCCTTCGTAACCATTACATACGACCCCCTTTAGCCCGCAAAACAGCGGCCCCTCGGCAAGGCATCGATTCAATGAGGTGGCGATGGGAATCCTGGGGTATCTGGTACCATAATGTCTACAGCAGGTCCTTCAGTTCTCGTACATTTCGGGTGGTGGTGATTCAGAGGCCTCAGTGAATCAATGCCACCACGTAAATCTGCGGTATTGACTGCAAGAGGAAGTCATAGCTCATACTAACAGGCGGTCATATTTTTTTGACTGGACTGGGTATACCGTTGAGCAAGAAGTCAAGTGTGTGTAAAAGTGCAACGGAATAAGTGAAGTCTTTAACAGACTGTACAGTAAAAGTTTGCTGCGTCGTTGATTCTTGTAATAGCTGTATAATAAGATTCAAGAGATTAATTGAAAACAAAGTTTCTTCTGATGAGGTTAAACCAAGTTAAATGTGATAGGTCTTAAAAAGAAATTTTGAAACAGTTTTTAAGACATTTTAACAACACACATGCGATAAAAGTCTTTTGCGCTGTAATTGAACCCCCAAAAATACTCGTTCATTTCATTGGCAGTATTCCAGTTATTGATATATTCTGCGTAATTATCGCAAGAATGAATTTTTATCGGAATGACGGAAATAACGGTTTCATTAAGGCAATTTAATCGCAAATTAGAAGTCTGCCAGCTTTCTCGATTGCCGGCCATGTTATAACTTCCTTTTTTTTTTTTTTTTTTTTAGAGCAGCCGCTTGGCGTTTCTCATCGCAATAAGGCTACTTTTGTTGGCGCAATACTTTTTGATGAAAATCAAATTAATCTCACATGATACGTACGACTCATAGCGTTTATTTATTTTGTATGTATTGAATACCTATTGCAAAAACCAACTATTTAAGTGCTGATTACTTTGTGATGCAAAAATATAGCTAAAGATGCGACTCAAAACGTTTTGTCAAGAAAACAAAATTTTGTTGTGTAGAAACTTATATGCTTATTTACAAATTCTCTTTTTCCGCGTAATCTTCTTACCTAGGGATTTACGCAACCTGAGAAAAAGGGTATAAATCCCATCAGAAGCGGATTGGGATGTTCCGATGGACCACTCGATAAATGGCCCACTTTCTCGTATTCCTTTTGCCAGGATTTTTGTTTTTGGAACGAAAGAATAATTATTTTGGTGCAAACGAATAACCATCATTAAACTCATATGAGCGTTATTTTTGTCTGAAAATTAACTTCCTTAAAAAAGAAACAGCTTCCTCCTATCTGTACATTGGGATTTTGCTGCGAAATGACACAGCAAGATTCTGTGTAAATATGTGAGAAAAGTGTTACCGGACCAAGCATATAAATTATGTGAAAACAGGAGTTCTTCAGTGACGACGATCGAATCCTTGTTCCTCTCGCTCCGGAGTGAAGTGCTCTAACCCACTAAGCTACTCGCGAACCTCGCACAGCTTGCTGTTCTGACATCTCTCATGTCCAAATGAAACTTCTTAATACAACCTCCCAACTTTCTGCAAGAAGAGCCAGCAGATTTCTATGTACTACTTTCCGTATTTTTTTTAAATGCCGACTACAACTGGAATACAATCATGCACTTTAAATCTCAGCTGTTTCTCAATTTCATGTTAAATGGTCTACCCAAACAGGATGGCTCTCAGTTCATCAAAACAGAATCTGACTCAGAATACAACTCCCAATTCCCTTTGCGATAATGTGTATTTCAACTGTTCACCAAATCTTCAGTTTATCTACGTTTCCGGCTTCACATCACGAGAACTCTGACCTTGGACAGTAACCCGGAAGGCACGTGCCTCATCTCACTTTCGGCGTTATTTGCGAACTTTCACTGAATTATATTTTTGCTTCTTTTCTGCCCTCCAACGAACTGTTGATCTGCATATCCAAAACTTAAGAACAGTTTGTTCGAGATCACACTCGCCACCATCTGTAAATTTGCATATGTTTTCAAGTTCACACTCTTCGCTTTTTGTAAACAGGCATTTGTTTCGGAGGTCGCTCATTTCCGCAAGAATACCGATTTTTACCCCTGCCCCGCAATCTGATAGCTTAATTCCGCACAAGTTTTTTTTTTCCTTCCGTGACTTTTGTCAACACCAAGACCGCTATCGTCGTAAAGGATCAGAGTTGGATGTTTCTTTTTTTTTTTTTTTTTGTACAGTACACACTTCTAAGCTTTTCCACAGAAACTTCTCATTGACAGAATACATACAATGCATACAACGTATACAGTACACAACAAATACTTTCTCACTGACAGCGTATACAAAACACACAGTACGCACTTTCACAGAAACGAATGTACATAAAAATTCAGAGATACCAACTTCGACAACAACGGTCTGAAAATTTTTATAAAATTATATTCTCAAGATTTGCGCACGATTAAAACTTTTGCTTTTGCAAATCCTTGCACATTGACTGAGCATATACAGTACAAACTTCCACAGAAACTTCTGGCTATAAAACCCATGTGGAATCGGACTTTATATATTTTAAAACCATGGGGAATTGCTCCGTTAAACCCATGCGGAAATGGGAAATCTCGTTTGTTTGAAAATCATTCTCAATACCATTTATAAAAAAATGTATATTTTTCGAACATTTGTTAAAAATGTACATATTTCGAATTCACGCTCATCAACATTTGTAAATATTTTTCATATTGTTACAGTGGACACCCCCCCCCTCCTAAAACCTGAAGAAAACTTTAAAATTTGTCCGCCATGTCGCGTATGGTATGAGGCAGCTAGGAATCACAGTTCGGCAGGCTCACATGTTCTTTTACAGTTCAGTTTTTTTATTTATTTCTCATTTACGTTGTTTTTTCTTTCGGATGTTCTCTAAATTAATTAACAAAATTGCGGGATAATTGGGAAGTCGCTCCAATGCTCTTGAAGGCAAGAAACGCAATATTTTTGCCATTTTAAATTGTTTCTATCTGTGGGAAAAGTTAGCACTCAATGGTTACTCTGGAAATTGATAAGAGCAAAGCGATAGGCACAGAAGAGGACTTCTGGATTTCATGAGGAGGGGCCGATGTTACGACCCACCCCCGCCATTAATTTAGTAATTAATGGGCGTGGTTGATGTGTGAAATTAATTAAGTATTAATTATGTTCGAGGCTTGATTGGAGTTTAAAAGTGTAAACAGCAGATAAAGTTTTATCTGGGGGTTTGGAAGGAAAAGAGGTATATTTCGAAGAGGGGTCCGCTTGAGTAAATGAATGAAGATGGGGACAAAAGGTTTAGCGAATAATCGTAAATTCGTCGATTGTTTGGGGCATTTTCGAGAACACTTGCTCTCTGTGTGGTCCGTGCAGAAAAATAAGAGTTCGCACTTGGCATGAACATAAGGAAGAAAGTTTAGTTGTCTGTATGCTCTCCGATGTGAAAGGCTGGATGCCTTGGATCTGCAGCAAAATGAATTGGGGAAAATGAAGCAGCAAACCTCCCCGCATTTGGTAAGAAATGGAGACAACTCGAGGCAGCTGGAGATGCCAGTTTGCCATAAAGACAGCAGAATGCCTAAATCCGCGGGATAAAGCAGAAATTTCTAGGCTGGAGCGTAATGGAACTCAGTGACTGTTTGGCCTAATGAAAGCCAAGTTACAGGAGAATTAAGAAGTCTGCGAGTGGACAGTGGTCATTCCAATGAGAAGCGAAGCCAAGCAAAGTCGGGTTCGGATGCCAACCACTGCAGTGTGGAATCGTCACCCCCATTCATCCCCTACTGTGGAGGAAGTGAAGAGACGCGCTTGTCTTACGGGGCGAAGCGAGGCCCCATGTGTGCGTGTGTGTGGTCACGTAAGCAGCGAAGCCACTACGTGTAAGTGCGACGGGATAAAAACAGGGCGAAAGAAAAATATGAGCGTAAGAGCGGTGGCTTTCGATACCTAACAAATATACAGGTGAAATGTTGAGCTGCCGATATACGCTTAAGGTAAAAGCACGTCTGATTTCGCTCGGCCGAGAAAAATTAATCTCAGGGCTGGCGGTCGCAACTCGATAAAAAAATGGAAACTAAACCTGCGAGTGGCATATTTGAACTGCGTACTCAGGCAGGGTAGGTAGATAGATGGTTTGCGAACGGAAAGGAACTGACTGAATTGGGAATGAACGGTCAAAAAGGACGGAAGGTAGCGACGGACGGAATCAACTATAGCAGCAGCGGAATTGAATGTGTCCCACTCTCCCAGCAGTCGACGTTCACAATTATTTCTTCACGACAACAAAAATCATTTCCCAGGAACACAGAAAATCAATCTTGGAAACCGCAACTGCAGATGTGAGAGGGCCTATTTTGCTTAACGGCCACCTTCAAATCGTCACGAGAATAGATCAGTGTGCACTCTAATCATTGCAACAAAGTGCGGCGTGATATTACCATTTTTAATTGTGTGCTTCATTTACATCAAGCGTCAAAGTGAAGTGTTGAATCATCGGTGCTGCCACATGGTGCAAGTGTCTGTGTGTGTGTTTTTTTTTTTGTCGTGTGATATTATGTGATGCACAACGGATTTGCACAGCAAAGTCACGTAACTGTAAGTAGATGAATATTTCCTTTTTCTTTCTTCGCACATCTGCGAACTTGTGCCATCCCGACACCCAAAGCTGCATGGACATAGATGCAGTAATGCTGAGTGACTGAACCTCAGAGGAAATACCTGCACATACAGATTTCAATTTCTTACCGGGCCCATTTCCTGATTATTTTTTTTACATGAATAAGGGAGAAGGTGTGGCCACAAATTCCGCTGGGCGGGACAGTTTCTTTTAACTTTGGTTCAGGGCCAAAGCGAGCGGGGAAGGGATCTGCATGTGCATGCTTATTAGATTTAGTTAATTAACTTTGGCAGTATTTCGCACCTATAATCTTATACCGCAAATTAACGTGCTTGTGTATTTTGTGTCGCGAGTATTTTTAATGTGATCGTTTGCATATAATTTTTTTTTTCATTCTCTAAGCAATTGTATATGAATATCACCTGTAGCTCTATTTAGTGTGTAAACGAGTAGTATCTCTTATTCAGATAGTCCGGTGGAGACTCAGTCGGCTTGTGTCTTCCGACAGTAATGTGTGACACCGTATGCTGCCCTCATAAGAGGGGCAATTGTCTATGCGCCTAGAGAGCGCCGTATCTGTTTAAATCTCGCAGAACGTTATTAAATGTTGTGTTGTGTATTTGAGAATCATGTGTTATTTGCGAAAGTGAGTGTAGTACTGGCTGGTTGGGGATTGAATGTACCGGAGTAAGATCCGGACCACTACACTCAGTCACGAATTGGTGATTGCGGGTGAACCTCATCACAACTCTGATCCCAAAGTATCATTTTTTTTTAGATTATTTTATTTTTTATTTGTTGTTGTTATTTTGTTCACCAGGTGGATTCACCCAAGCCTTTTATGCTTCGGGTCATTCTTCAACTTTTCATTTTTTATGTTCTGGTGTGAATCTTTGAGTGCAGCAGTGCACCTGAGATTCTCACCTGGTGCCGCGGCCAACTAAATTGTACTTCAGGTCTCAAGCACCGTTACCGGCAGACTCGGCAGGAACACTGCTAGTGCCGTGTAACAATATCCATTTCACATCCATCTCCATATGTAAATACTCATTGCTCTTTTAAAATCTGTAAATATTTCGCTTTTTTTTTTTTTTTTCATTCCACGAATAAATAGTACTTGAAGTGCACTGATGGAATCTATTGCTGCAGATTTGTAGTCTTGACACGTGCTTGACCTCTATCTAGTACGTCACAATTAAGCTAAAGCTAACTGCTGGTAGACGTAGGTCATTAGACTTGGACCATATCTATGCTCTACCCTCTTTTTGTAATCTTGAAGAAGACACTAGTTGTGATATACAGAGGAGGACTAGCGATTCAAAAACGGCCCTGAAAGCGGAGTTTTTGCTGCCCACTTTTCGAAAAAAAGAAAAAAAAAAAAAGTCAAGGAATCTTATAATGGAAGGTATATATTAACAAGGGATGTAAGGTCAGGTGATGCGTAACATCACAGCCTCTCCTTGACAAATGTCAACCCCGCCTTCTCGTGGTGCATCCTGTTCCCACTAAAGGGGTTCTGACGACCGCCAATAGCGGTATAACTATAACATCGGGATCAGAGGAAATGCTATCCCACACTCACCAACCCGCTTGGTCAGCGTGGTGAGTTATGGCCAAACACCTCCAAAATGACTCTACAACTTAAATCTTGGCCCTCAGTCTCCGGCAGCTGGAATGTACCTGGCCAAGGCAGCGGCCAGTTCGACATGAAGGCAGAGGGTGCTAAGAATCCCCGGAGGACCGGACTAGGCTGCCATTTGATGCTGACCCTGGCTACCTATAACGGACGCTCCCTATCTTCTGATTCAAGGCTTCTTGAATTGGAAGAGGAACTACAAAGGATCAAGTGGGACATCGTCGGGCTAAGTGAGGTAAGGAGAAAAGGAGAAGATCTCATTGAACTGAAAAGTGGACATCTCTTCTATTATCGTGGGACAGATACTGGCAGAACTAGTGGTGTTGGATTTATAATAAACAAGAAACTGAAGGATAAAGTGGTAGAAGTTGAAAGTTCCTCTGACAGAGCTGCACGACTCGTTATCCAACTATCGAGAAGATACCAGGCTCAGATTATTCAAACTTATGCACCCACCACAAGTCATCCTGAAGAAGAAATTGAAGAATTTTATGAGGAAATTCGTCATCTAAATAATAAAGCTAAGCAGCACTTGAAGATAATTATGGGAGATTTCAATGCAAAAATAGGGCAACGGCAACAGAATGAAACTTCTGTAGGTAAATTCGGTCACAGCAACAGAAACCAGCGTGGAAATACTCTCGTTGAGTTTGCAGAGGCAGAAGGATTTTTCATCTTGAACTCCTTTTTCAAGAAAAAGCCACACAGGAAATGGACATGGAGACATCCAATTGGGACGACAAGTGAAATTGATTTTATTATGTGTAACAAAAAATTCGTCATCGAAGACTGCAGTGTGCTGAACAAGTTCAACACAGGTAGTGACCATAGATTGGTGAGATGTAAGATGCACCTCAACACTAAACTGGAACGTGGCAAGCTCATAAGACAAACAAAATGTATTGACATAACCAACCTTAAAAAACACCATAATACTTTCAAGTTGGAACTGAAGAACAGATTCTCTGCTTTAGAAGGCCTAACATCGGAAGAAGTGGATATTTCGGAAGTTAACAGAAAAGTAACCAAAGCTCTAATGGAAACAGCAACAAAATTAGCTGGGTCTAAGAACAAGTTGCATGTGAACAAATTATCAGGAAAAACCAAAATGTTGATGCAAAAAAGAAGAGAGATGAGGACAACTAAAGAAGATGTGACTTCCAAAGTGGAATATATAGAGCTATGCAAGACAGTAAGAAAAAGTATCACTGAAGACGTAAGGAAATTCAACTGTGAGCTAGTGAGGAAAGCAATTGAAAACAACCAAAGCCTAAAGATAGCAAAGGGACATCTCAGTAAGGGTAGAAAACAGATTATGGCTCTGAGAAAAGAAGATGGTTCTATAACAAGAAATAGAGGCAAAATTTTGACAAGAGTGAAAGATTTCTACTCCAAATTATATGAAAGGGATGATACATGTTCTCCAGACATCATGAAAGGTACCAGAGTTCTTCCAGTCCTCCCAGCAGAAGTTGCTCATGCGATCAAGAACATGAAGCGGGGAAAGCTCCAGGAGAAGATGGAATTACTATAGACATCATACAAGAAGCAAGTGGAGAAATTGAAACAGTACTCGCCCAAATTTTCACTCGATGCCTTAATGAAGGGAAGATTCCTGAGGATTGGAACAATGCTACAATGATCCTGCTACATAAAAAAGGTGACATTGAGGATCTCAGGAACTACAGACCTATCAGCCTCCTATCAGTGGTTTATAAAATCTTCACTAAAGTTCTTTCACACCGCTTGAAGGTAACACTGGACATGGCTCAACCGAGAGAACAAGCTGGATTCAGGAGTGGCTACAGCACAATAGATCATATCCACGTACTGAGAGAACTAATTGAAAGAGCGAGGGAATATGAACTTCCATTGTGCATGTCTTTTATCGATTATGAAAAAGCCTTTGATTCGGTGAAACCATCAGCAGTTACCACGGCTCTGAAATCCTGCGGTATTGAAGATGCATACATTAATATTATTAATAACATCTATGAAAATGCAAGTGCAAAGATTCAGTTGTTTGAAAATACAACACACATAAAAATTGGAAAGGGAGTGAGACAAGGTGACACCATATCTCCGAAGCTCTTTAATGCCACATTGGAAAATGTCTTTCAATCACTGAACTGGGAAAACAAAGGGATAAAGATTAATGGAGATTATCTAACCCACCTTCGTTTTGCTGATGATGTAGTCATTTTTGCAACTACCCCATCAGAGCTGCAGAGTATGATCCAGGAACTTGCTGACAAGAGTAAAGAAGTGGGATTAAAAATGAACTTTCAGAAGACAAAAGTGATGTTCAATGCTTTTACAAGAAATGAAGATTTATCGATTGATGGAGAAAAACTGGAGATAACAGATACGTATGTTTATCTTGGACAGCAGATATCAAGTGAGGGTCACATTGATCAAGAAATTAATCGGCGTACAAAACTTGCCTGGAGAGCTTTTGGAAGAAACAGCATAATTTTCAAGAGCAATATGCCATTATGTCTTAAAAGAAAAGTGTTTGATCAATGCATCCTTCCAGTGCTTACGTATGGTGCAGAGACGTGGACCTTAACTAAAAGAGACATACAAAGGCTGCAGACAACTCAAAGAAGCATGGAGAGGTGCATGCTTGGTATAACCAGGAGAGATAAGAAGAGGAACTCGTGGATCCGAAAAATGACGAGAGTGGAAGACATCATGATCAGAGTTAAATCCCTGAAATGGCAATGGGCTGGACATACTGCCAGAAGGACAGACCATAGATGGACAGCCGAGATTTTAGATTGGATTCCAAGGGACAGGAAAAGACCCAGAAGAAGACCACATGGGAGATGGGTGGATGAAATTCGTAAATATGCGGAAGTGACATGGAGGAGACTGGCACAAGACAGACCGTTGTGGAGGAAACTTGGGGAGACCTTCGTCCAGCAGTGGATTGATAATGGTTGACAATGATGATGATGATGATGATATTAACAATACCATTTCAGCATAAATCTACAAATTACTAGTCTTTCTACTGAGAATTTTTTTTTTTTTACCGCAGCGTAAGATATCCTAGTTAAATTTAAAGGAAAACTTACTTCCGTTGTTAAAGCAACGCACACGGTACGTTCTCACAGAGACTGTTGAAGGTTTCATTCTTTTTTTTTTTTTTTTTTTTTGATTGAAGGTTTAACTACCACCATGAGCACAGGGCTATAAAGCAGACGCCCGTCCCTAATTTAGGGTCACTGGTTTCAGGGAAGGGCGAGAGCCAGTGTCATAAGACAAACACAACATCCATGTCTCACCGGGATTCGAACCCGGACCCATCTCGAACGATCAGAACTTTAAAATATCTTTATTGCCATAAAACCATATAAACAATATTTACAGTAAGGTCACCGGGAACAGTTGTTGCCATTTTGGCATATTGAACACAGAAGGCAAAAAAAGGCTCAACAAACATACAGTATTGCGAAATTATAATGACAGAAAACAGAAACGAGATGAATTTAACATTCTCAGTCTACCAAAAAAAGCAAAAAAGAAAAAAGAAAAGAAAGCGTCAGGTAATTCACAATAGTGAACATTAAGATTGAACAAAACACAAAATCTGTACAACTGAACATTGTCAAAGGCCGCACAAAGTTAAAAATATTTCAGCAGGTCATTCATGAAAAAAAAAAAACATCAAGCCAGGAAAAAAAAAAACCTTGCTCGTAACATGTACGCTACCACTAACAACATAATATACTGATTTTTTCCTGCCAGGCTGTAAAACTAGTTTTTTCCGACAGACATATTAATTCATTAAGAATCATGAAACAAAATAAGCGTAAACCTTAACTCTCAAAGAAAAACCCTGCTTAACGCGAGTACGCTGCTTCTAATACAAAAATAGGTTCTTCTGTCTGTCTCTAAGTACCACAATTTTCCATAAAAGAAAAATATCGCTAAGTGAGACTATGAGCAACATAAATCTCAACAAAAAAAAAAAAACATAAATACGAATCAGTTTCACTTCAAAACAAAAATCATCTACTTCTCAATCTATAAACACAGAGGTTTTTCATCAACAAGTTGCGGAAAAAGTGGATGAGTAAAAATCTCGTAACATTAGATGCAACAAACAAACAAAAAGGACTCCTCATTCAGATGTGATAAATACAAATATTCAATGTACAGTATATATTGCAAATGTTGCTAAATTCAAAGGGAAGAATCGTAAATTAGAAGTACAGAAAACTGCATGATTTTACAACAGATGAGCATTACATTATCTTAAAAAACCGTCATTTTCATACAGAGAAAGTACTTATTGCTAGACAAAAACTAAATAGCTAAATTAGTCTGTCACTCTAACAATAGGCTTGCAAAGACAAATACTACAACTGAAAAAACTTCAGACGTAGTAAAATTCTTATTTAACCACTATGGGTTCGATCAGCATCAGATGGCAGCCTAGTCCGGTCCTCCGGGGATTCTTAGCACCCTCTGCCTTCATGTCGCACTGGCCGCTGCCTTGGCCAGGTACATTCCAGCTGCCGGAGACTGAGGGCCAAGATTTAAGTTGTGGAATCATTTTGGAGGGGTTTGGCCATAACTCACCACGCTGGCCAAGCGGGTTGGTGAGTGTGGGATAGCATTTCCTCTGATCCCGATGGTATAGTTATACCGCTATGGGCGGTCGTCAGAGCCCCTTTAGTGGGAACAGGATGCACCACGAGAAGGCGGGGTTGACATTTGTCAAGGAGAGGCTGTCTACTTACAATGGACGCTCCCTATCTTCTGATTCAAGGCTTCTTGAATTGGAAGAGGAACTACAAAGGATCAAGTGGGACATCGTGGGGCTAAGTGAGGTAAGGAGAAAAGGAGAAGATCTCATCGAACTGAAAAGTGGACATCTCTTCTACTATCGTGGGACAGATACTGGCAGAACTAGTGGTGTTGGATTTATAATAAACAAGAAACTGAAGGACAAAGTTGTAGAAGTTGAAAGTTCCTCTGACAGAGCTGCACGACTTGTTATCCAACTCTCGAAAAGATACCAGGCTCAGATTATTCAAACTTATGCACCCACCACAAGTCATCCTGAAGAAGAAATTGAAGAATTTTATGAGGAAATTTGTCATCTAAATAATAAAAGTAAGCAGCATTTGAAGATAATTATGGGAGAGTTCAATGCAAAAATAGGGCAACGGCAACAGAATGAAACTTCAGTAGGTAAATTCGGTCATGGCAACAGAAACCAGCGTGGAAATACTCTCGTTGAGTTTGCAGAGGCAGAAGGGTTTTTCATCTTGAACTCCTTTTTCAAGAAAAAGCCACACAGGAAATGGACATGGAGACATCCAAATGGGACGACAAGTGAAATTGATTTTATTATGTGTAACAAAAAATTCGTCATAGAAGACTGCAGTGTGCTAAACAAGTTCAACACAGGTAGTGACCATAGATTGGTGAGATGTAAGATGCACCTCAACACTAAACTTGAACGTGGCAAGCTCATAGGACAAACAAAATCTATTGACATAACCAACCTTAAAAAACACCATAATACCTTCAAGTTAGAACTGAAGAACAGGTTCTCTGCTTTAGAAGGCCTAACATCGGAAGAAGTGGACATCTCTGAAGTTAACAGAAAAGTAACCAAAGCTCTTATGGAAACAGCAACAAAATTAGCTGGCTCTAAGAACAAGTTGCATGTGAACAAATTATCAGGAAAAACCAAAATGTTGATGCAAAAAAGAAGAGAGATGAGGACAACTAAAGAAGATGTGACTTCCAAAGTGGAATATATAGAGCTATGCAAGACAGTAAGAAAAAGTATCACTGAAGACGTAAGGAAATTCAACTGTGAACTAGTGAGGAAAGCAATTGAAAACAACCAAAGCCTAAAGATAGCAAAGGGACATCTCAGTAAGGGAAGAAAACAGATTATGGCACTGAGAAAAGAAGATGGTTCTGTAACAAGAAATAGAGGCGAAATTTTGACAAGAGTGAAAGATTTCTACTCCAATTTATATGAAAGGGATGATATATGCACTCCAGACATCATGAAAGATACCAGTACCAGAGTTCCTCCAGTCCTTCCAGCAGAAGTTGCACATGCAATCAAGAACATGAAACGGGGAAAAGCTCCAGGAGAAGATGGAATTACTGTAGACATCATACAAGAAGCAAGTGGAGAAATCGAAACAGTACTCGCCCAAATTTTCACTCGATGCCTTAATGAAGGAAAGATTCCTGAGGATTGGAACACCGCTACAATGATCCTGCTACATAAGAAAGGTGACATTGAGGATCTCGGAAACTACAGACCTATCAGCCTCCTATCAGTAGTTTATAAAATCTTTACTAAAGTTCTTTCACACAGCTTGAAGGTAACACTGGACATGGCTCAACCGAGAGAACAAGCTGGATTCAGGAGTGGCTACAGCACAATAGATCATATCCACGTGCTGAGAGAACTAATTGAAAGAGCGAGGGAATATGAACTTCCATTGTGCATGTCTTTTATCGATTATGAAAAAGCCTTTGATTCGGTGAAACCATCAGCAGTTACAATGGCTCTGAAAACCTGCGGTATTGAAGATGCATACATTAATATTATTAATAACATCTATGAAAATGCAAGTGCAAAGATTAGGCTGTTTGAAAATACAACACACGTAAAAATTGGGAAGGGAGTGAGACAAGGTGACACCATATCTCCGAAGCTCTTTAATGCCACATTGGAGGGTGTTTTTCAGTCACTGAGCTGGGAAAACAAGGGGATAAAGATTAATGGAGATTATCTAACCCACCTTCGTTTTGCTGATGACGTAGTCATTTTTGCAACTACCCCATCAGAGCTGCAGAGTATGATCCAGGAACTTGCTGACAAGAGTAAAGAAGTGGGATTAAAAATGAACTTTCAGAAGACAAAAGTGATGTTCAATGCTTTTACAAGAAATGAAGATTTATCGATTGATGGAGAAAAGCTGGAGATAACAGACACGTACGTTTATCTTGGACAGCAGATATCAAGTGAGGGTCACATTGATGAAGAAATTAATCGGCGTACAAAACTTGCCTGGAGAGCTTTTGGAAGAAACAGCATAATTTTCAAGAGCAATATGCCATTATGTCTTAAAAGGAAAGTGTTTGATCAATGCATCCTTCCAGTGCTTACGTATGGTGCGGAGACGTGGACCTTAACTAAAAGAGACATACAAAGGCTGCAGACAACTCAAAGAGGCATGGAGAGGTGCATGCTTGGTGTAACCAGGAGAGATAAGAAGAGGAACTCGTGGATCCGAAAAATGACAAGAGTGGAAGACATCATGATCAGAGTTAAATCCCTGAAATGGCAATGGGCTGGACATACTGCCAGAAGGACAGATCATCGATGGACAGCCGAAATTTTAGATTGGATTCCAAGGGACAGGAAAAGACCCAGAAGAAGACCACATGGGAGATGGGTGGATGAAATTCGAAAGTATGCAGGGGTGACATGGAGGAGACTGGCACAAGACAGACCGTTGTGGAGGAAACTTGGGGAGACCTTCGTCCAGCAGTGGATTGATAATGGTTGACAATGATGATGATGATGATGATGGGTTCGATAATGCAGAAAAAAAGACCATTATGTTATCGCTAGACAGTGCAAGCAATTTCAAGCATTCAATTTTCCCCAACAATAAATACAAAATTCAGTTATAAACGCGAATGATTAGGAAAAACCTTAACACATGACGGTGCAACGTTATAACATAAAATACTCTCACGTGACACTCAATGAAGCAGAACAATTCATGAGACCCTAACTTTTTGAAATTGAACAGAGAAACGTAACTAGGTAGTCAAATAAAACGACATATTACCCAGCAGTAATTTATGGGGAAAGAGGTTATGCCGAACACTTCGTCGGGCAACTAACCTGCGTAAATATACAAAAATACTCACAACATAGTGCAAAAAAACAAAAAACGCTCCAGTACAATACAAAGACAGAGATCTGACCACAACAAAATGTCGTGGACGTTACACGGTTATTGTTACAATATCATTATTGGTATTAAACCAGATATGACTTGGGGACCACTTAGCATGAAAACTATCAAGACTGTTACTAGTCTTTGCAGTATCATACTTGACCTGCAATATCGCAGTCACAGACTGACGGTATCTGCGACATAGAAAACGTCTTACCACGTTATAACGTCTAAGGGTAGGACAATCGACACTAATATGATAGTACTGATAAATTGTATATTTTGCTTGCAATATGAGAAAAATGCATACAGAATTGTGTGATGAAGCAGATGGGTGATGTGAGCGAAGAACATTATAATGAAACATGGTGTGTAAAGAAGCACAAACATTCTGAAGCAAAAGAAACCAATGAAAACAAAGGCTGTAAAAACAAGCACATCGAGTAAGAGTGAAATACATCTCCCTCTGTATTGCAAAAATAACACAGTGACGATGTAAGATGCCGAAAACGATGAAGGGTGCTTGGTATTAATAAGCGACTATGTAGATGTAACCAATGGATATCCCTTGCTTTTGGAGTAGCCAAGTCTGTTAGTGGATCACTCCATGTTGCTGGTACTTCTGCCTCTGTCACGGAGGGAATCTGCATTGGATCGGTAAAATATGTAATGAAATGTCTATAGAAGAGTTTAGCAGATACTTGATATGAAAGAAACGGCTGGTCATTTAGATAAATAATGAACGGGAGACTGAGTGAGGCTGATGAGTTCTGAATAAAGTCCATTCTGATTGGCAAGTTGTGGGTAGAGTCTCTGAATGCAAATCTGGATATGCCGAAGTTGAGCACGATAAACAGGGGTATCTGCAAACAAGGGAGAAATGCGAGAAAGAGGTTTCCAACGGAGTTCAATGTCAACGAGTTGAGAGACCTTCACAACTCCACTGGCAAACCATGAGGAGTAGTGAAGGCACGAAGAGGTAGAAGAGTGGATAGCAGAGGAGAAGAAGAGGGGTTCTGCGAGGAGGTCATTAGTAGTGGAAGGGGGAGTCGGACATGATTCAGGAAGCGCCAAAGGGTAAGTGCAGACTTGTAAGTGTCAGGGAAATGATTGGGAATGAATGGGAACAGGTCCATTCGCAGAAAAGTTTGAACTGTAAGGTGGGGACTCCGGTTGAAGAACAGAGTATCGATAATGGTTTGCGTTGAAGAAAGAGGCGTTGAAAAAATCTTAAGAAAGTTATGAAGATGGAAGGCTTGAAATTTTCGAGTGATATCAGCAAGAGAGAGACCACCATAGGAAATCGGAAGAGAAAGCGTGGAGCGATGCACCCAATGAATAATATTCCAAATGAAGTCCACAAAAGTTCTCTGCAGATGATTCAGTAAGAAAGGTGGCGGCAGGTGAGCAATCCAGCTGTGAAACAATTTCGGTTGCACAAACACATTTAGTAGCAGTGCCCGACTAAAAAATGAAAGAAAGGGTTTGAGCTGACCGAGAGGCGCAAGTCTTCGATTAATTTGATGAACGAGGGGGGTCCATGCTGCAGCAGCAACCGCCTCCGGTTTTCCGAAGTGCACACCAAGAAATTTGACTACGTTTGAAGACCATCAGGCCCCCCACGGACGGTCGCCACGGGTCGCCCACGCTCCAGTCCATAAACCTGAGCATTTTTCAGTGTTTAAGGCTGATCCAGAAATTATGGCATATTCGTTATATGTTGATAATAGGATTCCAAAAGAAGATTCTGTTCGTAAAAATAACGTCAAGTCATCGGCATATGCAGTCAAGACAGTATAATGGTGCCGGGTGCACACAACTCCACGGAGGACAGAAGAAAGAAGTCGAAAACGGAGACAGATTAGAAGAGGTTCAAAACAGAGTGCAAAAAGTTGACTCGACAGGTTATAACGAAGTCAATTTCTCCGTCATTTCTGTCCACGCCAGGATTCGAACCCGGATCCCCTCATTCCGGAATAAGTCACTCTACCAATTGAGCTACGCGGACGATTATTCTGATTCCTATCTGCCTTTATGTCGTGTGCGTCCTGCTGGCAGGTACGTCACATCTCCCCCCCCCCCGAAAGAGGGCCGGGGGCATAGCCCACGGGTCAGCCGTGACCATGAATCGTTGCAGGCAGCCATCCACTGTAGAACGTGCACTTGAGAACTCCCAGTCAATCTGCTGTGTGGAATGCAACATCACACATTTTTATTTTTCGAAGCGCTGGAGAAGGAATTCTCTGATTTTTCCTGTCTCGCGGTGTGGAAATAACATCACACCAATACGAGATTTTGAACGGCCGGGTCATCCAGATAGTTCGGGCGCCATTACAACGAAGTAAATTTCTCCGTCATTTTTGGTCTACGCCGGGATTCGAACCCGAGGCCGTTTATTCCGGAACAAGTCGCTCTACCAACTCAGCTACGCAGACGTTTATTCTGATTCCTATCTGCCTTTATGTCGTGTGCGTCCTTCTGGCAGGTACGTCACATCTCCTGGTACGTTACAAGGTGACAGCCCTGCCGGATACCGTTAGAATAAGGGATAGCAGAAGTAATAAAAGTCGAAGTACGAACCCGAAAAAAAAGAGTTTGAATACAGATTAGAAAGAGCCTGGCAAAAGAAGGGAGGGAATCCAAAGCGTTGAAGGACAGTAAAGATATAAGTATGGTTAATGGGAATCAAAAGACTGTCGTTGATCAATATTAAAAATAGCAAAGGGTTCTGCGAGCTGGGATGCCAGAGTGTTAAGATCACGGATCGCGGTAATATTAGAAGCGATAGAGCGGGTGGGAACAGTGTAAGTTTGGTCAGGATGAATTAAATAGGATAGGACAGGATTCAGACGGAGTGATAGTAGTTTAGCAAAAATTTTTTAGTCGGTATTAAGTATAGAGATGGGTCGCCAGTTAGATAAAATACCAAGATAGCCAGATTTAGGAATAAGGCGAAGCAGAGCAAAGCTGAAAGCATTGGAAGAACTTGAAGACGAAAAATGGAAAGTATAACAACTGAGGAGAAGTGGCATGAGATAAGGAAGGAATATTTTGTAGAATTTTAAGGAAAGCTCATCCTCTCCAGGTGAGGAACGATCATTTAAACTGTAAATCGAATTGCGGATTTCTTGAGGGGTGATCTGAGCGTTTAGAGAGGACACATAGCATTCAGGAACTTGCGGAAGGTCTTGCAAAAGTGGTGCAGAAGAGGCTGGCTGTGTTAATTTAGGTTGAAAACGTTGGGTATAATACGCATGAGTTTGATTACATATAACATATGGGTCAGTAGTTACTGAGCCATTAGAGAGGGTAAGTTGTACAATGGTATTTTTTTTTCCTTCGTACCTCGAGGGAACGGAGACTGCGAAAAGGATCTTCTTCGAATCTGAGAAATGAGTATTTCAGACGGGTCAGTGCATTTGAAAAAGAGGCTTGAAGACTTTTCCTAATTTCGTTTCAAAGGAGATCATAATTCGATGGTTTCGTGGGATTCGCTGAAGCGCACGCCGGGGACTGTCCACAGTCATATTACGCCGGGTTCTGATAGTAAAGGAATATTTCTTCGCAAAAGCTACAATAGATTGTTTTGTCGAGATCCACAGAGCCGCTGGGTCGGAAACAAAAGACAACTGAGTAACAGCTTGAGTGATAAGAACAACAACTTCAGTATTAAAATCAGGATATTGAAGACACGAATCATCTAAAGACCAAACACTCAGCCGGGGGAATACCAATAGTCTAAAAACAGAGGGAAAGAATAACTGGTTTATGGTCTGAAGAAACGGAGGGTGCGTGATTGTCTGAAATAATAGACGGACGAATAAAACGGGAGACATAAAATCGATCAAGTCTGGCTGCAGCACAATTTAAATGAATAAGGGGAACCAAGAAAACTCGTTCCGTTGGGTGTAGATATCTGAAGGCATCTTGGAGGTCAAAGTTGAAGACAATCTGAGAGCGCTGAGAAACTAAAGAATGACGGCTTTCATGTGAATTATCTCTATCAACGTAAAGTTGATGTATACAGTTAAATTCACCAGCAAAAAGAATAAGATCTGAGGGGGAATATTCGCAAGAACAGCAGAAACATGAACCAGGAGACCAGTAGCTTCGTTATTATTTTGAGGTACATGATTATTTAATACATCAATTCGACTGGGCTGAAGGCAAAACGAAATACATTGAAAAACTCCCAGGCGGCTCTGGGACTCGACAATATCCTGTAATATAGAGTGAAATCGGGAATGAAATGCTATTGCAGTTCCGGAACAAACATGTGTCCGGTAATAATGATAAAAAACATAAGGCCAGCGAGCAAAATTGATTCCTGCAGAACAGTTAGTCTCTTGCAACATTAGAACATCCGCTTTTAAAGGTCGGACATCTTCAAAAACCAATGCATTTGCTGCTGACGCCGCTAAATCTCGGCAGTTAAAAGAAACAAATAGTAACTTAGAGTTCATTTTGGTGGCTGTAAAACCCCCTCAATCTGTTTATCAAACATTGTTAATAAATAACGAATACGTCGACAAAAGAAGTGCACTTTTGGTGTGGTGGTAGAGTGCTTGTGGAACAGTTCATGTAAAAAAGATAGCTGTGAAACCAATTCCGGCACTCTAGACAGATTTTCTGAATGCAAGGAATTTTCATGGTGCTAGTTCTCTTAGGAACCGCATATAGAGAAACTAGTTCTAAATATCATAATGACACTTCTATATCTTTAAGATATCTGTCAAAGTGTTCCCGCACACTCTGGATATGGTTTAATATCAGAATGTGTCGACGTGATGTCACTCAGATTATCAGGTATTTCCATTTTAACCTCCTGATAGCGCACACTGGTCTGTTTTAGGGTTGAAGTGGAAGAGTTGCTTCGTTCAAGACTCGGCGACTGAGAGGGTCCACCAGCACGTGCCCTATTCGAGCTCGACCTGGTTTGTGGTCGACTTCTCTTTTTCTTAGGAGATGTCGGGGTCAAAGGTCTCTTACACGTTGTTGTAGAAATTCGTGTTCCTCCCGACGGTGGCAAGGCAGGGTAATCTTCTAATTGATAACCACTATCAGGTACTTCCACAGAAGGAGATTGCTGAGCTGCAGAGTTATGAATATATGAATAATAAGACTCTGAAATGTGGTGTCTGTACTCAACATAGCATCACCTACTGATTCCAGGTTTGGTGTCTGGGCAACTGACGGCTCAGAACAGAATGATGACTCAACGGCTCCAGGATTTGAAGTAGAATTATTCTGCACATTTCTGTGAGGACACTCGATGCCCTTCCCCTTTACAATAAAAGCACTGCATTCCTGCAAATAAGTCAAACGTGTATTTTCTTGAGTCTGTAATAACCTCAACGGAGGTAGGCCTGTCCTTCAGAGCCTGTTCCGTAGAGAAAATCACCCTATACTGACGATGTCCTCCTTGCACATAGGCATAGGGAGTGTTTACGCCTGCAGCAGAGAGAAATTTTGTTGTACCTACTACTCTGCCGATGGAACTAAGCGCATCTACTAATAGTTCATCAGGAAGTCCCGAGGAAACGGGTGTCAGAGTGACGGTAACAGGTCGCTGAATAGATGGTGTCGGTTGCAGATGCACATTGAAGAATTTTTTCAACAGCAGATTTTAGGGAAAAGCGCACTTCGATTCCCCCACCAAAACGGATGGCTGATTTGATGGATTCCCTGGAAACAACCATTGAAATTGCATCCAGGTACCGAGGGATTGGGGTGTTCTTTAGGGCAGGAACATAGACAGTGAAAGATAAATTTTCTGAAAAACGCTTACCTAGAACAGAGTCATCCGGAACTTTCAGTCGTAAAACTTTATCCACACGTGTAATCGTATATTGAGAGTCTATTGAAGCTGCAGAAGGTACATTCGCAGGACGGACAGCAGTCGCATAGGTGCTGAGAGGGGGTGGGGTGGGCCCACGGCTCCGACCCCTTCATTCACATTTTGTTTCACAACACTTAACACACTTTCCGAAGAATGACAAATCACAGTGGAGGTATCCATTGCTGATATATCCTTTGAAGCAGACACACTGGTCTTTGATATAGAAGATTCGAGTAGAATAGGCACAGAAGCATCAGACGTCGACTTAGACGCTGAGGTCGTAATCATCTTGACTACTAACACGGAACTTAAACTAAAACCTAGTGTTGCGGCTTGCAACACTAAAAACAAAGGAACCCACCTTCAACAGTATGCTTGAAGGCATAGGTACTCTCCTTGAGTAACCTCGTAACACTGAAGTGAGTAACCGACCTAGTCACCCACGTCGGTGTAAAATACACCAAAAAATAAAAAATAAATAAAGGCTGTCCCGACGAATTTGTTGGTTCTGGTTCAACTTAAGCATACAACATTCACAAAACTAAATAACATAAAATACCTAAGAGGAAGCACCCAAAAACTACTGATATCACTCAAAGTGCAGGAGCACAAGTAAACGTGACCGCCCGATCAGAAGCCAGCGCTTAGACCACTGCTTTCACTTTATTGAACAAATTAAGCAAGTACATAAGGCCTGGATTTACAGCGCCAAACAGAAAAAAAAAATGAAATGACAACATGTATACAGCGAGGATGATATATGTACAAATGAAAAATGTACTATTTACAGTGAGAACAAATTCATATTCGAGGGATTGTTTCACATACTTAAGTGGATACAACAAAGAGAAACAGGTGAAACAGTATAGGCAGACACTTCGTAAAATGAGACAATATGTGCAGTACCATGAAATATAGTGCAATCGAGACAATAAGCATATCCGTGACACACGGCAGACAAGGTAAAGGCATATTGTGATAAGTGCAAGTGAAACAGATGTGTATCAGATGAGCAAAATAGTAATGTATGTACAACAGGCGCATAGGCAGTGTCATATAAATACAAAGAAGAACATCAATAGAGAGCAAATACGGTAACATAAGGTATAATACCTTGCGACAAAAGCAATAGATGACACTATAACTGATTCGCAATGTACATGCACAGGTTGATGAACAACAGAGAAAGGTATACGAAGACATCACTATATACAACTATTGTGGACGAGCAACAATTATAACAAGTCATGGTACAACATGATATGCGTATAAGTGCAAACAGAAATGAGGCTATGCACAACAGGAAAAATATACAATCAACAAGTTACGCAAGAACACGAACGTGACAAGGAACACAAGTACTAGTACAAACAGAATAGTGAAGCAAAATACTAGAACAACCAAAGAATTAAAATATGTTGAAAAATATAAAAACCCATACATTGTGCAAACTAATGAAATAATCAAAAACATGAGCTCTACTGTTAGAGCAAAAATACAACACAATTTGAGTGAAGAAAAGTCTTATATGCAAATTGTAGGTTGTGCTAAAGAGAAGGACAATAAGTACTGTAATTAAGTCCAAGGAGTGACTTGCAGGTGTGATGGATGCGGGACTAAGCAACAAAATTGCAGCCCAATACCCAACCAGTCACGAGGTTAGTCGAAACAGTATCTCAGGCGTCAGAACAGGAGTCGTAGGTCGGCTGATGGTCCAGTAAACCATCGGTAATAGGGTGACCAGACGTTGTGGAATTGTTGAAGCCGATTCGACACTTGAGCGGTCGTAAAGGCCAACCGTAGACGTGAGATCAGTCGGTTACGAAAAATACTGCACATCGCATCCCCCGCCTGAAAGATGGTAGGCATGGCAGGGCCTGAGCAAAGTTGGAGGTGGTAGCCATATATCACATTGCGAGCTAATATGAAGACATACGCACACGGCTCTGAAACTGGAATGGGTGGAGAGCTGGATTGTAATAGCGTGCTGTAGGCTGAGAACGGAAGATCACTAACACTTAGGCACTGTGCAATACTGAAGACGAGATGCAGGAGAGGAAGTAACACCGGGCAATGCAGATACACATGATCCACGTCTGCATGAGATGAGCAGAAGTAACAGAGCGGCGAATCCAGGAGCGTCATCCGATGAAGAGTTGCTGGAACAGGTAGACGGCGATGAAGAAAAAGCCAATGAATATTTCGTTCCATCGGAGAGGAGAGCGGTGAGGTGGTGGCTGACCAAACAAATGGAAGTGCTGCAGCTGGAACATCTGGGATCTGTACCGGCGTTGGATGCAATGGATCAAGAAGAAGCCTATAAAGAGTGGAGACTGAAAAGCTAGAAATAGGGAGAGAAGAGCCCCGAACTGAGAGGAAGAAAGGAAGAGGAAGTGAGGCCGAAGAAACAAGAAGTAAACCAGTAGAAGAGGCAAGGGTGGGAAAGAGAGTAATGATGGCCGAGCGGAGGGAGTCATAAAGAGCAAGGGCTGTTGGGGAGGGAGGAAGAGAGGGAAATAGGTTAGAGAAAGGTTTCCAGGTGAGATCTGAGGAAAGGAGGTTTCGAACAGTTACAATCCCGGCTGGGAGTCAGGAAAGGTCAGAAAAGCAGGGGGCATCAGGAGGATGGAGGACTGAAGAAAAGAAGAGGGGCTCAGCTAATAGCTCAGACGTGGAAGTAGGAGGTGCACGAATAAGAGGGAGCGAGCGGAAAAAGGAAAGAACCTCTTTATAGAAGGGAGATAGTCGAGTACGAAAGAAGGGACATTGATCCTTAAGTAAATACGTAGTGAACGTGAAGCGTGGGTTACGTGGTGATAGTATTACATCTCTGACAATAGTGACTGGTGGTGCAGGAGAGCAAAGGAGCCGGACGAAAGAAATCACTCTGTATGCTGTGTAGTAGGTTCGAATATCCAAGAGCGAAATTCCTACCTTGTGAACCTGTACGATGAAGAGTGGAAACTTGAACCCAGTGGTGTCCGGACCAGATCACCGTGGAAATGAGACGGACAATTTCTGTCAGATTATAAACCGGCATCCGAGTAACAGACCACACGTAAAGACATGACGGAAGAAGGTAAGTTCTAACGATCCGTGCTCGCAAGACATAGGAGGTGCAAAACTGTGAGTTACGCCAGAAGGCAGCAGTCCGTGTGAGCCGAGAACGAAGTGCGGCCCATGTGGCATTCTGAGCTGAAAGGTGTACACCAAGATGCACACCAAGGAACTTTTGGGTAGATGCAGTCCATGAGGCACCCCAGGGGGTGTCAGTCCGGGATGTCCAGGAGCCACTCCACAGACCAACACTCTTGGGTGTGTTAAGAGAGGCAGCAGAGCAAGCTGAGTAGAGATCAAAACACTGAGCTAGGATGTCGAATTGGGCTTCTTCTCTGATACAGAACGTTGCGTCATCGGCATACGCAGACTACGTGATGGGAAAATGCCGGGTGCTTGCAGTTGGCGGAGGAAGAGCAGTGAGGAAGGCTTTATGTACGGATCGAAGAAACGGATCAAAAGCAAGGGCAAAGAGCTGTCCAGAGAGTGGACAGCCCTGCCGGATGCCTCGTCGAAAGAAAATGGGTGCAGTAAGAAAGGCGGCCGACTTGACGTGGAAGACGGCATCCTGATAGAGGGCAACGATAGAAGTTACAAAAGGTGAAGGAAAGCCAAAGGCAAGAAGAACAGAAGATAAGTACGAGTGAGAGATGTTGTCAAAAGCGGCTTTTTGATCAAGATTGAAAAGGCCAAGAGGTTCAGAGTTAATACGGGCAAGATGAATTAGATCACGGAGAAGATGGAGGTTGGAAGTAATAGACCGACCAGGAACCGTGTAGGTCTGGTCGGGGGAAAGGAGAAACGGAAGAATTGGGTTAAGTCGACGGGAAAGGAGCTTAGTGAAGAGTTTATAGTCCAGATTGAGTAAAGAGATAGGACGCCAGTTGCCCAGGTCCAGCAGGTCGCCTTTCTTAGGAAATAGCACCATATGAGCCATAGTGAAACTCCTCGGAAGAGATGTAGAACAAAGAGCAGCAGTGAAAGCTGGGAGTAAGAAAGGAAGAAGAGTGGGGAAGAAAGTGAGATAAAAAGCCAGAGGAAGACCGTCCGGACCGGGGACGGCATGGGGATTTTGAGAGCGGAGAGCACTCCTAAGTTCGGAAGAAGATGGAGGTTGTAGTAGAGACGCAGACAAGTGAGAGGGAACCTGACGGAGGGAGGAAAGCAAAGAGGCAGTAGCAGAAGAAGGCGGAGGAGGAGTTTCACTATATTTTGCAGTGAAAAACTGACGAACTTGTGAGCACAGGGTGTCAGGATCAGAAGAAACCTGTCCATTCGGTTGTCGGAGAAGTCGAATGTGATTAGAAGATCGATGTTTATCTTCAAGAGATGAAAGAAACTCATAGGAGCATTCCTCTGGTGTAAGGTGCTGAAGACGAAGTCGGAGAATGGCTTGTCGAGCCCTCGGTTCAATCAACGCACGCAAATCGGCCTGATATGTAGCATATAATGGATGGCTGACGCCAATATGAAAAAGAACTCGTCGCAAATTATTTTCCTCCATATTGCGCAATGTGCTTACCCTGAAAGAAAAACATTTCAGGAAGTACAGCAGATGAGATTTAACACTAAGCCAGTATTCAAGGGCGCAGGTAGAAGTGGATATGCCTGGATGGAAACTGTGAAGTTCCCGAACCCCAGAGCAAACTGTAGGATCTTCTAGGAGAGAAGAGTCGAGAGTCCACGCCCAGTATCCCGAACACTTGCGGGACGAGGGTCCCAGTGTGGCAACGACTGCGCAGTGGTCAGAGGAAGCCGTAGGAGAATGCATACAATCCATCACAATGGGTAAGAGCTGTGAGGTAACATAAATCCGATCTAAACGTGCAGATGAGGAAGAAGAAGTAGACCCTGCTCTCCACGTATGGGAGATGGACGTCGGATGCAGTTGCCAGAACACGTCAAATAGGTCGAAATCCGCCACGACAGAGCGAAGGAGATCCATGAGACGAGTACGATATTCGTTATTGGACGGGGTGTGATCGAGAGTAGGTTGGAGGGTACAATTGAAGTCTCCACCTATTATTATGTGATCGGATGGTAAAGCAGACTGAAGTGCGGTGCGCAACGAGGTGAACAACAATGTAAGGTGTGCGGGTGAATTGGCACATAGATGTTGAAAACCAGATATTTTTGGCCATTCATTGAGAAGGTAAGACGCTGTAGTAAATCTTGACAAAGATTATGTACCTGGATGGAGGATGCAAGCTGGCGAAGTCGAGAGCGGATTCCGATTGCCAGTCCTCCATGTTGAGACAGGCGGAAGGCGTGGTGGAATTGGAAATCCCACCTACGCCAACGATGGAAAGGCGTGGAAGCAAAACAATTAGTCTCTTGGAGGATAATTATGTCCGTATCCAAGTGCATGACATCTTCCTTGACCAACACGTTGGCCAACGGGGAGCTAAAGCCCCTACAATTCATCGTCGCTATCTTGAAAAGATAGATCAGATGTTGGTTGGAGAAGCCGATCAGCGGCATGCCGTAAATTTTCCAGGCGACTAGCAAATCGCTTGATCCAATCTGGATCACCAAGAGACTCTGGAGGCACCTCCGTAAGATGGGATCGTATGGCCAGCACTTGCGGTAAAACTCCAGAAAGAGTAGCTGTATATGAGTCGAGGAATTTCCTTGACAATTTATGGATCCGAGGACTAATCAGGAAGTTGTACAAAACTTCTCCTGGAATCGGAGTTTGAGGTAGTGAATTATCTTCTAGAAACCTAAGAAATTTGGTAGAGGAGATCGGTTCCTTAGAGCCGACATCAACATCAGACAAGATGGAATCTTCAGAAGATGTGTAGCTACCTGAACGGTCACTCCGTCCTAAACGTGCCGTTCCTGGGCGAGTTTTCTTGGCTCGAGTGTTATGAGTTCTGCGGCGCTTCCCGCGTCCTCGGGATGGTATTAAACCTGAATCAGGAGGGTTCGGCACTTTAAAAGTGCCTGGAGCTTCAAGTGCACTAACAGGTATTGATATAGGAAGTTGAGCACTGACTTTTTGCCAGGTGGGAGGCAGGGAAGCTTCTGATATTGAAGAATTCACTGAAGGATGCGAAGATATAGCAGAAAGAAGCTGAGAAGTGGAAGGTTGTACTGAAGACACGCGTTGACCAATGCCTGTAACACGACGGTCATCAATAGTTGGCTTCTGCTGCCTAGGAGTGGAAGTGGAAGGTGCCGGGATCGTTGATGGAGACTGCGTAGGCTGTTCTGTCGATCCGGAGCCTACAGAGGGACGATGAGGGCAGTGAACACTTGAGTGGCCATAACCCCTGCAACGAGTGCACATGGTACCCACAGAGATACTGATAGTACGGACATGAGTGTCACATCGCACGCTAAAATGAGTAGGAACACGCTGTTTGGCTTGATCAGATGGGAAGATCACACGTACGTTGCGTCTCAAACCCAATAAATAACGATCTTCAGGTGTAGTAGGAAACGAGGAAAAAGTGGTGACGGAGCCGACAATCTGTCCAAAGTTTTGAGCAATCGATAACAATACCTCATCAGATATTTCCGGTGGAACTGGGGAGAAACTGAGCACAGTCGGCGCATGAGCAAGGGGATCAGCCGTGAGATGACGATCACCGATCGAAAGTCCATCGTTGATGACCCTCAGGGCGTACTCTGAGGACGAGAAATAGACTACAACCTTACGTTCGTTGCGGCCCATGTGTGTAACAGCTGACTTCGGGAACTTCTTCCGAAGGGCAGCACTATAGGCGGAAAGTTTTGTGTTCGGAAGGCAGCACTATAGGCGGAAAGTTTTGTGTTCGGAAAGCTACACCAAGAGGCAACTTTTCCATGAACTTTTGCCCAGCTGGGGAAGACGTCGGAAGGTCAACGAAAAAATTGGAATCAGCATCAGACTGTAAGGGATAAAGGCTGGCCATAGAGGAAGGTCGAGTAGATGCGTCGGTCGACTTCGAGAGGATAGTAGCATAGGGAATAGTAGTTGGATGTTGTGGTGACGGAGTAGCCTCGGACGTAGGTGTGACGTCCATCGATTCAACTAAAGGTGCTTGGGAAGACAACTTGTCATCACTCTTCAGCATTGACGTAGAAGCAGCGTCATGACATACGGCAGTATAACAACGCTGAGGAGAGGAGGGGCTTACCGAGGCAGACTCCTCATTGGTGGTAGGACGTAAAGTAGATGGGAGAGGGGGAAAGTCATTTCCGGAGTTGAGAGCTGGGATACTGCTCTCACCGGAAGTCGCCATTTGCAATGGCAAAGAAGCGCTCACGTCTTGGCCGACTGGGCCAAGACAAAAATGAAGATTACCAAATAAAACAAACACTTACCAACTTGGTAGATACACAAACAGGAAGGTGAAACCTTCACGGAACACACACCCACAAGTACAAAATCTTGAAACACCGGAAAGAGCACTTACTGAACGAAAATCGTGGAGCAAAAAACACAGCAGCACTCTCGATGAGTATACCACTGCGCCACCGAGGCGGCAAAAGGTTTTATTCCATTCTGACGAATTTCGTTGCGATTGCTGAAATTAGAATTGTAATAATTACTTCGCTTTTAGTGCGAAAGGAAACCCAAATGTGCCAATATCATTATTATTATTCAATATTATTATTATTTTTTGCAGGACTTGCGATCATAAACAAACATTCACGAAAAACTACCTTGAAGAAACTGAAAGTTTTTGTAATTGCAAGAATTTCAGTAAAAATCGATAAAATGAGAGAACGTAAAGATTGCAAAAATTAGTGTCTTACTTTCAAATGGAAGGAGCATTTTTGCAGTAGATGAAACAATTTCCAAAACTGTAAGGCCATAAAGGTAGTAAATAAGATGCAGATCCCATTATAAAGAAAAACATACATGTACGTATACATATAGGCAGGCCCGTATTTAAGCACGTGCAACATGTGGCAGCTGCACAAGGCCGCAAAATGGTATTGAAATAAGAAAACTAACAAACAACACCAGGGGCGGATTAATGGGGTCGCGTAAGTCGCAACCGCTAAGGGCCCCGCGTTGCGGAAGGCCCCCAATTCCCTGTGAAAAGAGAAGTAAAGCAAGGAGGAAACAAAGAAGAGGAAAAAAGAGTGAAAAAGTTGTGTTGATGAATATGTTTTGCGGATTCATAGAAAAACAGTCGTGGTTCTAACTTTATATAGTGCTGGTCGTCTGTTCACTACTTAAGAAATGTAAAGTTGGCTATCCTGCTTGACAAGCGGGTAGAATTTTGCTAACTGTAGAGTAATTTCATTTGTGCGTGCTGGCGACACTGACCACTGGTAACGTCGCAACATAGCTTAAAATATCGTCTATAATCTGTACTTCTGTGTTGCCATTCGATCTGCACGTTGTGGTATTATACAGTGTTACTTAAAAATTGTGATTACTAAAACCTAACCTTGCCCTTAAAATAGGCATCCTTACAGCTGTTGTTTCTGTTTCGTTTACATATAGTTTATGTGACTGATTCTTCTGAAAATGAAGCCAGTAAAACGAAGTTATGAGTCAGGTTATGAAAAGTGAAAGGAGAAAAACGAGAAAGACGAACGTCTCTTCAAAAGCAAATGGATAGTTTATTAGCATTCCTGCAGAAGCCTATGCTGTGCAGAGTCATACCAGTGATGAGCGACTTGAGCAAAAGCCTCCGGATTTTTTTTTATATTGGAGGTTTAACGCCCACCGTGAGCAACTCAATGGGCTATAAGCAGTCGTCCGTCCCTAATTTAGGGTCACTGGTTCCAGGGAAGGGAGAGAGCCAGTGTCGTAAGACAAACACAACATCCATGCCTCACCGGTATTCGAACCCGGACCCCTTTATTAGCATTCCTGCAGAAGCCTATGCTGTGTAGAGTCATACCAGTGATGAGCGACTTGAGCAAAAGCCTCCGGATTTTTTTATATTGGAGGTTTAACGCCCACCGTGAGCAACTCAATGGGCTATAAGCAGTCGTCCGTCCCTAATTTAGGGTCACTGGTTCCAGGGAAGGGAGAGAGCCAGTGTCGTAAGACAAACACAACATCCATGCCTCACCGGTATTCGAACCCGGACCCCTTTCGGACGAATTATCAGAGGCCACCGCTTAGACCACTGCGCCACCGTGGCGGCGCCTCCGGTTTCATGAGCTTCGAAAGAAAATGTGCAACAGGAGCCTTTACAGGACCCACAGCATTCAAGCTTAGACAACAACGATGGGAAGTCCAGCTTTGCCGCCCCGGTGGTGCAGTGGTCTAAGCGATGGCCTCTGATCATTCGTCCGTAAGGGGTTCGAATCCCGGTCAGGCATGGATGTTGTGTTTGTCTTCCGGCACTGGCTCTCTCCCTTCCCTGGAACCTGTGACCCTAAATTAGGGACGGGCGACTGCTTATAGCCCATTGAGTTGCTCACGGTGGTCGTTAAATCTTCAATCAAAAAAAAAAAAAAAGTCCAGTTTAATAAATTTAAATCTTGACTCTAGTTATTTAGATTCATGTGAGAAACCATCCCATTTGCCACTGAATGATTTTAATTGTTAGCCCTCAGGGCCAGACCAAATAGTCAGCCAAGAGCATGAACCAACAAATAAAGAGGAAGAGCATAGGCCCACCTGTTCAATGAATACACACTATTTTTTTTTTGATTGGAGGTTTAACGACCACCGTGAGCAACTCAATGGGCTATAAGCAGTCGCCCGTCCCTAATTTAGGGTCACTGGTTCCAGGGAGAGGGGAGAGCCAGTACCGTAAGACAAACACAACATCCATGCCTCACCGGGACTCGAACCCGGGCCCCTTTCGGACGAAAGATCAGAGGCCATCGCTTAGACCACTGCGCCACCGGGGCGGCGAATACACACTATCCTACTGATATAGCCGTAAGGCCTTCTAATCCCACATCTGATATGATAGATTACTTTATTCGAAACAAACCAGAAAATAAAGGAGAACAAAAAAAAATATGAGGAAAGTATTTTCTGCTTCTGGGAAAATGTATTTCAGGAACATAAATGAAAATCACTTTTATATGTTGAAGACACATGAAACAAAACAAAAATAAACTGGTAATTTTTTTCTGAAACTTCTAAGTCTGTTTACTGCTATGTGTGTGTAAACTTTTTCCCAACCATAAACAATCACATAAGGTTCTTGTTGATGATTTACAGATTTGTGCCGTGCATAAAAAAGCTTCAAGAAATCATGAAATCTCGAAGTCTCACTTGACAGCCATGGTCAATATGCTTACAAGGAGTAAATTATCCGGGACACAGAGAAACTGAATGCTCTGAAAATGTAAATAAGGGACATTTTTTAACTTGTATGAAGTATCTCGTAGAGTTTGATGACTTTCTGAAAGATCATTTTGAAAAGTATGAGCACTGTGGCTCATTAAGAACAAACTACGTATTTGTCTCACCAAAATATGATGAGATATTAACTGTAATGGCGGAAAACCTTGAGACGGTTTTTTGTGAGGAGGTTAAAAATTCACAGTACTTTTCAATTATCTCCGATTCTACTCCTGACGTAAGTCATCTGGACCAACTAACTTTTCTTTTGAGGTATGTAAAAGCTGACGGAAAAACTGTTGAGAGATTCTTTGGTTTCTTGCCCATAAGATCTCACAAAAGGGAGCATTTGAAAGATACTGGTTTGAAAAAGATTTCAGATCTAGGGCTAGATATAAAAAACTGTAGAGGCCAATGCTAAGACAATGCTTTGAACATGTCAGGCGCATATGCTGGCCTTCAGGCCAAAATAATTGAAAGAAGTCCCACAGCATTTTATGTGCCGTGTTCAAGCCATTCTTTCAATTTAGTAGGCAATAATGCTGCAGATACACTGAAGCTTACTTTGATTTTGTTCAAAAAGTATATACCTTTTTTTTCGGCCTCCACTTAACGTCTGAAAATACTTAAATCCCACTTTCAACCACATCAACACATTGTAAAACAGTTCAGTGGTACTCGATGGTCAGCAAGAGCTGATGCTGTATTAACCTTACCAGGAGCTTAAAGTGAGATTAGAAAAGCATTGATTAAACTTTCTGAGTGTGAAACTGAAAAGCATTTTGCCAAAACAGAGGCAAAATCATTGGCAAAAAAAGTTTGACAAATAAACTGCTTTCATGACTATCTTGTGGGACCCGCTGTTCCAACGAATCGACAAATTCAGCAAATCCTTGCAGAAAGAAGATGGAAATATGAAGATAGTAGTAGATCTATTTCAGTCTCTGAAACTCTTCTTTGATGACGTACGTAATGACTATTCTGGCATTGACATGGAAGCCACGACTTTGTCTACATCTGTGGAGCAAGAGCAACCAGGCAATGATGAAAGTGGCAAAATAAGTATAAAAAGAAAGAGCTTTGCTGATGTGAGAAAGCAGAGAAAGTGAAGTTCATCTGGAGGGAAAAGAAAAGATTCGAGTGGAAATATTGAATGCTATCTGTGACAACCTGGTAGTTGATCTGGAGGAAGAAAAGCTTAGTTAGGATATAAACTACTGTTTGTGAAAATTGCAACACCATGAAGGAATGATAGTAATCACGTGAAACTTGTAATCACGTGAGGATATGCAGAGCAGGGTAGGGCATACAAATGATTAGAAGTGCAGAGTCATTGCGCATGTCCAGGCCCGGCAGCGCCCTCTGGACGGTCGAGTGAGGGGTATTAAGAGAGGGCTGTTTAGAATACACACCAGTAGTGCATCGCGGAGAACGAGTTGTAAAAGGGTCTCCAAGATTCAATAATGCCTCGGCTACGACGAAGGGTGGAATATCACCTTTCGACAAAGTTTGAACAGGGACGAATGATTGGCCTGCGTAAAGGTGCATTTTCGTACCGTGACATTGTGGCTCGGACGGGACATAACGCTACGGCAGTGATGCGCGTGTGGCGGCAGTGGCCGAGGAGAACCAGGTGTATCGACAATCTGACAGGGGACCGAGAAATGTGACTACACAGCGGGATATCAGACACCTCATTCGCATGGCAATGACGAACCGTCTCGCATCTTCGCAAGTGTTAGCACAACAGTGGAGCACTGCAACAGGTGTGGCATTGTCTGCCTCCACAGTTCGACGCCGTCTGCTGCACAGAGGACTGGTTGCACGCATCCTTTTTGGATTCCTTTGACCCTAAACCGTGGACGCCTCAGGTTGGAATGGGGTTTTCATTACAGACAATGGCGTGCTGATTGGCAACATGACGTGCTTTCGAATGAGTTCCGATTCAACTTGGGCTACCATGATGGCCGCATACGCATCAGACGGTATTGTGGTGAGCGCCTTATTCCATCCATGCATTGTCGAGCGTCATACGGGCCGAACGCCAAGTGTGATGGCGTGGGGTACCATTGGGTACCATTCGCGATCTCGGCAGCTACACCTGTTACAGTGCTCCCCTGTAACAGGTGTAGCAGCAATCTGAACAGCGACCGCTGCATCAGGGAAGTTGAACAAGCAAAAGTCATACCCTTTCTTCATAGCGCTCCTGGCGCTATATTCCAGCAGGATAATGCCCGACCATATGTTGCCAGGAATGTTTAAGCCCTCTCCGCAACACAGCAGACACCGCTTCTTCCCTGGTCAGCACGTTCACCAGACATGTCGCCTATTGAACATGTCTGGGATAGGGTCACTCGGCAAGAGGCCCATCAAAGTCCTCCAGCGGTCAGTACCAATTATCTGTGGACTCGCATACATGCCGCATTGCAAGTAATTACACGGGACACCATTCAACGCCTTTTCGATTCAATGCCACGCAGTCTAGAAGCTCTTATTGCAGCTCGTGGAGGCTTCACAAGATACTGATTTTTGCAGGTAAAATTTGTTGTATTGTTCTGAAAATTAAATCACTTATGTATAGTCATATCAGTAATGTGCGGTATAAATTTCATTTGAATGGCATGGTTCCTTCTTGGTGCTGCAATTTTTACAAACAGTAGTATATATTCGACCTATTCAATGAATATACCTCGGAAATATTGCTGAGGTCACATTTCGTGGAATGGTCTGATGAACACGACCATTCTACGAAATGTGGCCTCATCAATATTTCCAAAGGTATATTCCAATGACATAGATGGAAAAACTGTTTTGTGATGAATTACAGCACCTCCGTCGATTTGTGAATCGCATGGATCAAGATCAATCTTCAGTCCGGCCGGAAGATTGCTACGAACTGCTTGTGGACAGTACCGGTTTGAAAGAGACATTTCCAAATGTGAAAACCATCCTTAAAATGTTTCTTACTTTACCAATATCTAATGGAAGTCGTGAAACATCATTTAGTGCTATTAAAAGATTTAAAAACTATCTACGATCGACACTTTCTCAAGAGCACTTGAATAGTTTTTCAATATTGTACATAGAAAGTAATGCGCTGAATCATGTCAATTATGATGAAATCATACACTTTTGCTGCAATTAAAGCCAGAAGGAATTTTTTATAAACATGCTACTGTGTAAGTAAATGAAATAGTGTTTCTCTTTGTTGCAATATAGAATAATAATAGAATTATTTCAAGATGATGATTTTTTTTCGATTGGAGGTTTAACGACCACCGTGAGCAACTCAATGGGCTATAAGCAGTCGCCCGTCCCTAATTTATTTTTTGATTTTTTTATTGGAGGTTTAACGACCACCGTGAGCAACTCAATGGGCTATAAGCAATCGCCCGTCCCTAATTTAGGGTCACTGGTACCAGGGAAGGGAGAGAGCCTGTGCCGTAAGACAAACAGAACATCCATGCCTCACCGGGATTCAAACCCGGACCCCGTTCGGAAGAATGATCAGGGGCCATCGCTTAGACCACTGCGCCACTGGGGCGGCCCCTAATTTAGGGTCACTGGTTCCAGGGAAGGGAGAGAGAGCCAGTGCCATAAGACAAACAAAACATTCATGCCTCACCGAGATTCGAACCCGGACCCCTTTCGGACGAATGATCAGAGGCCATCGCTTAGACCACTGCGCCACCGGAGCGGCTGATGAAATTACTTATAGTCAATTTAAATATTGTAGTAAATATAGCAGGAACCCGGATGTGTCTCAAAACGAGGGTCACCCCAAAAGGTTCAGTGATGAACCCTACAGCATAATCCGGTTCTGATGAACCCTACAGCATAAATCCGCCCCTGAACAACACTGTGAAAAAATCAAGAAGAACAAGCAACTGAATTCACTCGGTTACAGTTAACACAGCGCTGTGATAAATCACGAAGAGCATGCTGGCTAGGTAGCGTGACAGAGTAAGGAACGTACGCTGTTTGCTGGACGATCATTGTTACTTAGGTTTTCAGTAGCAGACGCTGCCTATGATTTTTCGATAACCGTGATCAAATCACAGGTAGTGAAATATCGCTCATTTCTTGTTGTTATTGCTTTGTGGCGTGCTTTGTTTACTCTTTAACAGTGAGGTTATTTGTCGGTGTTTGATTTAAAGAGTTTTTTCAAGACTCAGTCACGTTTAAACATTTCGACAGAGCTCTTGTGTTTTCTGCTAAAACCTTCGACCATATATATACTAATGGACTGCGCACTGGCAATAGCTGCATCAGAGCCGCCGTGGTCGCAACATGAGAGGGCATCAGATCACGTGACGTGAGTCAGAAATGGTCGCATGCCTTTTAATTCCAACGTTTTGTTATCAGCTGATAAGCCATTTTAAAGGATTAGGAATTAGTAAATTGTGTACATTTGAACTGTGAGTTTTAGGAATATTGAATATAAGGATATACTCGTCGAGAAAACTACCTCAATCAAAATTTTATTGCAATCGTTCAGAAGTAATTAGACCGAAAAGTGGTCGTAAGTTTCGTATGTGTTCTAACGCAAATTCGTTTGTTTGTACTCGAAAATCCATGTAAAAATGGTGCTATGGTTATTAATTTACGCTGCAGAACTTCAGTATTTTTAGTGCATTATGTGAAAACTCCTCATTTATAGTGAAAACTCTTCAGGTAAGTTTACTTATGAGATATATATACATGCACAGATAGGGTTGTTTACATTTCGTTATTTATAATGTGATGAACATTTGCGAAGAATTTGGAACATGCATTCCGGTTTTTTTTCTTAAGTTACTATATTTTTATAGCCACACGTTTTCTGGTTAAGTAATTGAACCTTATTGACTATTTCTGCCTCACTGTAATAATTATTGGAAATATAAAAAACAGGCCTAAAAAGTGGAATGGTTGCACTTGCTACTCTAATGAAAACTTATGCAACTTTGAATCGCTATATACCAAACCGACAAGTTTTCTGATGAACTAAAAATATTATACTTACTGAAACCATGCTGTGCCAAATACTATACTTGTTAAGTAAACACCATTCCATATTTTTCATATTTCGGAATCAAATGCAGATGATTCCCAGCAGAAAAATAAAGTTCCGCAAGGCAAGAAGAGCTTGGACTAGCATGTCATGTCATAAGTACCATCATGTTTTTATGGACAAGCTTCCTGTTTAAATATTTAGCCTTTTTCCGAGATGGGCTAGGGTTCGAATCCCGGTGAGGCCTGGATATTGTGTTTGTCTTACAGCGCTGGCTGTCACCCTTTCCTATAACCAGTGGCCCTAAATTAATGACAGACGACTGCTGAGTTGATCATGGTGGTCGTTAAACCTTCAATCAAAAAGAAAAAATAATATTTAGCTGAAATTTAAAATTTCCGCAATTTTCTTCGTGCTTGGTCTTTCGTAAAACTGTTAAAGCAGAAATCATAAATTAAAACACAAAATTCATGCTATAAATACATCAAAAACTAAAACTATCCGGTGTCTCACACCTGTGGTCACCTTAAAAAACAAGGCGTTTTTCTTTAAATTTTAAGATGACGACACAGAACTGCTATAGTGGAATTATTATAAAGCATCCAAAGAATCTATTTAGGTACTTAATTCGTTTCTTACCCTTGAATAGTTATAGAACTTCCTTCACTAAATCGCTCAGAGCAACCATAAGCACAGCATGTGTGACCCATCTTTTTGACACATGTCACGTGATTTCGTGGCTTTCGATATCGGAGCCAGGAATTTTGATGCCATGCGCAGTCTATCAGTATATATGGTCGAAGGCTAAAACGGATAAATGTAAACAAATTATAGTTTACGTTATAATTAAAATGGGTGAACAATCAAGGTAAAGCGGTACTGCACATTGTAAAATGGCAGAAGGAAAAGACAAGACGAAGTAATTGGAAGTAATAAATTCACTTGTGCAAACGTAAAGACTAGGAGAAAACCACTTCCATAACTGAGGTAAGCTCCATTAATGAGGATTATTTTTATGATGATCGTTTTTCGGTGTTTCGGTATATCTTTTCTTCAGACTTTTTATTTTTCAGACTTCAGTATGGATATAATAATTGTTGTACAGGAATATTTTTCTGCACAACATTTTTATAAACTTTCAAATTTCTGAGTTTTTATGGTTTATTCAATAATTTTATAGTATTTCAATAAAACTGAAAATTAATGAGCAATTTATATAAGTTTTCACGGCCATATATCTGCTAGGTAAATACTGTGAGTAGGTGAGAAGTGATATGTTGGTGTTTGAGGGAGGGGGAGTGGTGAGCGGAGGGACGTAAAATAAATGACTGCACATGGGCATAACATATACTAAATACGGGCCTAGACATAGGTAAAGGTAAAGCAACCTAAAGATATAGGTAATATATAGGTAAAAGCAACCTAAAGATATGGGTAAAACAACCTAAAGATTTCACCGTAGGTAAGCCTGAATGCATTAAGGTATCCAACAGATTTCAAGTTTTTATCCCAGATTATTAATAGTATATTTGATTATATTGTAATGATTATTCAATTTCGATTAGCAAAAGCGAGTTGAGATACACAGAATTACCCGAAAAGAATGAAACATAAGTTTTAAAGTCGAGAGGGGGAGGGTATTGTATCAGAAACAGTGTTTGGCTCAACAGGACATGTGATACATGAGGTTTTTTTGGGGTTTTTTTTAGTAGCCGTCAAACTGGTGCAAATAAAAAAAAGCTTTACCGTTTTAGGATAACTTGGGTGTCTTCTGTAAGCATGGTGAAGGACTACTATATGTATGCATATATATACAGTCAAACCTCGATTTAACGAACTTCAAGGAACCAACAGTCTTGTACGTAAAATCGAGGAAGCCTTTCGAATGAAACATTCAACTTAAGCTGGTGTTCATAACAGGATACGTAGGCAGCTGAGTTCTAAATATGAAATATGCGTTGATTACCTTTTTTACACTGTAGAAAAGAAATGCTTTAGAAAAGATTGCCTATTTTTTTCCAAACCTTTCGCTTTATGAATTGCAGCTTCAATTTCATGAAGTGCATATAAAACGTCATCATTAATATCGAAGCACATCAAGTAGGTTTTAAACGCATTCTATACCGTTAGCAGCATAGTTAAAGCAGCTAACTTTCGGTTCTGCTTCATTTTCTTTATCAGAATCTGATGCATTTAGTCCGATCTGTTCATCCGAAACATCATCAAAGGTACGCTAGCCCAACTCGTCCATTAGAAGTAACCTTGGCTTCATACTTGAAACCCCTCATAATGAATTCCTCAGTATCTATCAAAAGCACTACACAGGCTTTCGACCGTACTAAGGCTTTTAACTCTTTTAGAGCTAATTTTATTATGGCATCTCTAGATGTAGTGTCATTATTTCCAAATGTACCTCTTTCTTCTATCCATTCTATTATTTTTGAAAAATTATCTCAAGACAACTCTATCTCCCCACTTGAAATTGATGCTATCTTATCCACCCTTAAACTTCTTGCAAAACGTTCCTATTTTAAATTCAATGACCAGTTTTTTTATCAAACAGAAGGTGCTCCTATGGGGTCCTCCTTATCCCCCATCTTAGCCGAGATCCTGTTGCAGTCTATAGAAGAGACTGTCTTGGCGAGTTTTTCTGTCCAACCTTTACTTCTGATGAGGTATGGGGATGACATGCTGGTGTTCTGGCCTTATTCTTTCTCTCTCTTGAATCAATTTACTGAGTGTCTGTCTTCTCAATATCCAACTATCTCCTTTACCCAGGAACTTGAAGTTAAGGGAAAACTCCCTTTTCTTGACATTTTATTAACATGGCATTTAACCTCTAATCAACTTCAGTACTCAGTTTACAGAAAACCTAAGTTTATTCCCTCTATTATTCCTTTCGCTTCTGCTCACCCTCCGGAACATAAATCTTCTGCTCTTCGATTTTTCATTAAAAGAGCCTTTACCCATTCTTCATCCCGCAAAGATTCGCATTGATGAATTAAATAAGATTGAAGCTTTAACCCGGGCGTTCGAATTCCCGACCTCTCTCTTTCACAGGTTAATCAGTAAGTTTTCTAAACTACGATTTACCACTTTGGTTTATGAAGCTCCTCTGTCTAAATTTGTTGGTAAATTGGATTTTATTCCACATATTGTTCCTTACTTGAAAAAAGTCTGTCAACGACATAATTTATCCTTTGGAATCTGTACCCGAAATATCTTCTCACTAGTTCGTAGAGACCGGGATGAAGTCAATATGTTTAACAAACCGGGGGTCTACTCCATACCTCAAACCTCAGAAGACCCAAACCGTAACTCTAAGGTTTACATCGGTTCGACACTTCGACCATTAAATATAAGACGGAAGGAGCACCAATATTCTCTACGAAATGGAAACGTCACCACAGCCCTCACCGTTGCAGTCAACCAGGAAGGCTACAAACCGGACTGGCAAAATGCTAAAGTTTTAAACTCCTCTGTTAACAAGAATACCATTTTTCTCTCGGAAAGCCTGTTTATTTTTAACTATTACGATGTCTGCTGTAATACGGACATTCCAATTTCAGTCCCGAGACCTTGGAGACAGATGATCTCTCCCCCATTACACACTTAGAAGGTGAGACTCTTAGTTGAACATGTTTTGTATTTGCTTTTGGACTTTAATTACTTCTTTTTTTCTCTTAATGTAAATGGCATCACTTGCATATTTTTTATAACGTATATCACCTTAGTCACGAATACTATAGTATATAGTCTTTGCCTCTATGTGTTCCGAGGCTTTTGGGCTTGAACATGGGGCCATGCGAGCCTCGAAAGTGCTAGCTATGTAAATAGGTTTTTTAAAATTGTAAATAAATTGAGTTTTATTCTGCAGTTTTAGGGATTTGTTTTAACTTATCGTACTACAGATAGCAAACTTATGTTCCTCATTTTCATCATCAAGGGCTTTCATTTGGCAGGTATGCGCATTTGCGCCACGATCAACATAACCGGAAAACACAATACCCGATGAGGCAATTCATTCCATTCTGCAAGATCGTCATCCGCAAAATTATCAGCAGGATTTTCGGTACTGAACCCACTTTTTTCTTGTTCACAACCTGAGAAGCCTGCTTTGTTAAGGCAGTTTTTAATGGTATCTGTCGTAACTGCGTTCCACGACTGTCGCACGAAATGCATTGCATCGAGAATGTTAACTTTAAACTTTAAACTTTAGATGCATCATCCTTTACATCGATAACAGAAAGTACTTTTTATATTTCCCATGATAAGGTTTCGATAATGGGCTTTACAAAACCTAATGACACCGAGATCCAGCGGTTGAAATTCACTAGTACAATTTGCTGAAAAAAAATGACTTGAACATTTTTCAGATTGTCTTCCTGAGGATGCGCATCATACTGATAAACGATTAAGAGGATTTTTCTCTTTTTTGCCTGCATCTGAGCATCCAAGGCTTCTACATAATTTTTGAATAAAACTGTGGTAACCCACAACTTTTTTATTTGCTTCATATTTGGTGGGCAAGTACATTCCTGGACAATTGCTAAGGACGGATCATAAACGGCTGTATAGCGCATAAAAAAGAAAGTGTGGTTGGATGCCAAGTGAAATAAAATAATGTCAGAATGCCAGAACATTACAAGAAAGACAATGTATTGTGCTCTGAAATCCAGAAGGCTTTGGAACGTGTTCAAGGGACAAACAGGCCATTTTGTGCAGAATACGTAAACGTGAAAAAAATGCAATTACGGTCCGCAGGCTTTCCGGTGTAAGATGTCAATACGGGATATGGCCACCATGGAGGGCGATGCATGATTCTACACGTCGTGTCATGCTTTGCACAACATTATCAAGCAGCTGTTGGGGTAATTTATCCCATTCCTCTGTCAGTGCACGGATGAGGGTGTCCTTGTTTATTGGAAGGCATTGGCGACCAGCAAGACTCCTCCTCAAAGTATCCCACACATTTTCAATGTGATTCAGATCTGGAAAACGTGCTGGCCATACGAGGCGTTGAATATCCTCGCTCTCAAGACACTCCTGGACAGCGACTGTTCGATGACATGTTGCGTTGTCGTCCATGAAAATGAATCTATCACCGACAGCACCACGGAACATGCGAACATGAGGTAGCAGAACATAATTAATGTATCGTTGGCCAGTCATAGTCCCAGTTGAAAGCACATAGAGGGACGTACGGCCATTGATCATGATGCCAGCCCATACCATGACACTACATGTCGGATATCGGTCCCTTTCCTGTATGTTTGCTGGACAATATGCAGTACCACTATCACGCCAGATCAGTTGTCGTCGACAATCAGACGATAGACTGTATCTACTCTCATCTGAGAAGAGAACAGCAGACCAGTCGTTATCAGTCCAATTGCGATGTTGATGGCACCATTGCAAACGGGCGGTACGGTGACGTCTGGACAATGGGATGCACACAACAGGACGGCGGGCGTATAGTCCTCCTTCATGCAAACGTCTGGCGACAGTTTTTCGGGAGATCCGCTTGCCAGTAGCAGCCATAAACTGATTTGCTACCTCACTAGCTGTGCTGCGCCGGTGTCTTTTTGTTGATAGCACTATGTACCGATCTTCTGCAGGTGTCGTACAGCGAACACGACCTCCCCCGTGACGTTTTCAACACTCTCCATTTGTTTGAAATGATTTCCAAAGCCTTGAAACAACACTGTGGCTGACGTCGAACACCCTGGCAACATCTGTTATTTTTCGCCCTTCTTCAATGTTGCCAATAATACGGCCACGCGTAAAATCATCTAGGTGATGTCGGGAAGACATACTGAAAATTGCAAGTTCGTCAATTGATTCTTTCCCTTTCAACTTTGCGTTTGAACAACAACGGTCAATACGCGTCAAATCCTTTATATCTCTTATCCGCGCTATGACGTCACGAACAAGTTCGGCAATCCAAAATTTGCATACGCACAACACGTCTTACTATATCCTGCACTTATGCTAATTTCCACATTTTCCTGACTTAGATTTTATGGTTGCTATCGTTGCTATTGTCATCCGTCCTTAGCAATTGTCCGGCAGTGTATTTCGCATTTTTGAAGAAAGACGGTATAGCAGATTTGCCTATAACTAATGGCTGTGATTTTTCTGCCCGTCTGCATTGGCAGCTAGAAGAACAGTGATTCTGTCTTTTTATTTCTTTCCTCCATGACAGGTGTCATTTCGAAAACACAGTATTTTATCTGGCTGCTGCAAGTTATAAAACAGTCCAATTTCATTAGCATTAAAAGTGTCACACAGCGTGTACCCTTCAACAATTTGTGGCAGCTGTTTTCATTTTTCCACGTTTGTGCCGTCACGGGATCAATACATTCGCTTTCGCCAGAAAGAGCTCCATACACTATGTTATGTCTTTGCCTAAAACGATCAATCCATCCTTTTGAGGCGGCGAATTCTTTATTTGAAGTCGCTGGGCAAGATGAACTGCTTTTTCCTTCAGAAGTGGTCCACTAATTGGCAAATTACTAGCTCGTGTTTGTTGGAACCAAGTGACAAGAGTGTTTGCCAACTCACTCAGGGGTGATGCTTTCATAGATTTCATCCTACTCAAAAACTGCCTACACTTTGACGCACAGCTTTCAATTTTCCTATTTTTCGCTATTGTTGGATCTTACCTTTTACAGGATAATATGGCCGCGGCACCAGGTGAGGTATCGCGTGCAGTAAAGTTAAAAGTTAAAGAAAATTCTCCACTAAAAATAAAAAAAATAAAATGTTAAAGAAAATTTTGTAAAAAATTTGCCCTGCTCCTCTGCTGTCCAAGGCTAGCAAGGAATTTTCCTACTTACGTTGGCAAACCAAAAATTATGCAGCAACAAATTAATTATTTAATAAAAACTTTCCGCAAAACCCGTACTGCGATTGGGCGTGGATGCCTGAATTTAACTCCAGCACGTCCCAATCTATATACCGAAAAGTCACAGCAACGCACACACACACTCGAAAAGATACCCAACGCTCATTTCAACGCACGCTTGACATTTAATATGCAACAGTATGTATATACACTGCCACCGTTATCCGTGGAGTGGCACAAAAATCGGCTGAGATGGATATGGCGGGTTGCTGTATTGACAGCATAATTATGCACACTGGTTTAGACACTAACACTGATTTAAAACGATAACACTGATTTAAAACTAACTCTGATTTAACAACTAACACTGATTCAAACACTGTTCACTGGTGAGATTCTAGCATGCACAATCTAATAAAATAGAGCACAAAAAAAAAAAACATATATGAGAGATTACCAAAACATTTAAATGCACACCTAAAAACGAGAATTTAGTACAAGCTTGGGTACCAGTGATTAAAATAATACAATGAATACAATGACTGCCGTAATTTAATTATAAGCTGCTATATATATCTTTACAACTACACACACCCTGCATAGGCTTGAGGCCAAATTAGCAGGGAAGAGCGTTTTGTAGACATGGCCATAACAGAGAAAAAAAAACCCCGAATGAAAATGTGTTGGAGGCCTCCAATTGCGTACTCCTTTTCACAGGGGACAGAGTTCTACATGCTGTTACATCGTCCGACGGCTCGTGTAGGTTGTGACCAAATGTTCGGATAAACACCACATACCTTGGCAGTCTTTAGCACAGAGAAGTGGCAAGAAATCTTGTGCCTTTTTTGTTTTTTGTGTAGACAGCCTAGGCACTTGTGCACTGACGTCAACCTAATATCGGTCGAGGAGCCGCCCCATGTCCGAGGGACTGCGATGTCACTCATTTTTTGAGGGGATCATTCCTAGCCCTCCTTTCTCTGACATATCACTGGCTTCGCTCCGGGGTGGAGTCTCCGTTGTTCTTTTAGGCTCTGAGGTCAGCTCACACCCTTGTTTCTGTACACCTCGCCGCAGCATTTTTTGTGTGTTGGCGCAATCGAATCAGTCCTGAGAGTGCCTCGACGCTTGCTTTCTCTCTCTCCTCTTTGCCCCGTCACAAGGGCTTCTTTTCGCCACTTGAAGAGGGATTTATTACCTTGTTTTTAACTGTGGGTGGCCTTCGGTTTTCCCTTATGCAGTTCAGTTCGCAGATATGCCACCGACAGAATGTCTCTTTAGAGCTTCAAGAGAAATTTTCGAGGTGAGTTTTGCAGACTTTTTTTCGGAGTCAAAGATGCACAAGACAATTGCCATAAGTCCGAAATGGAGATGGTCTGTCGCCATGTGGCCTTTCTCAATTCTCGTTTGCCAGAAGACTACGAATTATGCACTTTTCAGATAATAGAAAATTTTAACAACGGCGGTGATGAACAAATTAGAGGATCAATTACCGTAATTAATTATAACTATCAGTGCCGCCTTCCAGTTATATCGAAACAAAAACTTATAGCAAAAATGAAATGAAATTTTTTTCCACCAGTTAGGCTGCACCCTATAGCATTCCTCCTGCCTTCCAATGAAAAAAAAAATATGGATGTACTTTTTTTTCTCTTTGCAGAATGGAAAATGTTTAATATGTATATCTCCCTCTTTCCTATATTCCATGACATGTCTAATTCCGGACTTTAGACCTATCAAGGGGTAATAGGAAAGTCTGTATAAAGTCTCTGATGCTTTCATCATTGCCCATAACAAGAAAAGAATATAAACATACGTTACACAGGTGAGAGCCAATGTGCGTCCGACCAAAACCCCTTTGGACTCAACGTGCCTTTCCTTTCCTCTTATCTAGATCTGCTCTTCTGTGCAGTCCTGAGTTTGGCTCCCGAAATCCTCTTCCTCCTCACAACTGTATACTCCTGTGCAGTCACTATCCTCCCCGTCTGCAACCATTTCTTCCCTGGATTTTTCCTCTTCCTCCTCACAACTGTATACTTCTGTGCTGTCACTATCCTCCCCGTCTGCAACCATTTCTTCCCTGGATTTTTCCTCTTCAGCCTGATGTCCAAAGCTGAAAGGTTTCCCCACTCTTCCGTGCTCATCTCAGGGTCTCAACGATGCTCTTGTTATTATGGAGGGAATTCTTTCTTTGCACCCCTCTGCTTCTCGTGAGCCGCTGCTTCCTCCACCATGGGAGCAGGTTGGGCCGCCGGTCTGGTCTCTTCCAACCCCTGACGTGTTTCCGATTCATGCGGCTGAAAGCGGTGGATATCCCTTGCGATCATCGGTCAAGTGAGCGTCACCCAGTCATCATCCTGCTCAGAGAACTCTTCTTCAGGATGCTTTTCGTTTGCAATCGGCATACCTTCGCTCGGCAAAATTTTCTCATCCCGCTTTTCATCTTGGAATTTCCCTGTATCAAACACCCTTCTTTGTGGTGGTTTTAAAATCCTGTCTACGTGTTTAAGTCGAGTTAGTCCCATATCATTTACTAGGGCGATTTTAAAGTTCACTGGGGATGTTTTCTCAATTTCTCTGAAGGGTCCTATAGAAGGTGTTGCCAACTTTCGCGACCTTGTCTTGGATGCTGACAAGGTCATGTTCTGATTTCATCATTTCTGATTTTAACTTATCAGGTACCACTAACTGTTCTGCGATCATTTTTCGTGGGCTGTTTTTTGCTGGTAAGGCAAAATGAAATAATAGGTCGTCCCTCATAAAATAGGTGTCAGTAATTTTGTCGACTGCTGAATAATCACACCCTTCAAGGCAATCAATTACTTCAACTAATTTAGGATCTGTTCTTTATGCTGATTTCAGGGCTTTGTTATCATGTGGTGCAACTGCGACTGTATCATTGGCTTCCACTGCTGCAATGTGCCTAGATAGCACGTCAGCGTTTGTATTTTTCTTTCCTGGCCGATATTGTACATCGAAGTTATACTCCGACAGACTAAGATTCCATCTGACCAGTCAAGAATTAGGAGTCTTCAAATTCATAAGCCAATTTAGACGTTTATGCTCGGTAATAACCATGAACTGCTGGCCTACCAAATATTCGCGCCAATGGGTGATGGATGAGACTACTGCCAGTGCTTCCTGTTCTGTCGTGCTGTAATTTTTCTCAGCTGGATTAAGTTTCCTGCTAAAGTAAGAAATAAGATGTCTGTGCCCTTCGTCATCCTCCTGCTCGAGAATGCCGGCAATCGCTACTTTGGAGGCGTCTGTAGTGACGAAAAATTTCTTACTGAAATCAGGAAAGATTAATAGTGGCTCACTCACGAGTGCATAGTTCAACTCTTGAAAAGATTTATCGCAATGTACGTCCCAAATGAATTTCATGTTTCTCCTAGTAAGGTTTGTTAACGGTAAGGCAATGGACGCAAAATCTTTAATGTGGCGCCTATAATATCCTGCCATTCCCAGGCATGCTCGAACATGTTTCACTTTCCGTGGAGTAGGGAATTCCCGAACAGCTTCCACGTTCTGTGGGATGGGTCCAATGCCCTAAAGATCTGAAAGGTGCCCTAGGTATGTCACTTCTTCAGCCAAAAATGCACACTTACTAGGTTTAATTTTTAGATGGTGCTTCCTTAATCGCTGGAAAATTAATTCCAATTTCTAAAGGTGTTCGGATAATGTCCTGCAGGCACACAAGATGTCATCCACATATACCAAAATGCTGTCATCTCTTTTGTCCATAAATAGAGAATCAAGTGCCCTTTCAAATGTTACCGGGCTGTTACAAAGTCCAAAAGGCAAGCGATTCCACTGGAAATGTTCGAATTCGCATGAGAAAGCTGTTTTATGCCTATCCTGTTCTCTGACTTTAATTTGGTGATAACCAGCCAACAGGTCAATTTTTGAAAAATATTGGCATCCATGCAGCAAGGATAGAGTTTGCTGGATTCGGGGAACAGGATAGCTATCCTTTCGGGTTATTTCATTTAATTTTTGAAAACCAATACAGAAACGATAAGAATTTCCGCGCAGCACGAGGACAATGGAAAGCTGTAGGGACTATCTGATTCTGATATGATTCCTGGGTCAAGTAATTCGTTTACCTGAGCCTTTAGATCAGGTCTTAGGGCATGTGGCACAGTATACTGACGCAACTTAATAGGTTTTACCATCCGTGAGATGAATTTCATGCTCTGTAAGATCCGTACCTTCTAAGTCTAAGGAACTCCGTGCAAAAACATCAGAATATTTCTGCAATAAATTTAGCAACTTCTCTCGTTCGCTAAAGTCCAGGTGATCTAATTTAAAGTCTTCCGCAGAGATTGGTTGAGATTTTCGGGATGTTCCTTGCGGAAAACGCCTAACTTCCACTGGTTCTGCCTGAAAGAGCTTCGTATGTTTATTTAGCCAAGTGGGCGAATCGCTGTGGTTAGCCACTCTTATATCATACAGGCCGCTTGCCGAAACACTATTAACTGAACGTGCCGAAAGTAACCCATTTCTGCGTGCTCGCGGTAATTGTTCGAATATAATACTCTCTTCTGTTTTCCCCACAGAGGATTTATTGAGCGTCACTTGGAGAAAAGTTTTGCTGTTGGAGGGAACGCAAGTTTTACGAGTCAGTGCTGCTATCCAGTGGTGTTTGCTGTAAACATCATTATCTGTCCGCTCCTCTGGGGCCTGGGGCTGAGATTGGGGGTCAGGGAAGAAAAGCTGGTTCGTATATTCTGCGAAAGTAAGACGGTGGTTCCGTAAGGCATCTATTCCGAACAAAGCTGAGTAATTTTGACTCAGAGGTTTTTTTAACACAAATGCCTTGACCCATATGTCTCTTCTCTTAATTCGCATATTTACCTCGTAGAAACCCAGCGTTGAAATAACTTCTCCTATGCTGCTTTTGATTTTTACATTTGAATCAACAGATTTTAACTTTCTGCGAAATTTTAATCTACGATAAGCATCGTTAGCTAATAAAGTGCCTGATTACCCTGTGTCGATTAGTACATTAATTTTGTCCCCATCCAGATCCGCATTAATGATTGGTAAACCATCCCCATTCTTCATAGACCCGTAGCGCAATTTAGAGGGTTTTAAATATTTCTGAGCCGCACTACCTCTCACAGTTCAACCCTGATTCAGTTTAACTGTTTGTTCTTACGCTCGGCTCCCTGAACACTAAACTTTCCTGTTGATTGATAATGAGCATCTCTGTCGTCATTTCTAAACCTCTGTTTCGGTGTTGTTTCTGCCCTATCCCTATTTCGACCGAAATTCGGGCAGATCTTGATCACATGACCTTTCTGTCCGCATCCATAGCAGACAATCCTGTTGCTCTTGTACTGCGCTCGCTGGTTCTCAGAGCACGAGCGATTTCGCATACCCGATCCCCTGCGTTCATTATCACTTGGCCCATACTGTCGAACGAGGCCGACTCCCAATGACTGAAGCCTGGGTGACTGCTAACTTTCTTCCTCTCTGGAGTTTCCTTCCCGTTTCCGATTTCCACTTTCCTGAAAATTTACGGATAACTGACCCACTGATCTTTCCGTCGCTTCCATCCGTGCCATCATATCTTGCAAAGTACGCGCTAATAAGTCAGATCCTGGTTTTGTTTCCGATCTCTCTACGGCATTTACTGATGCTTTCTTACTCATAAGCTCCAAATTATCTTCTTCCTGAATTCCTGTGAGAATAGCAGCGTCTAGAGTTTCTGGGAACTTCGTTAAAACCCAGCGCCTGATAGATTAAGATAAACCTGACACGAACTGACACATCACTGTCTGATCCCTATGCTGCCTGATGTATTCTGACATATCAGTTGTATGACCAAAATATTTTGCCGCTGCACTTTTGAGCCGCGTTGCATACTGTCTTACATCTTGTCCGGGCATTTAAAACACAACTCATGAATTGTTTCATACGGGTAACAAGAGGTCCTTCCGCTTGGAAACGATCGATCACTAGACGTTTGGAATTTTCATAATTTGTTTCTAATCTCAGCTCATCACTGTCTGACAAGAATTCTGCAGTTCTTTCCCTGAATTTCGACTTTACTACTGCTAATTTTGTTTCTTCGCTCCACCTCCCTACTGTAGCTACATTTTCTACATCTTGAAAAAAATGTTTGGCACGATATAGTGGATCTGTGCCTGTAAAATATCTGAGCATATCAATACATCCTGCTATCTGTTTACCGCCTTACATTAACATGCCTGGAGCTGCCATTCTAGTCTCCGACACTCTTGCTGTACTTGTTACTGGATTCCTAGCTACTAGAGTTGTTGATTCTCCTGTGGAAATGCTATGTTCCTCCCCATCAGCATGATCAGAATCATCTGAGTCAGTAAGTTGGTGTTCGGCTTCTTTCCTTCATTTGCCATATTTAAATACACTTAACCTATGGCAGTCTTTGATACAAAAATGCTTAAGTCTTACAATACTTATGATATGCAAAAATATGCTCGTACTGAAATCTATTTGATATGGCAGTCAATTCGCACTATTCCGAACGTTTGCGTGTGTTGCTCTGCTTTTGGAGGTACAAACAAGTAAGAATCCTGGTCACGGCACCGATTGTTGGATCTTACCTTTTACAGAATAATATGGCCGCGGCACCAGGTGAAGTATCGCGTGCAGTAAAGCACCCGATATCTCCACCAAAATATAAAAAAATAAAAATAAAAAGTTAAAGAACATTTTGCAAAAAAATTGCCCTGCTCCTCTGCTGCTCAAGGCTAGCAAGGAATTTTCCTACTTGCGTTGGCAACCAAAAATTATGCAGCAACAAATTAATTATTTAATAAATTTCCGCAAAACCCGTATCGCGACTGGGCGTGGATGCCTGGATTTAACTCCAGCATGTCCCAATATACCGAAAAGTCACAGCAACGCACACACACACCCGAAATGATACACAAAGCTCATTTCAACGCACGCTTGACATTTAATATGCAGCAGTATGTATATACACTGCCACCTTTATCCGTGGAGTGGCACAAAAATCTGCTGAGACGGATATGGCAGGCTGCTCTATCGGCAACATAATTATGCACACTGATTTAGACACTAACACTGATTTAAAACGTTAACACTGATTTAAAACTGATTCTGATTTCAAACTGATTCTGATTTAACAACTAACACTGATTTAACAACTAACACTGATTTAACAACTAATTCTGATTTAACAACTAACACTGATTCAAACACCGTTCACTAATGATATTCTAGCATGCACAATCTAAAAAAATAGAGCACAAAAAAACATATATGAGAGATTACCAAAATATTTAAATGCGCACCTAAAAACGAGAATTTAGTACGAGCTTGGGTACCAGTGAATAAAATGATACAATGACTGCCGTACTGCCGTAAGTCCGAAATGGAGATGGACTATTGCCATGTGGCCTTTCTTAATTCTCGTTTGCCAGAAGGCTACGAATTATGCACTTTTCAGATAATAGAAAATTTTAACAACGGCAGTGATGAACAAATTAGAGGATCAATTACCGTAATTAATTATAACTATCAGTGCCGCCTTGCAGTTATATCGAAACAAATATTTATAGCAAAAATGAAATGAAAAAATTTCCACCAGTTAGGCTGCGCCCTATAACACTATGGTACACTACGTTGACTTGAAAATTTCGAGTTCCCTGCTGCAGCAGTCTGTGATCCTGGGTTCGTATCAAGCCGCGACAAAATGCCATTGTTACAATTATTGAAAATCTTTTCCGCCTTGTTTTTGTTTGCCGTAGTCATTCATTTTTTTAAATGCCCTCACTAAATGCACTTATGCAAAACTGCAGTGCTCAGTCAATTTCACTTCTAACTTTTCTAGTGCTATCTACAGTATGTTCATCAAAACTTTATTCATGAACGAGCTGTGTTGTTTAATTTGACCTGTAGATTTGATACTGTGAAGAAAAGAAGGAGAAGCGCAATTTGGAAAAGAATTCCAGAAGTTCAGGAATGGTTACGTATAACGTGCGCCCTCTGATCTCACAGAAAGCTATTGTTATGTCTGTAGTTGAAAACAAAAATCCCTAGGGTACTCCAGATTTCCTCTCCCACACCGCCTTTCTTTTTCCTGCTTTCCACATATGCAAGAAAACGTTGGGCTTCTTTGCTGTTTGTTGGTCTTTTGTTTCTACCTGTAAGAAGCTTGCGCTTGATAGTCGGAGGAAAGGCGAACTGATTTATGATTCCGTCAATCTGTGTTGGAGATGGTGTTCTTTGAAACGCTGGCTAACTGCATGCGTAAACTTTTCTTGTTACGCAAGCTCTTTTTCTAGCTAACATTTATGATAAAAATGCTGGTTAACATAGTTTCGTGGTTTAGAAAAAATAAAAAAATGTTCGCTAAATTGAGGAAATGTGTTCTCTAAATCGGGGAACGCCAAGCATTAATTTCAACGTGGTTCCGTCCGGACCATAAAAAATGTACGTAAAATCGCTGAATTCGTTAAATCGCAGTCCGTTAAATAGGGATTCGACTGTATATATACTTGTATATATATATATATTTCTTGAGTTAGCGCAAGGCCTACCCGGCCCAGAATATGGCATGCAGCCCACCGGGAATTCTCCCGGTGTACCGGCGGCCCAGTGCGCGCTTGGTGATGAACCATCATTCCCACCCTCTTACCCACAGGCTGTCACAGAACGCAAACGATTCTCTCGCAGGGATATTCCGAAGTTCGCATCTTACCCAAATCGATCTTAAAAGAAACAACGGTTTTAAAGTATTATTTCATGGGTCAAAATAATGGGTGGACTTGAAAAAGGCATACATTCAAGGAGTAGATATCAATACTATTGTGCAGGAGGCGATCAGTGACAAATATAAAAATTTTCAGCGTAGGAAAATTGTTATGTGGTATGTGTAGAATTTAACTTGCAGAATCATTTTCATTGTGATTTAGTTAGAAATGGAGTCTTTGAGAGACTGGCGATATACGTATATAAATGTGTCCGAATAATGACCGCGCACTGAAAGTACAAATTGCAGTAATGTAATAATAAAGAAATTTTGAATGAAATTACAGTAGAAGTTACCCGCCGCGTGGAAGTGCTCTGTGTCTGGTAACCTTCATGTCTCCCCACCCCGAAGTGCGTGCAGCTGTCACTCCGAGCGAAGGTCGTTCCCGAGCGCTTGGTCGACGGAGGCAGTTGTCGATTGATCACTCGTCAATACATAAGGGCAATGGAGTTGACGGTTGAACAGAGAGATTTTTTGGTGCAACATGTCTTTCGCCATGACGACAAGTACACGGACGAAGTGCAAAAATAATTAGTTAAGAAATTTCGTGATGCAGACGTCCCCCACCGTAATGCGGTACGTCAGCTCATAGCGAAGTTTCGGGAAACTGCCAGTGTTCTGGATGCCCTCCGCACCGGTAGGCAATCCACGACAGACGAGATCATACAGGATATCCAGGATAGGATAGAGAGGAGTCCACACAAGTCCGTTAGGTGGCTGTCACAACAGGCTAATGTGCCACAGATTACAGCCCACGATATTCTGAAAAGAAAGTTGCGTTTCCACACTCACAAAGTGTCTGTCGTGCATCAGCTGAAAGAAACATACCACGTGACCCGTGTTCGGTACTGCAGGTGGTTACAAGAGTTCCTGTCTGAAGAAGGCGGGGCCATTCTGGACGTGACTTTCTTTACAGATGACGCATGGTTCCACTTGTCTGGGTACACCAACAGCCAAAACACTCGTGTGTAGGGTACTAACAATCCCCACGAATTTAAGGAAGTGCCTCTCCACAACCAGAAGGTCGGTGTTTGATGTGCCATAACTCGTACGCACATTATTGGGCTCATTTTCCTCAGTGAAACCATTAACTCAAAACGGTAGCGTGCCCAGATTTTTGAGTGCACAGCTATTTTTCGGACACTCTGTATACGTTTGCCAACAATAAATTTTTTAAAGAAAAATAATTATCTGCTACAACACTGCGCTTTTGTGTCGTGGTGTTTGTTACTACACTCAATCACGAGCGGATTTTTAAAATTCTTTCTCCGTTAAACTGTTATTTATATTTGTTCACGACTGAATTCCTCTTACAGTGCATAACAGTTCTCTTTAATCCAGGATCTAGCGGAATTTTTTTCATTTTGGGATTTATGTGTTGTTCCTGTGCAGGTACGTGCGTGTCTCTACAGTGGACCACAAGGGTAAAATTCCCAGCCTGGTTTTGTGCTCCCAATCCTCCCCTAAATCCCATGATGGTTAAAATTATTTAATCTGCGAAAGTCACTTTTTCAGTTTCTTTAAAATCTCATTGCGGACTTCGTAACTTTTCCTTTTGTCTCTTGTGATGCGTATGTTATCCCCGGAAACAAGTACTTTTGAGTTTCTGTTCTCTTACGTAAATTTAGTTACTTTTTGATAAACGTCTCCTCTTTTCCGCCTCGATGCCGCAGTGATCTAAGCGTTGGCTTCTGATCATTCGTCCGCGATGGGTTCCGGTTTCGAAATTCGGAGGGACATGGATGTTGTGTTCGTCTTACAGCACTGGCTCTTTCCCTGCCCTGCAACCACCTGCCCCTAAATTATACACTGCCGGACAATTGCTAAGGACGGATGACAATAGCAACGATAGCAACCATAAAATGGAAGGCCGGAAAAGTGGAAATTAGCATAAGTGCGGGATACAGTAAGACGTGTTGTGCGTATGCAAATTTTGGATTGCCGAACTTGTTCGTGACGTCATAGCGCTGATAAGAGATATAAAGGATTTGACGCGTATTGACCGTTGTTGTTCAAACGCAAAGTTGAAAGGGAAAGAATCAATTGACGAACTTGCGATTTTCAGTATGTCTTCCCGACATCACCTAGATGATTTTACGCGTAGCCGTATTATTGGCAACATTGAAGAAGGGCGAAAAATAACAGATGTTGCCAGGGAGTTCGACGTCAGCCACAGTGTTGTTTCAAGGCTTTGGAAATCATTTCAAACAAATGAAGAGTGTAGCAAACGTCACGGGGGAGGTCGTGTTCGCAGTACGACACCTGCAGAAGATCGTTACATAGTGCTATCAACAAAAAGACACCGGAGCAGCACAGCTAGTGAGGTAGCAAATCAGTTTATGGCTGCTACTGGCAAGCGGATCTCCCGAAAAACTGTCGCCAGACGTTTGCATGAAGGAGGACTATACGCCCGCCGTCCTGTTGTGTGCATCCCATTGTCCAGACGTCACCGTACCACCCGTTTGCAATGGTGCCATCAACATCGCAATTGGACTGATAACGACTGGTCTGCTGTTCTCTTCTCAGATGAGAGTAGATACAGTCTATCGTCTGATTGTCGACGACAACTGATCTGGTGTGATAGTGGTACTGCATATTGTCCAGCAAACATACAGGAAAGGGACCGATATCCGACATGTAGTGTCATGGTATGGGCTGGCATCATGATCAATGGCCGTACGTCCCTCTATGTGCTTCCAACTGGGACTATGACTGGCCAACGATACATTAATGATGTTCTGCTACCTCATGTTCGCATGTTCCGTGGTGCTGTCGGTGATAGATTCATTTTCATGGACGACAACGCAACATGTCATCGAACAGTCGCTGTCCAGGAGTGTCTTGAGAGCGAGGATATTCAACGCCTCGTATGGCCAGCACGTTCTCCAGATCTGAATCCCATTGAAAATGTGTGGGAAGCTTTGGGGAGGAGTCTTGCTGGTCGCCAATGCCCTCTAATAAACAAGGACACCCTCATCCGTGCACTGACAGAGGAATGGGATAAATTACCCCAACAGCTGCTTGATAATGTTGTGCAAAGCATGACACAACGTGTGGAATCTTGCATCGCCCTCCATGGTGGCCATATCCCGTATTGACATCTTACGCCGGAACGCCTGCGGACGGTAATTGCATTTTTTTCACGTTTACGTATTCTGCACAAAATGGCCTGTTTGTCCCTTGAACACGTTCCAAAGCCTTCTGGATTTCAGAGCAAAATAAATTGTCTTTCTTGTAATGTCCTGGCATTCTGACATTATTTTATTTCACTTGGCATCCAACCACACTTACTTTTTTATGCGCTATATAGCCGTTTATGATCCGTCCTTAGCAATTGTCCAGCAGTGTAGATGGGCGACTGCTTGTAGCCCATCGAGTTGCTCATGGTGGTCGTTAACAGCTCCCCCACCCCCTCCCAAATTGAAAAAAATCGCCGAGAGATGAAAATGTAGCGTTCAGATAAACGTGTAACGAAAATAAACCCAATTTACATAAATAGGCAGCAACTAAAAAGGAAGGTTAAATTACAGGATATGTCACACTACTTACAACAAAACTGGGTTTTGTACGAATAAAACTCCAAAATGTCGTACGTAGTTCAAAGTGGGGTGGGGGGCGGGCTCTCCTAGTTATCGCTAATGTGTGTTCATTAGTAACACCTGAATGCCCTCATAAGATTTCTGGAGGGCACTATCGTAAGCAAAACTTCAAATTGATTTAACTGTAACGGAAAGGAGTATAATAATGTAACCAAAGAAAGAACGCACGTAACTAAACCTGTCCCTGAGGCCAAGGGCCGGAGTAAAGGTTTTCTTTTTTTAATTTGGGAGGACGAGACTTCAAATTTAGCCCCTCGAGCTTAAAATTTCCTTTCTTCTACTAAAATAGTGCGCAGTTTCTATTTTCCCATGCCTCTGTTATAGGAAATTATTAATGAAAGTTCAAAACTCGAATTTTCGGTTTTTGGCGTAATTTTATTAAGAACGTGAAAGCTACGTAAATACCCAAGAGTCATGTAAAACGTAAAAAGTTATGTGAAGGTGTACAACACATCACTCCGAACAAATGCACAGTGAAAACCGAATTAGCTCACAACTAATGAGTATCAGAGAGTGAAAGTAACAATAAGGAGATTCTTTCGGAGTAGAACATGGAAATCTTGCTTTCAAGGTTATATACGCGGATTTAACTTTACATTAAGAGCACCTGCCTATTAACGCGTTAGTCCACCTTTCTGTGTAGTCACGACTCTCAAACGCCTTGGAACAGATTCTACAAGTTGTCGAACATTCTCCATTCGTAAGTAACTTGACCCATATCCGCCGCAGCAGGCCCGCCAGTTCACACTCATTCCGTGGAGAAGGATCAGCAGTTCTCACACCCCGTTCTAACATATCCCACAAATGTCCCATTGAGTTACAGTCAGGAGAGATTGGGGGCCAATACTGAATTCGTTGTCGCGTTCCTCCAACCACTCAGAAGTTATACGAGTCCCATAACATGGTGCGTTGTCCTGTTGAAAGATGGCACTGTGGTCCGCATGAACGTTCTGCAGATGTGGATGAGGATGGTCGGATAACAAATCCCTGTAGCTCCCACCACTCAGTGTTTGTGGGATGATAACCAACAGATCTACGGCTTGCCAGGAAAAAGCTTCCCAGAGCAGAACACTACATCCACAGGCCTGTTGAATCCCAACTGTTTAAACCAGGGCTTCATGCTGTTTACGCCATATGCAAACCCGGCCATCAGCATGGTGCAGCAGGAAACGGGACTCATCACTCCAGACGACCTTCTTCCATCTGCCGAGAGTCCATTTCCGACGTACCTTGGCCCGTGCGAGACTTTGTTTGCGGTGACTGGACGTCATCATAGCTACCCTCGTTGGTCTCCAGCTGTGGAGCCTCAGGCAAAGCAAGGAGCGGCGCATGGTGCATACGGAAATAGGTAGAACTGCACCGCTGTTGTACTGGTGGGTGAGCTGAGTGGCTGTTGCACGTTGTTGCTGAGATACCAATCTTGACAGCTAACGTGCACCTCTAGGATCCACCGAGCGTTAATAACCAATGTGAGCACTTCAGCTGGATGTCTGTGCATGGTTAACTTTGTCATGGTACACCCTTGATATAGGAGTACTGGAGCAGCTAACTAGTGCGGCTGCTTCCGAAATATTGGCACCTGCTCTCCGGGTCCCAACTATCTGGCCGCGGTCAAATAGGCTTACGTCGCCACGTTTTCCCATTACCGTCAAATGTTTACTGATTACGTACAGAGGATAGGTGTGCACAATTTATAGTAGTAGCACGTGACTTTGATATCATGTGGTACTTCGTTATCGCTCCGAATACGTAAAACCGGGGTTGTTCTAAATGCGAAGCTAACTCATTGTGGTCGTTCCGGTGGCGCAGTAGTCTAAGCGATGGCTTGTGACACCATTTGTCCGAGATGGGTCCGGGTTCGAATTCCGGTGATGCATGGATGTTGTGTTTGTCTTACGGCACTGGATTTCTCCCCTTCCTGTAACCAGTGGCCCTAAATTAGGGACGGGCGACTTTTTATAGCGCATTGCGTTGCTTATGGTGGTCGTTAAATCCCTCAGTGTGAGTCTACTTCAATGTTTAGAATGTGTAGCTAGGAAACACTACTACGTAAAGTTTGTTTTTATGCACTCACTTGAAGTGAAACGGGAGTCACTCAAAAAAAAAAAATTCAAGAAAGTTTACTTACAGTTCTTTTTTTATTCCGTCAATACCTCATAGGCCCTTCACTCGATATCCAATACTCATGAGAAACTAATTAATTCTCAACAGCACTAATAAATAATTGATTATAACATCACTCAAACACGCAAACTTCAATTCAAGAACAGGCCGCTTCAGCATAAGACAGCTTCCACGAATACTTTACCACATTTTGACAGACACTCTGTATGAAAATATCGCTTACAGATTTCGACAACTTTCATTACTATCGCTAGCGCACCACACATAGCTGCTAGCTTAACACGTTATCTATGCTGCGATCTTGTTTGTTAACCATGCTTACGTCATTCACCCTTGACCTCAAGACTGTTGCCAGATAACATTTAGGGAGCGAGAAAATATAACGTTAAGTTTGTAACGCTAAACAAGAACATATTCAAAATTTACATAGAGAAAGACAACTAAAAATGAAAGTTAAATTAGGGTATACATTGTTGTCCAATAATACTAATAATGTTTGTCGTATTGCAATCATTATTAAGGCAGACTGAACTATGACTGTTAAGAGGTAAGAATTAAATCCAAACTGGCGTTCATTTTTCAATTCTGAAAACGCCATATCAGACACAATTTGTTCATTAATTGACTTCTACACTGGCTGACAATTGCTAAGGAACAACGTCATTTTAGAGTGAAACATCAATGGAGCACATTATAAATATGGGGAAAAGCCAATAGATGGCGCTACATAGTGTGTCTAACGCTTTAACCAACCTGAGACATAAACAGACTGGCCAGCTGGATGTTTATGATCTAACACCAAAGAATATCTGACTGAGAAGAAATTAAGGGTCGGTGAGACGTAACTAGCGCCGCCATTTCTTAAGAGTAAAAATGCAGTACACAGAAGCCAACATACAGGCTGATGCCTGAGCAGATTGCGCATGTGTATTTCTGTTGACTTCAATTTTTTGGGTAAAGAACAGTCAGCCTAGCTACTCGCAGCACGTGATTGTTACCTTTTCGGTAGCATAATCAACTTCGCAAATCGGATATGTTAGTTTTCTTACGCCAATCGGGTTAGTTAACGCTTTTGTTTGTTCTTCAGTTTCTCAGAAACATTTTCAGTAATGCCAAATACTAGGGAATGCCTTTATTTTGTACGGATACTTAGGCCTAACTATAATATTTTCTGAAATTTAATTTAAATAGTAATACTAATGTTATTGCATATTTTTCTCACAAAATAAGGGATGGGCGGGATATCGGAAAACAACAACAACAACAAAAAAACTGCTCTAAGCAAATATAGTAATCGGATTGAAGGAAACCATCGTGGATCAAAGAAAAGCTTCACTGCCGTAGTCCCCTAACGTGTTTTGCTCCTGAATGTTAACTTTTCCGCAGAACATATTACCTCTTAAGATGTGGTGGCGCTGTTGTCGCCTGTTTTACGTTATCTCTTTGAGAGTTGGCGTTCTTCAAGCTTTATATTATTTGCTAACATTCCCTCCAAATCAGACCGTCGTAAAAGTCACGACTACAGCTTACTGCTCTTGCAACAAAATTTCGTTGTTGACTGGTTGACTTCGTTTCTTTGGGTACGAAATGTCTCATCGCTGTCATTTAAGTGCTTATAACCGTGGAAGTGTCGTTGGACGGCTCGCGGTGGGACAAAGAGTAAGAGGAATTGCTCGAGACATGGGTCTAGCGAAAAGCGTCATATCGCGTTTGAAAAAAGCCTTGGAAAGTAAAGGAACGTGACTCCAGATGCATGGTGGAGGCCGCAGAAGAGCAACAACAGCACAAGACGACTGATATCTGTCCCTCATGACCCGACCAAACAGGACTGCCACATCAGCACAGCTGGCTGCAGGCCTCCATGCTGCAATTGTAACCGATGTGTCGAGTCGAACAATCAGTCAACGATTGAACAGTATCGGTTGTATGCCCGAAAGCCTGTGAAATGTTTAAGGTTATAATTCCAGCATCGTGGTGCCCGGTTAAGGTGGTGTAAAGCACATACAGAGTGAGACCGTCAGAGGTGGTCCACAGTGATATTCTCCGACGAGAGTCGTTTCAGTTTATTGAGTGACACAGGAAATCAACTTCTGTGCCGTGAACAGCTCAGATATGGTGGCCCCGGAGTCCCAGTGTGGGCCGGCATAATGAAGAGTGGAAGCACGTTGTTGCATGTGTACAAAAGAGGGACTGTCACAAGAGACAGATACTGCAGAGAAGACTTTGAAGTCCATGTTCGCTTGTTCAGTAGCGCAATGGGTCCTAGCTTCATCTTCATGGATGATAATGCCAGACCTCACACAACGACCCAGGTATCTGAAGCACTGTAGAGCTAGGATACTTACCTAATGGACTGGGCTGCCTACTCGCCCGACTTAAATCCGATAGAGCACGCATGGGACGCTCTTGGAAGGCGTAATGCTATGCAATCACCGCCACCTCAGAGTCTCCAGGAACTGAAAGTGGCGTTGAAAGAGCAGTGGGACAAAATCCCAACAGAACTTTTAAATACTCTCATTCTAAGCATGCCCAATAGGTGAAATATATGTCTTGCAGTCCGAGGAGGTCATATCCTCTACTGACGATACGTTGTTGATAGTCAATATTGTTTAAAGCTTTTGTTTTGGTCATAGAGTCAAACCATTCCAAAGCTCACATTGTACATATCTTGCAATTGTTACATTTGTGTTTGTTTAATGGTCTGTCTTCAGCGTGAATAATAAATTCATGGGCTCTGTATTGTTTCTATTTTGATTTTTGTCACAAGAGTTGCACAGATTTGTTGTTTTGCTCTAAAATGCGGCTGTTCCTTGGCAATTGTCAACCAGTGTACACACCTTGGTACAAAATAGGTATGAAAGCTGTACGGCTGAAGTCTGAGAATGAGATTGAACTATTTTTTAAATAGGATAGCAAGTTTTCAACCTGTAAAAAAGATTCCTGTTATAAACGGCCACTGAAACCAGACGACGTAAAACCGATGAAAATTTTAGTGCACAAAATTTCATAGCCATAGAAGGTATGTAGGTTATCCAAATAAGAGGTTTCAACAGCTAATAACCTTGCTATGGTAAAACACAACCAGAATCATGGTGAGAGAAGCTTGTGAATGTGTTGTAGGAAATCTATCCGAAAGGGAAAGTGTTGGAGGAAATAAGTCGCACTGGTACAGCTGTATGCCATGCACAGGTCGACGGACCAACATAAATATACTACGAGCATGTGCGTTTTGAAAAGATGAAAAAGATAAACACATGAAAACTTCTGAAGTTTTATTTAAATCTCACTGACATAATGTCAACACTGCAGCATCTAGCATTCTGCCTTTGTCTAGTACGCACGAATTCGATCGTCAACTTCCAGTAAACCTTGATTCAATTCTTCCTGATGCATTTTAGCTTTGGAAATCTGCATTAATTTATTCTCGTTCAATCATGTTTGGTCACCAAAATTCTTTTACTGAGAACGCTGAATTAAAAAAAAAAACTAAAATCAATTTCTTTATCATACTATCGTAACATTTTCTGCAATCAATATACTGCTTTTTATCGCCCGCATTCAAGAAGCATCATTGGAAAAAGTATTTAGACAAAAAAAATATCAGAATCAGCAAATTTTTCTTCCGTTAAATTGTTTTCCTCTTGGAAAGCGATTTTCGAAGTCGTAAAAAATTAACTCGTTTGGGACAAATTTATTTCTTCATGTTTTTTTTTTTTTTTACGTTTTGTCAGTAAGCAGGATCGGTGACCAAGTTTTTTTTTTAGAATCGTCAGTAATTTTTCTTTAAGAACCGGCTTTGTGACTACTAACAGGATGATTAATAGTAGCAAGAATTTTGTTCGAAAAGTGGGTGCTCTTTTGCTTCCGGTAATGTTCTCATAATCCTTGGTGACATCTCATGAGCATTATCGCCAAGAAGAAATGACGAATGTATCTGTCATTGTAACAACGAAGTTGTCAGTTTCTTTTCGATCCTTTTCTTAATAGCCACATATCTTCGGTTTTGTCCTTTTAAATCAGCATTTCGTTAACTGAGGGAATAAAACTTCACGCACGATCTCATCACATGTCATTCTGGTTTAGAAAAGGAGAATAACAGAACTATAAATTGCAACTGGTAGTGAAATATGGAAGACGTTTTTATTTTTCAGACAGGGAGAGATTAGTAAACATCCACCGAGGACTCGGCTGTGGACAGCACATCTTGTTAAAGAGAAATAAATTTTAATTTTAAAATTCTGAACGCCTAAATAATTCAACGGATCCTTGTTAACAATTCCAGAGCAATGGAGTCGTGAGGTCTTCAGATAACTCTCACCATTTTTATTTTTTGTCTTCTTCTATAAACATGCTATGTATTATTAACAAACGCAGGGAATATTCTATACTGCGAGAAACTCAAAATTATTGTCATGCCAACCCGGACTGTATCTCATCCATACATATTTTTCCTGGCCGGACTTAAAGAAATGCGGGTATCAAGGCAAATGGCATTATACGAGGGGTGTCAGATAAGTATGCGGAGTTTTATTCCTATCGATACGAAATTGTGTGTATGATCTCATGTATGCGTGAAACTATCACGACTACTTTCAGAGAAGCGCCGTAAAAGCGGAGCGGGTTGATACTAGTGTTAGGTGGCGCTGTCAATCAAAAACAATGGCGGCTACATTAAGTGTTCATTTCAAGTAGCGAGCAGTAGTGAAATTTTTAACGAAAGAAGGCGTAAAGACCGTTGACGTTACGAGAAGACTTCGGACGGTGTATGGTGATGCGGCTGGATCGTTCCATTGTTTATGAATGGGTTACAAATTTCAAAGCTGATAACGAGAGCCTTGAAGATGAGACACGGTCAGGTAGGCCTAACACTGCGGTGACTGATGAAAAGAATAAATGGGTTGTCGACTTAATTAAAGGTGGCAGACGCATTCGTGTTTAGGATATTGCCATGGAATTGGATATCACTAAAGATTCTGTTGGACGAATTGTTCACGAGCATCTCAACTATAGTAAGATATGTGCCAGATGAATGCCCCGAATGCTTACAGCGGTGCATAAACGCCAAAGGCTAGACATTTGCAATGAACTGGTACAGCGCTACGATGAGGAGGGTGACGCATTCCTGGGATGCTTAATCACAGGTGATGAAACGTGGATTCATCAGTTCGAACAGGAGACAAAACGGCAAAGTATGCAATGACGTCATCCGAATTCGCCCCCATCAAATAAGCTCAAAGTTCGCTCGTCGGCATCCAAGGTCATGGCTACTGTCTTCTGGGACAAATACGGTATCCTTCTGGTTGAGTACTTGGCAAAGACTGAAACAATAAATGCGAACGAAGGCCTATGTGAAGACACTGAGAAAGCTTACGCAGCATATCCGGATCAAACGGCTTACATTGAAAAACAATCATATGTTACTTGAGCATGATAACGCTCGCCCGCATATTGCTAAACCAGTGCAAGCAGAAATCGAAAATCAGCGGTGGACCATTCTCTAGCCCCCTGCTTACAGTTCGGACGTGGCACCTTCCGACTTTCGTGTTTTATGTCCCTTGAACGATAGTCTTCGTGGCCACCACTATGAGAGCATGGACGATCTGCGAGCGGCTGTCCATCAATGGATTTGCAACACCCCTGCTGATTCCTTCGCAACCGGAATGAATCGATTTGTTGATCGGTGGAGGAAATGCATTGTGCTGAACGGAGAATACGTGGAAAAGTGACTTTGACTGTTCATACCACTGTTTTACATATGTGAGTATCATATTTATGAATCCTGTGTTTTTTATTTCTCTTCTGTAATTGATAGGAATAAAAATCTGGATACTTATCGGACACTCCTCGTATATTAGTGCCATCTAGCAGGAAAAACTCTACATAAGGAAGATATGAGATTAAGGGAGGATTTTGAAATAGCTTAAATCTAAGTACGATCAAATAACACACGAATATTAAGGGTGTTTTCATGTACTGCACCGTCCTACGGAAGTACACTATATTATCAAAAGTAAGCACACCGGGCAAAAAAATATTCACACCTAACAGAAGTAGGAAGTTACCGGTTGAACAGAGGGTGCCGTGATAGCATTGTTGGGAGATATATAGCACTGACGTGGTCTACAGGATCATTTCTGTCTCGCGCAGTGGTGAAGAGCAACGTGTGTGTTGAATTTAATCTGCAATATGGGTCGTAAGACAGAACGTTACTGAGTGGCAAAAACAGCCATTGTATTGGCCTTGCCCACGGACACAAAGTGAATGAAGTCGTCCAATTTGTTGGTGTGTCGAAGCGTACTGTCCAGCGGGTCTACAAACAGTGGTATAGTCACCAACTGGGACCGCCGCCATTTTCTCTCCTAGTAACTGAAAATTAGTTTCAAACCAAGCAACAATTGCTCCAAACAATCAACGAAAGTCCACTCCAACCAGTTTCCGAAAGGACATTGCGACAACAACTGCATGCGATGGACATCTGGAGCAGAGTACTACAGATGAGGCCTCTTTTAACAGCAAGTCACAAAGTCGAACGTTATCAATGGGCTCAGAGGCACCAAAACTTTACTGTGGAGGATTGGAAACGAGTAATTCGGTCTAATGAATCTCGTTTTTATTTGTACTCTAATGATAGGAGGCGACGAGTGCATCGCAGTCCCAATGAAACCTTTAATTCTGATTGTGTAGAAGGTGTTGTTCAAGCTGGAGGTGATTCTGTGATATTTTGGGGATGTTTTTCGTACCACGAAGTGAGTCCTCTCGTTGCAGTGACGATGAATTTTTAATTTAAACCAGCATGCGTACCTCTTCAGTCTGAATGACGAAGTGTTGCCCTTTGCCCTACATCTCCAGGAGCAGCATCACATTGCCACTCCTGTCTTCCAAGACGACAATTGCCGCGTGCACAGGGCTAAAACTGTGTCTGAGTGGTACGACGAAAAATCCGTAACACTGTCTCAATTAGACTGGTACTCCAAATCCCCAGATTAAAATCCTATTGAAAATCCGTGGAATCATTTGGAACAGTAGATGAAACGCCGGAATAGACACCCACGTACTCTGGCGGAACTTCGGGACCAATTGACGCACGATTAGCTGCAAATAGATGTTCAATACATCCACAACCTCTTGGAGTATCTATGACCCTGGATTCATGCTGTTATCTAGGCAAGAGGCGCCTTCACCCGTTATTAGGTAAGTTCTACCAGGGGAGACTAATTTTTTGTCCGGTGTGCCTATTCGGACACCACAATGTTTTGGGACAAATTGCTTTATTGCGCAATTAGTACTTAGTCGGTCCAGCTTTTGCTTGTATGACAGCGACAACACGTCGAGGCATACTATCAACCAATTTGCAGTAGATCTCGGTAGGAATGGCTGGCCATTCGTCCTGAAAACCTGCTGCCAGGTTGGAGAACAAAGCCGGTCGTTCTGGTCGATTTCCTATCTGTCGCTCCATATCATTCCAGAGGTATCCTATAGGATTAAGATCAGGACTCAGAGCAGGCCAGTCTAAAAATTCCACCTCATTTTCAAGAAACCAGTCCTACACACACCATCCAGTGCGGCAGGGAGCTCGATCTTGTTGGAAGAGACAACGGTCATTTCCATAATACTATCACATTGTTAGTAGGGCCGAATTATCCAAAACGTCGAGGCACACTTCAGAGTGTTCATAGTTTATGGTATAATAACCAACAGGCCGAATTCCATCCACGAAAAACAATTCCATTTCATGATGGAGCCACCGCCGAACTTAACAGTTAGAGGAACACAGTCATTCAAAAATCATTCGCCGGGCTGTCGCCAAATCCAAACACGCCCATCAGATTTGAAGAGTGAAAAGCGTGACTTATCACTCCAAAAAATAGCTCTCCTGTTGCCCCCCTTAGTCCAGGAACGACGGGAGACACACCACTCCAAACGCGCTCAGCATTCACGGAAGTGACGTGTGGCTTGTGTGCCGCTTCTGTACCATAATACCCCTAACTGCGCAACATCTGCTCATTCACTGACGGAAAAGAAAATCCCAACACCAAGAAGTGGTTGTGTTAGATAAACGACAGTGGTAGGCGGTGAGAGTACATCTGTAAGATGACGTCTACGCAAATTTCGCGCTCGGCGCATACGTGTGGCGCTAGTAGCGCTCCTCGGAACATGCACAGCAGGTTTGCTGTAAAAACGCGCTGTAACGTTTGTAAGCGTTAGTTATCGTTGAGATTCGACGTAGTGTATTGATGTTAGTCAAGAATGTCTTTAAGAAGACGAAGAAGCCATTATCAACAGCTCACGGAGTTTGAACGAGGTCGTGTAATAGGGCTACGAGAAGGTGGATTTTCTTTCCGCAATATTGCAGAACGACTTGGCAGGAATGTAGCCACTGTGCATGATTGTTGGCAGCGGTGGTCAAGGGAAGGTACTGCCTCAAGAAGACCGGGTTCCGGCCGGCCACGTGGCACTAATGAGAGGGAAGACCGCCGTGTACAGTGTATGGCCGTGGCTCATCGTACCGCGTCTACGGCAACAATTCGAGCTGCAGTTGCTACCACAGTGACACAACGAACTGTTACAAATCGGTTACTTGAAGGACAGCTCCGAGCCAGACGCCCTGTAGCGTGCATTCCACTTACTCCAAACCACTGCCGTTTGCGACGTCAGTGGTGTCAAGCTAGAGCTCATTGGAGGACAGAGTGGATATCAGTTGTGTTTTCTGATGAAAGCCGGTTCTGCCTGGGTGCCAGTGATATCCGTGTGTTGGTTAGAAGGAGGCCAGGTGAGCGCCTGCAGCCAACCTGTCTGCGGCCGAGACACACTGGACCTACAGCTGGAGTTATGATCTGGAGAGTAATTTCCTATGACAGCAGGAGCACTCTCGTGGTTATCCCACGCACCCTGACGGCACAGTTGTACGTCGGTCTGGTGATTCAACCTGTTGTGCTGCCATTCATGAACAGCATTCCAGGGGGTGTTTTCCAACAGGATAATGCTCGCCCGCATACCGCTGTTGTAACCCAGCATGGTCTACAGAGTGTCGACATGTTGCCGTGGCCTGCTAGATCACCAGATCTTTCACCAATCGAGCACGTAGGGGACATCATTGGACGACAACTCCAGATTCACCCACAACCAGCATTAACCGTCCCTGTATTGACCGACCAAGTGCAACAGGCATGGAACTCCATCCCACAAACTGACATCCAGCACCTGTACGACACAATGCATGAACGTTTGCGTGCTTGCATTCAACATTCTGGCGGTTACACCGGTTATTAATGTACCAGCATTTCACATTTAAAATGGCTCTTCTCGCGCTTACATTAAGCTGTGATCTTGAAACCTTAATCGATTAAATATGTTACCTATACAAATGTATTACCGCCATTTCATTCCTCTACAACTATTTTTTCGTGGTGTTGGGATTTTTTTCCGTCAGTGTAGTTATGGTACTAACCGAACCATTACAAGCATTTCCTACTTAAGGAGCGATGGAAACGACAGAAGAACGGGATTCTTAACATTTCTTACCATAGCTCTTTTGTCACGTTCCGTCAGTTTGTGCTCCTTTCCCGAACATTTCTTACTGTAGTTGAACCTCCCTGTTTGCATCTCTTTACGGTATCTCTTACAGTCGATTTTCGGTATGTTTAGTTCATCTGCAATGCTCCGTATGGAAACTTTACTCAAATGACATCCTATAACCAGCTCACGCTGAAACTCAGAATGTTCACGTCCATGAGTCATATCTGCTTCAAAGTCACTTATAACACGATCAAATGATCATATGTAGAGGAATTTAGGAAGGGAGTGTCTGACCCCAGGTCTTAAACAACCCTTAGAAATAGGAAGCTAGGAGATTTGGGCTAGAGTGCCCGATAGGAAAGTGACACGGGAGCGAAGTAGAGAGGGGGAGGAAGACGCCCTTATTTATTACCGGGGGGGGCAACACCCAAAGTCCGACGGCTTAACGTGCCCATCCGACGCACGGCGGTTATTTAGTGGATCAAGCGTTCGTACCTACCTGGGATCGAACCTGAAGACCTTTCGGTGGCAGTCACGAACGTTGCCCACTAGGCCACGCGCGGTCCACTTAAAACACGATAAAACATCTCAGCTTTATCTACCTACCTCTTCAGTCACAGCGCACCTTTCTGCTCAGTCGTTCTTGGCACTTATGCAAATACACTGCTGGCCACCCAAAATGCAAAACCAAGAAGGACACAAGATAGCAAAGCCAGATTTACTGGGCACATAACAACAGATACAAAGATGAAACGACTGAGCTTACAGGCCCGTGCGACTTGCGGAACACGCAGACATCAATAGTTCGTGTGGCCCCCATGGCTGGGAATAACGGCCGCTACACGCCGCGGCATCGAACGAAACAGGCTTTGGATGTGGGCTTGGAGTATGTCGGTCCTGGCTGCTTCCACACGTTGCCACAGTTTATCAGGCGTAGCCGCGGCTGGTGCTTGCCGGGCCACTCGGTTGCCGATCAGCGACCAGACGTGTTCGATGGGCGACATATCGGGAGAACATGCGGGCCACGGCAGCAGTGAAACCGTGTGGGCCGTGAAGAATTGTTGCACGATGCATGCCACGTGCGGGCGCGCTTTGTCCTGTTAAAACGTGGCCGGTGGCAGGTCCTGCAGGTAAGGGAGGACTACAGGCTCCAAAACGTCGGATATGCAGCGGTGGCTGTTGAGTGTACCGGCGATGCGTACCAGAGGGGTGCGGGTGTCATATTTAATTGCGCCACAAACCATAACGCCAGGCGACGGACCGGTATGGCGATGCAGAATGCAGGCGTCATACAGTCTCTCGCCGCGGTGTCGCCACACGCGGATTCCACCATCGTGGTGTTGCAGGCAGAAGCGGGATTCATCGGAGAAAACAATTTCGTTCGATTCCGTAGTCCATGTGCGGCGTTTAACGGTCCACTGCCGCCGCACTCGCCGGTGGTGTAACGTCAATGGTAATCGGAGCAATGGGCGCCGTGCGATAAGTCCCCGCTTCTGCAGACGACGGCGAACGGTATGTGCTGACACAGGTTGTTGCGCAGCACACCCTAATTCCTGCGCTAACGTTCATGATGTGGCGGTGCGAGCCGTCAATGCCCGCCGCACAACATGCCTGTCCTCTCGTTCGGTGGTGTGCCGCGGATGCGGCAATCGCTCACGTCGTTCTGTCCGTCCCTCCTGCATCCACCGAATCCATACTCGCCTCACTGTGACTGGATGTCATCCCACACGGGTGCCGATGTCTCGGTACGATGAACCGCTGTCGCGATAATCCACTATTCGTCCTCTGTCAAACTCTGAAACGTGCTGGAATGACTGCCGTATTCTGCGACGAGGCATCAGGAAGTTTCCCAAGCACAGGTCCGGAAGCACAACACACTTCCACTGCTTACACCCCGCCTTCTATGCAGCCTTCTTGTAGTGCTTCTTGGTGGTGTCCCGGGCGCACGTGATTTGCATATGCCCTGCAATGCTAATCGTTTGCATGTCCTCTGGCGGGCGACGCATGCTGCGAATTTCAGGCCAATCGGATGCCTCCTTCTTGATGTTGCATTTTGGATGGCCAGCAGTGTATTTATTAGTGCCCGAATATTTTTGATAATATAGTGTATTTTAAAAGAAAAGTTTAACATATCTAGGACGGGAATCTGGAAATTAAATTTCCCTTCTGAAAATTTTTATTTTCTTGCTTTAGTATCTCAGCTTCGTGATTCTGCAGAAAGGGACTTCTCTCCATAAGCGTTTAGAGCTTCAAGCCGCAGTTATGAGCTTCTCATTTCCATTTGGATTCAGCTACTTTATAATGCAGTGTTTTTAAACATTTACTAAGCCATTCTCTTGCATAGGAACAAAAGTTGCTGCACACTGTATTCGGATTGCATATTCTGAAATAATGGAGAAAAACTTCCTCAGGTGTTTCCTCGGGTTGTATCGCAAACAGTTGTAGCCCACTTAAGAAAAAGAACCTCTTTCTTTTCCAGATTATTCAGTTGAATCATAAAATGCACTCACCGTCAACAAAAATGTACCTTCAGGTCATGTTCCCTAGCTACAAACGAAATGAAATATGTTCTTGTATGAAACATTTACAAAGCACAAAGGGTAACCGGTACACTTGAAAAAGAAAGAGCATGGCCATTTCAACAGTTGCTGTAAAATATTTATTTCACCTCAAAGGATCCTTCAGGCGGAATCCTCAAAGTTTAACGTGGGTTAGCGAGGGCACAATCGGTAAATGACTCAGAAAGGAGCAATATAAGATCGACAAATTCTCTTGCCTTCATAAATTTTCTGATAAGTATAAAATTTTACAGAGAACATAAACTACGCCATTTTGTCTGCAGTAGTTTTATTATCGAAGATCTAGCTTATCTTCATTTTGCAAGTAAATATATCAAAAACAAAGAAACTGCGGAAGAGTTGTAAAAATATATAGTTTTTCTGACCAGTTCTAGACTTTCTACCTTGTTTCAGGGAAGAAACAACATATCAGCTGTATGATTTCATTTAAAACAATATGACCCTGGGAATACTTAAGCTTTATATTTCTTGTGAATTTAAAATTTTAAGTTACGGTTTTCGTCCTTTAACTTCTGTAGATCAGTAAGTCCTGGTGCTGTGATCAGGAAATTACATTTTTGAAGGAGATTCAGAAGATTAAAAATAACCAGAACAACTAACTATTTTACTTTTCCGTTTTTGTTTCTTTTGTAGATTTTCTTAATCTCTCTTTCGGAATTTTCCGTACTTAAAGTCCTGTCGGAATTCTCAAAGGTTTCTCACTATGTTGCAGGAACTGGCAGCAGGTCTAAACATAAATAATAGGCTTAAGCTCTGTGTGAAGGAAGTGATGATATTTTTTTCGGTGTCTTTTTTGTGTTTCTTCGGTAAATTTTGTTAATCTCTCGTTCAGAATTTTCCGTTTTCAACGTCATGTCGGAACTCCCAAAAGTTTCTGAAACGTAAATAATAGGATTAAGCTCTGTGTGAGGGAAGTGATGATTTTTGTTCGGTGTCTTTCTATGTTTCTTTTGCAAATTTTCTTAATCTCTCGTTTAGAATTTTTTCCGTACTTAACGTCCTGTCGGAATTCCCAAAAGTTTCTCACTATGTTGTAGCAACTGGCAGCAGAACTGGCAGCAGGTCTAAACGTAAATAATAGGATTAAACTCTATGTGAAGCAATCATACACCGTGATGTGAAGTGAGAAGGAAGTCAAGTTTTCTATCTTTGGTGAAATATTATGACGATTGTTTCAACTGGTTCGTATTAATAATAAACTGTCAATAATTTTGTGGTAGGTTGCACCAAAAAATGGTTCTACACCAGCTGCCCCACTTTTTGAGAAAAGATACACCATTATGTGATGCAAACAAAACCAAATAATATGGTGCAACGTTGCGCCACGTTACAGTACACGGTTGCCCACATTACGATGCATGGTTACACTATGTTATTAGTTTTGTTTGTATCTTTTCGTAGAAAGTGGTGCAGCTGATGAAGTACCACATTTTGCTGCAAGCTTCCACAAAAGTTTTCATAGTTATGAAGCTATTCGATTTACATCAATTTATGATTTCTTTTAAACTGAGTTTATGTAGTATAGTTATAAATTATAAAGTTTATTTTTCCATTTTGTCTTTCTTTTACATTTCTTTCTTAGACATCCGGAAAAAAGATTTGAATCGACATTGGTTATGATAGCACATGATCACAATATCAAGATTAATACCAATTAATGATGCAATCTAGGCATGTGTGACGTGCCTGGCCCGCAGGACGCACACGACATAAAAGCAGATAGCAGCAAGAACGAACGTCTGCGTAGCTCAGTTGGTAGAGCGACTTGTTCCGGAATAAGTGGAATCGGGTTCGATTCCTGGCGTGGACAAAAAATGACGGAGAAATTTACTTCGTTATAATGGCGCCCGAACTTCACGGATGACCCGGTCGTTCAAGATCTCGCAATGGTGTAATGTTCTTTCCACACCGCGAGACAAGAAAAATAAGAGAATCCCTTCCTTAGCGCTTCGAAAAATAAATATGTGTGACGTTGCATTCCACACACCAGATTGACTGGGAGTTCTCAAGTGCACGTTCTTCAGCGGATGGCTGCCTACGGCAATCCATGGTCACGGCTGACCCGTGGGCCATGCCCCCGGCCCTCTTTCGGGGGAAGATGTGACGTGCCTGCCCCGCAGGACGCACACGACATAAAGGCAGATAGCAGCAAGACGAACGTCTGCGTAGCTCAGTTGGTAAAGCGACTTGTTCCGGAATAAGTGGACTCGGGTTCGATTCCCGGCGTGGACCAAAAATGACGGAGAAATTTACTTCGTTATACATGTTACACCACATTTGAAACTATTCAGCATGTCCAGTTTTTCACCAGTTCAAAAATCGTTCCACAGTTTGGCAATGAAAAAATAAAAAGCCAGTTCTTTCAACTTAATATGATGAATAGTTATGTTGCAGTTTTCCAGTTACCGATTAGGATATGCGATAACGCAGAGGACATCGAATGCTAGCATGCCATGCAATAAAGTAAAAGACGTAGCTAAAGCACACACAATAATCCGATCTCAAACTGTAGACCTCAGGGTATCGTGGCACATCCGGACATGGTACTTCCGTACAATGAAAATTTTGCGTCAGATCCGTACAAGCAAGCATTCCTCAATTGCGTCACCCATTTTTTTTTTTTTTGCAATGGGAGAGAGGGAGCTAAACTGATCGTGTGTTACTTCTGTACAAAGGGTGAGAGTCATCACTTTGTTAGTTTGTTATTTTTAAATTCTGTCTCTTGTTGCGTCTGGAGATTTTATTTAAACAAAATGGATCTTATAGTGTCTGACACTTCAAAGGGCCAAGCCTTGGGCTTTCTTCAATGATATTTTGACTTACACAAGACGAGAGTATGTTCTACTTATCATTTTTTACCACATCAGTTTTCTCAAAATAGTATAACTATACCAATGATCCGAATTTCTTGGCGTAGAATAGAAATGAAACTTTCCAAGCTTTTGCACATTAACCAGATGGCTTTTTCAAAGAAGGTAGACAGCTAACTGCAAACTGGATAATAGAACATTTGTTATCCCGTTTGAAAAAGCCATCTGGTTGATGTGCGAAAGCTTGGAAAGTTTTATTTCTATTCTACACCAAGAAATTCGGATCAGTAGTATTGTTATACTATTTTGTGTATAATTGGTGTACAGTTCCTACTTATTAATTGCGTCAGTTTTTTTAACTGCCAGTCCTAAGCCTGGAAAAAATGTGAAGGAAAGTTGTTAGATTATGAACACATGCTATTAAAACATAATGGAAAATTTTTGACGATGTGAAATCGAAATGATATAAAAATTTCGGTGTTCTTTATTAATCAGTATTTATCTCCACATTAACTCCTGTGATGCGCCCATTGCGAGAGAATTTTGCCATTATTCCATTTTCCCGTGACATTGCCTTCAAAATTACAAAAATTCTCAGAACCTTTAATTTTAAGGTGATTTTTAAACCCATAAACAAAATGAGATTTTTAGGATCAAAGGACTATGTTGAAGACAAAAACTCATGGGGAATTTATCAAATTCCATGTGAATGTGGCGCTTCGTACATAGGACAGACCCGTAGAGCCTTGCGTTTTCGATTGAAGGAGCACAAGACCTACATTCGGAATTGTGACCTAAAGAAGTCATCGATGGTTAAACACTGTTACGAAAAGGACCACAAATTTCTCTTTGAAGAAGCAAAACTTATTGACAAGCCAGATTCAACCACCAAACTTAATATTTTGGAAGCTTTCCATATATTTATCAGAAGTCTTCGCAACGAATTTTTAATGCTTTTTGGCATCCACGCCATTTCTATCAAACGCGTGGAAGCATCTAACCAAAACACTTGACTGTAAACACCATTTATGATGTCATATACAATTTGTGCATCTTACATCTCACCAATCTATTTCATATACAATAGATTGGTGAGATGTAAGATGCACCTCAACACTAAACTGGAACGTGGCAAGCTCATAAGACAAACAAAATGTATTGACATAACCAACCTTAAAAAAACACCATAATACTTTCAAGTTGGAACTGAAGAACAGATTCTCTGCTTTAGAAGGCCTAACATCGGAAGAAGTGGATATTTCGGAAGTTAACAGAAAAGTAACCAAAGCTCTTATGGAAACAGCAACAAAATTAGCTGGGTCTAAGAACAAGTTGCATGTAAACAAATTATCAGGAAAAACCAAAATGTTGATGCAAAAAAGAAGAGAGATGAGGACAACTAAAGAAGATGTGACTTCCAAAGTGGAATATATAGAGCTATGCAAGACAGCACGAAAAAGTATCACTGAAGACGTAAGGAAATTCAACTGTGAGCTAGTGAGGAAAGCAATTGAAAACAACCAAAGCCTAAAGATAGCAAAGGGACATCTCAGTAAGGGAAGAAAACAGATTATGGCTCTGAGAAAAGAAGATGGTTCTATAACAAGAAATAGAGGCGAAATTTTGACAAGAGTGAAAGATTTCTACTCCAAATTATATGAAAGGGATGATACATGTACTCCAGACATCATGAAAGGTACCAGAATTCTTTCAGTCCTCCCAGCAGAAGTTGCTCATGCAATCAAGAACATGAAGCGGGGGAAAAGCTCCAGGAGAAGATGGAATTACTATAGACATCATACAAGAAGCAAGTGGAGAAATTGAAACAGTACTCGCCCAAATTTTCACTCGATGCCTTAATGAAGGGAAGATTCCTGAGGATTGGAACAATGCTACAATGATCCTGCTACATAAAAAAGGTGACATTGAGGATCTCAGGAACTACAGACCTATCAGCCTCCTATCAGTGGTTTATAAAATCTTCACTAAAGTTCTTTCACACCGCTTGAAGGTAACACTGGACATGGCTCAACCGAGAGAACAAGCTGGATTCAGGAGTGGCTACAGCACAATAGATCATATCCACGTACTGAGAGAACTAATTGAAAGAGCGAGGGAATATGAACTTCCATTGTGCATGGCTTTTATCGATTATGAAAAAGCCTTTGATTCGGTGAAACCATCAGCAGTTACCACGGCTCTGAAATCCTGCGGTATTGAAGATGCATACATTAATATTATTAATAACATCTATGAAAATGCAAGTGCAAAGATTCGGCTGTTTGAAAATACAACACACATAAAAATTGGAAAGGGAGTGAGACAAGGTGACACCATATCTCCAAGCTCTTTAATGCCACATTGGAAAATGTCTTTCAATCACTGAACTGGGAAAACAAAGGGATAAAGATTAATGGAGATTATCTAACCCACCTTCGTTTTGCTGATGACGTAGTCATTTTGCAACTACCCCATCAGAGCTGCAGAGTATGATCCAGGAACTTGCTGACAAGAGTAAAGAAGTGGGATTAAAAATGAACTTTCAGAAGACAAAAGTGATGTTCAATGCTTTTACAAGAAATGAAGATTTATCGATTGATGGAGAAAAACTGGAGATAACAGATACGTATGTTTATCTTGGACAGCAGATATCAAGTGAGGGTCACATTGGTGAAGAAATTAATCGGCGTACAAAACTTGCCTGGAGAGCTTTTGGAAGAAACAGCATAATTTTCAAGAGCAATATGCCATTATGTCTTAAAGAAAAGTGTTTGATCAATGCATCCTTCCAGTGCTTACGTATGGTGCAGAGACGTGGACCTTAACTAAAAGAGACATACAAAGGCTGCAGACAACTCAAAGAAGCATGGAGAGGTGCATGCTTGGTGTAACCAGGAGAGATAAGAAGAGGAACTCGTGGATCCGAAAAATGACGAGAGTGGAAGACATCATGATCAGAGTTAAATCCCTGAAATGGCAATGGGCTGGACATACTGCCAGAAGGACAGACCATAGATGGACAGCCGAAATTTTAGATTGGATTCCAAGGGACAGGAAAAGACCCAGAAAAAGACCACATGGGAGATGGGTGGATGAAATTCGTAAATATGCGGGAGTGACATGGAGGAGACTGGCACAAGACAGACCGTTGTGGAGGAAACTTGGGGAGACCTTCGTCCAGCAGTGGATTGATAATGGTTGACAATGATGATGATGATGATACAATTTGAATATTTACGTGCCATTCGTCCTGATGAAGTTAGGTCAATATCCAGCGAAACCATGGTCGGCTTGAAAAAAAACAAACATTTGTGACAACTACGTTTTATTATCTTAATCTATATACTGTATAATCGTCACAAGACTGTAGCCTTTGAGATAAAGAATCTTCTTTATTAATGTTAATAAATATACTATGTTTGAGCCAAACCTGATTAAGTCCCGTATGATATTTTAAATAATTCGGATTATTTCGTAGAAAAATAAATATTTTCGAATTGAAGCATATGCTTTAAGTTCACATGAAGGGAGTGAACTTTAAGTTCAAACAGGGCCCACGGGCATCAACCCGTAGTTACGAACCAAACCATCACCCCCTAATAGCTTAGAAGGCCCGCGCACCTAACGCCGGAAGCTGCGTGACGTGAGGGAGAGTAGGCTGATGTCCGTGGTGGGTGGTCGAGCATGCATGAGCTTGCTCACTCTGTGTAAGCGTGACTACGGATGTGCGTGGTTGTTGTTGTCAAATTGTCAACTAAATTTATTTTCATAGAGGAATATTAAAAGTATTCAAATTCCCTACTAATGGGGAGGTTCTCAAAATGGATTACAGCAATAAAGCGTTAAAATTTTCAACTCTAAGGTACGTGGAAACCTTTTGTTAACCTTATTTTAAACTACTCGTAAAATAAAAATTTTGAACTAGAAAATTTAAATTTGGCTAATTTTATAATCTAATGCATCTCAGCGGGAAGTCAAAGCACTGAAAAGACTTTTGAAAAATGAAATTTATGTTTGTAATGGAAAGAATAGATTACTTGTGTTGTTATAGTAACCCATAATGTTTTTGCCAATGTATCAAATAAGTTCAAAGTAAAATATGTATATTTAGGAAGGGATTTTAAACTTTTTTTTTATTATGGACACAGAATAATAAGGGTTGCATGTTTTTGATCCCAAGAGTAATATGTTGATACATTCGTACTTAGTTATTTAAGTGTTTAGGCAGCGCCAGATTAACTTTTTTGGGGTCCCTATTTCTGGGCACAAATGCTTGTAAAATACTTATATCCTATACGAAATATATGTATGTCATGTACACATCTAACATGCCTATGTTCTTTATATAAATGCTAAGGCCTTGTTGCCATGTGAAATACATCTTTTGTGTTTGCAGACATAGAGAATTGCATTGAATTATCATTTTTAATATTTATTACTAAAGGAACACAAACACTGAATCAAGTATCGACAGCAAAAATTAGATATGAATGCACAAAAACAGAAGTTCACACATAGTTATGGAGTATGTTTGCCTTTAAAATGTCCGTTTAAAGATTTTGAAGCATTTTTCTACAAACCAACACATTGAAGAACTCTCGTGTGAGCAGCGTGTATGCTCTATCTGTGGTAGGATGGGAATTTATCAAAACCATTCAATTTCTTAAAAATTAGGTGAAATATATCAGTACTACCTGGGCAAGAAATTATTTACTTGCCCAGGTAGTAAAGCTGGATGCGCAGGAAAATGTATCTTTTAAGATAACAAACCAGAACGCTATTTTTTTTAAGTTAAAAATATGAACTGTTTTAACATGTTTGCACTTCCATTTTAAGGGTCTGTATTACAAATGTTCAATGCACAAACGTGTGTATATCAATTTTTAAGATGCTGATGCTAAAATTGGTATGAAATGGTACGATGATGAAACTGGTGTTTCGGAAATTTAGTGATTCTGCCATGTTCCTTTTGTTAAAGTTTTCTCTCCTTTGTCACTAAACATGAGAGGCCAGTTACATCAGAGGCATGCATACTGTTGTTGATTATAAATAAAATTTGGAGCAAAACTAGGTTTCCGATTTCTGGGCGTAGAGCATAACATGATTAAAGATGTGATATTACTCTTTCCTTGGTACTTCGTAACAATAATACAACTTCCATTAATTAACAATGACATGAAACACGACATGTGATGACGTGTCTTTTTTTTCTTGTGTAGTAGGAAATTTTATTACAAACTTTTTTATTTTAAAATTTAGTTACCATGCACAAACAATTAGATGTTTTATTTACCTGTCCAGACGAATGATTTACATGCTCTGGGCATCTCGGGCATGGTATTTTTAAGCCTTGGATATTGTTATTTTTAAGAGAAAGAAAAGTACGTGGATCGACATGAATCCACATATTGTGGAAACTATGTTCTAAACAAACAAGATTTTTAAAATACAAGTAGAAATATATACTCGCTTCTTTTTTTTTTTTTTTTGAAAATATTTGCTTAAAATGAGAGATCAACTTTTTATTCATTTATCTAGACTTATCTGTTTCCAGACTTCCTGCACTGTGTCTTCACAAGCTACAGCAATAATAACTGGAACTAATATATCTCATATTATCCGATAACTACTGGAAAGTGTGCTTCCAAACGTGGGGGTGGGTGTCAATTTTTGTATGGGGAAAAAACTTCTTCAATCCTTCATAGAATTTATTTTGAAACCAAAATCATAAAAAAAGGAAAAAACAATCTTTTTCAATAGCTTTAGCAATGACAAAACATTTGTGCAAAACTTTATACCATTGCTTTTTATAGTTTCTGAGAAAATGGTACATCAAGTTAGTCAATTTATAATGAAACATGTACATCTTTTAAAATACATCCTATAGTACCAAAACAATCGCTTAGATTTATTCAGTACAATAACTACTGCATGTGCATTTGTCAGGTTCTCAAAAAATATAATAATTATCTGAAAAAATACTTTAAGAAATTATTGGAACAAATTTCAGATTTTCTTAGAAACGTGTCTTTGAAATTCTTCAAGGAACAGCTGACGGACACATAATCAAATTGTGCTTGTGATACACAAAGAACTACACAACCATAATTATATGTACATTGGCAGTTTTGCTGAATACTTCTTGAAAATCAAATTTCAGGAAATTTCTGCCAATAAGTTACTTGTATTTTTCCAGAAAAAAGAAATGCTTATATTGTGGATCCAAATAGTTTTGCTTAATGCTACTAATATATTTAATACAGATGTGTTGAACTTTGACAAGGTAACTTTTTTGAAATAGTGCTCTGGAAGACAAAATTTATAAACTTTACATTTGCTTATCAAAATGAAGTTGTCCAAACACGTAACTAGATGGTACTAAAATTAGGAAAACTTGTTATGTCATTATTGTACATTTTATAATGTACCCAGCAAAAACAGTCTTGCTGGGCCAGCAGTGGGCCATTACTGGCAGCCAGCACTGCCAGCAATGGCCCAGCACTATGTTGCCGCTGCCGAACCGTCAATAAAATGTCCGGGCGGCCAACAGAAGGGCCAGCAGTTCAGGCCATCAGCTGGCCAACAGTTGGCACCCCATCAGTTGTCATATGCCACAACAGGGCCATCATTGGTCCATCACAGGCAGTAGCTGCCACAAGTGGCCCTTCAGTGGCCCAGCAAGCACGTGCCAGAAATGATGGCTAGCCTAATGTGGTCCGCTAGTGGGCCGTTAGTGGCAGCCAGCAACCACGTGACGTAACTGGTGGCTTGCCGAATCTTGTCCGCCAATTTCCCAGTATTAGCCATAATAATAATAAAAAAAAAAGCAAGGATAACCGCAGTTTCCTAACGCGACAACTTTTTTTCTACCCTTACGAAGCTTGTGAATCAACGCACTGCGCTGGGGAAATTTTATCGACAGACCGGAAAAACGCCGTTTGCATGTGACTAGATTCGATTCTGGGCAGTTTACGTGGAAGCCGCGCTCGCTACCGACCGGACTAATTCACGACGGTCGACTACGTGCTGGAAGCTATCTGTTTGGTATGCAATTTGTAATCGAATGCTTCCCTCTTTCATTTTATAATATTGAGAGGTATTTCTCATAAAAGTCAGTTTCATATAATTGATAAATAAATTTTTTCAACGTAGCGATAGTTTTTTTTTTTTTTTTTTTTACGTTAAGGGAACTTCGCTTATTTTCAAGGCGTGTACATACTTAGAGTCGCTTTCCAAAGTTATGTACTGTCCTTGCCGTCTTGAAAAGAGATTGTTGAATAAATATATATTTACCCGGGTTCATGTCACATTCTGTTACATTTTTAACTTTGTGTCTTTCCTTTCCGTTGTCCGAAGCTACATTTGTTTTAAAGAGTAAAATATATTTTATTTTATTTCTCGTTATTTTTAGAAGCGAATTCTCCCAGTCTTGTGTATTCAACCCATGGATGAGTACACCACATAGCGTTGCTTTTTTTTTCTTTCAAATAATTAATAAATTTTGTACGCGTATAATTCTTTTTTTTTTTTTTTTCCGACAAACGCTATTTTAATGGTTTTCCAGGATATGTGTTTCAAGCGGTTTCAAATTTTTTCTTGTTATTTATCCACTCCATTCCATGAATTGTTATTCATGGAAATGGAGTGGGTGTATTTCATGCCTGTAATCTAGTATTTCATTAGGAAATTAATTCGCCTCTCCACATATGGATTTTTTTCTTAACATCCACTAAAATAACACAATGGCGATAGCGTCGACTTCAACTAACTGGTACCATGAGAGACACAGCAAGTGTTGCTTCTGCGCATGCGCAGTCCCGATGCTTCCACCTGTTGTTGGGGGTTGCATTGGTTGCCAGCAACGGGCCACTAGTGGCACTGCTTGGAGGCCCACAATACACGGCGATGCTGCAGGGCCATCAATGGCTCGCCAACTGATAGCGCTGCCACCAACGGACCACTACCGGCCCGTGAGCGGCAGATTTCAGCCAGCAGTGACCCATCACTGCCAGCTGGTGGCCAGCAGTTTCCCAGCACTTGTGTTTTTGCTGGGTAGCAATGGCATAATTTTCTTGAAATCTTAATTTATTTGATGCAATCAGTGGATCAAGCAGCAATTCACTGTTTTTTTTGTTTTTTTTTGATTGGAGGTTTAACGACCACCGTGAGCAACTCAATGGGCTATAAGCAGTCGCCCGTCCCTAATTTAGGGTCACTGGTTCCAGGGAAGGGAGAGAGCCAGTGCCGTAAGACAAACACAACATCCATGCCTGACCGGGATTCGAACCCGGACCCCTTACGGACGAATGATCAGAGGCCAACGCCTTAGACCACTGCGCCACCGGGGCGGCGCAATTCACTGTATGTATGTTAAAACGTGTTTTATTGAGCCTTTGGTAATAATTAAAAAACACAGAAAAAGAAACCAGTTTTTCTTGACCTTTTTTTATATATTAGTGATCACGGATTGCATATAAAATACATTTTCACTAAAGGAATTATTTCATTATGAAAATTTTCATAGTCATAAGTTTGCAATGAATGAAAAATCTGATTCCTTAAATATGTCAATCGACATCTTTTGAAACGACGGCGATACTTCGTAATGGACCCTCAAACTAATCTTTCAAGTACAAGAACGATTTGTTCACAAGTACAGGAATCGTTCGGCTAACTATAAAGACACTATAACTTCAAGTGAAACTACGACAACAGTTTATAATTTCGATTATAGAAATGGTTTATCACTTCCAGTGTAATGACATGGATGCTTTCATTAAACTGACGAATCTGTGTTGCTTACATTTTCAAGTCGAAATTATTGCTACGCTAAATTTTACGCTGTAATTTCTTTTTCTTCTGTATTTTAAAAGATTATTAAACAAACTTGTTAACTCTGCAGTTATTTGAAAACTAACACACAAGTTCTTATTTAAATGCAGTGAAACTCTAAAAGAACGCACGACCTGGTTAGTTGGTGTACGTAAAGACGCGTTCGTTCGCACATCGCCGTAATGCTCCTCTCCGCGACTACGGACTACTCTAGTGACGTCACAAATCGGTGCGCGGGCCTGCTAAGCTATTAGGAGGTGATGACCAAACCCCGTGAAGCCCATTATATTGAAAATTCCAGTTATGTACAATGGCTCGTAACAGGCACATCGCTAGACTTCGAAATCAGGATGGCCGACGGTAGGGTGAGAGTTATTTTTAGTGGGGCAAGCTTAATAGCAACTTTTTTTTTCTTTTCTTACGAAACACTGAAAGAACGAATTTTTAATGCTTTTTTACGCTTTCCAACCGTAGGTTGAAGAAGCGTATATGCTCCAGCTTTGTCCGTCCGGCTGTCCGTCCGTCCGCCCGTCCGCAAGATAACTCACGTGAAAATGGTTCCATTTCGACGAAATTGTAGTATGTGGTAGGGGACCACCTGGGGACGAGCCCAATTGAAAATGGGCGAAACAGGGTCAAAGGTCAGGACATAAGAGCTGGACACATTCCATTGCGTTTATGCGTCATAACTTGCGTAAAAATGGTTCGATTTCGATGACATTCTAGTATGTGGTTGGGAACCACCTGGGGACAAACCCTATTGAAAATGGTTGAAATAGGATCAAAGGTCAGGACATAGGAGCTGGATCCATTCCATTGCCTTTATGCGTCATAACTTGCGTAAAAATGGTTTGATTTCGATGAAATTTTAGTATGTGGTAGGGAGCCACCTGGGGACGAACCCTATTGAAAATGGGTGAAATAAGGTCAAAGGTCCGGCAGGGCATAAGAGCGGGATATATTCCATTGCCCTTATGCGTCATAACTTGCGTAAAAATGGTTCGATTTCGATGAAATTTTAGAACGTGGTAGGGAGCCACTGGGGACGAACCCTATTGAAAATGGGCGAAATGGGGTCAAAGGTCAGGACACTGGAGTGGGATCCATTCCATTGCCCTTGTGCATCATAACTTACCTAAAATGCTTGGATTGCGACAAAACTTTATCATGTTGTTCCACAGATATAGTGAACCGGTTCTGTTGAATATCAACGAAATGGGGTCAAAGGTCATTGCACAAAAGCCAGATTTATTCCACAGCCATTATTCTCATAACTTGCGTAAAACTACTTCTATTGCAACAAAACTTTATCATGTTGTTCCGGAGGTATAGTGAACCGGTTCTGTTGAATATCATCGAAGTGGGGTCAAAAGTCAGGACACAGGAGAGAGATTTATTCCACAGCCATTATCCACATAACATGTTGGAAAGCGTATCATAATCAATGCATTGCATGATTTTACTAACTTATTTTTTTTTTTTGATTAAAGCTTTACCGAACACTGTGAACAACTCAATGGGCCATAAGCAGTCGCCCGTCCCTAATTTAAGGCCACTGATTCCAGGGAAGGGAGAGAGCCCGTGCCATAAGACAAATACAGCAATCATGCTTCACCGGGATTCGAACCCTGACCCTTCTCGGAAGAATGGTCATCAACCAGCGCTTAGTCCACTGCACCACAGGGACGGCTTTAATGCTTTTCAATACCGGCTACAAAGGAATGCGTGCTGTCCCCACCCACTCCATCTGGACACACATACTTACACGAAGCTGATTAATCACGCCACTGGTGCAAGATATAATTGTTGGTAGAATGTCGCCTTCCACTTTTTGCGGGCTCTGAATGTATTGCCTTAAATTGCTTTTCAAAATTTTGCGTGTTAGCTTACGAAAATAGTACTGTACTTGAACAATTTATTTTAAAAAAATGTTTTTGTTTATCTAAATCGAATTCTAACATCGCGCCACGCATACTCGATACCTCTCCCTCCTTAGCTCCCTTTCTTGAAGCCAGTGACTTTGCCACGCACTCCTCTCCTACAAAGCAGTCGTCAGCCACTTTCTCCACTTTCACTGTCCCGAGGCAATCTTAAGAGCGCTAGTGTTGCTTTAGACTCCACTTTCCGCGTTGGAATTCCCTGTTTTGTAAAGAAAACAAACAGAGCAATTAGAGTGACCCCCTCAGTGAAGGCGAAGTCCAGATTATATTTTAAAGTTAAATATACTAAGAAAGATCACATTTTGAAGTGGGCGGGCGGCAGGGTGTGCATCCCCTTGGCGACGTCCCTGCTGGATGGGTCCCTGAAAGCCAGTGGTTACCTGTCCATCTTCGCTGACCACATGCATTCTTGCATGTTGGGTGTTTACCCTGGTGGTGACGGGGTATACCAATAGGACAATGCGCCGTTAAGGTGGTGCGTGACTGGTTCCAGGAACACGACAGCGATGTCTCTGTTCTCCCTTGGCCGGCGAAATCGCCCGACCTCAATCCCATAGAGCACCTGTGGGACTACTTGGATCGACAGGTTTGACAGGCCGACCCACAACCATCTCATGTCGGGGACCTCCGTGCTCTACTGCAGTCCGAATGGGCACGTGTGCCTCGGGCAACCTTCAAGGGCCTCATTGCGTCTACGCCACGCCGTCTCGCCGCTGTCATCTGGTCCAAGTGTGGTTATTCCCATTAGGTTGGTGGTCATATTATTCTGATACGATTGTGTATACAGGAAGTCCTTGGGTTACGAACGAGTTTCGTTCTTAAGCCTGTCTTTAAGTCGAATTTATACGTTATTCGAAACAGACAGGTACGGTTCGGGTCTAACGTCAGTTAGTCAAATGTTTGTTTTAGTATATACACTGAAGAGCAATTGAATTAGAGATACCTGTCTAGTAACGAGTAGCACCACCTTTCGTCCTGATGACGGCGGCGATTCGTCTCGGCATGGACTCGACAAGACACCGGAAGCGTTGGGAAGCCATATGGATCCACGACCCCTGAACAAGCTCCCACAGTTCACGAAGATTTGATGGAGGGGGACATCTCTCTCGATGGCATAACAGATGTGCTCGATGGGATTGAGGTCAGGGGACCTAGCTGACCAAAGAAGCGAGGTCACGTCGGTGGAGTGTTCATCCAACCATTCGGATACAATTCGGGAACTGCATTTTCTTGTTGCAGGATGAGGTCCCCAGTGGGATGTTGAAGACGCACAAACGGGAGCAAATGGTCGTCCAAAGTATCCCAGTAACGTTGACCTGTGAAGGATGATGTCCTACGTACCAGGGGTCCCATTTCAGTCCACGTAAACAGTCCCCAGACGAGAATGCCACCCCCACTAGCTTGAAGAGTACCCTGCTGGCAAGAAGGATCCATCGCTTCATGTGGTTTGCGCAGTACTCGTATCCTGACATCCGCATGTACCAACGTGAATATCGACTCATCAGTCCAGGCAACATTTTCCCACATGTCTAGGGTCCAGTGGCGATGTTCCCGCACCCATGCTAATCTTTGCACCCTGTGATGTGCGATCAGCAGCGGTACCCTCGTGGGACGATGGTTTGTGTACCCCATAGCTGATTCTGGATGGTGTGGCTGCTTACACGTTTCTGTGCACCAGCGTTAAATTGCCGAGTGATTTCTTGCACTGTGGCCCGTCTATCCACTGTTACAATGCGAGCTAGCCGACGATGATCCCGGTCATCCACACGCTGTTGTCCACGGCAGTTGTCTCTTGCGGGGATGGTTTTACCGGATTCGATGTACTCACGGTGTATCCGTGACACAGTGGTTCGTGAAAATCCCAGTGCCTGCACGACTTCCGAGATGGAGTGACCCATTCGTCGGGCGGGCCCCGACAATTTTCCCACGATGAAATGCGCTTAGATCCTTCGTCTTACCCATACTGCGTCCGACTCTTACTGATTCCCGTCGCATCACTCCTTATATTGTCGTATCGTTGCATATGTCATGTCGTTTCCGTTTATAGGGACGCCCACAGCGCCACATTTGAGTCTCTAATTCAATTACTCTTCAGTGTAGTATAACCTTTCATTGAATAAAAAATATTAAAGAAACAGTTCCACCAACCCCTACTCCTAACAAATTCTTCTTCACCTTCACTTGCTGCACGTGCCACTCTCAAATCACTGAAGAGAGCGTCGAACGTTTTGTTGCACTAAATCAAGGCTAATAAGCATATTACGCTTGTAACGTATACTCTAGATTCACTTTCCTTTGATTTTTACTATCTCTGGTTATTTTATTTTACTATGTAAATTATCTTCTTGCTGAATTAGATGTTATTTCACCCGCTGAATGAGATCTGGCAATGATTGTAAGTCATGACGTGGTGGTAGCCAGTATAAATAGGCGCGTTCAACGATACCTGAGGAGAGCTGTTGTTGTATAGAGAGAGCGGTTGTTTATGTGCGTGAGAGCTTTGTTTCGTGTGTAAAGAGATATTCGTTTATGTGAGAGCCAGATATCGAGTAGTTGTGTGACCGATGAAGTGAGTGTGGATAAATAAGAGAAGTTTACCAAATAAAAGATTGTCTTAGTAAGTACGTTTTTCTCAGTTCATAGTACTGTCAGACCTCTGTCTGGCTGTTAGGTTTATTTCATTAGTTGTTATTATTAACAACTAGCATTAAGACCTTATTCATCTTAATTACTACTACAACATTACTAGCAGTTAAAAGCTTGTTCATTATTATTACTACACTACTAGCAGGAAAGTTTATTCATGATATAATTAACAAACAACAAGCATTAGAAGAAGTTGTATTCATTATAATTGGTAGTAGAAGCTGAATTCATTATATGCTGATTTTAATCCTTTAACCAAATTATCAATAGCCTTTTCATTTCAATAATTAAATCACTGAGTTGCTAAGTTATAATTGTAGATTTCATCGGGACAGAGCGTTTTACATTCTAGAATATTTTCGCACTGTCCTTTAAAATTGTCCCTGTCGTTGACGGACTGTAAGACTGACGCTTTTCTAATGTTCGTGGCGTTTCACCTTTATTCCGACAGCTCTATAATGTCCACTTTCGTTTTAGTCGTGATTGTTTTCCTTTATTTTTTATGTATGTCCATGACTTGCATCACATTTACGCTTTGGTGACATGGTTACAAGGGTAAAAACAAGAAAAACATTTAAATCCAAATGCACTGAACTCCGATTATCCGTGCTAATTAATACACGGATATGCACGGAAAACCGGAAAGCACGGATAATCCGATAATGGCACTGTATACCGTAAAAATGAACTACGTACTACTGTATATATGTAATTAGAATGTTTAATGATTTGTAATTACATAGTACTGTTTTAAATAGAGATTACTCTATGTAATTAAAATAACAATAAAACTTACGATAGATTTGCAGTTTTTCTTCTGGAAAAAGTATGCGATACTTCTTTGTTTGCGAGACATGTTAACATTCTTTCGGACAGTTTGGTGAATGTTGCGTAAAGCTATGACGTCACTAAATTCGAACTCAGTTTGTTGACCTATATAGTTTAATAGCTTGTCTACGCTTTCCAGTGCCCTGCTGCGGCTCATCCTTGCTATTCCACTTTCACCTTCAATATCTGTTTTCCACACTTCTACTGTCTCCCCTTGGGTCATTGCATCCAGAATCTCTTGGTCTGATAAAATCCTTTAGTCTTCATTATTCTTATCTTTCTCCAGCCGCTCTTCCACGTTTTCTTCCCTTACATTTTCAAATCCTTGAACACCAGAAAGGATTTCAACAAGGCCCCATGCTGTTACCACTTCGTCGGCAGAACCTTCTTCCTTTGCGATATCAGGAATCAGTTTTTTCCAGCCATCAATTAGTGTTATTCCAAGCGTTAGGATTTACTGCATCAAAAATCCTAAGTTTCTTCCAAAAACTCACGAGTTCTTCATCTTCTTCAAGTACGAGTTTCAGAAGAATTTTTCGGTAAATACGTTTTATTGCTGATAAGATCCCTTTATCTATAGGTTGGATCAGTGACGTGACATTAGGGGGAAGGAACTTTAAAACAATGTCTCCATTACCAGAACAAAGATCAATGGTATCGCATGACGCATTGTCAAGTACAGAAGAGCTGCTTTTACAGCAGACTCCATTTTCCTAACCACTCGCTTACTTGTGGTACAAATTTCTTGCTGAACCACCTGGTAAACAAGTCGATATTCATCCAAGCGGATGATTGGGCATCATGACAAACAGGAATTTTATTTTCAAAATTCTTTCCAAAACTTCTGGGATTTCTAGCGTTTTTTATGACAAGTCTGAATGTTTCGGATGCGTTTGCGCTGAACATCCCGGTTACTCTCTGTTTTGAAACCTGGAATTTCTTTCTCTTACTGCATTGCTAGGGTTTTTACTCGAGAAACGTTTCCAATATAGATGCTCGTCTCGTCTGCATTGAAAATTTGATCGAGGTGCAATTCACCTTTTTACACGTAGTCACCAAATTATTTGATGAATTATTCCGCAGCTGAATAATTTGCACTTAACTTTTCGCTTTTCATAGACACCTCTCGGATACCATATCGTTTCTTAAACCGCATGAGCCAACCTGAAGATGCATTAAATGAACCCTTAGTGCTTAAAGCATTGTGAAAAAAAAACAATGGCTTTTCCATGCATATTGGACCGGATCGTTTTTTTTTGACCCATTGAATCATACAAGCATCAAGGTTTTCATAAGAAGATTTTTTAACCGACTTTCTCGTGTATGGCACTGTTTCGTTATTAGTCTCGCGCAAATTTCATGAGTTTTTCCTTTCGTTTCTTGATGTCACGAACAGTTCGACTGCCAATACCCAACTCCATGGCTAATTTGTGAACAGACTTCCCTTTCTCTAGTTCATCAATTGTGCCCAATTTTTGTTTAATTGTTAAAACTGTCTTTCGTCGTTTAGCATTTCTTCAAACGAACACTGGAAAAACACGAAACAAATTTTGAATAACAACCAGAGCTCTTTGACGAACTTGTATCCAAACACCACACTGACGGGTCAAAGTCACACACCGCTTACGTTATTGGTTACGTAACGTTGGTGGGGGCAGGGGGGTGTTACAGCGCCTGTAGCTTCCAAGCAGTGATGGGCTGCGAGTGGAACTTTTCAATACGAAAGGGAACACGTGTGGCACTCGGATATCAGTTTGCCACTTCCGCAGTGGAGACGGCATGAGGACGGAGAGGGGACACCGGGACAGTTTGCCAAGGGTCGAGTGCAGGAGATCTGATCTGATCATATGTAGAGGATTTTATGAAGGGAGTATCTGACCCCAGGTCTTAAACAACCTTTATAAATACGAAGCTTGGGTTAGAATGCCCGATAGGAAAGTGACACGGAAGCGAAGTAGAAAGGGGGAGGAAGACGCTCTTATTTATTACCGGGGGCCAGTACCCGGGGTCCGACGGCTTAACGTGCCCATCCGACGCACGGCGGATATTTAGTGGATCGAACGTTTGTACCTGCCTGGGATCGAACCTGAGATCCTTTCCGTGGCAGTCACGAAAGTTGCCCACTAGGCCACCCGCGGCCCCGTGTGCAGGAGAGAGCAGGGAGAAGTCGTAAATCTTGGGAGTTGTCTGTTGCGAGCAGCAAATCAGCCTTGGTCGCTGTTCATCCTACACCACCTCTCCCTCCACACACATGCAGGCCTACGTTGAATAAATCATGTTTCTTTAAAGCGATTATAGCTGCCTCGGCTTTTTAAAGATTCTAAGATTCTGTGAAGATAAAAAACACACAAGCAATTTGGCCCTGATGCCACGAACGTTATAAGAGGGAAAATACATAAAGTACAAAAAAAAAAAAAAAAAAAACGTTTCTTCAATTGATGATTGAAATTGAATTTCGAATTTTATTAGCTACGTCGGTCAATGGAGAGATCCGGATAAAAGAGCGTCAGATAAATCGAGGTTTTACTGTACTTTGGCATTTTACTATTTTTAACTTCTTTTTTTATTGTGTGTGTGACGCACGGATCATCAAAACGGATTATCCGCGCACGGGTAATTCGGAGCTTAGTGTACAGTAACACACGAGAGACACTGTTAACAGCAACGTGGTCTGACTGATAAGGACGAAATCTCTGCCCTACCTTGTTCATACGAGCCGACAAACCGCTGTAGACATGCAATGTTTTGATGCACGTCGCAAAGTAGATTTATTACGAACCATGGACGTCGCCAGGGGGATGCGAGGGTGGGCTCTGGAATTTGTCTTGCCCACCCTGCCGCCCACCTAGTTCAAGATGTACCATTTTTCAAAATATTTAACTTTAAAATATAATCTGGACTCGCCAAGTAAGAATAAGTCTTGTGTTTTACTTCATGTATCCCTACGTATTTTCCCCTAAGAAGTGCGTTGTTTACTTCTTCGTAGAAATGTTATCAAAATAACAGCCGCAGGGCCATGAAAATTCAAGCGTTCTCCATTCTTCCAATTCCTTAGTTTAAGACTCTTTTTATTATTGTTTGTATGGTAAGGGGGCGAATCAGGAGGGTGGACAGGAATTCACTGAGTGAGGTCATTACTAATTACTCTGCTGTTTGGTTTCTTTACAAAATTAGGGATTCCAAAGCGGAAAGTGGAGTCTAAAGCTACAGTAGCGCTCTTAAGACTGCCGCGGGACAGTGAGAGTGTAGGAAATGACCGACGACTGCTTTATAGGGGAGGAGTGCAAGACAAAGTCGCTGGCTTGAAGGAACGGAATTAAAGAGGGTGGGAGATTGTGTCTGCGTGGCACGACGTTAAAATATGATTTACATAAATAAAAACGACATTTTACTTTAAATAAATTGTCTAAGTACAGTACTATTTTCATAAGCAAAAAAGGTAAAATTTTGAAAAGCAATTAAATTAAGGCAGTGCATTGAAAAAAGTTGAAGGTAACATGCTACTACCACTTGTATCTTACACCAGTGGCGTTACCAGTCAGATCCGAGTATGTGTTTGTGTCCAGGTTAAGGGGGTGGGGATTGCACGAAGTCCTTTTTAGCTGATAGGGAAAAGCATTAAAAATTATTTCTTTCAGTGTTTCGTAAGTATAGTTTCTATCAAACTTGCCCCACCAAAAATAATGCTCGCCTACCCGTCGTCCACCCTGATTTCGAAATCTGGCGACGTCCCTGTCATCCAGTGGTACCAGCGATCCCAGGTCATACCAGGAAAACATTCCCCAGACATGCACACTGCTACCTCCGGCCTGTACTTGACCGACAAGCGTGTCTGGGAGTTGGTTCTCCGGTGTCTGAAGCCGTATCCGCCACCGACCACCACTTCTGTGTAATAGAAACCTGGATTCGTCGGAGGAGGCAACATATTCCCACTCTTCCACTGTCTAATGACGGTAGTCCCATGCGAACTGCTGGTAGTTCCATTGCCCATTTACCTGGGTTAATATGGGCGCCTTTACGCAGCGTCGACTCTGGAAACCCATGCATACTCACTACTCCTACTGGCATCGGGGACACGTACCTCAGAGACCCAGCGTTCATTTTCATGGTCAGTTGCTGCACTGTTGCGCGTCGATTGCTCTTTACCAGTCGATGGAGGCGACGTTCTGCCCTGGGGTCGATAGCCTTTGGGGCTCCACAGTTACGACGTCGGGAGGTACTCGTTGTGTCAGCGGTCCATTCTTGGTGCACCAGTACTAGAGCACCTCTTAAACAGCCCACGAAATCTGCTGTTTCCGAGGATGCTTCCACCCTTGGCGCGGTAGCCGATGATCATTCGTTTTTGAACGTCCGTCAAATCACTAGTTCTGCACATTGTGCTCCCGTGACGCACTATGGCTCACCTGTCCTGGCCGGCCGCTTATATCTCCGTGTGGTCGACTTTGTGACGTGCACTCTGACGCACCTGGGCGGGTAAACTGTGATTCCGGGGGTGGTCATATTATTATGATACGACCGTGTACCAATGGAAATATATGTGCTTTCGTCTCCAGCATCCTCACAATACACCTCACAAATGTTGCAGCAGGCTTCAATCGCATTGTTGCCTCTGTCGAACTCATAAAAGAAAACAACGCCTAATGTGATACTTATTGCTTGATATGTTAACTCTTGTGTGACTTATTTACGAATGAGATACACTTACATACTTGGTTCCATTTTATAGCCTACTTCTGGAAGCAATTTGGTCATCACACACACACCATCTCTTATTGCACTTTATAACAAAGTAAACTTTTCCCGTCATTTTTGGTCCACGCCGTGGATTGAACCCGAGTCCACTTATTCCGGAACAAGTCGCTCTACCAACTGAGATACGCAGACGTTCGTCTTGCTGCTATCTGCCTTTGTGTCGTGTGCGTCTGGCGGGTCAGGCACGTCACATCTCCCCTCCCCCCCGAAAGACGGCCGGGATCATGGTCCATGGGCCAGCCGTGACCATGAATCGTTGTAGGCCGCCATCCACTGTAGAACGTGCACTTGAGAACTCCCAGTCAATCTGGTGTGTGGAGTGCAACGTCACACACATTTATTTTTCAAAGCGCTGGAGAAGGGATTCTCTTATTTTTCTTGTCTCGCGGTGTGGAAAGAATATCACACCATTGCGAGATCTTTAACAGCCGGGTCATCCGGGAAGTTCGGGCGCCATTAAAACGAAGTAAATTTCTCCGTCATTTTTGGTCCACTTATTCCGAAACAAGTCGCTCTACCACGTTCTCGCTGCTATCAGTCTTTATGTCGTGTGCGTCTTGCGGGGCAGGCACGTCACAACTTGTTACTTAATTTTTTTTACTTGGAATTTGCATCATGAAAATCGGGAAGAACTTTTGCTCCCACCTGATATGTAGGAATTATGACCAAAGTGTTGAAACGGTAAACTTGGCTTAATTATGTGTTCTCAAATCCTAAAGGCGTGTAAATGTTAGTTCAGTATTCGTCTGCGATGACCTAATAGGTGTGAGCGTCTCTTATATGTCCTATTACATGTGGGGTAGCAGTATGTTAAAAAAATATAAAATTAGGTAAGATGAGTGAGTACATACAAAAGACTGCAACAATTATTAAATGTGCAGTAGTATATAAAAAATGAGTATTAATAAATGTGGCTGTTTTTAATTATCATATTTATATTGCGTTGGTGCGAATGATATGTCCGGCAAAGGACCAGCACACATGGACGGCGAGAACGAAAAAGAAGGACAACTTACCAAGGCAAAATAATCCCCCTCGGCATCGACACATAGTTGTCATCTGTCCGGCAAGGTCATGATCCCGGAACGAAAAACGTCTTGTGGCTGGGACCCGAAGAAGTCATCAACTGCACATTGAACCTCGTTGTCTGTCGTGAACTGTTTCCCGGACAGGAAGTGATCCAGGCGACAAAACAGATGATAGTCTGTCGGAGACAAGTCCGGGTAAAAGGCAGGAGGAGGCAGTGTTTCATAGCCCAAGGCACTTAGTGTCTGAATCGTTCGTTGTTCTGGAGCAGAACAATACCATGTCTGTTGACCAAAGCCGGTTTGTTTTCGCAGCAATTTCCGGTGCATCTGGCGTAATTCAATACAAAAACGTTTTGCAGTGATGGTTTGGCCTCTTGCCAAGAAACTCCAATGAATTATCCCTGATGTGGACTACCAGACAAGGAGCATCATCTTCTTGGTGTCTAGGGGTGGCTTAGGATGCCATTCAGCAGGCTGTGCCTTGCTTAACCATTCTGCAGGTCGTTTTCGATCATCATAGAGGACCCACTTCTCGTCGCAGGTGAAGATTCGGTGCAGTAAATGTTTCTTTTTATTCCTGGCAAGCAGCGAAGTGCAGACTTCCAAACGCCTAGTCTTGTTGGCAGTTGTCAACTAATGCGGCAGAGACATTTCCAGCTTTTTGACCTTACCCAGCGCAGCCAGACGCCGAGAAACTGTCGAGTGGTGGACACCTACCTCAGCCTCTATCTCACGACACTTTTCTTGGGGGTCAGCTTCAACCACACATAACAGAACATCGCCAGAAACAGCACCACGTGCTTCGTTTTGCAGGTCCGTATCTCCGCTTTCAAACTTCACAAACCATCGCCGAATGGTTCGTTCGTTGGCTGTATTCTCCCCAAACGCTTTGTTAATGTTTTGAGCGGCAATTCCTGCAGAATCGCCCAGTTTAAATTCACGCAGGAAGATGACTTTCAAATCCGGCGTCTGCATGTTTCCTTTGCAAGCCACGTTACGTCCAAACAAACCACGCCTGAACCTTGTTCTTCACACACGTGCTAGCTATTTATAGTAACTCTGTGACGTAATACCCGCAGCACCTGTGGGTGATTACGTTCCGGTGTGGTGGGGGCCTATCTCCACTGCTCGTTCGCTCCTGACATTTCATTCGCACCAACCCAATAATTTTGCCCGAGGTCATACTTGGTAAAACATTATAAACGATATTAATGAATATATGCACTGAAGTGCCAAAAATCATGGGATACGTACCTAGTATCGTGTGGACCTCCTCTCTTCCGGCGAAGTGCAGCTATTCGACGTGTCATCGATTCCACAAGTGGCCGGAAGACTTCTGGAGATACTTTGAGCCATGCCGACTGAACAGCCGCTCACAGTTCCCCGGTATTTGTAGGTGCAGGATCTTGGATGCGAATGGTACTTTCCACTACGTCCCATAAGCGCTCTATTGGGTGCATGTCGGGCGAACGTGGGGACCACAGCATCCGTCGGAGCTGTCCACAATGGTCCCCGAACCAATTTTGGACAACTTGGGCTCGATGACATGGTGTATTGTCCGCCTGGAAAATTCAATAGTTGTTGGGGAACATGAAGTCAACGAAGGGCTGCAAATTATCACCCAGCAGAGCAACAAAGCGATTACCGAATAATGACGTGTTTACGAGTACCAGAGGACCTAAACCGTGTCACGTAAAGACACCCCACAATTGTACGAAACCACCATCAGCTTGCACAGTGCCTTGTTGACAGCTTGGGTCCATGGCCTCATGGGCCCTGCGCCACATCCGAACCTGACCATCAGTTCATAACAACTGGTAGCGTGACTCATCGGACCACGCCACATGTCGCCAGTTTTCCAGGGTTCAATTACCGTGTTCACGAGCCTAGGTGAGGCGTTGTGTCCTATGTCGTGGTGTTAACAAAGGCACTCTGGTGGGTCTTCTGCTCCCATACCCCATGGACGCTAAATTACGCTTCACTGACCTGATGGATATGTCTCTGGTACCTCCTGCATTGAATGTGGATGTTATTTGAGTCAGTGTCGCTTGCCTGTTAGCATGGTCAGCCGCCCCTGTGGCGCAGTGGTCTAAGCGATGGCTTCTGATCGTTCGTCCGAAAGGTGTCCGGGTTCGAATCCCGGTGAGGCATGGATGTTGTGTCTGTCTTACGGCACTGGCTCTCTCCCTTCCTTGGAACCAGTGACCCTAAATTAGGGACGGGCGACTGCTTATAGCCCATTGAGTTGCTCACGGTGGTCATTAAACCTCCAATTAAAAAAAAATCCTGGTCAAACATCGCTGATGGTCACGGTCATCCAGCACCCGTGGTGGGCCATTGCGCTGTCCTCGGTGAGTGGTAAATCCTTCCATGAGCTATTCTCGGTACACACGTGACACTGTGGATCAAGGAATGTTGAATGTTCGCACAACGTCGGGAATTGAATGCCCCATTCGTCTGTCTGCAACTACCATGCCTCGTTCAAACTCCGTTAATTCACTTCGGCTTGTCATTATCTTACTGGCGGTTGTTCAACCTGACTGACGTGATTACATCTCGCAGCTGATAAGAATCGTTGCGTGCGTCGCAGCCTTTATATGACGTCAGCACCAATTAAAAATTTGAATGGTGCTATTCCATAAATTTTGGCACTTCAGTGTATAACACTGCGTAGTTCATCAGTTTTAGGAGGCCAGAACATAGCTTCTACTTTTATTACGGGTTGTTCTTCATGCGGCCGTATCAAAGTTCATTTCCAATAAATCTTAAAGAGGAGGATGCATAGACTCAGTAAAACGCAGAGCATTTCCATTTTGCAAGTGCGCATTTTAGAGTAGCTGTCGTTGTGAGAAGGTAACAACAGAAAATGTTCATGGCTGTTCTCAAATGCATCAGTCCTTGAGGGTATCTTTGCTTCTGTCATGTGCCATTTAGTTTCCTCTAGTGTGTAAATCAGGTAGGTGACAGGTGCTTCTTATGGAGGCTTCGTGTGGCTGATATATGTGATCATGCAGAAGGAAAAGTGTCTGCCGATGACATTCGATAGATGCCGGAACCTATTTCCCCAAAACTATAATTTCGTTAAGGCAGCCTTTTAAGATTAGACCTGTTCTCTTCGTACCATTTTTTCGAGTTTAACCAATATGCTGCTCACTTTAGGATACAAGCAGTCACCTAGCACTTTATTAGAATCCCCAAGTTTCATGAAAGGGGTAGCCAGAGCTGTAAGGACGAATATAATGTTTACTTTTGGTCCTTCATGTTACTCCCGCATACTTTTGAATTTCATCCACCCATCACCCATGTGGTATTCTCCTGAGTTTTTTTCTGTCCCTTGGTAACCAGTCTAGAATTTAAGTTGTTCATCGATGGTTTGTTCTTCTGGTAATAAGTACAGCCCATTGCCATTTCAGAGATTTTACTCTCATCATGATGTCTTCCACTCTTGTCATTTTTCTGATCCAAGGGAACTCCTGGATCAGAAAAATGGAACTCATATATATATACACTGAAGAGCAATTGAATTAGAGACAGCTGGCGTTATGCATATGTAGTGTTGTGGGCGGCCCTGTAAACGGATCCGACAATATAAGGAGTGATGCGACGAAAATCAGAAAGAGTCAGACGCAGTATGGGTAAGACGAAAGATCTAAGCGCATTTGATCGTGGGCAAATTGTCGGGGCCCGACGAATGGGTCACTCCATCTCGGAAGTCGTGAAGTCGTGCAGGCACTGGGGTTTTCACGAGCCACTGTGTCACGGGTGCACCGTGAGTACATCGAATCCGGTAAAACCATCCCTGCAAGGGCCAACTGCCGTGAACAACAGCGTGTGGATGAACGGGGTCATCGTCGGCTAGCTCGCACTGTAACAGCGGATAGACGGGCCCCAGTGCAAGAAATCACTCGGCAATTTAACGTTGCTGCACAAAAACGTGTAAGTAGCCACACCATCCAGAACCATCTCCTCGCTATGGGGTACAGAAGCCATCGTCCCACGACGGTACCGCTGCTGACCGCACATCACAGGGTGCAAAGATTAGCATGGGCGCGGGAACATCGCCACTGGACCCTAGACATGTGGGAAAGTGTTGCCTGGACGGATGAGTCGAGATTCACGTTGGTACATGCAGATGGCATAATACAAGTACGGCGCAAACCACATGAAACGATGGATCCTTCTTCCCAGCAGGGTACTCTTCAAGCTGGTGGGGGTGGCATTATCGTCTGGGGACTGTTTACGTAGACTGAAATGGTACTTCTGGTATGTGTGACATCGTCCCTCACAGGTCAACGTTATCGGGATATCCTGGACGACCATTTGCTTCCGTTTGTGCGTCTTCAACATCCCACTAGGGACTTCATCCTGCAACAAGAGAATGCACCGTGTCATCGCACCCGAATTGTATCCGAATGGTTGGATGAACACTCCACCAATGGGGCCTTGCTTCCTTGGCCAGCTAGGTCACCTGACCTCAATCCCATCAAGCACATCTGGGATGCTATCGAGATAGATGTTCGAGGCTCTGACCCCTCCATCAAATCTTCGAGAACTGTGGGAAACTTGTTCAGGGGTCGTGGATCCGTATGGCTTCCCAACGCTTCCGGTGTCTTGTCGAGTCCATGCCGAGACGAATCGCCGCCGTCATCAGGACGAAAGGTGGTGCTACACGTTACTAGACAGGTATCTCTAATTCAATTGCTCTTCAGTGTATATATATATAAAAATCATCACAAAGGCCTGTTGGGAACAGTCTAAACTGTTCCCAACGGGTATTTTATGATATTCCGACTAGTTGATAGCAACTTTAAAACTGTTTGTAACTTTTCCTATTTTAACCATAACCACAGTACGTTCTGGAAATTTGATTGCCTTCTTGACTGCTAGGTAGCGCTGTTGGCGTCACTGCTTCGAGTCACGTCGGCATTTGAAACCGTTTCGGAAGGCCATGATTGCATCTTTTCCTTTTGGCAAGTTTCTTATTTTTGCTTATTATTTTATATTATTTTTCAAATATTTTTTTAGGTTTAAAATTTTCCTGTTCTCGTATAGTTATCTGGAGTTTTTCTGCAGGTGTTCCTCTTTTTCGAGATTTGCAGGCACTCGTCGAGCGTGCCTCATTGTTCAGGCCTCGTTTTAGTGTGAATTTTATGCAAGTGCAACTTTGACTGGCTCTTATTTTCCATTACAGAACTCTCCTTTGGCAGTTTCTTGTAAATAGGTTAACTAAATTCAAGCTTTTTCCACTTTTAGGGACTAAAAAAATATGGTTGTAAATAGTTACCCTAATGTATGGTTGTAATGGTGTTTTTCCTAGGTATTCTAGCACTGTGTACTTCTTGTACTGAGTAATTTGGATTCTATAAGTCGTGTGAGGTCGGACTACGACCGTACACAGTTTGCTAAACAGATGTTTTTCGTGTTTATTTTGTTGCTTTATTTTTATTTCTCCACAATTTTTTTATTTTTTTTATTTTGTTTTAATGACGTCTTCAACTTTTTTGGGGGAGTTTCGCTGCTTGTAAGTCTCAGGTAGGGGTGGTCAGCTGCACGGGTTTTATTTGTTTTGGGGTGGGTTTATTTTATTTTAATGTTTTCTGATTATTAATTTGATGTTATTGAATCAAACTGGATGGTGCAGAAACTCCCGCTTTTTGGTCTTTATAGAGGTATGAGAGGTGTAATCTATGCCTAGCCCTTGATGAAGCCATATATAGCAGCTTGCCATAATTCTATAATCCTTTTTTTTTCTCCCGGTTGGTTTTTAGATCTCTTCTTTCGGTTTCCCGAATCAGTTGCTCCAGCTTTCAGTTTTTGTAAAGATTTCTACTCCAAATTATATGAAAGGGATGATACATGTACTCCAGGCATCATGAAAGGTACCAGAGTTCTTCCAGTCCTTCCAGCAGAAGTTGCACATGCAATCAAGAACATGAAGCGGGGAAAAAAGCTCCAGGAGAAGATGGAATTACTGTAGACATCATACAAGAAGCAATGGAGAAATCGAAACAGTACTCGCCCAAATTTTCACTCGATGTCTTAATGAAGGGAAAATTCCTGAGGATTGGAACAACGCTACAATGATCCTGCTACATAAAAAAGGTGACATTGAGGATCTCAGGAACTACAGACCTATCAGCCTCCTATCAGTGCTTTATAAAATCTTCACTAAAGTTCTATCACACCGCTTGAAGGTAACACTGGACATGGCTCAACCGAGAGAACAAGCTGGGTTCAGGAGTGGCTACAGCACAATAGATCATATCCACGTACTGAGAGAACTAATTGAAAGAGCGAGGGAATATGAACTTCCATTGTGCATGGCTTTTATCGATTATGAAAAAGCCTTTGATTCGGTGAAACCATCAGCAGTTGCAATGGCTCTGAAATCCTGCGGTATTGAAGATGCATACATTAATATTATTAATAACATCTATGAAAATGCAAGTGCAAAGATTCTGCTATTTGAAAATACAACACACATAAAAATTGGAAAAGGAGTGAGACAAGGTGACACCATATCTCCGAAGCTCTTTAATGCTACATTGGAAAATGTCTTTCAATCACTGAACTGGGAAAACAAAGGGATAAAGATTAATGGAGATTATCTAACCCACCTTCGTTTTGCTGATGACATAGTCATTTTTGCAACTACACCATCGGAGCTACAGAGTATGATGCAGGAACTTGCTGACAAGAGTAAAGAAGTGGGATTAAAAATGAACTTTCAGAAGACAAAAGTGATGTTCAATGCTTTTACAAGAAATGAAGATTTATCGATTGATGGAGAAAAGCTGGAGATAACAGACACGTACGTTTATCTTGGACAACAGATATCAAGTGAGGGTCACATTAGTGAAGAAATTAATCGGCGTACAAAACTTGCCTGGAGAGCTTTTGGAAGAAACAGCATAATTTTCAAGAGCAATATGCCATTATGTCTTAAAAGAAAAGTGTTTGATCAATGCATCCTTCCAGTGCTTACGTATGGTGCAGAGACGTGGACCTTAGCTAAAAGAGACATACAAAGGCTGCAGACAACTCAAAGCAGCATGGAGAGGTGCATGCTTGGTGTAACCAGGAGAGATAAGAAGAGGAACACGTGGATCCGAAAAATGACAAGAGTGGAAGACATCATGATCAGAGTTAAATCCCTGAAATGGCAATGGGCTGGACATACTGCCAGAAGAACAGACCATCGATGGACAGCCGAAATTTTAGATTGGATTCCAAGGGACAGGAAAAGACCCAGAAGAATGACCACATGGAAGATGGGTGGATGAAATTCGAAAGTATGCGGGAGTGACATGGAGGAGACTGGCACAAGACAGACCGTTGTGGAGGAAACTTGGGGAGACCTTCGTCCAGCAGTGGATTGATAATGGTTGACAATGATGATGATATATATATATAGCGCACGTACTGTATTGATACAGAATCTTTCTTCTATCTGAAATAGAGAGTTCCTTTATTTCGTTCCTTCTTTTTTCCGGAGAAACGTACCAGAGCGTATTAGGTTGTTTTCAAAGACAACCTAGCTGATACGAAAAAAAATGTATGCGGCCGTATCATTTATTGACATACATTAATACTGTCAATAAATGATATTTGGCCTTAATGCATGCACTGGCCGTCCGAGACATGCTTTCCGCAAGGTTTTCGAACACAGTGATAGGTATGTGCTTCCATTCAGTACATAATGCTGCCGCAATTGTTGCTTAGTAATAGCCCTTGGTTCCAAACTTCTTACGCAGCGCTCTAATTCATCCCATAGTTGCTCTATGGTATTAAGATCAGGGCTATGTGCTGGCCAGTACACACACGATACGAAATTATCGTCAAAGCACGCCATAACAGTCCTTAATTTATGGCTCGGTGCATTTTCCTGTTGGTACGAACAAGGCTCGATTCCATAGTATTGCCACAGAGTTAGTAGGGAATAATTGTCCAGAATATCGAGGTAGACGTGCTGGTTAACAGGTTTGTCCACGATAACCAATGAGCCGGGACCAAACCACGAAAACCCCCACACACGAGTACACTGCCAGCTCCAAACATGACCGTAGCAACATTTAACTGTGGTAAATAGCGTTCTCCCGGCTGACGCCATACCCACACACGGCCATCAGACTGATGGTTCCTGATGGCCGTGTGTGGGTATGTTTCCATTGACCTACGGTCCACGATAAATGTTATTTACACAATGCTAAAGGACAAGTAGCATTCCGAGTGGAGATGAAAGGCTTATGAGCAGCCGCACAACCACGGTAACCCATGGAATGAAGTTCTATGCGAATGGTAGGTGTACATACCGAGGCTGCATTCTTTTTACTCACCTGTACACTGAGGTCTTGTTCAGTGCTCCGTCGATTAGCTGTAACGACTCTCCTGAGGCTTCGACGTCACCTATCACTGTTTTTCTTTGGTCTGCCGGTGCGTTTTGCTGCTTCAGGCACGTCATGTGTCTTCCACTTATTCAGTACATCCAAAACAGTTGACTTGGGTATGCTTAAACGCCTCTCTGTTTCTCTTATGGACAGCCCACTAATATGATACCCAGCAATATTTTTTTCTCGAAGTCAGTTCTCTCCTGCCGCGACATATTCACTCAACCTCACAGTGCGATATGATCGCGGTCAGCTGCAGGCTTATTTTTATACGTTTGCACTGTACCGCGCATCTTAACAACACAGCGGATCCGTTCATTTGCTCTTGAAAGGGTTTCCGGTGACTTTTGTCAATACAATGTATGTATATACATATACTCACATCACCATTGTCAACCATTATCAGTCAACTGCTGGATGAAGGTCTCCCCAAGTTTCTTCCGCAAAGGTACGTCTTGAGCCAGACTCCTCCATGTCACACCCTCATGCTTTCGAATTTCGTCCACACTTCTCCTGCGTGGTCTTCCTCTGGGTCTTTTCCTTTCCCTTGGAATTTAGTTAAAATTTCGGTTGCCTATCGGTGGTCGGTTTTTCTGCCAGTATGTCCAGCCCATTGCCATTTCAGGGATTTTATTCTGATCATGATATCTTCCACTGTTGTCATTACCCTTATCCACGAGTTCCTATTCTTATCTTTCTTGGTTACACCAAGCAGAATATACTGCATATATATATATCATCATCATCATCATCATTGTCAACCATTATCAATCCACTGCTGGACGAAGGTCTCCCCAAGTTTCCTCCACAACGGTCTGTCTTGTGCCAGTCTCCTCCATGTCACTCCCGCATACTTTCGAATTTCATCCACCCATCTTCCATGTGGTCTTCTTCTGGGTCTTTTCCTGTCCCTTAGAATCCAATCTAAAATTTCGGCTGTCCATCGATGGTCTGTTCTTCTGGCAGTATGTCCAGCCCACTGCCATTTCAGGGATTTAACTCTGATCATGATGTCTTCCACTCTTGTCATTTTTCGGATCCACGTGTTCCTCTTCTTATCTCTCCTAGTTACACCAAGCATGCACCTCTCCATGCTTCTTTGAGTTGTTTGTAGCCTTTGTATGTCTCTTTTAGCTAAGGTCCACGTCTCTGCACCATACGTAAGCACTGGAAGGATGCATTGATCAAACACTTTTCTTTTAAGACATAATGACATATTGCTCTTGAAAATTATGCTGTTTCTTCCAAAAGCTCTCCAGGCAAGTTTTGTACGCCGATTAATTTCTTCACCAATGTGACCCTCACTTGATATCTGCTGTCCAAGATAAACGTACGTGTCTGTTATCTCCAGCTTTTCTCCATCAATCGATAAATCTTCATTTCTTGTAAAAGCATTGTACATCACTTTTGTCTTCTGAAAGTTCATTTATATATCATCATCATCATCATTGTCAACCATTATCAATCCACTGCTGGACGAAGGTCTCCCCAAGTTTCCTCCACAACGGTCTGTCTTGTGCCAGTCTCCTCCATGTCACTCCCGCATACTTTCGAATTTCATCCACCCATCTTCCATGTGGTCTTCTTCTGGGTCTTTTCCTGTCTCTTGGAATCCAATCTAAAATTTCGGCTGTCCATCGATGGTCTGTTCTTCTGGCAGTATGCCCAGCCCATTGCCATTTCAGGGATTTAACTCTGATCATGATGTCTTCCACTCTTGTCATTTTTCGGATCCACGTGTTCCTCTTCTTATCTCTCCTGGTTACACCAAGCATGCACCTCTCCATGCTGCTTTGAGTTGTCTGCAGCCTTTGTATGTCTCTTTTAGCTAAGGTCCACGTCTCTGCACCACACGTAAGCACTGGAAGGATGCATTGATCAAACACTTTTCTTTTAAGACATAATGGCATATTGCTCTTGAAAATTATGCTGTTTCTTCCAAAAGCTCTCCAGGCAAGTTTTGTACGCCGATTAATTTCTTCACCAATGTGACCCTCACTTGATATCTGCTGTCCAAGATAAACGTACGTGTCTGTTATCTCCAGCTTTTCTCCATCAATCGATAAATCTTCATTTCTTGTAAAAGCATTGTACATCACTTTTGTCTTCTGAAAGTTCATTTTTAATCCCACTTCTTTACTCTTGTCAGCAAGTTCCTGGATCATACTCTGTAGCTCTGATGGGGTAGTTGCAAAAATGACTATGTCATCAGCAAAACGAAGGTGGGTTAGATAATCTCCATTAATCTTTATCCCTTTGTTTTCCCCAGTTCAGTGATTGAAAGACATTTTCCAATGTGGTATTAAAGAGCTTCGGAGATATGGTGTCACCTTGTCTCACTCCTTTTCCAATTTTTATGTGTGTTGTATTTTCAAACAGCCGAATCTTTGCACTTGCATTTTCATAGATGTTATTAATAATATTAATGTATGCATCTTCAATACCGCAGGATTTCAGAGCCATTGCAACTGCTGATGGTTTCACCGAATCAAAGGCTTTTTCATAATCGATAAAAGCCATGCACAATGGAAGCTCATATTCCCTCGCTCTTTCAGTTAGTTCTCTCAGTACGTGGATATGATCTATTGTGCTGTAGCCACTCCTGAATCCAGCTTGTTCTCTCGGTTGAGCCATGTCCAGTGTCACCTTAAAGCGGTGTGAAAGAACTTTAGTGAAGATTTTATAAAGGACTGATAGGAGGCTGATAGGTCTGTAGTTCCTGAGATCCTCAATGTCACCTTTTTTATGTAGCAAGATCATTGTAGCGTTGTTCCAATCCTCAGGAATTTTCCCTTCATTAAGGCATCGAGTGAAAATTTGGGCGAGTACTGTTTCGATTTCTCCACTTGCTTCTTGTATGATGTCTATAGTAATTCCATCTTCTCCTGGAGCTTTTCCCCGCTTCATGTTCTTGATTGCATGTGCAACTTCTGCTGGAAGGACTGGAAGAACTCTGGTACTGGTACCTTTCATGATGTCTGGAGTACATGTATCATCCCTTTCATATAATTTGGAGTAGAAATCTTTCACTCTTGTCAAAATTTCGCCTCTATTTCTTGTTACAGAACCATCTTCTTTTCTCAGTGCCATAATCTGTTTTTTTCCCTTACTGAGATGTCCCTTTGCTATCTTTAGGCTTTGGTTGTTTTCAATTGCTTTCCTTACTAGTTCACAGTTGAATTTCCTTACGTCTTCAGTGATACTTTTTCGTACTGTCTTGCATAGCTCTATATATTCCACTTTGGAAGTCACATCTTCTTTAGTTGTCCTCATCACTCTTCTTTTTGCATCAACATTTTGGTTTTTCCTGATAATTTGTTCACATGCAATTTGTTCTTAGACCCAGCTAATTTTGTTGCTGTTTCCATAAGAGCTTTGGTTACTTTTCTGTTAACTTCAGAAATATCCACTTCTTCCGATGTTAGGCCTTCTAAAGCAGAGAATCTGTTCTTCAGTTCCAATTTGAAGGTATTATGGTGTTTTTCAAGGTTGGTTATGTCAATACATTTTGTTTGTCTTATGAGCTTGCTACGTTCGAGTTTAGTGTTGAGGTGCATCTTACATCTCACCAATCTATGGTCACTGCCTGTGTTGAACTTGTTTAGCACACTGCAGTCTTCTATGACGAATTTTTTGTTACACATAATAAAATCAATTTCACTTGTCGTCCCATTTGGATGTCTCCATGTCCATTTCCTGTGTGGCTTTTTCTTGAAAAAGGAGTTCAAGATGAAAAACCCTTCTGCCTCTGCAAACTCTACGAGAGTATTTCCACGCTGGTTTCTGTTGCCGTGACTGAATTTACCTACTGAAGTTTCATTCTGTTGCCGTTGCCCTATTTTTGCATTGAAATCTCCCATAATTATCTTCAAGTGCTGCTTACCTTTATTATTTAGATCACGAATTTCCTCATAAAATTCTTCAATTTCTTCTTCAGCATGACTTGTGGTGGGTGCATAAGTTTGAATAATCTGAGCCTGGTATCTTCTCGAGAGTTGGATAACGAGTCGTGCAGCTCTGTCAGGGGAACTTTCAACTTCTACAACTTTATCCTTCAGTTTCTTGTTTATTATAAATCCAACACCACTAGTTCTGCCAGTATCTGTCCCACGATAGTAGAAGAGATGTCCACTTTTCAGTTCAATGAGATCTTCTCCTTTTCTCCTTACCTCACTTAGCCCGACGATGTCCCACTTGATCCTTTGTAGTTCCTCTTCCAATTCAAGAAGCCTTGAATCAGAAGATAGGGAGCGTCCGTTGTACGTAGCCAATGTCAGCATCAGATGGCAGCCTAGTCCGGTCCTCCGGGGATTCTTAGCACCCTCTGCCTTCATGTCGCACTGGCCGCTGCCTTGGCCAGGTACATTCTAGCTGCCGGAGACTGAGGGCCAAGATTTAAGTTGTGGAGTCATTTTGGAGGGGTTTGGCCATAACTCACCACGCTGGCCAAGCGGGTTGGTGAGTGTGGGATAGCATTTCCTCTAATCCCGATGGTATAGTTATACCGCTATTGGCGGTCGTCAGAGCCCCTTTAGTGGGAACAGGATGTACCACGAGAAGGCGGGGTTGACATTTGTCAAGGAGAGGCTGTGATGTTACGCATCACCTGACCTTACATCTCTCATTTATATATATATATATATATATATGTATAAAATCTTTTAAAAGTGTACTACAAAGTTGCCCTACTCATCCGGGAACTGCGCACTGCAGCAAGAACCACTGGTGTAGTGTATAAGTCAAACTATCTACACCTTCAACCAAGAACTTCCCGTAGAAATCCGTGAATCCCACTAAATTAACACAAGCAAACTAAAATTAAAACTATCACAATTCACATACAACAATAATAATAATAAAAAAAAATAATTTTAAACACTTGGGGTCGGGTACCGGGAGCCACTCATCAGGGAAAGACTCCCCCGGCCCCCGAACCCTGGTTCATGTTTCATGCAGATGTCTTTGAAATATGTGATTTCCGAAACAAGGGTTAAATTTTTTTTTTACTTTAGTGTTATACACCTGGTCTTCCCTACCTGAACCCACAACACAGAACGGAAATACAAAAACTTACCTGAAATGAAATAACTTTAAACCTTACAACTCCACTAAACTCCAATAAATCTAAACTTCGATCTTAACACATCCCCTCCATATCATGCAAAAGCATACCAACAGCTGCCGAACCTACTCCCAGACATAGCTTGAATTTTTGAAAGTAACCATACGATGTCCTATGGCGACCTCTGTCGGAATTCACAAAAAACTGTAACGATAATTAATTATTTTTGAGTTTTAATGGATGTCAGCAAATGTTAGGTTAAATGCTCCGGGGCGACTCAGAGGAAGATATTTTCAATTAAGGCCCGAAGAAAAATTAGTCCAAAGCTTAAAAGGTAGTAATGTTACATAGTCTAGTTTGGCTTATATATATACATATACACTATATTGCGGAAAGTCACCGGACACCCCTACAAAAGCAAATGAACTGATCCGCTGCGTTGTTAAGATGCGTGGTACAGCTGCAGACGGTATAAAAACAAGCCTGCAGTTGACCGCGATCATATCGCACTGTGAGGTTGAGTGAAAATGTCGTGGTGGGAGAGAACTGACTTTGAGAAAGGAAAGATTGTTAGGTGTTATATTAAGTTGTTGTCCATAAGAGAAACCGAGAGGCGTTTAAACATACCCAAGTCAACGTTTTTGGATATACTGAATAAGTGGAAGACACATGGCGTGCCTGAAGCAGAGGACTTCGAATCTTCAGGAGAGTCGTTACAGCTAATCGACGGAGTACTGCACAAGACCTCAGTGTACAGGTGAGTAAAAATGCTGGAACCTCGGTATGTACACGTACCATTTGCAGCATGTGTAGCATGCTGTAAAGAACATTTATTGTGGACCGTAGATCAATGGAAACGGGTCCTATGAACTGATGAATCCAGATACACGATCCATCAGTCTGATGGCCGTGTATGGGTATGGCGGCATCCGGGGGAACGCTCTTTACCACAGTGTACTGTACCTACGGCAAGTTTGGAGCTCGCATTGTACTCGTGTGAGGGTGTTTTTTATGGTATGGTCCCCGCCCATTGGTTATCGTGGACAAACCTGTTGATCAGCACGTCTATTTCGATATTCTGGACAATTATGCTTTACCAACTCTGTGGCAATACTATGGAACCGAGCCTTGTTGGTACCAGCCGGATAATGCACCGAGCCATAAAGCAAGGTTTCAAAATCGCTTTATTATTATTCATCATAAGAAAACATAAGAGGGAGAAGTACAGTGTTGGGCGTCTCACTGGGAAATAATACAAACTGTTAAAACATGATGGTATATACACTGCAATGTCAATGGGGATGAATAACAAATGCTGCAAGCAAAGCTTATTGCATAAAAATTGCAGAAGAAGTGACAGAGAGAAACACATCGTGTCACATGACATTGGCTGGGCATGATTTACAGGATAACACAGGTGAAATAATAGTACACAATTAGAAAAAGAACAGCACAAACACCGCCGTGAAGGTAAAAACATTACATATATGAGATAAAAACACAGCGTGCACAATTGTGCAAGTTATTTAACGAGGGCACCAAAGCAACATAATACAGGCGGGGTGTAAGCATGAAAATATACTGAGATGACATTAGCATTCACAATTCAACGGTAGCGCGGATTGCACGAAAAAAATGCAGAAGGAACAGTAAGATCACAGAGCAAAACTAGGAATGCACACTGGGATGACAAGAGGAATTAACGCAAAATGAAAGCACTGTACGACGCAATAGATGTAACTGGTACATTAACAAGACATGATGAACCAAATTATACACAGGGATGACCAAATAAAGTACACAATGTGAAGACACGATACAGCGCAAGAAATGTTACAAGTACAGTAAAAAGCACACGATAAACCATGAGTGCACTCAGGGATGTTATGAGTATATGCATAAAGTGAAAGCACAGGACAAGCTATAGGTTCTGACAGATGACAGAATTTATCATAAATTTGTACGTGCACGATCAAAGCATTAACACAATGTGAAAGCACGAAAATAGTATGTACACAATGTGGAAGTATAGAACTGTACAAAAATCAAACAGGTGCAAGGAAATGGCTAAACGCTAAGAAGGTGTGTGACTGCGGCAAATATAACAAATGAGAGATAGAGACGTACACCACATGACATCTCAAAGTAAAACACACTACAGGAACACGGTGTAATACACTAGGTGCATAGACAGAAAGCAATTAAGGTGACCAGGGTACAGCCCCAAGTGCATAAAAGTGACGGGAGGTCACGGAATCAGAGGGCACACTGATAACAATGTAAATATGGTAAAGCATAGTATGACACGAAAAACAACAATTCAAATGACAAGATCACAATGATATGCACACTGAAAACGAGAAAACAAAAACTTGGGTATTACAAGGACTGTTACGGCGTGGTTTGACAATAATTCTGTATCGCATGTGGACTGGCAAGCACAGATCCCTGATCTTAATCCCATAAAGCACCTATGGGATTAATTAGAGCGCCGCGTAAGAAATTCGGAACCAAGGCGTACTACTAAGCAATAGTCAGCGGCAGCATTATGTACTGAATGGAAACGCATACCTATCGCTGTGTTCCAAAACTTTGTCGAAAGCATGTCTCAGTGCATGCATTAAGGCCAAAGGTGGACCGACACCGTGCTAATGTATGTCAATAAATGCTATGTTGTTTTTCTGTTGTAGGTGTCCGATGACTTTTGTCAATATAGTGTATATATATACGTACTGGAAAAGAACTTTGATACGGCCGCACACAACTTTTTCGTATCAGCGATGTTGTTTTTGTAAACAACTTAATGCGCTTTGGTACTTTTCTCCGGAAAAAAGGAGAAAAGAAATAAAGCAACTCTCTATTTCAGATGGAAGAAAGATTCTGCATCTTTACATTACGTGCGCTATATATATATATATATATATATATATATATGCATGTATATATATGGCATACTAAAGGCTACACGTAAATTTTCAAAACAGCTTCTGAAATTCCATCGCGTCAAGGCTGCTTATAAGAAAAATCGAAAATCAAATACCAAAGTCATTACAAACACTAAAAGCTGAAGCAACTGATTCGGAAAACCGAAAGATGAGATCTAAAAACCAACCGGGAGAAAAAAAAAAGGATTATAGAACTCTATCAAGCTGCTATCCATGGCTTCATCAAGGGCTAGGCACAAATAACACATCTCATACCTCTATAAAGACCAAAATGTGTGGGTTTCTGCACCATCCAGTTTGCTCCAATAACATCAAAATAAAAATTTTGATGTTATGTAAGCACGACGAATGTATTTCCTGGGGTTTTGCAGAAATGTCTCTTGAGCAGCTGCTTTTGTGTAACGCTGGTCGGCCCGCTTGGAGGTGATCGCTAAGAATACCGGGTTACGTATAAAGGAATCAAAGAACCGTGTAATTCTGATCATCCGAAATTCAGATTTTAACTTATAATCCCAAAAAACGGATAAATTAGGTTCGTATAACCGAATTGAAAAAAACGATAGAAAGTACAATGAAATATCTGGACAAGGGGCTCTTACCAAGAGGATAGATAGTGTGATCCATCCCCACCCGAAGCTAAAAGAAACAAGACCTTTTTATTAATTTATTTTTAATAGCGAAACATGTTGGACCGTTGTATGAGCACTATTCTCTCTCCAACACTGGATCGCAGCGTTATTGTGTCTTCCGCAAATCCAGCGCGCCGTAAAATGTAAAATAAAATAAAAAATTAAAATTACTGGTAGGTTTAGACGTTAGTTCTCATACAGTTGTGCAACGTTAAGAATGAAATATTTGAGAAACAGGTGCCGGTGCCTCATTTCGAAAGTGTTTTAAAGGGGGAAGTAAAATATTAGAGTTATAGGAGTATACACAGTGTGGCAAAGAATTTTTAAGACTGGGTCTGTAAAATGAAAAAGAAACAAGAAATTATAACTAGTTTTGGTTTGTTATTCAAAATAAGTCCCTCCGGCTTAAATACACTTGTTACAGCGATTTAATAATGATTCGAATGCCTGTTCCAGTTCACTTTGCGGAATTGCCTCCAAAGCACGCGTCGAAGCTGTTTCTGGCTAAATCAGGCGAATACGGTGGATGATCCAACACACAGACGTTATTTTTCGCCAAAAATCTATGAACAAGAAGTGAGATGTGACTGGGTGCATTATCGTGCAACAAACACCAACTGTTTTCATCCCGATATTCTGGACGAATGCGACGAATTCTGCCCATCAAACGCCTCAAAACATTTAAATAAAACTCACCAGTAATTGTTTGTTCACTTGGAACAAATTCTTTGTGGATAATACCCTTACTATCGAAGAATGTAATGAGCATTGTTTTGATTTTTGATGGAACTTTTCTTGTTTTTTTTGGCATGTGGTGAGTTTTTTGACTGCCATTCCGCACTTTGTCGCTTTGTTTTAGGATCATATTGAAAACACCATGTTTCATCACCTGTAACAATCGATTTTAAGAAGTTTGGTTCATTTTCAGCGGCTGAAATGATATCTCTGCAATGTGCAATTTTCCTTGATTTTTGTTCACGGGTTTAGACCAGACTTTTGTTTTGCCCAAATCTTCATGCAGGATGGTTCGAATCGTTTTTTTTTTTTTGTTGTTGATGTTTAAAGATTCTTTCATCATTCTTAGTGACGCACATCAATTGTTTGCCATGAAATCACGCACTTTTTCAATAATCTCAGGTGTCCTAGATGAACGTTTATTTCCGGTATGATTATGATCTTCTAGCATATCTCTTCCGTCCAAAAAACGTTTGCGCCACAGGAAAACATTTGATCTACTTAAACAAAACTCACCGTAAACTTGTTTCATCATTTGGTACATTTCCGAGGCCCTTTTACCAAGTTTTGCATTACATTTAATAACAGCCCTTTGTTCCATATTAATAATTCAACATGAAAAAAATTTTACTTCTCTAATGAACGGCCGTTTCGTTTGAGTTACTTTAACAACTGCACAGTACTTTTGGCAGAAAGCAAGCAGATGGTCACGGTTTATAACGCATTCGCGATTACACTGGTAGCGCCACCGTAGGCTGAAATCTAGCGCCAGTCTTAAAAATTCTTGGACGCACTGTGTATTACAAAGGGATGGAATAATAAAATAAATTTTATTCTGTCCTCATTTAATTAAGTCAAAAGCACTGCATCCTAACCAATTTTGAACTCCTTGCCCGACAGCGGGAATAGCAGCAAGGCAAAGGGGAAAAAAGTGTCGGCGTGAGTGTGTGGAAGAAGTAAGAAACACCTTTAATTAAATCGTTAGCAAAAGATTGTTAATTGGTATGGAAGGGGTGTGGAAGAGAAGACCAGGTCAGCCTTGATGACAAACGACGACTTCAGGCAACGCGACGAATACGATTAAGACCTAGGTAATTCCTTGCGCTTGTGAAAATCTAGGAGTTCTACTGTAATACTGATAGTGAAACAAAGCTGCACACGCATAGGGTTACGGGATAATGAAAGAAAGTTCTGTGGAGAGAATTATTTGTAGAGAATAGAACAGCGTGTAAGTGTAAGGAATATTAATAATGTAATAATTACATAATAATAATTCTCTTCCTTTTAAGGGACACACAAGGGTTATAAATTTGAACCAATAAATGCTAAGGATAAACTCGGGAGTAAGGTTAGAAGAAATAAAAATATTGAGAGCAGTGGGCGGAGCCATTAGGAATCGTGAATTAGCATTGATTGGAGAGAACTGACTCCGGCACTAGAACAATCCAAAGCAAGTGAGGCGAAAACACACTCATGATGCGTACTTCGTGGAAAACTTTGCAAAAGTAGCTGCTTAAAAAGATTTTGGAAATAAAAGCATAGGATTAATAGAGTAGTGGCTACAAGGATTTATAAGCGTTTTTGAGTTTTGCTCTTAGAATTGTGAGCAACCCCGCTGCTCGTTGGATTGACGTTGCAAAAAATTAACGTTTCACAACTGTGTATATGTACAATGTATCGTCACTTGGGGTAATTCCCGGTCACTAAGTTTCCAAGGCAATTCTTGGTCACATACTTTTTTTAAATTCAAAATAACACTTCACCAAAGTAAAAAAAATCATAGAAACACTTCGAACATTTTGCTTTGCAATGCATAACTCATTTACTCCTCAAATTGAAATTTATTATGAAAAAAATATTTTAAAACCTACTAGTTAAAATTCTGTAAAACGACATTAGGCTAAGTAAGTGCACACATTTGCAAAGATCTTTGTCATTAATAAAGTTTTAATTATTTAACATTTTTTCTTTTTGGGTAAAATTATAAACTATCACAGCTTCTAAAAGAAAATTTAAGATTTTCTTATGCTATTCTAAGTTAATTTATAGGAGTATACCAAACTTTGTCCCATAGTTCAGGGGTAATTCCTGGTCAACGGGGTAATTCATAGTCAGTGTAGTTTTAAAGTATTTATGCTTGACATTTTACTTATTGTCACCATCCAATCTCTGTAATCGTATTTATCATGCAACGTTTTAATCCTAATTGCAAAGCGACATTCTTAACTGTAACTGCAATGTGATAATTTGTTGTGCCAAAAACATGTGCATATTGCTGAAATGTTAGTCAGTTATTCAACTTGTTTTTTTTTCTGTATTGCATTTATCTAAAAAAGTTAGTCTATTATTTTAGTGAGCTTTCTGTGTTAACTATGGGCTATAATATTCTACAGTTTCTGTGAAATTTAAAAAAATTAAAGCTTGATGAGGCAATATATAAGATGGAAAATGAAAAATACAGTGCATGTGCAGCTGCTAGAGCCTTTTTCCAACTTGGCAGGCACAAACTTAACAAACAAAACAGAAATAAAGCCTGTAGGTGCTCCGTTAAGTATTCCAAGTAAATCAGAGGATAACGGCAGTTGCTCTGAAGATATGGATGATTTAAATTTGATTAAACAGTTAGGTAAAGATATTTCATTGCAAAATACGAAAATAGTGTGGAGAAATATCCAGAATGCAGTAGAAGAGCCCAGTTATTATGCTGTGTATTATGATAAAGATCCTTTTTTATTGGAAAAGTCACAAATAAACAAGGAAGTAAAGTAGAAGTAAAATTTCTAGAAAAAGGAGCTGGAAATTTGCGTTGGCCTAAGCGAGTGAGACTATAAACTATAATTATTCAGTACATTTTCTATGGAACAGTAGATTTGCAAGGTGTTGATCCATTTACAGTAAATGATGAGCCAATAAATGTTGCATAAAAATGTTATAAGAAATACTTTGGATAATGTAGAATTTAAGTGCAAGACTTCGGCATATCCAATAAAGTTGTATTTAAGCTACTACACAGTGTATGTTCTCCTTTTTGGCTATATGGTTAATATAACTTCATATTATTTAGTTTAAATGTTTTAACAGATTATCATAAACACATTTAATTATTACTCAATTTATATATCAAATATGGTGCTAACCAATAATTACCCCAGAAGTGACCAGGAATTACCCCAACCCCGGGGTAATTATTGGTCACTTAATAATTATACTTAATAAAATTAAGAATTAATTTATAATGAAGTAAAAGGTTTATAAGGAGCATATAACAAAGTATTTACTCCATGCCAAAATTGGAGATACTAGCTTTCATGGTTTTTATAATAATGGAATGTTATTGATTCTTGACCTGGAATTACCCCGGGTGACGATATGTATATAAACGAACATGCCTTGACCTAAGGGAGCCAAGGACCTAAGCGACGTTCAGAGGGGACGAACTGTGAGGCAATCGGATCTTGGAGTCAGCCAGCGTCATATTGCTGCAAACCTGCAAATTCCTTTTGCCACAGTTAATGGAGTGCTAATGGAATCCAAGAAGGCAGGCAAGGAAGCACCAGTATCAGGTACGGGTCCCCCTGGGCCATCACAGAGATGCCTTCGAACTGTCAAGCGTTTTGTGGAAACCAATCCTCGTAACAAAGCCGCTGAGATTGCACAACAGCTCCAAGTGAGTTCCAGAACTACTCAGTGGTATCTTCACCGACTTGCCTATAATGGAAGAGCGGCTCGACGTAAACCTCTTTTACGAGAAGCCAATGTTCGTCGCAGATTGGCATGGGCGTCAGACAGGTTTGTGAGACCCTTAGCATTTTGGCACACTGTCATATTCTCTGATGAGTCCCGATTTGAACAATTTCCTGACAGTGGCAGGACCTGGGTGTGGCGATTGCCCAGCCAGGAATTCAGCTTGAAGTACTTACAACCAACTGTGAAACATGGCGGTATTTTAGTCATGATATGGGGAACCATATGAGTGACTGGCCGTTCAGTCCTCATAAATTGTGAGGACACAAAAATACACTGGTGTGCAAAAATTAAGGACGAAGAGGAGAAAGTAGCATAACAGCGGAACGAACAGGCAGAACGACCGAAAGACCACTGAGGAGATAGACTAGGGTGCGGTACGGTAGGGCATGCACATATGTGAAGCATGACATGGGGGGGGGAAGGGTGTAAAGCACACGGGCGGTGTACGCACAGCAATTCGGAGAAAGCTATTGCACGGTGTACATCGGTTTGAACGACGTCGAGTTGCTGCCACCGTGTGATATGGGCAACAGACAATCCAGTAGACGACATCTGGATGACTTTACCCGAGGTCGCGTCATTGGGAAGTTGGAAGAAGGTCGAAGTGTCACTGGTGTGGCCGAGGAATTCGGATCGCTCACAGCATCGTTTCACGAGCTTGGAGAGCATTTCAAACGACAGGAACAGCTGTCTGAGAGTTTAGTAGTGGTCGTCCACGAGCAACCACGGCGGCGGACAACGGGTTTATTCTCTTACAGGCGAGAAGAGACAGACGGCAGACAGCGGGAGAAGTCGCAAGGCACATGCAACAGACAACTGTACGTCCGTTATCGCCATTTACCGTGTCCAGGAGGCTGCACAAAGGTGGTCTATTTGCACGACGACCAGTACGGTGTGTGCCGTTAACGCCTGCTCGTCGGAGTCGGCGGTTTCTGCGGTGCCAGGAACACAAGAACTTGACACATCAGCAATGGGGTGGAGTTTTCTTTACGGATGAGAGTCGATTTAGTCTGACGAGCGATTCTGGACGTATATACATCTGGAGAGAGCACGGAACACGCAATCACACCTCCAACATCATCGAAAAGGACCGGTTTGGAGGTGGTGGAGTTCTCGTTTGGGGCGGGCGGTATCATGCTTGGTAGCCGTACTGACCTCCACATCTTCCAAGGAGGTTCAGTCACTGGTGTCCGCTATTGTACCGAGGTTCTCCTGCCTCACGTGCGTCTGATTAGAGGTGCTGTGGGTCCTGAGTTCTTCTTCATGGACGACAACGCTACACCTCATCGTACAGTGACTGTCGCAGAGCTGTTGGAGAGTGAAGGTATTCAACGAAAGGATTGGCCCGCAAGGTCCCCGGACCTAAATCCAATCGAACACGTGTGGGACCTTCTCGGGAGACGCTTGGCAGCACGTCACCAGCCACCAGCAACGATTCCGCAGCTGCGATTGGCGCTACAAGAGGAATGGGCCGCGATGCCTCAACAGCTCCTTGACATCCTCGTCCTCAGCATGGACAGACGTTGTAAATCCTGCAACGCAGTCAGGGGTGATCATATCCCCTACTAAAGACTGGATTTTCTTGGCAGCCGCCTGTCATATGGACGTTTTTGTCCTCTGTCCAGTTGTGCTCGAAGCTACCTTTTCAATAAAGTGCCTTTGTGTCCTTTGGATTCCTTGTTTGGACGGTTTTGCTCACTTGTCCCATATTCTTATATCTTGGCGATCTTATGGTATGATTTGAGTCGATGTGGAGCACTTCTTTCTGCACGACGTTACATTCGAAAAACCGTCTCGTCCTTAATTTTTGCACGCCAGTGTACATGGCCATCCTTGAGAGCGGCCTGCTACCAAAATTCTCCAGTGGTTAGATGTCAAAAGCTACCTCTTTATTCGTGGAGGATGGCGCTCCATGTCGTCTATTGGCATGGGCGTGAGACATGATTGAGAGACCTTATCATTTTGGCACACTCTCATATTCTCTGATGAGTCCCGATTTGCACAATTTCCTGACAATGGCAGGGCCTGGGTGTAGCGATTGCCCAGCCAGAAATTCAGCTTGAAGTATCTACAGCCAACTGTGAAACATAGCTGTATTTTAGTCATGATATGTGGAACCATATGGATGACTGGTCGTTGAGTCCTCATATAATATGAAGGCAACGTGAATGCACAAAAATGCATAATCGTCCTTGAGATGGGCCTGCTACTAATATTCTCCAGTGGTCAGATGTCCTTGTTCATAGAGGATGGCGATCCATATCGTAGGGCAAAAGGTACTCAAATATCGGCCGAAAAAAACGCTATCCAGAAACTGTCATGGCCAAGCCAAAGCCCTGATATGAACCCAATTGAACACCTGTGGGACCATATTGGATGAAAAATTGCGACGGATGCCACAGAAAGCACCCAACACGGCACAACTGCTGGCCTTGTTACGTGAATCGTGGGCTCAAATTCCACAGAGCACTATTATTGACCTCATTTCCATAATGCTTGACAGGATGAAAGCCCTTCGTACTGCAAAGGGTATGGCTACCAGATAATATATCCAGTTACAACTACAGCTCCTTCAATTCCATGGCAACAGGAAATAAATATTATAAACAAATGAGGTGTCTATTTACTTATCTCATGTCTGTGTGTAAGTGTATACATATATATATATATATATATATCCTCCGAAGTTCCAGAAAAACTTATACACCAGTCTAATACTTGGTAGGTCCCCCACGGGAGCGCAAGATTGCAGAAATACGACGTGGCATGGACTCCACTAGCTTCTAGAAATACGCTGTAGGCAATGCACACCATACTTCCTGCAGAGCGTTCCACAATTCGGGTGTATTCCGAGCTCTCGGATTCCTGTGTTCGATAGCGCGTTGCATGGCATCCCAAATGTGTTCTATCACGTTCAGATCTGGGGACTTGGGTGGGAATGGCAACACCCCAAACTCAGATGAATGCTCCTTTAACCATAATGTGGCGTCCCGACACTTGTGTGGAGGTGCATTGGCCTGTTGGAACAGGCACAACCTGTTTGCGTGAACGCAGGACATGAACGGGTGTACCTCGTCAGAAAGGATGCGCACATAGCGTTGACCGATCACAGACGTTTGTAGACGTACCAAGGGTCCCAGTGAAGTCCAGCTAAACACACCCCATACCATTACGGACCCTCACCAGCCGGTACAGTTCCCTGTTGACAGACGGGATCCATGGCTTCATGGGGTTTGCGCCACACACGAATCCTTCCATCTGCCCGATACAGTTGGACACGCGACTCGTCAGACAAGGCTACTTGTTTCCAGTCATCAGGTGTCCAGTGGCGGTGTTGTCGTGCCAAGGCGAGGCACGTAGCTCTGTGTCGTGCATTCATCATGGGGACTCGAGTTGGGTGTCGGCTCCCAAAGCCCATTTCGTGCAGGGTTACTTTGCACAGTTGAGACGCTGATGCTTGTTGAGGCTCCAGCATTGAATTCCGATGATACCTGCGAGAGTGTTGCACGCCTATCGCGTGAAACGATTCTTGACAGCCGATGATGGTCACGTTCACCCAATGTCTTTTTACGGTCAGCTGGTATCGTTGGTTGGAGGTTTTGGCGGAATTCTTGTAGTCACGGTACACCCTTGCAATGGTCGCTCGTCAAAATCCGAACTTCGTTTCTACCTCCGAAATACTATGGCCCATCTCACGAGCGCCAACTATGACACAGCGTTGAAAATCGCTTAAATCGTTATTACTTGTCATTCTCATTCCGAAAACAGTTCTGACAGGTGGCAAGGATGTCTATCGTTTTATACACGCACTGGCGGACGCAACCGAGTACGCGCATAGGTGACGTTGCTATGTATTTTGCATAAGCTCGTGTGTACCAGTTTTTCTTGCACTTCAGCGTATATATACGCGATGTACGGCTCTTTTCTAGTAATTTACGGAGAGGGACGACTGCGTGTAATTTCTAGCTATAAGAGGAATTACATGCAGTCGTCCTCAGCACTACAGAAAACTTCATGAACGCGCATGCGCAGAATGCCTTAGTGGGAATAATTTGAATCATTCCTGGGCCTTAGGAGATTTGGAGACACGTAGACGAAATGTCACATATTTCTGTACATGACAACTTGAGCGCTAAGAATAGCATGCGGCAACATGTCTATCCAGTAATTCATATGCATCTGCTGGAAGTTTAGAACACAAAACGTCAATTGATAGAGACGGTAGCCAACTTGATATACACGGTAACCGAGTCTATCCTGTAATTCATTTGCATCTGCTTGAAGTTCAGAACACGAACTCTGAAAGTAAGTGTTGTGCTTAGAGAAGTGTGTACACAATCATCCTGATATTAAATTTTCATTTTTACAATGAACGAATATATTTCCTACAGGAAAACAAGTTCAGTAGAAAGAATTACGAAAAAAAATTAGAATTAAAGCGGTTTACATCACATCAACATAATGAATTTGTTCTTGTCAACAGTAAAGGCAAATATGACAAACCTAAAGGCACGCTGACGTTATGAAAAACCATTTGTAGGATCTGTAATTATCATTTTTATAAAAACGATTTATGGACCTGTAATCATTGTCATTATTCAAACAATTTATAGAAGCTGCAAATATAATTATTACTGATTTGTTATTATTGAAAACAATTTACAGGACCCGAAATTACACTGGCGGAAAGTGAAAAAAGAACACCAAGAAGGAGACGTCTGATACCAACGAAATTTATACAGCATAATAACGGAATCAGAGGTTAACGTGATCAAAACATTATGGCAAAATACAGCTGTATTTGCTGGTAAACTGAAAAATAACATTTCCATGTAACATGGTTAGTACGAGGTTGAAACGCCATGAACTGCGTCACACTGTGCAATTCTGGCATGGAGTCTGTCGTACAGATGTTGGATATAAGTTTGGGGTATTGAGTTCCAAGCATCCTCAACCTGGACGCGTGAATCGGGGATGGTCGTGGCTGGCCGTGGAGACTGGAAAAGTCGTTGTCCCATAAAATCCCACACGTGCTCAATGGGGGACAAACCCGGTGAACGTGCAGGCCATGGAAGTTGTCTCACACTCTGAAGTGCATGTTGCGTTGCACTTGCCGTGTGTGGGCGTGCCTTATCTTGCTTGAAAACACCGCGATGGACCGACCTTACAAATGGCACATCAACGGGCTGAATGATGTTGTTGATGTAGGAGGTGCTGTTTAACGAACCCGGTACAAACACTAGTTGTGTACGGGAGTGATAGCTGCTCGCTCCCCACACCAGGAGTAGGCACTGTGTGTCGCTGGCGGATGCAAGAAGGGTGGAGACGCTCCCCTGTGCGTCTGCGAACACGCATACGGCCATCGGAGGCTTCCAAGCAGAATCTGCTTTCATCGCTGAACACGACAGATCGCCATTGCGTTTTCCAGTGCAGACGTTGGCGACACCACTGCAGCCGTTCCTGACGGTGGGCTGGAGTCAGAGGTACACATGCCAGAGGCACACGTGCACGTAGTCCTGCATCCAGTAGACGGTTGCGGATTGTTCGCACAGTCACCTCAGGTGCAACGGCAGCTCGGATTTGCGTCGCAGTGGATGTTCTTCTTGACAACGCCGCCCTTCTTATGCGTCGATCGGTCCGCTCATCAGTCCGTCTGTGACTCCCGGTTCCACGTCTTGTCGTGTGGGAATGTTCCTCGGACCATTTACGCCATCATCGTATCGCTACCGATACTTCCCGTCCAATTCGCTCCGCAATACGACGATACGACCACCCGGCCTCGCGGAGTCCGACCAGACGACCTCGCTCAAAGTCCAATAACTGCTGAAATCGTACACGTCTTCCATGTCCAGGCATTGCAGCTTCTTCAGGGTCTTCGCACGTGTCCGTACGCCGACGACTGATTACATTCACTTCGCCGTACTCCTTAAATACCACCGACGATAATTTGCATATTATGCCGTGCTATGGCGTAAGCTCTCACCGGTTGGCCCCGAAATTAGCATCACACCTACGTAAACTCGACCCATTAACATATGTAAATTTCGTAATCGTCCGCCAATTCCTTCTTCGTGTTCGTTTTTCACTTTCCGCCAGTGTATTTTGATTATCGAAAGCAGTTTATACGGCGTTCAGTATGTTTGTTATTTACAACACTGTCGTTTTAAGAAGTAGTTATGTGATTCGCGCAGCACACGTGTGCATGCACTACGGAAAAGTAGTTAAAACTAGTTTGAGTAGTTAAAACTAGTTATTTTTTTATGACATTGTTGTTTTAAAATGTAGTTGCCCGATTCGTGCAGCACACGTGTGCTGACATTACAGAAGAGTTGTTAAAACTAGTTTATGTCAAAAATTTATAACGTAACCCTTTTTTGTGTGCGAGTTTGGTGTTACGCTATGTCTAAAACCATGACTAAGGAAATGTTGAACTAAATGAGAATACGATACAATAGTTGCACGAAATAGCTCTAATTAAGTTTTTACGGCCAGGCGAAACATATACCGGAGTCAAACTTACGATAACCTTTTATTGGTCCAGCAATATTTGATGAAATCCACAATATAGCACTACAAATTGTAAACTTCACATCTGTCTTAACAGCGATCGAACATCCCTACACACACACACACACACACACACACACACACACACACACCCTAAGCAAACTGCCGTATCGTCCTTTTTTACGCTTTCCAACCGTAGGGTGTAGAAGCGTATATGTTCCAGCTTTGTCCGTCCGTCCGTCTGTCTGTCCGTCTGCTTGTCGGCACGATAACTCACGTTAAAACGGTTCGATTTTGATGAAATTTTAGTATGTGGTAGGGGACCACCTGGGAACAAACCCTATTGAAAATGGACGAAATGGGCTCAAAGGTCACGGCACAGGAGCGGAATCCATTCCATTGCCCTTATGCGTCATAACTTGCGTAAATATGGTTCGATGTCAATGAAATTTTAGTATATTGTAGGGACCACCTGGGAATGAACCCTATTAAAAAGGGATGAAGTTGGGTCAAAGGTGAGGACATAGGAGCGGGATGCATTCCATTGCCCTTATGCGCCATAACGTGCGTAAAAATGTTTCGATTTCGATGAAATTTTAGTATGTGGTAGGGGATCACCAGGGGACGAACCCTATGGAAAATAGACGAAATGTGGTCAAAGGTCAGGACATAGGATCGGGATCCATCCATCGCCCTTATCCCATACTATTAAATTTTTATTAAATACTATTATACTATTAAAATTTTACTTTGAAAACGGCTCTAAGGATTTTGATGAAAGTCATCAACCTGCCGTTTTCTGGTACTAGAAATCTATTTAGCTTGATCTCAAATTTAGGAAAATTCGTTTAGTGCGTTAAATAACCACCCCGAATTACGACGTTTTTATTAGTGTCGTGGCGTCGTCCCATTAATGTTCGCGCGCGGTCACGCTGTCTGTCTCATTACGTCACGCGTTGTGTGTGGATCCTATTAAGTTGTATGACGTCACACTCTTTCGAGCAGATGGTCGCGATTCCCATCTGCTTCATTACGTCACGCGTTGTATGCGTATGCCCGTCCGCGCGATAACTCGCGTAAAAATCGTTCGATTTCGATGAACTTTTAGTATGTGGAAGGGGAACACCTGGGAAGGAACCCTATTGAAAGTGAACGAAATGGGGTCAAATTTAAGGACAAGGAGCGAGATCCATTCCACTGCTCTTATGCGTCACACCTAACGTAAAAAAGGTTCGATTTCGATTAAATGTTGGTATGTAGTAGGGGACGTCCTGGGGACAAACCCTTTTGAAAATGGGCAAGATGGGGTCAACGGTCAGGACATAGGAGCGGAATCACTTTCATCGCTATTATGCGTCATAACGTACGTACAAAATCTTCGATTTGGATGAAATGTTAGTATGCCTGCCTGAGGACGAATCCTATTGCAAATGGGCAAAATGGGGTCAAAGGTTACGACACAGGAGCGATATCTATTCCATAGCCCTTATGCATCATAACTTACGTAAAAATGCTTCCATTGCGACAAAACGTTATCATGTTATTTCGGAGGTATACTGAACTGGTTCTGTTGAATATAATCGAAATGGGGTCAAAGGTCAGTGCACAGGACCGAGATTTATTCCACAGCCATTATCCTCATAACGTGAGTAATAATCTGAGTAATGATTTCTGGTATGTTGGAAAGCGTATTATAATCAATGCATTGCATGATTTTATTAACTTGTTATCTATCGTTCTTATCACATTCATACGTTACTCTATCTGACCTAAAAAGTGTTGCCAACCTCATTCATGTGAAGGAGAAGATATCACGTTAAGTTTGAAAAGTTGAAAAGAGAAAAAAACTCAAATTTACATAGTAAAAAAAACTAAAAATGAAAGTAAAATTAGATTATACGTCATAACTTGTAGTTAAAACTAGTCTGAATATTTAGAACTACGATTGTTTTTTGTATTCTCACTGGCTATTATTAGCTTTTGTGGATAACGGGACTAACGCAGAATTTCGTCTGGAAATCTTATAACCGAGGTTACAGAGTAATCTCATAATCTCTAAACGTACTTATTTATTTTTGAATACTAATGGGGAAAATAATATACTACCATGCCATTTTATTATTAGTATAAAAATGCATCCATTAATTTGATAAATTCCATATTCGTTTACCTGCTGGTTTTCGTTAGTTAAATAGAGTACCGAGATATTTTGCGATAGCAACTCGTATCCGTAAAATTCCATTTCCCTCTACGAGGTGAGGTTACTTGGAATAATATATTTCGAGCAGAGTTTTCAATCCTCGTTTAGATTATCCGCAAAAGCTAATAAAAGAAAAAAAAACTTGTTTTCTTTTAATACAGTGCTTATCTTCCTTTTCTTGACACGCATTATTCTGCTCCTGAAAGGGCTTCCATTTTTATCATCAATTGCTATTCTGAAAGAGTTTTATATTCGTTTCTCTCCTGAAAATTCAACTACCGCGTCTGTCAATCTATTCACGGGACATTCTGTTTATCGATGCCAATGATCCGCTTTCCATTTTGTAATATTTCCTTCCCCATCTCCTCGAGTTAGATGATCGGCGGATTTGCATTTCTCCCTTGAGCTTAATGTAAAATATTTCTTTTACTCTGCTTTATATCCCATCCAAGTGTATTTCTTTTTATGTGAAATAATTTGTATCTTTCCCTGAAGTATTTGTATTTTCTTTAACTGTTTGTAATTTGGTTTCATGTGTATCGGAAGTATGATAAAATTCGAAATATACGTGGATCAAATTACAACCGCTTAAAAGACTCAAGTGTACAGTAAAATCACATCCAATGAATATATATTGTGCTTGAGTATAACCCCGTATAACATACGAGGAAAGATGCAAAAGTTCGGAGACTTGGTGTGCAGCTCCTTACTTTGAATAATTTAAAACACCGATGCACAATCACTTTCAAAATAATCCCCTTGGGTGACTATGCACTTTTGGCCAGCGCTCGTAAAGCTTCTGGAAGTATTGCTGAAAGCCATGGTTTGCAACGCCTCGTAATGCCTCCTGCGTTGCTGTTTTTTCCTCACTTGTTGACACAAAATGACGTCCCAGCAGATTTTGTTTCATCATTGGAAAGGAGTAAAAATCGCAGGGGGCTAAATCGGGTGAATTGGCAGGATGTGGAAGCACATTAGTACGATTTCTGGCGAGAAACTCCGTGACCAGTGGGGACCGATGTGCAAGCGCGTTGTCATGGAGAGAATACCATTGTCTACTTCGCCACATCTCCGGCCGTTTACGACGGACTAACTTCCGTAAGCGACGCAAAATGTCCAGATAACGTTCCTTGTTTACTGTTGTGCCCTCAGGAATAAATTCGAAATAGAAAATGCCGTGGGAATAAAAAAGCCCTCCAGCGTGACTTTCCCTTTGCTTGCGATCCAGCTTGAAATTTTTTGATCGGGTTGAAGACGGTGATTTCCATGTTGAAGAAGCACGCTTTGGCTGAATGTCAAACAAGTAGCACCACGTTTCATCACCTGTGATAATGTTATTCAAAAACGTTGGATCGCTATTGGCTTTGTCGATTAATTCGCCCGATATCCGCATCCGTTTATCCTTTTGTTCGGAGGTCAAAAGATGAGGGACAATGTGCTGACACACGCGGTGCATGTTAAGATCCTTTGTCAAAATGCGCTGGCATGTGGTCTCCGATAAGTTAGTTGCGTTAGCGATTTCCTCAATGTTTCAGCGACGATTCTGACGAACACACTGCGCCACCATCGCAATGTTTTCCTTACTTCGTACAGTCGCAGGTCTACCACAGCACTCATTATCTGCGATGGATTTTCTGCCCTCTTTGAAACCCCGATATTACTCGTACACCTGCGATCTCGCCATCGTAGAGTGACCGGACACCTTCGAAAGCATTTCTAAGTTCTCTGCAGCTGTTTTACCCAAACGCTGACAAAATTTAATGTCACAACGTTGCTCTTCAAAAAGTCATGTTTCTCACATCGCAGAAGACAGACGACTAACCACAGCAGCAAACGTCTTTGCGCGCATTCCAATCAATTCCCATGGGCCAAACCATGTGACTACGGTGGGGAGGGATCGCGGGTTGTATTTCAGACGCCGTAACGTTAACTACATGCTTGCGTTGTCATCCTACTCCGTATAACCTTTTGCCAGTAGTGGGATTAAAACCATGTTTTCCTATTCTGGAGCGGCTGTTCTTCCACTGAACTACACCGGCATGCTTATCGCCGCTTCATTGTCGATTTGACTCATGCCTCACCTCAATAGTACGACGTTATGTCACGTGGTACGTTATATAATCCTCCTTGAAATAGGCGGGGGCACGATATCGCAGGTTTCGGGTCAGCCGACAACCCTGCTCAGAGGACGAACTCTTCGTAGAAAAATAAATATTTTTATTTAATTACGTGCGTTTGGTAGAAGACTCAACACAAATACGTATTTATCAAACCTAGCGTAAATGAGATTAACTTTCGTTCCGGTGCTGATATAACATATAACCTTTTTTCGGTGATGGAATTCGAACCACGTTTTCTTACTACGGAGCGGCTGTTCTCCCTACTGAACTACGCGGGCAGACTTATCGCTGCAACATTGCCAATTTGAACCGTACGTCAGCTCAGTAGTACGTAATCTACGTCCTGTTACGTAGTTAGTGTAATCCTTCAGCAAAAACAGAAGTGTTAGGAAACTGCTGGCCTCCAGATGGCAGTGATGTGTCACCACTAGTCGAAATCTGCCGCTCACTGTGCGGTAGCGATCCGTTTGTGACAACGCCATCAGTTGGCAAGCTCTAGCATACCGTTGATACCCCTGACGCATCGCTGTGAATTACAGGCACCCAAGCGAGCTCCACGAGTGGTCCGAATCTGGCATCGGAGCAATACTAACACGAGGTACAAGCAGCGAATAGGCAAGCAGCAGGCTGAAATATTCCATTGAGGAAGATTAACGTCGGAGGAGAATTACATAGCAAATAATTATGAACTGTCTGAAATAATCAATTACTCTAATTTATTTATAGAAACTCATTGCACAGCAAAATTCCTTCATTAAAGCACGAAGAATAGAGAATGCAAACATCCTTGAAACACACCCACTCCATTTCCATGCACGAAATAATTTCTGAAAACTTAGTAAATGTATCGAATAATCCTTCGTTAACATACTGAGTACCGCTTCAAACAAAAGTCCCCCAAAAGACACTGAAAAAGATCCTTATGCTGGAAAACAATATGAACTATATAAAGTGGGTATTTCTGAAAAAGAAGAGTATAAATTCATTACAAAATGATCAAGCTTTTGATAAAAAAAAATTAAGCATTGCTATGTGAATATAATAATGTATTCATCCATGGGGTGAATACACAAGATTGGAGAAATTCGCTGGCAAAAATAACCAGAAATAAAAGAAAATATATTTCTTATATAGAACAAATGTAGTTCGGACTGTGGAAAAGAGATACCGTGTTAAAAATGTAACAAAATGTGGCATGAACATGTAAATATATTAATTAAAAATCGCTTTTCAAAACAGCACAAAACTTTGGAAAACATCTTTAAATTGGTATAACCGTTGAAAATGATTAGAAATAACGCCTTCCGTCTAGTTGCACGAAAAAATAAGTTGAAACTACATACATTAGTTAAAACTTTATTAAAAGCACTGACACCCATGAGGTGTTTTGGGAATTACTGTACGCCCATCTTCAGATGGTAAAAATTAGACCGTACATCCAGATATATATATAAGTAACCTAGGGAAGAATGCTGAATGCCGCCCCGGTGGCGCAGTGGTCTAAGGCGCAAGCCTCTGATCATTCGTCCGTAAGGGGTCCGGGTTCGAATCCCGGTCAGGCATGGATGTTGTGTTTGTCTTACGGCACTGGCTCTCTCCCTTCCCTAGAACCAGTGACCCTAAATGAGGGACGGGCGACTGCTTATAGCCCATTGAGTTGCTCACGGTGGTCGTTAAACCTGATCAAAAAAAATGCCGAATCAAAAGAAAATTTACATATCAGTCTTGACATTATGGTCACTGTGAAAAGTCTCTAGTTCACGAATTATGTGACTGACTGAAACAGATGTTGCCACGGTCCTGGAATTTGACGAGGGGAGCTGTCATTACAACAGGAATCGCCCAAATGGTAAATGTGCAGGCTCTCAAAGAATAACAAGTTAGCCTGAGTAGACGCGGGAGAGATAATTATTGCCTCAGACCATTGTGGAACGTAGTTACCCATGCTTACAGTTCTTGCTAGAGTCGTGGACAAGTTCCCCTGTTTCAAATCATTTTTATGTTCTTTCAAACGTAACCCTAGGTTCCTCCGGGTGGAACCTATCAAGAAGGGGGCAATGTCGAGTCCAGGTTCGTAGAGGTACTTTATGAAGACCATGTTTTTGTCGTTATTGTCTTTGTTACGGTCGAAACGTACATTTGGTATTTCGTGTTCGGATCCTAATCCCAATTGCAGTCTTCTACAAATGTTTTTAAGAATTGGGGTTAGCGGTTGATGAAAAGTGCAAGAACTATTGTGGTATTAGCCTACTGAGTGTGCCAAGGAAAGTGTTTGGTAAGGTTGTTATTGAAAAAGTACAGGGTCTTACATCATTGAAAGTGTGGGATGTTCAGAGTGGTTTTATGCCTGGTAAAGGCTGCACTAACCAGATTTTTGCATTACGCACGATGAATTAAAAGTATCTGGCTGTTGGGAAGAACGTTTTTACTGCCTTCATAGATTTAGAGAAAGCTTACGACCGAGTGAATAGGACACTTTTGTGGAAGGTATTGAATGAATATGGTGTTACTGGGAATCTACTTAATAGTGTAAAAGCCATGTATGCTGGTAGTAGAGCTTGTGTACGAGTGAATGGTGTTTTATCAAAATGGTTTTCCATTGGTGCAGGAGTTAGACAAGGTTGTGTAATGTCACCATAGCTGTTTAATATATTTATGGACGCATGCATGCGTGAGGCCAAGATAGATAATAGTGGTTTATGTCTTGGTGATATCTGTGTGTGCAGATTGCTGTATGCTGATGACACTGTCCTGTTGGCAGAGAGCAAAAGTGAGTTGCAGAGTATGTTGACTCGGATGCACTAAGTTTGTATGAAATTCAAACTGAGTATAAATAAGGGAAAAACCAAAGTTATGGTGTTTGAGAGAGGAATGGGTAGCATTGAATGTAATGTAAGTATAAATGGCACTGTGACTGACCAGGTGAGTGAGATTGTGTATTTAGGAAGCATGTTTGACAGAGAGAACAAGTTGGATGGTGGAATCAGTAGGCGATGTAATTCTTCTTTGAAAGTCATAGCTGCTCTGGGAGGTTTTCACATGAATGATGGGTTCTCTAGAGAGTCCCGCATGGCTGTGTATGAAACAGTAATTGTTCCTGCTCTGATGTATGGCAGTGAAACCTGGGTACTGCAGAAGAAACATAGGAGTCGTTTGTGTGCTGGAGAAATGCGTTACTTACGTGGGGTTTGTGGCAAGACACGATATGATTGTGTGAGAAATAAAGATGTATTGCAGTTGTGTGATGTGAAGCAAAATGTTGTTAGCAAGGTGGAGACCCATATGTTTCGGTTGTTTGGCCATGTTGAAAGAATGAGTGATGAAATACTTACTAAGAAAATCTTTTCAGCCCAAGTGGCAGGAAGGAAGGGCAGAGGAAGGCCAAGGAAGACATGGGTGGATCAGATTGAGGAGTGTCTGCATGAGAAAAAGATTATGAGTATGAAGTATAAAAGATCTTGTGTACGGCGTGTAATGGATTTTAGTGAAGCACGAGTTGTATGTCGAAGTTTGATACGACAACAATAAGTAAAACATACCTGGAAGTTTGTATTTCCTTTTGGAGCTAACCTCTGAATCTCAGAGAACAGCTTAGTGATATGTATGTATGTATGTAGGTTGATGAAAATCCACTGAACCAATATATCTTGTGGTAGAAGTGTCAAAAATTAGGGTACTCTCATACGCTCTCAGGGTTTTCTTAGTTATTTTCTTGACTAGATAATCAGGATATCCAAAGTTCATTGCGAGATTTTTAATGAAGGAAAGTTCTTGAGTCCTTGCCTGTTGAGAAGGCCTATGGGTTTGAGCTCGTTTAACCAAGAAAGTTTGGTCAGTTTGTAGTTCTGAGCGTGATAAGAAACAAAAGGGATCAAGATAGGGGAAGTAGTGGGTTTTCGAAATACACAATATGAAATAGTATTAGACAAAGGGTCCCTACAAAGTTTGAAATCCATAAATGGGAGAGAAAAGTTAGTTTCCAGTTCTCCAGTTCTATAGTAAAAGAAATAGAAGGAAAAATCGAAGATAGATGAACAGTAAATGATTCAAGTTGTGTGAAGGTGTGCGGCCAGAGGAGGAGTACATCGTCGACATACCTCATATAGAGGAGTGGAACCTTTGGATGTTATGCTGAAACTTTTTCCTCGATGTACTGGAGAAGAAATTCGGCTAGTATGGGGACTAGTGGAGACCCTATCCATCGCTAGCCCCAATTCTTAACAAGTTAGTAAAATCATGCAATACATTGATAATGATACGCTTTCCAACATACCAGAAATCATTACTCAAGTTATGAGGATAATGGCTGTGGAATAAATCTAGCTCCTGTGCTCTGACCTTTGACTTCGATCATATCAAACAGACTTTGTTCGGTGTATCTCCGGAACAACATACTAAAGTTTTGTCGCAATGGAAACATTTTTATTCAAGTTATGAGGATAATGGCTGTGGAACAAATCTCGCTCCTGGGCCCTGACCTTTGGCCCTATTTCAATGATATTCAGCAGTACCGGTTCAATGTACCTCCGGAACAACATACTAAAGTTTTGTCGCAATAGATGTATTTTTAGTCAACGTATGAGGATAATGTCTGTGAAATAAATCTCGCTCCTGTGACCTGGCCTTTGACCCCATTTCGATGATATTCAAGAGAACCGGTTCAGTATACCTCCGGAAGAACATTATAAAGTTTTCTTGAGAATTGCTATGAATGAAGAGAATTGCCATTGTGTAGCAACACAGCTTTTAAACTAAGCTTTGATGAGTCTATGAATAGCCTCCAGTCCTGTGGCTTGTGCTCCACATTCAAAGCTGTCATCAAACCATTCACATCTGTAACGTACCAGGAGATGTGACGTACCTGCCAGAAGGACGCACACGACATAAAGGCAGATAGGAATCAGAATAAAATGTCCGCGTAGCTCAATTGGTAGAGCAACTTATTCCGGAATGAGGGGACCGGGTTCGAATCCTGGCGCGGATAAAAATGACGGAGAAATTCACTTCGTTGTAATGGCGCCTGAACTATTCGGATGACCCGACCGTTCCAAATCTCGCAATGGTGTGATGTTATTTCCACACCGCGAGATAGGAAAAATAAGAGAATCCCTTCTCCAGCACTTCAAAAAAAAAAAAAAAAAATTAGGGGGAGATGATGTAACGTACCAGGAGATGTGACGTACCTGCCAGAAGGACGCGCACGACATAAAGGCAGATAGGAATCAGAATAAAATGTCCGCGTAGCTCAATTGGTAGAGCAACTTATTCTGGAATGAGGGGACCCGGGTTCGAATCCTGCGCGGATAAAAATGACGGAGAAATTCACTTCGTTATACATCACAGAAGGCAACTAGGTTAATATTTTTTTTTAATATGGAAGCAAATCTTTCAGCCGACTCCTGTACACTAACACTTTAACATTACGTTCTAGAATATTCCACTGTTTGAGCCTAGAACCTAGAAGTTCGGCTTTGTCTTTTGGTAGGTCCAGGTCTCGAATTAAATCACTTAGTTTACCTTGGGTAAGTCTGTGTGGCTCACCCAGTGACTCAGGTGCGAAATCAGGATCCTGTGATGTCGAAGCCTCAGGGCATGGATATGATGTCGCCTTCGTACTGTCTTGTTCTTCATCTGAGTCCAGACTGTATTCCACTGGTGGGTTCGGTACAGGCAGATCGTCCCCATGCGGCACTGCTCGGATAGCTGACGGGATGTTGGGGTATTTCATGCTCAACTTCCTCTTTCTTGATATACCTTTCTTAATGGCAGGTACCATGCAGAAATAGTAGTTATCTACATGATTTGTCGGTTCTCTCCAAATCATAGGGATACCAAAGGTCATTGAACGTTCGTTTTTACGAATCAATCCACGTAGATTCACAGAACAAGAATTGCAGCAAACATGAGGTGTTCACGTCTTGTCTTGTCAAACATGAGGTGCCCACGTTTTGTCTTGTCCTACTTTCATAGCAAAATAATGGTGGTAGGATGTCTTCACGAGTAAAGTAATTGGGCGTTTCTGGGCGGCAAATGTCACATCACCACAAACATAACAAAAATTGTCTGATTTCTTTAAGCATTGACGTGGCATCCTGGATTTTCAAGTTAAGTGTGACCACAAAATCAACCTGCAACAAAGAAAGAAACGACCCTATAATTTTCACTCTAAGCAAGCTGTAAACAGACAATGAACTAAAACAAATTATTAATGAACAAAAGAAGAACAACAGTACTCTTTATTCCCGCTCTCAGGTTTGCCAACCCCTAAATTTGCTTTAAGTACTACCTTAATTGGCCGCTCGGAGCGCTACACGCTTCATTTCATATACATATCCTAAAACATCATAAATGGGATATATTTCGGATATGAGAGCTAACTAAGCGTTTTAAATGTCACATTTGTTTTGAGCATACTGAAAAAACAGTCAGAAACATTTTCATTGTTGACCAGTGTATTCAGCAGAACTGGTTCAATATACCTCCGGAACAACATACTAAAGTTTTGTCGCAATGGATGTATTTTTAGTCAAGTTATGAGGATAATGTCTGTGAAATAAATATCGCTCCTGTGACCTGGCCTTTGACCTCATTTCGATGATATTCAGCTGAACCGGTTCAGTATACTTCCGGAAGAACATGATGAAGTTTTGTCGCAATCGAAGCATTTTTACGTAAGTTATGACGCATAAGGGCGATGGAATGGATCCCGCTCCTATATGTCCTGACCTTTGATCCCATTTCGCCCATTTTCAACAGGGTTCGTCCCCTGGTAGTCCCCTACCGCATACTGAAATTTCATCGAAATCGAACCATTTTTACGCGAATTATCGTGCGGACGGGCAGACGGACAGATGGACAGACAGACAGACGGACAAAGTTAGAGCATATACGCTTCTTTAACATACGGTTAGAAAGCGTAAAAACATTTGTAGAAGACTGCAATGGGGAATTGGGATCCTCACCCGGAATATTTTGTCTCTTGTACGTTCAGACCGTGACAAAGTCAATAAGGACAAACAATATGGTGTTTATAAAGTACCTCTACAAACCCTGGATCCGTCATTGCCTCCTTCCTGTTACATAGGTTCCACCCGGAGGAACCTAGGGTTACGTTTAAAAGAACATAAAAATGATTTGAAACAGGGAAACTTGTCTACGACTCTAGCAAGAACTGTAAGCATAACCTACTTCCTGTTTCAGGGACAAATCTATCAACAACTCCACGGAGCACCTATGGGGTCTCCACTAGCCCCCATGCTAGCGGAATTTCTTCTCCAGTACATCGAGGAAAAAAGTTCCAGCATAATATCCAAAGGTTCCACTCCTCTATATGAGGTATGTCGACGATGTACTTCTCCTCTGGCCACACACCTTTACAGAACTTGAAGCATTTACTCTTCATCTATCTTCTATTTTTCCTTCTATTTCTTTTACTATAGAACTGGAGAACTGGAAACTAACTTTTCTCTTCCATTTGTGGATTTCAAACTTTGTAGGGACACTTTGTGTAATACTATTTCATATTGTGTATTTCGAAAACCCACTACTTCCCCTATCTTGATCCCTTTTGTTTCTTATCACCCTCAGAACTACAAACTGGCCGAACTTTCTTTCATGGTTAAACGAGCTCAAACCCACAGGCCTTCTCAACAAGAAAGGACTCAAGAACTTTCCTTCATTAAAAATCTGGCAATGAACTTTGGATATCCTGATTATCTAGTCAAGAAAATAATTAAGAAAATCCTGAGAACGTATGAAAGTACCCTAATTTCTGAGACTTCTTAATACAAGATATATTAGTTCAGTGAACTTTCATCCATCGCTAATCCCAATTCTTAAAAACATTTGTAGAAGACTGCAATTGGGAATTGGGATCCGAACCCGGAATACCAAATGTACGTTTCGACCGTGACAAAGTCAATAACGACAAACAACATGTTGTTTATAAAGTACTTCTACGAACCCTGGACCTGTCATTTCATCCTTACTGTTACATAGATTCCACCCGGAGGAACCTAGGGTTACATTTGAAAGAACATAAAAATGATTTGAAACAGGGAAACTTGTCCACGACTCTAGCAAGAACTGTAAGCATGGGTAGCTACGTTCCACAATGGGATGAGGCAATAATTATCTCTCCCGCGTCTACTCAGGCTAACTTGTTATTCTTTGAGAGCCTGCACATTTACCATTTGGGCGATTCCTGTTGTAATGACAGCTCCGCTCGTCAAATTCCAGGACCGTGGCAACATCTGGATTCTTACCTATGTTCTTACATAGATCTGGGTGTACGGTCTAATTTTGACCATCTCTGAATATGGGAGTACAGTAATGCCCGAAAGGCCTCATGTGTGTCAGTGCTTTTAATAAAGTTTGAACTAATGTAGTTTTAACTTATTTTATCGTGCAACTAGACGGAAGTCGTTAATTCTAATATTTGCAGCACGAATCTTTTTATATAGCGTTGAAAATGGGTGCAGTTCCGTAAATGTAAATAATAAAAAAAAATAGTTACGTTGAAAAAATAAATTTATGAATTATGTAAAACGAAAATTTATGAAAAATAACTCGCAATACTGTAAAATGATAAAGAGAACACTTCGTTTCACATCGCGCAGGAAGGTGGCTCATCTTCAAGCAAACTCCGGCAACTGTTAACGCCTTCTTGTGGATAAGGCTTCTACTTTGTAACCAAAGTGTCGTGATTTCGATATTACCCTGATGCACCGAGCATTGTTTCAGATCGGGTGAGAAAATTTCTCCAGTGCTGTGACGTCACGCTGTGAAATTCCCTGTGGGGAACAACAGCGCCGACCGAGTCGTGACGACAAGGCACGTGGAGGAACAATAAAATGACCAAGAAACGTTAATGATTTGACATCTTCCAACAAGATTGACTCACCCAACCACTGCGTGGAACATGATGTCATCCGTCGCCATCGATCACCTTTTCGCCCCCTGCGGCGGTGCCACGCTCACATCGGTAGTACAGGACCGTGGTAGGTTCCTTTGTCCTAGAATCGGTCTTTTGCCACCACTGGGCATTTTGGCGGACGATATTCGGCAAGCCATCAGTTAGGTGACATGGCTGTCGACTGCTACTACCGGGAAATAGGTGGACCGCGTTAGGCTAGCCATCATTTATGGCACGTGCTTGCAGGACCGCTTAAGGGCAGCTTCTGGCAGCCACTGCCTGTGATGGATAACTGATAGCCGTGCTGTGGCATATGACAACTGATGGGGATGCCAGCTGTTGGCCCGCTGCCGTCCCCAACGGCTGACCCATATGTCGGCTGCCGGGACATTTTTATTGACTTTTGAGCAACGGTAACATAGTGCTGGCTGCTGCTGGCAGCCAGCAAGCGCTGGGTTGAGTGGTGGCCCAGCAACACTGTTTTTGCTGAGCCGATTCTACCAAAAGTAGAAATTTTTGTATTTGTATTTCGCGACACACGAATTTTTCAATAACTTCGAAGCCTAATATTCCAGGCATTTTATGTGTTTTGGTTAGCGGTGGCCCCGAGGAGTGATAAAGTAACTGAAAGATGGTGAGAGGAGGGTATAGCGGACAACATTTGCCCAGGAGAAGTGCGTTCTTGGCAAGTGTAGGGGTGGGGTGATGGGGGGTGCAAAAATTTCAATATTGTTGTCTTCCTGCAAATCGCGCTGTCAGTAAGGGGAACCACGGGGCATTAGTTTCTCGTAATCGCTAGTTTTCTGATGTAAGAGGAGGGGTATGACGTACTACAGAGGTAACGCACGTGTCAAGACGCCAACTGGAAGTGGTAAGCCTTTATCGGAGTAGTTTAATTGGGAAAGGATTCGGCCCCGGAGCCGAATGATGTACGTTCGAGCTACGCCACCGGCAAATTTGGGTTTCACATTGGTGCCTGAAAGTAGAAATGGATCTACTGGTTACGAGGTTCTTCGAAAAATGTGTGATGTTTCTTCCGGACATCGTCTGGAATTAATGAGATCTACTCCTTCGCTTTGAAAATGCGTGATGCTTCTTCCACACATTGTCTGGTATTACTGAGAACGTCTTCTTCTACAGAGGGTTACTTCAAGCATAGTATGCGGTGGTCCCTGAAACCTGTGAATTCGTGCCCTCTCCTTCTTCAACAGGGGGGGGTATACACGGTCATATAAAAATACCATGACCACCCCCGGAATCAGGGTGTACCCGCCCAGGCGCGTCACTGAGTGCATGTGACAAGGTCGACCACACGGAGATATACGCTGCCGACCAGGACAGATGAGCCATAGTGCATTACGTGAGCACAATAGATAGAGGTAGTGATTTGACGGACGTTCAAACAGGAATGTTCTTCGGCTACAGCGCCAAGGGAAGAAGCATCTCAGAAACAGCAGATTTCGTGGGCTGTTCGCGTCGTGTTGTAGTAAGGGTGTACCAAGAATGGACCGCTGGCACATCGAGTAGTTCAGGACGTCATAACTGCGAAGCCTCAAAGGCCATCGACTCCAGAGGAGAACGTCGCCTCCGTTGACTGGTAAAGCGCAATCGACGCGCAACAGTGCAGCAATCGACCACGCAAATGAACGCTGGGGCACCAAGGTACTCGTCCCTGATTATAGTAGAGCAAACCCTGTTACGCATGGGTCTTCGGAGTCGACGCTGCTTCAAGGCGACCATGTTAACCCAGGTCCATCGGCAACGACGCCTGCAGTTCGCGTGGGAATACCATCATTGAACAGTGGAAGAGTGAAAAAAGGTTGCCTTCTCCGACGATTCGAGGTTTCTACTTCACTGAAGTGACGGGCAGTCGCGGATACGGCGTCAAACACACGAGAACCAACACTCGGACACACTTGTCGGTCAAGTACAGGCTGGAGGTGACAGTGGACATGTCTGGGGGATGCTTTCCTGGTATAACCTGGGACCGCTGGTAACACTGGATGAGTCCTTGAACGCCAATGGCTACTTGTCCATCTTCGCTGACCACATGCATCCCTTCATGTTGGACGTTTACCCTGGTGATGATGGTGTATACCAACAGACAACTCGCCGTACCACGTCGCTAAGGGGGTTCGTGAGTGATTCCAGAAACACGACAGCGATGTCTTCGTTCTCCTTTGGCCGGTGAAATCGCCCGCCCTCAATCCGATAGAGCACTTGTGGAACTATTTGGATCGGCAGGTTCGACGTGCCGACCCACAACGATTTTATCTCCTGGTTCTCCGTAATCTGCTGCAGTCCGAGTGGGCACGTGTGCCTCGGGCAACCTTTCAAAGCCTCATTGCGTCCATGCCACGCCGTCTCGCTGCTGTGATCCGGGCCAAGGGTGGTTATTCCTATAATTAAGTAGGTGGTCATATATTACTCTGATACGACTGTGTGTGTGACATACTATAGAGGTGACTCACATGTCAATACGGCAAGCAGCAGCGATAATTCCTTGTCGGTGGAGCTTAACTGGGAAAGCATTCGGCTTCGGAGCAGAAGGATGTGTGTTCGAGTTACACCACCGGAAAAATTGGGTTTCACAGGGGGTCAAATCTGGATGAATATTACTAATTTTGTTTGCCAATAACGGCATTGAACTTCAATATATGCGGTTTGTCCAAAAGTTGTTAGTAATTTGCAGTTAAAATAACGGGGGAAAATATCACGAAGTTCAAGGTATCTACGAAAACTTCGATTTGTGCGGAACTTCATATCATGCGAGCTCGTTACATGTCGGTTCGATTGTGATAGATGCATATGCAGTATGTCTATAAAAACAATGATTGCATGCCGAATAACAGACAACAATATCAAGCTGAATTTTTCCTAGAAAATATGGAATTAATGAAGTTGCAATTTACATATGTTTGATATACTGTGTCTTAGCTTCTTACAACTATTATTTATATTTCCTTTCCCTCGCAAATTATTTTCTAGCTTTACTTCACGATATATCCATTTTGTCGATTTTCACAAAAGTGCAGTGAACTACGCAGTTTTCGAAACACACTCTCCACCTTATCCTGTGTAGTATAATTTTCTCATCTACACTGGCGAAAAGTGAAAAAAGAACACCAAGAAGGAATTGGCGGAAGATCATGAAATTTACATATGTTAATGGGGTCGAGTTGACGTAGGTGACATGTTAATTTCGGAACCAACCGCTCAGCGCTTACGCCACAGCACGGCATAATATGCAAATCATCGTCGGTGGTATTTAAGGAGTACGGCGAAGTGGATGTAATCAGTCGTCGGCGTACGGACACGTGCGAAGAGCCTGAAGAAGCTGCAATGCCTGGACATGGAAGACGTGTACGATTTTAGCAGTTATCGGACTTAGAGCGAGGTCGTCTAGTCGGACTCCGCGAGGCCGGGTGGTCGTATCGTCGTCGTCCTGGGGAGTGAATTGGACGGGAAGTATCGGTGGTGGTACGATGGTGGCGTAGATGGTCCGAGGAACATTCCCACACGAGAAGACGTGGAACCGGGAGTCATAGACGGACTGATGAGCGGACCGATCGACGCATAAGAAGAGCGGCGTTGTCAAGCAGAACATCCACTGCGACGCAAATCCGAGCTGCCGTTGCACCTGAGGGGACTGTGCGAACAATCCGCAACCGTCTGCTGGATGCAGGATTACGTGCACGTGTACCTCTGGCATGTGTACCTCTGATTCCAGCCCACCGTCAAGAACGGCTACAGTGGTGTCGCCAACGTCTGCACAGGAGAACGCAATGGCGATCTGTCGTGTTCTGAGATGAAAGAAGATTCTGCTTGGGGGCCTCCGATGGCCGTATGCGTGTTCGCAGACGCACAGGGAAGCGTCTCCACCCTTCTTGCATCCAACAGCGACCCACAGGGCCTACACCTGTTCTCCTGGTGTGGGGAGCGATCAGCTATCACTCCCATACACAACTAGTGTTTGTACCGGGTACGTTAAACAGCACCTCCTACATCAACAACATCATTCAGCCCGTTGTTGTGCCATTTGTAAAGTCGGTACATCGTGGTGTTTTCCAGCAAGATAACGCACGCCCACACACGGCACGTGCAACGCAACATGCATTTCAGGGTGTGAGATAATTTCCATGGGCTGCACGTTCACCGGATATGTCCCCCATTGAGCACGTGTGGGATTTTATGGGACAACGAGTTATTCGGTCTCCGCGGCCAGCCACGACCATCCTCGATTTACGCGCCCAGGTTGAGGATGCTTGGAACTCAATAACCCAAACTTACATCCAACATCTGTAAGACAGACTCCACGCCAGAATTGCACAGTGTGACGCAGTTCATGGCGGTTCAACCTCGTACTAACCATGTTACATGGAAATGTTATTTTTCAGTTTACCAGCAAATACAGCTGTATTTTGCCATAATGTTTTGATCACGTTATCCTCTGTATTCCGTTATTATGCTGTATAAATATCGTTGGTATCAGACGTCTCCTTCTTGGTGTTCTTTTTCCACTTTCTGCAAGTGTATATTGTAGGTCACATGTGATTTGTGGAGATATGCGCATTTTATTTCTCTTTTATTTAAGTTAATATGATTTGGATTTTATCATGTGATTATAATATTTCAGAAGGTTTGCTACTTTTCTCTTGAGGTCCCGACGTCTTCATTAGTTTATATCAAAACTTCGTTTCTCCGTCTGCATATCAATGCATACGATTAAAGTTTAACGCTTTGTTCATATATGCGATAAATCAAATAGATCTACTTACTATATGAAGTATTTGTTAATAAATACAGTAGGTCTACTTGCTATACGAAGCAGTTTGTATGCTTACGTTATATTTGTTCACATATTCAAAAGTCTCATTTGTACAAAATGTGTTGACCAACATACACAGTCCTCTATGACGTATATTCTAATAAAACTTTCATTTTTAGCCATTTTTAGTTTCTTTCCTTATGTAAATTTTGAGTTCGATCTCTTTAAGTATTTAACGGTATATTTTCTCACTCACATGCGCCATACCCGAACCCTACCATCAGCTCGTAACAATTGGCAGCGTAATTCATCGGACCACGCCATATGTTACCAGTCTTCCAGGGTCCAGTTACCCCGTTCACGAGCCCAGGTATGGCGCTGTGTCCGATGTCGTGGAGTTTACAAAAGCACTCTGGTGGTCTTCTGCTCCCATACCCCATGGAGGCTAAATTACGCTGCACTGACCTGATGGATATGTCTGTGGTGCCTCCTGCGTTGAATGTGGATGTTATTTCAGCCAGTGTTGCTTGTCTGTTAGCGTGAACAATTCTGGTCAGACGCCGATGGTCACGTTCATTCAGCACCCGTGGACAGCCAGTGCGGTGTCTGCGGTAGATTGCAATGCCTTCCATGAGGTATTCTCGGTACACGCATGACACCGTTGATTGAGGAATGTTCGCACAACTTCGGAAATTGAATGTCCCATACCTCTAGCTCCCACTACTATGCCTCGTTCAAACTCCGAAAATTCACGTCGGCTTACCATAATCCTACTGGCGGTTGTTCACTCTGACTCACGAGGTTTCACCTCGCAATGGATAAAAATCGTGGCGTGCGTCGAAGTATTTATACGACAGCAGCGCCAGTTAAAAATTGCATACTGCTATCCCATGACTTTTTGCACTTCAGTGTAGAGTCGCTTAGTTCCGTTTTCGTGGAGTTGTAATGATTACGAGTAGATGGTAAATGTTGACATTGTGAAACGTTGATACAAAGCTTATTCAGTTATACATATGTAACCGACTATTGCTGTCTTTGGATCGCATTCCGTGAGGAGAACTGAGTATCATGATGTGTCAGTGGATTTGACATTTCATTGAATGAAGGAATAAAGCACAGTGGAATAATTTAAGTGGATTCTCTCGTGCTGATTTTTACGGCTGGCCGTTTTGCTAATTGTATACAACGCTGCTATTCAAGAACATTATCCAATCAGTTACTTAACCGATTGCATCTAAAATTGCAGCGGTAAATGAATAAAAAAATCATAATACGGGATCTAAAAAAATCAGTGTAGGTATATTCGGAAAATAACTACCAGCTGCGAATGTTTTTGCTGAGGTTGTGATATCACTCATTTGTGCTGATATCCCTCATTAGTGGACAAACCACAGATTACATTACGAGAACATCAGATCGTATTAGCTTGTTGTTCTGTGCATTTAACACGTTTAAAAAGATCGAGCAGCCCACCGCCTGTGCGATGAGGTCCGTAGTTCGGTTTCTGTGTGAAAGAAATGTAAAACCGGCTGATATTCATCGTCAGATTTGAGTGATCTACGGTCAAACTTCCGTAAGCTATGGTTGGTGAGGAAATAGGTCAGACATTTCAAAGAAGGTCGTGCTAGCGCGCTCGACGAGGAGTGGACCAGCCGGCCCTATGTCGTCAACGATGATTTGGTGCATGTGGTCGACGCGAAAGTTCACGAGGACAGATGTTCAACAATTTCGGCGATTCCTTTGCATTTCCCGCAAATTTCAAGGACTGTTCTCTAAGAAATTGTGACACACCGTTTGAGGCTTTACATTTCTGCATTGACTCAAACACTCATGACGCCATTTGGCTGGAAACAAATGTTTGATTGTTTGATTAACGTATACTGGTGCAAAGGCCAAAGAGCGCTAAGTCCAATGTTTTAAAATATTTATAAAATAATATAAAAAGGTAACAGTGATATAAAATAAAACAAGCGGTGTAAATGGCCGATAAAACAACAACGCACTATACCACAACACTGGTACGAGGAATTATACGATATAACATAACAAACACGATATTAAAAGTACAAATAATGATAAGATAAAACACGATAGTGAAAGTTGAAAGGTGTGCAATTATGTGATAAAACATAACAATATAAAAGGTGCAAATGGCCGATGAAAGAGAAACAAGCTATACAAAACATAAAACACCGGGGAAAATGACAACACAGAAGACACGTCACACTGATCGTTTAAAAGACGACTCAGGGTCACTGAGTCGTTTGGTGGGCCGCTGATGGCCTAGTGGTCAGCGTTTGTGACTACCACGGAGAAACCCCAGGTTGGATCCTAGGCAGGTACGAACGCTCGAACCACTACATATCCGCCGTGCGTCGGATGGTCACGTTAAGCCGTTGGACCCTGTGTACTGGCCACCCGGTAATAAATAAAGGCGTCCTCCTTCCCCGTTTCTTCCTCGCTTCCGTGTCACTTTCCCATCGGGCACTCTAGCCCCAATCTCCTAGCTTCCTATTTCTAAGGGTTGTTTAAGACCTGAGGTCAGACACTCCCTTCCTAAAATCCTCTACATATAATCTTATCTGAGTCGTGTGGTAAAACAGGTAAAAGGAAACGATGAATACGATAATGAATAAAACGACGACATATGAACATCGACGATCAGAAGTACATCACACGTCCCACACATCGGGGCAGTGTTGCCAGACAGCAAATAGCTGTAAGGGAAACAGCAATGCCCAATGTGGGGACGCGCTAGTTCAACCTCCTCCCAACGGTTCCGGCGACATGATATATTTCGGACTCCAAGAACTGGTTTGATACGATGCAGTTTATGTTTCACCTGCTGGTCCCACAGACCCTGCTATGTTCGGTTGATATAATCACAGATAAAAAAAAACGCAAATCACAGTGAACAGTGGCAAGAGTGTGACGACCAAAGGGGAAACAGATATAGCAGCCCATCAGCAGACTCGTTTCCTAGGATTCCAACAAGGCCAGGAATCCAGCAGAAATGGATCAGTAAACCGGCCTCGAGCAAAGAACTCAGTAACTGTGACACGCCGAAAAAGAATGGCCGGATATATCAGCAGAAGAGAGGGACTGCAGTGTACTCAAAGAATCCATATATCCATATGTACAGGGTGAGTCAAAAGTCGCAGGACACCCTTGCATTTCAGAAACGGTGAAGAAAATGAAATATCTGAATATCCCAGCAAAGAATCTGTGAGGGGGCCTATCTTTTAGGCTATTTCCGGAACATGGCCGCCATCTTGAAATCCGCCATATTAGATCAAGGTCAAATTGTTTAAATGGTATAGGGGTCACATTGCCTATCAAACAACACCAGAATTTTCTGAGAAATTGATTGCAGTAATCAGATTTGACATATGTATTGTCTTTCACAAATGTTGAAATAATCATTGTTTGTTGCAGGTAACTAAAGATGGCATTGACGAAAGAGGAGAGGATTGAGGTGATCCTAATGTCTGGGGAACGCAGCTGCTGTATCATAGCCACAGACGTCAACAACTCACACCCAGAAAGACCACCAATTTCACACAGCACTGTCGCATACCTGATATCCAAATTCCGAGAAACTGGGACTGTGGACTACAAGCCACGTTGTGGTCGGGCAAAAACTGCTACCGACGAGGAAACCTCAACAATGATCTTTGTATCCTTTACAAAGAGTCCACAACGTAGCACACGAGGTTTTGCAGCAAAATGTAGTATCAGCCAGTCAGCCATTGTACGGATTCTTCACCCCCCTCACTGGCATCCGTTCAAGATCCAGATGCAGCAGAAACTATCACAGGATGACCCTGATAGACGTATCAAGTTCTGCACCTGGGCTTTAGACCAACATCAACGGGATCCCTCATTTGCACAGGACATTTTGTTCAGTGACGATACCAATGTTTATGTCAGTGGTTAGGTTAACCGTCAGAACCACAGGTACTGGAGTGACAGGAACTCTCACTGGACGGAATCATCCTGAGTCGTTGGTAATGTTAAGGTTATGGTGTGGTGTGGAATATGGGGCGCACGTGTAATCGGGCCCATTTTCATCGACAATAACCTAAATGCTAAAGGAAACAGTCTTCCCTTCCCTTCTGAATGCAGGTGGCAGTTTTCCCCCTGTTACTTCCAACATGATGGGGCCATACTACACTACAAAGCAACTATTCGTAAATGGCTGATGCTCAATTCCCTTTTCATTGAATTGGCCTGCGTGGTCCTGTGGTATGGCCAACCAGATCCCCCGACCTCACTCCACTCGACTTTTATCTGTGCGGCCATCTGTAACACCTGGTGTATGCTGAGAAAATCCACACAACAAACACCACCTTCAGCAACGCGTCCTGGAGGCCTGTAACCGCATCACTCCCGATATTCTACTGCGGGTGTATAACGACTGGATCAAGCGCCTTCAGTTCTGTGTTCAGCAACCGGGAAAATACACTGAACACATCAAATAGCTACGCATCACAGGGTACTTTAGAGGTTGTTATTTCAATTTTCTGTGTTCATAGCTTGTGAACCACAACATACACTGAAGTACCAGAAAAACTGGCACAGACGAGCTTATGCAAAATACATAGCAACGCAACCTATGCGCGGTCTCGGTTGCGTCCGCCAGTGCGTATATAAAGCGATAGACATCCTTGCCAGCTATTAAAGCTGTTTGCGGCATGAGAATGACAAGTAATAACGATTTAAGCGATTTTCAACGCGGTGTAATAGTCGGCGCTCGTGAGATGAGCCATAGTATTTCGGAGGTAGAAACGAAGTTCGGATTTTCACGGACGACCATTGTAAGGGTGTTCCGTGACTACAAGAATTCCGGCAAAACCTCCAACCTACGATACCAGTGTGGCCGTAAAAAGACATTGGGTGAACGTGACCATCGTCGGCTGTCAAGAATCGTTTCACGCGACTCTCTCGCAGGTAGCATCGGAATTCAATGCTGGAACCTCAACAAGCATCAGCGTCCGGACTGCGAAACGTACCCTGCATGATATGGGAGCCGACGCCCAACTCGGGTCCCCTTAATAGGTGCACAACGCAGAGCTATGCGCCTCGCTTGGGCACGGCCACATCGCCACTGGACTCTTGATGACTGGAAACAAAAAGCCTGGCCTGGTCTGACAAGTCGCGTCTCCATCTGTATCGGGAAGATGGAAGGATTCGTGTGTGACACAAACGCCATGAAGACATGGATCCCGCCTGTCAACAGGGAACTGTACCGGCTTGTAAGGGGAGTTGGTCCGTAATGGTATGGGGTGTGTTTAGCTGGACTTCACTGGGAACCCTAGTACGTCTACAAACGTCTGTGAGCGGCCAACGCTATGTGCGCTTCCTTTCTGTCGAGGTACACCCGTTCATGTTCTGCATTCATGCTGACGGGTTGGGCCTGTTCCAACAGGACAATGCACTTCCACACAAGTGTCGGGGCGCCACATTATGGTTAGAGGAGCATTCATCTGAGTTTGGGGTGTTGCCATTCCCACCCAAGCTCCCAGATCTAAACGTTATAGAACACATTTGGGATGTCATGCAACGCGCTATCGAACACAGGAATCCGAGACCTCGGAATACACCCGAATTGTTGAACGCTCTGCAGGAAGTATGGTGTGCATTGCCTACAGCATATTTCCAGAAGCTAGTGGAGTCCATGCCACGTCGTATTTCTGCAGTCTTGCGCTCCCGTGGGTGACCTATCAAGTATTAGACTGGTGTACCAGTTTTCCCTGCACTTCAGTGTATGTGTCAATTCTGATTACGACAATCAATTTCTGAGAAAATATTGGTCTTGTTTAATATGCAACATGACCCCCTCACCATCTGAAAATTTTTACCTTGATCTAATACGGCGGATTTAAAGATGGTGGCCATGCTCCGGAAATAGCCTAAAAGATAGGCTCCCCTCACCGATTCTTTGCCGTGGTATTCAGATATTTCATTTTCCCTCCCGTTTCTGAAATACATGTGTGTCTTGTGACTTTTGACTCACCCTGTGTTAGAACACGACGGGAAACAAATGGATCCCCCCTCCCTTTACAGCTCAGGCCTAGCACCAAGGGACTATCACCTGTTCTTACATCTGAAAAAGTTCCTTGCTGGTCGGTGTGTCTTCGATGATGATGAAGTCAAAGGAGCAGTGCAGAAGGGGCTGTACTCAAAGGCGGCCTCGTTTTACGACGAGGGTATACAAAAACTGTTGCCCCATTATGATAAGTGACCCAGTAATGGCCGAAACTAGGTAGAAAAGTAGTTTAAGGTTTGGCGAATCATATAAAAATAAAAAAAAATGCGAATACATTCGAATTTTACTTTAATAACCAAACGGTTCTTACTTTCCGAATATGCCTCGTGTTTAATTTAAGCCTAAGCAATTCGTCTGTTTTAAAGGTTCTTAGCTTCTAAAAGCACATTTTAGATTGACGGATTTGACAAAAAAGTTCAGCAAAATCTTTGGAAATCGTTTTATTTATCTGTTTATTTATATTTATGTATATATATTTATTTTTACACTTCTTGTTCTAAGGAGCTCGTGAAATCAAAGCTCAAAATGTATGGCAAAACATTGGCATGGAATGGTCAGAAAGCGAGCACAGCTGTTTAAGAAAATCACAGCCACAACTCAGACGAAAAGAAAAGAAACTGACGTCTCCATCCTCCCAGAAAAACAAGTCTTATTCAAAGATGTAACTTTCCATCACGGAATCATTCAAACCAGTCGAAAAACGACTCACACAGAAATTCCTAACGCAGCGGTTTCACAGCAACTTTTCTTTCTCCTTTTTTTTATCCTTGATACCTAAAGGGTGGAAAAGTGTCGAGTGTTTGATATATTCTGAGTGCGTTTCTTTTCTTAGCACTTCAATATTTTGGGATCGCCGGAGAGAAGTACGTTACCTAAAGAAAACCTGCGGTTTGATGTTGCACGTTCTCGTTTCTGGTTCGCAGTACTACTCCCTTCTTTTTTTCTTTCTTTCTACAGAACTATAATACCGTGTCGAGTTTTATGCATTAAAGATGAAGAAGTACACGCCGACATATAAAGTGCAACGCTGTGAAGCTAACTATGGAATTTCATGAAATAGATACGCTTACATTCCGGGTTTTAATAAAATAAGTATTCCTATTCCCGGGTTACTAGAAACACGAGAAATAAATATATCGCGACGAAACGTGGTAGATAGCTTACTGAGAGCATAGGAAAACGATTTATAGGGGGAAACAATTCGAAATTTCACCAATAGGGGAGCAATGGCTCTGCAAGCTTAAGAGAAGAACAAACGTGTGCGTGAAGTTACTGTTTATTGACAGTACAAACGTTTCATGACAGAATCTACTCAACATGTACCTCATCACAAGAGATCCCCGTGATGCACAGTAGCATTACTGCTGAAATCCAAATAATTGCAGGTTGTTCAGATGGAATTTTATTTTCCGAAACTACCAAACCCCAGAACCCAATAAAGTGCACTGTAACCAGCAAACTGCCCTACGCTCTTCTACATGTTATTCCCACTTTGCAGGACGGCGATGTTTAGACACTACTATGTTCATGCGAGACGGCGCACCTCCACATGCCGGTCGGGAGGTGAAGGAATTGTTTAGTCGAAGCACGGCTGAGTCAGATGAAAAACAGGCTATACCATTAACCTTGGAGACAACAGACTTTAGATGATTAGCCAGTGGGTGTGAAAGACGATTTCTGTCGTTAGATGGCACTGCGTCCCAAGGTATAAAAATACAGTTTCTGTGTTGTTTGCATGGATGGATTGTGTCTGTTAAAAAAATTCCACTACAATTTTAGAAACAATTCGTTGTTTTTCCAACAAAATATAATCCATGTGCATTACGATTTACTTCTGCTTGCCGATGTATACGTCTTTTAAAGAGAAAATCGTGGAATTGTCGTTCCATGAGTGCCCATCACATCAGAGCCTGAAACAACTGCGGATGGAAACAATATCTCGGCAGGATTTTCAACTAAATGACAAGTCACTGCCACGTGTTGTTTGTGTGATAAGTAAGCATTTTCAGTCTGATAATTACGTACCTAACGTTCGGTACAAGCGACTGAAAGAAAGTGCTGTACCACATATACACTGCTGGACAATTGCTAAGGACGGATCATAAACGGCTATATAGCGCATAAAAAAGTAAGTGTGGTTGGATGCCAAGTGAAATAAAATAATGTCAGAATGCCAGGACATTACAAGAAAGACAATTTATTGTGCTTTGAAATCCAGAATGCTTTGGAACGTGTTCAAGGGACAAACAGACCATTTTGTGCAGAATACGTAAACGTGAAAAAAATGCAATTACCGTCTGCAGGCGTTCCGGCGTAAGATATCAATACGGGATATGGCCACTATGGAGGGCGATGCAAGATTCCACACGTCGTGTCATGCTTTGCACAACATTATCAAGCAGATGTTGGGGTAAATTATCCCATTCCTCTGTCAGTGCACGGATGAGGGAGTCCTTGTTTATTGGAGGGCATTGGCGACCAGCAAGACTCCTCCCCAAAGCATCCCACACATTTTCAATGGGATTCAGATCTGGAGAACGTGCTGGCCATACGAGGCGTTGAATATCCTCGCTCTCAAGACACTCCTGGACAGCGACTGTTCAATGACATGTTGCGTTGTCGTCCATGAAAATGAATCTATCACCGACAGCAGCACGGAACATGCGAACATGAGGTAGCACAACATCATTAATGTACCGTTGGCCAGTCATAGTCCCAGTTGGAAGCACATAGAGGGACGTACGGCCATTGATCATGATGCCAGCCCATACCATGACACTACATGTCGGATATCGGTCCCTTTCCTGTATGTTTGCTGGACAATATGCAGTACGACTATCACGCCAGATCAGTTGTCGTCGACAATCAGACGATAGACTGTATCTACTCTCATCTGAGAAGAGGACACCAGACCAGTCGTTATCAGTCCAATTGCGATGTTGATGGCACCATTGCAAACGGGCGGTACGGTGACGTCTGGACAATGGGATGCACACAACAGGACGGCGGGCGTATAGTCCTCCTTCATGCAAGCGTCTGGCAACAGTTTTTCGGGAGATCCACTTGCCAGTAGCAGCCATAAACTGATTTGCTACCTCACTAGCTGTGCTGCGCCGGTGTCTTTTTGTTGATAGCACTATGTACCGATCTTCCGCAGGTGTCGTACTGCGATCACGATCTTCCCCGTGACGTTTGCTACACTCTCCATTTATTTGAAATGATTTCCAAAGCCTTGAAACAACACTGTGGCTGACCTCGAACTCCCTGGCAACATCTGTTATTTTTCGCCCTTCTTCAATCTTGCCAATAATACGGCCATGCGTAAAATCATCTAGGTGATGTCGGGAAGACATACTGAAAATTGCAAGTTTGTCAATTGATTCTTTCCCTTTCAACTTTGCGTTTGAACAACAACGGTCAATATATATGAAATACGTGGAGACAATGTAAATGGACGATGTCATCACTTTTTCCTCGTTATTTTTTAAACAACGCATAACGACTGAAAAATTGTATTCCGGCACTACTCGTGTAGTCAGACTCGTGTAGTCAGATGCTGACTGATAAACGTACTCGTGTAGTCAGATGCTGACTGATAAACCACGCATGGCGCTGGGAATTGTTGGCGCTGTAGCGTAAATTCGAACGCACTCGACTAGTTATCGAGAGTTCTGGGGTTCGATCCCAGTAGTGCCGGAATACAATTTTTCAGTCGTTATGCGTTGTTTAAAAAATAACGTGGAAAGAGTGATGACATCGTCCATTAACAACGGTCAATACGCGTCAAATCCTTTATATCTCTTATCAGCGCTATGACGTCACGAACAAGTTCGGCAATCCAAAATTTGCTTACGCACAACACGTCTTACTGTAACCCGCACTTATGCTAATTTCCACTTTTCCTGCCTTCCATTTTATGGTTGCTATCGTTGCTATTGTCATCCGTCCTTAGCAATTGTCCGGCAGTGTACATTCCGATTTATCCCCATTACAAAGATAGTGCCTCCTACAAAAAATAGCAGACACATTCTTAAGGAATTATGCTGCAGTCTAACTACACTAGTACAAAGAGGAAAACAACGAGTATAGCATACTTGGGTAATGCATAATTATTAGTTCATTTTGTAAATATTGTTAGGAACAACCTCAATGATGGATTTTAACACGTTTCATTTCATCAGTAGCGCATGCTCGGCTTAGCTAGCCATGATAATGCGTTTAGTAGAAAAAGTAGCCAGTTCGCGTATTTTAGCCTGCAAACTATGTAATAGTTTTATGACATATTAAACGAGGACTGAGATTTACATATAAATTAAACCATTTCGTATAGAAAAATTCCCTTGGTCAAACGATATGAGTTCAGAATGTAAATAAAATCAATCTGTTCTAACGATGTAAATAGTGATACAGAAACAACGTGCTAGTCTCTGTGTCGCAGGTACATAGATGGCGCTACGTCCCAACTCTTAACTTTTGTCCTCGCTCTTTTCGCTTAATGTTATAGCCTGGAATGTGATCTAGTTCAGTTTTGGTCAAATATTCGGCAATGAACGCATAATTTCTCAAGGGTTTCTACAGTCCTGGTCATCCCGCTTACCGGAACTTACTCTTTTTGATTTCTGGCATTGGAGACACCTAAAGCACATAGTTTATCGGGACGGCGTACGCTCTTTCTCACACATGGAAAAGAGTATCAGACGTGAAGAGGCCAACATCGACCGCGACCTGCTGCGAGCAGCTACGTCACATGCCCTTCTTTGTTTCCAGCATGCCATCACGTGTAATGACCCGAGTGTTGTGCAGATTTTGACCTGAAGCGTTTGCGCTGTCAATAAACAATAAATTTGCGAACGTGTTCTTTCCTGCGTCTGCAGCGCTAATACTCCCTAGCGGCAAAATTTTGAACTAGTTTGTTTTTCCCGCTAAATCGTTTTTCCGTGCCCTAAGCTACCTATCAAGCTTCTTCGCGATATATCCATTTCCAGCTTTCCCAGACACCCAAGAACACGGATGTTTATTTTATAACCACCCGGTACACGAGGAATACCACAAAAATCAAGTAAGTTTTAACAGTTTTTGGTTTCTTCTGGCCGAACTGTTTGCAATTATAATGTGAATTACTGATAATACTCCGATGTTTGTGGACGTAACATACTCTGACTATTCAATTCCATTCCGTTGTCGTCTACAAGGTTCGCGCTTGAGAACCGCGCATTCGAGTTACAAAAAATCGCAAAAAAAAATCTCATAATGTTTTAAGTAAGTTCGTGATTTTGTGTTGGGCCGCATTCACAGCCGTCCTGTGCAGCGGGTTGGACAAGCTTCGTTTAGTTGCTCTCGAGTTCCAGATGAGACATCGGTGGTGGGCCTTCATCACCGCGCTGGCCCTCTCCCTTCCCTGGAACCGGTGGCATAATGTAATGGCTCATCAGTGTATATCTCATAGACAATATAACACTAGTCTTTAATGTATGTTAGTCTGATTCAGGTTTTAAAAAATAAAATAAAATAGTTCAAAGGAAAAAGGATGTTCAGAAGATTATTTACAAAAAGTGGAAGAGGAGTTTTGATTTGTTTCAAAGTGTAGGTACACAGTCGCACGCGGTGTTTGGTTATATTGTACCACCCTTCAAGTCGGGCTCAGGTTCTGTGAATTTTTTTTTTTGGCAACGAGTCCTGTCACACAACTTCGGTGTATTCTGCTTTCAATCTGGCTGTTTGTCGGCAGCAGAAGATAAACACGAGATTCCGTTGAGCAGCCTACTCAAGCAGCTGTGCGGTTGAAGTCTGTGTTTAAGTGAAACGAGGAGATTCCGGAATTTAGAAACAGGAACATGTAGGCACATATAGCTGGCTTATGGAGAGTGGTGCAGGTAGGAGTTAAGAGGTGCTTATATACGTGGCTTGTATAGCGGCTGGTATAGATCTGGGGAAGTAAAGGAAAAAACAAACGTAAACAGTTGCCGGAATATTTGGCAAGTTAAGTAAATATGATGCACTTCGTCTGGTATACGGCAGCTGGGGTATGTTGTAAGTTGAAATCTGTGAAGTACAGTAGGAGCACCAAGCCGTTGGTGCAGATAAAGCCAGTGGGTATCAGTTTCCTTTGGATGTGCATTAGTAGATTGCACTAAAGACCGGATGAAATTAAGCTGAAATGGTTGGTTTTAGAAAGAGAGCACGGAGTGACGATAGCGAACGTGCGGTTTTCTGCCGGTAGTGATTTTTAAACCAACGTCTTCTCTCTCCGAAGTCGGATATTCTCTCCTCAACTGAACCACGCCAGCAAGGTTTATCCATGTAACTTCCCGTTTTGACTCATGTATCATCTCAGTAGTACGTCACATATCCCTTTTGAGAAAGGCTGGGGCAAAATATCGCAGGTTTCGGGTCCGGCGACAAACCAGTTGCTCATTGTAGAAAAAGTAATTCTTATTAATTCTAGACGGTGTGTGGGAGTATGTGACGTATATTCTAAATTAACTTTCATTTTTACTTTTTTCCCTATGTAAATCCTGAGTTTATTCTGTTGTACTTCACTCTTAACGTGATATCTTTTCTCTCAAACGAATACTGTTGGCAACACAATTGAGGTTGAATGAACATGACGTATGCCTGTTCTGATAAGAACGAGAGATAAAAGCAATGACTAAACTGTTGTAGGAGAGCGATTATTGAGAGCGTTGAAAGAGTGCGTTGTAAAGAGAGCGTTGAAAGAGTGCGTTGTAAAGAGAGCGTTGTGTTAAGAGCTGTGAAGCTGTGTGGTGTGTTTAAATATTGATATCGTTCTGTTATGGACGTGCTACAACCTTGAATAAAGCATCTTTTCCGCAAGTTTGACTTCTGTTGTTTACATGTTTCGTCTGGCCGTTAAGGTTTCTTTCATTTAGGAACTATTTCTTAGTATATTGATGTTTTAAATTAACGTAGAAGTAAGACAAGACTTCTACGTTATAAGTATCATGACCCATTCTTTTCGATCCGAACGGCCAGGAGATTCATTTTACGGTCGGGCGGCAATGTTACCACGCCCCCGGTAGTACGGTGGTCGCGAGATACTTATTTCATTGTCTAAATGGATAAGCAGTGAGGTTGCGTCCCCATAATTTAAGGAACCCAATCTCAAATTTTAGAGACCTCGCGTTGTTTCGTATAGATTCGTTACAAAGTATTCGTAAAAAACATATGCCGCATATTATGGCTTAGGAAAATATACACAGCCTACAAAGGTTTGCTATACCAGATTAAGTAATTAACGTGATTATTATAAATAACAATATGTTGCATCAAGCAGCTACAGCCTTTAGGTGGAGGCCAAATAAAGTTACGTCGATTTTAAGAGGATAAAATTAGCCATGTTGACTGGTCCACCGGTGCGAAAGCCTGTTACACCCGTGAGCTTAAATTTAAAATAGGTTCTTCATTCTAAGAGGAGGCATAGCGACCGTGCATATGTATATATACATATAACTTTGGAACTGGAATTGGGGAGAAAATCATCACCCTGCCTTACTTCTGGTGGGCTACTGATGGTTGGGATTCCTTGGCTGTCAGGGTAGATCTCTTATGTTACTTCTAACTATTTCCTCGAACGTTCGATTCTGCCTCGGCGAATTTCGTCATTTGCCTCATCTGTTACCATTTTCAACTCCTAAAATACTCTAACTGCCTACCGTCGACTCTGGACTTCGATTCCTTTATCTCCTCGACTCTGAATATGACTATCTGTATAGCTGCCCTATGACTCTGTGTATCTCTATGGCTACCCTATGACTCTGTGTATCTCTATGGCTGTCCTATGACTCTGTGTAGCTCTATGGCTACCCTATGACTCTGTGTATCTCTATGGCTGTCCTATGGCTCTGTGTATCTCTATGGCTGTCCTGTGACTCTGTGTATCTGTATGGCTACCCTGTGACATTATAGGACTAATATTGGAAGGTAACATTATTTCTGTGTATATATCTCAGTCCCTTTAATGTCTCACGTGGCGCAGCCCTCCAGAGGTTTTCTGCCTTGGGCCTGGATTTGTCAGCTGAGTTGGCCGGTGTTTGACCCTAGTGATTATTGGTTGGCCCATGAGCCACTCAGCTACCCGCTAGTAACAGCTGGCGTTATGGTCAGATGATGGTTTCCATACTTTAAATAGGACATATTTTCTTGTGCCTGGTGAATAGCGGAAGATTACAGTGGCTTACCTATGACAGAGTTACGATTTCTTTGTGACACCTCAGTGTATTTTACGACTTTTGCTGGTGCCTACTTCTAAAGAGATGGTGGTAAAACGTTAACTTGACTATTCATCCGACCGGGATTCGGAGTTTGAAATGTGCATCCTTAGATACCACGGAGGTTTGTCCATCAGCAACTGCTGGGGACGGTCATTTCATAAATTTCGTGAATACCATGCTTCTTCTCACGAGAGTGAAGAGAAGATAAATTCCTTGGTCATTCCCTCAGGTGTCCGATGGAAATGCCATAAACTGCCTTGACCAACTGGGCTTTATGCTGCAATAGGGAAAATGGGGGTTTGAGGCAGGTAAAGGAGCAAAGGAAAAATAATTTAGATTAAATTAAAAAAGTAAATTACGCCTGGTATTTGTAATGAATTGAGCCGTCAAAACAATGTGGCCCGAAATACCAAGTATTGGGCTGGCCAAAAAGTAATTGCACTTTTTCCCTCTGTAAATGAAAGGTGAATTTTGAATAGGAAACAAAAACTTTAGTGAACAACATATTGTCCATTTTGTTCGACGACCTTTTCCCATCTTGCAGGCAAGTTCTTGACTCCGTGCTCAAAAAAGGATTTTTTTTTCGGCAAAAAAAAGTTTCAAGAATGATTTTATAGCCTCATCAGCAGTGAAGATTTTATCATTCAAGGCGCTTTGCAACGATCGAAACAAATGGTAGTCTGATGTTGCCAAGTCTGGCAAATATGATGGATGTGGTAACACATCCCATCCAAGCTGCAACAATTTTTGACAAGTGACCAAACTTGCATGTGGTCTTGCGTTATCGTGCTGAAATACAACACCTTTGCGATTCACCATTTCTGGACGCTTCTGTTTGGCGGCATCACTTAATTTATCCAACTGACGACGGTACACGTCCGAATTAATGGTTTGGCTCTTTGGAAGCAATTCAAAATACACAATACCTTTGAAATCACACCAGACTGACAGCATAACCTTCCTTTGGTGCATATCTGCTTTTGAAGTACTCTGAGCAGGTTCATCACGCTTGCTTCACGATCTTTTTCGTTTGACATTGTTGTGGACAATCCATTTTTATCGCCTGTTATACAGTAATACGCTACAAAAATGGATCGTTTTCTTCACGTTTCAAAAACGAATCGCAGATGTCAACGCGCTTAGTGAGACGATTTGTTTTGAGCTCGATATGTGGTTTTCGACATAATTTATTTAAAAAAATAGGCTGTTACATCATTATTGTTCGCGCCCATCAAAAACATAAAAATACACATGACATTTATAATGATATGTACACATGAAAGAGGGTAAAGCTACCCAGATTAAAATAATAAAAACACGAATGCAAGCAAACATTCTATAAGTATCGTAATGGTACAGGAATCTGGGGTCAAGTGCAACCCCATAATACGTGAAATACAACTAGAGAATCACAGGAAGCATATTTAGCATATGATAGCCCGGTGGCGCAGTGGTCTAAGGCACTGGCCTCTGATCGTTCGTCCGTAAGGGGTACGGGTTCGAATCCCGGTCAGGCGTGGATGTTGTGTTTGTCTTACGGCACTGGATCTCTCCCTTTCCTGGAACCAGTGACCCTAAATTAGGGACGGGAGACTGCTTATAGCCCATTGAGTTGCTCACGGTCGTCGTTAAACCACCAATAAAATAAATAAACATACTACAGGATAAAAATATGTTCGTGAGCAAGATCACATGTAATATGCAATATAAGAAAAAAGGAAATTTGTACAACATGTTGCCACACAAAAAAAGTTAATTAACAGTACACACCATGTTATTCGACATTGGTGAAAAAAAGGAAACTGAAGGAAAGAGTAAAGACACAATGCACACTAGGTACGGTGAGTAAAAAAAACAAAACATTAGAGAACAGTGTATACAACCTGGCGGAAACAAAAATCAAAAGCTTGATGAGTCAACGTCTCGTGAACAGTATACCACCTAAAAAAGTCATGTTGTTTTCAACATATTGAAAGAAAGAAAAGGATGATGCAGTTCTACACTCTGTTCATAAAAATAGAAGAAACACGACGAATAAAATGAATTATAACGAAGTAAATTTCTCCGTCATTTTTGTCCACGCCGGGGCTCCTCATTCCGGAATATGTCACTCTACCAATTGAACTACGCGGACGTTCGTTCTGACTGCTATCTGCCTTTATGTCGTGTGCGTCCTGCTGGCAGGTGCGTCACAGAATAGAACACTCAGAGTGGTAAATATCGTTAAAGTACTCATGTAACACAATTATCACTCAGGGAAGCTATGCAAATGAAATCTACAAAAGAGGTGCAGACCCTAGGTTATGAAAGAGGTAAAAATGTATGATGCTGATACAGAGAACAAGAAAGAATACACTAGAAAAATATACAGCACATTTGCAAAGTGATACGATAATAACGTGATCGACTATAACACGGATAAAAACTATAATAACTATGTATAAGTACGTACAAACAATTACGATATTTACAGAAAACAGCAGGCAAGTAACATTAATCATAAATGGGGTCACAATAGGAAAAAAAACACGTACTGTGGTGCGAAACTCAAGTATGTACAACACAATACAATGTTAACGTGGTACCATAACTATGCGTACGTAGGTTGCCACAGTGCGGCTACTCAGAAAATAAAAAAATTAAAAACACAGAGCACTCTTGGCACGGTGAAACAAATATCGAACGAAGGACGCACTGGACTTAGTTTACCAAACACGATAAAACACACAACATGTACTCAAATGGCGAGACGGACAGAATTCCCATCCAGCGTAAACCATCCTGAGTGCTCGGTCCAGGTGGTGTGAAATGTTGTGAGAGAATTTAAGGATAGGGTGGTGTTATATTCAAGTCGAAGGCGTGCAACTATTCGGCCTCGAAAGCACGATAGCAAACCACTTCCGGCCTGTAGAATTGAAAGTGGATGCGATGCAGTACGTTGTGATTGATGTAACATGTGAATGACATGTTTGACAAGTACAAATAGAAAACACAGGTATCTGGTAGACGTGTTGGCGGATGCTTCGTTAATAGAAGCCACAGATATGCTTGGAATGGAAGATCTTGAGAAACAATGAGGTCAGCCAGGCGGAAAGCAGTATTGAGAAGCGGTAGCAGGATGGGGCAGTGGCAATAGGTGTGGTAAACATCACCGACATTACCACAGAAAGAGCAGAGTGGAGAAGAGACCAGCGACATACGGAAATGAAGATGGAGAACAGCGAGACGACGGTGAAGGAAACGCCAGTGAAGATTGCGCTCGAGCGGAGAGGAGAGATGAGAGGAGGAAGCTGACCAGTCGGTCATGTAAAGCGTGGGAGAGAAGTCAGAGACGGGTTGTGTAAGGTCCGAAGGTGAACTGAGAAAACGATAGAGGGAGGCAGTGGTGAAGGTAAGGACAGGAGCGACAGAGTCAAGGAAAGGAAGAAAGAACGGAATAGGAAGACTGGGTCCAGAGACAACACGGAGTCCGTCGGCAGTAACCAAAGCAGGGTAAAGAGAGAGAGAGGGGGGGGGAAGTGCGAAGTAGGGCATACTCCTCCTCGAGAGAAGGAGTAGGAGTAGGAAAAAGGGAAGTAATGGGTTTCCAGGTGAATTTAGCAGTAATCAGGGCGTTGACTGTGAAGATGCCAGAACGAACCCAGAGTGGGAGGAGAAAGAAATGTTGGTTAGGAGGGTGGATCAGTGACGAAAAGAAGTGCGGTACGACAAGGAGATCAAGAGTGGTGACACGAGGAGCCCGGGAAACAGTAAGGGATCGGAAAAACGTAAGAGCTTCAGAGATAGTAGACGGAATGTTAGAGGAAGGAAGGGTGTAAAAATCCTTCCGGAGGAAAAGAAGAAAAGTGAAGGACGGATCATGGACAGAAAGGAGTGCATCAAAAGAAATCACGAGAGAAGGAGAGGCAGAAGTAAGCAGACGAAAAAAATGGTAATACGGTACACTCTGTAGTATTGATGAATATCAATGAGCCGGATGCCACCATGCGACTCAGGAAGATACAATGTCTGGGCCGCCGACCAATGCTTGGACTGCCAGATGACGGAAGTGAACTGACTATTGATGTCAGTAAGACGAGAGGCCAAGAAAACTGTTGAATTCCAGGAATATGTACATAGTGAGAGCAAGGTAACGCTGGACAATATGAGCACGTTGAAAATAGGATGTAAATGGAAAAACGAAACGCCAATACGCAGATCGGCGCCGAAGCCTAGGGAAACGGTTGGTCCATGTAGCTTGTACTGCGGTAAACGGATGACCAGCATAGGTGCCGAGGATCTTCTGGGTCGAGGATGACCACACCGCTCCCCAAGGAGAGTCAGTGCGGCCTATCCAAGACACACACCAGAGACCAGTACTCTTAGAGACATTAAGTGATGCTCCCGAAACAGCAGCATACTGGTGATAAGTGATGAGCAGGTCCTCAAACTGAGCATCTCTCCTGATTCAAAACGTCGTATCGTCTGCATAAGCGGAGACAGTATACTCGTGATGTCGCGTACTTGCTACGGTAGGCGGCAGCGAAGATCGAAGAGAGAGATGAGCAGCAAGCAGGAACGGTTCAAAGGCTAATGCAAAAAGTTGCTCCGAGAGGGGGCAACCCTGCCTAATCCCACGTTGAAAAGGAATTGAAGCTGTCAGAAAGGAGGCCGTCTGGACATGAAAATGGACGCCCCGTTAGAGACTAAGTAAAAGAGTAACCAAAGAAGAAGGGAAACCAAAGCTAAGAAGAGTAACAGAAAGATAGTCGTGAGAAATGTTATCGAAGGCTGATTTTTGATCAATGTTAAGCAAGGCAAGTGGTTTAGAAAGTTTACGAGCAAGAAAAACAAAGTTGTGAACAAAAGAGATGTTATTAGCGATAGACCGACCAGGCACAGTGTATGACTGGCCGGGCAAAATGATGAAAGGAAGAACAAGATTAAAATGACGGGAAAGGAGTTTATTAAAGAACATATAGTCGAGATTTAGAATGGAAATAGGACGCCAATTTTGCAGGTCCAGCGGGTCTCCCTTCTTCGGCAAAAGAATGACGTAGACCACCGTAAACTCCGGCGGCATTGCAGAAGAAGATTGAGCTGCGGAGAAACAGGCGAGAAGGAAGGGGAGAAGAGATGGAATGAAAGCACGGTAAAAGGAAAGAGGAAGGCCGTCAGGTCCAGGAGAGGCATGAGGATTTAGAGAGGCAAAAGCCTCTCTGAGTTCAGCGGGGGAAAAGGCCGCGAGAAGAGGAGGACAGAGTTGTGGGGAGACCTGCGGAAGAGCACGAAGAAGGAGGGATGAAGAAAGAGAGTGAACCTGCATTACCGCTCGGAATTTATCTCGGAAAAATTAACGAATCTGTGTGCAGATAGTGGCTGAATCTGATGAAACAGTTTCATCAGACAGACGGAGATGTCGGAGGGTATTAGATGAACGCCGGAGTCTTTCCGTGCGAGAGAGAGAGAGAGAGAGAGAGAGAGAGAAATTCATATGATTGAGCTGTAGTAGGAAAGATGAAGTAATTTTATCCGACAGAGAGCTTGCTGTGCCATCGGATGAAGCAGCACTCTAAGGGCATCCTGTACTTCAGGATATGATGGATCTGTGAGAGACATCGAGGAAAGGATTCCAGAAAAGTTGCTGATTTGCATACGACGTTCAGCACGGGCAGCAAATGAATATTTACGGCTTACCATACGAAGCTCAATCTTAATGTCGAGAGCCACAACTTGCCTGCGCTTGGTGTTGTGGCGAGACGGTGACGACGATCATCCAAGAATCGACGGATTGTGGTGCAGAAAGTTTCATCCTGAAGCAAGTCATCATCAAAGGACCAGGCACGCTGTGAAGTAATTGGCAGTGCAGAAACGCAGGTAGACAGCGTCACCACTCTGTGATCGGACGAGGTTGTTGGCACATGCCATGCCTCAGTAGATGCAGGGAACAGCTCGGAGGAGACGTAAATTCGGTCCAATCGGGCCGCTGACGAACCTTGCCGAGGTGAATTGCTCCAGGTATATGAAACCGTGTTTGGATGAAAATGACGGAATGAGTCAACAAGATGATGGTCGGAGTGGAGTAGCGTAAGCAGATCGACTAGGATAGGACGAAATTCTCTTAGGGATCCTGAACGTAAACATTGAAAAAGGGGGTCAATGAGAGATTCATCTGCAGGAATATAAATATTAAATATGTGATAGGTAATATGATCAATACAGAATACACAACATTGTAACAAATCAAGGTATAAATTATTTACAGAGACTGTAGTCAGTGAGTGAAGCAAACGGTTGTGAATGATAATGGAAACACCACCGGATTGCAACCGTCTATACGCATGGAAGAACTTAAAAGGCCAACTACGCCAACGATGGAATGGCGTTGTAGGAGAGCATTTCGTTTCTTGAACGAGAAGAACGTCAGCGTTCTCTGCCGACAAGTCTTCATACACTTTTGAGTTAGCGTCAGGGGTGCCAAACCCCCGACAGTTCAGTGAAACTACCTTGAAAGTGGTAGGTCACTTATAGGTGTCATAGCTTTTGTGACAGATGTTTGAAGCAGATGGATGTGCTGCCGGATGTGTTTGCCAGCCGCACTCAGGTGGCCAGACGGTTTGGCATAGACATCAAGAACTCGATCCAAAGAGGTAAGTTGCTGAAGAATATTTGAAAAATCATTCTCATGTCGTTTCACAAAGGTATGAGCTGTAGCAGGATATTGTTTGACACACATGAGAGAATAAAGTTCCTTGTATGACAATGGTTTAGGCGATAATTCAAGGCTAGACATTTGTGCAGCAAACTCGTCAAACGGCACCACTCCATCGGTGGGGTCCGGTAACGTTTCAAAATCAACGACTCGTGCGGGCGAAGTACGGGTCCGGGGGTAAGATCGAGTGGGGCTCGCTCGACCCTTTTCCAGTCGTGCTTGGCGTTCAGGCTCCGAGCTATCGCTCATGGTCTGATCCGCACTGAGATATGCAGTTTCATTATCCGGAATAAAGAGATCTGCCTCTGACGTAACACTCCCTTCAGCTGACTCCACTGGTGGATCGGGAGCACGAAAGTGAGTCTGAACAAGTATAGGAGGGAAATTTGTCTCATCCACTAGTGGTGGTAGAACAGCAGACGAAAGAACAGTGTTGAGGCTTGGTGGAACGGCAGTCGGACGCACTGGAGCGGAAACCATCTCCGGGATCCGTTTGGGAGTCTCCGCAGGAACTGCAGACTTGGGAGACGAGGAAACTTTGGGACACTCTTTGTAAAAGTGTCCAAATGCTTTGCAGGTACTGCAATGAAATTCAGTTAGGAGAACAACATAACGCACCTGCCCATAACACTTTACTTTAAACTGCACTGGGATCGTGCTAATGCTTTCAGGAGTTGTGAAGAGGACCCGCGCAACGCGACGTATGCCACAAATGGATTTGTCGTCGGGATCCTTTGGAGCTGCTGAGAATGTCTTCACTGTGCTTACAACACGGCCAAGAGTGGAGAGGACGGCATACAACATTGTATCTCTGACTTCCGGTGGCACTGGATAAATGACACGTTGATGGGTCTCTGCACTACAGGAGTAGGCTCTAAAAACTGATCACCGAGAGTGAGACCTGTACGTAGGATGGTGGTAGCATATTCCGCTTTAATGAAGTACACCACAACTGTCCCGGCCCGCCGGAACATGTAAGAAATAGCTTGTGGGTTGAACCTGTTCTTCAGGGCAGCGGAGTACACCTTTAACGGCGTCGCCGGTAAGGCAACAAACACGACACCTTTATCCAAGGCAGAATTAAAGTTAGCACTAGATGCAGTATCATCAGGAATGTCGAGAGTGATGGTGTTTCCTTCTCGGCGAATATAGAACGCCATGCCTGCTGCTGTTTCGGTGCACTGTGTTCAAGTGGAGTGGATAGGAATAGAAGTAGTGACTGCTGAAGAGTAGGTGGTGGAGGATGATTGCTGTGCAGGAAAAGAAGGAATGCCACCAAAATCAATAACGTCCATAGCAACGTCAGTAGTAGCAGGATCAGTAGAAGTTGACGTATTTGGAGAAAGTAGCAAATCGACGTGATAAGAGAGTACGGACGTACCGTTAGATGAGGGGAGCGCATCACCGCCAGTTGGATCGGACAGCGTAGCGACGCCTCCTCTGGAAGAAGAAGTGGAGTGCTTCCCGGAAGTGAGGACAGTGTTAAGTCCCCCACCACCGGAAGACGCCATTTGCAATGGCGCCTCAGTGATAAGCAACGACCAGCTCGGTCGAAAATAAACACAACGTAGTAACTCAACTAAAAATGCACTCACCGGCTCGGGAGTCAAACGGAAAGAAGCACTGGACCTTCATACTTCGTACACACACAAAATTAGAGAACTTAAGGAGCTATATACGTGACTTTAGACACAAAAAATGAGGAGCAAAACAAACGAGCTCATGTGGTACCCACATATCAAGCTTGCTAACGTATCCCAGCTGCTTTAAATGATTTTCAACGCTCGATTTCAATATGTTCAGATTCTCAGCAATCTCTCGTGTCGTTAAACGCCGACTGGATTCGATCAGTGCCTTTATTTTGTCGTCGTAAACTTCGATTGGCCTTCCTAAGCGTGATGCACCTTTCACATCAAAATCTTCAAACCGAAATTTCGCAAACCAATTCTGTCACTGCCGTAGTTTAAAGGCATCTTCAGCGTACACATCTTATAACGTTTTATGCAGCCTTTTTCTTCTTCTCGGAAGTAATACAGCAAAACATGACGAAAATGTTCCCTTTGATTCGATCGACACAAAATTGCGAAGTCGTGCACTTTCTGTTTCTAAAACAAGCTCGAACTGTCAGCTCTCACGTTACATAATGCACTTGCGGTTTCAAATGACGTTAGTTACATTTCAAAACATGTTTCGGCATCTATGTGTAAAAAACGCACTGACTTTTTGGCCAACCTAATAGTTCCTCCACAACACCAATATACAGTAAAAACCCAAATCTGCCAATGATGGGATTCGAACCCACATTTTCCTACTACGGAGTCGGGTATTCTACCTTTTGAACTACACCGACGCAGGTTTATCGCTGCAATTTGCCGCTTTGACATGTGCGTCAGCTTTGAGGTAGGTTCGTCTTATTTGATATCACGAAGGTGGGTATTTTTGCCAAATAACTGTGTATCTGCTGTATTTCAATAGATCACATTTTGACTAATACATTCCTGAAGTATAAACACAGTATATTTGAAATCCCTTTTTATATTCTCCACGGAATTTTCGCTTCATGAAATCGAATTTATTTTCCGATAATGCTGTCAAGTTTTATTTGCTGCCAAACGAAAACTATTACCATGAAGACATTTAAAATAGTTCCCCCAATCGTATGCCATAAGCCGTCAAATCGCACATTTGATCTCTTTTGAATATTTTGAGGAATGGTTATTACTTTTCTCTTGAGAGTTTAGGCAAAAACGGACATGCCGTTTCCACCAGTTCCTATTGATCTTTCACAAAAGCGTAGTTTTCTTCTATTTTAATCGATCTCCGCGTGCTCCAATATATAATTAAATTTGCATCCAAAATTTTGGCGTTGCTTAGTCATCGCTGTAAAAATGCTCTTGAAACATGTCTGGTGAAGAAACTAGAAGGAAACAAGTTTTACTTCAGGCAAAAATCTTTTAATTACCTCGCGAGCTATTGGGATGTGCAGCTCATATGTTTGACGATTTTAACGTCTTTAGCAAAGCGAACATGAAATTCGCTTTCTTTTTTTTTATTTGAATAAAAAGCGTTTTTTTCTTAGGAGAAAGATGCTGGCTACTAGCATTTTCTTAAGAAACGGATGCGGTAAGTTTTTCAAAGGAAAAATTACGAAGCGCATTTATGCAGTTAAAATATCAAGAAGAAATATCTCAGCAGTGTGTATAAGATTAGTTTGTTGAAGTTTAGAGCCTCTTTTCCCTTTATCTCTTTATTCATGCTGGGAAAGAATTCGATTTTTTTATTTTCTTGGAGAAACGCTAGGAGTATTTGAAACCTTTCTAGATTCCAATCCAGATTAAGAAACTGTTCTTTTTTGTGGGGCGTGTGAGGAATTATTTTTTCGCAAGGCCTAAATATTTTTATGTACGTTAGTGGTCAAAATTGTGGAAATCTTTAGGAAAATTTATATTTCTAAGGTTTGACGTCTCATAATATCAGTCTTTTTTTTAATAACATTATAAAATTATATACCGTCAGAAAGGTAATTTAATGCAGAATGTAATATAACCAGTTGTGTTCAATTATCTTTCTTCTGTCAGAAGTTATATCCAAATAACCAGAAAAAGAAGACAAAACTGCCTTATGTAACAAGAAGTTGATTTCCTCAACTCAAAATTGACCGATGTGATTGATCGTTATGCGAGCCAGTCAGGTGTTATAATGACAGAGCATGGGACCAATAAGGTTTTAATATGATTCAGCTCTCATTTCCAGGTATCACAGCTAATAGCAGAACACCTGTTCAGTTTTGTGAGTGTCATGAAGTTGGCCACTGGTTTATCACGAATATTTCTATTGGGTTGCCATATAAGTTCGTTCGGTTTTTAGCAACGTTATTTGAAGGAAAACGAACACTATTTTGATCAAAGTGTTATATCTTTTTTTTTTGTAGCTCTATTCTTCCTGTACAACTTTTGTTCATCGATTTCGATATTATACACGGGCGTGCAAAAATTAAGGACGAGACGGTTTTTCGAATGTAACGTTGTGCAGAAGTGCTCCACATCGACTCAAATCAGACCATAAGATCCCCAAGATGTAAGAATAGGGGACAAGTGAGCAAACCCGTCCAAACAAGGAATCCAAAGGATACAAAGGCACTTTATTGAAAAGGTAGCTTCGAGCACAACTGGACAGAAGACAGAAACGTCCATGTGACAGGCGGCTGCCAAGAAAAATCCAGTCTTTAGTAGGGGATATGATCACCCCTGACTGCGTTGCAGGATTTACAACGTCTGTCCATGCTGAGGACGAGGTTGTCAAGGAGCTGTTGAGGCATCACGGCCCATTTCTCTTGAAGCGCCAATCGCAGATGCGGAATCGTTGCTGGTGGCTGGTGAGGTGCTGCCAAGCGTCTCCCGAGAAGGTCCCACACGTGTTCGATTTGATTTAGGTCCGGGGACCTTGCGGGCCAATCCATGAGTTGAATATCTTCACTCTCCAACAGCTCTGCGACAGCCACTGTACGATGAGGTGTAGCGTTGTCGTCCATGAAGAGGAACTCCGGACCCACAGCACCTCTAAACAGACGCACGTAAGGCAGGAGAGCCTCGGTACAATAGCGGACACCAGTGACTGAACCTCCTTGGAAGATGTGGAGGTCAGTACGGCTACCAAGCATGATACCGCTCGCCCCAAACGAGAACTCCGCCACCTCCAAACCGGTCCTTTTCGATGATGTTGGAGGTGTGATTGCGTGTTCCGTGCTCTCTCCAGATGTATATACGTCCAGAATCGCTCGTCAGACTAAATCGACTCTCATCCGTAAAGAAAACTCCACCCATTGCTGATGTGTCAAGTTCTTGTGTTCCTGGCACCGTAGAAACCGCCATCTCCGATGAGCAGGCGTTAATGGCACACACCGTACTGGTCGTCGTGCAAATAGACCACCTTTGTGCAGCCTCCTGGACACGGTAAATGGCGATAACTGACGTACAGTTGTCTGTTGCATGTGCCTTGCGATTTCTCCCGCTGTCTGCTGTCTGTCTCTTCTCGCCTGTAAGAGAATAAACCCGTTGTCCGCCGCCGTGGTTGCTCGTGGACGACCACTGCTAAACTCTCAGACAGCTGTTCCTGTCGTTTCAAATGCTCTTCAAGCTCGTGAAACGATGCTGTGAGCGATCCTAAACTCCTCGGCCACACCAGTCACACTTCGACTTTCTTCCAACTTCCCAATGACGCGACCTCGGGTAAAGTCATCCAGATGTCGTATACTGGATTTCCTGTTGGCCATATCACACGGTAGCAGCAACTCGACGTCGTTCAAACCGATGCACAACGTGCAATAGCTTTCACCGAATTGCTGAGCGTACACCGCCCGTGTGCTTTATACCCTTCCGACACCCCCCCTACGTCATGCTGCATATATGCGTATGCCCTACCGTACTGGACACTAGTCTATCTCCTGAGTGGTCTTTCGGTCCGTTCTGACTGTTCGTTCCGCTGTTATGCTAATTTCTCCTCTTCGTTCTTAATTTTTGCACACCAGTGTATTTGGGTAACTCGTTTTAGCCATATGAAGATGGAGTGCCAAGTAGACAGAAATGAGCACTTTCGACACCTGTTTCTCTTCGCCTTCAATCAAGGTTCCAAAGCTGCTCGAGCCATTTGTGCTATGTACGGAAAAGGCGCTATTACTGACGAACTGCACAAAAATGGTATTCATGCTTCAAGAAGGGGAATTTGACCTCACAGACTCTTCGCGTTGCGGCAGACCTGTTGAGTTCAATGAGAATGTATTGAATCAGCTCATCCACGAAGACCCGCCTCAATACACTAGAGAATTGGCCCAGCAGATGGGATGCTCTCATGATACCGTCGCCTGTCACCTTCACTCGATGGGTAAGGTCCAAAAACTCGGTGCATGGGTACCACATTCTCTGAACGCAGGAGACAAACTCCAACGCTCCACTATCGCCGCCAGTTTGCTCCCTTGACACCAGGCTACTCGTGGACACAAGCAGAGATTTCTTTACCTCATCGTCACCGGCGGGGAGAAATGGTGTCTCTATGTCAATATGAAGCAGAAGAAAGAATGGCTGAGTTCTCACAAGCAAGCAACATTTCAAACCAAGGCCAAGCTGCATCCACGCAAGACCATGATCTGCGTTTGGAGGGATTGGGAAGGTATAATCCACTACGAATTGCTTGAAAAGAACACCACGATCAATCCACAGCTTTACGTGGAGCAAATGCACCGGCTCAACGAGACAATTCAGCTGAAACGACCTAACCGGCGGCACGGTGTGTTTCTTCAACACGATAACGCTCGCCCCCACGTCGCTAATCTGACCAAAACTGCTATTCAAGATCTCGGTTGGGAAGTTTTACCGCACTCACTGTATTCTCTTGATCTAGCGCCCTCAGATTATCACCCTTTCCGATCGCTCTCCAGCAGTCTGCGAGGCGTATCGTTTAACGACGACGTAGAGCTGAAACGGTGGCTCAATGACTTCTTCGAGTCAAACCCGGGAATTTCTACTGTCGGGGCATTGACAGCCTAGTGGAACGTTGGCAATAGATCGTGAACAATGAAGGAGAATATGTTATTGACTGATTTGTGAAAACTTTTTCATGAAAAATAAGGATTCCAATAATTGGAAAAAACCGAACGAACTTATCTGACAACGCAATATTTCTTGATAACTTAGTAAGATGACAGAGTTAAAAAAAGAGTTGACTTGTCACCTAGAAAGCGATGTCAAATATTAATTTATGAGGAAATCGTAAGAAAAGTAGGTGGAAATCTAACCAAAGGAAGTATTTCTAAACTTACATTCTAAGTTTACATTTCGATTTGCAAGAGTATATCCGACGCTAAATTTCCCTTGGAAAAATGCTCTGTTGATAGAAACCGTTAACCATAAAAAATATTTGGGACCATTTTCTTCTTCAAGTTACGCACAACTTTCGCGCCAAATGAAGTAAAGTTGTATCACGTTTTCTTCCATACATCCGCTTTTAATTGCTCGATTTGAAAAAGAAATCTTTGCTGCGTATATCTGAGGACCATTTTACGTGGAATTTGTGATACCTCCTAAAGCACATTTTTTTCGGTTCATTGGTGCAAATAGCTATTTCTGCTTGTTGATAACTAACCGATTCTCGGAGACCAGTAGACTTTTTTTTGTTACAAGTTCCATTCACTATGAAGAACACCGCGCACATTGCATATTTTAAATTACGCGCTGTTTCTTCGGTTGAGTACTTAAATATCCTATGTTTTTTGCTTATCTTTTCCTGAAATCTGTTTCAAAAAATTATTTCCTTGTCGGAAACGATCTGAAAAAAATCCGCCCCAATCTCACTGCGGAGTAAGTTGCTCTCCCAACTAAACTACACGGACGGAATGTATCGCTGCATATTTGTCGTCTTGACACATGCTTTACCTCTGTAGTACGTCACGCCATCTCCCTCTTAATTCCCTCCCCTCTTGAAGCGGAGAACGAATTTTTATTAATTCTAGACGATGTGTGGAGCAAACGTCACACATTTTTTGAAGAACCTTAATGGCTAGTAGATCCATTTTTACGTTCGGGTGCCAATGTGAAAACACAAGTGTTTGTCCGTGTCGGAAATCAAACCCGCAACCCCTCACTCCGGAGTAAGTTGCTCTCCCAACTAAGCTACACTGACAGAATGTATCGCTGCATATTTGTCGTCTTGACGCATGCTTTACCTCTGTAGTACGTCACATGAGTACTAGTGAAATTTGGTAGCAGCTCTTCGTGGCTTTTGCGCAGTGTTGTGTGTTATCTGAATTTGTGAACTTGCTATTACTTGTTTCTCGGCGAGTGTGCTTCGTCACATCGAAATGGGAACCTATAAATCCTCCCCCCCAAAGCCTCAGTGATATATAGCGAATTTTCAGTGCTATCAAAAATGATTACACAATTTTTAATGTACACTGCCTGACAGAGAAAATACCACACCACGAAGACGTGTACGCGGCGCCATGAAAATTGCAGAGTGGGTGCACACGTAAAAGGTATGAAAATTATTGCATTTGCAGGCCAGTCGCACGAACGGCGCGCGAGATATAAGCGGGCAATCAGCCCGTGAGGCCATCAGTCGAGACGTCGTCACGGCCGCGTGATGTGAATGGTTCTGCTGTAACCGTGTCTTGAGAACTAACAAGGGGTAATAATGCCGTTAAGACGCCGTCGTACGCGAATTCATCAAACGGATGAGTTCACGAGAGATGTCATTGTAGGCCTTCGTACCGCTAGATGGTCTTTGCGTCGTATTGTGGAAGAAACGCCACGTGATACCACAACCGTCGGTCGCATTTAGGGACAGTGATCCCAGGAAGAATCTGTGTGACGTCGTAGGGGGACCGAAGCACGGAGTCTTACGTCCAAGCGCACCGATCGTAGTATCCGGCGTCATGCCGTAGTGGACCCACAGTCTACAACGGGCGACATTTTGCGGAGTGTACGGGCGACATTTTGCGGAGTGTACGGGAAGGGTTGGATGCTCCGATATCGACGCGGACAGTGTCGCGTCGATTGGCTGCGTCTGGTTTGCTGTCCAGCCGTCCGTTGCGAAGGCTACCTTGAACAGCAAGCCATCGTCGTCACAGCTTGGCGTGGTGTCGCTCCAGGGCTGCGTTCGGTGCCGAAAAAAACAGTGTGGTGTTCAGCGACGAATCGCGGTTCTGTCTCACCAGGGATGTTCTCCGTGTGAGAGTCTTAAGGCGACGTGGCCAACGGGAGGATTCCTACGCCATTGTGGAGCGGCGTACGGCCCGGCAACGTGGAATCATGGTATGGGGGGCTATCAGCGCCAACAGCTGCTCACCGCTGGTACGCATTGGAGGCACATTGACGGCAAGCTGCTATGCTGATGAGGTGCTTCTGTCTGTGGCGCTAACGTTTCTGCATGCATCCCAAACGCCGTTTTTCAACAAGATAACGCCCGGCCGCATACCGCTTGTATCAGCCTGAATGCTTTACACGGTGTGCGGATGTTTCCGTGGCCAGCACGGTCCCCCAACCTCTTGCCTATCGAGCATCTGTGGGACACGATTGGACGTCGGTTGAATACCCTACCACCTCCGAAAAATTCAAATGAACTGTGGAGTCGGATCAACACCACATGATCCACTATACCCCAGGACTGTGTTCGGACTCTCATTGCCTCGATGCCACGTCGGATTCAATGCTGTATCGCCCAAAATGGGAGCCACACTCCTTATTGATCATCCTGTATTTTCGGCCAGTGGAGCCTGTATGTGACAATTAAATCATTTGTTCAGGACCTACTTGCTTATCTGTGTGATCAACAGTTTGGCCTGTTTTCGAGCATTCCTTCACGGTGTGGCCTTTTCCCTGTCAGGCAGTATACGTCGTTCAGAACATGTCATTCAGGACAACCGTTTAAAAAAATTGAAAAAGCATATTTTTTCTAAATATGCGACGGCTAAACTAAAACAATCGATGGCCCATTCCTTAGATTGTTCAGTACAGAGTTATATTCTTATATTACGTTTTCCCGTTGTCTTTTGAGGGGGACGGGGGATGCCTTCAGAAATCGAATTAAATTTAAGAATTTGTCTCTGAATTATAAAATTATACTTTAAATCTGTAAAATAGGAATACAACTATAAATGCTGGAGATTTAAATCAAAAATCCAAAAAAAAAATAAAAATAACAGTTTCAAGATTTTTTTAATTTGTTGTTTTCTTAATTAATTTTTGGCATTCACTCGGCTGTAAAAATCAAGTGTACTACTGGAAGGTGATTTGTATTATTTTATCTCTTGTTTCGCGATGGACCACAATTCTAATGTTAATTATTAACTGCCAACTTAGTTTTGCACCAATAAAGCAATTTTCTCTAAATGATATATAAGCTATTAATGTACCTTCACGAAAATCCCATAGGGAGGTAATAAGTTGCTCAAATTAAAGTCTTCTATCTTTCTTTACTTACAAAATGCGTTATTTGATTATAAGTATTTCTTTGCCCATTATTTTGCGCGATCGCCTCCTCCGCATCCCCTCCAAAAATATTTCCGTATTAACCACTTTGTATAATCTGATATTATGTCTTATTACGAGGGAGTACATAAGGTTCGAAATTTCTTTCAGGCAACTTTACGGGGGCTGTGTCCCTATCTTCTTCCGAATATAAATATTAACAATTCATAATTTTGTAGTCTGTCTCGGCAAATAGTATATCTGAGGCATGATCAAAAAGTTTCCGTTCGGAATCGGTAAGTTCAGGTAAATTACAGATATTTAAAAGCACTTTCCGTAGGCGTTAAGACGGTTGTCCCACTGACGAACGAGGTTGAAGATGCCGTTGTGGTAGAAATCTGTTGACAGTTGCGTACAAAAACCCAATACAGCCTGCTTCACGTTATCGTTCGACTGGAAACCACATCCTTTTAGTGTCTTTTTTCAGCAAAGAGAAAAAGTGGAAATCGCAATGGGAGAGTTCTGGACTGTAAGGAGGGTGCTCCAGGGTCTGCCATTTAAAGGCTTCCAATTTATCCTTCACGACGTTAGCAACATGAGGTCGCATGTTGTCGGGCAGTAAGATTACCCCATTTACTGAGATTGCCGGGACGTTTATTCTTAATGGAAAAGGTCAAGTGTCTTGGAATACCGTGCTACATTGATACTGAGACCTGGCTCTTTGAACTCTCCCAGCAATGGGTCTCGGTGGTCGACGAACACTGTTGATATCACTTTTCCAGTAGATGCGTGCCCCTTGAATTTCTTCGGACGAGGAGAGAACGGAAGCCGCCATTGCATGCTCGCAGACTTTGATTCTGTTTCGAAGTGGAAACACCAGCTTTCGTCGCTGGCCACAATGCACTCCACGAATGCGTTACCTTCCACATTGAAACACAACAAGTGTTGCAGAGAGACTGCCGTATGTTGTGTTTCCTGATCACTATTGAGAGCACACTTTTCAGTATCCTAGACCCTGTTTGATGCGTTGAACATTCTCGATGTTTGTTCTTACTTTCACATTCTCGATGTTTGTTCTTACTTTTCGCGTTTCATTTCAATTCAGATAATTAGAGGTAGTAAAACTTGACTTCTTACCTTTTCCGTGAGTTCGTGCACAGGGATCTCAAACACTTCTTTTACTCCTGGGGTCGCACACACTATAAAATTCTATCATGGGACACATCAAACTCCCATAAGTGTAGGAGATTACTCCTAGCGATTCGAGGCTTCTCAATTGGACCTCGCAATTATCGTACAACTTCCGCACAGCAAAGTTGCCTTCTGACTTCTCTTAACAGGTGGTAGGGACAGTAATTTATTCAATGGCGTGTTTGATGTGGAATGACGCCCAGACCACTGCAAATCATGTGTCGCACAGCGACCTTCACGGATTTTTGACACCATTCCACAACAGATATCTTTGACATCTACGCATCACCATACACCGCCAACATTCTGTGATGAATTTCTGCAGGTTTCTTTCCTTCAGGGGACTGGAACAAAATAACAGCTTTTCGATCTGGTTTGGACGCGCTCGGTAACAGTGATATCATCAATATGTGTACGATATGCTCAAGAAACACAGCACTACGCTACAATTCGACTGCTATCCTTAGAGATTACTAACCGTTTTATACACTGAGTGGCCACTTTATTATGACCACCCCTCAGTACTTCGTTGGGTCAACTTTTGCCTTTAATACTGCGTCGATTCTTCGTGGCATGGACTCCATAAGATATTGATAGATGGTTTGTGGAATCGAGACCATGCTTGATGAATAGCACTTCCCAGGAGTGTGAGATTGCAGGGTTGTGGATCCAGCTGTCTGATGGCTCGTTCAACTTCATCCCACAAATTCTCAATGGGGATTGTGGGGGCCACCTAAGCAAAGTAAACTCACCGGCATGTTCCTCAAACCAATCCTGTACAATACGAGCACTATGGCAGGACGCATTATCTTGTTGAAAGTAGCCATCGCTATTGGGATAAACCATCCACATGACAGGATGCACTTGGTCCGCAACGATGTTTAGATATGATGTACCAGTCAGACACGAATTAAAGGGCACCAAGCATGCCAGGAAAACATTCCCTAAACCATAACGTTGCCTCCACCAGCTTGAAGGGTTGTAGCAATGCATTTGGGGTCCATGCTTTCGTGTTGTTTCCGCCAAATTCTCACTCGGCCATCGGCATGGTGCAACTGAAAACGTGATTCATCGGACCACATAATTTGTTTCCAATTATCGACTGTCCAATCCTTGTGCTCCTGTGCGAACTGGAGACGTTTTCTCTTATTAACTGCAGACAGCAAAGGTGTTCGAACAGGGCTTCGGCTGCCATATCCCATCCGATGCAGTGTACGGCGAGCAGTGCGTGCAGAGATCATTTGTGGGAATCCTTGATTAAGATGGTCTGTAATTTGCTGCACTGTTGCCCTTCTGTTGTCTGTTACCAGTCTGGACACTCTCCGTTCCGCCCGAGCAGTTACTAGTCGATAACGGCCACACGTTGCACGTGTGGCCGTTATCGACTAGTAACTTTGGCTGACAGTCCAGTCTTTAAACACTTTGACAACAGCTGCTCTTGAACATTTCACAAATGCGGCGGTTTCGGTGATACTCGCTCCATGGCTCCGAGCTCCTCTCGTCATCCCACGCTGAAATTCCGTCAAATCGTATTTTTTACCCATCTAGTCACCGAAAAATCCCTTCTACTACTGTCGCAAGCACTAAGCTTTCCCTTTTTATACTAGCCTGGTGGCAACAGCTTGCAGTCATAGCTCATTTGCATAAAACTGTCAGGTGGTCATAATAAAGTGGCCACTCAGTGTATAGCCTGACCTTCGTCAAAGTTTACGTCATACGCGGTCTTACAGCGACCTCGAGCGGAAACCTTTCGATCATCCCTTATATATGGCTGAGACACACAGATATGTATGCTCGATTGTATGTATGACAGCACACTAACACACCTGTCGTTCTTTCAGCTATTGCTTTCTTGGTACGCAGAAATGAAAGAACCAGTCCTAAACTGTGATTCGAATCACTGTAAAAAATTACTGTTTATTTTGAGTAGCAGTCACAGTTTGCGCCGTTTTAACCGAGTAGCAGTTAAGTTCCTGTCCTATAGCCCATTGAGTTGCTCACAGTGGTTGCCAACCCCCCCCCCCCCCATGCAACGCCGGGATTCTAATCCGGACCCATTTGGACGAACGGTCATAAACCAGCTCTTAGACCACTGCGCAAGCGGGGTGGCTTTCTGTTTTGTGATTGATTTCGTGTCTTTAAAGAACTTTACATACACCACTAAAGTAAAGATGTAACAAAATTTTTCAAAGGAATTCAAAGTATGCTTTTACTTTAAGTTCCATTAGTATACAGTTTACTCTTAAATTTACTTTCATTGGTTTCTGGGTTTAACGATCCCATTGTGCATCTAAAATTACACGCGGTCACCCATCCCTAATTTGGGGTCATTAGTTCCAGAGAAGCGACAGGACAAGCACCGTATAGAAGGTTCGCCAGAGGCCCTCGTAACTGAAAACTCGCCCACTAGGCAGGCCTTAATTTCCCCCTTTTCTCTGCTTATTTCAAGACGCCAGCACGCACATTTTTCATTTTCTTTTCTTTTGCCAAAACACTCAGATTATGACTTTCCCCTGTTTTTTTTTTTTTTTTTTTGACGACTACAGCACTCAAATTTTCAAATTCCTATCCTTTTCTTTTCTCACTATTACAGCAGTCAAAAATTTCCGTGCATGTTTTAAGACTACTGCACTCAAATTTTCATCTTCCCTTACTCTTTTCTTTTATGAATACACTCACTGAGCTAGAGCTTCTTTTTAACTTTTCTTTTGTTTCAGGTTTTAACGACAACTGTTAGCACCTAAAGTTATACAGTCGTCCTTCCCTAATTTGGAACTTCGAATCACGGTAAAAAATTACTTGTTCTGGTGAAGGATAGAACCTGAACCTTGGTTTGTAAGCACATCACCAGTCTGTAATCCGCGATTCGAGCCTGAGTTCAACTCGAATAAAATTTGCTGGAATCCCGCGCATCTGACCACTCTCGTACTGAGTGGGGATGCATTTTTTAAATACAGAGGATGTTCACACATTTTTAGAACGTTTTTCCAGCAATATAATTAACAGTTAAAGTAAAATTATTTCTTTCTTAAATGTTCTATCTGACAGCCTTTTCTCTGGAATGAACGTACAACTAGATTTCCAAGATCTTTAAATTTCTTAAAATTCAGGGCATTTCTTAAAATTGGTAGAGTCATTTTATTCCATTTCTTTTCCACTGATTTCCATAGTCCAATCATTGTTTTAGGTCTGCGTTTAGAAAGCGCTCCTTTTAGCAGTCCGAAGGCACAATAGTCCGTTGGTGACACATCATGGGACTTTGAAGGAATATGAGCAAAAGGTATAGACTTGACACCCGTCTCTTTTTTTCATTTTTTCAAGAAATAGAGTGATAGATTTGGATGAATGACTGATAACCTTATTTTGATGGATTTCTATTCTTTGAGGGCTCTGTGTATAAAGGAATGGTATTTCCTGTTTAATTATAGGAGTTAAAACATTATTCTGGTAATGCGTAGAATTGATTTTATCATTCTATTCAACTTTTCTTAACTTTAATTTCCAGTTGTACGAGAACCCAGCAATAATCATGAATCCCCAATTGAAATTTTCTTTGGCTTCTTGGAACCAAGTTTGTAAGTCTTTTTGTGCTCTTTTGAGATAGTAAATCGACCTTTTTCTTTATTGCAGTCGTTTAGGTAGGTCCATGCCTCATCAATATAGTCACAACAAATTTCCATATGTCTCCAGCTAACTGATTTTCATAAAGAAGTCTACAGCGTGCTATGCGCTCAGACACGTGCTTAGACAAAAGGCGGTAAAAATTATCTGTTTTTTAGATTCAAATCTTTATTACCTTGTTTACAGTTGATACAGATATTTTTAGCGACTTAGCGGTTGCTCCTTGAGTCGGTGGATTTTCTTTTAAGACCAGAGACCTTACTTTTGAAAAAGTCGTACAATCTTTCTTTGGATATTCGTTTGGTGTTTTTTTTTCCTGTTAAAAACAACGCTAGACGATTTTTACCTCTATTATTAATAATATTGCTTATTCTACATTTAGAAATGCTAATTTCATGATTTTCACAGCGTTTTGTTAATGCGAATATTTCTCTTCGAAAAGAGCAAAAGCATAACCTTCTGTCCACAGCTTGTTTACGTGCGCCATTTTCTTAGTAGACGATTTTAACTGCAGCAGATGTTTCTTTCATGTTCATCTAATACACTGTTGTCAGTTTCAATTCTTTGAACTTTTATTTTCTGTAGTATTTTATCAAAAACGTTTTAAAAATGTGTGAACATTCTCTGTGCATCATAATCGCGTGAAGCTCTTATTTCAGCCTAGTAGTTTAACCCTTTAACTGGCTGGAACGAATCAACTCGGGGTTAGCTTCATGGACTGAAATCATCTCGAAAAAATATATTCGCTGTCTAAGAAGCGGACAGAACACGGCTGGAACGAGTAAAACTGTGCATCAGAAAGCGTTGCTTTTCCCTTAGCTTTGTTATTCCAAGTGGATAATTGGGGGTGGGGATGGCTTAAACTAATCTCTTCTTACGCGTTTTGTACGCATAGGCGGACTTTCACCACGTTTTTGTAGGGTTTTAGAACTTTATTAATTTGAGACATCCTGGGCTCACCCCTAATTTTCTCTCACTCGGGCAGAGAGTCTTGTACTAGTCCGATCTTGACCTGCTACCGTAAAATTTATTTTTTTATGTTGGAGGGTAGAGCGGGTGTTGTAAATTTTTTTTCTTTTAGGTGTTACTCATTTTATTCATTTAATTGTAAAGTCCACCCCGTCAATGTCAATACCAATGTTAAAAGCGTCGAGACAATGGCGACGAACATAAGGAGACAAAATATGTTTGCGTGACGTGTTTCTACACAGCCTTCCCCATCATGCTTTCAGTCATGAATCAAAGAATAAAGGACTAGAAGGCAGTGCTTATTACTGTTGATAGGTTTATGGTCGGCAGTGCTGAGATCCGAGAGGGAATTGTTTTTTCCGTAGCTTTCTTTAAACCTAGCCGGTATGTGAGCATTCCTATTTGGGGAGCGTAGAAAATACTGATCACCATTTGGTTTAGGTAGATCGGCCAGTTAAAAGGTTAGCGTAAATGTCTTTCTTAAAATTTATCAACGCTTTGGTATGCTTTCAATACGGATAAGAAATTCAGTTTTTCACGTTTTCTTAAACTTTCTCAGATGGACTTCAAAAATATGCTTTTCAATATTTCTTTACTTTTCGAATATATGGCGTATCAATGAAAAAAAACAATATAAATACAGTCTCTTAATATTATTTTATTAGAGGGCCGTCTTTTCACGATGAATGATTATTAAAATCATTAAAAAACATCACTAAGAGATTACAAGCTAAAAACTTATGATTTCATAAAAAACATAGTTAAAGTAATACAAGATCTTTCCAGACCACCTTCTGGTTCATTCTCAGTTGTGAGTAAAAGACTTACATTATAAACAGTACAAGGTCTTAAATAACCTTCGATTAAAGATTAATGACGCCAAACCAATGAAGCATGCGCAGAGGTGTGGTGACAACGAGATGAAACCACATGTTCAAAGGGTGGTATTAGTTTTTATGTAAGAAGGTGTATAATGAATATATCGCTTCTGCTACTGAATTATAATGAATTCAGCTTCTTCTAAGCTAATGCTTCTTCTAATGCTTGTTGTTTGTTAATTATATCATGAATAAACTTTCCTGCTAGTAGTGTAGTAATAATAATGAACAAGCTTTTAACTGCTAGTAATGTTGTAGTAGTAATTAAAATGAATAAAGTCTTATGCTGGTTGTTAATAATAATCAACTAATGAAATTAACCTAACAGCCAGACAGAGATCTGACAAAACTATGAACTGAGAAAGACGTACTTACTAAGACAATCTTTTATTTGGTAAACTTCTGGCTCTCACATAAACGAAGATCTCTTTACACACGAAACAAAGCTCTCACGCACATAAACAACAGCTCTCTCTATACAACAACAGCTCTCTGACACATAAACAATAGCTCTCTCCGTACAACAACAGCTCTCTCTAAGTCTCGTTGAACGCGCCTATTTATACTGTCTACCACCACGTCATGACTTACACTCATTGCCAGATCTCATTCAGCGGGAGAAATAACATCTCGTTCAGTAAGAAGATAATTTACATAGTAAAATAAAATAACCAGAAATAGTAAAAATCAAAAGGAAAGTGAATCTAGAGTATACGTTACAGGTGATGTAAGGATGAACTCCCCTACCTTATCCATTTACCATGGAAACCGTTATTTCGGACTACTGAAGGAGATGGTGGACTTACATAAAAACTATCACCACCCTTTTAACAAAAGGTTTCATCTTGTTGTCTTTACACCTGTGCGAACGCTTCATTGGTTTGGCGTCATTAACCTTTAATCGAAGGTTACTTAAGACCTGGTATTGTTTACAATGTAAGTCGTTTGGTCACACCTGAGGATGATCGAGAAGGTAGTCTGGAAAGATCTTGTGTTATTTTAACTATGGTTTTTATGAAATCATAAGTTTTTAGCTTGTAATCTTTTAGTGATGTTTTTTAGTTTTCTTAATAATCATTCATCGTGCAAAGTCGGCCGTCAAATAAAATATTGTATTGTGCACCAAGTTCCTTCCTGAACTCTCTTAAGATGATTGACATAAACATTGCCATGCAGAAAGAAGAAAATACATTAAATCACGTGAAAATCTTCACCGTGGCTGAGCTGATTACTGCATAAAAAATTCACATCCAGTAAATTATTGATGATATTTAAAGTGAAATTGGGAAAAGATAAATAAAACTAGTGCAAATGATAATGTAACGTATTTTTATCTCTCAAGAACCACATCGACTTGTCTTTTGTAATATTAAAATGGGCTGTCTGTGTATGTGTGTCGGTCACCTACAGAAGAAGAACTTCTAATCATAGAGTTTTGAAGTTTGGCATAAACTAGAGCGTGCATGCGTGATGCCAAGATGGACAATTCTGGTATATGTCTTGGTAATATCCGTGTGTGCAGATTGCTGTATAATGACACAGTCCTATTGGTATAGAGCAAAAGTGAGCTGCAGGGTTTTCACAGATGTACGGAGTTTGTATGTAATTCAAACTGAGTATAAATAAGGGAAAAACCAAAGTTATAGTTTTTGAGCGAGGAACGGTTTGTACTGAATGCAAGATAAACCTTAATGGCACAGAGATTGGCCAGGTGAATGAGTTTGTATATTTAAGAAGTATGTTTGACAGAGAGAAGAAATTAGATGGTGAAAATAGTAGGCGAGTGAATTCTTCATTGAAAGTCATAGCTGCTTTAGGAGGATTTCACAAGAATGATGGGTTTTCAAGAAAGTCCCGAATGGCTGTGTGTGAAAGTGTAATTGTTCCTACTCTGATGTACGGCAGTGAAACTCGTGTACTTCAAAAAATACATAGGATTCGTTTGTGTGCTGGAGAGATCATTATTTACGGGGAGTTTGGGGCAAGACACTCTCTGATCGTGTGAGGAATGAAGATTTGCTGCAGTTGTGTAATGTGAGGCAAAATGCTGTTAGTAAGGCGGAGACTAATATTCTTAGGTGGTTTGGCCATGATGAAAGAATGAATGATGAGATGCTTACTAAGGATTTTTTTTCCCGTCCAAGTGGCAGGAAAGAAAGGCAGAAGAAGACCAAGGAAGTCATGGGAGGATCAGATTCCGGAGTATCTGCATTAGAAAAAGATTATGAGTATGAAGTTTAGAAGGTCTTGTGTACGTCGTGTGATGGACGTCAGTGAAGCCCGAGTTGTGTGTCAAGATCGCTGTGAATGGATAATAGGGCAACAGTAAGTAATAAATCATAAAAAAATTATCTAGTGGTTCGCATTTCTTTTAGGAGCTAACGTCTGAATCTTAGAGAACAGCCTAGCTTAGTGCATAAACTTTTAGAGGCATTTGCGCTTGTGAACCTCTGAGACGTTTTTAATTTTTAGATATTCGTAATCTGAGCATTCAAAAAAATCCACTAACAGATGGCAGCACATCCGTTCTCCAAAAAGCGAGCTAAATTTGTAACCAGATTTTGGGGTAATTTCAACATGACAGCGTGTCAAAAAAAAAAAGCCTCTTTTAAAATTATTTTAAGACTTGATAAATATTTTCAAAAAGTAATTATTTCATTTTAGTGTAGTGTACTGTGTGAACAAATAATTTTTACATTTTTGTCTGTGTTGCCGAAGTCAAGGAAGAGACTTACACTCGGGTTAAAAGAAACCTCTCGCGTATGAAGCTGGAAACATCACCCACTGGCGTCAGGCAAATGTTCCGGAAGAAGCCAACAGGTTATATATTCACTTTATTTTATTATTAATAGTTATAATTCTTATTCCTGATATCGAAATATATTTCAGTTAAACAGTTAAGCAAAAAATAGCCTATTGACAATTTTAGGAAGAAAACCAACTCTGGCGCACGAGTAGAATCTCGTAGTCAAAAGAGGACAACGATAAGTCCTGTTCTGACAAAGAATTTGACTGAAACAAAAAGCTCGTTTTTGTTATAGAAAACTTTGATCGTAAAGTGAAGAATATAAACAATAAGAAAAAGAAACCATTGGTGATTTATGTTGTCTCCTTAAGCCATAGTATGACCGCTAAATATCACCGTTTATATGATTTATTATGAAGTTACGTAATGAGGTGTCCTGTTGGATATTTCTGACTCTGTTTAGTACAGTGAGATTAATACCCAAGCAAACAGCTAAACTTATATATACCGAACATCCAAAACATTATGACCACCGTGTTATTATGCAAATTGAAGCAACTGCAGGTAAATGACGCGGCGCCTATGAAGGTCATGAAACGGTATATATAACACCTGATACTAAGCTCTGTAGCATTTCCACGACGGCAAGGTTTGTGGTGGTGCACACCGTCAGCCGTTGATAGTGCCTCCAAAAAGTGGTCCCAGGAGGGGAAAACCACGAACCGCCGGCAAGGTATGCAGTGACTACGGCTCATTGATGCTACAGGTGAGCGAAAGCTACTCCGTACGGTACGAGCCAACAGAAGGGATATTTTGGCGCAAATAGCCGGATATTCGAATGCTGGTGACAGGAGTAATGTGTCACAGCACGCATTACATCGAACCCTGCTGAAAATAGTGCTGCGTAGCCTTAAGCCGCTCCAAGTGCCCATGCTAACCTCGTTTTACCGTCGAAAGCGCCTACAACTGGCACGCGAGCATCAAAACTGGATCTTGAATGATTGGGTAAAAGTCGTCGGGTCTGATGAATCTTGTTTGCTGTTGCACCATGTGGACGGTCGGATACGGTCGTTTACCTAGGGAAGTGTTGGCACCAAGATTCACCGTGGGACGAAAACAAGTTGGTGGAGGAAGTGCAATTTTTTGGGCAATATTATGTTCGTAAACCATGGGTCCAGTCCTTCGTATGCAGGAAAGTATAGCGCCTACCACCTACCTAAACATCACTGCACTCCAAGTGCATCCTTTAAGGTTTAAAACATCAGCGGGAGCGCTAACTTTCTGTATACATTTGGACATTTCCACTGTTTTTACATAAGAGTATATATGCAGCATATACACTGGTGTGCGAAACTTAAGGACGAAGTGGGAAAGGTAAAATAACGTCGTAAATAGCAGCAGCACCCAAACACAAATGAACTCAAGGCTGTGTCTGGTAACAGCAGCAACAGTACATGCTTAATAATGGAGCGTGACGTGAGAGGAAAATGCGCTCACGCAGTGCAATAGCACTAGTGGAGTGGAAGTCACCGTAAGGTGTACATAAGTGTTACAGACGTTTGATTGTATTTGCTGTGTGCTAGAGACGACGATAGGCTCGTCGAGAACATCTTGATGATATTACTCTTAGTCGAACAATTGGGAGGCTTGAAGAGGGCCGAACTGTGATGAGTGTCACCAAAGAGTTCGGTATCGCCCATATCATTGTATCGGGTGCGTGGCCGGCCTTCAGTATTGCAGGTACAGCTGTGCGAAAGACCGGTGGCTGTCGTCCACCAAAAACCACCCCCAGTAAGGACCGCTCTTTGTTTCTACAGGCCAAGATAGATCGCGCGAGACAGCAAGTAACCTTGCAAAACAGCTGAACATAAGCCTAGGATGCGCAACATCGCGGTTTACAGTAGCCAGGCGACAACACAAAGGTGAACTGTTTACCCCGTTGACCAGTAAGCTATGTTCCATTAACAACTGCTCACCGGTGACACCGTTTACAGTGTTCTAGAAATCATAAGGACTGGACAGCACAACAGTGGGATACCATACTCTTTACTGATGACAGTGTATTTAGTTTCTCTTTGATTACCGACATTAGTTAATCTGGAGTGAGGTGGCACTCGGTATCGACAGGAAAACATTCGTGAAAGGGATAGACATGGCGACCGCGGTGTTCTCGTATGGGGAGGCATTTTGATTTATGGACGTACAGAGCTCCAGATACTGGAAGGGGGTGCTATAACAGGTGCGCGTTACTCTAATGAGGTAATCCTTTCCCATGTTCGTCTGTTTTGAGGTGCCACTGGCCCACAGTTTGTGTTAATGGACGATAACGCCACACTCCATCATATGGTGGCTGTTGATGGGCTGTTGAAAAGTGAGGTGATTCAGCGGATGGATTGGCCAGCACATTCCCACGACCTAAATCTCATAGAACACGTGTGGGACGCTCTGGAGAGACGCATTGCGGCACGGTAACACACACCGGTATATGTCGAACAGCTGAAGACGGCGCTGATGTAAGAATGGGTGGTGTTACCGCAAGAACTCATCAACAATCTAGTGCAAAGTATGGACAAACGGCGGAAATCATGCATCGACGTTAAGGGTGATGTCTTCCCTTCGTATCGTCTTTGGCAGCGGTGCATCTGCATCGTGGCTTCCACTGCTAGGTAGTCAATTCTGAATAAAGTTCCACTATATACTTTAGTATCTGCAGTTATGTCAGTGTTGTTTTCATAATCATTTCTTTAAGTGATGGAGTTCCTATGGTTTAGATTTCAGATATCTGGGCAGCTCCTGTGCGACGCTACAGGTCGAAATCTGGCACGTCCTTAAGTTTTGCACACCAGTGTGTGCCTGTGTGTGTGTTTACATATCTCTTTGTGTGTGTGTTTGCGTACCTCTGGGTGACTGTATGTGTGTGTTTGTTTACGTATCTCTGTGTGTGTGTGTGTGTGTGTGTGTTTACGTACCTCTGTGTGTCTGTCTGTGTGTGTTGTTTACGTACCACTGTGTGCCCGTCTGTGTGTGTTTTACATACCTCTGATACCTCTGTGTTCCTGTGTGTGTGTGTTTTACGTACCTCTGTGTACCTGTCTGTGTGTTTACGTGCGGCTGTGTGCCCGTGCGTGTGTTTACGTACCTCTGTGTGTATGTGTGTGTGTGTGTGTGTTGGTGTGTTTACGCACCTCTGTGTGCCTGTGTGTGTGTTTACGTACCTCTGTGTGCCTGTGTGTGTGTTTACGTACCTCTGTGGGCGTGTGTGTGTGTTTTCTGTACTTCTGTGTGCCTGTGTGTGTGTGTGTGTTTACGTACTATAATGAATTAGCTTTATTTACTTTCCGCTAAGCTAATTATTATGAATGATTCTCTTCCTACAGCTAGCTAATGATATACTTGTACTAAGCTTCAAAATAATGAATTCAAAAGGGTGTTGTTACTAGTTAATTACGAACGTAAACAAAGTCTCAACGCTGGTTATTTATAGGAATCAATAAATGTTATAAACCTAACAGCCAGACAGACGTCTGACAAAAACTATAAATTGAGAAAAACTAACTTACATAAACTTCTTTATTTATACGACTCCTGGTCAACTAAGGCACACACACACTTGTAGTACAATACTGAATAATCTCTCCTCGTATTATAAACGCTCTCTCTTAACAACCACAAGCTCTCCTCATAACAACACACAAGCTCCCCTAAGTCTCGATGAACGCGCCTATATACTAGATACCACCACGTCATGACTTACACTCATTGCCAGATCTCATTCAGCGGGTGAAATAATATTTCGTTCAGTAGGAAGATAATTTACATAGTAAAATAAAATAAACAGAGATAGTAAAATCAAAAGGAAAGTGAATATAGAGTATACGTTACAGTACCTCTGTGTGCCTCTGGTGTGTGTGTGTTTACGTACCTCTGTGTGCCTCTGGTGTGTGCGCGTGTGCGCGCGCGCCCGTTACATACGTCCAAATCGAAGGGCGTTGATATATTTTATTAGGAGGGGTCTGCAGAAATTTGGGAGTGTTGAAAGGGTGTTGGGGTGTGTGTGTTAATCGCTGTAGCCAATGAACTGACATCTCAGTGTGTATTAATGGCATTTATATTCAAAATATATTTCAGTAAGCTGTTGATGAAAAAGTTCCCATATGCAAAATCAAAATTAAATATTTATGTAGGATCAAAATTTGAAAGAGTCTACACCCGAAGAGATTTGCTATGAAAAACTAATATTTACTAGAACTGATATTTAAAATATACTTCATGATGCTGACGAAGAAAACCCTTATGCGCACGGAATTTGTTAGGATTAGGAACCAAGAAATAGAAGAAAAAATAAAGTTAAAATGATTCATTGGCGAACTAAATTCGTGCTTGAAAGTTCTGTGATTACTTTCCTTTCCGTCTTTAAAAACATGGCGAAATAAAAAGAATGAGAGGAAAGCACTTTTGGATTATCTCAGGTTTTAAAAAGTTTCTGTATTTTATATTTACACGGGTCCTCTTCTGCCTCTAAATTTTTGTCTTGCGCAGTGTTTTTTTTTATGCTGCTTCGATAAAGCAACACCTGCTTTTAAACATGCAGTTTTTACTCGTTAGAATGCATTGCGCATGAAAACATAGACGAAAACGGAGTTGTGTTTTTTCCTCAGCTAAGCTCCTGCCAGAGCTACGTTTTTAATTACAAAATTTTTGAGTTCCGTTATCGATCGTTGTTCTTCAGAGTTCATTTTCATCATGAAAAAGTTAAACAATTGTACCAAAAGAGATCCCCCCCAAAAAAAATGAATGGTGCAAGAAGTCTTAATTAATCGTTCGTCATTTACACCTCAAGTTTTTTATTTGGAATGAAGAAACAAATAAATTTTTTCTCTGTCTCTCATTTCCGACCTACAGAATACCTGTGTCCTTTTTAGGACATATTTTTTGTCATATTGACGTACCTGGTATATCACAGTAGCTAAAGAAACTGAGCGTTTTTATACCTGTGGCTGTATTCGCGCGTAACAATAATCGATCTAAAACTGATAAAAATTTCTTAACTAAACAGTGGCACATCGGTTTTTACAGTTGAGATTAATCAATCTTCTTCTACGAAAATAAGAAGTAAGCCAATTTACGTTTGCCAATCTTCTGGATGCGTGCGTATGCAGTAAAAATAGGCAAGAACATTTGGAATTTACAAAAGAAAAAGTGGAAATTTATACAGGGTGATTCACTCTGGGCTGAACACTTATTTTTAAAGTAACTCACGATTGCGAAGGCGCATTTGAATGAAATTAATGTAAGACATACCTTGACATATGACAAAAAGGAGTGCCTCATAGAAGATGCTGAAAGTTCCCACCGCCAGCGTCCAGGAACAAATTCACCCGACGCTCCAAATTGCTGTATGTGCAATGTAGCGTAATGACGTCGATGGCAGCAATTTCACGAGTGATGTTGTCTTTCAGTTCCTCAATCGACCTTGGCTTGTTGGCATAAATCTTACTTTTTAAAAATCGCCAGAGCAAGAAATCTGGGGTGTTAGTTCGGGAGACCTAGGCGGCCACAAGTCTTCGGAGATAATCCTGTCCTGGAGAAAGCTGCGAATTTCTGCCATGTTCTTATTGGAGGTGTGGCACGTTGCACCCTCCTATTGAAAGTAACCATCTGCAAGTTCCTGATCGTCCAGCTGGTTCACAAACTCGTTAAAGATTTCCAAGTATCGATCGGTATTCACCGTGTCTTTAAAAAGGATTAGCCCAATGGTACGGAGTCCAGACACCGCACACCAGACACCGATTTTTGCTGGATGCAATGGCTCTTCATGGATGGCGTAGGGATTATCATTGGCCCAAACCCGTGTATTTTGCGAGTTTACATAGTCGGATAAATGGAACCATGCTTCGTCAGTAACCCATGTTATGTCCAACAAGGCGGGGTTTTCGGTAAAGAATTTGCCAAACAATTGATAATATGCCAATCCCTCTGCAAAATCCGGTGGCTGTAACTCGTTCACAGCCGTGATGGCTTAATCTTCGCCTGTTTGGCTGCTCTTTGACACGTCGAATACGATTGTTCAGTCTCTTGGGGTAGCCGTCGAATAGATTTTCGTGGGGAGGCCAACAACCGCTCCTTCACGTCCTTTATTGTGTCCTCCGCCATCTGGGGTCATCCGCCCGTATGCATATCTGCCAAGCTTTCCGTTCTCTTCAGCTTCTTCGCCAGTTTCGAAATGGTGGCTCTGGCGGATGGTTTACGCCTACCAAATTTCTTCAGAAACTCCTGATATTTTTTAAAGGAACCGGTTACCCAGAACTGATTCACAATTAACATATGCTCTTCAATTGAGTACACCATTTTCATTGGACCACCTCGCTTAAACTGTCTGCGGAGACGCGCTTTTCCCCCACCATTACTAGACAGATGGCGCGTATGTGCGGCGCCACCCCGCTGCCGGGAAGACATTTTATTAACAGGTAATGCATGTCGACATCTTCGTCAGAGAATAAAGAGCCGCTCCGTTTGGGTTTCACACTCATCTTATGTTTCCCATCTCATATATTCCACATAATAAGTGTTCAGTCTCGAGTGAATTACCCTGTAGCAAAAAATTATGTTGTTGAATTTTTGGCTTGGCCGCCCCAGTGGTAGAGCAGTACGAAACGCTTGCTTCAAATCATTCGTGCCGCCCCGGTGGCGCAGTGGTCTAAGGCGCTGGCCTCTGATCATTCGTCCGTGAGGGGTCCGGGTTCGAATCCCGGTCAGGCATGGATGTTGTGTTTGTCTTACGGCACTGGCTCTCTCCCTTCCCTGGAACCAGTGACCCTAAATTAGGGACGGGCGACTGCTTATAGCCCATTGCGTTGCTCACGGTGGTCGTTAAACCTCCAATCAAAAAAAAAAAAAAAAAAAAAAAAAACAAATCATTCGTCCGAGACTGATCCGGGTACGAATCGAGAGTGAGGCATGGATGGCGTGTTTGCCACACGGCACTGGCTCTCTCTCCTTCCGGGAACCAGTGGCCCAAAATTAGAGAAATTTATGTAGAGGATTCTAGGGAAGGAGTGTCTGACCTAAAGTCTTAAACAGTCCTTTGAAGTAGGAAGCTAGGAGATATGGGCTAGAGTGCCTTACAGGAAAGCCACACGGAAGCGAAGTACAAAGAGGGGAGGACAGACGCCCTTAATTTTATTACCAGGGGGCTAGTACCTGGGGTCCATTGGCTTAACGTGCTCGTCCAAGGCACGTCGGATACTAAGGTGGACGTCTAGAGATTTTTCTCTTTATACTTTTAATGGAAAAAATTTGGACCCTATTTTCTCTGCCAAGGAAGATTTCCCATACGTCACGTTTGGCCCACTGATAAAAAACATTCTAACGTAGATTGTACAATGGGTGTTTTTTGCAAAAAACTGTCCTGAACTACATTAAAAATCAATTACTTTACTTCGATGTAGTGATAAGGGAGAGTGGCGCCACCTGTAAGCAAGTATCATAACTACATCGAATTAAAGTAATTGATTTTTAATATACAGTACTTCAGAAAAGTAAGCAAAAATCACCGATTGAACGATCTAAGTTAGGTTGTTTTTTATTAGTGGGCCAATTTTGATGTATGGGAAATCTTCCTTGGCGGAGGAAACATGGCCGAAAATTTTTCCATTGAAAGTATTGGGAGCAAAATCACTCGACGTCCTCCTTAAGTCGTTTGAACGTTACTACCTGCCCAGGTTTGAACTGAGGTTGAAAAACACAAATTTGTCCGTGACCGAACTCGCGCCTCCTCGCTCCGGAACCAGTTGTCCAACCGACTAAACTACAGCGGCAAAATGTATCGCTGCCGATTTGTAGTCTTGCCACGTGCTTCACCTCTGTAGTACGTCACGGTGAAATATGCCAGCTACATATCCGTCTCATTACCGATATTTATCAGGACGATCCCACGCATAAGTCATTCCCCTCCCCTATTTGAGGAAAAGTACTTGCTTTAAGTGGTGTCACACTTTTATTTGACATTAGTTTATAATTTTAAATTACACATTGAATATTTATTAAATTAATTAGAAGAAATGAATAATTCCGAAATGAAAAAAATCATAAAAACGTTATGTTTAGAAATTCCGGTAAATCGGATATTATTCATTCCCTGTTATAGAAGAATATCAACATCAGTTATTAATATACACTCATCGTAAAAAAAGTTGCACGCAGAAGGACGTGTCGGATTGCAATGCTATTCGGGAGGAAGTTAAAGCTCACCAAGAGCAATAAAGTATTAAACATTGAGCCTGATATGGGCAATATTTATTGAGCTGCAAGCCAATAAGTAGTGTCTCTCAGTAGGGCGTCGGGCAGCCATGTTTGCTCACATAGCATGCCAAACGTCTCGGCATGGAGTTGTACAGGTTCTTAATGGTGTCCTGCGATAAGCAATCACATGCAGCTTGAATCTTTTCACGCTGTTCCTGCAGATTTACGGTAAGGGTGAAGTGTGGATAGCGAGTCCAATAGCATCCCACACATTTTCAATCGGCGATAGGTCTGGCGATGCGGCTGGCCATGGCAGAGTATCAGTGCCTTGAAGGCAAGCTCTCGAGACAGCAGCACTATGCGGACGAGCGCTGTCCTGTTGGAAAATCGCACCGTTCAGAAAAGGTAAGGCAACTGGTTGCAGAACTTCATCAGCGTAACATTTGGCTGTCAAAGTACCTATGAAGAACACCAAAGATGATCTGGCATCGTAAGAAATTGCACCCCACACTATGACACCAGGCCTTCTGGACGTGTGACGCTCGATAACAAACCGTTTATCTTGGCTCTGACCACGGTGCCTCCACACACAGATTCGGTGGTCGTCTCGTCCAAGACAAAAGCGGGACTCGTCACTGAAGATCACCCGCTGCCATTTTGAATGGCTCCATGACAGTCTGGCACGACACCATTGCAGTCTTTAGCGACGATGCAATGGTGTTAATGGAAGTCGTCGTGACGGTCTGTGTGCGTGCAGTTCAACGTCGTGCAGCCGTCTGCCAATGGTGCTGGCAGTAATCGGACGACGCATGGAGGGCACCACTGCTCGCTGAATATCCGCAATCGTGGTTGTTGGGTCACTCCGCGATGTCCGACAACCTGTCGGTCCTTTCTCTTCGTGGTACGCCTAGGTCTCCCAGACTCTTCCTGTCACTTCTGCATGCCTTGTTCTACCCACTGCCGCTAGCAGCGTGCTATAGTGATATCCGCACGACTGATTATGCGCGCAATACGGCGATAAGACCATCCCGTTCCCAAAGCCCGACGATGCGGCCCCTTTCAAACTCCTCCATTTGCTGGAATTGCTTTCGAACGTTTCGTCGAGGCATACTTCACTTGCAAAGGATGCAACCAACACAACAGTACGAGTCAGAATGGCAAAAACGCGCAACGGGACGACCTTATATAGCCGGTCAAACACAGCACTGCGACCCCTCCTTGCTGGCGTCAGATGCGCGGCCGAGCGTAGTACTTGAATCATTTGCTTGTCTCACGAAGTCAAACCTACCCACCAAGTTTCATTCTTGTCGGTTGCTACTTTATGGGTGCAACTATTGTTTTGACGATGAGTGTATATGTCCTTGAATGCTTGGGCAAGTAAAATTTAATGATTAATTCCCCTTCTGCAAGCCACTGATTTTTATGTTTCTTTCATTATACAGTGCAAAAACAATCGAGTTCGAGAAATTTGCTCCAGGCAGCGATGTTCTCTAGCAGCCCCCATCAACTGTAAGGGATGTTATTGTGAAGTGGAAACATTTAGAAGGAACAACAGAACAACCGTGACCTGCTAGGCCACGTAAAATGACAGAGTGTTACCGCCGAGTGAGGATGTGGGTGGTGTGAAAAAATCGCCTGTTCTCGATTGCAACACTCACCACTTTTGCTCTTTTACATTGCTCTACTCCCACCATCAGCAGACAGGGGCCACACGGCGTCCAGGTGCAGCCCTGGCAAACGCGATTCCCATACTTTTCGAAAATAGAGAATGTGTGAGGCATCATTGGAAGGCGACTTAACTTCGCTGCACGACGCCCTCGCAATGTCGATCAATTGTTGACCAAGTCCAATGGCGCATGGTCATCGATAACTCAGGACATTATCCGGGGAATTTTCCACTTGACGCCACGCCGCCTTGCCCAGTCTGTAGCCCAGCATGGCTGTTGTATGACCTACTGACAGAGGCCATGTTATTAATCGCACATGGCATTCAGGTAATCCTTCAGAAATTAAGTCACTGAAATCCAACTGTTTCCCACCTACTTGTCTACATGTGTCGTCAACTTCCTCTCATTTCGTACAATCGTTTCCGGTGTGGCAGTTTTTAGGTTGAGTAGTGTAATCTTCTGAGCTCCTGTAACCTTAAGATGTGAAAATGCACTGAGCTGCCAAAAAACTGGGAAGGGCGCTACTATTTCCATTACATGCCACCACATCGATGCGGTAAATGGTATCGTCCGCAAACGACGTTTATATAGAGGCAGATATTTCCGCAAGCTCAAGTAGTAGTATTCGCAGTTCAGATGGCAGCTTATCAGGATTTAAGCGATTTCGAAGGTGGTATGATAGTCGGCGCCCGGAAGATGGGTCACTCCATCTCCAAATTACCACGAAATTTTGATTTACACGGTCAACAATTTCAAGGGTGTATCTGGACTACAGAATCTCAGGAAAACATCCCGAGTGCGAGACCGGTGTGTAGAAAAGTCCTGGACGATCGGGGACAGTTACGTCTGGTATGCATCGTAACATCCGCCCTGTGTGCAACATTGCCGCAAATCACAGCGCGATTCAAAGCTGGGGGCCCGAAGTAGCATTGGTGTTCGGACAGTGCAATGTTCTCTGTGTTCTATGGAGTTCCGGAGACGACGACCCACCTGGGTGTCTTTGCGGACCCGAAGGTACAAGGCTGTGGTGCCTTGCCTGATCTCGGGAGCACCACCATTGGACGCAAGATAACAAGAAACCTGTTGCCTAGTCCGGGGACTCGCGGTGCCAACTGTTATGGGCAAATCGCCGTCTCTGGATGTGACGACAGTCCGATGGGGCAATGGATCCCGCATGCGTACAAGCGACTTTGCTGCCCGGCGGTGGCTCTGTTGTTGTGTCGGGTGTTCTCAGCTGGCACGCACTAGAACTCCACATACACCTCTCTGACCTGTGGAGTCTACGTAACCATCCTTGGAAATCATTTGCAACAGTTAATGGCATTCAACCACTCCGACGGCTGCAATCTCTTTCAACACGACAGAGCACCATTGCACAATTCCACAGTCGCCCATTTACGGCTGAAGGAACATTCCACGGAGTTTGGCATCCCGACTTGGCCCAATTGTAGGTGTGCCGAACAAGGAGGGCCAAGTCTGTTTTAAATATAAACAACATCCCAAATGTGTTCGATGGCGATTTAACAATTTAACGACCATAGCGCCCAAAACGCCCGTACATACAAACGGCCATGGCCACCCGAAACACCTGGAGTGAGTCAGATTTCCTACCTTTACCTGTTTTTCAAATTTGAACAACTTATGAGGGATCGGCAGGAGTCACCCTCGGTCACTATTGTTGTTATTAAACAAAGAAGTGAAGCAACGGACAGTTTCTGGCGTTATGGTATTTAGAGTGATGCAAGATTTTGGGGTCATGATCGTTAAAGGGTTAAACTCCAACGAACACGTTTGGATGCTCTTCAACGTGCCGTCAATGCCAGGAATTCTCCACCGGCGAATATTACGGAATTGTGGAACGATCTTCAGGAAGCATGGTATTGCACTCTCTCCGCAATACTACAGAGAGCTCGTGGAGTTCATGCCCCGTCACGTTGCTGCCATTATGCGAACACGAGGAAGACCATCACGGTATTTGCGAGGTATCCCAGTTTTTCTGACACTTCAGTGTATGGTAAAACTTGATTCATTACTGTATAATATGTGATTCAGTTGCTTGAATTTATAGGAAATATGAGATTAGTAAGAAGCAAGGCGAAGCTGTCCTTTAGTGGAACGATGTGTGACTTCTGTGCGTCGTTAAGCCATGAAAGCTAGAATCTGCAGGAAAATAATAGTAACTACTGTACTTTGTAATATTCGACCCTTTTGTCTTTATATAGAGACATATTGCGACATATCAGACATATTGTGCTACACTGACATAACACGGGAAAATATTCACAATTGCTGTTGAAGATTATGAAGGGACAGTAACTAGTTATGAAGTATATTTACAAATTATGGCAAAAAGTAGGTAGTTATGAAGAGTGTTTAGAAGTTATGAAGAAAAGTGACGAATTATGAAGTATGTTTCCAATTACAAAGAAACAATGTATAGTTATGAAGTATGTTCACATACTAGGAAGAAAATTAACTGATTATGATGTATTTACAAATTATGAAAAAACAGGGACGAAATGAACATACAGACTGGCCAATTCGACTAAAAGAAATGCCCTTCAACTTAAAAGGTATGTGAACGAACGTGCATTCTCGTTGTGCCCGCCAATATTCTGTGTCGGCATAGTACCTCCTGTATGACGTCAGACGCAAATCCAGATAACGGGAATTTCAACTGCGCATCGAAATCGCACCCCGTCCCCCCTCACCTGGAGCGACCTTATGACTTCTCGTACTGCTGGTATAGATTCGAATCCCATTGCAATATACACTATCTACCAACAAGTAATTGAACACCCCTGCAATTGCCGGTATCTGCGGTCCTGATGCACGTCACGGCCGCCGCCGTTAAATATCGTGTGGGAAACAACAACGCAACCAGTCGCATGCAAGATGCTACGCAGTTCGGAGCTCTCTGATTTTGAGAAAGGTGTAATCGTCGGGTATCACAAAAATGGCCGATCCATACGTGACATATCCAGCTAGTTTAAGTACCCAAAATCGACACTGGCCTACGTGATTGGCAAGTGGAAGATGAGAGGTGACTGTCGGAATGTGCCCCGACCCGGCGGACCCACAAAACTGGGAGTTAGAGAACGACGGGTGCTGGCCAGAGAAATTCGGAAGAACCGCACCAAATCGATGGGCCACATCCGGGAGGAGATTCAACAGGCATCCGGGAGTGTTCTTTCGATGAATACCATCCGTAAGAAAGCCCATCTGCTCGGTTATCATGGACGTATTGACGCCCACAAGCCTTTGATTACCAAGTCCAATAGTGCTGCTCGGATAACGTGGTACAAAGAACTTCGACAGTGGACCTTTGAACAGTGAAAACAGGTGCTCTGGAGCGACAAATCAAGGTTTACCCTCTACCGTTTGGATGGCAGAGTCTAGGTTTGACGTCTGTCTGGAGAACGCCTCCTGCCGGATTGTAATGTGCCAACTGTGAAGTTCGGCGGCGGTGGAATTATCTATGGGGGTGTTTCTCCTGGTATGGCACGGGACCCTTGGTCGCATTCCTGGTAGACTCAGAGCCGAGACCTACTGTACCATTTTGAATGACCATGCGCTTCCTACGTTGTGACAGTTTTACGGGGTAGACCCATGTTATTTTCAGGATGGCAATGCCACCTGTCATGTTGCGAGGTCCACCATGGCTTGGTATGGTGACAATGGGATTAATCGAATGGATTGGCCTGCGCAGAGCCCGGACCTTAACCCTATCGAGCACCTCTGGGACGAGTTGGAGCGTCGACTTAAGGGGTGTCCCCACCGTCCGAAATCGGTGAAGGAACTGACCTGTCGTCTCCAAGCCGAGTGGAAGAAAATACCGCTAGCCATCGTACAACGCCTGGTTGAGAGTATGCTCCGGAGGGTCGCAGATGTAATCGCCGCTCGTGGAAGCTTCAACAGCTATTGAAGGTGAATAAACTTCGTTTTCCTTTGCTATCATAGGTGTCCAATTACTTGTTGAAAAATGGTGTATGTATGCTGAAGATGACACGAGGGTTAATAATGTGCTCAGTGTTACATACGTTTGAGTTAGAAACAAATTTATTTCCACAGTGCTATATCAAACAGACAAACCGGAGGCACACTGTTATATAGACGCGATACCCTTTTAAGGTTTGTTATACAGTGTTCTTCTATCGTTTATACGTTGAATTATAATCTTATAAATGTCATAAACTTAATGATTGTGCTGTCAGTTACTTAACATTCTTTGGTAGATTTGCACTCTCTAAATCAAGTTTATTCTGCGTCTGTGATAAAATAAATTTTCTGTTAGATCTCAAGTAAGAGTTTGAAAACGTATCACATTAAATATAAAATCTATTGTAAACTTTTCGCCGCTCACGAAATCGGTTGTGTAAGAAAACTACGCTCTGTTGGAACTTGTATTATATGTGTTCGACTGTGTAACCCGTGAAAAACGATGAAGCAGCCAGCTTTAGAAGTGATTTCCTCAGGGAAGGAATTCCAACCTGATAGAACCGGCATCTAAGTGACTTTTTGACAAAATTTACTATATTAATGGAAAGCGAACAAAGGTGATGAGAACTTAAAGTGGTATGCCCTGGAGGACTGAAGACCATGATAGTGGCATATCGCGGTACGATTCGTTTTTTTTTTTGTTTTTTTTATTCTTTGATTCCGCTTACGAAAAAGGGAAAGAACTTTCAACGGAAGGAAAGAAACACTTTCGGTGGATCAATGAAAAATGTATGACACTTGTATATTGCTTTAGCATCAAATTAAGCTGCGTATTTGAAAGACTGAATTACAATCGCAGAGATCGCCTGGTTTATTTCACGCGGAAATTTTGTTGCGTTTTCTTAAATCCTACCCGGTGTCAAAAAAATTCAATGCAGTGGAAGCTCCACAGAACTTGTAACAAAACTGCGCATGATTACATTTTATTCTTATTCCCCATCTATTTACCGTGCAAGTAGAATAAACAAAAAACAAGGTGTCCACAAAGTTCGTTACAAGTTTAAAATTTTTTACAAGTACCGATAATTTGATCATATTGGTTGCAATATCCTAAATGTGTTTTAGCAAAGTTATTGTTGACATTACATTTGTCTAATTTCAGATACCCCGTTGATGTGACAATTTTTGTTAAATAAAACGAGCGGCTACTCCTCAAGAAAAGGCGCAATGCATAGCTTAGTTTATTGGAACAAAACTGGATACGCAGACTGAGCGAAATTACAGGACTAACTATGGAAAAGACCGCTCGTCATGTCCGTCGATTCGCAAGTGGCACAAGAAATTTAGCAGCCTCGGTGGCGCAGTGGTCTAAGCGGTGGCTTCTGATCATTCATCCGAGATGGGTCCGGGTTCGAACCCCGGTAAGTCATGGATGTTGTGTTTGTCTTACGGCACTAGCTCTCTCCCTTCCCTCGAACCAGTGACCCTAAATTAGGGACGGGCGACTGCTAATAGTCCATGGAGTTGCTCACCGTCGTCGTTAAAACTTCAATAAAAAAAATTAAATGCAAAAAAAAAAAACCAAGAAATTTATGGAGACAGGATCAGCATTGGATAAAGAGAGAACTGGTCGAGGACCGTCCCGGCAGAGCAATGGTCTAAGCGCTGGCTTCTGATCATTCGTCCGAGTTGGGTCCGGGTTCAAATCCCGGTTAGGCAAGGATGTTGTGTTTGCCTCACAGCACTTGCTCTTTACCCTTCCTTGGAGCCAGTGACCCTAAATCAGGGACGGGGGAATGCTTATAGCCCATTGAGGTACTCACGGTGGGCGTTAAACCCCCAATAAAAAAAAACTGGTAAACCAAGAACATCCGATCAAAACATCGATCGTGTAAGCGATCAAAACATCGATCGTGTTAAGTAAAGAACGATAACATCCGTTTTTTGGCATAAAACAGCAAACAACTTGTTGCAAGCTTTCAGCACCGACGGGTGCCTTCTTCAGGCGTAGACGTGGTTTTGGAACAACGTCATCGTTGTTCCAAAACTCCATTGACACGTCATCGTTGCAGACATCCTTTGATATGGCGCACGTTCTTGCGTGCCTCTCCTGAAAGTACCTGATTCTTCTCATTTTTTTTTTTTTGATTGGAGGTTTAACGACCACCGTGAGCAACTCAATGGGCTATAAGCAGTCGCTCGTTCCTAATTTAGGGTCACTGGTTCCAGGGAAGGGAGAGAACCAGTGCCGTAAGACAAACAAAACATCCATGCCTCACTGGATTCGAACCCGGACCCCGTTCGGACGAATGATCAGAGGCCATCGCTTAAACCACTGTGCCACCGGGGCGGCCTTCTCATTTTCAACTGATTCCGCACGCGCCGTGCTGTCTCGTTTTTATACATTTTATACATTTCACATGCATATTTAAATTTTCTGTTCATTCATTTAGATTACTAACGTTGTTCCAAAACCACGTCTAAGCCTGAAGTGCGACTGCTTATAGCCCATTGAGTTGCTCACTGTGGTCGTTAAACCTTTAATAAAAAAATCTGGAGTAGGCACCCGTAGGTGCTGAAAGCTTGCAACCAGTTGTTTGCTTTTTTATGCCAATAAACGGATATTATCTTTCTTTACTTAGTTGCTTGGTGTATTACTACCCATTTTTATCTAGTTTATCGATCGTGGCTCGCAGATTGACAAAGTCGATCCGTACTGCTAGCAGATAGTTAAAACTACCACGTTCAAGAGTGCACAAAGTTCTACACAAGCATATGCGACTATACGCATACAAATAGCAACTATTGTGGGCACTTGAACTAAATGATAAACCAAGACAAAAAGAGTTTGCAGTTCCCATGCTGGAACGAATTTCTGAAGGTGCAGACTTCTTCACCCGTGTTTCTGTTTGTTTTAAAGGTGAGGCAACCCTTCATGTCTCAGGGACGCGGAACAACCACAATGTGAGGATTTTGGGATCAGAAAACCCCTAAGTGACTTGGAAGATTCAACGGAATAGTTCAAATGTGAATGTATGGTGGGGGATCATGTGCAATCGAATCACTGGGCCATTTTCAATCGTAGAAAAAATAATTTCTGCAGATGTAGGTCTCGATGTTTTGACTAAATATGTGGTAACACAGCTGGAAGGCCTTCAACCAACCATCATCTTCCAGCAAGATGGTTAACCTTCTCATTGGTGACTGGGTGTTCATGAGTTCCTAAACCACACAGTTCCAGAACGGTGGATTGGAATGGATGACCCCATTCCCTGGCCAACTCGTTTCCCAGGTATCACTCTTATGGACTTCTTTCTACGGAGCTATGTGAAAGATATCGTGTATCAAACCCAGGTACGGAACATCAACGACCGGAAACAAAGAATCAATGAAGCCATCGCTTCCATTGATAAAGCTATGCTACAGCGAACATGACGAGAAATCGATACCTTCTTGAGGTTTTTCGTGCAACAAATGGTGCTCATGTAGAAGTTTTTTTAAATTAGGCACACAAACCTTTCATGTTTACTCGTAATTTTGCACAAGTTTATCTATTCGTTTGTATTTGTAATAACTCTTTAAAGTTGTAAACAGACTTTGTGGATACCCTGTATTTCATAGTAGTGTATTGTGAGGAAACGAAAACTGCAAAGTTGAGTATTACCAATTCAGATTTCTGTTGTTGCTTACGGTTCCTTATGAAAATTTTGGTTGTTTCTCTCTCGGCATACTTTGAGTACTGAACATCACGTCGGAACTACCAACAGATTATTCGTTTAGGAATTCATCGGCAGTGAGTCAAGTCAGAAAAAGATTTGCATTCTTTAAATAGCAAATTATTAGTAGTACCCAATAGCAATCAGACACGTGTCATTCTCAGTTACGTACGCAACTATGACGTTAAGATGGTTCTATAAACAACTCACTGCAAAGGATGCAGACGTGTCAGAAATATAACTAACAGAAAGACTCGCGATTTAACCCTTTAACCGACTGGAACGAATTAACTCGAGGTTAACAAAATAGGTTGAAGACAGCTCCAACGAATATATTCGTTGTCTAAATAGAAGTGAACCTGCGCATCGAAAAATGTTGCTTTCCCCTTAGCTTTGTTGTTAAAAAAAATGGGCATTAACGGGAATGATTGACACTAATCCTTTCTTACTGATCCCCTACTAAAATGGCTATAACAATAACAAAGAACCTACGAAAGGAAAGAGAAGATGATTTGGTAACTTGTTTCTGCCCAGTGGCATGATGTCCGTGTCAAAGTGACTGTCCCTTCCCCATCATGCCTTGTGTCATGGAGCAGAGAATATACACTGAAGAACAATTGAATTAGAGATACCTGTCTAGCAGCGTGTAGCACCACCTTTCGCCCTGATGACGGCGGCGATTCGTCTCGGCATGAACTCGACAAGACACCGGAAGCGTTGGGAAGCCATACGGATCCACGACCCCGGAACAAGCTCCCACAGGTCACGAAGTTTGATGGGGGAGCGTCAGAGCCTCGAACATCTCTCTGGATGGCATTCCAGATGTGCTCGATGGGATTGAGGTCTGGTGACATAGCTGGCCAAGGAAGGGAGGTCACGTCGGTGGAGTGTTCATCCAATCATTCGGACACAATTCGGGAGCGATGGCACTGTGCATTGTCTTGTTGCAGGGTAAGGTCCCTAGTGGGATGTTGAAGACGCACAAACGGGAGCAAATGGTCGTCCAGGATATCCCGGTAAAATTGACCTGTGAGGGACGATGTCACACGTACCAGGGGTCCCATTTCAGTCCACGTAAACAGTCCCCAGACGTGAATGGCACCCCATCAGCTTGAAGAGTACCATGCTGGCAAGAAGGATTCATCGCTTCATGTGGATCTGTCATCCGCATGTACCAACGTGAATCTTGACTCATCAGTCCAGGCAACATTTTCCCACATGTCTAGGGTCCAGAGGCGATGTTCCCGCGCCAATGCTAATCTTTGCACCCTGTGATGTGCGGTCAGCAGCGGTACCCTCGTGAGACGATGGCTTCTGGACCCCATAGCGAGGAGAAGGTTCTGGATGGTGCGGCTGCTTACACGTTTTTGTGCACCAGCGTCAAATTGCTGAGTGATTTCTTGCACTGTGGCCCGTCTATCCGCTGTTACAATGCGAACTAGCTGACGATGACCCCGCTCATCCACACGCTGTTGTCCACGGCAGTTGACCCTTGTAGGGATGGTTTTACCGGATTCGATGTACTCACGGTGCACCCGTGACACAGTGGCTCGCGAAAATCCCAGTGCCTGCACGACTTCCGAGATCGAGTGACCCATTCGTCGGGCCCCGACAATTTTCCCGCGATCAAATGCGCTTAGATCCTTCGTCTTACTCATACTGCGTCCCACTCTTACTGAATTCCGTCGCATCATTCCTAATATTGTCGGATCGCTGCATACATCATGTCGTTTTCGTTTACAGGGTCGCCCACAGCGCCACATTTGCATAACGCCAGCTGTCTCTAATTCAATTGCTCTTCAGTGTAGTACTATACAGGATATCTTCTGACGAATGAGAAGATATCCCATATAGTAATATATGGGATATTTTCTGATGAATGGTTTATGGTCCGTTTCGCTGAGATGAGTGAGGTAAAGAAATCTTTTTCCGTAGTTTTCTTAAAACCCGGCCGCTTTGTGAACATTTCTGTTAGGAAAGCGGAGAAAATTTTGGACACTATGTGGTTCAGGTACTTCGGCAGCTTAAGGGGTAAAGTAACTTTTTAAGAGACATGATAGTGGGCTCTAGAGGGGAAGGTGCAAACATATCAGAAATGGCAAACCTTCTCGTCTACGCAAGAACAACTCTGTCGAGAGTGTACGATGAAAATAGCGGTCCTCCTATTGGCGGAAACGACTTGCGATGTTCGAGGGCATCTGCGGATGAAGGGAATTGTGTGAGGTAATAGATTGGTTCAAGTACCTGCGCAGTACAACAGCAGTATCGAGAGTAGAATTTCAGCTAATATACAGCCCAGCGCACTTTGACGTGAATGGGCTACAAAAGCAGCTGGTAAATTTTCTATAGTGGGCACGAGAGCATCAAAACTGGACCCTTGAGGTTTGGAGAAACGTGACCTGGTCCGATGAATCATATTTTCAGCTATTACACGCCAATAGGCGGGCCACAAACTGGCGCCAACAGCACATATCGATGGATTCCAGCCACTGTACAAGCTGGTGAAGGAGGTGTAATGGTGCGGAGTCTGTTTTCACTGACGGGTATTGGTTCCTTATTACCTATGGAACAGCGTTTGAATGCCCGAGATATCTAAACATCACTGTGGGCTATCCGGACTCGTACATGTACATGGCATTTCCTGATGGATGGGACTACTTCCGTCAGGATAATGTGACCTGTCACAAGACTCGGATCGTCACACAGAGATTGCAGGTGTTTGACAGTAACTTCAAATATCTGAATGGGCCCCAAATCATTCATAACAATTGTACACCTATGTGATGAGTTTGGGAAAGCCATTCGTAAGAGGGATTCTTCTCCAGCGTACCTTCGTCAATTGACGGGCGCCAACATTTAATTGCCTGGGTTAAAAGACTGAAGACATCAGCACCTCGTTGAATCCATGCCACATCTAAGCTAAATGGAAAAGCAGGAAAACTTACGGGTATGTATTTTTTTCGAAGTTCATTTCTCCTGCGTTAATACAAAAAGTGGCACGATCAGCCAATAAATGGAGTCACCTACAAAGGCCATCTTTTGGTATGGAGTGAAGAGCTGACGTCACAGTTATGTCGTCGATGTCTTGAAAAACTTTTTATTTTAAAGGCAGTTTTAATTTAAGGAATAGAAAGTAGTCACATGGTGACAAATCTGGAGAACAGGGGGAATGGTTGAGTCCTCACACTTGTTTTCGTGCCACAAATTGCTGTACACTGACTGATCTGCGTGCGGGTGCGTTATCGTGAAGAAGGAACCATTGCCCATTTTTGTAATAAGGCCTGAGAGCAACAATCCTCTTCCACAATCGTTCCAAAATGGATGTGTAAGCATTCCAGTGATAGTTGTGCTTTCAGTAATGAACTCGTGATGCAGAATTCCCTTGCTGTCGTAAAACCACACAAGCATTGTCTGAATTTTGGACTTTTATCACCAGATCTTCTTCCCTTTGGGTGACTGTGGCGACTTCCACTGAACATTTTGAAGGTTCGTTTCAGGATCATAACGAAAACCCATGTCTCGTCACCTGTCACAATGCTTTGGAGAAACGTTTGCTACAGGATGTCTTTTACGTACTCCACTCGGGCATATTTCTAGTCGTCTGTCAAAGCATGCGGAACAAATAGATCACAAACCCCCCCCCCAAAGAAAAAAATCTTGCACTAAAACACCCAGCTCATATTCCAACATCCTCCAGGTCACACAACGATGACTTTATATCCTTCGGCAAATTTTCTCAATGAGTTGAGACGTGCACGCTGAAATCGGACATCCGGGTTTTCGTCATTTTCCAAATCTTCCCGCCCATTCTTGAAATGTGTATACCATTGGAATAGTCATGCGCATGATAAGCAATTAGTCCCTTACACGTCACGCAGCGATTCAACTGTCTTAGATGCCGTTTTACAGATTTTTAAACAGAATAGGATATTTGCTCCCTGCTCCATGACAGAGCTATGACAATGTTCTTCCACCGAATGACGTCATGCACAGCGTAACTAATCATCAGTGCAATTATCACGCAAACATTCCTGCCACCGCTTAGCTGGTAAATTACTTATAAAAAAACATGCCTTCCGTATTATTTAATTGCCGTATTGCGCAAAGCTTAGGTATTTTGTAGATTGATTATGTCTTTACCAAATCAATAGGATTAATTTCCTTTAAATTTCCCTGGTTCATTTTATCCAAATGCTTTTTTTTTTTTTTTTTTGGTTGGAGGTTTAACGACCACCGTGAGGAACTCAATGGGTTATAAGCAGTCGCCCGTCCCTAATTAGGGTCACTGGTTCCAGGGAAGAGAGAGAGCCAGTGCCGTAAGACAAACACTACATCCATGCCTCACCGGGATTCGAACCCGGACCCCGTTCGGACGAATGATCAGAGGCCATCGCTTAGACCACTGCGCCACCTGGGCGGCATTATCCAAATGCAGACGTCATACCATTGTGGAACTTGATGTGGCATCAATAGTATGCAACAGCAATCACATACGCTTTACACTTTCGTAATATCCCATTGATATAATAAAAATCAATAAATCTTCTGACGACAGTATCAACATGCGCTTACCAATATCTGAGTTGTTTACACGCGTTTTGCGGAAGCGATGGTCCATCGAAAAGGAAAATCAAACTGAGAAATAACAAAGTTTACATAAGAATTGTAGTCTATACCTCTAAGTTAACCTTGATTTCGGATTTTCTGTGTCCAGTAAATTTGCTTTCCTCTCGTTAAACGTTTTTCTGACTTAACAACACATTATTCTTCCGACGAGTTTTCAAAGTTATCATCTTGACAGGGAGTTAAAGTCAAAAAAAAAAAGGGGGGGGGAAAGAACGATGTGTTATGTATTAGGTGAAGAGCGATAAGTATTGTAAGAGCAGACATACGATATACAGGGGTTAAACAGAATAATGTGAACACCTAGGAAAAGAAGGTATTACGTACCTCATAGGGTGTGAGACCATCTTTGGCACTCAAAACCGCCTCAATCCTCCTTGGAATGGGCGCATACAAATCCTGCCTGGTGGTTAGTGGGATGTTACACCATTCTTCATACAGAAACTGTTCCAGGTCCTTGAGAGATGCAGGAGGAGGATACCGGGATCTTACTCTGTTTTCCAACACAGACCACAGTGGCTCGATGATGTTTAAGTCTGGTGATTGGGGAGGCAAAGGAAAGTGTGAAAGTTCGTCCATATGTTCCTCAAACCATGATTGGACATTCCGAGCTCGGTGAAGTGGGGCGTTACCATCTTGACAGATGGCATTCCCTGCAGGAAACAATGCCTGAGTCATTGAATGGACTTGGTCGGCCAAAATGGTTTCATACGCCCTGCCAGTCATCGGTACTTTCAAGGGGTCAAGGTACCTTCTGAAAACCACGAAATGACCGCCCAGAGCATGACAGAACCACCACCATGCTGCACTGCTGGAAGAAGACGATCTGGGTTGTACGCTTCTCACGGTTTTCTCCACACGTAAACACGTCCTGTGGTGGGGAATAGTGTGAATGTGGATTCATCCGATTACATTACACGCTTCCATACATCGGCAGTCCACGTCGTATGCTCCTGGCCCTACTTCCGTCGCCGTTGTGCATTCACCCGGGTCACCAGAGGTTTTGCAATAGCAGCTCTGCTATGACTATCTTGTTTATGAAGTTCTCTCCGCACTGATCTTGTTGATACTGGGGTCTGGAGATGCAGATTGAACTCCGCGCTAATTTTCGGCGCCGTGATCTTCCTCTCACGGGTAACAATCCTCTTTAACGCTCTCCTGTCTATCAGTCATGGTCGTTTTTCGACCGCTCTAGTTCCTCGCAGACAAGATTTTGCCACAAGCACGGTATCCTGTCATGATGCTAGACACAGTAGCTCTCGATACCGCCACTACCCTGACGACTGTTGTCACGGAGGCACCAACTAATCAGCCACCAATAATTAACCCTCTGTCGAAGTCCGTTAGGTCCCTCATTTCGTCGTCACCCCGAAAGAAACTTTGCAAGAAGACACTTTCAATGCACTTAAACAGGACCTTGAGGTCTGTGACGTATATTCTAAATTAACTTTCCTTTTTAGTTTCTTTCCGTATGTAAATCTTGAGTTTATTCTCAGTTATTCTTCACTCTTAACGTGATATCTTTTCTCTCAAACGAATACTGTTGGCAACACAATTGAGGTTGAATGAACATGACGTATGCCTGTTCTGATAAGAACGAGAGATACAAGCGATGACTAAACTGTTGTAGGAGAGCGATTATTGAGAGCGTTGAAAGAGTGCGTTGTAAAGCGAGCGTTGTGTTAAGAGCAGTGAAGCTGTGTGGTGTGTTTAAATATTGATATCGTTCTGTTATGGACGTGCTACAACCTTGAATAAAGCATCTTTTCCGTAAGTTTGACTTCTGTTGTTTACATGTTTCGTCTGGCCGTTAAGGTTTCTTTCATTTAGGAACTATTTCTTAGTATATTGATGTTTTAAATTAACGTAGAAGTACGAAAAGACTACTTCGTTATAATGGCGCCCGAACTTTCCGGATGACCCGGCCGTTCAAGATCTCGCAATGGTGTGATGTTCTTTCCACACCGCGAGAGAGGAAAAAGTAAGAGAGTCCCTTCTCCAGCGCTTCGAAAACTAAATGTGTGTGACGTTGCATTCCACACAACAGATTGACTGTGAGTTCTCAAGTGCACTTTCTACAGCGTATGGCTGCCTGCAACAATTCATGGTCACAGCTGACCCGTGGGCCATGCCCCCGGCCCTCTTTCGGGGAGGGGGCGGGAGATGTGACGTGCCTGCCCAGCAAGACGCACACGACATAAAGGCAGATAGCAGCGATGACAAACGTCCGCGTGGCTCAATTGGTAGAGCGACTTATTCCGGAATGAGGGGACCCGGGTTCGAACCCCGGCGTGGGCTAAAAATGACGAAGAAATGTACTTCCTTATAGGTTCTAAACAGAGCTATTACAACCAAAAAGTGGTGGATACCTTTACGTATTGCAACGTACGCAGCTGCATTAAAAGCCACGTCTCTAACCGTGGTGTTCACATTTTTCTGTCTAACACCTGTATGTGGATTACGTTTTGTTACATAGTGAGCTAAAGTCAGATAACCGTGTTTTGTTAAGAATTATCAAGTTAATAGTTGAATTTCTGGATTTATATCATCGACTTGGTATTTATGACGTGCATAACCTCAACATCTTTCCTCCTTGATGTGTCTGAATGCTGATAAACTGTGCGTTGAATTCGTAAGTAAATCCAATTCTGTTTATCATTTGTTCTAAACCGTTTGCTTTGGATGGATTGGAGGTTTAACGACCACCGTGAGCAACTCAATGGGCTATAAGCAGTCGCCTGTCCCTAATTTAGGGTCACTGGTTCCAGGGAAGGGAGAGAGCCAGTGCCGTAAGACAAACACAACATCCATGCCTCACCGGGATTCGAACCCGGACCCCTTACGGACGAATGATCAGAGGCCAACGCCTTAGACCACTGCGCCACCGGGGCGGCCCGTTTGCTTTAAAGCGTTTAATTAGATATTTTCAAACGCTTAGTTAAGTTTGCAGCTTCTACGAACAACGAGTTAAAACGTAAGGGTTGTACAAATAGCTGTAGGCATTACGCAACCTTAAACCCGATAACCATATAATTTCACAGCAAGATAAGTCTTAAAGTTCTACAGAATGGAAATAAAAAATGTAAATTAATGATGTACGTTACACCATGTCTAGAAGCATCTGTATTCGTAAAACCTGCATTAGCACGTTCACCATTCTGGTAGTACAAGCTTCATGAGTAAGGAACTTTCAGTTAAGGTGAGGAACATAATGTCTTTGGAAGAATTAGGAAGTCTCACATTTTTCTTTATTGCCATTATCAGCCTGTACCAAATTATTCAGATGCTACACTTTCGCCATTAGCAGTGCCAAATTTTCTTCTGGCTCTGTGAGGCGTACTTATCAAGTCTGGTTAAGTTTTGCCAACCGGTTATCTCTGCAAATTGCATAAAATAGGAATAGCTTTATTATGAGCACACTCTATATACCTGCATATCTTTTTTCTGCTTTCTACTCCTCTCACTTTTAAACTTGGCATGTGTTAAAAAAATTTTCGTTCTTCTTCAAAGCTACACTTTTTTCATTATTTTTGGCTACTGTAATATCGGTAGTTACGTCATTGATGGCTGATTGTAGATTGCACAAGGGGGCAAAATAAATCACAAGCGAAGCAAAGTCGAGATTTTAGTTCCACGACTGGCGTAAGTTTTTTTTCTTTTTCAGAGGGCTCTGTTCTCTGCTTTCATGCGAATGGATCCCGCTAGGTATAAGGTTCAAGCTCTTTTGGTAAGAACAAAATCGATTCTCATTCTTCTGAGCCGGCCTTTCCGTGCTGACTAGCCCCCCATAATATCTCGTTACATTTCATCACTTCAATATTTCAACAGGAATCGCGTGAAAGTCTCCATTGTCAATCTCTTCAAAGAGGAAAAAGATCTTTCGCTTGTTTCTGTTCTTTTGTTCGTGTTGGAATTTGTTTCAGCACATTTCAAGGATGAAAGAACGAGGAACTGCATTAATAAAATAAGGCTAGTTAAAAGTTATCAGGTCACATGATTCTAGGGTTTGACTACCTGCCGATTTAAATCAGGAACGAAGGAATATTCCTAAAGTATTTCAACCTGAAAAAGAAAGAGAAAAGAGTTTAGTAGCTACTTCGGGAAATCTCTGCCTTTTATTTAAATCCATTATCATCATCAGCAGCAATAGCAACCAACACTATTCTCAATTCAATGCTCAATGTTCTCTCAACGTTCCCTGAACAACTCTGTGTGCGCTGCCCCGGTCGCGCAGTTGTCTGATATGGGTCCGAATTCGAATCCCGTGAGGCATGGAGGTTGTGCTTGTCTTACGGCATGGTCTCTCTCCCTTCCCTGGACCAGTTACGCTAAATTAGGAGCGGGCGACTGCTTATAGCCCATTGATCAGATCAGATCATATGTAGAGGATTTTAGGAAGGGAGTGTCTGACCCCAGGTGTTAAATAACCCTCAGAAATAGGAAGCTAGGAGATTTGGGCTAGAGTGCCCGATAGGAAAGTGACACGGAAGCGAGGTAGAAAGGGAGAGGAAGACGCCCTTATTTATTACCGGGGGCCCAATACCCGGGGTCCGACGGCTTAATGTGCCCATCCGACGCACGGCGGGTATTTAGTGGTTCGAACGTTCGTACCTGCCCAGGATCGAACCTGAGGTTATCTCCATAGCAGTCACGAACGCTGACCACTAGGTCACCCGCAGCCCATAGCCCATTGAGTTGCTCACGGTGGTCGTTAAACCCCCAATAAAAAAAAAGAAACAAAACTCTCTGTACTGTCCAATCCTCTTCCTTGTTATTTATCCTTTTGTGACGTAATCTCTAATTTAACCTTCATTTTGAGTTTCTATTCTTAAGTAAATTGTATTACTTCCCAGTGAGATTATTCCTTCTGAACGGCTAATCCTTTCTTAGTATTCATTTTGGCGACTCTAGCAGTGTGTCAGAGACAAGTAAAGACTGCGACGAAATCCTCGTCTGCGAGTTCCTGCGGTCTACCTGCACGTGGTTTGTCTTCCAAGCTCAGATCACCTTTCTTAAACCTGGCAAACCATTCTCGACACTTCCGTTCACCCATAACCGTTTCGCCATACGCCTGACATATTGAACCGTATGCTTCCTTCACTCGGACTTGTCCCTAAATTAAACATGAATAACAAACAGTGCCGCAAATGCACTGTGGCGTGCCTGTCACGCTGGACGCACATGAGATAAAGGCAGATAGCAGCGAGAGCATACGTCCGCGTAGCTGAGTTGAGAGAGCGACTTATTCCGGAATGAGGGGACCCGGGTTTGATGCCTGGCGTGGACAAAAAAGGACGGAGAAATTTACTTCGTTATAGAACTTTATCGACCGTCATGCTCGGCTTCATGTACCAACTGACAGCACAGGTCGCCGGCCGGTTACACCCCTACAGCGCCCGCTAGTAGGGTCGGCGAAAACGTTTGACACCCCTAATATACTGACACCTTCGCGTGACTTCAGCAACAGCGTGCCCAATTGAAAATCAGCCATCTCACCGTTATACAAAGATTTGGAGCAGTATACGAAATACCACAAACCCCTCAAAAGTGCAACACCCACAGTGGCTTTACACTACATACATAAACGTGTACCAGACATCACCGACCTACACAAGTTTAAGAGACACCGGGATCCGAACCATAGATTCTGCTAAGAAGCTGGAACTGTGAACCATAGTACACAAAATGTAAACTTCTGGACCCACTTCTTAAGTCAGTATTTAAAATTGCAAAGAAAATCTGTAACATCGATCATATATTGCAAGCTTATAAATACCTTCGGTTCCAGACACCCACAAAACACTTATTATTTTGTTCAATAATGAATCTTCATGTATATCAAGTACATTATTTATATTTTCTACCAACAGTCGAACCGAATATTACTAGAACCCAACAGGAAGGAAAACATATGTTACTGAAACTGTTTAAAACAAAATTCATGTCTAATCTACAAGTCGAGTTCAACGTACCTAGAAGTAGGAACTGTGTTGAAATATTTCATCACCGATAGTCATACAATGCCAAATGGTTTGAAACTGTAGACCAGAAAGTTCACTTGATGAACTAAACCATCATTAACATCAACACGTAATGAAAAATATACGATATCCCAAGCTTTTCAGAAAACAACATATACACTATCTACCAACAAGTAATTGGACACCCCTGCAATTGACGATAACTACGGTCCTGATACACGTCACGGCCACCGCCGTTAAACATCGTGTGGGAAACAACAGCGCAACCAGTCGCATGCGAGATGCCACGCAGTTCCGAAGTCTCTGATTTCGAGAAAGGTGTAGTCGTCGGGTATCACAGAAATGGCGGATCCATACGTGACATATCCAGCGAGTTGAAGTACCCAAAATTGACAGTGGCCTACGTGATTGACACGTGGAAGATGAGATGTGACTGTCGGAATGTGCCCCGACCCGGCAGACCCACAAAACTGGGAGTTAGAGACCGACGAATGTTGGCCAGAGAAATTCAGAAGAACCGCACCAAATTGCTGGGCCACACCCGCGAGGAGTTTCAACAGGCATCGGGGTGTGTTCTTTCGATGAATAACTTCCGTAAAGAAGCCCATCTGCTCGGTTATCATGTACGCGCTGCCGCCCACAAGCCTTTGATCACCAAGTCCAATAGCGCTGCTCGGCTAACGTGGTGCAAAGAACGTCGACAGTGGAACGTTGAACAGTGGAAACGTGTTCTCTGGAGCGACAAATCAATGTTCTCCCTCTACCGTTTGGATGGCAGAGTCTGGGTTTGACGTCTGTCTGGAGAACGCCTCCTGCCGGAATGTATTGTGCCAACTGTGAAGTTCGGCGGCGTTGGAATTATGCTATGGGGGTGTTTCTTCTGGTATGGCACGAGACCCTTGGTCGCAATTCCTGGTAGACTCAACGCAGAGACCTACAGCACCATTTTGGATGACCATACGCTTCCTACGTTGTGGCAGTTTTACGGGGTGGACCCATGTTACTTTCAAGATGACAATGCCACCTGTCATGTTGCGAGGTCCACCATGGCTTGATATGGTGACAATGGGGTTAATCGAATGGACTGGCCTGCGCAGAGCCCGGACCTTAACCCTATCGAGCACCTCTGGAACGAGTTGGAGCGTCGACTTAAGGGGTGTCCCCAACGTCAGAAATCGGTGAAGGAACTGACCTGTCTTCTCCAAGCCGAGTGGAAGAAAATACCGCTAGCCGTCGTACAACGCCTGGTTGAGAGTTTGCCCGGAGGGTCGCAGCTGTAATCGCCGTTCGTGGAGGCTCCAACAACTATTGAAAGTGAATAAACTTCGTTTTCCTTTGCTATCACAGGTGTCCAATTACTTGTTGGTAGATAGTGTATCTTCGTACGGAATTCCTAAAATAATTTTGCAATGTGGATGTGATTAACTTCTAGGAACTATCTGTATATTTCATGCGTTTATGTAGGGCTATACGCACAGATGAAGCTTTTTTTATTTAAAACAGAATTATTGTTCAAATGAGAGGATCACGAGGAAATGGGTTCCTTATCTCTCTGTGTAAATATTCCATTGTTTATACACTGAAGTGCCAGAAAATCTGGTACAGACGAGCTTATGCAAAATACATAGCAACGTCACCTATGCGCGTACTCGGTTGCGTCCGCCAGTGCATATATAAAGCGATAAACATCCATGCCAGCTGTCAGAGCTGTTTGCGGCATGATAATGACAAGTAATAACGATTTAAGCGATTTTCAACGCAATGTCGTAGTTGGCGCTCGTGAGATGGGCCATAGTATTTCGGAGGTAGAAACGAAGTTCGGATTTTCACGGACGACCATTGCAAGGGTGTACCGTGACTACAAGAATTCCGGCAAAACCTCCAACCTACGATACCAGTGTGGCTGAAAAAAGACATTGGGTGAACGTGACCATCGTCGGCTGTCAAGAATCGTTTCACGCGACACCCTCGCAGGTAGCATCGGAATTCAATGCTGGAGCCTCAACAAGCATCAGCGTCCGGACTGTGAAACGTACCCTGCAGGCTATGGGCTTTGGGAGCTGACGCCCAACTCGAGTCCTCTTGATGGGTGCACGACACAGAGCTACACGCCTCGCTTGGGCACGGCAACACCGTCACTGGACACTTGATGACCGGAAACAAGTAGCCTGGTATAACGAGTCGCGTGTCCAACTGTATCGGGCAGATGGAAAGATTCGTGTGTGACGCAAACCCCATGAAGCCATGGATCGCGCCTGTCAACAGGGAACTTTACCGGCTGGTGGGTGGTCCGTAATGGTGTGGGGTGTGTTTAGCTGGACTTCACTGGGACCCCTGGTACATCTACAAATGTCTGCAATCTGCCAACGCTATGTGCGCATCCTTTCTGACGAGGTACACCCGTTCATGTCCTGCGTTCATGCTGGGTTGGGCCTTTTCCAACAGGACAATGCAAGTGTCGGGAGGACACATTATGGTTAGAGGAGCATTCATCTGAGTTTGGGGTGTTGCCATTCCCACACAAGTCCCCAGATCAGAACGTGATAGAACGCATTTGGGATTTCCAGAAGCTAGTGGAGTCCCCGTCGTATTTCTGCAGTCCTGCGCTCCCGTGGGGGACCTACCAAGTATTAGACTGGTGACTGGTGTACCAGTTTTTCTGGCACTTCAGTGTATATTGCATATCACATTTGAAACGATCTTTACTATTTGAAACATATACGTATGGCTTACTGAACACCACATACAGTCAGTTCTTCTTATCTCCAAATTCACCTGACATGAACCCAATCGAACATTTGTGGTTCGACTTGGAAAAGGCGGGTTCGTGCTAAATCACCACTACCTCGAAATGTACGGGAACTGGCTGTTGACATTGTGGTACCAGATACCCAAGGATACCTGTCGCCACTTCATCGAATCAATGCCTTGCCGAGTGGCGGGCTAAAGGGGATTCTACTGCTTATTAGGTAGGTGGTCATAATATAATGGCTTATCGGTGTATATACATTCGAATTTGAGTGCCCTCCAATATGTGGTCATAGTAGCCGACTATTTAAACATATTCATGTCCAGAACTCCTCCTAGTTGCAATGGTGTATTTTAGCAAGGTAATTACTCATCCCACAGGTCCTACCTGGCCACTGAATCTTTACAGGAGTATTGCAGTGAATTTGAAACGCTTTAGTGGACACCTAGAAACCGGGATTTAAACCCCATTGAACATCCTTGGATAATCATCGAACAGTCTGTTAGAGCTCGGCTACAAACCTGACGCAATTAGTGACAGCTTTGGAAGAGACATGGCTGGCGATACCTGGAGAATGTTTTCGTGAGCTCGTGGGGTCCATGCCTCGTCGTGTGGCCACCGTCATTAGGACAAGACGTGGCCCAACGCGTTACTAGGCAGGTGTCTCTAATTCATTGGCACTTCATTGTACAAGCTTTAAGCTAAGTTGATGTTTCAGTGATTTTAAACCTTAAACGTAATCAATTCAACAAACTGAATAATAGCTTTTTGTTCTGTAAGTGGCCCTCCTCCCTTCCAAAAATTGAAAATAGAATTTCTTCGTGATTCAAAGTTTTAAGGGGACGTGCAAGTTTGGCTTGAATATTTTTTTCCGGGAGATTTAGCAACTCCCTTAGGTAGCTCTCAGAGTCGATAGTCGTAAGGAATCGCTCCTTCTCAAATCATGGTTCAAGAAAAGGTCCTAAACCTGACTAGTTATTTCCATTTATACACAGAAACGTCATGGTTCTTTCACTTGTTCCTAACATCTGCTTCAAAACAGCCAAAATTCTTAGGTCGTGAAATTACAAAGAGATTTGCTTTTGGTTCTGGGTTTAATAACCTACGTTAGCATGGAATGCCGTAAGAAATCCCGCATACCTAATTTAGAACTACTGGTCTCATACAGGCCGTAGGACAAACCACCACCAGTTTCTCATCTAAGAAGAGAGCCGAGGCCTAACTCGGATGATTGGCCAGAAATACGCGCTTCTGATCATTTGGATACCGGGACTATCTTCATTTTTTCATCTGCTGTTCTTGAATGATCAATCAGAAAATGGCTACGTAGTACTATGGCTTCCTTAAAAGGAAAACAGGTCGTAATGTGAATTTTAGATTATGAAATACAGTACGGGTATTGACATCAGCTATAGGAAAATTCCCCATTCATTTAGAGATAGGTGGATAGAAGAGAAAGTTTGAAGGAGTTTTCGAAATCTGCCAATGGAAAGCTTATGAGTCCACGAATTTTTATACGTGGGGTGTATTTTTTCCTTCCAGCGGAATTATTTCGACGGAACTGAATTTGGCGGACTAGAAAGTTCTATGATTCAAATCGCCAACCGCCGTGTTCTTTGCATTTCGTACTGGATGAAACACTTTAATGAAATGAAAACAATGAGATATTTCCTGGTGAAAACTTTATGAGCAGGAAAAATGTGGTATGGGTGTGTTTTATTCTGTTACTTTTCCATATTCGGCATTCTTCTGCTAAAAATAAGTTTGCTTTACATGTGATGTAGAAACTGGATGATATTTGCTGACCTATTAAACACAAGGTGCTACAAAATGAAAGGTCAACTAACCCACTCTGTAAACCTACGATTATTTTTCTCAGTTCGTAGTGGTATTCTGGGCGAGCCTTATGTTTCAACAGCTTTTGACAGAGTGTGTTGGTGTACTGTGTAGGACAAGGTGACCTGAACACCTACTTAAAAGTAGCAGCAAACAACGGCACACCCTCCTACGAGCAAGAGCGTTCATTCGGTCAGCTTTTCATCAGGTCAATATGAAAGCAGCAATTGTATTCAGTTAAATTTGAAACCAATCACATGTTTAATGCTGTACTTACTTACATTTTTAGTTAATAATTTAGTTGCATTGTTAAATTATTGACAGTTCATGACAACGGTGAACTTAAGTTGAGCCGAAACACTCAACGCCGAGTCATTTCTCCCCAATATATCTCTACTAAAGCTCAAGGACTATTTTATCTGCCTTTTTTGTGTCGACATTTCTCCATTAAAACTATTCAGAAGGTTTAGTCAATGAATCACAGGAAAAGATAATGATCTCTTTGTTAAAATTCATATAATTATATTCATTTAAGTGGAATGGAGAGGAAAGATGTCGTTTGATATAAATAGGTATACGAACTAGCCACTTTGTTAGCAGGGGCGGATCCAGAGGGGCGCCCCCTCGTCAGCAACCACGGAAAAGCTTTGATATGTTCGGTTTAATAACAAATTGAATACTTTTTCGTGAAAGAATGTATTACTTAAAAGTATATTACTTTCCTTAATTAATTGGAAGAATTTATAGACATATTAAGAACACTTTTTCATTTTGCGGGAAATTCAGTGCAAGTAACGGAGAGGTTAGACAACACTTTTAGAAATTTAATCCACAATTTGATCGATACCCATTTTTAGGAAGTTGGTCTCAAGATTTTAAATTACCATGTTCGTGCAAATTAAAATATAGCTGATGCTTTTCTTCAGAGGTTTGGGTAGGTTATGGCTAGTTCGACTTGCCCTTAGAAAATGTTCTCCTTCTGATATGTTTACAAAATGTACAAAGGCCGTTCCGTAAAAACTGAGAGTAATTTGTTTTTGAGTTGGCAACAGTGCGAGTGGGATAAATAACCACGCAGACGACTAACTGAATTAAAGCAGTACGTATGGCAACAGTTATTAGCCGTGGCAGACGATTTTGGTTTTGTTATTGCGCAGTTGTTAAAGCTACATCTGCGTTTCACCATACAGCTATGGTGGTGAGTGATTCAGAGTTAAGAAGTGAAATGCGTTGTGCGATAAAATTTTGCTATCGTTTGGGCAAAACGGCTCCAGAAACAGTTGCTTTAATGAAAAAAGCTTACGAAGATAAAGGTTTAGGTGAGTCAACGATTTTTCGGTAGCATATGATCTTAAAAAGTTTGTTTGTCGGAAGAACTCGCTCCTAGGCCTGATCGACCCGAAAATGTTGTTACGGAGCGTTTTGTTAACACAGTTTGGGCAATCCTGCAAGAAGATCGATGAATGACGTGTGAAGACATAGCGGCGTCAACTAATATTTCAAAAACGTCGGCATTCCGCATTCTACGCGATAGATTACTGCTGCATTGTATGTGTTACAGCTGGGTACCTCATCACCTGACGAGAGAACACTTGTTAGCCAGAGTTCAGGTGTGTCTAGAGTGGAAAAAAAAAGATTGCAAAGGATCCAAACTTTGTAAACACAGTAATAACTTCCGATGAAAGATGGGTCCACTACTTCGACCCCTCATGAAGCGCGCAACGAGTGTCTGGAAACACACAGGCTCGCCTCCTCCGAAAAAGGTCGGCCAAACCAAATCAGCTGGGACGGCGATGATGATAATTTTCTTTGATCATAAAGGTGTAGTCTACCAGCATGCCGTTCCTCTACAAATTACTGTTAATGCTGAGTGTTACATTTCAGTTTTGAAGCGTCTGCGATGACACATATTGATTAAGCGACCGGAACTGGAAGGCAAGTGGACCCTACACCATGATAACGCCCGCCCACATGTGGCTGTTTGTGTTCAACAATTTCTTACGAAATGCAGTATTGAAAGATTCCACAGCCTGCCTACAGTCCTGATCTCGCCCCGTGCGATTTCTGGTTGTTTCCAACAATGAAGGAGAAGTTCCGTTGCGCAACATTCAACACAGATGCTGGCGTTTTTCAATCTGTACAGGAATTGCTAAAGCAGCTTCCACAAAATGCCTTCGCCACATACCTTGAAAAGTGGACTGAACGATGGGGCCCGTTGCATATCATCCGAGGGAAGATACTTCCAGAAAGAATAACATATATTTTGCTGTACATATATTTTTATATTTTGTTGGATTTTACTCTCAGTTTTTACGGAACGGCCGTTATAACATTCCTTTCAATAGAAATAATACGAGAGTGGACCCAGTAAAATACCTAGGCAGTAAATACCGCATATTAATGCTCTGTATACAACATGAACATTTTAAAAACCGTTCCTCAAATTTTGTCTTAAATTTGAACAATACCACCAGCATTTGCAAGCACATTTACTATGTACGCTGTAAAAACATTTCACACATTCACGAGCCACTTTCCATGATTTCTTTTGTGAATTAGCGAAGCATACACAGTGTGGCAAAGAATTATTAAGACTGGGTCTGTAAAATGAAATAGCAACAAGAAATTATAATTTGTTTCGGTTTGTTATTCAAAATAAGTCCCTCCGGCTTCAATACACTTGCTACAGCGATTTAATAATGATTCAAATGCCTCTTCCATTTCACTTTGCGTAATTGCCTCCAAAGCACGCGTCGAAGCTGTTTGTATGGTCAAAATATCATCAAAATAACACCCTTTTAATATCATTTTAAGTTTTGGGAATAAAGAAAAGTCGCAGGGTGCTAAATCCGGCGAATACGGTGGATGATTCAACACACAGACGTTATTTTTCGCCAAAAATCTACGAACAAGAAGTGAGGTGTGACTGGGTGCATTATCGTGCAACAAACACCAACTGTTTTCATCCCAATATTCTGGACGAATACGATGAATTCTGCCCATGAAACACCTCAAAACATTTAAATAAAACTCACCAGTAATTGTTTGTCCACTTGGAACAAATTCTTTGTCGAAGAATGTAATGAGCATTGTTTTGATTTTCGATGGAATTTTTCTTATGTTTTGGCTTGTGGTGAGTTTTTTGACTTCCATTCCGCACTTTGGCGCTTTGTTTTAGGATCATATTGAAAACACCATGTTTCATCACTTGTAACAATCGATTTTAAGAAGTTTGGATCATTTTCTGCGGCTGAAATGATGTCTCTGCAATGTGCACTTCTCCTTGATTTTTGTTCATTGGTTAACGTGTGTAGAATAAATTTAGCACAGACTTTGCCCAAATCTTCATGCAGGATGGTTCGAATCGTTTCTTTGTTGATGTTTAAAGACTCTTCCATCATTATTAGTGACGTACATCGATTGTTTGCCACGAAATTACGCACTTTTTTTAATAATCTCAGGTGTCCTAGATGAACTTGGTCTTCCGTTATGCTTATCATCTTCTAGCGTATCTCTTCCGTCCAGGACACTTTGTGCCCCAGGAAAACATTTGATCTACTTAAACAAAACTCACCGTCGACTTGTTTCATCATTTGGTACGTTTCCGAGGCAGTTTTACCAAGTTTTGCGTTAAATTTAATAACATCCCTTTGTTCCATCTTAATAATTCAACACGAAAAAAATTTTACTTCTCTAATGAACGGCCGTTTCGTTTGAGTTACTTTAACAACTGCGCAGTACTTTTGGCAGAACGCAAGCAGATGGTCACGGTTTATAACGCATTCGCGATTACACTGGTGGCGCCACCGTAGGCTGAAATCTAGCGCCAGTCTTAAAAGTTCTTTGACGCACTGTGTATCTCTGGTACAACTTTTTCCTTGAAATGACCAAAACAACCTCTGGGTTTCATGGATTTTTTGTACGCCAGAAAAATTCTGAATTTTCAGAAACCTTTCTGCAATATATTTCTTATATTGACGAGAAATTACCGTTTTCAAGAGGTGTTAACAGAAAATTCTGCGTTTTCAGAAACATTTCCGAATTTTTTTTTATGTTAACGGAAAAACACCGTTCCCCTTTTTTCGTATCCATATGACGAAAACTACAATCACGGAAATATTTGGAAGTTTGATTAACTGTTAAATAGTTAATCACAGTATTTTATTTCATTTCATTTCATTTATTGCATTTTAGTTGTACGTAATCATAAATATATAGCACACATTATATTTTTGTAACAACAGGGAATGAGGAGGGGAAAGGCCTGATAGGCCTGACGTGCCCTCTTCTCCCAAAGCATCAAAATTTTCACAAAAACAAAAAAATTAAAAAAAAAAAAAACATAAACAAGTCAAGTCCACATAATATCAAACACAGCTAGGGTGGTACTATAAATTAATAAAGGTAATAATACATTATGAGCTTTTGGTCAGTAAGAAATACTTGAGTTTTCGTTTAAATATATTAATATTATTAAGTGATACAATATCAGTAGGAAAAGTATTCCATAATGCCGGACCAGTATAATTAACAAATGATCTAAATCGTTCTGTTAGTGGAAACATGGGGATTAGTGTTGTTTTTTGTCTCGTGGAATAATCATGACCACGAGTACTTATTGAAATTAAATCTTGGTAGTAACCATTTTTTATTCTCAAAAACATCAGTTTACCTATACTATAGATATGCAATTGTTGAATAGTTAGTATATTAAAATCATTTGGACTGAGTCTATCCTGAAAGATCGAAGTTCTGTAGGGAGATCGAAGTTCTGTAGGGAGATCGAAGTTCTGTAGGGAGATCGACTTTTGGGGTTCTGTAGGGAGATCGAATATTGTGGATAGTATATCGCATGAATTTTGCTTATTGTGGCACAGGATATTTCTTCTCCTCTTCCCCATTTTGTGCACCAGCTAATATACTGTATAATATATTACTGTAAGAAACCGGGTACTTAATTTATTGTACAGGTGATTGTACGATGGCTATGTATCAGTCTGTGGAGTCCTTCAGACAAAAGGGTTTTAAAAGTAAATTTTATATTTAGGAGTTATTTGAAATAAAACAGTGCATTGCACCTTCTCTTAAAGATAAACGAAGTTATTGTCAGTTGAAAAAAAACCCCCACTCCAAATCATTCTGTTTTAAAGCATTACGATGAAAAGAATACATAATTTTTAAATAAGACCTCCTACAGAAAAAATAAAATGATTACAAACGTAAAAAAAATAATAAACTCCAACAGAAAATAAAATGATTAAACCACTCGCATTAATGAAAAAAATCATCATTGCCCAATTAGTTTTCCCTTAAACGTGAGTGGGATGCCTGTGACTTTCTGGCTCAGTGGTTATTAACGTAACCTCTGAGCCAGAAATTTCTTATATAACGTTCTTTAAAATTATGTGTGAGGAAAAGTTGGTCTTATTAAAACATCATATTATGTGAGTCAGAATACTGCTTTGATTTAATTGAACTGAAACTTTTATGTGATGTTCATAATAGCTAAATATTCCACGCAGATATTTCTTAATTGCACACTGATTGGCTTGGACGGTAAGAAGCCTACTTTCTGAAACTTTGTGGTCTTCCCAAACTGGTCACTTTAACGACTAGCACACTTCACCATATTACACTTAGCGTATAACACTCTTCACGTATAGCAAACTTGGTAACAGGTTAATGCTGTAAAGCAATATAACAATCAACCTAAAAAAAAAGACTCGAACCACAAAACATGTTACTAGCGAAATACGATGCGTGTTTAATAAGTAATACCTTCGCGCAAGTGTCTCGCGTATGACTTCCTGCCTAGCAACCAATCGGGCGGCAAACGATTCTTTGTGCCATTAGCTTTATTTTGCTGCGTAATAGAAATCCGTACATCTGTTTGTTCGTATTCATCCAGCGGTTCGTTTTCGCTCCACGGTGCATTCGGCCGTCTGATAACATACATTAACGTTCATATGGTGCAATAGAAAGTGAGATTCATCGGACCAGACGAGTTTCTTCCAACCATTCAAGGTCCAGTTTTGATGCTGGCGATTTCTACGGTTAACCTAGGTTAGTATGGGCACTCGGAGACGCCTGTGTCTTCGTAGCCCTATTTTCAGCAGGGTTCGATGAACTGTGTGTTGTGACACATTACTCCCGTCTCCAGTATTCAAATTACCGGCGAGTTTTGCCATAGTATCCATTCTGTTGTCTCGGACCACACGGAATAGTACGCTCAGTAGCATCGATGATCCGTATGTGGCTTACACCTTGCCGGCGGTTCGCGTTTTTCCCTCCTTGGACCACTTTTTGAAGGTACCAAACCCGGCCGACCCTGAGCATCCCACAAGCCTTTCCGTCTCAGAAATGCTTTGACGCATTCGTCTGGCCATGCAATTTGGCTTTTGTCAAACTCGCTTAAGTCCGCTGTCTTTCCCATCTGAAGAACAAAAATAGCACTGATTAACAGAGATCAGTAGCTGGTTTGATTTATACAGTTTCATGATCTTCACACCCGCCGTCGTTTTCCAGCAGTTGCTTCGGTTTTCATAAAGACATGTTTTATCTCTTCGGTATATGTTGTCTTTTCCGCATCCGAGGGCACACTATAGAATCGTTTTTATGATAACTCAGCATCCCATAATTCCACTTAATAGCGTTTCCGGCCTGTAATCTTCTTTGTGATCGCAGGAATTATGACGTTAAATTCCCGATTTTAACCGTACGATTTTCGTTGGTGGAGCGCTACTTATTCGTAGAGTTAGAATTCCTAATATGTTTAAAGTGTGTGAACAAACTTAAAAGTTCAGTGGAATTGTACATTGAAAAATTAGTATAATTACATTGAAAAATTAGTTGCTATGGTTAACCATAGCAACAACCGAGTATGAAATATTTGTGCCGTCCCGCTTAGCTTTTAGTGTTTCCGTGCAGGTGTTCAGTGAATGGAAAATGCTTTGCGGATTAAATTATGAGACGTCATCACCATAGCAACAACCGAGAAAGAAATATTTGGGACGACACGCTTAGTTATCGTGTTTTCGTTTAGGTGTTCAGTGAATGGAAACTGCTTCCCGGATAGAATTATGGGACATCATCACCATAGCAACAACCGAGAAAGAAATATTTGTGGCGTCATGCATAACTTTTCGTGTTTTCGGGCAAGTGTTCCGTGAATGGAAACTGGGAATATTGTCAGCGGGTGATGTAACAACTGTACGGCGTCGTACTTTTCTTTTTATTGTTGTAATGTTCATGAAACATGCTGTGACGTATATTCTATTTTAACTTTCATTTTTCTTTCTTTTGCCTATGTAAATTTGAGTTTGTTCTGTTTTGCACTTTCCAAACTTAACGGGATATCTTCTCTCCCACATGAATGGACGTTTGGCAACACCTGAGGTCAGTACGTAAGTGACGTATGCATGTTGAGAAGAACGAGGGAAAAAATATATATTTGGCGACGCAGTTGTTTGTAGGTTTAGAGGTTAAATCTTTGCTAAGCTTATTGATTTTACGAGAGCTACTAGCATATGTAAAGTTATATTTTTATTGCCGCCTTCATAACTACGTTGTGAAGTTGTGTATGTGTGTAACTCTCCGTGATATGTTTCTGATATCGTAAATAGACAACTTGATGTGATTTCGTTTAAAGTTGCCTGACGTTTAAAGTGGCTGGACCGATAAAAGAAAGATTACGTAAGTGATTTTGCTTTCTGTATATGTTTCGTCTGACCCTAAAAGCCTTAATTTAAAGTAAGCCATCTGGTGCAACTAGTGCATCATATTTACATTTAATTCAACGTTTACTCAGTCGGACATTTGGAACTTAGCAATACAACAAATTTCGCATAACGTAAAGGGGTTACGTTATATTGGCGCCCGATTGTGGAAAATGGATCCACTGGCCGCTGGGTTCTTCAAAAAATGTGTGATGTTTGTTCCACACATTGTTCAGAATTAATGAAAAATTCCCACTTCGCTTCCAAGAAAAAAAAAAAGATGGAGATGATGTGCCGAACTACAGAGGTGAAAACATGTGTCAAGACGAAAAATCGGCAACGCGACATTCTGTCAGCGTAGCTGAGTTGGGAGAGCGACTTACTCCGGAGTGAGAGGACACGAGTTCAAGGTCCGTCGCGGACCAACTTGTGTTTTCGCAATACTTTCTCATTTGGACATCAGAAAGATTACCTGGTTATTAAAAAAATTACTCTGCATATGTTACTTTCCCTCGTCATTATTGACGGGGTTTTATTAATCTTTATATTAGAGCTGTAACTCATGAGTAGAGCACTGTTCAATACGATTCTGTTTTTATAGTTAAGTTATTATCAAAACCTGAACATTATAGAGGACTTTGATTAGAAATGCGCAGCTTTTTTCCCATTTTGCTTTCATTTCTCTACGAATTTTTCATTCGATATTTTTATGCTTGTTTTCTTATGAAAATGGTACGTCTTCCAAATATGAAAAAAAAATATTAAATTCCCAAAGTAATTTATTCATCTACTGGGATTTAAAAAAATTACATTAAATCGTCGTCTATAGCTTTTTATTGAAACCTTGCCCTTCGAAGCTTTGTTTCGTGTCTCTTTTTCTCGTGAGAAATGTTCTTTCAAACACTGGCGCAATGGTTCACGTTTAAAGGTATCTGCTTCCTCTTTTTTTTTTTTTTTTTTTGTCTTTAAAAAGTGAAAGCTTCTAGTATTTAAAAACAGTAAATACCGAAAGTACAAAGAGCAACTAAACTAAATTCAAAGAACAAAAGGAGGTAAAATCGGGACTATGATTTGTAGTCTCATTGCAGAGAACAAAAAATATTCCCAAAAGACATTCCGTTTTTACCCAGACATTTATATCAAAGAAAACGCATTTGAATTTTTATTTTATTTCTAACATATAATTACAGTTCTAGTGTAATTCACGCTTATATGTTGCGGTAGATGTACACTCAGGTCCCATAAAAACTGGGAAGGGTGCTATCCTTTCCACTACATGCCACCACACCCATGCAATAAATGGTATCGTCCTCAAACGACGTTTATATACACTGCTGGCCACCCAAAATGCAACACCAAGAAGGAAGCATCCGATTGGCCTAAAATTCGCAGCATGCGTCGCCCGCGGGAAGACATGCAAACCATTAGCATTGCAGGGCATATGCAAATCATGTGCGCCCGGCACGCCACCGATAATCACTATAAGAAGGATGCACAGAACGCGGGGTGTAGCCGCCCCGGCGGCGCAGTGGTCTAAGCGATGGCCTCTGATCATTCGTCCGAACGGGGTCCGGGTTCGAATCCCGGTGAGGCATGGATGTTGTATTTGTCTTACGGCACTGGCTCTCTCCCTTCCCTGGAACCAGTGACCCTAAATTAGGGACGGGCGACTGCTTATAGCCCATTGAGTTGCTCACGGTGGTCGTTAAACCTCCAATAATAATAAAAAAAAAGGCGGGGTGTAAGTAGTTGAAGTGTGTGTGCTGCCGGACCTGTGCGTCGGAAGCTTCCTCATGCCTCGTCGCAGAATACGGCAGTCATTCCAGCACGTTTCGGAGTTCGACAGAGGACGAAGACTGGCTTATCGCGACAGCGGTTTATCGTACCGAGACATCGGCTCCCGTGTGGAACGACATCCAGCCACAGTGAGGTGAGTATGGATTCCGTGGGTGCAGGAGGGACGGACGGACCAACGTGAGTGATTGCCGCAGCCGCGGTACACCACCGAGCGAGAGTACCGGCATGTTATGCTGCGGGCATTGACGGCTCGCACCGCCACATCACGAACGTTATCGCAGGAATTAGGGTGCGTTGCGCAATAACCTGTGTCAGCACGTACCGTTCAACGTCGTCTGCAGGAGCGGGGACTTGTCGTACGGCGCCCATTGATCCGATTACCATTGATGTTACACCACCTGCGAGTACGGCGGCAGTGGGCGGTTGAACACCGCACGCCGCCCCGGTGGCGCAGTGGTCTAAGCGATGGCCTCTGATCATTCGTCCGAACGGGGTCCGGGTTCGAATCCCGGTGAGGCATGGATGACGTGTCTGTCTTACGGCACTGGCTCTCTCCCTTGCCTGGAACCAGTGACCCTACATTAGCGACGGGCGACTGCTTATGGCCCATTAAGTTGCTCACGGTGGTCGTTAAACCTCATATCAAAAAAAAAAAAAAAAAAGAACGCCGCACCTGGACTACGAAATGGCACGACATTGTCTTCTCCGACGACCAACGCTGTATTAGGTATCCCAGTTTTTTTTTTTTTTTGGCATTTCAGTGTACACTGAAGAGCAATTGAATTAGAGATACCTGTCTAGTAACGTGTAGCACCACCTTTCGCCCTGATTACGGCGACGATTCGTCTCGACATGGACTCGACAAGACACCGGAAGCGTTTGGGAGCCATAGGGATCCACGACCCCTGAACAAGCTCCCACAGTTCACAAAGATTTGATGGAGGGAGAGGTAGAGCCTCGAACAACTCTCTTGATGGCATCCTAGATGTGCTCGATGGGATTGAGGTCAGTTGACCTAGCTGGCCAAGGAAGCGAGGTCACGTCGGTCGAGTTTTCATCCAACCATTCGGATACAATTAGGGAGCTGCATTGTCTTGTTGCAGGATGAGGTCCCCAGTGGGATGTTGAAGACGCACAAACGGGAGCAAATGGTAGTCCAGGATATTCCGGTAACATTGACCTGTGGGGGACGATGCCACACGTACCAGAGGTCCTATTTCAGTCCACGTAAACAGTCCCCAGATGAGAATGCCACCCCCACCAGGTTGAAGAGTACCCTGCTGGCAAGAAGGATCCATCGCTTCATGTGGTTTGCGCCGTACTCGTATCCTGCAATCTGCATGTACCAACGTGAATCTCGACTCATCAGTCCAGGCAACATTTTTCCACTTGTCTAGGGTCCAGTGGCGATGTTCCTGCGGCCATGCTAATCTTTCCACCCTGTGATGTGTGGTCAGCAGCGATACCCTCGTGGGACGATGGCTTCTGTACTCCATAGCGAGGATATGGTTCTGGATGATGTGGCTGCTTATACGTTTTTGTGCACCAGCGTTAAATTGTCGAGTGATTTCTTGCACTGTGGCCCGTTTATCCGCTGCCGACGATGACCCCGCTCATCCACACGCTGTTGTCCACGGCAGTTGGCCCTTGCAGGGATGGTTTTACCGGATTCGATGTACTCACGGTGCACCCGTGACACAGTGGCTCGTGAAAATCCCAGTGCCTGCACGACTTCGGAGATGGAGTGAGCCATTCGTCGGGACCCGACAATTTGCCCACGATTAAATGCGGTTAGATCCTTCATCTTACCCATACTGCGTCCGACTCTTACTGATTCCCGTCGCATCACTCCTTATATTGTCGGATCGCTGCATATGTCATGTCGTTTCCGTTTACAGGGCCGCCCACAGCGTCACATTTGCGTAACGCCAGCTGTCTCTAATTCAATTGCTCTTCAGTGTATTTACACAATACTAAATCAAAACACCATATTCTAACACAACCATTCCTTTCATACTGGTATTATTTCCTTTCGACTGTTTTATGTACCACAGTTTTAATGATTCCTCACACTCAGGACATTTATTAACAAGAAAGTTGAGGTTTTTGGTAATAGTATACCATCTTAGCCACTTAACTGAAAGAATTTTCCATCAGGAAAGCTGAAAAGACCCATGATCAATCTCAATAGTAGTTACAACAATCGACTGAAAATGAAATTTTAAAGAAATCGAACAATTTGAAACGCTGATATAGCGTCAAAGGCAAAAAGACAGTTTCGCCACCTAGTAAGAAAACTGTGTGATAAGACCACCGTACCTAAAATGTCTGTTAAAAATCAGAGCGGGTCGGCAACAAACACCTTGAACAACTTTATCGGATATGAGCAGTTGCTCGTCCCAAATTTGGGGCCGCTGCTTCCAGGAAGGGAGATCCAGCGCCCTAAGAAAACGAGCACACCACGCATGCGATATTCGTAACTCGAACCTTGGCGCATCTGGAATGAACGGTCAAAAGTTAGCGCTTAGACCACTGCGCTACCGAGAAAGCAAATCGGGCTCTCAAGCGCTCACGTGCACTACATGAAAAAGTATCCATACACCACTTTTGGGTAGTGGTTTGCCCATGTGCTTTACGGACACTGACCAGGCAGGTATAAAAAGACGTGCGAGACCTGGCAAGTAGCAACCATTATAGAAAGTCGTATGAACATAATGAGCCATACGGCAGAGCTCAGTGAATTTCAACGTGGCATGGTCATAGGATACCATCTTAGACACAAGTCTGTTCGTGAAATTCCGACCCGCTGCAGCTGCCCCGAGTAACTGTAGTGATTTCATGGCAAAGTGGAAACCCTAAGGAAGCAACCACAGAATGGGACCATCTAGTGACGAAGTGGCTGGTGTAACAAAATTCCTTGTCTTCTGTTGCAACACTTACCTCCGAGTTAAAAAATGCTGCTGGAAGCAACATCAATAATACCATTACGGTTCGTCAAGAGCTAAACGAAATACATGGTTGAGCAGCCGCACACAAGCCTAACATCAGCAAGATCAACCCCCAAGCGTCCATTGCAGTGGTACAAAGCTCTGCTCCAATTGATTCCAGAGCAGTGGAAACACGTTCTCTTGAGGGATGAATCAGATTTCACCATATGGTAGTCGAACGAGCGAGTATAGGTGTGCAGGATTCCAGGAGCATGCTGCTTTTCTGACTGTTGCGCCAATTGTGAAGTTTGGAGGAGGAGAGATCATGCTGTGGAACCACTATTTACAGTGCCTGTGGATCTTAACGCTGCTACCTATAATGCCATTCTTGACAATTCTGTGCTCCTAACATTACCCTGAAGCGCCAAAAAGCGGGGATATCTCTCTAATACCGAGTGGTCCTCCTCGCGATCGCATAACGGCAGCAGTGCGACGGAGCATGGACTCTACGAGCTCTCTGCAGTACTGTGGGGACAGTGCATACCATGCTTCCCGTAGAGTGTTCCACAGTTCCGTGGATGGAGGATTTCTTGCATTGACGGCACGTTGAATATCATCCGGAAATGTGTTTGATGACGCTTAAATCTGGCGAACAAGGGGGGCAAGTCAGGATTCCAAATTCAATGCCCCTCCAGCCATAATCGGGGGACAGTGGGCGTGTGCAGTGGTGCATTGTTGCGTTGAAAGAGGTCGCAACCGTCGAAGTGGCTGCAGGACATGAACAGGCGCAAATGCTCCCCAAGGATGGCTACGTTGCCTCCACCGATCATAGCGATTTACAGACAGATGAAAGATCTTAATGCGTGCCAGCTGAAATCACCCCACGCCATACCAGAGCCACCACCGTCCTGCACTGTCCCTTGTAGGCATGCGGGATCCATTGCCTCGTGGGGTTGTCGCCATATCCGGAGTCGGCCGTCTGTCCGAAACATATGGTACTGCGATTCTTCTGACAAGGTACACGTTTCCAATCATCTTGCGTCCAATGGCAGTATTCCGGAGCCCAGGATAGGTGCACAGCCCAGTGTCGTCAAGTGATCAATGGCACCCAGGTGACCGAAAGGCAATTTCACTCATGCTCATACGGGACGTGTAGCATGTCGCTCCATCCTGTACCCCGTTGCCAGTTCGATGTCTGTTAATTGGTCCACAAACTGTCCGAAAATGTTCACATATGACGCCGAGTTGACTACGATCCTGAAGAAAAAGGGGTTCAATTATTCTGGTTCGGGGAACAACACACCGAACATCGACTTTTGCAGGACGTAATGGTGTTTCGTGTAATTCATATGGATTATCTGTAGCCCAGATGGGGAGTTTTGGAAATTCACATACCCGTCCAAATGCAACCATGCTTCGTCAGTGAACCACGTGAAATCCAAAATGTTCGAAATTGTGAGTAAAAGTGTCAAGAACAGGTGACAATAAGACACACGCATTTCAAGATCCAGTTCTTGCAACTCTTGCACAGCTGTCACATGATGCGGATGAACAAACGCTTTCTTCGCTGCTCTTTAGCAGGTGGAAACAGAATATCCAGTTTTTCGTGACAAGTTCGTAGTGACTTCTTCGGTGATGACAGCATGCTGTGCTTTACCTCTTCGATTTTTTCCTCCACTAAAGGAGGACGTCCGCCACTGTATTGGTTGAAAACACTGCCCGTGGCTTCAAATATATTCGCTAACCTGGCAATTTAACGTTTCTCTGGTGCTCCCCCCCCCCAGACTCTTCCAGGAATTAACGCTGTGTTGCTTTTATAGCCTTTGCTATACAATAACAAAATCCACACCCTCCGCAGCGGTATACACAGCCATCCTGAACGGCATTCAACGACACAGTAAAACACGCAGATTTCCACCGGACAGAATTAGCATGCCCTGCCATCTCGTGGAGTGACGTCACAATGAGTCATCGCCTTATCAAGAAAATCACTCCAGCGCATTTCTCCAGAATCAAGGTCACTTGTAAACCAACCATCGTATTTCTATGTAGAGTGGGAAGAAAACAATAGTTTGTTCTTTGCGGGGACTACCTGTGAAGCACCCTGTATATGCATTTTTTTTTCACTTAATTAAGCATTGTTGAATCTCTGGCTGACATTTGATGATGTAATATAAGATTTTGCCATAAAGAAATCGAGAAAAAATTTAGCTGTAAGTAATTTTACTAATTTGTGTTTATTTGTTTCTGCTTCTCTCAGTCATTCAATCGAGTTTCAGTGAATATTGATTCATCATCATTGTCAACCATTATCAATCCACTGCTGGACGAAGGTCTCTCCAAGCCTCTTCCACAACGGTCTGTCTTGTGCCAGTCTCCTCCATGTTACTCCCGCATACTTTCGAATTTCATCCACCCATCTTCCATGTGGTCTTCTTCTGGGTCTTTTCCTGTCCCTTGGAATCCAATCTGAATTCGGCTGTCCATCGCTGGTCTGTCCTTCTGGCAGTATGTCCAGCCCATTGCAATTTCAGGGATTTAACTGTGATCACGATGTCTTCCACTCTTGTCATTTTTCTGATCCACGAGTTCCTCTTCTTATCTCTCCTGGTTACACCAAGCATGCACCTCTCCATGCTACTTTGAGTTGTCTGCAGCCTATGTATGTCTCTTTTAATTAAGGTCCACGTCTTTGCACCATACTTAAGCACTGGGAGGATGTATTGATCAAACACTTTTCTTTTAAGACATAATGGCATATTGCTCTTGAAAATTATGCTGTTTCTTCCAAAAGCTCTCCAGGCAAGTTTTGTACGCCGATTAATTTCTTCATCAAATCACTTGATATCTGCTGTCCAAGATAAACGTACGATCTATTATCTCCGGCTTTTCTCCATCAATTGATAAATCTTCATTTCTTGTAAAAGCATTGTACATCCCTTTTGTCTTCTGAAAGTTCATTTTTAATCCCACTTCTTTACTCTTGTCAGCAAGTTCCTGGATCATACTCTGCAGCTCTGATGGGGTAGTTGCAAAAATGACTACGTCATCAGCAAAACGAAGGTGAATTAGATTGATTACATGTTAAAAAAACGCTAAAAATAGTATTGCTTTAGTTGAAAATATAAATGCAAAATTTGAAGGCAAATGTCTCGCAAGTACGTTAAAATCAAGCAATTTAATTTGCAAATATAAAATTCGACGGTGCAGGGAAGTTACAAGGTTGTGCAAAGTAAACTCGTGCGAAAACGATATTTAAGATTTTTTATTTCAATGCCCGCTTTTAAGTAATACAATACATTTGGTAAAAATGCTATACAGTTGTTCTTGGGAATATATTGATTCTTTCTGTGATAAAATAAATCTACATATGATTTAAATATGAAATTTTAGTTTTTACATTAAAATACGCTTATTTCAAGGGACTCTTATAATTTTTAATGGCACAGGGCGATGTAATGTTTAAACTCGGCTTTGGATTCAATGCATAAGCGCGTATATTTATTTTATCTCTTCCTTATACAGTTATTAAATAAATTTTACCTTATACCCATATGCAATTCTTTTTACCGTCACCCATGCTTACCGCCAGTTCAGCATGTTGAACAAATTACGTCCGTTTAACGAAGTTCGACACTGTACATTATGGCATTTTATATGTTTTGAGGACATAAAAAACCATGATGAACAAAATCTCCGACTTACATCGCACCCTTAACAATCCATGGGTATAAAAACACGGAATTATTTACTATTTTCAACAGGGTATATCAGACCACTTTCTTGACGTCTATGCTATTGTGGGATAAAGATTTTTTTCAATTTGACGTTAAACTAAACTTGAATGCTCCAACTAACGCAGCAAATCGAAAAGCAAATAATTTTATCACCTGAGGAAATCCCTAAAGGCAGCAATGGATTGTGGTCACGGGAGAAAGTAAATTTATATTTCTAGCATGTTATTTCTTTATTTATTTATTTCTCCTACCCTACCTATTAGTATAACAGGGGCAAAATGCCCTGCCAACCTTGTGAGGCCGTTCGATTTCTACAATTCCTGCTCATGCGTCTTTTATTTTCCGCCTTTCTAGCCATTTTCTCATGTCCTATCTATCCGTGTCCTTAAAAAAAAAAGGAGTTTGTTGACCCGGGCTCTTTGCCAGCCAATATAGGTTTCCGTTCATTGCTGCGCCGATAGGACAATTCTTTATCCAAAAATGCATACATGTAAAACAGACGGCCAAAAAAATATTCGCTCTTTGTGATTAAATATTACTGCAGAGGTCGCAGGTTTTAAGCCGCAACGACAATAAACAAAGCATTTAATGGCATTTTTATTTGGACTTCTTTTACATACAAATTCAAAACCTTGTTTAAGAGATAAGGAATATATGAAGTCCATGTATGCGTGCTTTCAAAGTGCTATTAATTTATGTATATACAGGCTGATTCAAAAAGGAATTCATGACTTTGAAAGCTTATGGAAGTTTATTCACAATACGTACTTGCAGAATTTTTGGAGGCGTTCTTCTTCTTAGCCTGTTGGCACCTACTGCAGGGTACAGGCCTCTCCCCCCCCCAATCTTTTCCAACTTCTTCGACCCTTAGCTTCATTCCACCATTTAGCATATCTGAATTTATGATTTATGACGGTCATCTCTCCATCTTGTTCTCTGCCCCCCCCTAGTCTCTTTCCATCTCTCGGTTGCCATTCTGTTATTAATCGTGTCCATCTTTCATCTTTCAGTCTTCCAACATGTCCAACACATCTCCACTTTGATTATTTTATGATTTTTTATAATATCTATTATTCCTGTTCTTTCTCTTATAAGTTCATTTCTATCTCTGTCGCTTCTTGTTATTTCCAACATTCTTCTCTCTAACTTTCTTACAGATAGTCTTATTTCTTCACATAGTCGCTGTGTGATACTCCACGCTTCACTTCTATAAGTAAATACGGGGTTAATCGGTACATGAGTTGAAGATTTTTCTTTTTAAACACAATGGAAGATCGCCGGTTAAATAGTCTTTAAGTCTCCAAAAGGCTCTATTATCTTGGATAATTCTTCTATTGATTTTTCTTTCTTATTTTTCTTTAAAACTGATTACTTGACTTAAATAAATGTATTCATCTACTTTTTCGGTTTCTTTTCCTTTTATCAAAATCTTTTCTGTATTCTTTTCTGTATTGTTCATGTATTTAATTTTTGCTGTGTTTATTGTATGACCCTTTTTAAGACTTTCCATCCATTAATCCTCTATCATATTTTGAATTTCACTATTCCTACTTGTAATGATAACTATGTCATCAGCAAATTTTAAGTGATCTAAGTACCTTTCATTTATGTTTAATCCTTTTTCATCTCAGTTTAAATTTCTAAAAATATCTTCCAACACAGAGTTAAGTAATTTTGGAGATAGTGGATCTACTTGTCTAACCCCTCTCTGCACCTTGAAAACCGAGCACAGGTTCTCCAACTTTTATCGTTGCTGTAGCCTTGCTATATATTTTGTCTAATAAACTAACATATTTTGCTTCCAATGTTTGTCTTTTTATTGAAGAACTCATTTCCTTTTGGTATATAGAATCAAAAGCTTTGGTATTGTCTACAAAAACAAATTGAACTTCTTTCTGATATTCATTTGTTTTTTCTACTAATTGGTTAATTGCGTGTAGATGGTCTATTGTAGGGTAACCAGTCCTAAAACCCCTTCACTTTTCACAAATTTAATATTATTTTTGTGAAAAGTTTATATGCCGCCCCGGTGGCGCAGTGGCTTCTGATCATTCGTCCAATAGGGGCCCGGGTTTGAATCACGGTGAGGCATGGTGAATATTGTGTTTGTCTTACGACACTGGCTCTCTCCCTTCCCTCAAACCAGTGGCCCTACATTAAGGACGGGCGACTACTTATAGCCCATTGAGGTGCTCACGGTGGTCGTTAAACCTCCAATAAAAAAAATGTATACACTTGTGACAAAATGCTTATATGTCTACAGTTGTTATAATTTTGGAGGCGTTAATCTGTAGCAAAACACATCAAGATCTACTTTACGTAATGCAGGGGCCACCGAAGTACGGCCCGACGTGAATCTACATTTTTGTTTTGTGAATTTCACATGTTTTATTTATTTTTATTTTTTTGACTGAGAAAGGGAGTTGTAATTTTTCATAGCACAGCCGGACACATAGCAAGGTTTGATTTGACGCTTCGCTTTTAAAACCAATTTATTATTTCACAAGTGCCCCTCAGAGCAGTGAGGATTTGCAGTGTTATGTTTGATAACGTTTACAAATGTAAACTTTATTTAATTGGCAAATTCATTCAACCACTTCAGTAAAGACAATATAGTCCAGGTACGTGATTTTTTTTGTGACTGAAGATTTAACGACCACCGTGAGCAACTTAATGGGCTATAAGCAGTCGTCCGTCCCTAATTTAGGGTCACTAGTTCCAGGGAAGGAAGAGAGCCAGTGGCGTAAGACAAACATGACATCCAAGCCTCACCGGGATTCGACACCGGAGCCTTCAAGAACGAATGATCATAAGCCAACGCTTGGGCTATAAGCAGTCGTCCGTCCCTAATTTAGGGTTACTGGTTTCAGGGAAAGGCGAGGGCCAGTGCCCTAAGACAAACACAACATCCATGCCTCACCGGGATTCGAACCCGGTAGACGAAACCCGTCTGAATCGACGAATAGTTTTTTTTTTTTGAAAAGAATAAACTCAGTTATTCTCCCGATTGAACTATACCGATGAAGCTTATCGCTGCAACTATGCCGTCTTGTCTTGTGCGCCACCTCTGCTAAGTGACATAGTAGCAAGAGTTTACTCTGAATTCTACGACACGCGCAAAAGTTTCCAGCAATCTGCGACACTGCGGGCGAAAACAGATGGTGGATCAGAGGAATCAAAGGAGACCTGCGAGAATCGTGCAAGTGAATACCTGCCAAACCACTGCAGAATTCAACATCAATGTGCTGATTGTCATCTCCGGAAACACCATGTATCGGACAACGTTACAATACCCACAATACCCGATGACCATGCCGCCAGACTCCTTTAACCCTCGGGTCCACCAAATGTTTTCATTCATAGGATTGCCTATTACTGGAAGTTTCTTGCGTGTCGCATCATGCAGTGTAAATCCTTGCTACGGTTCTGTGTGAAGAGACCAGGAGTGCGGCCGTTAGGGAGATGCTCGAACCGACACACCTGGCGCCAACTACCATTGCACGTTCAAATCCCCTCAGATCAGTCGTTTTGCCCCTTCCGATTCTCAAACTGATCTTCGGGTGCCTGATGTATCCCTCCCTCTGCGCTCAAGTGCTAGAGTTGGCGATTTACGTGACGAGAGTAAGTGTACCTAATAACTGTAATCTTAGTGTATATACAAGGTGATACAAAAAGGACTTTACAACTTTCAAAGCGTATAGAAATTTATTCAAAATACTTACATAATTTTGGAGGCGTTAATCTGTAGCAAAATACATCACGTTTTATCCCACATAGTCATTTTGGTTCCATGTGACTGCCACTGGTGATACGGCAGACATTCCAGCTGAAGTCATTTTCTTCCCAAACTCGAAGCAGGATATATCTGTTGTCACCTCTGTAAGTGCGGCGGTAATTCGAGTTTTAAGTTCAACTATATTTGCAGGTAACCTTGGAACAAACGCTCGATCTTTGATGAAACCCCATAGGAAAAAATCGAGAGGTGTCACTAATTAGGATATTGAGCAAATTATTTTAATTGAACTTTTTTTTTCTGCCAATGCTATATAATGTTTATTTTTATTTTTATGCAAATGCCACCCACACGGGCGCAACTGCAATGCCCTTTCTTTTCAGTTTCTGCCTTATTATGCAAATTTGCAGGGTATATTCTCGTTAAACCTTTTACATTCTGAACGCCACATTTTTCTCTCTCGACGAACTAGTATTCGGCAATCCTGCCAAAAGGTCAAAGTGTAATGATGATGCTAAACCCGATAGTATAACTTTCTATTTTGTAATGTATCTTGGGAATTTGATTTGGGGCGATTAGATTGAGACAATTTGATTTGACTTTAGGGTACTCACGAATTCACGCTGGCTTGAGTAGTCATCCACGTTCTATCTCACTGTTTTACGCTTCCTTGTTTTAGAGTATGATTTGTTTGTGGGACGTTGGCTATATTTTACGATTATGCTGTATCCAGCATGACATTGCGAAGTGTGCTAATTACGAATATGTCAAAGTAAGACTAGTATTGAATTTTGCTGAGAGAGAGGATCGCGTCTAATGTAATATGTTCTGTTTCCAAGCTATTTTATGAAGCAGAGTGTTTGCCATGCTACCTATTTTTGGCGAATAGGAATAAAAGAGTGGACTCCGTCAGTGGAACTTATTTGAGTTTAATTTGGACGTTATTTTTCCAAGTGTTTAATTAGTTAATTCATGTTAAATTAAGTATACAGTCACAACGAATTGAAACTATCCGGGATTCATCCAGTAAGCTTTACGTTGAAGCAAGTTTACTTAAGCAATACAGTAAAACATGTTTGAGACGGAACCTGTATAAAACGGAAATGTGTCCAAAACGGGTTTTTTAGACCCGAAATGAAAGATAGAAAATTACGTATTTTTTAACTTGTCTACAAGATAACAAAGTTTGAAGATGTCAAAATACAATTCGTAGGGATTTCAACAAGACGCTTCAGTTTAACTTACTAACACTTATTTATTGAAATGATCCATTCACAGTCTTTGATCGTTGCGATTTGCAACAGTTAAAAGAATGCAACATCAAAATTGAATTATTTTTAAAAACAGAACTTTGTGATTTTTAGTTGATATAGGTACGTACGAGCATTTATGCTCGTAAGTAATCATTAATTATGTAAAATATGGTAGTAGATTCAAATTTTATAGTTCAGTGGCTTTCATGGTCAAAAGACGTGGGCGGTACTCCAGATATTTCGGTGCAGTCGTTTTTTTGGTGACTTTTTGCTCTGCCATAAATAATTGTAAACAGGATTTTTTTCTGCATTAACGGTGCAGTAGTCTTCCTTATTTGTAGGGGAAATGGGGGGGATGAGGGTAATTTGAAAAAAAAACCTTATTTGAGGAATACTGGAAAAAAGAGACACTCGCTTTTAAATTTCTTTAAATTTAGGATTAAGGCTCTCCTCGAGAAGAAAGATACGCATAACTAAAATCTAAATATTTCATTCTGTGTCATCGACCGCCCGTTTTTTCCTGTTTTTTTTAACGGGAGCATTCTAGCCACACAGCAAATATATACCTGACATTGTGTTTGCGTTAGAAATGATAGTGTCAATAAAACGTACATGAATTACAGAAGAAACTCAGTTGACGTCGTGTACAAACGGAAGGCTGGGGAATAATTATCGGATCCAATAAGAATTGAATGCATGAGTTGCTTATTCAGCTGGAGTTGCACCGTTTAGGTATTTGAAGAAGGAATGTCGAGACCTGAAACATCTATTAGAATATATTTGAAATTCAAAGCACAATTATCCGAATCTCTTAGTTGAGACCAAATTAAGGAAAATTAATTAGCTGGAATGCATGCTTAGTAAGCACCTTAAATTTTCAAATTGCTCTTACATCGATACGGGCTTACGTGATCGAGTTTTCTATGCCGTTAAGAGATATACTTGTGTTAAAAGAAGTATGTGTGTCTTGGGTAATTCTTAGTGCAGTGAAACATGGGCTATACGTTTTTCTAGGGGTTGGTCTTCAAAAACGTGTAAATGTAAAAACGTATAAACGAATTTCGAAATGTTAAATATTATTGTAAAATGTATGCTTTAAATGAGTATAAGATGTTCCTTATTAAGGATTTATTTAAAGTCGAATCGGCGGCGAAAGAAAATAGCATTACCAATTATAAACATATTCTATTGCATTGAAGATAAGTTAAAGCTGTCTATGCACGATGATCAGTAAGCTATAAAGATTCAATTGCAAGTTAAAAGCCGAACTTTATTTACAATTAAAATCGCTAGCTAACGTTAAAATAATTAGAAGACACAAGCAAGATCTTTCCGACTTGCCTCAAGCCCATGCTCAGGCCAAGTGCCACAGAGCTGCGCTGACAAACCAATTAAATACAAGCGGGACGAGCCCCAAGATGCATCAGCTGTTACGTAATATGCTAAGTTCAGAAATCACATTATGCATGCATGCATACATCATTACACAGGTGTTACGTAATATGTATACATCACTATACAGTTATTATATACTATGTGGAGCACAAAAATCACATTGTACATGTAAACACTATTCATTAATAACTGCTGGTTCCGCTTTGTCACGATTAACACGTTTTTAATATAGTACCTCCATGACTGCGGTAAAATATTGGGTTGATGCATAGGTTCATGCCGTTTTATTTAACGAGTGTTTCCCAGGTCAGTAGTGACGGTGCATATGGCCAGTTGTATATCGAAATGTAGCCAGTAACATCGTGTATCTAAATCATATTGCGTTGTGGGATTGTGGCTAATGGTTTTTTTAGTTTTCAAGTCCGGAAGTATGGAGTGTCAAGTAAAGAGGAATGAACATTTCCGACATCTGCTCCTCTACGAGTTTAACAAGGGATTCACAGCAGCCGAGGCCGCTCGACAAATTTGTGCTGCTCCGAGGACAGCCCGCAAATGGTTTGAGCTGTTCCGAGGTGGCAATTTTGACCTCAACGACTGTCCACGCTCAGGTCGTCCATCTCACTTTGGAGAGGAACGTTTGAACCATCTCATCCACTTGTATCAGCGTCAAACCACACGCGAATTGGCCACTGAGGTGGACTGTGATCAGGCCACAGTGGTGCGACACCTGGCACGTATGGGAAAGGTCCAGGAATTGGGGTCTTGGGTGCCTCACACTCTCACCGAGGACAACAAGAATCAACATGTTGCCATATGTGGTTCCTTGCTCGCCCGTTATTGCGAATGTTCTGAGCAACACAACCCCTTTTCTATTAAGAACACAGTTTTGCCGTCTTTACACGATTAAAAAAATTACGGTAAAAATGATATATACATGAGCACTTTCAAGTCCACTGTGGACCCGTCATCAGATGGTGTGGTTGCACTATGCCCTGGGAGGGTATATATTATGTAGTATGCACACTGACGAAATAGTATGTTTTGGCATGCGCATGCTCACTACGTAATCATGTCGTTTCATTAGAGCAGCCGGTATTGTCTCTTTCGTTGTAATAGTTACAGAGTAGTTTCCATGGCAACGGTATAATGATAGGGGTATCGTCGTTACAGCATTCAGCCCTATGTTTATGTATCAATAGGCTTTCTAACAGGAGGATAGATGAACATGTAGTTGGCGTATGTAACATAGTAACATCGTCCCAGATAGGTTGGCGTTGACCCTTCAGGCATAGTCTTAAAAGGGCGGTGGAGGTGGAGCATGTTTTAACATTATATCTATGTTCAGAGACACGTAAATTAATATTGCGACGGGTCGAACCTATGTACATCTTGTCGGTTACGTCAGCATTCATAGCTTTTAGTGGGATTGCGTATACACCGAATTTGGAATCATGTGGAATCCGATCCCTGTCATTTTTAATATGGGCGAGAATGTTGCACGTTTTTATGCCAAAATCAAAATGAAGTGGACGACATGCGTTTTTTAGGATATTTGTGACAGCAGGGATGTATGGTAGCTTGCCGACATATGAAGTGCTTGGTGTCGTTCTTGGTAATGTTGAGTATGATGCATTAAAGACACGGCGCATTATGGAATTAACTGTGGTAGCTGGATAATTATATAATGCTGCAATATCCATAAATTTTGCAACTTCTAGGTCTCTTTGATCGGTTGAGGATGAATGTGTAACTGCTCGGTGAAACATAAAGTAAAGGGCTGAGAGATTTTGCCTGAGTGGGTGGTAGGAGTTATAGGGAATCATAGATATTGTTGCAGTTGGTTTTCTATAAACAGAGTGAGTTACTTCGTTCGTATTAGGATTTCTTTCGCGTAAAGACGGCAAAACTGTGTTCTTAATATCCTTCAGCACAATAAATCGACTTCCTATGCAACCCCTTTTCGTCACGTATTGTTACTGGAAATGAAAAGTGGTGCCTGTGCGTGAATATCAGGCTTAGGAGGGAAAGGTTAAGCCCAAACAAGAAACCCACACAACATCCAAAACACGACCTTTATCCTGCGAAAATCATGTTGTGTGTCTGGTGGGACATGGAAGACATTATTCACTGGAAAATGCTGCCCAGGAATCGGACCATCAACTCTGCTCTCTGTTGTTGGCAAGTCCACCGTGTGGAGGGAGCAATTCATAAGAAACGGCCACATCGGCCCCATGGTGTCCTTCTCCACATGACAACGCACGCCCTCACAGTGCAAAGATGACCAAAATCGTCATTCAGGACATGAAATGGGAGATCCTTCCACATACGGCCTATTCCCCAGATGTCGCCCCTTCAGACTATCACCTGTTCCGATCTCCGTCTAATGCACTTCGTGGCAGAACATTCAACAATGATGTTGATTTCCAGAAATTCCGTGAGGATTTTTTCGCAGCAAAACCTGCACGTTTTTTCAAGAATGGCATTGCACACGTATCCAGACGTTGGGACACCATCGTAAACAATGGGGCGTGGGAGATACATAGTTGATTGATTCCGTATTCCCTTCTGATGTAATACATTCCTCTGGTGCAGTGAAAAAAACGGCATGAACTTATGCATCAACCCAATATTTGGCGAATCTTCATTTCACCAGATGTTTGACAAACTACAAATGTAAAGACTTTCCGTAAATAAAACTGTAAACTTACTTGAAGCACGAGCAAGTACACTATCTACCAACAAGTAATTGGACACCCCTGCAATCCACGATATCTGCGGTCCTGATACACGTCACGGCCGTCGCCGTTAAATATCGCGTGGGAAACAACAACGCAACCAGTCACATGCAAGATGCCACGCAGTTCGGAGCTCTCTGATTTCGAGAAAGGTGTAATCGTCGGGTATCACAGAAATGGCCGATCCATACGTGACATATCCAGCTAGTTGAAGTACCCGAAATCGACAGTGGCCTACGTGATTGGCAAGTGGAAGATGAGAGGTGACTGTCGGAATGTGCCCCAACCCGGCAGACCCACAAATCTGGGAGTTAGAGACCGACGGGTGCTGGCCACAGAAATTCGGAAGAACCGCATCAAATCGATGGGCCACATCCGCGAGGAATTTCAGCAGGCATCTGGGAGTGTTCTTTCGATGAATACCATCCGTAAGGAAGCCCATCTGTTTGGTTATCATGGACGTGCTGCCGCCCACAAGCCTTTGATCACCAAGTCCAATAGCGCTGCTCGGCTAACGTGGTGCAAAGAACGTCGACAGTGGACCATTGAACAGTGGAAACAGGTTGTCTGGAGCGACGAATCAAGGTTCACCTTCTACCGTTCGGATGGCAGGGTCTGGGTTTGGCGTCAGCCTGGAGAACGCCTCCTGCCGGAATGTATTGTGCCAACTGTGAAGTTAGGTGGCGGAGGAATTATGCTATGGGGGTGTTTCTCCTGGTATGGCACGGGACCCTTGGTCGCAATTCCTGGTAGACTCAACGCCGAGACCTGCTGCACCATTTTGGATGACCATGCGCTTCCTACGTTGTGGCAATTTTACAGGGTGGACCCATGTTACTTTCAGGATGACAATGCCACCTGTCATGTTGCGAGGTCCACCATGGCTTGGTATGGTGACAATGGGGTTAATCGAACGGACTGGCCTGCGCAGAGCCCCGACCTCCTTAACCCTATTGAGCACCTCTGGGACGAGTTGGAGCGTCGACTTAAGGGGTGCCCTCACCGTCCAAAATCGGTGAAGGAACTGACCTGTCTTCTCCAAGCCGAGTGGAAGAAAATACCGCTAGCCGTCGTACAACGCCTGGTTGAGAGTATGCCCCGGAGGGTCGCAGCTGTAATCGCCGCTCGTGGAGGCTCCACCAACTATTGAAGGTGAATAAACTTCGTTTTTCTTTGCTATCACAGGTGTCAATTACTTGTTGGTAGATAGTGTATATTTGACCCCCTGCTACTAGCCTGGCAATGGCAGTGGTAGTAGCTACAGACCTGATATCGTATTGGTGTTCAGCCACACGGACACCAACAGAGCGAAATGTGGAGCCTATATAAATCTTGTCACTGGTCAATTAGTTATTGGATTTTAGGGGGGTGCTGTACGCACCATGTTTCATGTAGATATTCACAATGTCGCGATCTGACTTAACTAATGAAAATAAATTAGTTGTCTTGATGCCAAAATCAATTCGATGCTTTCGACAGGCACTTTGTTGAACAGCAACCACAGCTTGGTGATAGTCAATTTTATACATGTACATCCTGAACTTCACATATTACATAATAATTGTATAGTAATGTATACATATTACGTAACACCTGTATAATGATGTATGCATGCATAACGAGATTCTTGAACTTAGAATATTACGTAACAACTGATGCATCATGGGCGCTCCTCCCGCTTTTATTTAATTGGTTTTTCAGTGCAGCTCTGTGGCACTTGGCCTGAGGATGGGCATGAGGTAAGCCGGAAAGATCTTGCGTGTGACTTTTAATTGCTAGTGATTTTAATTGCAAATAAAGTTCATCTTTTACCTTGCAGTGGAATTGCTTGCTGATCATCGTGCATAGACAGCTTCAACTTACCTTCAAAGTTTCATCGGCACGAAATTGTGTTGCTCATATTTTATTGCATTGAAGAAAGTCACTCATGTCCAGAAATTAAGGATCAAAGAGAAAATGCTTAGTTTCGGGCTCGCAAGGCGTTCGTTAACGGTACAAAAATTCTGGTGTCATCGCAACTCGTAAGAGCAAGGTATGTGAGAGCGTTTAGTCATATGCAAATTGTCAGGAATCACGTGACATCTGTGTTCTGTCGATCCGCGATAAAGGCTGAAACGTGAGTGGGTAGAAATAGTTTGTTTTGTAGGTATTAAAGGGTGGATCTGTCTTTTTCGTTGTCATGCGACTTGCAGTACAAGAACACATTTCGATTATTTTCCCCGTGGACGAATTGCTGGTAAACCGATAGAAGGGCGGACAACGTGAGACGTAGCGAAAGAGTTCGGAATTGCTTTGAGCGTAGTGTCACGGATCTGGAAACAATTTTCTGAACGTGGAATAGCTACCCGAAGGCTCAATAGTGGTCGATCACGCAAAAATATCCCATCACCAAATCGTTATCTTGTTGTAACGGCTAAATTATCTCGCGAAATTATTGCCGGCGAGTTAGCAAAACAGCTGGAATCAATCATCGGTGCCAAAACAACGCTTCAATCCTGGTCAAGGCGTTTGAATAACTTCGGATTGTATGCCTGAAAACTTGTGCAGTGTGTTCTATTGACCCCAGCACGCAAAACAACTCACTATCGATGGTGTCGTGAACACTCCACATGGAGTGAAGAGCAATGGGCCAATGTTCTCTTCACAGACGAAAGCCGATTTTGTTTAACGTCTGGCTCTAGGCGGCAATACATCTGGCAAGAACCCTGCACAGCCTATTCAGCCAGAAACGTCATAAAAATTGAGCATTACAGGGGTAATGGAGTCATGGTCTGGTCTGGGAATATGATCAATGGGCGTACAGAGGTCCTAGTGTTGGACAAAGGGTTAATGAATGTCCAGCGTTATTGTGAGGAGGTCATTTTAAAACATGTAAGGCTGTTTCGTGGTGCAGTGGGAAATTCTTCCGTTTTTATGGACGATAACGCCCGTCGTCATCAATCACCATGTATTGATGAACTGTTGGAGAGCGAAGAGGTCGACTGAATGGAGTAGACTGCGTGCGTACTTCCCCGACCTCAATCCAATCAGTAACGCTCTGGGGAGGGGCGCATTGCTGAACGCGATATCGCACCATGCACTAAAAATGACCTGGTGATGACGCTGAAATAAGAATGGAGAAACCTCCTTCAGGATCTTCTGGACAGTCTCGTGAAAAGCATGGCCCAGAGATGCTAATCATGCATTGCAGTCAGGGCTGGACATATACCCTATTAAAATGATCCATGAAAAATTATTAATATTTTCTGTCAATTTTAGCTATTAGGAGCTAAATCAGATAATGGTACATTGTTATTTTTATCAATTTTCTTTATTAATAAGCACAAATTCATGCCTATTTATGTGTGTACATTACCTTATCATCTTTGTTTATTCCGTAAAAAATATTATATTTTCATCCACGTCCTGCTGCAATAAAAGTATACTATGAAAATATAAGTGATCTTGAATATCCTCACAACTAAGAATCTAAGACTAGTGCTTCAGTATAGAACTCAACTTTTTTTCCTTCTGCGGATCCTGAGTACAATCATTTGATACCAGAGTGTTGAATATTGTGGTATACATCTAAGATTCTATAGTACTACGCAACAAAAGTCACAAAGTTATGTACCAGCGATTTATAAGTTTTTTTTAATACCGCGTATGTGGGTGAGTCATGAACTGCGAAACCAATTTTCCATCCAATCCGAAAGTAAACAACATACCTTTTGTGATGGGATCAAGGTCCATCTTTGGCTGCACCAAGAAGGAACACAACAACGCTGTCTCAATTTTCTCGTAGTTGTAACATACAGTGTTACGTATAAAGGAATCAAAGGACGGTGTATTTTTGATAATCTGAAATTCAAATCGTAACGTATAATCGCAAAAAGCGTATAAATGAATTGCACTGTTAAAAAGCTGTAGTAGGTTGCACCAAAAAGTGGCGCTACTTCAGCTGCACCACATTTGGGGAAAAGATAAACTACACTGAAGTGCCAGAAGTCGTGGGATACATACCTAGTATCGCGCGGACCTCCTCTAGGCCGGCGAAGTGCATCAACTCGACGTGGCATCGATTCCACAAGTGGAGATGTTGAGTCATCTCGTCTAAACAGCTGCCCACAGTTCTCTGTAAGTGCAGGATCATGGGTGCAAATGGACCTCTTTTTTCTTTTTCTTTTTTATTGGAGGTTTGACGACCACCGCGAGCAGCTCAGTGTGCTGTATAAGCAGTCACTGGTCTCTAATTTAGGACCACTGGTTCCAGGGAAGGGAGAGAACCAACGCCGTAAGACAAACACAACATCCATGCCTCACCGGGATTCGAACCCGAACCCCTTTCGGACGAATGATCAGAAGCCATCGCATAGACTACTGTGCCACCGGGGTGGCCAAATGGACCTTTCCCACAACGTCCCGTAAGTGCACTATTGGGTTCATGTTTGGTGAATATGTTGGCCACACCATCCGTCGGAACTGTCCAGAATGTTCCTCGAACTAATTTTGGACGACTTGGGCCCGATGACATGGCGCATAGTCTGCCTAGATAATCCCATCGTTGTTGGAGTACATGAAGTCCATGAAGGGCTGCAAATGGTCACCCAACAGAGCAACAAAGCGAGTACTGGTTAATGACGTATTTACGAGATCCAGATAACCCAAACCGTGCCACGTAAAGACGCCCCACACATGCATGGAACAACCACCAGCTTGCACAGTGCATTTTTGACAGCTTAGATCGATGGCCTCATGGGGTCTTCGCCTCACCCGAACCCTACCATCAGCTCGTAACAACTGGTAGCGCGACTTGTCGGACAACGCCACACATTTCCAGTCTTCCAGGGTCTAATTACCGTGTTCACGAGCCCAGGACAGGCGCTGTGTCCGATGTTGTTGTGTTTACAAAGGCACTCTGGTGGGTTTTCTGCTCCCATACCCCATGGACGCTGAATTACGCCGCACGGACCTCGTGAATATGTCTCTGGTACCTCTTGCATTGAATGTGGATGTTATTTGAGCCAGTGTCGCTTGCCTCTTATCATGGACAATCCTGGGCAAACGTTGCTGATGGTCACGGTCATTCAGCACCTGTGGTCGGCCAGTGCGCTGTCCATGGTGGGTGGTAATGCCTTCCATGAGCTATTCTTGGTACACACGTGACACCGTTGATCGAGGAATGTTGAGTGTTTGCACAACTGAAAATTGAATGTCCTATCCGCCTGGCTCCCACTACCATGCCTCGTTCACACTCCGGCAATTCGCGTCGACTTCTACTGGCTGTTATTCAGCCTGACTCACTAGATTACACCTCGCAACTGATGAAAATCGTGACGAACGTCGAAGCCTACGGCGGCAGCTGCAGTTTAAAATTTTCATACTGCTATCCCATAACTTTTGGCTCTTCAGTGTACTGTGTGATTCATGAAATACACAAAAACGTGATGCAATTATGTATTATTGTGTGGTATTCAAGCTGAATGGTGCGAGATTCCACCCATTCATGCATCACAGAAGGGTTTACCTTTTCTCTAAAAGTGGTACAGGTGGTTTAGCACTCCATAACGAAGTAAATTTCTCCGTCATTTTGGACCACGCCGGGGATCAAACCCGAGTCCTCTTATTCCGGAAAAAGTCGCTCTACCAACTGAGCTACGCAGGCGTTCGTTCTTGCTGCTATCTGCCTTTATGTCGTGTGCGTCCTGCGGGGCAGGCACGTCACATATCCCCTCCCCCACCGAAAGAGGGCCGGGAGCATGGCCCACGGGTCAGCCGTGACCATGAATTGTCGTAGGCAGTCATCTGCTGTAGAACGTGCACTTTAGAACTCCCAGTCAATCTGGTGTGTGGAATGCAACTTCACACACATTTATTTTTCGAAGCGCTGAAGAAGGGATTCTCTTATTTCTCGTATCTCGCGGGGTGGAAAGAACATCACACCATTGCGAGATCTTTAACGGCCGGGTCATCCGGGAAGTTCGGACGCCATTATAACGAAGTAAATTTCTCCGTCATTTTTGGTCCACTCCGGGGATCGAACCCGAGTCCTCTTATTCCGGAACAAGTCGCTCTACCTACTGAGCTACGCAGACGTTCGTTCTCGCTGCGATCTGCCTTTGCGGGGCAGGTATGTCACAACTCCTTTTTGGTGCTAACTACTACACAATTTTTAACAGTGTACGTATAAACGAGTTAAAAAAGGCTTTGGGAATTGACAAAGAAATATGGAGACTAACGCAGAAATACGTGTAACTGAGAAACGTATAACCGAGGTTCCGCTGTATTACTGATCTATGGTCTTCGCTGTTCAGAAGAAGAATTAGATGTGACCTGATCTCCTTTTTGAACAAAGCTGTTACATTATTATGCAAATTTCGTGCTTAGACGCGTTCTCACTCATGTTACCCTTCAGAACGGAATAATTGAAATCCCTGGTACTGCATGGCAAAAGTAGACAATGGGATGAGTAAGGGCATACGAATCGAATAAATGCTCCCGTTTCGATCAAAATGACAAAAATATCCGGGACATTGCATGTAATAAGAGAAATAAGTAGAAAACGGTCAAATTAAATATCGAATCGGGAATGACAGAAATATTAAAAAAACACCAAAGAAAACGTTGCGGGGACGGGGATTACAAAAATTAATCGAAACACGCTTTTGAGATGCTTTCGATTTCAGAGTGAGTTTGCGGTACCTCGAGGCGCAACGCGTAAGATACAGAAATATGAATTTCACGAGAACATACTGATTGAAAAAACATTTCTCCAGACCGATCAGTTGCAACGACGCGTTATTCGAATAGCCCATCTTTAAATCAAGATTTCATGTTTGCAAGAAAAAAATATATCTACGAGAAATAGAAAACGAGTGGGTGGCTTTCATCTCTGCAGGACTTTAACAGCGATTGAGAACTTGATGCAAACTGATTTGCATCAAAGCTTTTCGTGTGAGGGTTAAACAAAAAAGATGACACCGAGTATTCAGTTGTAATGAGCAGGTCTTTTAAATCCTTTCCGACACGAAACACATACACTGTAACCACGGTTATACGTTGTTGTTTTTTTATCGGGGGTTTAACGACCACCGTGAGCAACTCAATGGGCTATAAGCAGTCGCCCGTCCCTAATTTAGGGCCACTGGTTCCAGAGAAAGGAGAGAACCAGTGCCGTAAGACAAACACAACATCCATGCCTCACCCGGATTCGAACCCGGACCCATCGCGGACGAATGGTCAGAAGCCAGCGTTTAGACCACTGCACCACCGTGGCGGCGAAAAGTGTCTTACGAAAATTAACAAATCGTGCACCAAACGTTTCTCATAGTAGAAGATATCAAAGGCAAAGGGGATTTTTAAACTGCACAAGAAGAAAACGAGATATGAAGTACGTTATATAACTTTCACGCCGTAACGGAAAGCTGTGCGTTACTTACAACAGAAAATGGGTGCAAAATACTCTTCATTATGAACAGTATGCTACCGAAAACAAAAGCATTTTTCTAAAATATATTTAGAATCTAAAAATTTATTTCACATAGAAATATACGTCGACGTCCCCTGGCGGCAAAATTTTAAATTATGGAAAAGCAGAAAATATATTTTTATCCTTCAGAGCAAAAGCTATGCTAAGGGAAAAAAATTCAAATGCGTCTACTCGAATCAAAGACAGCTAGAAAATAGTTCTGACATTTACGCACCTTAGAGTAAAGAACGGTGCATCATTTAAAGCGGATAATATAATCCCAATATTCACTGTAGTGAATGAGATACATTACAAAAATAAATTCTTCAATAGGATTCTTAGACGCTGAGATACAGTTGAACACATAAATACACTAACGCCACCTAACGCCAGAACTGTTTTCTACAACCAACCCACGAATACATGCAAAGTATTCCACAAAGTGAATGCCGTCTGGTGTTGTAAAAGAAATTAATCGGACTTTTAGAGGTAGAGATATCGAGAAAAACAGATTAAAAATTCGTGCCAGGTAGAACGAATCTTAATTTAATCACCATTCTCGCCTCGCCTCCTCTGCCTCATCACCTAGCCCAGCCACTGATGTAGAATTCTCCTTTTCTATACTACTACGGTGAACTGAGGTTTGCATGGGCACTCGCAACGGGTGTCTGGTACTCTTTGGCCAAACATGGCCCTTGCGCCATAAAAATCAATCAACCAACCAACCAACAACTCGGAACGGCCTGCGGCTAGGCAGCCGCATCTCCAGCAGTGTTCAATGTACTTAAAATGCTACGCTTGTTGAAAAACGCGTTTAACGTTATGTACTGCGCATCTTATGTTTAAACAACAGCTGCTTTGCTAATGACTCCTTTTTGTCGGATATGTTTTCAATAATTTATTAGGTTCATTGTATTGCATGTGACTCACAACCGTCAGAATCTGACAGAACATATAAAGTATTCATCCGAGATTTTCTTCGTTTTACGTAGAATAGTTCGCAAATGCAGCGATGGAACAGGGCTGATAAAGCAATTTTGATAAAAATAATTTTAGCTCCGGAATTACGCAGAGAGGAAGAACGGACTTAATTCAGTTGTTGCTCTCCGCAAAATTAAACAAAAACGCCTTTTCTCAGCATCAAGTTTTCCATCTACTTCCTTTCATCTTCTTTCAACGGATATAACATCCTTTCTCGAACATGCAGGAACAAAAATATATTATTCGGAAAAGGGTAACTTAAGAAATATCCCGCACTTAATAAGCCCTTTCTCTTTGCGGAGGTGAATTTCCGGCGGCCAACAAAAACAAGATTTCAGCGTTTCTTCGAATTTGTTTTTAATTCATAAACATATACTGTTAAGAGCTCGTTTCTACAGCAATAACTTCCTTCCGGTCTTCATTAATTCAAAATGAAATTGCTTTCTTTCCTTCATGCGTATCATATTCATTTGACTTTTCAGAAACCGTGAGGCAAATTCTTCTAGAAGTCAATTTATTGATCAAATCGAAGAATATTTTATATTCTGCATAGTGTCACTCGGAGTTTGTAACGTTGTGACGTACGCTTTAATGCAGTATACGAAGTTTTGATATTTTATTTCTATAGTTTTAGATGTAGTTATAAAGAATTAGCAAAACGGGCGGAGACTACACTGCATTTCTGTATGTTACAGAAATACAGACTACACTGTATTTATACAGAAATTCCTCAAAATCAGAGAAACTGACTTTTTCAGCACTTACGCCAGGGAATCCTTTCGTGTCGGTGATCGAACCGAAGTTCATTTGGTTGGGTCTATGCGCGACTTAACCCCTCAGACATACAGTCTTAGGAACCACGCTGACAATTAAGGTAAAACTTACTACAAGACAATGAATTTCTTTTCTTTTCTTCATTGATGAGAGTGATTTAGTCATTTTTTTTCTGTTGGAGCTTATTACGTTTTTGAATACGTTCGTAATAATTTAATTTTTTCTGTGGAGGACTTATCACAAATTAATTTTTTTCAACGTGATAAGAATGCTTTCGAACTTGATATATTTTTTTAAACTGACAATATCTTTCAATTGTCTTTAAGAAAAGGTGAAATGTACTGTTTTATAGTATTATTTCATAAAACTTCTAAATTTAAAATTTACTCTTGATAGCTATAATAGCTTTTGGTATAAGGATTCCAGAGGCTGATACATAGACATTGTATAAATCAACTGTACATTAATTTAAGTACCCAGTTTCTTACGGTAACACAATATACGAGTATAATAGTTGGTACACAAAATGTATAATTTTGTGACTAGCTATTATACTCATATTATAATTTTGGGGCATAAAATGCCGCGGGACAGGAGAAGAAATATAATTTACTTCTCTCCCTGTCTAGTCCGCCCATGGGAGGTAGAGCTCCGCAAAGACAACTATGCGCCCCTGAGGATTACTGGCAAATTAAAGGGGCCGGCTTGCCGTTCCCCTGCTGCATAGGGTGAGGGACAAATGCGTCCGGGGCCGATTTCACAGGGAACCATCAGCGTATTCACGACCCCAAACACAGTGAGCCTGTGGAAAATCCCGGAAAAACCGCACAATAGATGGCCGGCAGGACCAAGATTCAAACACCCATTTGAAACGTCTGCATAGCGACTGAACCAACTGCGTTATGCCGGTGCTCTTTTCTTTACCACAAAATAACAAAAATCCATGCGATCTGATATCCACAATATGGGATCTCGCTACAGAACTTCAAAATCAGTTCCTTTGACAGACGATTGAAATTTAAGAGTTAATTAAACATCAAGTATTCCCACGAATCTCTCGTATTACCGGAATGTTTTCGTCATATGGATAGGGAAAAAGTGAGGACGGAGTTTTTCTGTTAATATACAGCAAAAATTGCTGAAAGGTTTCTGAAAATTCAGAATTTTCCGTCAACGCATCTTAAAAACGGTGGTTTACCGTCAATATAAGAAAGAAATTGCGGAAAAGTTTCTAAACATTCAGAATTTTCCTGGCGTACGAAAAAAACCCATGAAATTCAGGTTGCTTTCCATCATTTCACGGAAAAGGTTTTATCAGAAATATGCTTCGCTAATTCACGAAAGTAACCGCGGAAAGTGGTTCGTGAATTTTGAATTTTCTTTACAGTGTAGAATCTGCAGAATTAAACACACCTATGTTATTCAAGTGCTTTATTCATTCATTCAATGGAATGTCAAATCAACTAATATATCTGGTCTTACAGTTCTCCACACAGAAATGTCATCCAATGATGGTAATTGTTGGTTACATATAACCGAACAAGCTTAATATCAACGTTGGACTATCGCAATATCTGACATCTACTCGCAATCACTACAACTTCACGTAATTAGATCTAGCTAGACAACTTTACAATCGTCTAGTAGTCTGCTCAAATCAATCCGTACTATCTGCATTTCATACGACCTGCGCTAACTACTTCGCTCTAATCAAAATGGGCCGAAAATGCTCAAAAAATGATTCCGTAGACGGGTTGAGTGTGACTAATAAAGTGCTGGAAGGTCTTCACAGGTATGTGGAGCCATGCTGACTGCAGTGCATCTGACAGCTTCTGGAGAGTGCGTGGTGGAGGATCCATAGAGCGAACAACACGATTTAGGTAGTCCCACAGATGCTCAATTGACTTTAAGTCTGGGGAATTAGGGGGCCAGGGAAGTACTTTGAAGTCCTCATCGTGCTCTTCCAACTACTCTCGGACATTTCTAGCTGTGTGACACGTCGCATTGTCGTGCTGGAAGATCCCATCCGCCCCAGGGAAAACAATCAGCATGTATGTGTGTACGTGTTCTGCAAGGGTGGATTCATAACGAATTCGGTCTATAGTGCTTTTCACAAGTATGAGTGGACCCAGGGAATGCCACTAAAACATTCCACAGACCATAACGCTGTTCCCCACAGCTTGTATTCTTCCAGCAATGATTGAAGAGTGTTTGTTCTCCGATGTTTCTCGCCTTATACGCCAACATCCATCCGTTCGATGAAGCAGAAAACATGACTCATCGGAGAAGGCAATCCTTTGCCAATCAGCGGAGGACCAATTCCGATACTGCAATGCAAATGTAAGCCTTTTCTGCCGATGCATCTTCGTTAGCATAGGTGCAGTGAACATCCGTCTGCATCGGAGCCCCATACGCAGCAAGGTTCGCTGAACTGTCATTTTAGACACACTTCCGGTAGCCCCCAGGTTCATTCGGCCAGTGAGTTGCTCTACTGTACCATGTCGATCGGCCCTCACGCGATTTTGATACCGACGATCGCCTCTCACATCAATGGCACTTGGTGCTTCGCCGTTTTCACGTTGCTTATTAGCAATGGCGCCATTTCTCCAATCACGATACACTTTACCCACAACAGCACGCGAACAATTCACCCTAAACTGCGCTGTTTCAGATATACTGCCACCCTTGTCCCAAAAGCCGATAATCATCCCTTTTTGCAAATCTGATATATCGCTCCTTTTATCCATGACAGCAACGAGTGATATGTTTTCAGAGCACCTACAGCACACCTTATATACCCTTCAAACCAGCTGACGACACGTGCCTTGTTTCATTGGCTACGCGCTGTTGACGTCAAAAGTAGGAGGAGACTACAATAATGTGACTCGACTGTGTATATTAAGATATTACAACGTTTGTTACAAGTATTTGTTTTTCAAGTCGACCATGGTTTCGCTGGGTATTGACCTAGCTTCATCAGGACGAATGGCCGATGAAGCTAGGTCAATATCCAGCAAAACCATGGTTGACTTGAAAAATAAATATTTGTGACAAACGTTGTACGTACTCGCATTATTTTGAATGTATAAGTATGTCGACTGTTTAGTTTTTCAAAAACAAAATTTCTTTTTATTATTATTATATATTATTCAGATTTTGACAAACGTAAGAAACAACCCTGAAACCGATGAAAGATGATGTAGCTACGAAAGTCCACCTGCGCACGCGCAAGCTAAAAATCTGACCTCAAGATATAAAGAAAGGCTGAATTGCAAGTGTGTTAGTGAAGGGGATTGGTAACTTTTGGTCTAGGATATCTACAGGTTACACCCCATCGTGCTATACGTGATTTTAAAGATCTCGTCAATAGTAGGTAACCCCTCCCCCGTGTGGTGGTACAGAGGAAGTGCCGCCCCGGTGGCGCAGTGGTCTAAGGCACTGGCCTCTGATCGTTCGTCCGTAAGAGGTACGGGTTCGAATCCCGGTCAGGCGTGGATGTTGTGTTTGTCTTACGGCACTGGCTCTCTCCCTTCCCTGGAACCAGTGATCCTAAATTAGGGACGGGCGACTGCTTATAGCCCATTGAGTTGCTCACAGTGGTCGTTAAACCTCCAATCCAATCAAATCAGAGGAAGCCAAACTTCGCTACGACGCACCGTTTTTCATGTAATCAAAAATGCATTTTTGTAATGGCTTTTATCATATTTATCACCAGGATCTTGTAATTTACGCAGATTGCGATGAAATATTGTTACGTTTATGTAAAACGTGATGAAATAATGGTCGTTGATGGTTTAGTAAAATATGTTGTTGAGTAACAATGAAATTAACTATTGTTGCGTCACTTCATGGAACTGCATGCGCCACGATCAGATTTGAACAATGGTTTTTCCTACTTACGTTACCCATTTTCGTCGTACCGATATTTTTTACTCGAGATTTACTTTACTAGAGTCAAAAAAGATGCATATCATCAAAAAGAGTGGAGATCGTGGATAGAGTGCATACGTTGCCTTATATTATAACTTTATTTTTAAATTTATATATGTTCTTATGAAAATTTCATAATTTCTGTGAAACATTTTGTTGCTGAACGACACATTACTTTCCCAAACAGCTTGTTCATTTTTGGCAACACTGACAGTGAGTCAGATGAAAATAAAATAACAACATGTAAAGAGGGTGGAGGGTGAAGATGTAGAGATTGCGGGTAAATTGTAGAGTGCTGATACTGTTAAAGGATTATTGTAAAAGAAATTAGCAAAGGCGTACGACAGGGTTGCATTCCCGCCCCTTTTCTTTTCAACCATTACGCAGAAATTGTCACGAGAAAGTTAGATCTGGATGAAACAGATATAGGTATGAATATTGATGGAAGAATTGTCAATATTATCCGTTATGCTGATGATACGACATTGCTTGCAGAAACGGAAGTTGGCTTGAAACACCTCATAGTTGGAATCAAGCGGGAAAGGGAAAAGATGGGCCTCCAACTCATGGTCAAAAAGACTAAGATCATGACAACAGCCGGTAATGGAGTGGTCAAAATAGCCATCAGTAGTGAGCAGATCGAATGTGTTGTGGACTTCTGCTTCCTGGGATCCATGATTGACTGCACAGGAGATTGTGGCCGTGAGATCAAACGACGAATTGTATTTCGCCGTTGAGCGATGCTGAACTTACACCAAATATGGAAGAGCAGGGACATCAGTCTCACCACCAAATGCAGCCTGGTACATTCTATTGTGTTTTCCATAGCAACCTATGGGTGTGATTGTTGGATCCTGGAAAAAAGTTTACCAAAGGAGGATTGATGCATTTGAACTTTGGTTCTAGAGAAGATTGTTAAGGATACCATGGACAGCAAGGGTTACCAACAAAGAAGTTCTAGAGGAGATTATTAAAGATACCATGGACAGCAAGGGTTACCAACAAAGAGTTTCTAGAGCCCATCAAGCCAGAGATGTCACTTCTGGGAAAGATTACCAGACGACAGCTCACTTACTTTGGTCATGTGATGTGATCGGACTCATTGGGAAAAGATATGAGTTTTGGAATGGTGAAAGGAACTCGAAGAAGATGACGGCAAATAACCCGTTTGCTGGATACAATCAAAATGGACGCTGGACACTAAGTGAAACAGTTGAGGAAGAGTCCAATACAGTGAGGTATGGAGAGTGGGAGCCTATAGAATTCCCAAGAGTCGGATTCGACTGAATGGATAGCATCATCATCAAAATAGATTCAAGTCTGTTTGATGTACAAGAATCGACGAAAAAGTGTTGCTGTTATATGATTGAGATCTGTGTTAATGCTTGCGAGATATTTTGTGTCAGTGGATTGTATTGATGCCCTTTGAATTTCCACGGAGTGGAACAATAAAGGGAAAAGTTATCATTATAGGAAAATCTTTTGCTGATCTTTCTAACTGCCCGTTATTATTTGCTTAGTTATTCTACAAGTGAGTAGGTTCAACAAAGTTATTCACAAAATTCTCTACGAAATAGTTAATCGCATGAACTACTGCTTTCAAAATTTTAAAACTAGACAAAGTTCAAATTTGTTGTAAATTTTTATGAATCGTCGAAAAAGTGTTGTAGCTATCTGGCTGAGATTTTTACGTTGATACAGGTGCTTGTTACTAAGTGGCAGCGGTGCGACTTGATGGTTATACCTGGGGTAGTATATTGGTGACTTAAACTTCCAGTTCGTGGAGAATTACGTTTAACCCTGGCCGTTTTATTCACGTAGTACTTCCAGAGTGTTTGACACACTATCTGATCAAAAGCATAAGGACACTTGCCTATCCACAAACTCTCTGTAATATAAAATGAATCAATATCGAGTTAGTCCGCCTGCTGCTACCACAGCCTTCACTTTGCTGGGAAGGCTTTCCAGTAGATTTGGGTACGTTGCTGCGAGAATTGCCTTCCATTCTGCCACAAGGGCATTAGTCAGGTCGGTCAGCGATGTCGGGCTGCTCGGCCTGGCTCGCTGTCGGAGTTCCAATTCACCCTGTTCCATGGGGTTGATATCGGGGCACTCTGGAGGCCAGTCAGTTCTTCCACACCCATCTTATCACTCATTCCTGCACGAACCTTGCTTTGTGGATGGGGTCATTGTGCCCTTGGTGAAGAAAAGGGCCTTCACTGAACTGTTTCCATAACGTTGGTAGTACAGAATTGTTGAAAATGTCATTGCAGCATTAAGGTTCCCAGGCACTGTAACTAGAGGGCGCCGCCAAAACCATGAAAAATAGCCCCAGAGGATAATGTCTTCTCCATCAAATGTCAGTGCTGGTACAACGCAATCGGGTAGGGTAGTATTTATCTGGCATCCTTCACACCCAGGCTCGTCCGACCGACTGTCAGGTGGTGAAGCGTGATTCATCCCTCCCGAGGACGCGTTTCCACGGCTCCAGATTCCACTGACAACGAGTTTTATAGCAATCCAACGGACGCTTGGGTTTGATCTTGCTGATGCCAGGTTTGTGTGCGGCTGCTCAGTTCTGAAAGCACATTCCATTCAGTTCTTAACGAACAGTCTTGTTGCTGGCGTTGCTTCCTGAGGCATTTTGGAACTCGATGGTAAGTGTTGTGACCGAGAAACAACAATTTTGTCGCACCACCAGCTTCAGCATTCTGCGGTAGCTCTCTGTCTTTTTAAACGACCTACCAGTCGTGATTTTGATGTTGCACCCAGGTGTTTCCACTTCACAATAACGTCACTTACAGTTGATAGGGGCAGCTGCAGCACGGCAGACATTTATTGAACTGACTTGTTGCTAAGATGGCATCCTATTTCCGTGCCTCGTTGAAAGTTACTGATCTCTGCCGTACTGCCCATTCTACTGTTCATGGTTATTATGATATTTTCTTGGGAAACGTGCACGTTTTTATCATGTCTTTGTGAAAAGCAGTACGTGCTTACAGTATCATTTTGTCCGTCTGTGGATACCATATCTTTGCGGCTATAAGACCGATTTGAAATATTCTTTTTACATTGGAAAGCTTGAAATGTGAAAACGATGAACCTTGCTGTCCGATTTTTCCCGCTGCATAACTTCGCCACTAGAGGACGTCAATAGAGATGCTGTCGAATTCGAAATACATTTTATTCCGTATATTTGCTTCTAAATATCCGATTGAAGACGTTTTCCTTCCTTTCGATGCCATTTATAGCGAAAACTATTTTAGGTACAGTTTCTTTTTGAAGCAATGCATATATTTTCCGCTAGGTGGCGTAAAGGTGAATTGGGATTTCACCGATATCTCTGCTTCTAAATGTCCAACATCACAAGTTCTTTCTTCATCGGATAAAGCTTCTGGCGAAAAGCACAATTCTTTTGCTAGGGGCCTAGAGTTATATCTTGTTTCCTTATATTTTTTTCTTTTAATTAACTGTTTGATTTGAAAAGTCTATGATTTATTCCTTCTGCTATCAGAAACATTTTGTGTACAATTTGTTCATTTTGGTAACACAACTTTTATCCGTCGGGAGTAAGTACCTGTTTTTATTTCTCGATGTTTTACCCATGGTAGAAATTTGGTTTATTTTTTTGTCTAACCGGTTCCACTGATTATGAATGACTTTGAAAAATGTCATTCGCATCGGAAAGAATTCAAAAAACGTGCTTATTACAACCGAAAATTCGGTGTCATCTTTTTTGTTATATCTGTATGGGCCATGGACGTGTCGAAATAGGCAAATCCACTGCTTGAAGTGGATGTCTGGATATTTCTGATCATACACTGAGTTAGCTCGCAAAACTAACACCTACTTGATAACTGATAACGCGTTGGGTTTCTTTGCAATCATGGCTCGCAGACGCCCAGGAACAAATCTACAAAGTATCGAACATCCTCCGTGCGTAACTTGACCCATATCCGCTGAAGCAGCAGTTCACGCTTATTCCGTGCATGAGGATCAGCAGTTCTCACACTCCGTTGTAGCATATCTCACAAACGTTCGAAGCCAAGGCAATACGGGAATTCGTTGTCGTTTTCCTCCAACCATTCAGTAGTTATACGAGCCCGATGGCACAGTGCGTTGTCCTGTTGAAAGATGGCACTGTGGTCGTTTTCCTCCAACCATTCAGTAGTTATACGAGCCCGATGGCACAGTGCGTTGTCCTGTTGAAAGATGGCACTGTTGTCGTTTTCCTCCAACCATTCAGTAGTTATACGAGCCCGATGGCACAGTGCGTTGTCCTGTTGAAAGATGGCACTGTGGTCGTTTTCCTCCAACCATTCAGTAGTTATACGAGCCCGATGGCACAGTGCGTTGTCCTGTTGAAAGATGGCACTGTGGTCGTTTTCCTCCAACCATTCAGTAGTTATACGAGCCCGATTGCACAGTGCGTTGTCCTGTTGAAAGATGGCACTGTGGTCGTTTTCCTCCAACCATTCAGTAGTTATACGAGCCCGATGGCACAGTGCGTTGTCCTGTTGAAAGATGGCACTGTGGTCGTTTTCCTCCAACCATTCAGTAGTTATACGAGCCCGATTGCACAGTGCGTTGTCCTGTTGAAAGATGGCCCTGTGGTCGTTTTCCTCCAACCATTCAGTAGTTATACGAGCCCGATGGCACAGTGCGTTGTCCTGTTGAAAGATGGCACTGTGGTCGTTTTCCTCCAACCATTCAGTAGTTATACGAGCCCGATGGCACAGTGCGTTGTCCTGTTGAAAGATGGCACCGTGGTCCGGGTGAACCTCCTGCAGATATGGATGGAGATAGTCGGCTAGCAGGACCTTGTAAAGACCACCATTCAGTGTTTGTTGGATGATAACCAGTGGACCTTGGGCTTGCAAGGAAATAGCTCCCCGGACGAGAACACAACCACCACCGGCCTGTTGAGCTCCAACTGTGCAACCAGGAGATAATATTCCATGCTGTCTACGCCGTATACGAACCCGGCCATCGGCATGGTGCAGAAGGAAACGAGACGCATCTCTCCATCTTGGTCTCATCTCTACCATCTGTCGAGGGTCCATTGCCGACGTTCCTTGGCCCATAGCAAACGTTATTTGCGATGATTGGGCGTGGTGCCCCAAGCGAAGCAAAGTACGCCGCATGGTGCATGTGGAAATCAATCGAACTGCACCGCTGTTGTACTGGTGGGTGAGCTGGGCGAATGTTACACGTCGTGGCTGAGACACCAGTCGTGACACCTGACGCTCACCTCTGGGATCAACAGAGTGTGGCTGACCAACGTGAGCCCTCTTGCTGGATATATGTGCATAGTGTTTCCAGTCCTGGTACACCCTTGATACAATAGTACGTGAGCAGCCAATAAGTGTGGCTGTTTCCAAAATGCTAGCACATGCCCTCTGGGCCCCAACTATCTGACCGCAGTGAAATTGGCTTACATTGCCACGTTTCCTCGTTTCTGACTGTGTACAGAGGATAAGGTGTGCACAGTTTTAGCAGCCGCACGTGACGTTGATATCACGTGATACTTCCTTATCGTTCTGAATATGTAAAATAGGGGGGAGGGTCCTAATGAAATGCTGACTCAATGTATATGTTCAACAAACTATTAATAATAAAAAGCATTAGCTTATTTCTTTCATCCACGAGTTCGATAGGGACACGAATAAACTTCAAATAATAGCAGCTATCAGATACTCGAAACACTACAGTGCTGTCAAACAAACAAGTGGTCAGCACTAGAGATGAGTTCGGGTTCAATCTTAGGAGCCCGGGCCCGGCCCGCTTTCTTTGATTACATGTGTTTGCTGAGCTCGGGCCCGGATTCTTGGAAAAGTTTGCTTATCAAGGCTTGCATTTATGTATTATATACTGGCCAAAGATATGGCCCAAGCAAGGATTAGTTTAAAAATCATTAGTTTAAAAAGTTTAGTTCAGTTAATCCACTTCACAATATTAATATGTTTTTAGAAATACTACGCATAAAGCCAAATGTTCTAAAATGTAGATTTGAAAATAAATAAATAATCAATGGGCCCTTCGACCGTATCAGGGGAATCAGTAATTTTGGTAAAAGCTGAAGAAAAGAAAATCGTTTAGAAACAAAAAATGCCATTCGTTATTTCTTTTTGATTTCTAAATTTGCTTTTATTTTGAATAAATTGCATTATAAAACGTACAACGCCGTACAGACAGTTGCAAGTGTTTGAAATTTTGACTCTAGAAAACTAATCTTTGCAATATAATTTACATATATGCTAATTGGTAAAGGTAGTTTAGAGTCATGTAGTAGAATATAAAAAAAGCATGTAGGGAAAATTCCAAAACTAAAAAGAAAAAAGTTAGTAAAATCGTGCAATGCATTGATTATGATACGCTTTCCAACATGCTAGAAACCATTACTCAAGTTATTACTCAAGTTATGAGGAAAATGGCTGTGGAATAAATCTCACTCCTGTGCCCTGACCTTTGATCCCATTTCGATGATATTCAACAGAACTAGTTCAGTATACCTCCGAAATAACATGATAAACTTTTTCGCAATCGAAGCAATTTTACGTAAGTTATGATGCATAAGGGATATGGAATAGATCCCGTTTCTGCGTTCTAAACTTTGACCCCATTTCGCCCATTTTCAATAGGATTCGTCCCCAGGCAGGTCCCTATAACATACTAACATTTCATCCAAATCGAAAAAGTTTTACGTACGTTATGACGCATAATGGCGATGGAAGTGATTCCGCTCCTATGTCCTGACCTTCGAACCCCAATTCGCCAATTTTCAATAAGATTTGTCCCCAGGTGGTCTCCTACCACATACTAAAATTTAATCGAAATCGAACCTTTTTTACGTTAGTTAGTTATGAGGCATAAGCGCAGTGGAATAGATCAAGCTCCTATGTCCTGACCTTTCACCCCATTTCGTTCACTTTCAATAGGGTTCCTTCCCAGGTGATCCCCTACCACATACTAAAATGTCATCGAAATCAAACGATTTGTACGCGAGTTATCGTGCGGACAAGCATACCCACACAACGCGGGACGTAATGAGGCAGATGGGAATCGCGACCATATGCTCGCAAGAGTGTGACGTCATAAAACTTTAATGGGATCCACACACAACGCGTGACGTAATAAGACAGATGGCGTGACCGCGCGCCAACATGTAATGCGACGGCGCCATGACACTACACTGAAAACGTGGTAATTCGGGTGGTTATTTAACCCACCAAACGAATTTTCCTAAAGTCTGGATCAAGCTAAATCTATTTCTAGTACCAGAAAACGGTAGGTTAACGACTTTCATCAAAATCCTTAGAGCCGTTTTCAAAATAAAATTTACATACATACAAGAATTGCTCCTTTAAGGTGAACGTCAAGTAATTTTGCTTCCTGTACTTCGAATGGAAAAATTTCTGTACACATTTTCTTCCCAATTAATGTGTTCCCAAAGATGAAAATTTTAACATCGATTAAAATATCTTCATTTTATAACTTGCAATACTTAATATTTTCTAAAACATAACCATAATTATGCAATCCAACATTTGTTTGTCTATTGACGTCATGAAAATACAGGTCGCGCCATCTTTTTTCTGGACAATTAATGCGTTCACAAGGATGAAAATTTGAACATACATTAAAATAGCTTCATTTTATAACTTGGAATACCTAATATTTTCTAAACCATAACCATGATTGCGCAATCCAACATTTGTTTGTCTACTGACGTCATCAAAGTACAGGTCGTGCCATCCTTTTTCTGGTTTCAACACCACCAAAGTAAAAGTTATTAATTTGTAATATAATTATGGTTATGTTTTAGAAAATATTAAGTATTCCAAGTTATAATATGAAGTTATTTTAATCGATGTTCAAATTTTCATCCTTAGGAACACATTAATTGTGAAGGAAATGTGTACAAAAGTTTTTCCATTCGAAGTATAGGAAGCAAAATTACTTGACGTCCAACTTAATAATATGGGATAAAGGCGATGGAATGGATCGCAATCCTTTGTCCTGACCTTTGACCCCATGTCGTCCATTTTCAATAGGGTTCGTCCCCAGGTGGTTCCCTACCACATACTGAAATTTCATCGAAATCGAACCATTTTTACGCACGTTATGACGCATAAGGGCAATGGAATGCATCTCGCTTTTATGTCCTGACCTTTGACCCCAATTTACCCATTTTGAAAAGGGTTCGTCCTTACGCGTTCCCCTACCACATAGTAAAATTTCATTGAAATCGAACCATATTTACGCAAGTTATGACGCATAAGTGCAATGGAATTGATCCCGCTCCTACGTCGTGACCTATGACCCCATTTGTCCCATTTCAATAGGGCTCGTCCCCAGGTATTCCCCTACCACATACTAAAATTTCATCGAAATCGAACCATTTTTACGCCAGTTATCGTGCGGACAGACGGACGGACGGACAAAGCTGGAGCATATACGCTTCTTCAACCTACGGTTGGAAAACGTAAAAAAGAGAGAGAGAGAGAGAAAGAATTGCATCTAATGCCTCAGCGCTTCAAGTTGATCTACTTTTCTCTAAAACTCGACCTGCTGCACAAAAAACCAACGTCACTCCAAAAATCGCGGGAGTGAGGAAATTTTAAAAAATATATAACAATACTTCTAACTGCACAATTTTGGAAATTAATACGTCATTTTAAAGATAAGATTCTTGATTTTTAATAAAATACAAAAAATGGGAATGTGATTTTTTCCCAGTTTTTCGATACCAGACCTCCTTAAACTAAATCCTTGCTTGAGTCATAGCTTTGGACAATGCATAATGCAAGTCTTGCTAAGCAAAATTTGTCTTGCAATGGCAGCTAGCTTAGGAAATTTAAAATCCTTCCACCATGGTAACAAAGCCACAATGAAATTCAACACGTGGAATTCAACCGGGCTCGGAATTACACGTGTTGAATTATTTACAGTAATGAAATTCAAGACGTGTAATTCCGAGCCCGGGCCCAGGGTTTCCGGTAGTTAATGAATTTTGAGCCAGTGCCAAGCCCGGGCCGGGCCCGAGCTCTCATCTCTAGTCATCACGTGTGGACTTCAGTATAGAACAATTGATATAGAAAATATTTTAAGATCGGAATCGTGATTTAATTTCATATAACAGCTTTCGCAGGTAGCGTTATATTGTTTTGTAGGAACAAATAGCTTAAAATAGATGGTGCATGTCGGATTTAAAAAAAAACCGGTACTTTAACACATGATTGTGAATCTTGAATAAAGCCTTGTTTGATGAGGAATCGAACATTAATGACTTTTCAAAACGTTTTCTATCAGCGCGATGTTTCGGTTTACAATTCCTGTAATTTCAAAACATGTAAGAAACAAAGAAAAGAGGAATGGTAATGAGGAAGGAATAATCTAAATGAAGAACAAAAATAAAGGTCTCAAAACTATGATGTTAGGTATCCTTTTGTTTGCACAAGCTGACAGAATGTGCTGAAGAGAAAAGCAAAAAATAAATTTAAGGAGATAAACCTTAATCAATGAAAATGAAAGGGGGAAACTCATACACATTCAAATTAAAACCTTTTTTTGGTCTTCACTGTTCTTTTGTAGAAAATCATTTCCTGGTAAATCCCACTTCTATTGACTTAGAACAAAAAACAAAATTCGTTTCATTACTATAATTAAAATTTCTCCTCAATTCAAAAATTTCCTCGCATTCTTCTGATTTATGAATCTAGCTCTGGTGAACACTTTTTTACCGTGTTGGTGAAATCCTAAATGAGGAAGTCAATTTTAACTTATTTTTTTAATCAAAATCGATCGAGAAAGGCAAATACTATAATGTATTGCACAGTGATGAAGTTTCTCATGTCTGAAAAGTAATGGATGTTTGTTTGTCTATGGGAAAAATCCATGAACATCATGCAAATGAATACAGGTGAATACCAACGCCTTACCTGCTAAAGAATTTTAATTATTCATTTTAAAGGAACGAATTGAAAGCTCGAAATCTATCTCGTAATCACATGGAATCATTTCTTGCACGAGGAAGAAAGCATGTAGTAATACTCGTACAAGTTACATAGATTTTATAGTCTCTTCAGTGAGATAGAAATTAAAGGTAACTGGTAATGGCATTGAAACAAATTGATGAATCTTTGCAACCTAATATCAAAGATTTAGACATTTATTTGGATGCGTCACTTGAAACTGAGATCTGCATTCGAGAGATGTTTAAATTTAAACAAAAATATTACCTCCTTTGAATAATAGTGCGATTGTAACTACGCAGTAAGGTTCTTAAATTTTCATTCTAGTGAAGTCTCATAATTACATGATATCGGACAAATTGAACTCACAAGAGTGTGTACGGATCTTATTGAATAAACTTTGTCTTACAGAAACACGACGAAGATTGTGTCAAAGGCTACACTGTCTGTAACGCTGAGGTACAGTGGTACAAGTGCAAGGTAGTGAGGGCCGCTTTTCGTAGTATGAAGTTGATATACTCGGTTTCCTTCGTGTTAGTATGAACAAGAAATTGCACGTTGATCAACAACGTGCATTTCCCTGTTCAACCAGTAAGTGTAAAGGACCTGTGTTTCATAAAAATGTATTTAAATCTTTCATTAGGGATGTACGGACTACTCTGAGATGGCCGTTCCGATGGTGCAGTGGTCTAAGCGATGGGTTGTAATAATTCTTCCGATATGGCTCCGGGTTCGAATCCCAGTGAGGCGTGGATGATGTGGTCTTACTGTACTGGCTCTCTGTCCCTTCCGTAGAACCAGTGGCCCTAAAATTAGAGACGGGTGACTGTTTATAGTCCGAAAATGAGGAACATAAGTTTGCTGTCTGTAGTACGATAAGTTAAAACAAATCCCTAAAACTGCCGAATAAAACTCAATTTATTTACAAGTTTAAAAACCTATTTACATAGCTAGCACTTTCGGGGCTCACATGGCCCCATTTTTAAGCCCAAAAGCCCGGGAACACATAGAGGCAACGGCTATATACTATAGTATTCGTGACTAAGGTGATATACGTCATAAAAATTATACAAGTGATGCCATTTACATTAAGAGAAAAATAAGTAATTAAAGTCCCAAACCGTGACTTTAAGGTTTACATCGGTTTGACACTTCGATCGTTAAATATAAGACTGAAAGAGCACCAATATTCTCTACGTAGTGGAAACGTCACCACAGCCCTCACCGTTGCAGTCAACCTGTAACGTAGCAGGAGATGTGACGTACCTGCCAGAAGGACGCACACGACATAAAGGCAGATAGGAATCAGAATAAAACGTCCGCGTAGCTCAATTGGTAGAGCAACTTATTCCGGAATGAGTGGACCCGGGTTCGAATCCTGGCGCGGATAGAAATGACGGAGAAATTTAATTCATTATAATGGCGCCCGAACTATCCGGATGACCCGACCGTTCACAAACTCGCAATGGTGTGATGTTATTTCCACACCGCGAGATAGGAAAAATAAGAGCAGCACTTCGAAAAAAAAAAAAAAAAAAAAAAAATAAGGGAGAGATGATGTAACGTACCAGGAGATGTGACGTACCTGCCAGAAGGACGCACACGACATAAAGGCAGATAGGAATCAGAATAAAATGTCCGCGTAGCTCAAATGGTAGAGCAACTTATTCCGGAATGAGTGGACCCGGGTTCGAATCCTGGCGCGGATAAAAATGACGGAGAAATTCACTTCGTTATAAACCAGGAAGGCTACAAACCGGACTGGCAAAATGCTAAAGTTTTAAACTCCTCTGTTAACAAGAATACCATTTTTCTCTCGGAAAGCCTGTTTATTTTTAATTATTACGATGTCTGCTGTAATACGGACATTCCAATTTCAGTCCCGAGACCTTGGAGACAGATGATCTCTCCCCCATTACACACTTAGAAGGTGAGACTCTTACTTGAACATGTTCTGTATTTGCTTTTGGACTTTAATTACTTCTTTTTTTCTCTTGATGTAAATGGCATCACTTGTATATTTTTTATAACGTATATCACCTTAGTCACGAATACTATAGTATATAGTCTTTGCCTCTATGTGTTCCAGGGCTTTTGGGCTTGAAAATTAAGGCATGTGAGCCCCGAAAGTGCTAGCTATGTAAATAGGTTTTTAAAATTGTAAATAAATTGATTTTTTTTCGGCAGTTTTAGGGATTTGTATTAACTTATCGTACTACAGACAGCAAACGCATGTTCCTCGTTTTCATCTATTAAGTACGAAATCTTCATATTCAGTGCTTATAGTCCATTGAGTTGCTTAGGGTGTTCCGTAAATCCCCAAATAAAAAACACACCGTGATGACAGTTTATTAGGTACACCTACAGTCGTCACATGAGTGGCCTTCTGCAACACGTGAGACGACACGCGAGAATAGTGTGTAGTATAAATCCATCAGACTAATTTGTCGAGCATTAGTAAGCATTCGACTAAGGGCCAGAATGGGCAGAATGAGTGATCTGAGAAACTCTGAAGGAGCCTGATAGCTTCCGCTGGGCGATTCGGTTTGAGCATCTGCCAAACTGTCTTTTCGTGCACAATCGTAGTAATGGTTTACCGTGAAGGGTTTGGCACGAAAAGAAATTCTTGCGATCGGCGATCCTGGGGACGAAAACAGCTGGGGGATCAGAGAGTTCAGAGAAGAGAGGCAAGAATCGTGCAAGTACACACGCGTGCCACAACCATGCAAATCACTTCAGAATTTAACACTAGTGTGCCGTGGGTCACTTCCGAACACTGGATCATGTCGTTGATGGGCTTATATAGACAACGGTCATGTGGACAGTTTTGTTTGATCCCTTTGACCACCCAGCTGTTTCTTATACATGATCGTTCATTGTTGAAGGTTGTTTAGTGTCGCAGCATTCACGGTAGATCCTTGCTACCGTTTTGCGTGAAAAGCATATGACATTTTATAAAAGAACATTTTTAGAAAATGCATTTTTCCAAAAGGTAGACTTTTAAATCAGTTCTGAGTATTGTGACGTAGGAGTCAAATGGACAATGAAGCACCGATAAGCGAGAACATCCCCTCCGGAAAAGGTTAATTTAGCTTATGTTCTTTTCTTCGTTTTTTTTTGTTTTGTTTCGAGGTTTAATGACCACCGTGAGTAAACCGATGTGGTGTAAGCAATCGTTCATCTCTAATTTAGGGCCACTGGTTCCAGGGAAGTAGTGCTGAGTTTGGGCTCAATTTTTAGAGCCGCAGCCCATCAGAGCCCGAAGTATGTCAGCCCGAGCGCGAATTCTATATTGCAAGATGGAGTCCGGGCCCGAATGAGGCCAAAAAATATGACTAGCCTGTTTACGCATTACTTAAGAGTCTCTTCTTCCTGACCTCCAGTCTCTTCACCCTCTGCAATTAGCCGGTGTCTTTCTCAACTGGGGAAGATATCTCTATCTGTTTCTATAGTATAGTTGCACGGTTTGTTTTACCATTAATTTCTTCCTGAAATCTTTCGGACGGCCAGAAAGAACAAGAGACGCTGCAATCTGCTTACTTTGCTCAATAGAGTAAGCAGGAACAGGCAATAGAATAACCTGTTGCGCTGAGATAGGGGGCAAAACTTCGTCGCCGGGCTATCCATTATCTAGTATCTATAGTTCTTCAAGAAACTTTTCCTTCTCAGCAGAAATCCACGAATACGTGGCCTATGGCATTTGCTGCCCAAGCACTAAACAAATATCATTCCAGAGTCTCCACTCCCATCCCAGACCCAGCTGCCGAAAATTTCTGTTTATCAATTAAGAAGTGTAAGAATAGTCTCGTATTCTAAATCATATAGAATTACATTTAAGAACACACCATTCTCTCCCTCTCTCTGTCTCTTACTCTCTCTCTCTCTCTCTCTCTCTCTCTCTGTCTCTCTCTCTCTCTCTCTCTCTCTCTCTCTTTCACACACTCTCTTTCTCTCTGAGCCCCAACCGTAGTTAATTTCATGGTTCAGGCCCAGGCTCGATTTTGGGCTCGGCCCGTCTCAGCACCGCAGGGAATGGGGACAGCACCGTAAGACAAACATGACATCCATTCCGACTGGATTCGAATCCACACTCATCTCGGACAAATGGTCAGAAGCCAGCGCTTCAACCATTGCGCCACTGAAGCGGCCATGTAGGTTCGAATCCCACTGTTGACAAAGAAAGGTTATATTGGTGCTCGAACGAAAAAGAATTTCCTGACAGTGAAGATTAAAAAAAAATGTGTGATGGTTCTTCCGCACAAGTACGTAAATAATAAATAAATACTTCTGCAATGTAATGGTCGTCGAGTTTTGCTGTCGGTTGACCCCAAACCTTGAGAAATTAAAACCCTCTCTATTCCGGTGGCGGAAATCGAACAACATCGTTCTGCTCCGAAGTCGAATGCTCTCCCAATCACGATACGCTGGTGAAGGCTTATCACTGCTACTTACCGTTTTGACATGTGGGTCACCTCTGTTCTATATCACATGTATCCCCCTTGAGAAAGGCACGGGCGGGAAAATCGGAGGTTGCGGGTCCTTCGCAAACCATTATTGAAGTAACTCTCTGTAGAAGAAGGAATTCTAACTAATTCCAGGCTATGTGTGGAAGAAGCATCACACATTTTTCTCAAGAACCTAACTGCCAGTGGGTCCATTTTTGCGTTTGGGCACCAATGTGAAATTTAATCCCTTTTTCCGTCGGTGGTGACACTCGAAGCCGCATCCTTCAGCTGCGGAGCCGAATGGTTTCCCAATTAGGCTACGCCGGCAAGGGATTATCACTGCTACTTGCCGTCTTGACATGTGCCTCATCTCTGTAGTACGTCACAACCTCCTGAGCGATTTCTTGGCTCCGCCTTTCTGAAGGAGGCATGAGTCAAATGGAAAATGAAGCCTACCGGCATGATTCAGTTGGGAGAACAGTCGCTCCGCAGTAGGCAAAAGGAAGATTGTCGTACTTAATCTAGTTTTGAACTGTGTTTTTTCCTTTAAGTGATGCTTTCCGTATTTGCAGTCTCCCAGCAAGGACAACAAATTTAGATGTCAGATCTGCAGTTGCACCCGACTAAAATTTTTCGAAATTTCAAAGCAGAAAATTTTCGCTTACTCATGCACTGCTGGTTGAATAAAGCTCTATATTAGTACCACTACACGCACTCGGAATATGAACGCGAGGCCGCCGCTGATGCAGTATACATGCTCAAACAAATGCCTTTTGTTTTTGCAGTCACGTAAACAAACATATGTATTGTTTCTGGGCAATGTGTGTCTCGTATTGTCTTAATGTTTAGTTCCTGAAATTGAATGGTTTTAACGTTTTGACTGCTTAAATAAATGTAGAATCCTGCTTTATGCAAAATTAAGTGCTAGTATGAAAACATAGGTAACCGCCATGCCATGTACGTAATTAGAATGTCTGTGGTTAACTTTTCTCTACACCGCCTCCTTTTGTATTCATATCCTTTCAGAATATCGTCGTTAACGAATGCGTTCTTTGCGCTTTAATTTACATGTTCATTGTTATCTCGTATATTAATAATTTACAGCATTTACTTGAAATTCTATTATATGATTTAGGTACGTTTCTACAGATAATTTTCATAGTGTTGGGAGAAGACATGTTTCCGATATATATACATAACCTCGTGCAATTAATATTTCATCATTTTGTCAAGTTTAAACTTCAAGATCGCGCAGGAGAAAAATGAAGACGAAAATGTTATACCTGATTCAAGCTATTGTTTCTCCGTTATTTCTCCGAGTAGAAAAATATATAGTGCAGTTTTTTTTTCGTTCCCAAGAACATGAGGGAATATCTATAATTTAGGTGATATGGACAAGAAAAAAAATCAGAACCTCTAGCAGAACATTACCTTGTAACAGTCTCTCAACATTGGTCGTTACCGAGTAAATCAATTTCCGTCTTCCCTTAGGACAAAAACAAAGAAAGCCTTGTATTCCTTGCCACGACCGTTAATTTTCTTTGAGGGCGCAAAGTTAATCTTCTTCCCCTTTCTTTGGCACTCACAGAGCGTTTTCCTGCAACTCATTCGATTCCAGGAGCTGCTTATTCGACAAATGCCATTCATTTGCGGTTGCGGGTTTTCTACTTATAGGTACGTAGCGGAAAAAAAAAAGAATATTTATCCTTCTGGCCCTTTGAAGCCATCTACTCATTTCATGGAGAACCTTCGCTGTTCTGCATTGAAATTATTCATAGTTAATAAATTTTCTTTGCTTTTACCAAACAGTTTTTATCTATCCAACCATGCGTTCACCTGAGTAATTTGTAAAGTAATGGTTCATGTATTTTCTTTTAGAAAATCTTGTTTGACTCGATGCGGACGGACCTCGTTCGGTGCGCATATAAATCAAGTGAAAACTCCGTAAAATAGGTATTTGCTAAAAAATGGCTAAACAATTTGCATATCATCAGGGACTACTACATATAAATTAGCACTGTATTAAATTAAAATACACTCATGTTCATAAAAAACGGAAAGGAGTCGAGCTACGACTTCGATTTTTACAGGATATGTTCATTAGGCAGTACGCCGCCCCGGTGGCGCAGTGGTCTAAGCGATGGCCTCTGATCATTCGTCCGAACGGGGTGCAGGTTTCAAATCCCGGTTCGGCATGGATGTTGTGTTTGTCTCACAGCACTGGCTCTCTCCCTTCCCTGGAACCAGTGACATTAAATTAGGAATGGGCGACTGCTTATAGTCCATTGAGTTGCTCACGGTGGTCGTTAAACCTCCAACCAAAAAAAAAAAAAATAGGCAATACAGAACAAATTATTAGCATCTCGGTGTCATACGTACCAGGTACCTCGATGTAGCTAATAATCAGTGTGGCCATCTCTGGCTTGTTTCACCTGTACGCGCTGAGGCAACGAATTAAATAATGTGTGAATGGTGTCCTGTGGAATAGCCATCAAGGTTGGCCAGCGTCCGTAATTCATCAAGAGTTGCTAACGGACGGTCGTCCCGTTGGACCTGTCGTTTCAGCATGCCCCAGAGATTTTCTATGGGTGGTAAATCCAGCGATCTAGCCAGCCACGGCAGAAGTGGAACGTTGTTATCCCTGAAAAAGGCAAGTGTTGTCACTGAAACATGCGGTGTTGCATTGTCCTGCTGAAATATGGCCCAAGGAACGTCCTGCAAGTACACAAGAGCGACGGGATGTAGAATGTCATTGGCATAACGGGCAATCGTTACGGTGATACGGTCTCTCACGAGATGTTATATGCTTTCGTACCCGATAGAACGCTAGGCTATAACGTCTCTTGTTGATGCGGTATGTCTGGTACGAATACACTCTTCCAAATGCCTCTCCTCCTGTCGTCGTCGGACACAGAAGTGGCCATCATTCCCCCTAAATAAGAGCGAGTTTCGTCCGAAAACACGATATTGTGCCATTCGTGACGTCACTCTCTTTGTTCGTTCACCATTGCAGCCTGAAAGTCTGTTGATACTGTGTTAATGGTAGTCTGAGGAGGGAAGATGAGCCTGCAGTCCGAACTGTCATAACGGGCAACGTATTGTTACAGCTGACAAGGGAGAATGCGTCACAGTTCGTCACTGCTACGCCAACGCAGTTGATGATGCAGAACGGTCACCCTAAGATATCCTCATGAGATGACCGTTGTCTCTCGGCGATGTCTGTGTACGACGTCCAGAAACTTCTCTTCGTGTCCTACGCTCTTCTTCATACCATTTCCTGCATACACTAGCCAAGACGCACACACTGCGTCCCACACGACCGGCAATCTCCAGGAGGGAAGCATAGCAGTCTCTCATGCCGGTAATGCGACCTCTGTCGAACTCGCTGATGTGACTGTACGACAGTCTTACACGACGACAAGGCCATCCTTTTAACCACTTCCGACCAAGCAATGGCATGCCAACCGTTCCACGCGGCGCTTGAACAGAAAAAAGGCCGGTATTCGGTCAGTGACTTTGCACCATCTGATTTGCCTAGACGCGGTGCCCATGCATCTATGACACCGAAATTCTAATCATTTCTGCAATATTGCCTGGTTATTTGCATACCATGTAAGTATCAAAGTGTTCTGTTTTTTATGAACATGAGTGAATATTTGTGGCGTTACATCGAAAATTTCGTAGCTACGACAGTTTGTATTAAGTCATTCATGAAGTAAGTGAACACTTGCAACTTACCATACTTTACTTCCTGTAATAGCAAACTAATGAACACGAGATTTGAAGATAATTATTTGCGGTTCCGTTCATTATCAATAATACGTTCTCAAACTGTAGGCTCTTCACGAAAAACATTAAAAGTGCCAGTGTCATTAAATGCGTATAAAATACCTGTGATTCGAAGATTCCTGTTTGTTTTTGTCTCAAGTCACTAGACATATACCTTTTCAAGTGACTAAAGCAGTTAAAATCTCAGAAAGCTCCACCTAACCGTTCTGTTCAATGAACAACCGAATATTCCGAGCTTTGTGCCGCTGTGCATTGTCTTGTATGAAGACTGGTAGCTGTACATGATGTCGAACTGCCCATGCTGGGATAAACTCTTCTAAAAACGATTCATACCGCTCCGATGTCATGGGGACGTTCTCATCGTGCAACTTCCAAGAAGCCACGTCTTGAACATCCATGCCAACAATCAATGAGATTTTGCGCTCATGCAATTCTGCACGTGGTAAAAGCGAGCGGAATTGCCGGGTTCAGCCAAGGCCATCTAGAAAAAACACAAGGTCATGACATTAGAGAGATAAGCTCCGTCTTTTAGTGACGTCACGCGGAAACCAAGGCTTCCGATTGGTTCCCAACGCAGTCGTGTGTGACGTCAAACATGACACTATCGTATCAGGCAGTGTAACATGAGAGTAACGCCACAAACGGAGGGAACTCGTCTCTCTAATGTCATGGCCTTGTACATTCTAGACGGCCTTGGTTCAACCCAGAACCTTGACTGATATCATTGCCAGGGTGCATGGAATTCCATGCAACTTTTACCTAAGCAGAGAAACCTTGTGATTACCGTATTATTGCGACGATACCACACAAGGTTACTGCATGAAATTTCGTAGCGGAATTCCATCTGCGTGTTACTCTTCAGCACAGTATAAACTGTTGTGTGAGGGTTACCCAGATGTGTTGAAAAGTCATTGTTACTGTTCTAAGTCATTTCGGATGTGTCACTTAACTTCTTGTCCGAAATGAAAGCTAATGGATGTGTTCACGTACTTCCCGAACGGCCTAATACTTTGACAAAAAATTCCATATTAATCAAATAAATATTTTGAAAGAGTACTTTCAAGGTGTGGAGAGTTTTGTGGAGAAAAGGTGTGTAATTGAGTCATAACAATTATGACCACTCACCTAACGGTGTGTTGGGCCAGCTTGCACTCCGCGTGCAATCGACTTTACCAGAATGTGGAAATCGTCCACGCGTTTTCTGTGTCATCTGGGCAGAATAATATCTGACTTTTGGCGAGTGAGAGAGTAAGTAATCTGGAACCCGTGAGTACTGCTTGTGAGGCCATGGCAGCATATGAAATACGCTGCTCAAAAGAATTAGAACTCATGTGCTACCGGCGTTGTTGAAGGTAAAATATTATTTTTATGTAAGATACATTGGAATATTCAGTAATATGTGTAAGAAAAATCAAACATTAGATAATTTTGTGTAATATTTTCATTTAATGCACATGATGCGATATGCTATACAACAATATGCATATACACTGACGGAAAAAAAATCCCAACACCACGAAAAAATAGTTGTAGAGGAATGAAATGGCGGCAATACATTTGTATAGGTAACATATATAATCGATTAAGGTTTCAAAATCACAGCGTAATGTAAGCGCGAGAAGAGCCATTTTAAATGTGAAAAGCTGGTATATTAATAACCGGTGTAACCGCCAGAATGTTGAATGCAAGCATGCAAACGTTCATGCATTGTGTCGTACAGGTGCTGGATGTCAGTTTGTGGGATGGAGTTCCATGCCTGTTTCACTTGGTCGGTCAATACAGGGACGGTTAATGCTGGTTGGGGGTGACGCTGGAGTTTTCGTCCAATGATGTCCCATACGTGCTCGACTGGAGAAAGATCTGGTGATCTAGCAAGCCACGGCAACATGTCGACACTCTGTAGAGCATGTTGGGTTACAACAGCGGTATGTGAGCGAGCGTTATCCTGTTGGAAACCACTCCCTGGAATGCTGTTCATGAATGGCAGCACAACAGGTTGAATCACCAGACCGACGTACAACTATGCCGTCAGGGTGCGTGGGATAACCACGAGAGTGCTCCTGCTGTCATAGGAAATTGCTCCCCAGACCATAACTTCAGGTGTAGGTCCAGTGTGTCTCGGCCGCAGACAGGTTGGTTGCAGGCGCTCACCTGGCCTCCTTCTAACCAACACACGGCCATCACTGGCACCCAGGCAGAACCGGCTTTCATCAGAAAACACAACAGATCTCCAATCCGTCCTCCAATGAGCTCTAGTTTGACACCACTGACGTCGCAAACGGCAGTGGTTTGGAGTAAGTGGAATGCACGCTACAGGGCGTCTGGCTCGGAGCTGTGCTTCAAGTAACCGATTTGTAACAGTTCGTTGTGTCACTGTGGTGGCAACTGCAGCTCGAATTGCTGCCGCAGACGCAGTACGATGCGCCACGGTCATACGCCGTACAAGGCGGTCTTTCCTCTCAGTAGTGCCACGTGGCCGGCCGGAACCCGGTCTTCTTGAGGCAGTACCTTCTCTTGACCACCACTGCGAACAGTCATGCACAGTGGCTACATTCCTGCCAAGTTGTTCTGCAATATTACGGAAAGAAAATCCACCTTCTCGTAGCCCTATTACACGACCTCGTTCAAACTCCGTGAGCTGTTGATAATGGCTTCTTCGTCTTCTTAAAGGCATTCTTGACTAACATCAACACACTACGTCGAATCTCAACGATAACTAACGCTCACGAACGTTACAGCGCGTATTTACAGCAAACCTGCTTTGCATGTTCCGCGGGGCGCTACTAGCGTCACAGGTATGCGCCGAGCGCGAAATTTGCATAGACGTCATCTTACAGATGTACTCTCACCGCCTACCAACTGTCGTTTAGCTAACACAACCCCTTCTTGGTGTTGGGGTTTTTTCCCTTCAGTGTATGTACAACAAGAAAAAATGACTTTTTGAAGGCGGTAACGGACCTCTAGTTGGATCAAACAAAGATCTTCGCTGTTCCTCATTGAGTCATAAGAATTATGACTCAATGGGGAAGAGCGTCATAACAGTTGACCTCTAGTTGGGTTTGTGGTCCCCACGAACGGCTAAGATCGCTGCACACCTGTATGGTATGGAATTGATGAGTTTAATCGCGAGGTTTTAGGGGTATCTTCGCCACTCCTTAATAAGGGCAGTCTCAAGTTCACGAAGAGTCAACAGAGATGCCCGCCGAGTTGCAATGCGTCTGTCAAGTGCGTCTCAAGCACGCTCAATTGGATTTAATTCAAGGGAGCATGCTGACCATTCTGTATCCTCGAGTCCCAACTCTTGAAGCATATTGTCCACTAGCCGAGCTCTATGAGGTCGAGCGTTATCAACCGTAAGAAAGAACGAATCATTGACGGTAAGCATACGTCATAAGGGCTGGAAAACTCAGCGTCTTCGAATTTGCAAAATTTCTGTGTAAATAAGGAAAACCTGAAGCAGACTTTTCTGAAATAAACGGAATTTCTGACTACGAAAAATACGTGAACATACAGAAGTTAAAAAAAAAAAAAAAAAAACGGGCGCTTGTAAAAAACAGAAAGTTTGTTAAAAGATGAACACCTACCGGCAACTTTGCTGCACATTATTTTCAGAAATCTTTGGTGAATTCACACCGCTTATTTTTTACAGTGCAATGTTACTGTGGTTTCTTTTACGTTGGCGGTACTGACTGTTGAGCGTCGTGTTTAAAACTAGTATTGCTATCGTTAGTGTGTTGTACATAAGACCTTGAAAAGTAACCGGTGAGATGGGGTCCGCTTTCTGTTGGTGGAAGATGCATCAGGGGCTGAAATTCATCGAAGGCTTTCAGCACAGTATCGAAGCAGAGTTTTGCCACAGTCTAAGAATGGATTCCCAAGTTCAAAAATGGTCGCACAAATGTAACGCACATTAGATGGAGCGGGACGCTCGTACACGTTCACTGCTGATAATAACGTTGAACGGATCAGTGTCATGGTTCCGGCAAACAGACGGGTTTATGAAGTGGCAAAGGATATGTAACTTTGTCATCTCTTTTCCTAGAAAATTATACGGAAACAGGCATAACCTTCGTAAAAGTCTGTGCAAGATTTACCTCAATACGTCTCACGAAAATGCAAAAGAGCAATCGTTTCAACATCTGGCAAAGCCTTTTGAATCGCCTTGGTAACGAAGTTGGCATCTGTTTAAAAAAATCATGTCTGGAGGAGAAATAAATAAATTACTGATGACGGAGGATTGGGTGCCGAAGATTTGTGTTGAAATAGTACATTTTACCTAATTGGTAGCAAAAATTCCATCCATTCTGAGGACGAAATTAATGCTACCGAAGTGAAAAATGAATCAAATAAACATAACTATGATGAAATAAACAAGGAAAAAGGGATAAGGAACCATTGAATTTGTTAACTATGCTGAAAAACAGTGTATGGATGACAGTTTTGGTCCTCCGTTTGATTTCTGAGTTTAAAGACCATCATGAGCAAGCAACAAATTTGGATATGGGCAGCCGCCCGTTTCTAATTTGAGGGCACTGGTTCCAGGGGCAATGAAGAGAGACAGCGGCGTGAGACAAATGCACGGTCCATGCCTCATCTAAGACTCGAACCAAGATCAAACTAGGATTTAAATCCAACGCCTCAGATCTTTATTACTGTACAAGTTTATTCAATGCTTTCTATAAGATATACAAAGCAAAATGTTTATGCCGCCGATCTGAAGGCAACGCCTGAAACCGCTTTGTCACCTGGTGCTGCATAAATGTTTTGCTTTCTTCATCTTATTCAAAACCTTAAATAAGCTTATACGACGTGTGGCAATTTCATTCCCTGAGCGGTAGCATAGTGTCGCCCTTGTGGCGATGTGGACAGAATTACGTACCTATGCGTGTCTGGACATGTTTCAAGTAGTGCATGCGTTAACCGCAGACCAGTAGAGCCATTCGTGAGAGAGCAGTTGCGAAAGCAGTGCAAGTCTGTGTATGAAGGAACGGTCGCCTAGTGTCGCCCTTGTGGCGATGCGGGCAGAATTACGTACCTATGCGTGCCTGGACATGTTTCAAGTAGTGCATGCATTAACCGCAGACCAGTAGAGCCAATTGTGAGTGAGCAGTTGCGAAAGCAATGCAGGTCTGTGTGTGAAGAAAAGGTCTCGTACTGCCACCCTTGTGGCGATGCGGGAAGAATCACGTGCCTGTGCGTGTCTGGACATGTTTCAAGTAGTGCATACGTTAATCTCAGACCAGTAGAGCCATTCCTGAGTCAGCAGTTGGGAGAGCAATGCAAGGTTTTGTGTAAGTTTTGAGGTAAAAATGAGTGCTAGAAATTTAGAGCTGCGCATTAACGTCAAATTCTGTGTGAAGATCGGTAAAAGTGCTACTGAAACGTTAGAGCTTTTGAAAGTGGCGTATGGTGAAGATGCTATGAATAAGCCTCTTTAAGAGCACAAGGGGATAGTTCATCACGAATTCGTTGAACGAGAGCAGACGGTCAACCAACAATGCTAGTTAGAGGTGGTGAAAAGGTTACGGGATTCTGTTTGAATGCCCCAAGTCATGATCCACTCAGTGATCGCGACTTCCTGGTTAAAAAATCAGTTACCAAATTGGATCATCCACCCTATTCACCTGCCTTAACCCCTTGTGATTTCTGGCTCTTCCCAAAAATTAAAACTGCCGTAAAAGGTCAAAACATTTCAGACACTTTTGGTAACCAGCAAAACGTGACAAAAGGAACTCAAGAGTATTCAATAAACATAGTTCCAGGTATGTTTGTAGCAATGGCAACAGCATCTAACTAAATACATAGCTACCGAAAGTGACAGTAGCGCTGGTGCACAGGTAAGCACCCATTGCGTTCCGGAAATTAAACTGTCACACCTCGTATGTAATGCAGGCCTTGTGACCTTACTTTTTGATCAATCTGTGTACACAGTTTGAAATACCTGGTCCTCTTTATAGACATTTTCTTCAACTACAGTTTTCGTTCAAATGCATTAGCGAGTTGCGAAGATCGAGCAGCAAGCTGAAGAAGAGTGTATTTCCGGTATCATTTTTGGTCCCATTACATTTGATCAAAATTAACGGCATCGTTTGGTGTGATAAAAGTTTAGTTCCATTAAAATAACTTTAGAATTTCCCAACCTGACGGTAGAATATCAAGTAGTTAGAGATCTGTTCAATGTAGTTAGGCATGCATATTAAACTCCCGGCTGGAATAAACTGACTGCCTCGTTCTTGGAAACAACAACTTGAGTTCACGCTCCAGACTTCAGTAAAAATAGTGATTTATTAGGTGCGGGAAAACGTAATGTACGAAGTTACTGGTGGACGACGGTGAGATAAAGTGCCTCGCTCGCTGAGACAGTTAAGCACGTTCTTACTTAAAACAATTTCTATGTGCATTTTTATGAGCGCCGAAAAATTAAGAATGAAGTGTTATAGCAGCACATAAATTTATACAAAAAAATTCCGTAGGGCCTCTATTTACGACGCTGATTATTATCTCGGCATGCTTAAAATGAACGACGTTGGCATAGATCAAAGCATTCATTACTGTATAGCATTGGATTCCCTGTTAAAGACAAAATACGAGAGACGATAATTTGAACGATATGTGTGATGACCGCACTTTCTACGCACAAAACGTATGCAAGATGCTTTTTTTTAAATGTACAACTTATTGTATACACTATAATTTGCACGGGCATTTTCGACACCCATCAGCATTTGTATGTTTTTTTTTTGTCGGAACCCAATAAAACTTTGAATGATCATATGTGTTAGGATTTTCGTAAAACTGAAATATTGATCACAATTCAATATGAAACCACGGGCGACGAATCGTGTGAGGATGGAGGGAGGGGGTGGGGTGGGCGAGACTTGCCCCTTTTAACGTGCTCTGAAGTAGGGATGGTCTCTTTTAACTTTTGAGTTTAGTTTATACACCAACATACTACGCTTCTCTAACTTTTTCAATTTCGAAAACTCATTATTTTTAGAAAACAGTGAAATTATGACGGATTTTCGAATCCCGGTCCTGCCGGCCATCTAGCCTGCGGTTTTTCTGGGGTTTTCCGCAGACTCCCCGTGTTTGGGGACGCGAATGCGTAGATGGTTCCATCTGAAGTCTGCCCCCAGACGCGCTTTGTCCTTGGATCCCCCCCCTTCCCCCAGGCTGCCTGAGTTTACCAGGTGAATGTCGATACGCTGGTTATAAAACAATGCAAGACGAAGGACAGACATCTCATGCCCCATGGCATCCGGCACCTACGGGATTTGTACCCATGATTATTGATGATGAGTAAAACTATACTAGTAATCCGATTTATTTGCGTAAAAATATTTAAAAAAGTGTTTCCAAGCTTCCGAACATCAACCAGATGGCTTTTTCAAGGAAGACAAACAGAAACTGCATCTGAATAATAGAACGCTTCAACAATTTGAACGCGGGAACTTGACTTGGCAATAAATAGGTACGACGTTATATTCATTCAAAGATACGAGGCATCACGTTGGTTGTGCACGCGGTATCCTGGTATGGAAAAAGCGTTACTTGAACTGGCTCCAAATTCGTGGCAACTCCAGTGAGACGCTATAATTGCAAGTATCACTGTTGGTAATGACCTCCAAGATTTCTTGAATGGCTGTAGATTTAGGGGTAGAGTAGGTCGCTAATTTCATTATATCATCCCACATAGGAGTAGCGGACTAATATTTGCCCTCTCTGGATAGGGCCGTGGTTACTTTACCGTATTTTGTGTCCCTTTTATGCTCATTTACTCTGATTCTAAACGAACGCTTGGTTATGCCAATGTAGTATCATTTAGAGCCGTCGGGATAATGTAGAGGGATCGCATAAACACCTGCCTCTCTGGAAAGTCAGTATTCCACTTTTGCATAGTATGTAAAGATGCAGGAGACATTATGCCGACACAGTTCATATTCTTGAGGACGTCCTTGAGTTTGTAAGACACATTAGGTATGTAGAGAATTGAACCCAGAGAATTTCCTAGGGAATTGCCCAGTGAATTTGTAATGGTTGATGATGATAGTTATATATACAGGGTATATAGAAAAGTCCGTTTAGCCTGGAATAACTTGCGAACGGAGAGAGGTACAGTTATGCAAGTGAGATAACGATACAGTAAAGCGATCGAATGCAACCGATAGCAGCGCGCCTACTGGTGAAATGCGGAAGTTAGCCATTGCAAATCGAAAACAAAACAAGATAGAGCAAAATTTCCAATTACAAAGTTGTAGAGAATCATTTAATTAGTACAAAACGACATTTGTTTTACACGGATAAGATAAATTATCGCCTGAATACCCTAAAACGTCCGAAATCGATGCGCGACCTTTTGTGTGAACGTTTGAAGGGAACAGGCATAGGTATGAGCAAATACAGACAATTTATTGCATAAATGCGTACTTATGTCAATACAGGTTGATGTCGTTAACCAGACAAAACAAAAACAAAAAAGGCAAACTGGCGCACTGTGATAAAAAGGTAATGTCGAGTATGTTCAAAGAGTTCGCCATTGACCACGATACACATTTGTATTCTTGAAAGTAACTGTGCATGCACATTCCTCAGCATGGAAGGTGTCACACTGTTAGAAGTATCTGTAACACGACAACGTAGATCCAGCAGACTTGTAGGAGCTGTTGCATACACCTGATTTTTTACGTAACCCCAGAAATCCAAGCTTGCCATTCTCACACAGCGTACGTAGACCAAAACGTCTGATCAGGGTACATCCTGCTACTGTTTTTATATAGTAGTTACGGTACAACGCCACAATTTGCATTTGAATACGGCTACATTTGCGAAATGTGAATATGCAGATTCGAATCGTCGCGCATCGATTTAGGACATTGTCGAGTATTTAGGCGACAATTTATCTTATCCGTGTGAAACAAATGTCGTTTTGTTCTAATTAATTGATGCTCTACAACTTTGTATTTGGAAATGTTGCTCTATCTCTTTTCGTTTTCTATTTGTAATGGCTAACTTCCGCATTTCGCCACTAGGGGCGCTGCCATTGGTTACATTCGATTGGGTGTAATCGCTTTACTATACCGTTATCTAACTTGCATATATGTACCTCTCTCCGTTCACAAGTTATTCCAGGCTAAAGGGACTTTCCTATGCATTCTGTATATGCACAGGAAGGACAGGAATCTGCCGCCCCGGTGGCGCAGTGGTCTAAGCGATGGCCTCTGATCACTCGTCCGAACGGGGTCCGGGTTCGAATCCCGGTGAGGCATGGATGTTGTGTTTGTCTTACGGCACTGGCTCTCTCCCTTCCCTGGAACCAGTGACCCTAAATTAGGGACGGGCGACTGCTTATAGCCCATTGAGTTACTCACGGTGGTCGTTAAACCTCCAATCAAAAAAAAAAAAAAAAGGACAGGAATCATGGCATACCTGGTTTCTGCGCAACGCGACGCCGTCAACGTTCTCGCTAGTGGACGAAGTCGTCGCTTTGTGGGTAAATAGATAGAAGGAGAACACTGCGTTCAGATAGATGGTAATTCGATTTCAGTATGGATAACTGTCGTGGATTAAGAGTGTGGAATAGGGATGATAGTGCGTGCCCGACGTATGGTTCACTATATCGTGGAGGTGGTACAGGAATTGCACTGTTTTCGTTCAGCATTACAATAGTGTATCGGGAATGCGGCATTTCCCGAATAACGTTGCATCGTGGACGGTGCTGTGGGCGGAGAAAGGTGGTGGATCAAGTTGCCGTCCATCTGTCTCGCATAGTTGCAACGAACTAGAGAGCGACAGTGGCACAAATCACCGTCGACTTCAACGAGAGAGATGACAGAAACATCACCAAGACCATCAGGCGAACAATAACCTCAATAAGGTATGGAAGCCGTAGAACCACCAGAGTACCATTGATAACGCCACATTACCGGACTATACGCTTTAACTGGGCGAAAGGACATGGCATTTGTACCTTGGATAATTGGAGACGGGTCTCTTGGCCCGATGAGTCCCGTTTCCAGTTATTCCGCACAGACGAAAGGATGCAGAGCTGGAAGAAACCTCACGAAGCGTTGAGGTGTTTAGGATGGTGGAGGGTCGGTTATTGTTTGAGGCGTGTTCAACTGGCAAATGTTGGGGCCTCTGGTAGGTTTAGATTCGTCTCTAAACGGTCAAAGCTGCGTGTCCATCCTTGCAGACCATCCGTATCCATTCATGGTTGTAATGCATCCATAACGCAGTGGATTCTTTCTGCTGGACAATGCGCCTTCCCGCAGCACCGTGGAGCTAGAACATGGTCGAGAAGGATATATCAAGAGCAAATCTCTCACGCAAGGACAATTGTGACAGCATATTGCGGTGAGCATGCCACGACGTCGATCCGTGAGCATGCCTCGACGTCGGATCCGTGCACATAACGAGCAGTTCAGGGAGTTTGAGAGAGGACTTGTAATTGCGCTGAGAGAGGCCGGTTGGTCAAGTCCCCGTAACGCCAGGCACTTGGGTCGGAGCGACGCGGCAATCGGACGATGTTGGCGCCAATGGGTCGAGGATGGCACAACCCAGCGGTACGCTGGCAGTAGATGGCCAAGGGCAACGACAGAACGCGAGGATCGAGAGATTGTGAGAGCCCCATGAAGAAAACCAAATTCGTCGCTCTCAATCCGTAGCCATATTGCGTCATCTACAGATAGGGAAGTGGTCACCCGGGCCGCTGCCAGACGACTCGCGGCACGGGGACTACATTCGAGGGGGCCACTCCGCCGCCTACCACTGACCAGAGAGCAGCACCGTCAGCGGTAGCAGTGGTGTAGGACCCGATCAACGTGGGACAGTGTCCAGCGGCGTCGTGTTGTCTTCGGCGATGAGTCACGTTTTGCACTTGGTGCCGATGACCAACGCATAAGTGTCTTTATAAAAGACGGCCAGCGCACGGATCAGGATCCTTGCGCTGGTGTGCCTTTACCGTGGAACGGTGCACGGCTCACACACCGGGAGTGACTGCCTGGGGAGTCATTTCCTACGTTTGTCGGACACCCTTAGCAGTCCTTCGTACCAACCTCACGGCTGAACGGCACGTCCACGACATTCTACGACTTGTTGCGTTGCCATTCCTGTCGTAGCATTGCTAAACAATTTTTCAACAGGATAATGCCCAAGCCACACACGGCACGGCTCTCCCAGGCCTGGCTTCGTAATGTTCACACCCTTCCCTGGCCAGCCCGATTGTCTGACCTCTAACAGATCGAATATCTTTGGGACATGATGGGACGGCACCGACTTCCATTCCAGAATGTCGGCGAAATTGGCTGCGATTTTGACACCATTTGGCATGCTATACCTCAGGACAGTATCCGTGAACTGTATGAGTCTGTGCCAAGCCGGCTAACCACTTGTATCTGAGGTAGAGGTGGCGCTACAACGTACTGACTTGTTCTACTCGTGTAGCTGTTTCATCCGTTTAAATGGCCCAAATCTTCGGGAATTGAAATCATTTCCTTTCCCATGCATGTACGCTGCATATAACAATTTTCTGCTCGATTGTACGATTCCTTTTGGGTGCCTCGGTTTTTTTTAAAGACTTACATTGAAGCAGTATAATATCTCGTGATGCGAACTGCATGTAACGCGCGAGTGATTGATGGCGTGCCTTGAGATGACGAAAGACTTTTTTTGAAAACGGGAACAAGTTCTTAAGCAACGGATGAAAGCAGACGCATCAACAAGTTGGTATATACACTATCTACGAACACGTAATTGGACACCTGTAATAGCAAAGGAAAACGAAGTTTATTCACCTTCAATAGATGGTGGAGCCTCCACGAGTGGCGATTACAGCTGCGACACTCCGGGGCATACTCTCAATCAAGCGTTGTACGACGGCTAGCGGTATTTTCTTCCACTCGGCTTGGAGAAGACAGGTCAGTTCCTTCACCGATTTCGGATGGTGGGGGCCCTTAAGTTGACGCTCCAACTCGTCCCAGAGGTGCTCGAGAGGGTTAAAGTCCGGGCTCTGCGCAGGCCATCCATTCGATTAACCCCATTGTCACCATACCAAGCCATGGTGGACCTCGCAACATGACAGGTGGCATTGTCATCCGGAAAGTAACATGGGTCCATCCCGTAAAACTGCCAGAACGTAGGAAGCGCATGGTCACCCAAAATGGTGCAGTAGGTCTCGGAGTTGAGTCTACCAGGAATTGCGACCAAGGGTCCCGTGCCATACCAGGAGAAACACCCCATAGCATAATTCCACCGCCGCCGAACTTCACAGTTGGCACAATACATTCCGGCAGGAGGCGTTCTCCAGGCAGACGCCAAACCCAGACCTTGCCATCCGAACGGTAGAGGGTGAACCTTGATTTCGTCGCTCCAGATAACTTGTTTAAACTGTTCAACGGACCACCGTCGACGTTCTTTGCACCACGTTAGCCGAGCAGCGCTATTAGACTTGATGATCAAAGGCTTGTGGGCGGCAGCACGTCCATGATAACCGAGCAGATGGGCTTCCTTACGGATGGTATTCATCGAAAGAACACTCCTGGATGCCTGTTGAAACTCCTCGCAAATGTGGCCCATCGATTTGATGCGGTTCTTCCGAATTTCTCTGGCCAGCGCCCGTCGGTCTCCAACTCCCAGTTTTTTGGGTCTGCCGGGTCGGGGCACATTCCGACAGTCACCTCTCATCTTCCACTTGCCAATCACGTAGGTCACTGTCGATTTTGGGCACTTCAACTCGCTGGATATGTCACGTATGGATCGGCCATTTCTGTGATACCCGACGATTACACCTTTCTCGAAATCAGAGAGCTCCGAACTGCGTGGCATCTTGCATGCGACTGGTTGCGTTGTTGTTTCCCACACGATATTTAACGTCGGCGGCCGTGACGTGTATCAGGACCGCAGATATCGTCGATTGCAGGGGTGTCCAATGACTTGTTGGTAGATAGTGTATTTATTGTGTTCTTCAGAGTTTTAGTCTTGTGAGCCCCATTGCTTAGACTAATATGTTGTTATAGTAGTCCTTACACGTATTAAACTTTTGTCCAGACTTGAATGCGTTATTGTGTGAATAGTCAACTTACGCGAATCTAAACTCAAAGTCCCAAGAGTTGTTAAAACTTAGAATAGCCTTAACTCTTTGGCTAAGGTAATTCGATTTTCAGACCTAAAGGAAATATCGATCAAACTCAACCGTTTGTTTCCTTCGCAAGCCCACTTTTTTTCACATAACACGTCTGACATACATTGAAGCAGCAAATTATTAAGAACGCCTATACCTAGCAACGTGTTGGGCCGTCCTTGGTCTTCAAAGCTTCTTCTATTCGATGTGGCATGGATTCAAAGAAGCGCTGATATCGTTCCACAGGTACGTTCAGCCAAGCGGATGTGATGTACCGGGTGATCATTGCCAGATGGCGACATGGCGAACAGGTCTGGGATAGTGGGTATAAAAGCAGCAAAGTCACAGCGCACAAGTCACATAGTTGTATAAGCATAGTTGTATGGGATAGTGGGTATAAAAGTAGCAAAGTCACAGCGCACAAGTCACATAGTTGTATAAGCATAGTTGTATGGGATAGTGGGTATAAAAGCAGCAAAGTCACAGCGCACAAGTCACATAGTTGTATAAGCATAGTTGTATGGGATAGTGGGTATAAAAGCAGCAAAGTCACAGCGCACAAGTCACATAGTTGTATAAGCATAGTTGTATGGGATAGTGGGTATAAAAGCAGCAAAGGTACAGCGCACAAGTCACATAGTTGTATAAGCATAGTTGTATGGAATAGTGGGTATAAAAGCAGCAAAGTCACAACGCACAAGTCACATAGTTGCATAAGCATAGTTGTATGGGATAGTGAGTATAAAAGCAACAAAGTTACTGCGCACAAGTCACATAGTTGTTGTATAAAGCAGCAAAGTCACAACCACAAGTCACAGCGGTCCGTGTCAGTATGCTGTCATTACCGAACAAAGCGCTCTTGGTGAAATTGTTCTATTGCAATGCTGAACGTGCGAGAAAAATATTACATAGGTAAAGGTAAGCTAAAATACAAGAAAAGGTTTCTTTTTCATTGGGTGGGCTTTGCCCTTCTTTCTTGGGGGGGGGGGACTTGAGCCTCGCAGAACTGACCTAACGACGCCACTGTTACCAAAAATTTCTCATAGCAGAGGGAAGGTATTAGAGACAAAGAGATTTTCAAATCGAACAGTTGGAATAAAAAATATAGAAGGAAACATGATATAATTCTACGCCTTCTTGTTGAAGAATTTTGTGAAATGGAAAAGTTGGAAATAAACGAAAAATATTCTTCATGGAAAAAGTTATACTAAGCAAAAAAAAAAAAAAATAACAAATACGTGTCCTGAAAGCAGAGATGGCGAGAAAAATATTTTGATTTTTACACCCTCTAGCGGGAAAGCTGTGCATTAATTAAAGACGATAATGCTTCCTATATTTATTGTAGGGAATGGCATATAGTAGGAAAGAAATTTCTCAATAAAGATTTTAGGAACGGTGATACAGCTGCAAACACAAAAGTACAAAAACACCACCTAGCGGTAGAACCGTGAACTGCAAAACTCTTCAATACAAACCTAAAGTGTTACACGAGATAAATGGCATCTGGTGTTGAGACAATTTTTTAAATCGCACATTTTAGAGCAGAGGTATTTAGAAAAACGGATTAAACATTTGCGCCTCCTAGCGAGAAATTGTGCATTATTTTGGGAAGAAAATACAGTTTTCGTAGTTAATAGCATCTGACCGAAAAAAGTTTTTTTTTTTTCAATCGGGTTTTTCGTCCCACAGATATTGTTGCAAACGGAAACTTGCACCCTCTAGTGGCACACGTGGTGTGCGTTAAGAAAAATTTAAAATTATATGAGAAATATTTCGCACCGGAAGCGCTCTCCAACGAATTTTTTTTTTTTAAATTGGACTCTTAGAAGCAGAGATATCGGCAAAAACAAGATATACATCTTCTACCCCTGGCGGAAAAACTATGCTATATTTTAAGAAGAAAGTGTTCTGAAAACTTTTTCGAGCTGAGCGGCATGGGTCCACGAAATAATTTTTCAATCGAATTTTCAGAAGCTCCAATTTTGCTACAAATACATCAGAAGCAGAAAAAAAACCCCCTTTAAACCGCCTGGTGGCCAAACCATTCTTTGCCAAAAATTAGAAATTATATGCACCATTTTCCATCAAGAGCTGTGTCCTATGCAGGAAAAAATTTTGAAATTAGAGCTTCAGTGGCAAAGATATCATGGAAAACGTAATTTACCTTTACGCTCCCGTAGCAGAAAATCTTTGCATTACTTGAAAAAGAGACTGTACCTAAAATTAGTCTTCGATATAAATGGCATCGAAAGGAAAAATAATTTTTTTCAATCGGATATTTAGAAGCAAATACACTGAAGTTCCAGAAAAACTGGTACACCAGTCTAATACTTGGTAGGTCCCCCACGGGAGAGCAGCACTGCAGAAATACGACGGGGCATGGACTCCACTAGCTTCTGGAAATATGCTGTAGGCAATGCACACCATACTTCCTGCAGAGCGTTCCACAATTCGGGTGTATTCTGAGGTCTCGGATTCCTGTGTTCGATAGCGCGTCACATGGCATCCCAAATGTGTTCTATCACGTTCAGATCTGGGGACTTGGGTGGGAATGTCAACACCCCAAACTCAAATGAATGCTTCTCTAACCAAAATGTGGCGTCCCGACACTTGTGTGGAGGTGCATTGTCCTCTTGGGACAGGCCCAACCCATCAGCATGAATGCAGGATATGAACGGGTGTACCTCGTCAGAAAGGATGCGCACATAGCGTTGGCGGGTCACAGACGTTTGTAGACGTAATAGGGGACCCAGTGAAGTCCAGCTAAACACACCCCACACCATTACGGACCCCCCACCAGCCGGTACAGTTCTCTGTTGATAGGCGGGATCCATGGCTTCATGGGGTTTGCGCCATACACGAATCCTTCCATCTGCTCGATACAGTTGGAAGCGCGACTCGTCAGACCAGGCTACTTGTTTCCAGTCATCAAATGTCCAGTGGCGGTGTTACCGTGCCGAAGCGAGGCGCATAGCTCTGTGTCGTGCACCCATCAAGGGGACTCGAGTTGGGCATCAGCTCCCAAAGCCTATATCGTGCAGAGTACGTTGCACAGTCCGGACGCTGATGCTTGTTGAGGCTCCAGCATTGAATTCCGATGATACCTGCGAGAGTGTTGCACGCCTATCGCGTGAAACTATTCTTGACAGCCGACGATGGTCACGTTCACCCAATCTTTTTTTACGGCCACACATGTATCGTTGGTTGGAGGTTTTGCCGGAATTTTTGTAGTCACGGTACACGCTTGCAATGGTCGTCCGTGAGAATCCGAACTTCGTTTCTACCTCCGAAATACTATGGCCCATCTCAACGAGCGGCAGCTATGACACCGCGTTGAAAATTACCTAAATCGTTATTACTTGTCAATCTCATGCCGAAAACAGCTCTGACAGCTGACAAGGATGTATATCGCTTTATACACGCACTGGCGGACGCAACCGAGTACGCGCATAGGTGACGTTGCTATGTATTTTGCATAAGCTCGTCTGTACCAGTTTTTCTGGCACTTCAGTGTATGTGGAATAAAATGTATTTTGAATTCGATATCATCTGCATTTGCGCCCTCTAGCGGCAAAGTTGTTCATAGGGAAATAAACCGGAATGCAAGGTTCACTATTCTCACATTTTAAGCTTCTCAATGGAATAATAAGTTTTGAAATCGGACAAATAATTGCAGAGATATAGTGTCCACAGACAGACGGACGGGCAAACGGATAACGTAAGCACGATCCTTTTCTACAAAAGACGTGCTAAAAATGTAAAAGACTGTGTACACTTTGCAACGCCAGAAAATTAGTTCCAAGATTTATAGAGGTAGCGCGCTAGAATGAGCGAGATCATAAAATGGTATCACAAGTATTTCATTTTCTGATGTAAGCATGTTGTGAAATTGGATCAATGTTGCAATATTTTTTTGTTCACATTTTGTGATTGGAACCAAAGGATTGCCTACATATGTGAACAAATAAAATGTGTGATTTAATGCAGAATGAAAAATAACAAATCTGGGTTTTGTAAGCGCCAATACTGTCCTTTATCATCCATACAGAAAAACTACCGAAGCGAAACTAAGGAAGCCAGGTAATTTGACGACGCTGTAGTTTCCAGGCATTCATATGCAAAATGCAAAAAGTAGAGCTTAAAACACACTTATTAAATAATCTATGTAGAAGAATCTTGCTTTGGTTGACTTTAAAACTTATGTTGCTTTAAATCTTGTTCAGCTAATCTGACGCCTGTAAACGAAGGCACAGAGCATTGCCCTGAAATTTAGTGTAATGAGGATAAATATTATACTTGAACTTTATTTTTAGCACATCTTTTGTAAAACAAAGATCGTACTTATGATGTTATCGGTTTGTTCGTTTGTCCGTCCGTCTAGGGATACCATATCGCATCAACTATTTGTCCGATTAAAAAAATTCTTTTTGCATTGGAAAGCTTGAAATATGCGAATGATGATCCTTTATTTCGTTTTTTTTTATGATGTACAATTTCGCCGCTAGAGGGCGTAAATGCTGATGATATGGAATTCAAAATACATTTTATTACATATTCACTATCTACCAACAAGTAATTGGACACCCCTGCAATCGACAATTTCTGCGGTCCTGATAAACATCACGGCCACCACCGTTAAATATCTTGTGGGAAACAACAACGCAACCAGTCGCATGCAAGATGCCACGCAGTTCGGAGCTCTCTGATTTCGAGAAAGGTGTAATCGTCGGGTATCACAGAAATAGCCGATCCATACGCGACATATCCAGCGAGTTGAAGTACCCAAAATCGACAGTGGCCTACGTGATTGGCAAGTGGAAGATGAGAGGTGACTGTCGGAATGTGCCCCGAACCGGCAGACCCACAAAACTGGGAGTTAGAGACCGACGGGTGCTGGCCAGAGAAATTCGGAAGAACCGCACCAAATCGATGGGCCACTTCCGCGAGGAGTTTCAACAGGGTCCGGGAGTATTCTTTTGATGAATATTATCCATAAGGAAGCCCATCTGCTTGGTTATCATGGACGTGCTGCCGCCCACAAGCCTTTGATCGCCAAGTCCAATAGCGCTGCTCGGCTAACGTGGTGCAAAGAACGTCGACAGTGGACCGTTGAACAGTGGAAACAGGTTCTCTGGAGCGACGAATCAAGGTTCACCCTCTACCGTTCGGATGGTAGGGTCTGGGTTTGGCGTCTGCCTGGAGAACGCCTCCTGCCGGAATGTATTGTGCCAACTGTGAAGTTCGGCGGCGGTGGAATTATGCTATGGGGGTGTTTCTCCTGGTATGGCACGGGACCCTTGGTCGCAATTCCTGGTAGACTCAACGCCGAGACCTACTGCACCATTTTGAATGACCACGCGCTTCCTACGTTGTGGCAGTTTTAAGGGATGGACCCATGTTACTTTCAGGATGACAATGCCACCTGCCATGTTGCGAGGTCCACCATTGCTTGGTATGGTGAAAATGGGGTTAATCGAATGCACTGGCATCCGCAGAGCCCGGATCTTAACCCTATCGAGGACCTCTGGGACGAGTTGGAGTGTCGACTTAAGGGGTGCCCTCACCGTCCGAAATCGGTGAAGGAACTGACCTGTCTTCTCCAAGCCGAGTGAAAGAAAATACCGCTAGTCGTCGTACAACGCCTGGTTGAGAGTATGCCCCGGAGTGTCGTAGCTGTAATCGCCGCTCGTGGAGGCTCCACGAACTATTGAAGGTGAATAAACTTCGTTTTCCTTTGCTATCACAGGTGTCCAATTACTTGTTGGTAGATAGTGTATTTTGCTTCTAAAAAACCGATTGAAAAACTGCTTTTACTTTTCGATTCCATTTTTGTCGAAGACTATTTCAGGCATAGACTTTTTCAAGTTACGCATAGGTTCTCCTCTAGGGGGCGTAAAAGTAAATCGCGTTTTCCTCTATATCTCTACTTCTAAATCTCCGATTTGGAAACTTTTTTCTTCGGCGGATAGAGCTCCTGATGAGAGATCTTTTGCATATAACTTCTAAGTTTTGGTAAGGAATAGTTTGGCCACCAGGGGGCGTAAGTGTTAATTTCTGCTTCTGATGTGTTTGCCACATAATCCTAGCTTCTAAAATCTCGATTGAAAAAATTCGATCTAGATTTTTAATAGCTTCTTGACTCTTTCGTGTGGTACGCTGTCAATCACTATGACATAAATCAAAGTTTTACAAAAACGTTTAATGAAATACGTTTTGTATATTGTTTTCTTATAGTTCTTAGCTTTTCGCTATATTTAATTTTTATTTTTATTACTAATTGCTTATAATTTCCACATTGCTAATTTTCATACGAATGAACTACAATGCTCTCTCTATATGTGCCATAGCTATTTAAAGTGATAAAATATCCTTAAAATTTTAACAGTGGAAAAAAGTTTAGATTGATATTTACTGTGAATTTGCGGTTTGAGAGAAGGAAAATAAACTTTTTCATAAAGGAGAAAGGAGGTCTAAAATTTTCAATTACAGTCCAACAGATTTATGGCCATTGGAATAATTTTTGATTAATGTCATAGTGTTTGACAACGTACCACACAAAAGAGTTAAAAAGCTTTTCAAAGTTCAGTAACTCGTTTTGCTTTGAATAGCATCCACAATCGTTATATTTTAATCGAATAACTTAAATAGGAACAAAAATCGCATGTAAGAAATGTCCGCTGACCTTTTTCTTTCCTGCCTTAAAATTCCATCAAAACAGAAGAAAATTCCCACGGTATTCTATCCATTCTCAGGACGAAATGAATGTGGGCAAACTGAACGGCGGACAAAGTGAACAGTATACTAAATGAACATGGACAAAGTGATCAGTGGAATAAATGAACATGGACAAAGTGAACAGTGGGCTAAATGAACATGGACAAAGTGATAGGGGACCTTATTGAACATCCTCGATACAGTTGTTCTTGCATTGCCGAGATATAATACCCGTAGTTTGCCGTTTCTGATACTTTTGCCCCTGTCCTCCTACCGCCTACTAAAATGCCGCTTCTGAAGTCGCTGAAGGGGGACAGGTACCCTTGAGGTCTGCACGGGCCAGGCCGTATCGGGCTTTTTAGCTTAGAGAACAAAGCAACGGGCCGGGCCTGTCTTTTTCCCAGACATTTACGACCGGGTCGGTCCAAGTCGACCCATGCTTTTTATCGCAAAGGTAAAGAAAGAAAAAAGTCTTGTTTCCCGATTTCCTTGTCTGCTTAAATGTTTTTCTGGATTTACTTACTTCCATGACATAGCCCAGGGCGTAATCAGTGAAACAAGGACAGGCACTGACAGCGGTTTTACCAATCTGTTGGTATTAAGGTGGTAAAACCACTTTGAGGCTTTTTGACAACAAAAAGATTCGACCCCGAGCGAGGGTGGGTTTTGTGTAGAGTGGGGAACGGGGAGTGTCTGCAGTGGAGTGGGGTGTGTATGTGTGTTTTTGTATGAGAGAGTGAGATGACATCGCTTTTTTCTCCTATCTCTAATCCGTATAGGGATTGACTTTTGTACTGTTACCGCTTACTAGTTCAGAGAAAGGGAGATTCTGAACGCTCTCAGTCTTCTTTCTTCCCTCTCTTTAAAGGTTATATTTTTCGATAATTGTCAAATTTAGTTAACATTTTTAGGCTTACATTCAACTAAATATTTTCAATATCTCATTTCATTATTTAATTTTTCCATTTTAATAAAATACAATAGAAAGACAAAATCATACCAAATGGCACATCACGGGCCGGGCCAGGCCTAAATTAGAGCTGCAATTGACGGAACCGGGCCAGGACGGGCCGAGTGACTAATATTTGAAACATGCTGGGCCTTAAACGCACTGGCTTGGGCCGGGTCGGGCTCACCAAATTAGGTCCGTGCAGAATTTACGAGCCGCCCCGGTGGCGCAGTGGTCTAAGGCGATGGCCTCTGATCATTCGTCCAACAGGGGTCCGGGTTCGAATCCCGGTGAGGCATGGATGTTGTGTTTGTCTTACGGCACTGGCTCTCTCCCTTCCCTGGAACCAGTGACCCTAAATTAGGGACGGGCGACTGCTTATAGCCCATTGAGTTCTTCACGGTGGTAGTTAAACCTCCCATAAAAAAAAAAAAAATTACGGTACCGAAAAATCACGTTTTGTTTTTATAAGCTTTTCTGAAAGTTTGGAATCTTACCTTTACAACGATGTATTGCATAAGAAAATCCAAGCACTAGACGTGTTTAGAAAAAACATTAAAAAAATTATGTTTTCAGAAATTTCGACATGGTTTGTGTCCGGATGGCATAGAAAGTTGGTGTAAGTACCGTGTCGCTGAAGCTTATGGAATGGGCTGTGACCACAGCACTAGCTTTCATATCTCCCCCGTAATAATGCCTGAAATTAAGCCGGTTTTTAGGGATTTGGCAAATCCAAATCTCCTTAAAAATGTCAACATGGGAAACCCCAAAATCCTAATGAGTCAGTAAACAATGCTATCTGGTCTCGACAACCGAAAACTGCGTTTCTTTCGCTCAAACCACATGCATTTGGTATACAGGAAGCTGTTGCCAGCTTAAATAAAGGAAACATTGTAAAATGTTATGTTTGGAAAACTGCCGGAATTGAACCAGAAGCAAATTGTGTATAGCTTTTGAAAAATCTTGACATTTTACGCGTCTCGGTAGCACAACAAACAAGAAAATTGACAACGAATTTTCGGGTGTAATAAGCACGTCTTTTGAATCTGTTCTGACGCAAATTAAATTTATCAAAGCTATTCAAAGTCAATGGAACCGGTATGGAAAGGAATAGATCTGACCAAAGGAAGAAGATTTTCAATCGGGTTTTTAATCCCTCAGATATTGCTGTAAACGAAATCGTGAGCTTACGAACTCTTAGAAACAGAGATATCGACAAAAATAAGATGTGACTTTACGTCCCCTGGTGGGAAAACCATGCATTATTTTAGGAAGAAAGTATTCTCAACAGGTTTATCCGTATAAGCGGTGTCGGTCGAAGAAAAAATTAGTCGGGTTTTCAGGAGCCCAAATTTTGCAACAAATACTTCAGAAGCAGAAATTAACACATATGACTCCTGGTGACCAAACCATTCTTTACCAAACATTAGAAATTATATGAAAAATATTTTCCATCAGGTCTTCTAGGCGATACAGGAAGAATTTTTCAAATTAGAGCTTTAGGAGCAGAAATAACGCAGAAAACGCAATTTACCTTTGTGCCCCCTAGCGGAAAATGTATGATTTACTTGAAAATTTTGAATTTATAGGAAAAACATTTCGCATCGGAAATACTATTCAACAAAGAAGGAATTTTTCAAATCGGACTATTAGAAGTAGAGATATTGACAAAAATAAGATATACATCTACGCCCCCTGGCGTATAAACCATGCATTTTTTCAAGAAGAAATTTTTTCCTAAAAGGTTTTTCGACATGAGTAGTATCGGTCAACAAATGACGTTTATTTCAATCGAGAATTTGGAAGCTCATATTTTGCTGCAAATACAACAGAAGCGGAAATTAAGATTTACGACCCCTGGTGGCCAAATTTTTTTTACAAAAATTAGAAATTATGTGCAAACGATTTTCCATCAGGAGCTGTATCCGGTGCATAAAGAATTTTTCAAATCGGAGATTTAGAAGCAGAGATATAAGGGAAACGCAATTTACCGCTTCGCCCCCTAGCGAAAAGTCTATGAATTACTTGAAAATTTTGAAATTACATGAAAAACATGTCACACGGAAAACACTATCCAACAAAAAAGGAGTTTTTCAAATCGGACTCCTAGAAGTAGAGATATTGACAAAAATAAGATGTACATCTACGCCCCCTGGCGGTGAAACTGTGGAATATTTTAGGAAGAAATTACTCCAAAAAGGTTTATCGATGTGAGTGGCATCAGTCCACGAAAGAATTTTTTAATCGATATTTTAGAAGCTACGAGTTTATGGCAAATATGTCAGAAGCAAAAATTAACACTTACGCCCCCTGGTGGCCACAGTATTCTTTACCAAAAATTTGAAATTATATGCAAAAGATTTTCCATCAAGAGAAAAATCCGCTGAAGAAATATTTTTTCAAATCGGAGTTTTAGAAGAAGAGTTATCGGGGAAAATATAATTTACTTTTACGCCCCCTAGCGGAAAATCTATTCGTAATTTGAAAAAGTATTTATATCTAAAATGCTCTTCGACATAAATGGAATCGAAAGATATAAAAATTTTTTCAATCGGATGTTTAGAATCAAATATGTGGAATAAAACGTATTTTTGAATTTGACATCATTGCATTTACGCCCTCTACCGGCAAAATTGTACATCGTAAAGAAAAACGAAATAGAGGATCATCATTTGCATATTTCAAGCTTCGCAATGCAAAAAGAATTTTTCAAATCGGACTAATAGTTGCTGAGATATCGTGGGTACAGACGTCCGACGGACTGATGGACGAACGGACAAACCGATAACAGAAGCACGATCTTTTTTTACAAAAGACGTGCTAAAAATGCATGAAACTTAAAAAAAAAAGCCTGGCAAAAAAGAAATAAAAGAAAAACAATGTCAGAAAATGATTTCTTGGAAGAAGAAGGTCCGGATGAACCTTCCTACTCTCCTGAAAATTATTAAATAAATGCTTACAAGTATGAAAGTTGTCATTTTTTACTTTAAACGCGTTTGTCTCGAAACTAACTTTTTCAATGTTTAGGTACATTTTTCTCAGAATCCATCAAAGGTTTCAATCTGATATTTTTACTACATATACATACGATGTGTTTATAAAAACAGACGAGGCAGTTTAAAAGTATCTAATTCTTAAAAATTATTAAAAACAAAAATGTGTCGTTTTTAGGGTAAAATTTTGTAATGTGCATTAAAAATTTGTAAATTTTCAAGAAAATAAAATATTGATAAAAACTCTTGTCAAAATGTGTACAAGATCCCAATAAATAACTGGTAATTTTTTTGTAAAAAGATATTGGATAGCTTTTGAGAAAAATGTACCTAAAGAAATGCCTATTTAACATGGGCTCCAATGGAGCGTACCGGTCCACCTTAAATCAGGAGTGTTTCCTATATAGGCGGTATGTACGCTTTGTACACGTCTGAATCCTTTGAAGTGACCTGCTTATACAGACATTTCCTCGCCATGGTTGCGTACGTATAAGTGGGAATGGCACGTGCCCGATTGCTTTTTGGGTGTTCGTAATAATTTGTTACTTCAGTGCATGTCCAGAAGGAGTCACATTTTCCTAATTTGGAATCTCGGGTTCCCGGTAACAGATAAAACTAAAGCTATATGAACAGATCACCGGCTATGCGTCATCCGGAAATCGAACCAAGTCGAATAATTAGTCCGTAGCTCTGGCCTCTGACTGTTTGAAGATAGGACAGGATTCATTAATAGCAAGAGAGATTTTAGGAGACAATGTTGCCTTTGAAGAAATCGTAGAGTTGAAATTGATACCGTTAGTAAAAAAAATGTAAATTATTTTTTAATTCTTTTTAATTGATTGTTATTTATTTGTTTCGGGGCTTAACGACCACCATGAACACCCAAATCAATTTGCTAAACTCCAATAAGTGTTGTGTTACAGGGCTTGGTGCTAGAGTTGTATTACAGCGCCCTGTGTGGAGGGTTCGTTTGATGCTTCCTTTGCAGTAAGTTCGGTATCGGTGGTATAATCCGTATTTCTCCCAACTGGAGCAGATAAATACAATACAAAATATAGAAAAGTGAACCGACTGAGGTTACATTTTGCAGTGAGAAAGACTTTTATTCAGATGTTACGGGGAATGTCTTTAAGCCTTGTCCTGATCTCCATCCTTTCTACATATTAATCCCTCATGATCTCCTTCCGTCTCTCTCATCATCGGCCTCATTTCTCCTTACTTCCCCACCCCCGCTAAAGATCTCCTGCTCCGTCGACCTTCTGCCACAGAGTTCTCTCTGCCCTCTTCTTCCCCGATAGCCGACCTCCGAACCAAAACTCTCCCCCGTGTTAGGTCCAACGAATTCCTCCTAAGCAAAGCCACGCCCTAAAGATGCATCCTCTCCGAAAATGCAAGATTCATTAATTGGCTCGCTGGCCCCCTCTACTCGCTTCGTCGCTTTGCTTGGGACAGCAGAAAAACAACAATGTCCAGTTTCATTCTTCTCACATCGACGAAACTATAAATCTAACACCCCCTCGGCTGCGACGCGTGGGAAAAATGGTACTTTACCTGTCGCTGCCCTTCCCATCCAAATGGCGGGAATTGAAAAAAAATGACTACAATTCACTATCTCTAAAAATGGCTACAAATGGCGGGAATTGAAAGAAAATGGCTACAAATGGCGGGAATTGAAAGAAAATGACTACAATTCACTATCTCTAAAAATGGCTACAAATAGCGGGAATTGAAAGAAACTGACTACAATTCACTATCTCTAAAAATGGCTACAGAATGTCGCTTCTGATAAATATGGAAGCGCGGTGTTACAGTTGTATACCCAAAGGCTCCCTCATTGTTTTCCCACTGCAAAGGACGACGCGGTTCTGAAAAGCATCAACATTTATGCGTATTTGCATCATACGTGATCATTGCATTTAACGAAAGTCCTCTTTGAAACTTTGTGTTGAGTTTATATCCTTTTGACGTACTACAAAGGTGAAGGACGTGTCAAGGCGACAAATCTGCAGCGATGGATTCCGCCGGTGTAGCGTAGTCGGTTTGAGTAACTCACTCCGGAGCGAGGAGACGTGTTTTCGATCTCCGTCAGCGACAAATTAAGGTTTCCTCATTGGAACCCGAACGTATAGATAGATTTACTGGCCATTGGGTACTTCGAAAAATGTGTGATGTGTGTTCAACACATCGTCTGGAATTAATGAGAGGTTCCTTCTCAGCTTCAAAAAAATATATAAAAGAGATAGAGAGATGATGTGACGTACTACAGAGGTGAAGCACATGTCAAGACGACAAATCTGCAGCGATACATTCCGTCGGTGTAGCTTAGTCGATTAGAGCACCTCAGTCCGGAGCGAGGAGACGCGAATTCGATCTTCGTCACCAACAAATTCCTGTCTTCACATGTTTTACTTTATATTCATTGAAATGTCTGTATTTTTTTTTTTTTTTTTTTGCTACCGGTTAATAAATTTTTTTGTTCATTCCCGTCCCTTCAGAACGTGTCGCAACTTTATTGTTACTCTTTACAGTATAAACAATTTATAATACGTGTTTCTACACACACTGAATTAGAAACCCTTATGCAGATGTGCGTAAACTTCACTTACGCAGTGTAAATGCAAAATACGCGGTCACGAGCTAGATCAAGCAAAACTATTTAATACTACTGACGATTAGCTCATCAGTGTTGAACACAATGGGAAAAACAAACGATCTTGGAGTTCAATAAAAGGCTTATTGTGGGTGCTCATCTGGCTGGTGTAACGTACCAGGAGATGTGACGTACCTGCCAGAAGGACGCACACGATATAAAGGCAGATAGGAATCAGAATAAAATGTCCGCGTAGCTCAATTGGTAGAGCAACTTATTCCGGAATGAGTGGACCCGGGGTCGAATCCTGGCGCGGATAAAAATGACGGAGAAATTCACTTCGTTATAATGGCGCCCGAACTATCCGGATGACCCGACCGTTCACAATCTCGCAATGGTGTGATGTTATTTCCACACCGCGAGATAGGAAAAATAAGAGTAGCACTTCGAAAAAAAAAATAAAAAATAAAAAAATAAGGGGGAGATGATGTAACGTACCAGGAGATGTGACGTACCTGCCAGAAGGACGCACACGACATAAAGGCAGATAGGAATCAGAATAAAATGTCCGCGTAGCTCAATTGGTAGAGCTACTTATTCCGGAATGAGTGGACCCGGGTTCGAATCCTGGCGCGGATAAAAATGACGGAGAAATTCACTTCGTTATACTGGCTAGACGATTTTGAAAACAGCAGAGCTGTCAGGTTTCTTAAAAGGTGAGATATCATGAGTCTTTAGTCAGTGGAATAATAGCCCCCCCCCCCCCACACACACACACTTCTTGTCTGTCAGCGAATTCCACCATCTTCCCTGGCCACCACAAGCCCGGGTTTGAACCCCATTTAGAATCTATGGGAGATTTTAGAAAAACAAATGCGAGGGTAAAGTCCTTTTCCGTCAAATGTGAGCCTTTTAAAGGACTGTCTGGTGATAGTCTGGTATGCTGTAGAAGTATTATAGATGCAATATAACATCTTGTGGAATCTATTCCAAACCGAATACGTGCTGTAAATTCGGGCTAAAGTAGGTCCAACTCGGTATTGAATGAGAGTTTGTAATTCAGTGGCCGGTATGTGCATGTGCCGTTTTATTTCGATGTGTGTTTGTGGTTTCCTTTGATTGATCTTTTCACCTTTTAGACATGTATTATACTTTAATGTTAAACCCAAGGAACAATTTCCAAATGGTGACACCAATAACGTAGAGATTACCAAAAGATATTTTCAGGGATTCCATAAATGTACCTTCGCGCTCTTCATAATAAAAGGTCAGCTTCGAACCATTATTATTTCGTTATTGCAAAGCAATTTCAAAGAACTGGGGCAAAAAGAACAAAAAACAGGAGTTTCACAGATCTACAAGGTAGGCACACAATGTACATGTCATTATCGCCTTTAAGAACTGACAGCCGAGTACGTCATGTTGCAACCTACTTTCATATGAAGTTGTCGGACTGCTTCATGAAGCTGCATCTAACTCTACCCATTTTAAACTGTGGGTGTAATTTTGATTTTGATTCCACTTGGAATCAACTCTTGTGTATGACGCGCGTAAAGACATTTATTGTTTCTACATAATCTACTAGCAATCATGGCCGTTCTCCGAACAGTGAATCTATAAAATAAGTTTTTGTACATAAAATTAAAGAAAGGGAAAATTAATTAAGGGAAAGAAAAGATCCGTAATTATTTTACGATTTAGATGAGGGCCGTCATGTCAATGCATACAATTTGACGTAAAACGATAGTTGGCGACCCTTAATTTTAAATCAAAATTTCACGGAATGTTTTCAGTATTTTGACGTTTCTGGCATAATTATTTTTAAACCTATCAACATTTTGAACAGTAAGGCTAAGTCACCCTTTCAATTTTTTCTTTGTTTACAGAATTTTTCTAGGTAAAGAAGTGGTAGAAGAATTCAACCAGAAAATATTCCAAAGCCGCCATTTTGAGTTTTTTGGTTTTCGGACTTCTTTAGGTATCTAGATTTTAAGACATATCAGCATGCCAATTTTCAGATCTCTAGGTCTTTTTGAAGTGGCTGAACAATTCGCGAAAAATGCAAGCAGACGAAGTTCCAGAGCCGCCATTTTGATTTTTTTTTTGGTTTTCAGACTTTTCTAAGTATCTTGACATCAAGACCTATTAACATGCCAATTTTCAGATCTCTAGGTCGTTTAGAAGTGGTCGAACAATTCGCGAAAATATTCAAGCAGACAATGTTCCAAAGCCCCCATTTTGATTTTTTTTAGTTTTCGCTATTTTCTAGGTATCCGGACCTTATGACCTACCAGCATACTAATTTTAACATCCCTAGGTCATTTAAAAATGGTCGAACAATTCGCGAAAAAATTTAAGCAGACCAAAGCCACCATTTTGATTTTTAGGATTTCGGACTTTTCCAGGTATACGGACGTTAAGACCTATCAGCATACAGATTTTCAGATCTCTAGGTCATTTTGAAGTGGTCGAACAATTCGCGAACGGAAACACTCACATTTTCACATTTTCTCACTTTGTAGAAAAGCTCTAAGAATTCAGCTGTACGCTTTTCAAATATATTCGTAAAGCCTCCGGACATTTACTTAGATTTTTTTTTAGGTTATACTGAACATTGGCTAAATATTTCTTATTAGAAACCAAGGCAAAAGATGGTGCACTAGTTACTTTATAATATCTTAAGAACTATAATGGCCATGGCACACTGAGATAGGCAGCTTGTGACGTACCTGCCAGCAGGACGCACATGACATAAAGGCAGATAGGAATCAGAATACATGTCTGCGTAGCTCAGTTGGTAGAGCGACTTGTTCCGGAATAAGCGTACTCGGGTTCGAATCCCGGCGTAGACCAAAAATGACGGAAAAATTTACTTCGTTATAATGGCGCCCGAACTACCCGGATGACCCGACCGTTCAAAATCTCGCAATGGTGTGATGTTATTTCCACACCGCGAGACAGGAAAAATCAGAGAATCCCTTCTCCAGTGCTTCGAAAAATAAATGTGTGTGACGTTGCATTCCACACACCAGATTGACTGGGGTTCTCAAGTGCACGTTCTACAGTGGTTGTCTGCCTGCAGCGGTTCATGGTCACGGCTGATCCGTGGGCCATGCCCCCGGCCCTCTTTCGGGGGGGAGATGTGACGTACCTGCCAGCAGGACGCACATGACATAAAGGCAGATAGGAATCAGAATACATGTCTGCGTAGCTCAGTTGGTAGAGCGACTTGTTCCGGAATAAGCGTACTCGGGTTCGAATCCCGGCGTGGACCAAACATGACGGAGAAATTTAATTCGTTATAAGCTTAGTTTCTGAATATTTCTTTACCATGCCACTTCCCGTGTGAAGAATGCAAAAATTTATAGTTTCGAAACATCCATTCATCTGTGAGCATGAATCTCTGAGTCAATTTGTCACTTTCCGTTTGGTAGGTCGAACTATGAGAACGGTTATGCGTACCCTTCAGGTCCTCCCCCCCCCCCCAAAAAAAAACACCGTCTTCCTATCTGTGGGGAGTAAATTGAAACGGCTGAGACATTTCGATACTTAATTTGTTCCGCTTCAAGAGGTCTAAAAATCCGATTGAAAAGAATATTTTTTTGATACCTTCACTATGAAGACATGTTTTCTGGTTATAAAATAACAGAATTTTAGTTGTTGTGTAGAACTATGATTTTAAAGGTTTTACTTCCCTTAAAACATTTTGGTTTATTCTCATTAAACGTTTTGCATTTGAACGCTACGTTTTCTCTGTCGAAGAATTTGTGTTTTGTCATTCCTGCTAGCAGGTCAAAGTCGAATATGATTATTCTTCTGAAGGCAATGTGATTATTCGTCTTTAAAGCAATTTTATCTTAGTGATCGAAAAACAATCGTATCTCTGACACTTTCTTATAAACAAATGTACACTGTTGGCCACCCAAAATGCAACACCAAGAAGGACACGAGACAGCAAAGCCAGATTTACTGGACACATAACAACAGATACAAGGATGAAACGATTGAGCTTACAGGCCTGTGCGACTTGCGAAACACGCAGGCATCAATAGTTCGTCTGGCCCCCATGACTGGCAATAACGGCCCTTACACGCCCCGGCATCGAACGAAAGAAACTTTGGATGTAGGCTTGGGTATGTCGGTCTAGGCTGCTTCCACACGTTGCCACAGTTCATCAGGCGTAGCCGCGGGTGGTGCTTGCAGGACCACTCGGTTTCCGATCAACGGCCAGACGTGTTCGATGGGCGACATATCGGGAGAAAAGGCGGGCCACGGAAGCAGTAACACCTGGTGGGCCGTGAAGAATTGTTGCACGACGCGTGCCACGTGTGGACGCGCAATTTCCTGTTGAAACGTGGCCACTGGCAGGTCCTGCAGGTAACGGAGGACTACAGGCTCCAAAACGTCGGAGATGTAGCGGTGGCTGTTGAGTGTACCGGCGATGCGTACCAGAGGGGTGCGGTTGTCATATCCAATTGCAACCCAAACCATAACGTCAGGCGACGGACCGGTATGGCGATGCATAATGCAGGTGTCATACAGTCTCCCGCCGCGGTGCCGCCACACGCGGAACCGACCATCGTGGTGTTGCAGGCAGAAGCGGGATTCGTCGGAGAAGACAATGTCGTGCCATTCAGGTGCGGCGTTCAAAGGCCCACTGCCGTCGCACTCGCCTGTGGTGTAACGTCAATGGTAATCGGAGCAATGGGCGCGGTGCGACAAGTCCCCGCTCCTGCAGACGACCTCGAACGGTACGTGCTCACACAGATTGTTGCGCAACACACCCTAATTCCTGCGCTAAGGTTCGTGATGTGGCGGTGCGAGCCGTCAATGCCCGCCGCACAACATGCCGGTCCTCTCGTCAGGTGGTGTGCCGCGGCTGCGGCAATCGCTCACGTCGGTCCATCCGTCCCTCCTGCACCCAATGAATCCATACTCGCCTCACTGTGGCTGGATCTCGTCCCTCACGGGCGCCGATGTCTCGGTACGATAAACCTCTGTCGCGATAAGCAATTATTCGTCCTCTGTCAAACTCCGGAACGAGCTGGAATGACTGCCGTATTCTGCGGCGAGGCATCAGGAAGCTTCCCACGCACAGGTCCGGCAGCACAACACACTTCCACTACTTAAATCCCCGCTTTCTGTGCACCCTTCTTATAGTGCTCCTCGGTGACGTGCCGGGCGCACATGATTTGCATATGCCCTGCAATGCTAATCGTTTGCATGTCCTCTCGCGGGCGACGCATGCTGCGAATTTCAGGCCAATCGGATGCTTCCTTCTTGGTGTTGCATTTTGGGTGGCCAGCAGTGTATACAACCAGGACAGCTGTTGCTAATCAACTGCCTTCTCACTATATACCTATTCAGAACTGTCTATTTCTGATTCAATTACTTTTTGAACTACTTTTCTGAGACTAATTGCTGGTAGATGTGAATACGTTTATTGGGGTAAGTATGACATGGATGTTGAGTCAAATAATATCCGAAAACTTGAAAATTTCGTCGTCCTGCATCGGGAATTGAAACCGCTTCTCCCGGATTGCGCCAGAATATGCTAACCACTACACCACCCAGAACGACCAAGTTTCAAGTTTCCGTTTTTTCTAATCAAACACTTGAAACTAATCTTGAAACTTGGTCCTTCTGAGTGGTGTAGTGGTTAACATACTCGGCGCTATCCGGGAGACGCTGATTCGATTCCCGTTCCAGGACAACGGAATTTTCAAGTTTTCGGCTATAATCTGACTTAACATCGATGTCATATTTACACCAACAAACGGATTCACATCTTTCAAATTTGTATTGTACAATGGTGTAATCCCGTATTTCATTCATTGCTAATTGCTGGTATTATTTCTTAACATAAGCCTACATAGTCTAAGTGTTCATGTGTCATCATCAGTTGCAAAAATATATTGCTTTGTTCACTGTTGATGTCTGAATATTTATCTACTTGTTGAAGACTTAAGGTAACGTTTGGCTTTTTGCTTGTAGCAGCTGCAAACTTAACTAAGCATTTTCAAGTATCTCTAAGTAAGCACTTGTGTATATTTTGATTTAACAGTCCAGAGTCAATGAGTCAGAAGTGGTACTTATATTTTAATGTCCCTTTGTATTATCTGATTGGAACATCGTAGTAGCACAACGTTTATTGTAACTCACTTCACAACAATAATAAAGGCTAGAAGAATGTCCTTCGTTCAACACAACTTTTACTCAAAAGATACTGCATTTTAACAAATCATTAGCTTGGAAGAATTTCTCTTAGCGTGAGATATATTATTACGTAGCTTAATTAATGCCTTTATAATGAATTCACTTTCTTCTACTAACTTCTTCTAATGCTTGTTGTTTGTTAATTATATCATGAATAAACTTTCCTGCTAGTAGTGTAGTAATAATAATGAACAAGCTTTTAACTGCTAGTAATGTTGTAGTAATAATTAAGATGAATAAAGTCTTAAGCTGGTTGTTAATAATAACAACTAATGAAATAAACCTAACAGCCAGACAGAGATCTGACAAAACTATGAACTGAGAAAAACGTACTTACAACACAAGCTTTATTCAGAGAAAGTCCTGGTATCCTCCAACATTTTTTTTTTTTTTTTTTTTTTTTTTTTGATTGGAGGTTTAACGACCACCGTGAGCAACTCAATGGGCTATAAGCAGTCGCCCGTCCCTAATTTAGGGTCACTGGTTCCAGGGAAGGGAGAGAGCCAGTGCCGTAAGACAAACACAACATCCATGCCTCACCGGGATTCGAACCCGGACCCCTTACGGACGAACGATCAGAGGCCATCGCCTTAGACCACTGCGCCCTCCAACATACACGAAGCTCTACTCACATAAACGAAGATCTCTTTACACATAAAAGCTATCTCACGTAACACAAACAAAAGCTCTCCTCCACATAAACAAACGCTCTCTGGCACATAAACAACAGCTCTCCCTACGCACATCAACAAAAAGCTCTCTTAGGTATCGTTGAGCGCGCCTATTTATACTGGCTACCACCACGTCATGACTTACACTCATTGCCAGATCTCATTCAGCGGGAGAAATAACATCTCGTTCAGTAAGAAGATAATTTACATAGGAAAATAAAATAACCAGAGATAGTAAAAATCAAAAAGAAAGTGAATCTAGAGTATACGTTACACCTTGTAGTTGCCGAGTGCGAAAACCAAAATTTCAGAAGTCATCTTAAGAGCTGTGATGGCCTTTCGATAAATATTGTGTCATTAGAAGCCAAGCTTTACAGCTGTAACAAGAACTTGTCTTGCCACCTTTCTGTTCCCTTGCCGTGGAAAAACTTTGCAGTCAGAGATCTTTGTTTATGTTAAAATCCATTGATGCATTTTAGTGGTCTGGGATCTGAGCTTTGGTCACGTGTTGACATCGTGTTTCCAGCTAAAAGACAATAGAAAGTAGAATCTGTTCCTAGGCTCGTAGACGCTTAGGAACAGATTCTACAAGGTGTCGAACATCCACCACGCGTAAATTGACAGGTGTCCGTTGCAGCAGCGCCGACTGTTCACGCTCATTCCGTGGAGAAGGATCAGCAGTTCTCACACCCCGTTCTAGCATAATCCACAAATGTTCAATTGGGTTACAGTCAGGGGATTTTGGTGGTCAATGCAATATAACGAATTACAGCCCGATGGCACAGTGCGTTGTCCTGTTGAAAGATGGCACCCTGGTCCGGGCAAACCTCCTGCATATATGGATGGAAATGGTCGACTAACGGGTCACTGTAGCGTTCACCATGTACTGTTTGTGGGATGATAGCCAATGGACCTATCTAGGGCTTACTAGGAAAAAGCTTCCTAGAACAGGACACCATCTCCACCGTCGTGTTGAACCCCAACTGTGCAACCAGGACATAAGGCTTCGTGCAGTTTACACCATATGCGAAACCGGCCATTAGCATGGTGCAGCAAGAAACAAGACTCATCACTCCAGACGACCTTCTTCCATCTGTCGAGGGTCCATTGCCGACGTTCCTTGGGCCATGCGAGCCTTTGTTTGCGATGACTGGGGGTCATCATGGGTACCCTCGTTCGTCTCAGGCGGTGGAACCCCAGGCGAAGCAAAGAACGGCGCATAGTGCATGTGGATATAGGTCGAACTGAACCGCTGTTGTATTGGTGGGTGGGATGGAGGACTGTCGTACGTCGTTGCTGAAATACCCGCCATGATATCCGACGCTCACCATTAGGATCAACAGCGTGTGGTTGACCAACGGGAGCCTTTCTGCTGGATACCCGTGCGCGGTTAATCCAGTGCTAGTACACCCTTGGTACTGTATTACGGGAGCAGCCAAAAAGTGCTGCAATTTCAAAAATATTGGCACCAGCCCTCTAGGCCTCAACTATCTGGCCGCGGTCAAATCGGCTAAAGTCTCCAAGTTTCCCCATTGCTGGTAAACGTTTACTGATTACGTACAGAGGATAGTTGTGCACATATTATACTAGCCGTACGTGATGTTAATATCGTGTGGTACTTCGTTATCGCTCCGACAAAACGGGGGTGTTCTTAATGCAAAGCTATTGTAACTCGGTGTATGCACATGTAGAGTTCTACCCAAGATACAAGGTTCCAATAAAAATTATCTCACAGATGTAACATTTTTACTTTCTTAAACAGACTGCATGCCGCCCAGGTAGCGTAGTGGTCTAAGCGATGGCTTCTGATCATTCGTCCGAGGTGGGTCCGGGTTTGAATCCCGTGAGGCATGGGTGTTGTGTTTGTCTTACGGCGCTGATTCTCTCCCGTCCCTGGGACCAGTGGCCCTAAATTAGGGACGGGCGACTGCTTATAACCCACTAAGTTACTCACGGTGGTCGTTAAACCTCCAACAAAAAAAAAAACAAAAAAAAAAAAGCAATGCATTACTCAAATCAATACTGCGATAAAAAGATTTGTAAATACAAACACTTCAAAACAAAAATAATCACTAACATGTCAAAAATAGGCATTTTAACAAGCAAAGTAGCATTCATAAAAATATTACAAATACTACAGAACTGTTACCAAAAACACGCAATTCAATTCAATTCAAACAATGCGATTCCAATTTATTCTAAACGATTCAGATAATTCAAGAATTCAATAAAATGTTCAGTTCCAAAGATACAAAGTACAAATATTAACACAGATATCAATTTGGTTGAAAGAAAATGTATTAATTCTGATTAAACCAAAAGTAACTCTGCTTCTACAAGCATTAGAACAATTAATAAATGAAAAATAGATAACATTACTAATTTAACTGTAAAACTGACGGTGTGTTCGAAATTAAACAACACTTTGTAAAGATCCGTGCAGTATTAGTGGAAAATAAATGTTACTCAGCTTTTCGTACATCGCAATCATTTTTAATTTTTTAAATGTTATGTTTTGACTAAAACGATAGTCATATAATTTTCTTTTCCCTTTCCATATAACAGAAATTCTGCACCGTTTACCACTCAAGTTACTATGGCCGCTTCAACATTAATATGCACACGTTGTTCATAAAGAACATCCCTTATTACATGTATCCCAATCAAAAATGAATTGTAAGATTTATATTTACACCACTTCAAAACTTTTCTTACAATAAAGACAGCCAGTAATTATCTAGATCGAGGAAACATGAATTTATTTTAAAAATTAAGCAAGATAAGCCTCAAAAATGACAGAAAACAGTTTGTCTATACAGATGTCCGAATTACCAAAATACGAAAAGAACATTTCTGTATTTCATTCATGTCCATCTCGTGTTAAAAATGAATGCAAATTTATATTCGATTCGTGAGCTTTTGTGTCTTCTGCAATTTATTCCGAAAAGCAGAGCATTCTTCAGAATCTGAATTGACCGTTTTCTGAACGGCTTCGAAAACAAATGGAGTGGCTAAACAATGGAAATTAGACTAACTCATGCCTCAGAAGTGAATTGAATACCAATTGTTCTGACATTCTGTTTTCTGTGACTGAAGTGCTATGACTGGACACTGGATATTCTTCCCGTTGTTTCTTGAGAAATAAGGCCGGAAATTCAAAAACACAAATGTCTGGGGTTATGCCGGCGCAAGAGGCAGGCACAATAGTCAATGAAGAAACTTCCGCTACACGAAGCCCACAGATTCGCTGACCTCTTGGCCAGTTTTATCTGCCCGTCCGTTATGTCACCTGGTAACTTGGATGGGGGGAACCTGTTGTCCTACGCTTCGTGGCGTCTGTTTCGCTGATTAGTTCACTAGAGTTGAAAGCATAAATCATTCTTCAGGTGGGCAGAAATTCACATTCTTATCCCGTCACCATCTTTCTCTTTCGTCTACAGATGGAAAACACAAAGGTTTTAAACCGGTTTCACTTCCAAGTAATGCACAATAGAGCTTTTAATTCAGCAACAAAACTACTTTAGAACTCTGGTTTCTGACTCATTTAATAAAAATCAGTATAACTGTGTAAATCATGGCTTGAAACATTACTTCAACGGAAAATCATCAATTTTGCTATTTTTTTATGTTAGTTCTTGAAGTGTATTCAGACACTTTTAAGCATATCGTTTTCACAAAAATATTATGAAATCAAATTAGAGATTGACACCGGCAACTTGCGTGCAGATAGAACGTCTTTTTGAGAACTAAGGTATTCTGAATGCGCTAGAGAATAATGAAGGTAACCAAAAACGTTACTCACAGGAAATGTCCACTAGTACTTGTTTTTTGACTTCTAAGGTATAGTCTAATATAACTTTCCTTTTTAGTTCCTGTATCTATGTAAATTTTAGTCCATTCTCCTTATCCATTAGGAAATAGCCATTATGAATTGTGGCACTAAAAGAACAAAATTACTTAAATTACTCTTGAACGTAAAAAAAACACTTTTATATCATATATATCACACTGTACATATATTCTGACATCATGATCAGAGTTAAATCCCTGAAATGGCAATGGGCTGGACATACTGCCAGAAGGACAGACCATCGATGGGCAGCCGAAATTTTACATTGGATAGGAAAAGACCCAGAAGAAGACCACATGGGAGAGGGGTGGATGAAATTCGAAAGTATGCAGGAGTGACATGGAGGAGATTGACACAAGACAGACCGTTGTGGAGAAACTTGGGGAGACCTTCGTCCAGCAGTGGCTTGATAATGGTTGACATATATACTGTACATATCATCATTGTCAACCATTATCAATCCACTGCTGGGTGAAGGTATCCACAAGTTTTTTCCACAACTGTCTGTCTTGAGCCTGTCTCCTCCGGCATGCTTTCGAATTTCATCCATCCATCTCCAATGTGGTTTTCTTCGTGGTCTTTTCCTGTCCCTTGGAATCCAGTCTAAAATTTCGGTTGTCCATCTGTGGTCCGTTCTTCTGGCAATACGTCCAAACCATTGCCATTTCAGATTTTACACTGTATATACATACATGCATATATATACATATATATTAGCAGGAGTACCCGGTATTTCCCGGGTAAATATTCGTAGAATCACCAAGTTCAGCGTGTGAATTCTCTCTGGTCTATTAATAGACCATTCAAATGTACGCAGTCTTGTATATAGAATAAACTTTTATGATCCGGATTTCAGCCTTACCTCCCGCAAATTTCATATTGTGTTCATTTCAATGTGACACATTACAATAAGGCTTGCTGCCAATGAAATCGACAAGTTTTCCTTTGGGATTCCGAAAACAAGTGAAAAGGCTCTCTTTTTCGACATTTGTTTTATTGGTGAGCATTATGACCGCGGTCATGGCTATAGTATACATCCCTAGACAGACCATGGTCAACATTGAAAGTAATCACATTCCAGGAATGCAGTTATTACTGCCTAAAGAGTTCAAGATTGGATAATGAACAAATACGTACGTACCTGTTCTCTACCCATCATTCTAAATCATCAATAGACCAGTGTAAATCACATGAGCCCATGAATTTTGTAATACATTTTTCATCAAATTCTTTATTTAGACAGGAGCCCTTAGGATGTGTGGGGCTTCCAAGTAGGGCCCACCCACCCTAAGGGGTCTCTGTTGGTAGTAATACAGAACAGTTGGCTTTGTGCATTAGAGCCGTACTGCTGTGTAACTACTGAGTTTAGCCTGTTCTGTTCGAATGCTGACTCCAATGATGCTATTTCGACTGCAAATAAGCAAGAGGTTGCCCTGTTGACCGAAGAATTTGATAACTGAGAGTCGGGAACGTTTGATTCTGGTAGTGATGTCTCAGGAGTAGAAATGGTTTCTTCTGGTGTGCTTGTTAATGAAAAGGTATAGTAATAGGCGTGGGAATACTAACCCTAGTTGTGTGTATTCGTTTAGAGTGAATGGCAGATGTTACTTGAGGGAGGGACCTTCCCCGAAAATAAAATTTGAACAAGCTAAGGAATTTCAATCTGACGCAATATTATGATATTAGCTATTTTTACTGGTGATGTATTTCTTTCTTTGCACGAAATTCTTAACAGAAGGAATTCAGGGTCTTCTGATGAAATAGTATAAGGCTTAACTCGCTTTGGGTAAAAACTCTGTTAAAGTTGTTGCGATGTGTCACCCCTCTCAGGGCTTTGGCACGGTTTCAACAGGTTCTCAAAGTAATGAGATTCCTTCTCGTGTAAGTTCTACTTAGGCGGATTTTTGAACTGGTTAGTTGGGCTTCGTTAGAGAGGTGATCGCGGGTGAGGTTGATAACTCGACAACTCATGACATTTGCTCTGTTGTTTGTACAGCCGGCAAAGATTACGTGTCTGACAGAGATTGGCTCTTTTGGTTTAAATCCTGTGGATGGTGGGAATAAAAATTATTTGGCCTTGACTGGTTTTGGAATAACTTGAATTCAAATCCCGGTGAGATGGAGGATTTAATTGCTGTATTTGTAAGGGTTGCTAAACACCAAAAGAGAATAAATCTAGTAAATAATTCCGTTTATTGGCGTAAAGAGGTAAAGCAATACACTTCACGCAAGCTTTCGCCGCCTTCGGACGGGTGTTTTGGGGGGGGGGGGGGTTGGAGGTTTAACGACCACCGTGAGAAACTCAATGGACTATAAGCAGTCGCCCGTCCCTAATTTAGGGCCACTGGTTCCAGGGAAGGGAGAGAGCCAGTGCCGTAAGACAAACACAACATCCATGTCTCACCGGGATTCTAACCCGGACCCCTCTCATACGAATGATCAGAAGCCATCGCTTAGAACACTGAGCCATCGGGGCGGCTCGGACGGCTTCATCAGGCCTATTATCTGCCTGATAAAGCCGTCCAAAGGCGGCGAAAGCTTGAAGGAAGTGTATTTCTTTGCCTCTTTGTGCCAATCAGCGGAGATTTAATGTTGGATTGTTTCTTGTTTTTTTTTTTGTTTTTTTTTTTTGGATTGGGGGTTTAACGACCACCGTGAGCCACTCAATAGGCTATAAGCTGCCGGCCGTCCCTAATTTAGGGGCACTGGTTCCAGGGAAGGAAGAGAGCAAGCGCCGTAAGACAAACACAACATCCATGCCTCAGCCGGAATTCGAACCCGGACCCATCTCGGACGAATGATCAGAAGCCATCGCTTAGACCAGTGTTACGCAACCGGTGTGCCCCCACAAGGTGAAAGGTGTGACGCAAACTTTTACCTATTATGCTATTGTAAGAAATTAATTGTCGAGTTTTATTTTTAATTTTATCCCCGTTACTCTGTTCCATGTGCTTGTATTACATTCTCTGCCTCTGCACTGATTAAATAAGATGATGCTTGTTTATTCTTTATTACATGCCGCGAATTGTTATGTATTCTAAGAAATTAAATGTCAATAATTTACTCGCAGTTGTTGTTTACGCTTTCCAACCGTAGGTTGAAGAAGCTTATATGCCCCAGCTTTGTCCGTCCGTCCGTCTGTCGGCACGATAACTCGCGTAAAAATGGTTCGATTTCGATGAAATTTTAGTATGAAGTAGGGCACCACCTGGGAACGAACCCTATTGAAAATGGACGAAATGGGGTCAAAGATCACGGCATAGGAGCGAGATCCGTTCCATTGCCCTTATGCGTCATAACTTGCGCAAATATGGTTCGATGTCGATGAAATTTTAGCATATTGTAGGGGACGACCTGGGAATGACCCTTATTGAAAATGGATGAAGTGGGGTCAAAGGTCAGGACATAGGGGCGGGATGCATTCCATTGTCTTTATGCGTCATAACGTGCGTAAAAAGGGTTCGATTTCGGTGAAATTTTATTATGTGGTAGGGGACCACATGGGGACGATGGTATGACGTCACAATCTCGAGCTTGATATGTTGGCGCGCGGTCACGCCATCTGTCTCACGTACGTCACGCGTTGTGTGTGGATCCTATTAAAGTTTTATGACGTAACACTCTTGCGAGCAGATGGTCGCGATTCCCATCAGCCTCTTTACGCCACGCTTTGTGTGCGTATAGTCGACCGCACAATAACTCGCGTAAAAATCGTTCGATTTCGATGAACTTTTAGTATGTGGAAGGGGATCACCTGGAAAGGGACCTTATTGAACGTGAATGAAATGGGGTCAAAGGTTAGCACATAGAAGCGGGATCCATTCCACTGTTCTTATGCGTCATAACTAACGTAAAAAAGGTTCGATTTCGATTAAATTTTAGTATATGGTAGGGGACCACTTGGGGACAAACCCTATTTAAAATGGGTGAAATGGGGTCAAAGGTCAGGACATAGGAGCGGAATCACTTCAATCGCCATTATGCGTCATAACTTACGTAAAAAGTCTTCGATCTGGATGAAATGTTAGTATGTTGTAGCGGACTGCCCGAGGACGAATCCTAATGTAAATGGGCGACATGGGGTCAAAGGTTAGCATACAGGAGCGGGATCTATTCCATAGCCCTTATGTTTCATAACTTACGTAAAAATGCTTCCATTCCGACAAAACTTTATCATGTTGTTTCGGAGGTATGCTGAACCGGTTCTGTAGAATATCATCGAAATGGGATCAAAGTTCAGGGCACAAGACCAAGATTTATTCCACAGCCATTATCCTCATAACTTGAGTAATAACTTGAGTAATGATTTCTGGTATGTTGGAAAAACGTATCATAATCAATGCATTGCATGATTTTACTAACTTGTTATATCGTAGTTTTGCTTATTGATATACTTGTATTTCTCGCCTATACTGGTGCGCTATTCGGCTTCTTTGTTACACTTGCCGCATGTTTTGCGTACGCTTTTCCCTAAAAGTACGGGGATTTGCAAAACTTTCCCTGTCTTTTGTTATATTATAACGTTATTTTGGTATTTGTCCCTGTTTGTTAGTGCTTCTTCAACTTTATTACTTTTTTCCGGTACCAATGTACCCACTCATTGTTAGACTTTATTTTAAATAAGTCGGTATATGTGTCTCTTCTTCCCTTTGAAGAGTATAGGTCTTACAATTATTTCAGTTCTGTCACAGCTGTGCTCTGAAGTAGTCCGAAAATTGTGACTGCTAGTCAGTCTTGCTATTGTCTATTACTATTAAACTATTTTATTTTTTCAAGACGGACACAGTTCCTTGTACGGAGTGTTCCGTCCTAATATTAATAGGTTGATTACATTACGTATTTATATTAATAGTGTCATATCATACGTTTTTGAGGGGATTAACATTTTGGTGTGCCGTGCTGAGTCATGAATAATTTATGGTGTGCCGCGAGTAGAACAAGGTTGTGGAACACTGGCTTATACCACTGCGCCACCGGGGGTGGCGGGACTAGTTTGAAGAGAATGATGTTGGTAGTTCCAGTGATGGGAATAAGCTATGTGTTCAAATGAAATGGCTAGCTAAGTTTCCGGAAATTAAGAACTGGAATGTATTCACTAGAAACTGTTACCTTTTCCTCAAGACTGTCTAATAGGTTAGTTCTTTGCAGGGGTGTATATTCGACTGTGTAATAGGTTAGTTCTTTGCAAGGGTGTATATTCGACTGCGTAATAGGTTAGTTCTTTGCAGGGGTGTATATTCGACTGTGTAATAGGTTAGTTCTTTGCAGTGGTGTATATTCGACTGTCTAATAGGTTAGTTCTTTGCAGGGGTGTATATTCGACTGCGTAATAGGTTAGTTCTTTGCAGGGGTGTATATTCGACTGTGTAATAGGTTAGTTCTTTGCAGTGGTGTATATTCGACTGTCTAATAGGTTAGTTCTTTGCAGGGGTGTATATTCGACTGCCTAATAGGTTAGTTCTTTGCAGGGGTGTATATTCGAGTGTCTAATAGATTAGTTCTTTGCAGGGGTGTATATTTGACTGTGTAATAGTTTAGTTCTTTGCAGGGGTGTATATTCGACTGTGTAATAGGTTAGTTCTTTGCAGGGGTGTATATTCGACTGTGTAACAGGTTAGTTCTTTGGAGTGGTGTATATTCAACTGTCTAATAGGTTAGTTCTTTGCAGGGGTGTATATTCGACTGTGTAACAGGTTAGTTCTTTGGAGTGGTGTATATTCAACTGTCTAATAGGTTAGTTCTTTGTAGGGGTGTATATTCGACTGCCTAATAGGTTAGTTCTTTGCAGGGATGTATATTCGACTGTCTAATAGGTTAGTTCTTTGCAGGGGTGTATACTCGACTGTGTAATAGGTTAATTCTTTGCAGGGGTGTATATTCGACTGTGTAATAGCTTAGTTCTTTGCAGGGGTGTATATTCGACTGTCTAATAGGTTAGTTCTTTGCGGTGGTGTATATTCGACTGTGTAATAGTTTAGTTCTTTACAGGGGTGTATATTCGACTGTGTAATAGGTTAGTTCTTTGCGGGGGTGTATATTCGACTGTCTAATAGGTTAGTTCTTTGCAGGGGTGTATATTCGACTGTCTAATAGGTTAGTTCTTTGCAGGGGTGTATATTCGACTGCGTAATAGGTTAGTTCTTTGCAGGGGTGTATATTCGACTGTGTAATAGGTTAGTTCTTTGCAGTGGTGTATATTCGACTGTCTAATAGGTTAGTTCTTTGCAGGGGTGTATATTCGACTGCGTAATAGGTTAGTTCTTTGCAGGGGTGTATATTCGACTGTGTAATAGGTTAGTTCTTTGCAGTGGTGTATATTCGACTGTCTAATAGGTTAGTTCTTTGCAGGGGTGTATATTCGACTGCCTAATAGGTTAGTTCTTTGCAGGGGTGTATATTCGAGTGTCTAATAGATTAGTTCTTTGCAGGGGTGTATATTTGACTGTGTAATAGTTTAGTTCTTTGCAGGGGTGTATATTCGACTGTGTAATAGGTTAGTTCTTTGCAGGGGTGTATATTCGACTGTGTAACAGGTTAGTTCTTTGGAGTGGTGTATATTCAACTGTCTAATAGGTTAGTTCTTTGCAGGGGTGTATATTCGACTGTGTAACAGGTTAGTTCTTTGGAGTGGTGTATATTCAACTGTCTAATAGGTTAGTTCTTTGCAGGGGTGTATATTCGACTGCCTAATAGGTTAGTTCTTTGCAGGGATGTATATTCGACTGTCTAATAGGTTAGTTCTTTACAGGGGTGTATACTCGACTGTGTAATAGGTTAATTCTTTGCAGGGGTGTATATTCGACTGTGTAATAGGTTAGTTCTTTGCAGGGGTGTATATTCGACTGTCTAATAGGTTAGTTCTTTGCAGGGGTGTATATTCGACTGTCTAGTAGGTTAGTTATTTGCAGGTTACATTCACCCACACAGTCTACAGTCAAGGTCATTCCTCTGTAATCTGGAGGTCATTTTGAAAGGATACATTCTGGTCAGTTACCTTGTGTTGACTCTTGTAGAAATTACCCTACTTTTCAGCCCATTTAGGACTCAAATTACAGGCTGACCGTTCGGTTTTCTCTTGAGGAGGTGTGGATCGGGTTGTGCAAAATGAGGAATACGGCTCACTGCCCAAACGAGGTAGAGTATTGAAGACTGATGCCCTTCGATATTAGTTGTCATGTGCTAACTGCGATATTCATGCGTATCAAAGATTCCAAAAATATCATCAGGCTAGAGAGAATCCATGCTATACAAGTGTCATAGGGAAGATATGTGTTACTGGCGTCCCATTACCCCTTCTCATAACATCGGAAAGTTTGATACGGCCGTAATAGCTGATCAATTGTTCTCCTGGTTTGATTCAAACAATCTTCTATTTTATGGGAAGAAAGAGTTCCGGAATGTGAAGTGGATGCTTCAAGCAAGACTGCTTGCTAGAGTGCGTGGTCGTGTAAACTGGAAGGAAGAACCGCGCAGGGGTTATCGCATGTTACACATAGTGAAATATAAGTGCGTAAAACTTGTTTAGAATTGTTTTCCAGTACGGATGAGAACCGGGATATTTCTTTAGATTCCTAGAAAACAATTCGTTCTCTATTTATATACACTGCTGGCCACCCAAAATGCTACACCAAGAAAGAAGCATCCAATAGGCCTGAAATTCGCAGCATGCGTCGCCCGCGAGAGGACATGCAAACGATTAGCATTGCAGGGCATATGCAAATCATGTGCGCCCAGCACGCCACCTAGAAGCACTATACGAAGGCTGCACAGAAGGCGGGGTGTAAGTAGTGTAAATGTGTTGCGCTGCCGGACCTGTGCGTGGGAAGCTTCCTGATGCCTCGTCGCGTATAACGGCAGTCATTCCAGCACGTTTCGGAATTCGACAGAGGACGAATAGTGGCTTATCGCGACAGCGGTTTATCGTACCGAGACATCGGCGCCCGTGTGGCACGACATCCAGCCGCAGGGAGGCGACTATGGATTCGGTGGGTGCAGGAGGGACGGACGGACCAACGTGAGCGGTTGCCGCGGCCGCGGAACACCACCGAACGAGAGGACCGGCATGTTGTACGGCGGGCATTGACGGCTCGCACCGCCACATCACGAACGTTAGCGCAGGAATTAGGGTGTGTTGCGCAACAACCTGTGTCGGCACGTACCGTTCGACATCGTCTGCAGGAGCGGGGACTTATCGCAAGGCGCCCATTGCTCCGTTTACCATTGACGTTACACCACCGGCGAGTGCGGCGGCATTGGGCTGTTGAACGCCGCACCTGGACTACGGAATGGCATGACATTGTCTTCTCCGACACCGCGGCGACAGACTGTATGACGCTTGCATTATGTATCGCCATACCGGTCCGTCGCCTGGCGTTATGGTTTGGCGCGCAATTGGATATGACACCCGCACCCCTCTGGTACGCATCGCCGGTACACTCAACAGCCACCGTACCATCTCTGACGTTTCGGAGCCTGTAGTCCTCCCTTACCTGCAGGACCTGCCAGCGGTCACGTTTCAACAGGACAATGCGCGCCCGCACGTGACACGCATCGTGCAACAATTCTTCACGGCCCACCAGGTGTCACTGCTGCCGTGGCCCGTCTGTTCTCCCGATATGTCGCCCATCGAACACGTCTGGTCGCTAATCGGCAACCGAGTAGCCCGGCAATCACCACCCGCGGCTGCGCCTGATGAACTGCGGCAACGTGTGGGAGCAGCCTGGACGACATACCCCAATCCCACATCCAAAGCCTCTTTCGTTCGATGCCGCAGCGTGTAGCGGCCGTTATTGCCAGCCATGGGAGCCGCACGAACTATTGATGTCTGCGTGTTCCTCAAGTCACACGGGCCTGTAAGCTCAATCGTTTCATCTTTGTATCTGTTGTTATGTGTCCAGTAAATCTGGCTTTGTTATCTCGTGTCCTTCTTGGTGTTGCATTTTGGGTGGCCAGCAGTGTGTGTATATATATATATATATATATATATATATATATATATATATATATATATATATATATATATATATATATCAGCAGAACGCTTTTTCTTTAAAACCTAATCAGTAATCTCTTCCACACTACTATTCCCTGAACATTTAAAAACTGTTTCCGAAGTTTCTTTTAAGCTTCAGCTGATAATTTATGCAATCTGTGATGCCCTTCCGTTAACCTACTTATCAGTCTTAACCTGCGTGTGGTAAAATGAACTCATTTCTGTTGCTGCATTCAAATAATAAGGTACAGGGGGTGGACAATGAAACTGAAACGCAAGGGTTTGATACAATATAACTTATTAGTAGGGTGCAGGGCCTTCTTTGGAGGCTAATACAGCTGTAATTCGTCGTGGGAAGGGCCGATAAAAGTCCTGTACAATGGTCAGAGGGATTTGAAGTCATTCCTTTTGCAGAAAAGTCTCTGGTCCACGACGTGATGCTGGTGGAGGGAAACGTTTCCTGACTCGCTCCTCCAGAACACCCCAGAGTGGCTCAATGTTCAAGTCGGGTGACTATGTAGGCCATGACAGATGTTCAACCTCACTTTCATGCTCAATAAACCACTCTTCCACCAGTTTGGCTCTGTGTATCGGTGCGTTATCATCCTGATAGACGGCACCACCGTCAGGGTACAATGTTTGAACCATTGGGTGCACGTGGTCTTCCAAAATTGTCTGATAGTCCTTGGCAGTGATGTGTCCCTCAAGAACAATCAGCGGGCCGATAGACTGCCACGATATTGCGGCCCAAACCATCAACGATCCACCTCTGCGCTGCACTGTGGACAATAAACTGTTCGGGTGGTAAGCCTGTGAGGGATGTCTCCACACGCAAGCTCTCTCGGTTGTGGGAAAGACAGTGATGGACGATTCATCGGAGAACAATGCACATTTCACGTTGCCCAACGTCCACGATTTGCGCTGCAGGCATTATTGCAACCAACGTTTGTCATTTTTACTGGTGATCCAAGGTTTGACGATAGCAACACGACCGTGAGTGTTGATCCGGTGAAGCTCTCGACGAACAGTTTTGATGGAAACAGGTGAGTCGCAGTGCGTATTCAACTCTGAGGTGAGTTGGGCAGCTGTGGTTTTATGTTTTTTGGCTACCATCCGTGTTAGCACACGGACGTCCCTGTCAGACAGCTTCCGCTTACCTCGACAAATATACTCCTATTGGATGTGGTTCTTCCCTCTTGCTGGTATGCCGACATGATCCTGGATACTGTGGCCCACGAAAAATCACAAAGACTTGCTGTCTTGGACACAGATGCACCGGCGAGACGAGCACCAACCATCTGTCCTCTTTGAAACTCGGATATGTCTAACATTATGTTGTGTGGATCACACTTTTTGATGTCCAGCTCATAATTTATGACATAAAGCAAAGTTTTGGAAAAATCTTTTAATAGTTTGACATACATTTTGTATATTGTTTTCATATAATTCGTAGCTTTTCAGTATATTTTTTATTATTAATTGTTTATAATTTCCGTATTACTAACTTCCATGCAAATGAACTGTAATGATCTCTATATGTCTGATAGCTATTTAAAGTGAGAAAAAATCCATGACAGTATAATGGTGAAAACAAAAACTCATATTTACTGTGACTTTGCAGTGTGAGAGAAGGAAAATAGACTTTTTACATAAAGGAGAAAGAGTCTAAAATTCTCCTCTTCAACACAACATCCCCGGTGGCGCAGTGGTCTAAGCGATGGCTTCTATTCATTCGCCCAACGGAGGGAGGGGTCAGGGTTCAAATCCCGGGTTAGGTATGGTTGTTTGTGTTTGTCTTTCGGGTGTTTATTTGCTGAGTTCCTTGTTCACCTATGTACATTGTTGTCGTTGAAACACAGAATGTATATATCTGCCAACGAAGTTCAATAAATAATGTTTTAAACCTCCAATAAAAAAAAAGCCGACACATTTATGGCCATTGGAATAAACTTTGATTTATGTCATAGTTATTGATATCGTATCATACAAGAGTTAAAAAACTCATACCGTTTCAGTTCCCCGTTTTAATTTAAATAACATTTTTAAAATCGTTATATTTTAATCTAAATGCTTAAACAGGGAAAATAATCGCATGTAAGCAATGCTTGCGTACCTTTTTTTCGCCTAGTAACAAAAATTCGATCAAAACAGAAAATGTTCATGGTATTCCATTCATTGAGGACAAAATGAATATGGACAAAGTAAACTGTGGACGAAATACCATGGGCCAAGCGAGCGTGGACGAAATGAACACAAAGTGATAGGGAACTTAGTTAAATGGATTTGAAGACCGATTATATTTTGTTTGTTCCGACACCGGGAAACGCTGCTGGTGTTAAAATGATTTAATAAACCTCCTGTCTTCCGGTATAATTTGATATCTTTAGCGAACAAAGGCGTTTCTATAACAAGTCACTATAACCTACAGCATGAATTCAGTAAGTTATTTGAGAAACTGGAAGCGTAGGATGTCATACTAACCCACGGCTCACCTTACAGTTCTTGGCCAAACGTGGGAATACCAGGGTAAGAAACACGTAAGCAAGCCTGCTTGTACCTATGACCTTCACTCAAAAGACGAGGTGACACATCAAAGGTTGGCACATTCACCTTTTAAGAGAACAACTGGAAGCTTTTTTTTTTTCATTATGAATGACAAACATGTCATCATTCATGTCCGATGTCAAGGAACAGTACTTTTGATCAAGAGTTTAAAACTCACGGCTTGAAAAAATAATAAAAAGCTGTTGAAGCAATCTGCTCAGAATTTTATCCCACTAATAAAATACATCAGTCGCCAAGGACAAGTTATTCCGTTCCATGAATTTGTAATATGCCTTGGGGGAAGTAAAAAAAAAGGAAAAAAAAATAACATGTGTATTAAGTTACAAATAATTTCGGTAGAGGCAATTTATGCATATTTCATAACTCTTGAATTTATAGACTAAGTGTAAATAAAGATGGTCATTACCATAAAAGATGTTTAAAGCTAAATAAAATATTAATGAATTTCGTCATAAACAATTGCATCATTAATGTCAGGAGCATTAACTCCGGTAAACTGGGTTTATGGAACCTCGCTGCAGCTACGAAAGAAACATTTTTCTGAAGGCTATTTTGGAAGCGTAATGTGTTTGAGCTTGTATTTTTGTAGGGTGGGGGCATATAATAAGAACAATACGAGTTGGTCCAAAAGGAATATTGGTTTGTCATATGTAAAGAGTGCGGAACATATAAAGTACGCGCGAACTTCTTGCTGTATGTGACAGGATTATTAAGCCGCTGCGGTGGCATAATGGTAGAAAGCATTGACTTTCATTCTTCCGAAATGGGTCTGGATTCCAATACCGGGAGCAAACCAACCGGCCCCGATGGGCTGGTGATACGAGGGTTGGGGGGGGGGGGGGGCTTGCTTTGTCCGAGTTGGGGCTGGGTTCGAATTCTGGGTGAGGCTTGGATGGCATGTTTTTCTTGCGGTCCTGGCTCTGTCCCTTCCCTGGAATCAGTGACCACAAATTACGAACAGGACATTGAATTGAATTTTTTGTCATGTTACACTATCTAACATACAATCAAATCGCACGCACGATTTCTGTACAAAAAAGATTAACCAAATACAAATCGCTTCATATGCAAATACAAAAGAAATACAATACATATATGTAAGAAATGGATTAATACAACACAAAAATGAAAATATAACAGAAATACAACTAATACAAACACGAATCACCACACATGCAAATGCAAATATTATACAATAATAATATGCATATAATACAAAGTAACAAATTAGTAAAATCATGCAATGTATTGGTTGTAATACGCTTTCCAACATATCAGAAATCATTACTCAAGTTATGAGGATATGGGCTGTGGAATAAATTTCAGTCCTGTGCACTGACAGTTGGTCCCATTTCGATGATATTGAACAGAACCGGTTCGATATACCTCCGAAATAACATGATAAAGTTTTGTCGCAATCGAAGCATTTTTACGTAAGTTATGATACATAAGGGCTATGGAATAGATCCCGCTCCTGTGTCCTAACCTTTGACCACATGTCGCCCATTTTCAAAAGCATTCGTCCAGAGGCAGTCCCCTACAACATACTAACATTTCATCCAAATCGAAGAATTTTTACATAAGTTATGACTCATAATGGTGATGGAAGTGATTCAGCTCCTATGTCCTGACCTTTGACCCCATTTCGCCCATTTACAGTAGGGATTGTCCCCATGTGGTCCCCTACCACATACTAAAATTTAATCGAAATCGAACCTTTTTTACGTTAGTTATGATGCATAACAGCAGTGGAATGGATCCCGCTCCTATGTCCTGACCTTAGACCCGATTTCGTTCACTTTCAATAGGGTTCCTTTCCAGGTGTTCCCCTTCCACATACTAAAAGTTCATCGAAATAGAACGATTTTTACACGAGTTATCGTCCGGACGGACATACGCACTCAACGCGTGACGTAATGAAGCAGATGGGAATCGCGACCATCTGCTCGAAAGAGTGTGACGTCATAAAACTTTATTAGGATCCACACACAACGCGGGACATAATGAGACAGATGGCGTGACCGCGCGCTAACATCTCAATCGCGAGATTGTGACGTCATAAGATTTCTAAGCATGGGCAACATTAATGGGACGACGTCACGACACTAAAAGCGTGGTAATTCGGGGTGGTTATTTAACGCACTAAACGAATTTTCGTAAAGTCGAGATCAAGCTAAATAGATTTCTAGTACCAGAAAACGGTAGGTTAACGACTTTCATCAAAATTCTTAGAGCTGTTTTCAAAATAAAATTTACATACATACAAGAAATGCTCCTTTAATAGTATGGGGTAAAGGCGATGGAAGGGATCCCGATCCTATGCCCTGACCTTTGACCCCATTTCGTCCATTTTCAATAGGGTTCGTCCCCAGGTGGTCCCCTACCACACACTAAAATTTCATCGAAATCGAACCATTTTTACGCACGTTATGACGCATAAAGGCAATTGAATGCATCCCGCTCCTATGTCCTGACCGTTGACCACACTTCACGCATTTTCAATAGGGTTCATTCCCAAGTGGTCCCTACAATATACTAAAATTTCATCGACATCGAACCATATTTACGCAAGTTATGACGCATAAAGGGCAATGGAATGGATCCCGCTCCTATGCCGTGACCTTTGACCCCATTTCGTCAATTTTCAATAGGGTTCGTCCCCAGCGGTCCCCTACCACATACTAAAATTTGATCGAAATAGAACCATTTTTACGCTAGTTATCGTGCCGACAGGCGGACAGCTGGCCGGACGGACAAAGCTGGAGCATATAGGTTTCTTCAACCTACGGTTGGAAAGCGTAAAAAATGAAGTAATAGTAATACAAAAACAAATATGACAATACGAATAGTACTATGTATAGTACCAAACAGACATACAAGCTTTTGTAGTGCAACATAGCAGGGAGCCAGGGAAAACGGCCAGTGTTTGACCTGACGAGCCCCTGGTCCCCTAAAAAAAAAGTGCCAAGTCAAGAAATTATACAATTTACACAATCGCAAATTTAGGTAGTCAAACCAGAAACAAATTAACTGTACACTGAAGAGCAATTGAATTAGAGATACCTGTCTAGTAACGTGTAGCACCACCTTTCGCCCTGATGACGGCGGCGATTCGTCTTGGCATGGACTCGACAAGACACCGGAAGCGTTGGGAAGCCATACGGATCCACGACCCCTGAACAAGCTCCCACAGTTCACGAAGATTTGATGGAGGGGGGTCAGAGCCTCGAACATCTCTCTCAATGGCATCCCAGATGGGCTCGATGGGATTGAGGTCAGGTGACCTAGCTGGCCAAGGAAGCGAGGTCACGTCGGTGGAGTGTTCATCCAACCATTCGGATACAATTCGGAAGCGATGGCACGGTGCATTGTCTTGTTGCAGGATGAGGTCCCCAGTGGGATGTTGAAGACGCACAAACGGGAGCAAATGGTCGTCCGGGATATCCCGGTAACGTTCACCTGTGAGGAACGATGTCACATGTACCAGGGGTCCCATTTCAGTCCACGTAAACAGTCCCCAGACGAGAATGCCACCCCCACCAGTTTGAAGAGTACCCTGCTGGCAAGAAGGATCCATCGCTTCATGTGGTTTGCACCGTACTCGTATCCTGCCATCCGCATGTACCAACGTGAATCTCGACTCATCAGTCCAGGCAACATTTTTCTACATGTCTAGGGTCCAGTGGCGATGTTTCCTCTCCCATGCTAATCTTTGCACCCTGGGATGTGCGGTCAGCAGCGGTACCCTCGTGGGACGATGGCTTCTGTACCCCATAGCGAGTGATTGTTCTGGATGGTGCGGCTGCTTACACGTTTTTGTGCACCAGCGTTAAATTGCCGAGGGATTTCTTGCACTGTGGCGCGTCTATCCGCTGTTACAATGCGAGCTAGCCGACGATGACCCCGCTTATCCTCACGCTGTTATTTACGGTAGTTGGCCCTTGCAGGGATGGTTTTACCGGATTCGATGTACTCACGGTGCACCTGTGACACAGTGGCTCGTGAAAATCCCAGTGCCTGCACGACTTCCGAGGTGGAGTGACCCATTCGTCGGGCCCCGACAATTTGCCCACGATCAAATGCGCTTAGATCCTTCGTCTTACCCATACTGCGTCAGACTCTTACTGATTTCCGTCGCATCACTCCTTATATTGTCGGATCGCTGCATGCGTCATGTCGTTTCCGTTTACAGGGCCGCCTACAGCGTCACATTTGCATAACGCCAGCTGTCTCTAATTCAGTTGCTCTTCAGTGTGGACCGGCAATCCTTTCCAGAATCGAGGGCATATAGCATACTGAGTTGCACACGGTGGTCTTTAATCCTCCAAACATGCGAATATAAATATAGTTGAAATATTTACGCTTTGTTCTCCTTTTAAAGAATTCATCGCTTTGAATTGTCTATATCTGAACGACACAGTAGCTGTGGCTTCTATGCTGAAAAAGTCGTGGCTTGAGACATAGAAGCAAAGTAGAATGTTGTGGTGGAAAACAATTTTAGCCAGCTAGGTAGTAAAAAACGCTGCCTTCCAGTCATTCGTCCGAGAAAGGTCCTGATTCGAATCCCAGGTAGGGTATAGGTGGTGTTTGTCTTACGGCACTGGCTCTATCCTTTCCCTGGAGCCAGTCACCCAAGAAATTTTTCCCGTGCTACAGCTTACTGACGAAACAAAATGCCTAACGAAGCGTTTTCTTCTTTGATCTAATATAGAAGTTAGCGGATTCAATTTCCTTTTAAAGCAAATCAGGAAGTTATTATCGGCATGGTTTTATCTAGTTTACCTGAATAAATTAGCATCAACCAAATCCTCCAATGTAAGCTTTTTTACATAGGCTGTGTGAATTATGGGTGTGTATATTTTTTTCAAAATAGGATGGATTAATTTAGTAATTTCTTCTTCGGAAAAGTAACAACAAAGAAACATGGATGCCCGTTATCCGAACTTTATTCCATAGGAACGTAATTACGAAAATATTTTTTTTTTGAAATTTTCCTACTGTACCCTTAATTCGTTATTCAAGGTTTTCTTGTGAGTGTATGTTTTCTACATTATTTAATCACGTTGGAAACAAACCAAATTAAAGCATTAAAACAAGATGTTCACTACCAGCGGTTTTTTTATCGTATCGTAAAAATTCAGTTAGTTAACTAAATTTTATCTAATGACGTGTTTCACTTAACATTCAACTCACCGGAGACAGAAAATTAACAGCTACTTTATTCTCTGCAACTTTGCCCAGGGATTTTAAAGGATATCCAGTCCTTTAATAAGGTATCATTATTTTAGGAGAAGATTAAGTGCAACATTTATTCACACCGCTAAGGGCTGAAATAATTTAAAAGAGTAATCAATGGGATTAGAGTCAAGCCTTTGTAATTTAGATCGGTGTTTCAGCAAAGTAGTTTGCTTAAAACATGGTGAAAGCGAACCTCTGACGAACGCAGTTCTTCGTGCCTTCCCCAAAGGGTAATGCAGTGATACAACTTGTGAAATTGTAACTTCAGGGATATTACATTTTCTGATCTTGAGGTAAAAAGTCAGTGGTGACGAAATACCTTAGAGGGACAAAAAAAGCCAAAACAGAATACCATTTTTGTGTGTAAATCCAGCGTACTTCACGAAAAATCGAGAGAATACTTTGGTAGTCTTAGTAGATAATTTATGCTATGCACCTTTCCCTTGCCAAGATCTTCGCGGGTGTGAAATAAAACGAGTAATTCGAGAGTATACATTTATTTATGTACGTACAACACATTGCATTTATTCTCGTCACTCACGACCGCACCGAACCACATTTCGGTACATACCAAATGGAATTAAATTATATCAACAGCCAATAAGGTTTACTAATGCCTGACATTGAGCGGTACTTAGGTAGGTGTCAGACCTATCAGCTTCCTATCAGTGGTTTATAAAATCTTCCCTAAAGTTCTTTTACACCGCTTGAAGGTAACACTGGACATGGCTCAACCGAGAGAACAAGCTGGATTCAGGAGTGGCTATAGCACAATAGATCATATCCACGTACTGAGAGAACTAATTGAAAGAGCGAGGGAATATGAACTTCCATTGTGCCTGGCTTTTATCGATTATGAAAAGGCCTTTGATTCGGTGAAACCATCAGCAGTTACAATGGCTCTGAAATCCTGCAGTGTTGAAGATGCATACATTAATATTATTAATAACATCTCTATGAAAATGCAAGTCCAAAGATTCAGCTGTTTGAAAATGCAACACACATAAAAATTATAAACGGAGTGAGACAAAGTGACACCATATCTCCGAAGCTCTTTAATGCCACATTGGAAAATGTCTTTCAACCACTGAACTGGGAAAACAAAGGGATAAAAATCAATGGAGATTACCTCACCCACCTTCGTTTTGCTGATGACGTAGTCATTTTTGCAACTACCCCGTCAGAGCTGCAGAGTATGATCCAGGAACTTGCTGACAAGAGTAAAGAAGTGGGATTAAAAATGATCTTTCAGAAGACAAAAGTGATGTTCAATGCTTTTACAAGAAATGAAGATATAAGACTGATGGAGAAAAGCTGGAGATAACAGACACGTACGTTTATCTTGGACAGCATATATCAAGTGAGGGTCACATTGATGAAGAAATTGATCGGCGTATAAAACTTGCCTGGAGAGCTTTTGGAAGAAATAGTATAATTTTCAAGAGCAGTATGCCATTATGTCTTAAAAGAAAAGTGTTTGATCAATGTGTCCTTCCAGTGCTTACGTATGGTGCAGAGACGTGGACCTTAACTAAAAGAGACATACAAGGCTGCAGACAACTCAAAGAAACATGGAGAGGTGTATGCTTGGTTTAACCAGCATAGAGATAAGAAAAAAAATGACAAGAGTGGAAGACATCATGATCAGAGTTAAATCCCTGAAATGGCAATGGGCTGGACATACTGCCAGAAGGACAGACCATCGACGGACAGCCGAAATTTTAGATTGGATTCCAAGGGACAGGAAAAGACCCAGAAGAAAACCACATGGGAGATGGGTGGATGAAATTGGAAAGTATGCGGGAGTGACATGGAGGAGACTGGCACAAGACAGACCGTTGTGGAGGAAACTTGGGGAGACCTTCGTCCAGCAGTGGATTGATAATTGTTGGCAATGATGATGATGATGATGATTTATGAATATTCTTGTCGTACAACTAATGAAAGAAGATATGCAAGTCATAAAGTAAATATTTACTGACCTATGACGGAGGCAATAGAAAGTATTTCGACTGCTCAAGTTTTCAAAACAATATTATATATTTTCCAGATTTAGACGAACGTAAGAAACGACCTTAAATGTGATGTAGCTGCTAAATTCTGACCTCAAGATAGAAAGAAGACCTGAATCGCAAGTGTTAGTGAGGGAAATTGGTAACTCTTGCTCTAGGATATCTTATAGGGGTTACACCCGTCAAGTTATACATCATTTTAAAGCTCTCGTCAATAGCAGCCCCCCCCCCCCACACCCAAGGGGGTCCTAAATTAAACGGGAAGTACTCAATTAGGGGGTCCACACCAAGGGGGTCCTTAATTAAACGGGAAGTACTGAATTAGGGGGCTCACACCAAGGGGGGGGGGTTCCTAAATAAAGCAGGAATTAAATTAGGGGTAACTAATTTGGCTTTCTCTGGACGCCCCCAAGGGGGTCGGGAGGAAGCCAAATTTAACTACGACGCAGAACTTTCATAGCACCTAAAATGCATTTTTGTAATGGCTTTTATCACCTTTAGTATCAGGTTCTCGTAATTCACGCGGATAGCCGTGAGATATTGTTACTTTAATGTAAAACATGATTAAATAATGTTCGGCGATAGTTTAGCAAAATGTATTGCTCAGTGACAATGGATTTAACTATTGTTACGTCACTTTATGGGACGGCATTCAAAAATGAGATTTCAACAATAGTTTTGACTACTTCCGTTACTCATTTCCATTACATCAAAATATTTTGCATGGTATTTTTTTTACTGTTTTCGGAAGAGTTGCATAGCGTCAAAAATGTAACAATTGGAGATGTAGTACGTGGAAAGGTGAAAAAATATTTTTAAGGAATCTATACAAAAATGCATGAGGTTGTTTGTGTATACATATTGCTTTAACATCCATTAATCGTAGAAACGTTTTGTGCTTCGTTTTTGCTAGCTAAGGAGATCATCTCACTTACTCTTCGGAGTCTCCAGGTTGAATGAGTCGTCTGGAGCATGTATTTCAGAATAAAGAAAGATAGTTAAAAAAATGGCGTACATAATGTGAATTTGTAAAGGTTATTCTGTTGAATCCTGCGTTTCTCTGGATTCCAACGGCGAATTCTGTTCCTGGCAATCCTGATCGATATAGAAATTTACTTCGAATATAAAGTTCAAGTTCGGTTTAGCAACAAAAATTCATGTTAATTAACACGCGTCAAAATACGTTGAAAACGTTTTACAAAAACTTTCGTTTCATTATTAGCGCGTTAATCTTCCCATTTTATCAAAACGTCTTGTAATGTGATGGAAAATGGTGACGTTTCTCTCTAAACACTTTATGTCGCTGTTATTAAAATAAAAAATTCAAAACTTTTAGTCCCATAAATTCAAAAACAAGAAGTTGTCCTGTGGCTATTCTCATCTTTTCTGGAACGTCTTAAACGTTTTCCAAAGACTTGTTTTTTTGTTCTTATCAATTTCGTTGTTAAGCCTTGTATTTAATACCTTAGCTATTGTGATGACCTGTTCCTACACAATCACGTGGGTAACCAGTTTGTTTTAGCGAATTTTGAAAAAACCCGCCCAAATAGCTTTTAATAATTAAAAGTTAAAAATAACTAAAGCTTTGTAGAAGACTGCGTTTCTTTATTAATCAACGCTGGCGTGCAGTATCAGTTAGAAGAGTGTACAGAACTCACATAATACCAGGTTGAAAAGGAAGTATCCGGAAAATAGAGAAATATGTACTTCAAACTTAATAAAAAGGTACAAAAACACTTAACCTAATCATCCAGATAGTCCCCACTGAAACTGATGAACTTGTTCCACCGATCTACGAGTTGAAATACCTCATTGCGATAGAAGTCTGGCGAGCAGGAGTTGAAGTCATCCATGCAACGTTTCACATCATCGTCATTAGCAAAGTTTTTTTTTCAGGGAGAAAATTCGACAAAGACCGGAAAAGATGAAAGTCGGACGGGGCAAGATACGAGGAATAAGGAGGGTGCGGCAATATTTCCCATTCAAGCTCATGCAATTTTTGCTGGGTCAGTAAAGCGACATGTGGACGAGCGTTATCCTGACGAAAAACAACTCGATGGCGATTAATGAACGCTGGACGCTTTTCTTGCAGTGCAGCATGGAAACGGTCCAACTGTTGGATGTAAGCATCCGCTGTGATGGTATTGTTTCGCGGTAAGAGTTCATAGTGAATCACACCACGACAGTCCCACCAGCAACTCAGCATCACCTTCCGTCCACGAAGGGGTGGCTTAGCGACCTTCTGTAGGGGTTGTCCTTGCTTGGTCAATGCTCTTTATCGCGTAATATTTACGTAAGTGACCATTTTCGTCACCCGGGACCAACCAATGTAACTTTTTACATTGGTTGATCACTTTTTTCTCTTTCACGCAGAGCAACAGTAATGGAGTAGCTTTGCATCCGATTCTGGTCAGACAAAGCATGGGGTACCCGTTTGCACAATTTACGCGAATATTCCAACTTCCGAAGTCGGGTGTTGATGATCGCAGGGAAGATCTTTAGTTATTCTGCCAGCTCCCGTAGTGTTGCATCAGGCTTGGTCGATACCACGTGTTGTATCAGGCTTGCTCGATACCACGTGTTGCATCAGGCTTGGTCGATACCACGTGTTGCACCAGGCTTGGTCGATACCACGTGTTGCATCAGGCTTGGTCGATACCACGTGTTGCATCAGGCTTGGTCGATACCACGTGTTGCATCAGGCTTGGCCGATACCACGTGTTGCCTCAGGCCTGGTCGATACCACGTGTTGCATCAGGCTTGGTCGATACTACGTGTTGCATCAGGCTTGGTTGATACCACGTGTTGCAGTGTATTTATTATCTTCCACTTTGCTGGGTCTGCCACTTCTGGTAGCATCTGACAGATCCCGTACACCGGTATCGAATTTCCTGTACCAGCCCTAGCTAGCACTCTGTCCGATAATATCGTCACCAAATGCGTTTCGCTATTTTCCAAGTGCTTCCGTAACTTTCACGCTATTCAAACGTTCATAGAGCACAATTGCACACACACCTTCCTTCGATATCGCAATCGTATCATCGCCACGTGCAACTAATCTTCACCACAACAGCGTGCGTTCTGTCCTTAGAATCTATTCTTTCATGCACAGCACTCTGGGATGTTTACGTCACATACGATTTTATACACGTCACATACGATTTTATTTATACACGCCACATACGATTTTTTCCGGAAACTTTCTTTACAGCCTGATTAATGGATTCAGGCAATGTGTAGACATGAAACCAATACGTAGATAAGATGGCAGTTAGTGTGACAGAAGCACCGAGTTGGGCGCCCTGATGGCGCAGTGGTTTAAGGGCTGTTTCTGACCATTCGTTCGAGATGAGTCTCCGGGTCCGAATCCCGTGAGACATGGATTTTGTATTTGTCTTACGGCACTGACTCTCTCTCTTCCCTGGAACCAGCGGCCCAAAATTAGGGACGGGCGACTGCTTATAGCCCATCGAGCTGCTCACGGTGGTCGTTAAAACACCAAACAAAATGAAAAAAAGTAGCCCAGAGTTGAATTGGGAATCATCGTTGATTAAGGAAAATATCCCATAGGGTTTCTATGGTGTGCGTAACTTGTGCAAGTGATATTCACTACGGAGCCGGGCCCATAATTCGAAGATGAATTGTTGGCAGGGAGAGTTTTGAGCATAGTGCAAAAGAGATATTAGTCAAATGATAAGTGAAAATGCGACTGACATGAGCTACAAAGTATTCGTTTCTTCAATGATTTCACACATTACCTATCTTTTAATCACTTCATGGAAAATTACACACCAATTCAGAATTTTAGCGAATTTTGGGTAAGCCATATCACTCGAGGTTTCTCAGCTACAGAGAACTGTTTTTCAGTAATTATATTTTGCCATTTCCCTGTAAATTTGATTTCGGATATAAGGTTTCTTTATGAGTACCGTCGTCCAGAGCACTCATTGCTTTTGAACGACATTCGGTCTTCATTGATGCGTTCACAAACAACATGTCTTCATTGCTCACAAAAAGAGTAGATGCTATCTTTTCATGAATCAGAAATGCTATCCGTCGATTTTCTGAAAATAGATTCTAGTTCTCTTTATGCGGTTGAATTTGAATGCGACTTAAATTGGATTCATCTGCTTTTAATCGATTAAGGTCTGTTATCGTAACAATGTTGTGATATGTAGACACCTCTGAGTATGCAGTAATATACAAGTACGTGGTCACAAAAGTTGTTTTTAAGTATATAGGTATGTGTATAGGAAATATGGAAATATGAATTCCGTCTCAGAATATGCTCTACACTTAGAGAAGTGCGATTATCTACATTGATACGTATGCATCCTCTAATCTGTACATATTTTTTGATATTGCCAAATGTATGCTCTCCCTAAACGCCATTTAACATGAGGTAGGGAAACCATGGAACATGTTTCCTGTTTCAAAAGCTGTCAAGAAATACTGGAACGTTTAATTACCGAAGCATCCATCGGCGTTCTGGGCAAGCAGCTGAGAGCAAGATTCTATCAGTTCGATGCTGAGCGTCTAATCGACTGTCCGGTGATTTAAATAATTGCATTCTGCTTTCCAAACGTAAACATGTGTCCCGTTTCAGTATTGTGCAAAGTCTACTTCCTTTGTTTGGGTATTGTTCAGCCTTCAACCAAACATGAATTATTTCCGTCAATTCTTATTCTGCATGGTAATCTTCGGTACCCAATTTCCGAAATGCTTGAGTTATTTCCTAACACGTCATTTCGTAACAGTTTTCATGTAGCTATTATGAACTAATCAAAATGAAACAAGACTACTTAGAATTATTTTGATCTCACTTCATTTAAATGTCGACGTGTAACTTTCCCATTATCCCTTTGTTCCAAGCGGAGAACTTTATTTACGACTAAAATCTTCCGATGCTGTGCGCGCTAAAATGAAGTGTGTTTAAGCAGCAAAAGATGAGAGCAAAATAAAATGTATACTGCTTACATTTTTTAAAAATAAAGTGGATATCACTATTCCAGTTTCGTCGTTTCATCACTCGCGTAACTGGTGTTCTACTATGTAAAACTTAGCTCTCATGAAATGTATTGAAATGCGTATACGAAATGATACATTAAATCCCGTGTTAGGAAACCCAGTATAAGCGAATGCGTAATTATAATGTTGGAACAGAATGACAATACTGGAATTTCAGTACTGAAACCTTATTTATTTTCGCCTTCATTAAGCAAATACACTACTGCTTGTGAAAATTGCATCACCAAGAAAGAATCTCACTATTCAAATGAAATTTATATCCCAGGATCTTTATGCTATTGGAGGTAACTGACAACATTTGTAGACTATACAAGATTTTTTCGCCTCAAAACTATTGGGTTGTGGGAAACGTCATGACGTATTTTGGCACTCGACGGCGGTTGGGCGGTTCTGGAAGTACTAGAGGCATGCGCAGCTTTGTTATCGCTATGGCATTCGACAAGTGCCAGTTCTAGCTGCAGTCTAAAAGGAATAGTGAGCGATTTGGTTGATTTGCGGAGATTTGACATCAAGTTAAAGATGGAAGACCAAACTGCATTTTTGCCATATTTTACTGTTTTACTTCCGTAAAGGGAAAAACGCGCGTCAAGCTTGTGAAAAGTTTCGCAACGTGTACGGTGATGATGTTCTACAAGACGTCAGTTCCACCGGTGGTTCGCAAATTTCCGTGCTGGTGATTTTGACCTCAACGATGCTCCTCGGTCCGGGAGGCCAACCGAGGTTGATGACGACCAAATCAAGGCATTGATCGAGTCAAATCCACGTTACACGACACGAGAGATTGCTGACACATTGCACATCCATCATTCAAGCGTTCACGACCACCTGAAGAAGCTGCGATTCGTAAGCAAGCTCGAAGTCTGGGTTCCTCATGAACTCAAAGAAGCTAGATTGACGGCACGTTCAACTCAAGCTCCAATAATTTTTGGCGGGTGATCAAACTTGTGCGTGGTCTCGCGTTGTCGTGATGGAACACAACCCCTTTACGATGAACGAGCTCTGGACGTTTCTGGATGATGGATTCGTTCAAACTGTCCAATTGCCAACAGTACACATTCGAATTGATTGTTTGGTTTCGTGGTAGGAGCTCGAAATACACGACACCTTTAAAGTCCCAGCACATTGAGACCGGAACCTTCCGCTGATGAATGTCTGCTATTGGATCTACGATATTGTCATTAAACGTGAGGAAAACGATCCTTTTTTGAAGCGACTGATAACTGGTGACGAAACGTGGATTGTGTACAACAATGTGCTGCGCAAACGGTCTTGGTCCCGACTTGCTGCTTCGCCTCAAACGGCATCCAAAGCAGACATTCATCAGCGGAAGGTTCCGGTCTCAATGTGCTGGGATTTTAAAGGTGTCGTGTATTTCGAGCTCCTACTACGAAACCAAACAATCAATTCGAATGTGTACTGTTGGCAATTGGACAGTTTGAACGAATCCATCATCCAGAAACGTCCAGAGCTCGTTCATCGTAAAGGGGTTGTGTTCCATCACGACAACGCGAGACCACGCACAAGTTTGATCACCCGCCAAAAATTATTGGAGCTTGAGTTGAATGTGTTGTCACACACAGCATACTCGCCTGACTTTGCACCGTCAGACTTCCACCTATTTCGATCTCTTCAACAGTACTTGCGTGGTATAACGTTCAATTCAGATGAGGCTGTACATCAGCACCTTGTACAGTTTTTCGCCACGAAAGATAGGTCCTTCTATGAACGAGGCATTCTGCAGCTCACTGAAAGACGGCAAAAGGTTATCGAACAAAACGGGCTTTATATCATTGATTGATCTTTGTTCTTTCTATCGATAAATGACCTTTGCAAAACATGGCTAAAATACGTCATGACTTTTCCGACAACCCAATAAGTATCATGTGGAGCCACCTCGAGCAGAAACAACAGACTTTACACGGTATAATATGGAATGGAAGAAGTTTTTGATATCGTCTTGAGGAATAACCTGCCAGGCTGCTTCTATGCGAGACCAGAGTTCATTTGTTGTGAGTGGTGGAGGCGCTTGACGTGCCAGTCACTTACCTGCAATGTCCCAGACATGTTCCATAGGAGATACATCCGGTGACCAAGAAATAAATGGTATCTTCCGTGCATGAAAGAAGTCTTGGACATTCTAGGCGATATGTGGCCGAGCATTGTTCTGCTTGAATAAAGCGCCAGGACAACTCGAAATGATGGGAATGATGGGTTTCACCTCTGCCTTTAAAACATCCATGATGTATCGCTGCCTGTTGAGGGTTCCCTCAATTCGTATCATGCGAGGTCGGGAATTGAAGCAAATGGCGCCCCTCCACGGCGCTCTGCGTTGGGCGGGAGTGACGCTGCAAAATGCGCGCTCCAAGGTAGGGTTCACCACGATACCTTCGAACACGTATGCAACCATCATGGTGCATCAAGTTGAATCGTGACTCGTCAGAAAACACAGCCTGTTGTCAATCAGCGTACCAATGTATGTGCTTGCGAGACCCCATTGCAACCCGAGGAGTCTGTGGTTGAGGGTCAGAGGAATACGCAACAACGGGCTGCTAGCGACCAGTCTTCTCTTAAGCAGACGACGTCGAACTGTGCTGGCGGACGAAGAATCCTGATCTATGACAAGGCTCCACTGCTGCTCCAACACCGTGAATGTCGCTGTGCGATCGGTCACTACCATGTGGTAGAAGTGTTTGTCATCCCGTACAATCGTGCAATTTTGCGGCCATTTCCCGGATTTCTGTGTGTCAGAGCCTACTTGTCTGTCGACTGATGCCATATTCGCACCAATGTATTGCCATTTCGTCCCGTGCGAGCGCAATTTCGCGGTATGATAATCCAGCTTCTCTCATCCCAACAATCCTTCCTCACACATAGTCCGTCACGTGTTCATAATGCGACCTTCTTTGGTGACGGGAAGCCTGCACTGAGACAAAAAGATGATTCTTGTGAGACACAAGAATCATCTTTTTGTCTCAGTGCAGGCTTTTCGCTGATTGCAACATCTCGCTTGAGCCCGCTCTTTATACCAAAGACCGAACAGTTCAGAGGGCGCTGCTCAAAAAACTGCATGCGCATTTTCACTGATTTTTTTTTTTTTTTTTTTTTTGTAATTTGCATTTTTCAATTGTACATATCCTGTAAGTTTTAAGCTAAACCAGCAACTCTTCGTGGTGTTGCGATTTTCACAAGCAGTAGTGTATTATTAAAAGGGTGTCAGGTATTTGTTAATCAGAAATATTAAGTAAGGTTATGTTTACGTGCTAACAATTGAGCTATCATTTTAATGCTGTTTTCTTAGCTATTCCTGATCTTGCGTTTCGTATTTTGATGGTATATAAGACGTTAATAATTAGGTAAATCTGTCATCCAAGTTTTATCTTCTACGGAGGGTGTTAATTGTCCAGTCACCAGAGATTTTCGTCGTCTCCTGCGGACTTTGACTGTTGCTGGATTCATGGTCCGCTTCTGTTGGGTTCCTGGTCATGTTGGGATTCGGGGTAACGAGCTGGCGGATGTCTCTGCCAGATCCCTGTCCTCCTTGCCCATCACTCCATCACTCGACTGACACTGTGTTTCCGAGATTTTCATCCTGGCATCCGCTCATTCATCCTGGCTGAGTGGCAGTCCCTCTGATCTCAACAGGGCAGGAACAAACTTCTTTCCATCAAACCACAGATCGGACTATGGCCATCTAGTTTGCGAACAAGCAGTCGTTAGGAATTTAGTCTTGCGCGTCTCCGCATCGGGCAGTGTCGTTTCATCCACCGCTTCTTGTTGTGTGACGACACTGCCCCAATGGGTGAGACGTGCGACTGCCGACTCAATGTCGCTCATGTTCTATGTTGTTGTGTTCGTTTCCGTGCTCATCGGTTTCACTAATTTCATTCTCATTTGTTTGACGACGGCGCAGCTACGCTGCAGCGACTCTTAGGTGACAACTGTGATACATTCGCAGTCTTTTCATTTCTTAAAAAAACTGAATTTTTTTAAACTTATCTAGCTTTTAAAGTTTTCATTATTCTCATCTTTCAGTTTTAACACATCAGCCTGTTTTTAACTCCTTATACCACGCTTTTAAGATATCTTTCTTTCTTGGCCTTGTGTCTGGCGCTCTTTGTCCAAACATGGCCCTTGTGCTATAAAAATCTACCAACCAACAGATTAGATGAATTGGGGAGGTCGTTTTTTGCTCGTGTAAAATATGTATAGAAAGTGAACTGTGATATCTTTTATATTCGTTAGATGATATCCAGATGGATAGGAAAATTAATTTTGTTTTAAAATACATTTCGGTTTATTAGAAGATGATAAAGAGGAGAACACGTTTGGAAACCCCTTTTTGATGAAATATAAGATGTGTCGAGGGTGGATCGCAAAATTATTTTTGGTGGTATAAAAAGATTGTAACCGGACTTCCATATTTATCAGAAGAGAAGTTCAGTAGTCATTTTTAGTGACAGTGAATTGTAATAATTTTCCTTCATTTCCCGCCATTTTGATGAGCTGGAAAGCAAACGTCAATGTACTTCTTTTCCCACGCAGAGGGGGTGTTAGATTTATAGTTTCGTCAATGTGAGAAGAATGAAACTGGACATTATTGCTTTTCCGCCATCCCAAGAGAAAGCGATCGAGTAAGAAGAAGGGGACAGTGAGTGCAATAAATGATCTTTGCGTTTTTCGGAGAGGAGGCATCTTAGGGTGTGGCTTCGCTTAGGAGGAATTCGTCGGACTTCACACGGGAGAGAGAGCGTTCACTTCGAGCAAGAGAACAGGGGACTCGGTGGCAGAAAGTCGACGAAGGAGGAGTATTTTAGCGGGGGTGCGAGTATCGTCGGGACAAAGAGAAGTAGGAAGGAATGAGGCCGATGATGTGAGAGACGGAAGGAGATTATGAGAGGTTAATAAGATATAGAAAGAACGAAGATCAGGACAAGGCTTAGAGACATTCCCCGTAACATCTGAATAAAAGTCTTCCTCACTGCAAAGATTTAGCTTCAGTCGATTCTCTTTTATATACTTCGTATTTTATTTATCTGCTCCAGTCGGGAGAATTACGGGTTGAACCCCCAATACAGAACTTACTGCAAAGGAAGCATCAAACGAATCCTCCACACAGGGCGCTGTGATATAAGTCAGCACTAAGCCCTGTAACAAGATACCTAAATCCTGATATGGGGAAATTCTACTGGATAGTGAAAGTATTGATACCTAGAAGATTGATTTGAAAATCTGAATTACTAGAGAGAGTTCGGATAACAAAGAATGTCACTATAAAAATAGTGTTTACTAGAATAGGGAAAGTAGCACATATTATTAAGGAGCATAAGTTTCCGCACAGAGCGTACCTAAAAACTACAGGTGCAATGTCTACACCACGACCCCGTAAATAAAAAATCAAATTGAAAATATATTCCATGAATATACAATTTCGCCGCACAGATGGAAAAGCTAGGAGTAAATTAACTTGGTTGACAGACACGTTGCTTAAAAAGATGGAATTTTCTTCCCATTCCGTCTACTGCCATTCTTTGAACGAAAATTCAGAATCCATTGATTTTTTTTTCTATTTTTTGCTGCTACTCTCAACTCCTAATAACTGTAATCTCAAAATACAATAAAATCTATCTTAAGTTTCATGAAACAAAATCTTAGTTTTCTCCAGGCGTAAGCTGATACATGCATTTGACCAAGAAATATAAAAAAACAAAAAAAAAACAGATTTTTTTCTGCAAATAATTTTACTGAAGAGTAAGTTATTACAGGTTGCTTTCGCGTCTGTAAAAACCGTTGAAAAATTGCTGAAATGCGAGCAGTGCCTTATTTATTTTTCCAATCAACAACGATAAATAAAGGCACTTTGAAAAATGCTCTACTGAGTTCTCATTCTGCTCTGAGTAAAAATTCCGCCAGATCTGAAGAAAAGCCTTAACTTACAACATCCGAATGGAAAACAAGAAAGCAAACATCCTTCTATGCTCGGTTTACGTTAATTCCGATAGCTCCAGGCATATGTTACGGATAATGGAAAATGAATGTACCTGGCTAGCATTTACATGTAAGCATTCGAACAAAACACGTTGGCATTTTGCGCACACAAAATCCGAGTATGCTTTTCGTGGATATTATTAAAAAAAAAAAAGGGGTTCTTTAACAAACCTCCGTCCTGCAGCATCGTCTTCATTTGCCGCAGGCTGTCGAGATCTTGAATCGATTCTGGCAGCTCATAACGAGTTAGAATGATTTCATTAACGGACGTATTTTTCAACAAATTTTATTTCTTCTGTAGTTTGTTACTTCTAGGCATTATCTGGCTGTCACACGCTTATTTATAAAGCGCGAAAAGAATCTTGAGCAGCCCGAGTCTTACTGCGCAAAAGGCGAGTTGCAGTAACGAATTGGCAGGAGAAGGTTCATTACTTTGCCATAGATTCACTTTAGATCCATAAAACGGTATTGTTCTAATGTTGTTTACACATAAAAATATGCATTAAGATCATTTATTTATCGAGAAGTAAATATTTAAAGATAATTTATTCCTACGTTAATTAAACACGAAACGAACCTGAAAGTAAAAGCACCACTCATATCTTCCCCTTTCCAGCAATGATATTTTTGTCTTAGCGATCGATGGCAACTGTTTAAGTTCAATTCAAATAATAGCTGACGTATTTACTCTTTCTGATATCTATGCTCACAAATAACTCAGTGCCCCAAAGGCACTAAAAAAGCGTTCCGCATAGCATTTTGCGGCTGCTACAATACCGCAAATTCTTGATTCATTTTCAATATGAAGGTACGGGATATAGATTTCCACCTTAAGCATAATTCTAGCATTGCTTTTGTTGCATTTTCTTTCACCTTAGTGTGTTCATTTGAAAGCGTTCATCAGTGAAGATATATTCAACGTCATCTTGGCAGGAAGAACGGAAATAGGCTTCCTCGCTTCTGGTGAATTCAATTCCGTTCATACGGAAAGAACAGGAAATGAATCATTTTTCAGCTTATTCGATGGAAATCATTCTTTTTAATCACTTCCTGTATTATCTGGAAATGTCGAATTTCTGATTCCACATTTATCGTTGTCGCTGTATGTTAGCAGAACACTTTGACAACGAATGAAAAATTATCTTATTGCTCACTTTAGTTTTATATGAAAAACAGCCAAACATTCTAATACTCTTTGCAACACAAAAGAAAAACGAAGTATCCCGAGGAAGTCGTTCGATCCTGATGAAACTCCGCATGCAAGCACATCAGTGCCGAATATGCAAATAATTAAAAAAATAACGACCAATGACGAAATAGTGACCTGCCACAGCACATAGGAACCGCGCGTCGAGGAGTGTATATCAAGAGCAAAGCTTGCGCGCAGGGACAATTATGACAGCGCATTGCGGATGTATTAACCTCCACGGACTGTGAGGATGCCTCGACGTCGGATCAGTGCATAATACGAGCAGTTAAGCGAGATTGAGAGCGGCAGGTTGGTTAAGTCGCCTTATGGCCAGGCATTTGAGTTGGAACGACGCGATAATCAGTCGATGTTACCACCAGTGGGTCGAGGAGGGCACAACCCTTCGGCACGCGGGCAGTGGACGGCCGAGGGAAACGACAGGGCGCGAGGATCAAGCGTTTGTTAGAGCCACACCAACAGAACCGATGTCGTCGCTCTCAACCATCAGTGGCCACGTTCTGTCATGTGCAGGTTTGGAAGTGGCAATCTGGACCTTTGCTAGACGACTTGCGGCACGGATACTACATTGCAGGAGGCCACTCCGCCGCCTAATACTGACTAGCGAACATCGCCGGCTCCGGTTGCCGCGGTGTTGGGCGCGATTAACGTAGGATAGTGTTCAGTGGCGTCGTGTTGCCTTCAGTGATGGCTCGTGTTTTTCCCTTGTTACCGATGACCAGGGTATACGTGTGTGGAGACAAACCGGCAACCGCACGGATCCTGCCTTTACCGGGGAACAGCACACGGCTCACACACCGGGAGTGACTGTCTGGGAAGCCATTTCCTTCGATAGCAAGACACCCTTGATAGTCCTCTGCAGCACATTCACGGCTCAAGGGTACGTTGACTACATTCTACGACCTGTTGTGTTGCTATTCCTGTCGCAGCATCATCGAGCAATTTTTCAACAAAATGAGAGTGCCCGGCCATACACGGCACGGGTCTCCCAGGACTGCTCTCGTAATGTCGACACCATTCCATGGCCAGCTCGATCGCCTAACATCTCACCGGTCGAACATGTTTGAAACATGATGGGACACCACCTACGCCCATTCCGGTAAGTCTGCGAACTGGACCGCAACTTGGACACCATCTGGCATGCTGTACCTCAGGACTAGTCAGCCGTAAACTGCATGCGTCTGTGCCACGCCGAGTAACGGTTCGTATCCAAACCAGAGGTGGCGCTACAACGAACTTGTTCCACTCATGTAGCTGTTTGATACGAATATATCGCCCAAGAGCTCTGGAATTACAATCATTTACTTTCCGATACCTGTACATTGCAGATACCAATTTTAATCCTGATTGGATGTTTCCTTCCAGGTGCCTAGTTTTTTTGTGAGGGGTTATAACTTTTGTGGTTTATAACGACCTTTATAAGGATGCTAAAAGGCTATATAACGATCCGCTCGTACCTAATTTAGTGCTAATGGCTCTGAGGAAGGAACAGTGCCAGTGCCGTAAAGCTGCTCGGTGTACCAGAGATCAGAAGCGTAGAATTCTATCTTGTCGTTCGAGTTGCGTTCGGGATAGTCCCAGATGAGACATGGAATGTTCGTTCCACGACGCTGGCTCTTTATCCTTTTCATGGAACAAGCGGCCCTACATTAGGAACGAGAGACCATATCCATTAGCCTTTCATGGTATTAGAACAAGCACATTACCCACACCGCCACTGGGATATAAACCCGGGCCCCCGATCGGCCAGAAGCCCTAGCCTCCAACTACTCGTGCACAGAAATCACTGTAGCACAGGCTGTGACCATCCTCTCATTTCGAATATTTATTCTTCTTTTGTAAAACTTCTACAGAGGGTGACTCGAAGGTTTTGCAATATTTGGATCCCTTTGTCTTCATATGTACCTTTACGACGAAAGCTGACTAGCATTCAAAGTATAAGCCATCGTGTTGCACCGTCTTTAGCCATCAGTCTGCCAGTTCTTTGATTCCTCGGAGGTAGCAGTTCTTGTCCTTTGAGGCGAAGAATTCCTTAACCCCAGCTGCCACCTCCTCCTGGTTGTTAAAGTGGACCATGGACCGGAATAGGTAATAATCCCACAGGGCAAGGTCCGGACTATATGCTGAGTGTGGCATCAGTTCGATGCCCTGAAGTTTCTGTAGTTCTGCCCGAGTCGTGTTCACGCGGTATAAGGTCGAACGTTGTCCTGCTGTAAGAGAGCGCGCTTTCTGTTCACCAGTCACAGGTATTTCTCCTCCAAAACGGCATACATCCGCTCCAGCTGTTCAGAGTAGAGGTTGGCGTTGATGGTCTGACCGTCTGGAAAAAAATCGTAATGGATTATCACCTCAAAATTCCACCAGACGCAGAGCATCATCTTGTGCTCGAAGCACCCACGTTTGGCAACAGGTTCGGGAACCTGGCCCGAGCTCAACCATTGCCGTTGTGTGCTAGGATTACGGAAATAGACCCACTTTTCATCGCACGTAACAATACTCTTGATGAAACGTACAACGCGCGGGTTATCTAGGAGTTGCGTGCACACTTGCACTCGGCGGTTTGCTTCAACTGGCATCAGTTCGTGAGGGACAATGCGGCAGCTCCTACTTGCCGAGGTCCTCAAGGTGACGAACCACGGTGGTCTGTGATATGCCCAGCTGGCCTGATAATTTCCGAGTGCTGGTTGTCGGATTTGCCTCTACGGCCTGGAGCACTAACTCCGAATCCACAGCCTACCTAACCTTGCCTGATCATCGAGGTTTCTGTCACCTGAGCGAAATTCCTTGAACCATCTGGTTGCGGTGCTGTGATCCATGAAACCTTCCCCTTTCGCGTGATAACTGTTTCGTGTTGCTTGAGCAGCGTTATGGCCGAGTTTAAACTCGTAAAGCAAAAGTTCCCTAAATAGCCGGTCGTGAGTTTCATCTTTTAGGCGTCCCAGCCACAGACAGAACGACGACATGCAATGCTGTTCACAGCAACTACTACCAGTTTATATCCTTCTCCACTTGAACTACACTGCTGGCCACCCAAAATGCAACACCAAGAAGGAAGCATCCGATTGGTCTGAAATTCGCAGCATACGTCGAACGCAAGAGGACATTCAAACGATTAGCATTGCAGGGAATATGCAAATCATGTGCGCCCGGCACGCTACCATGAAGCACTATAAGAGGGTGCACAGAAGGCGGGATGTAAGTAGTGAAAGTGTGTTGTGCTGCCGGAGCTGTGAGTGGGAAGCTTCCTGATGCCTCGTTGCAGAATACGGCAGTCATTCCAGCTCGTTCCGGAGTTCGACAGAGGACGAAGACTGGCTTATCGCAACAGCGGTATATCGTACCGAGACATCGGCGCCCCTGAGGGATGACATCCAGCCACAGTGAGGCGACTATGGATTCGGTGGGTGCAGGAGGAACGGACGGACCGACGTGAGCGATTGCTGCAGCCACGGCACACCACCAAACGAGAGGGCCGGCATTTTAAGCTGCGGGCATTGACGGCTCGCACCGCCACATCACGAACGTTAGCGCAGGAATTAGCGTGTGTTGCGCAACATCCTGTGTCAGCACGTACCGCTCGACGTCGTCTGCAGGAGCGGGGACTTGTCGCACGGCGCCCATTGCTCCGATTACCATTGACGTTACACCACCGGCGAGTGCGGTAACAGTGGGCTGTTGAACGCCGCATCGGGACTACGGAATGGCACGACATTGTCTTCTCCGACGAATCCCGCTTCTGCCTGCAGCATGACGATGGTCGGATCCGCGTCTGGCGACACCGCGGCGAGAGACTGTATGCTGCCTGCATTATGCATCGCTCACCGGTCCGTCGCCTGGCGTTATGGTTTGGGGCGTAATTGGATATGATACCCGTACCCCTCTGGCACGTATCGCCGGTACACTCAACAGTCACCACATCATCTCCGACGTTTCGGAGCCTGTAGTCCTCCCTTACCTGCAGGACCTGCCAGCGGCCACGTTTCGACAAGACAATGCGTGCCCGCACGTAGCACGCATCGTGCAACAATTCTTCACGGCTCACCAGGTGTCACTGCTGCCGTGGCCCACCTGTTCTCTCCCGATATGTCGCCCATTGAACACGTCTGGTCGCTGATCGGCAACCGAGTGGAACGGCAAGCACCACCCACGGCTACGCCTGATGAACTGTGGCAACGTGTGGAAGCAGCCTGGACCAACATACCCCAAGCCCACATCCAAAGCCTCTTTCGTTCAATGCCGTGGCGTGTAGCGGCCGTTATTGCCAGCCATGAGGGCCACACGAACTATTGACGTCAGCGTGTTCCGCAAGTCGCCCGGGTTTGTAAGCTCAATCGTTTCATCTTTGTATCTGATGTTATGTCTCCAATAAATCTGGGTTTGTTATCTCGTGTCCTTTTTGGTGTTGCATTTTTGGTGGCCAGCAGTGTAATTTAAACACGTGACACACCCGCCGCAGTAAATGCATATATTGCAAAACTTTCGACTCACCCTCTGTAGTGAAGCAATGGCTTTGTAAAAGTTAATTTCAAAATTAAGAAAACAGATTTCTTTCGAAGTACTCTGCTGTGCAAAACTTAGAGAGATCATGAAATCTGACGATTACAGAGTGTCATGAGGGTTTAAGAGCTTGCTAACATATGCACTCGATTACCGTGTAAGGTATGAAGGCATTCCACGATGCGTAGCCGGTACGCAAATTTGCTGTGTTCACACGTGACTTCTGTCGAAAGTGTGTACAGGAAGGATGGCCGCCCGGTGGCACAGTGGTCTAAGCGCTGGCTTCTGACCATTCGTCTGAGGTAGGTCCGGGTTCGAATCCCGGTGAGGCATGGATGTTGTTTGTCTTACGGCACTGGCTCTTCTCTTACTTGAACCACTGGTTCTAAATTAGGGACGGGCGGGACTGCTTACAGCCCATCGAGTTGCACACGGTGGTCGTTAAACCCCCAAACAAACAAAAGAAACAGGAGGACGAATAGTGTGTGATATAAGTTTATTCCGTTTTCGTGTGTTTTAGCGACGGAGTGAGAAACTGAGGTGGCAAATGGATGTCTTTCAGATATCAGGTGTACGCTTTCACCTGAGGCCGAATTATCGGCAAGCTCGAGGGCCGGAATCAGACCGGTGTCACCCGAGAGATTGCGGTATCTCCCAGCATAGTGTCACGGCTTTGATCAGCGTTCAGGAGTGATAGAACGCCTGCTATGTTTTTCTTGAGGTCTTACAGGCTAGATGATGACCGTTATTTGGCCATAATGGCAAAATGAAGTCTGAAAACTATTATGGACCTGTTGGTTAGTAGTCTTTAAGTTTCCACATCGTATCGACATGAATTAATATACCCGGAAAACCGTAGGCCGTTTATCATTATCCAGGGAGCATCGCACAGCCCGCTATCAATGGGTTATGACTCACGCTGACTGGTCTTCAGATCAATAGGCTGAGCTAATGTCAGATAATAGACGCTTCAGCCTTTCGTCGGAACCCAAGCGGCAACTGATATGGAGGGAAAATGGTACTGAGAATTCTGCAAGCAACATCGTTAAATGGGACATATCTGTCGCGGCATCATGATGTGGACGTACTAAACTACATGTGATGTATCAAAGGACAATCACCGGACATAGGTACTGCAATGATTTACTTGCAACATTCGTCTGTCCAGTGGCGCTGTGGTTTTAGTTTTAATCCTTGTGGACGAGTACGCCAGTCTTCAGCTAACAGCAACTGTGGATGAAGTATTAAGTACTAAGGATATACGTTTTTTGGAGTGGCCAGCGCAATTCTCCGATCTCAATCCAATCGAACGTACATGGGACGCTCTGAAGAAACGAGTTGCGCAAAGGAATATCTCAACATTCATCATTTCAACACTTACCAGAGCTCTGCAGCATTAGTGGGAGAATTAACCCTAACAGCTTCTAAATCCCTTGGTGCTAAGCACGATATATGCATAGGGCGCGGGATGGATGTATCTTCTACTGAGGACTTCGACCTGTAGTCTTTTAATGCATGGCGGAATGAGTCACTGGGAGACAGGGAGAGCCTGTGTGTTCTTTAAGATTATGTTCTGTTTCGATATCTTACTTAATACTCTTGATTTTTGATGTCGTGCGTTTCCTTTTCCTATTTCTATTATCATCGATATACCTTCCAGATGTGAATCCCCTTTTTCCAATTCTGACTGGTCAAAATGTACCTTGTCCTTAAGTTTTGGATAGTATATCTACACTGCTGTTCATAGAAATTGCAACACCAAGAAAGAAACAAGCCATCCCAATGACATTTATGGCAGTGATTAGTCATAGTACAAGCTGCAAACGATCACAATTACATAACGGTTCGTGATGAGGAAGGCCAAACGATTAGCAATAAGTAAATCCACCATGTGTGGTGATAATAGACCCCACACGCCGTAGGATCAAATGAAACCGAGTTTGGATGGCCGTCTGCAGTATTGCATTCCATTCTGCTTCCACGCGCATCCACCATTCGTTGGTTGTGACAGGCGGCGAGGCCATGTGAGCCAGTCATTGCGCGAAGACACCCCAAACGCTCTCTATAGGCGACAAATCTGTCGAGCGAGCAAGCCAGGAAAGACGAGTGACTTGATGCACACAGGTACGTCTTTGACATTACGAGCAACATGAGGTCGGGCATTGTCTTATTGGAAGACTGCTCCTGGAATCGTTTGAAGAAAGGTAGAAGTTCAGCTTCCAACACTTCCGTGATGCAGCGTTGCCTGTTCAATCTGCCTGTGATACGTAGTAGGCGAGTGCCTGAATGAAACGCAATAGCATCCTAGAACATCACGCTCGGCGTGGGACTGGTATGGCGCTGCACAATGCAGCCCTCCATATGTCGTTCACCACGGTATCTGCGAACATGGATTCGCCCGTCGTGATGCAATAGATTGAATCTGAAAACGTCCGAAAACACAGTATGCTTCCATTCAGCACTCCAGTTTTGACGTTTGCGGCACTACTGTAAACGCTGGCGCCTGTGGTTCAGAGTCAAGGGAAGTCGTAGCAATTGACGGCGAGCAACGTGGCCTTTCTGAAGCAATCGGTGACGAATAGTGCTTGGAGACATCGGACGATGTGTGACCATTCCCCATTGCAGCGCAAGTGTCGTAAATGGTGGTGTGAGCGACGCCACTGCCATACGGTACAAGTGTTTGTCGTCTCGCTCGGGCGTGCGATTCCAGCTCCAGACCCTGCACGACGATGCGTAGAACCCTCTGCTGTCCATTGACGCCATATAGGCATAATGGTAATTGCGTTACGCCTAACGCGTGCAGCAATATCACGGTATGATTAACCACCTTCTCTGAGTCCAACGATTCTACCTCTTTTGAACTCAGTCAAGTGTTCGTATGGTTATCTTGTCCTCCTACGCGACCTGTTTACAATTGCGTACGGTCGAGTTTAGCGATAGCAAGTTTAAAAACTTGCTCTCAGTACGCCTTCTTTTATACCCCCGGGTGTCACGTTTCCGATGGCGTTGCGCGCGCCTTATTTGCATGTGAGCTGCAATTGTAATCATTTGCATCTCCAGTGGTGTTGTATCCACCCTGCAAATTTCGTGCAAATCCGAGCATTTCTTCATGGTGTTGCAATTTCTATTAACAGTAGTGTAGTCGATTGATAATGGTTGACAATGATGATGATGACGATATACACTGACGGAAAAAAATCCCAACACCAAGAAAAAATAGTTGTAGAGGAATGAAATGGCGGCAATACATTTGTATAGGTAACATATTTAATCGATTAAGGTTTCAAGATCACAGCTTAATGTAAGCGCGAGAAGAGCCATTTTAAATGTGAAATGCTGGTACATTAATAACCGGTGTAACCGCCAGAATGTTGAATCCAAGCACGCAAACGTTCATGCATTGTGTCGTACAGGTGCTGGATGTCAGTTTGTGGGATGGAGTTCCATGCCTGTTGCACTTGGTCGGTCAATACAGGGACGGTTAATGCTGGTTGGGGGGGACGCTGGAGTTGTCGTACAATGATGTCAAATACGTGCTTGATTGGTGAAAGATCTGGTGATCTAGCAGGCCACGCAACATGTCGACACTCTGTAGAGCATGTTGGGTTACAACAGCGGTATGCGGGCGAGCGTTATCCTGTTGGAAAACACCCCTTGGAATGCTGTTCATGAATGGAAGCACAACAGGTTGAATCATCAGACCGACGTACGACTGTGCCGTCAGGGTGCGTGGGATAACCACGAGGGTGCTCCTGCTGTCATAGGAAATTGCTCCCCAGACCATAACTCCAGGTGTAGGTCCAGTGTGTCTCGGCCGCAGACAGGTTGGTTGCAGGCGCTCACCTGGTCTCCTTCTAACCAACACACGGCCATCACTGGCACCCAGGCACAACCGGCTTTCATCAGAAAACACAACAGATCTCCACTCCGTTCTCCAATGAGCTCTAGCTTGACACCACTGACGTCGCAAACGGCAGTGCTTTGGAGTAAGTGGAATGCACGCTACAGGGCGTCTGGCTCGGAGCTGTCCTTCAAGTAACCGATTTGTAACAGTTCGTTGTGTCACTGTGGTGGCAACTGCAGCTCGAATTGCTGCCGAAGACGCGGTACGATGCACCACAGCCTTACCCTGTACACGGCAGTCTTCCGTCTCAGTAGTGCCACGTGGCCGGCCGGAACCCGGTCTTCTTGAGGCAGTACCTTCCCTTGACCACCGTTGCCAACAATCATGCACAGCGGCTACATTCCTGCCAAGTCGTTCTGCAATATTGCGGAAAGAAAATCCACCTTCTCGTAGTCCTCTTACACGACCTCGTTCAAACTCCGTGAGCTGTTGATAATGGCTTCTTCGTCTTCTTAAAGGCATTCTTGACTAACATCAACACACTACGTCGAATCGCAACGATAGCTAACGCTCACGAACGTTACAGCGTGTATTTACAGCAAACCTGCTTTGCATGTTCCGCGGGGCGATACTAGCGCCACAGGTATGCGCCGAGCGCGAAATTTGCATAGACGTCATCTTACAGATGTACTCTCACCGCCTACCAACTGTCGTTTATCTAACACAACCCCTTCTTGGTGTTGGGATTTTTTTCGTCAGTGTACATAAAGCAAAGTGGAAAAATGCGAGTGTTTATGTCCGCGAGTTGTTCAACCACTTATAATGACCTACAGATCTTTGAAATTGCTATGCCGATGGGTCTTTAAGGTCCTTATACCTAGAAAAGTCCGAAAACTAAAAAAATCAAAATGGCGACTTTGAAACATTGTCTGCTTGAAGTTTTTTACCACTTCTGCATCTAGAAAAGGCTGAAAACCAAAAAATTTAAAAGGGTGGCTTAGCTGTACTTTTAAAACTGCTGATAGGTTTAAAGATAATTATGGGAGAAAAGTTGTGTAAAAATTCCGTGAAATTATAATTTGAAATTAAGGGGCGCCAAAGTATTCTACCGTTTTACGTCAAACCGTACGCACTGACGTTCCGACCCAGTTCTAAATCGTGAAAGAGTTACGGATCTAAAATTACTTTTAATTCCTTTAATTAATTTTCCCCCTCTTTAATTTTATGTTCGAAATAATTTAATAGATTCACCGTTCGAGGAACGGGTATGGCTGCTAGTAAATTATAAAATCTGTATAAACCTTGGATCAGTTACAAGATGCGAGTGGCGTCGCGGTGTTCGTAGAGGTTCGGGCAGATGACTGCCCAGCTGTTGGGCGGTGGTACAGTGGACCCGTGTTAGTCACGAGGCGTGGGTGGTGGTTGTCACACCGCACTGGCTTTTTCCCTTCCCTGGAATCAGTGGCCCTAAATTAGGGACGGGCGACTGCTTATAGACAATAGAGTTGCTCACGGTAATCCTTATACCCTAAAACAAAGAAGCAAACCTTTCAGGTGCCTGTTCAAAACCAGACGTTACTGCAGTGACTTTTAAATGTCCACTGTGCTTCGGAGAACCAACGCAGCCAGGAAAAGGGATCTCCCGTGAACAAACAACGTCATCACCTTGTTCTCCCTTCTTCTGCTCTCAATTTGTCTCGCAACTTTCTGCTCAGGGTGTCACAACAATCACTTCCGCTTTTATATATGGTAAATGGTTTTTTCAGGTAAATTTGGTCAGATCTAAATCGTGTTTGGTGAGAAGTTCCTGCAAAATAATGGAGCGTATGCTTGTGTGATATATATGAAAACTGACAGAGCACCAAGCGGAATCATATGAGGGATGTACCAAAAGTAATGCAAAAGTGGGCATAACTTTTTGTTAACTGACAGAAGTCGTTTTAAGTTGCACATGTTGGTAGAGCAATTCTTCCTCTATAGTAAACCTTCTTCATTGCCGGTAAATAATGGATTCCAGCGTGCCGTCATTGAGTTCTTGACGAAGGGAAGGTGCAAGCTGTCAGACATCCACAGAAGGCTAAAGAATATTTACGTAGGTGACACCATTGACAAGAGCAATGTGCACAGATGGATAAAGTTTAAAGAAGGGGAAACCAGCATTGAAGACAAACCACACGGTGGGAGACCATCATCTTCTACTACTGACACGATTCGTCTGCGAGTGGATGAATTGATTCGCGCGGAGTGACTAGTCACAATCCGTGAGCTTGTTGCATAACTGGACTGTGGTCACAATGCCATACAGAAGATGGTGGAAGACTTAGGCTATTGGAAAGTGTGTGCAAAGTGGGTACTTCGGAGCTTAACATCCGGTTTGAAGGACAGAAGGGTGGAAGTGTGCACTGATCTGCTGGAAGCGTTTGAAGCCAATGAAGACATGTTTTTTTTTCGATCTGGTGATAGAGGATGAAACGTTGGCGTATCATTACGACTCTGAAACGAAGAATCACTCCATGGAATGGCGTCACACCTCTTCACCAAGGCCTAAGAAGTTCAACAGGCAGCGATCAGCACAGAAAGTCAATGTGACTGTTTGTTGAGATGACAGGGGTGTCATTCTTCTTGATTTTATGGAATGTGGCCGTACCGTGGCCAGCAAGCGATACATTGAGACACTCAAGAAGCTTTAGAGAAGCCATAATGAGGAAGAGATCAAATAAGAATCTGAAAAGGATCCACATTCACCATATGATAATCCGAGACCACTCACATCTTTGGCAACAAATCAGGCAATCAGCAAATTAGGCTGGTCGGTAGCACCTATCCACCGTACAGCCCAGATCTGGCGCCCTCAGACATCCACCTGTTCGGTCGAATGAAGGACAGCCTCCCGGGGACAACGATTTGATGATACAGACGTGGTGAAAGTGGCTGTGAAATGAAGTGATTTCAACAGTCCACACCTGAATTTTTTCAAACATGATTCGAGAGTTGGGCTCAACAATGGCACAAATGCATCGTTGTGATGGAAACTATGTATACAGTAATGGAAACTTTGTATAGAGAAAGAGTTACTCTACCAACATGTGCAATTTGAACACCCTCTGTCAGTAATAAAAACGTTATGCCCACTTTTGCGTTACTTTCGGTACGTCTAACATATCGTCTGACATAAAAGAACAAACATTGGGTTTCTCACTGGTCGGAGTGAACTTCTGGCATGTAGTCCGAGACGGGGCCGAGTTACCGATAAATCATCGATGTCCAGAGTGTCCTACTGCTCTTGTTCTGCCATTTTCCTGAAACTAGTAGCCCTTAAATAGGGACAGAAATCTCCTTGTAGCGTTTGATACTCATAGGAATAGGTAAACGCTGAAGCTAGGACTTACGAAACAAAAGTTCGTCCACATGGTACTTAAATCTGGTATTAAATTATGTTTTATTTATTTTTTATTTTATTTTTTTTGATTGGAGGTTTAACGACCACCGTGAGCAACTCAATGGGCTATAAGCAGTCGCCCGTCTCTAATTTAGGGTCACTGGTTCCAGGGAAGGGAGAGAGCCAGTGCCGTAAGACAAACACAACATCCATGCCTCACCGGGATTCGAACCCGGACCCCGTTCGGACGAATGATCAGAGGCCATCGCTTAGACCACTGCGCCACCGGGGCGGCCGGCTTATCTTTTATGTTAAGCATTCGGTGAAACGTAATGCATGGTATATAAATCTGGAACAATACAACTTTCAGGAATTCATACCTTGAATAGACTCGCTGCTTTTGAGTTTTTCCATGTTTCACGGTATAACGAAGTAAATTTCTCCGTCATTTTTGGGTCTACGCCGGGATTCGAACCCGGATCCCCTCATTCCGGAATAAGTCACTCTACCAATTGAGCTACGCGGACGTTTTATTCTGATTCCTATCTGCCTTTATGTCGTGTGCGTCCTTCTGGCAGGTACGTCACATCTCCTGATACGTTACAACGGTAAGAAAACAAATTATGCTACGAATTCTAGATTCCTTCTTTTCAATACCAGTTCATCATTAAAACAAATGCGATTTTTTTTTGGTACCGTTCAAAGTAACTTTTCACAAAATATTCACATTCTTGAAGGTAGTCACCGGCGGATATTTGTCTTCCCCTCTCAGCAGAGCGTTATTTATAATTTTACGATCAGCGCATTTACGCGAACACAGTTTCGCAATGCAGTAATAACAGCGGCGTGATAAAATGAGGTCATCCTAAATATCATTTGTCCAATTTTCCTTCTCACATCAACTGCACATTCAGATTCCGAGGAAAAGTTAATGGAAAATTACAGTCCTGGAAATTCTCGTCCGTTTGCTTTCCGGAGTCATTTAATTGCAGCCGTTAAGGCTACGAATATATTCGTCGGGTGTTTTCCCAAATAGATGCTTTACGTACTTCATCTTTTATGAAACATCGAGTTTTCGGGATACATGTTTTTATGTTAAACTAACTATGAAACGTAATGCATTTAACTACAATATGTGCATCTCGCACAAAAACTCGCTTTACCTTTCATTTGGAAATCTGCATTCTAACTTTTGAAGTTTACGGTAATATCGTATATTTTCGGATCATTTAATTTTATTTGCCGCATAACTGTAGAAAACTATAAAGCTATGTCTCTAAATAAGCGTTATTCTGATTGCTATAAAGCTGATTTAATGAGCGCAACTGAATGTTTTCAGGGTTAAAACTGAAGAAACTCAAATAGTTTCTCAGGACTGATCTAATACTTTAAATATGTATCTTTGAAACCAAGGCGTTTTGTTTATAAGGAATTTAAACCAGGGCTGATTCAGCCTGTATGGACCAGTACGGCCGTTCCTGTTGTTGGAATGTTTAAATACCGGCTGTTAAATAGTATACTAATGACTACGATATGCGTTTAAATTAATATGAACTCATAACATTACGTTCGCAACTAAGCTGCAGTGTCACAATTTCTGTACTGACCGCTGAAAGAGAAGGGTAAGATGTCATTAAAACAAATATACAAGAGAGAATCAACTGAAAATCATTATTTTTTTTCTCACAATTTATTGAACAAAATTGGTACACATCTGTATCATTTTTATTGTAATCTCCATTTTGTGCAATACAAGTCCTCCAGGACTTACAAAGTGCATAGATTCCCGTAGAAAAAAATTATTTCGGTAACGTGTGCAACCACTAATGAACCATCCGATGCACCTCTTCATTGGACCTGAAGGTCTTTCGTCCCATCGCACCTTTCAGTAGTCCAAAGATGTGATAATCACTTGGGGCAAGGTCTGGTGAATACGGTGGATACGGAAGACACTCTAAGTGCAGGTCTTGTATGGTTGCAACCGTTGCACGAGCAGTATGGGGCCGGATGTTGTCATGTTGCAACAAGACACCAGTACTCAAAAGTCCACGTTCTTTGGATTTGATGGCAGGTCGAAGATGATTCCTGATGAGATCTGCATACGTGTCACTGGTTACAGTGTTCCCCCTCGGCATTCAAACGTACGCCTCGTGCGTCCCTAAAGAGAGTCGGCATAAACTTACCTGTCTGTTGGCTGCGTGCGGAACTTCTTCGGTTTTGGTGGGAAGGGGTGGCGCCCTTTCTTGTTTGCTCTCTTGGTTTCTGGCTTATGATAGCGAACGCAGGTTTCATCTCCAGTAACAATTATCTGTAAGAGGACATCACCTTCCGCTTCAAAAAGCCGCAAATGTTCTAGACAGGCATCAACACGTCGTTGTTTCAATTCTGGAGTCAGCTGGCTTGGCATCCACCTTGCAGACACTTTGTTGAACTGGAGTACATCATGGATGATGTGCTGCGCTGATCCATGACTGATGTTCAAAAATGATATTCAAAAGTTTCATCCACCGTCACTAGGCGATTTTCTGTCACAATGCCTCCAACAGTTGTAATGGACTGTGTCATTACTTTGTGGGTCTGACCTAGTCAAGGAGGATCTGTCTCACAACTCACGCCGTTTCGAAACTTCCTAGTACGTTCGTACACTTGCTGGAATGACAGACATGCATCACCATACTGCAACTTCATTCTACGATGAATTTCAATAGGTTTCACGCCTGCACTACTCGACAAACAGGGGACAGAACGTTGCTGCTTTTTGGTGCACATCTCACGTGAGGCTGCCATCTTTACACTGCAATTGTGACGTCACTGAAGTTGTCTGCACCGTGCTGCCACCAGTTAGGAAATCTTTGTCATTAATAATAATATTTCCCAGTTACAGGACAATGACTGTATTTTGAATTTTTTATCGAACTTTCAAGGTTTTGCTTTGACTCATGTGATACAATTTGAAACAAAAAGTACCAATTACAAGACAGAAAATATTATAAAGTACACTGGTGTGCAAAAATTAAGGACGAAGAGGAGAAATTAGTATAACAGCGGAACGAGCCGGCAGAACGGACCGAAAGACTACTGAGGAGATAGACTAGGGTCCGGTACGGTAGGGCATGTGCATATATGCAGCATGACGTAGAGGGGGGAGGTCGGAAGGGTATAAAGCACACGGGTGGTGTACGCTCAGCAATTCGGTGAAAGCCATTGCACCGTGTACATCGGTTTGAACGACGTCGAGTTGCTGCCACCGTGTGATATGGCCAACAGGCAATCCAGTAGGCGACATCTGGATGACTTTACCCGAGGTCGCGTCACTGGGAAGCTGCAAGAACGTCGAAGTGTGACTAGTGTGGTGGAGAAGTTCGGGATCGCTCACAGCATCGTTTCACGAGCTTGGAGAGCATTTCAAATGACAGGAACAGCTGTCCGAGAGTTTAGCAGTGGTCGTCCACGAGCAACTACGGCGGCGGACGACCGGTATATTTTCCAACAGGCGAGCAGACACAGACGGCAGACAGCGGGAGAAATCGCAAGGCACATGCAACAGACAACTGGACGTCCGTCATCGCGTTTTACCGTGGCCAGGAGGCTACACAAAGGTGGTCTATTTGCACGATGACCAGTACGGTGTGTGTCATTAACGCCTGCTCATCGGAGACGGCGGTTTCTGTCGTGCCAGGACACAAGAACTGGACACATCAGCAATGGGGTCGAGTTCTCTTTACGGATAAGAACCGATTTAGTCTGACGAGCGGTTATGGACGTATACACATCTGGAGAGAGCAAAGAACACGCACTCACACCTCCAACATCCTCGAAAGGGACCGGTTTGGATGTGGCGGAGTTCTCGTTTGGGGCGGTATCATGCTTGGTAGCCGTACTGACCTCCACATCTTCCAAGGAGGTTCAATCACTGGTGTCCGCGATTGTACCGAGGTTCTCCTGCCTCACGTGCGTCTGTTTAGAGGCGCTGTGGGTCCCGAATTCTTCTTCATGGACGACAACGCCACACCTCATCGTACATTGGCTGTCGCAGAGCTGTTGGAGAGTGAAGATATTCAACGCATGGATTGGCCCGCATGGTCCCCGGACCTAAATCCAATCGAACACGTGTAGGACCTTCTCAGAGACGCCTGGCAGCACGTCACCAGCCACCAGCAACGATTCCGCAGCTGCGATTGGCGCTACAAGAGGAATGGGCTGCGATGCCTCAACAGCTCCTTGACAACCCTGTCCTCAGCATGGGCAGACGTTGTAAATCCTGCAACGCAGTCAGGGGTCATCATATCCACTACTAAAAACTGGATTTTTCTTGGCAGCCGCCTATCACATGGACGTTTCTGTTTTCTGTCCAGTTGTGCTCGAAGCTACCTTTTCAATAAAGTGCCTTTGCATCCTTTGGATTCCTTGTTTGGACGGTTTTGCTCACTTGTCCCATATTCTTATATCTTGGGGATCTTATGGTATGATTTGAGTCGATGTGGAGCACTTCTGCACGACGTTACATTCGAAAAACCATCTCGTCCTTAAGTTTTGCACGCCAGTGTATTTGAAGGTGCGTTTGTTTGATGACAAAATTGAGAAATATAATTGCTAAGTTTTTTCAGTTGATTTATTCGTGAGTTTTGGATAACTCATGGTTGCCTCGCTCCATGGATTGGTAATGAACAAAAACTGATAAAATTAAGGTAGATATTTAAATACGATATTCAAATAAGCGATCTTTGTTATATAATCGACAATAGAGGTATTGCATGTATAAAACAAACTTTCAGACAGTATTATGTGGGGTAGAAAAAAATTTGAATGTAATTGCTGTTAGTTCAGCCGAAGCTGAAAGAAGATGCAGCATCGTGAACGTAATCATTGATGTTAACAGAAATGTTTTACTGATTGGGACTACATTAGACTCCTTATAACTATCAGTTTAATGAGAAAATCGTTGAAACAGTTTGCTGCGGTTCCCCCTGTGTCAAATCATAGCTCTGACAGGAAAACTATTTAGTTCGTAACAGCCACGTGAACAAAAAAAAAAAAAAAAAGAAACGTCAACATTTTTTCCCCTCATGGAAGTTTAACGACCACCGGTAGTTCCTCAGTGGGCTATAAGTAGTCGGCCGTCTTTAATTTAGGGCCACTGGTTCGAAAAAAGGGAGGGAGCCAATGCCATAAAAAAAAACAGCATCCATGCCATACCGGGATTGGAACCAGGACCCATCTTGTACGAATGGTCAGAATTCAAATGGTATGTATTGGGAAACAAATATATACATGTATTTACAACCACCGGGTTGCCGTCGCGTGTTGGCGATCCAATCATGCTTTTCACCTGACAAAGCAATTAACAGAAATAACAAAAAAGTGACGCATATATCTTTTACACCGTTTCTTTTTTCTGACATTATTGTTTGCTATGATTTAATGTTGTATTCCACATTGCTCTTAAACTTTGGACCTGGTGTTCTTTGGTCTATAACGAAGTAAATTTCTCCGTCATTTCTGTCCACGCCAGGATTCGAACCCGGACCCCCTCATTCCGGAATAAGTCACTCTACCAATTGAGTTACGCGGACATTTGTTCTGATTGCTATGTGCCTTTATGTCGTGTGCGTCCTGCTGGCAGGTACGTCACAGGTCCATTGAGTCCCTTGCGCCAATAAACAAAAGCCAACCAACTCTCAAGTCTGGTTGTTTCAGTCCTTTGGAGGAGAGGCGAAACGTTCTGGCGGTTCTTAACGTGGGCCCCTTGTGTCTGCTGAAACGACTATCATCTCATTGGTCTATGGAAGACTTAATCGCGGACAACTTACATCCGTTTATTGTTATCCTTTGACTACAGCAGGATGCCATCTTTCAACAAGACAACGCCCCGTCTCATATAGGCCCTGTTTAGTCAGGTACTGTTTGAGGGAGCATTCTACTGTGATCTGTACACTCGATTAATCCCCTCTCTCTCCTGATCTCGACCCAATTAAGCAGAGGCGTAACTAGGCATTACTGCGCCCGCGGAAAGCCACAAAATATTCCTCCGCTCCATATGTTTTTCTATCTTATATATAGTATATTAGGTGTAGAAATAAGTTTTAAAGCCTTTTTTTGTATGATGTATACCTCTAATTTAAATATCCGACATTCCCCCGCGTTGTCATGTGGCCGTAACTGGTCCAGAGTATGAAATGTGACTCATAAGTTTCCCAACAGTCAAACGCACTTGCACAACGGTAGGTGAAAGATGGCAAGTGATACTACATTTATTCGTCACTGCATTCGTTACGAATTTCATCAAGGAAAAAGTGCTGCAAAAGCATGTACATCGATCCGTTCCGTTCTGGGAGAGAATACTGTATCGAAAACACGTGTGAGGTTTGGTTTAGACTGTTTAAAGCACGTGATCTTGATGTTAGTGATCGAGAACGTAGCAGCGCCCCGTAGAAGGTTGAACAAGAGGAGCTGCAAGCATTGCTGGATGAAGATTAGTCTCAAACGCAAAATGAACTAGCTGAACAACTGGGGGTAACTCAATAAACCATTTCCAATCATTTATGCGCAATGAGAAATATTCAGAAGGAAGGAAAATGGGTGCTACATGACCTGAGCCAGAGGAACAAGAATGAGCGTGTCATGAAGTGTTTGAAAATGTTGAATAAACAACACAAAGATTTTACTGCGGAAAACCGTTATTGGGTGATGAAGAATGGATATGGTACGACAATCCCAAACGCAAAACAAAAAGCTTGGTAGACCCCGGTGAAGCAACGACTTTGACACCGAAACGCGATATTCACTCCAAAAAAGTTCTGCTGTGCATCCAGTGGGATATGAAGGGTGTGTGTGCTCTCTTATGAACTTTTGGAACAGGGTCAAACTGTTACTGCTGATTTCTACAAGCAACAATTGCTGCAACTGAAACAGGAAATATGTCGGAAAAACCCATTCACAGGCAAAGGATTGCGTCCCGTGAAATTACTGCATGACAACGCTAGGCCGCATGTCGGAAAATCGGTCAAGGAAACGTTATTGACTCTTGGCTGGGAAGTTTTGGAGCACCCGGCGTATAGTCCTGACATAGCCCCTTCAGACTATCATTTGTTCCAATCGATGCAACATGGTTTGTTTGCTGTACGGTTCCAGACATGTGACGAAGTGCAAAAATATGTTGACGACTTCATCGCGTCACACGACGAAGTATTCTTCATGGCTGGAATCCGTCAGCCGCCCGACCGATGTCAGAAGGTGATAGATAATGACGGCGCATATTTCGATTCGTAAAGGTATTGTTGTTTTCTCTCAAATTACATGTTGCGTTGTCTTAAAACGCTTTAAAACTTATTTGTACACCTAATACATACTGCTAGAACAAAATTAACGTCACACCCAATGTCATCTGTTATGTCTATGTGGGTGGCACAATCAAGCACGTTTGTACAACGTTTCGCAGTTGCTTCGGATTCGGAGTTCAGACCTTTGGTACCATATCGAACGGACCGAATGGAGTCACAGTAATGATGGAATAGACCCCAGAGAATCTTCAAGAATGTGAGAGCTATCCTTATCTTACAAAGTAACTGCACCTTCATTTCTGAAGGTGAGCCATTAACATCCTATGAACATTTCGAGGTAGAAATGTGAATTTTAAGCTGACAAAGCATTTGAAACCAGCAAATCATATTTCAAGCCAATTCTGTAAATTGGCAATGCACAAAAGTAATGCACAAAAGCAATTTTACCAGAAACTGTTGCATAAGTTTCCAGTTTTAGTCAGATAGGAAGAACTTATTTCTGGGCCCTCTCTTGAGCTGCGCCCGGAGCAGGCGCCCCTCCCTGGTTACACCTTTGCAGCTAAGCATTTGTGGGACAAAGTGAAGAGATGCATTCGATCCCGAAACCCACCACCGACAGCTCTCGATGCAATGCTACCTGAACGTATCCAACATTTATTGGATTCCATGCTACGATGCGTTCTTGCTATTGTGAGAGCGAAAGGTGGGCTCACCCGTAATGTACGTTTGTATAATGAATTTTCGTTTCATTGTACGTCACATGGTGCACAAAATCCTAGTTACCCCGGTAACCGAGTTGTTTGAATCGTAGGTCACAGGCCAGTTGGGCTGGAGTTTCGAAACTGCATGGATGGTGTGTTTGTCTTATGGCGCTGGCTATATCCCGTTCCTAGGAAGAGTGGCCCTAAAGTACGGACAGGGACTGACTGCTTATAGCCCTTAAAGCTAATCATGATGTTAAATCCAAAAAAAGAAAAAAATGATGCACAATCGTAAGAGTATACATGGTATGTGAAATGAAATACAGAACGACACTTTTTTGTTCGCTTTGATAAACCCAAGTCTTAACGTGCGGTTATCAGCAGAAGCTCGCTACTGTGAGTTCTAATATCAGTCAGCTGTTCGGTTGTAGAGTTCGTTGTTGAATGCTCACTGCTGTTTGCTTTTGACAAAAGTCACAAGGAGATAGCTTTCAGTAACGGAAACCTAAAAGTGGACATGACAATAGGCAGCTTGCGAAGAAGGAATGATAAGTGAACTCGCCGTGGCGAGGTTCTGTTGTCAACCTCACAGAAAAACTAGTCTTTCTTTTTTCGGATTGATAAAAATCCAAAATCAAAAACCGATTAGGTCGCTCGGGAAGTATGCGGACAATTTGATTAGCGTAAATTTTGGAAACCTGGAATGGCAGAACAGCCTTGTGGTTGCATAACCCGTGCGTCGAACTCAGTTCGTGCATACCGATCTGTTAGCGATAGCTGTGATAAGGATAGAGCAGCTCAGACGATCAGCGGCAGTAGAAAAACAGCTAGTTTTTTTTGTTTTTTTGTTTTTGGTATTGCTGTATTCAGACCGCGTGGTATAAAGTCAAAATGCCTTCCAGAAAACAGCGGTGCACAATTGGATGAAAGAATATAAAGAACGAAGAACATCGAACAATCATGTTGTCGACCTATGCACAATTGGATGAAAGGATATAACGAACGAAGAACATCGAACAATCATGTTGTCGACCTATGCACAATTGGATGAAAGGATATAACGAACGAAGAACATCGAACAATCATGTTGTCGACCTATGCACAATTGGATGAAAGGATATAACGAACGAAGAACATCGAACAATCATGTTGTCGACCTATGCACAATTGGATGAAAGGATATAAAGAACGAAGAACATCGAACAATCATGTTGTCGACCTATGCACAATTGGATGAAAGGATATAACGAACGAAGAACATCGAACAATCATGTTGTCGACCTATTTCGGCTTGCAGATGAGAAGGCAAGCGACGCATTCAAGGGCGCCTTACAGAAGTTTTGTTGGGTGAGTATCAATAACCTTTCCTCAGAACTCGCTATCTCTCACACAACGGTTTATACCATGCTGGTTGAAGATTTCAGCGTGATGGGCCAACTAGCAACGTGGGTGCCGCACTCGCACTGACCACGACACGCAATAAGTTCCTCTACAAAATTGCATTTAGTAATCTTTGCATGGTATCGTCACAGTAAGGGAGTACTTCAAATACTCTCTGCTTAGATGAAAGTTGAGTGCAATTTTAAATTTTACACCCCCGGGCAATAACATCAGTCACGGTCCTCGGTTTACCCCGTAGAAAGTTGCATGAGTGCAAAATCTTTCTGGTCTTTGGCATGGTAGTTCGCAGCGTGACTGACGAATGATGACATCTCCACCACGAGATTGGGGAGGTACAGTACATTTCTAGAGAAGCGTATCAAATCATGGCCATTGCTACATCATGCACAGCGCTTTGTCATCCTACACTGCAACGCACAGCAGCACAAGGCCAGGATAGTTTGACTGTCCATTGAACATGACGGTTGGGTGGAGCTTCCCCCACCTGTCGTATTCACCTTATCTGAACTCGTGTAATTTTAACTCGTTTGGCCATTTGAAGAGGTAAGTGTCTGGTACTCGCTACAACAGGAGATTTGGATCTCCGAAATAAATTTTCCACAGAATGAATGACACTGGTATCTTTTTTACATTTCCTAACTTTATGTACTGCCTAAAGTTTTGAAATTTATTATTGATCCCGAGCGGAAGTATAAATTTCTCTCAAATACTGAGATAATTGCTTTGTTATGACAGATATGATGGCAAGTCGAAGGTATTAACTTTCAACTTATTTCCCGAACAACTTAATATAAAACATCAGGCCCGTTGTAGAACCAAGAAGTCCTCGATAGATTTCTCAATCATCAAGCACATATACATATTAAATATAGCTGTTGTCTGTCAACCAATAGCCGATACCACTGTATATAATGTGTGGAGTTTCATTATTGCAGTGAATAGGTGCTATTACATAAATATAGAAAAGCCTGAAGCTTTTCGTGTTGAGAAGCTGGCTATCAGATACTAACTTCAGAAGCTCAACTTATTTAACATTCCAATTAATCTATCTTCGGTATCTTTGGCCCAACTCTACCACCAAAACCGGTATTTCGTATTCATCCTGAAAGGCTGCGTAGACGATACATAGATTCTTAACAGGCTGATTACCTAGTAATGGTTAGTGGAAGAGATTTGTTAGCTGTTCTCTCTCGCACACGGAAAATATGTTACTTCCGCAGCGACGACACCTGGATAATATCTGTAGATCGCGAATCCGAACTGAAGCCTTTCGCGGGGCAGATCTTTTTTTTTTTTGATTGGAGGTTTAACGACCACCGTGAGCAACTCAATGGGCTATAAGCAGTCGCCCGTCCCTAATTTAGAGTCACTGGTTCCAGGGAAGGGAGAGAGCCAGTGCCGTAAGACAAACACAACATCCATGCCTCACCGGGATTCGAACCCGGACCCCGTTCGGACGAATGATCAGAGGCCATCGCTTAGACCACTGCGCCACCGGGGGAGGCGGCCAGATCTTTTTCAACCATCTTTAACTTTAAAATGTCGTGCTAAGTAGAATACATGAGCGCAAAGTGTATGACTATATAGAAAGAATAATAGTGTATGAATATAAAGTTGAATATATGAAGCCAAAGTTTCGTGGTAGAGTTGGGCCAAAGATGAACATTTTCCATTACACGCGGTGGAAATTAGTAACTACGTAATAATTTTAATTAGAGTAAACCGATATGCGCTCATTAAAATATCTTAGTAGGGACGGAAAACGATCAAAGCTTCGTTTGACTACAGTCGCAATTCATCAGAATTTACAAAAACAGAAAAAATAGGAGATATATTATGTTACATTCCTTGCGTCTCTAAAGTAATTTCTTTATACTGAGCAAGGATATAAGCACGATGGTTTAAAGGACGGAAAGAAGATACGTTTTTTTAGCATTTCATTTTCCTTTAACAAAATTTAATTGAGTTCTCTTCAGATCTACCATGAATGCCATTTTAGTATTTGTAATGTCTGCGCTACTAACGTATTCAGAAATTCTACTTTCGTTGTCAAAGTAATCTGCTCTTATTAAATTACGAGCAATATCAATTCTTTTCTTTGTGTCTAGTTCTCGTTGTGTGAGTAAAATCTGAGGTCAAAACTTACAGGCAGGTTTAATCTTGAAGCAGAAATGCCCTTTAGCAGACAGGTAACGCTAGAATTTCTTTCTGTGAAGCACGTTTAGGAAGGTGCTCAGAAAAATGCATGTAATTCATACTGTGTATGTGTACACTGCTGGCCACCCAAAATGCAACACCAAGAAGGACACGAGATAGCAAAGCCAGATTTACTGGACACATAACAACAGATACAAAGATGAAACGATTGAGCTTACAGACCCGTGCGACTTGCGGAACACGCAGACATCAATAGTTCGTGTGGCCTCCATGGCTGGCAATAACGGCCGCAACACGCCGCTTCATCGAACGAAACAGGCTTTGGATGCAGGCTTGGGATATGTCGGTCCAGGCTGCTTCCACACGTTGCCACAGTTCATTAGGCGCAGCCGCGGGTGGTGCTTGCCGGGCCACTCGGTTACCGATCAGCGACCAGACGTGTTAGATGGGCGACATATCGGGAGAACAGGCGGGCCACGGCAGCACTGACACCTGGTGGGCCGTGAAGAATTGTTGCACGATGCGTGTCACGTGCGGGCGCGCATTGGCCTGTTGAAACGTGGCCTCTGGCATGTCCTGCAGGTAAGGGAGGACTACAGGCTCCAAAACGTCGGAGATGTGTCGGTGGCTGTTGAATGTACCGGCGATGCGTACCAGATGGGTGCAAGTGTCATATCCAATTGGGCCCCAAGCCATAACGTCAGGCGACGGACCGGTATGGCGATGCATAATGCAGGCGACATACAGTCTCTCGCCGCGGTGCCGCCACACGCGGATCCGACCATCGTGGTGTTGCAGGCAGAAGCGCGATTCGTCCGAGAAGACAATGCCGTGCCATTCCGTAGTCCAGATGTGGCGTTCAACAGCCCACTGCTGCCGCACTCGCCGGTGGTGTAACGTCAATGGTAATCGGAGCAATGGGCACTGTGCGACAGGTCCCCGCTGCTGCAGACCACTTCGAACGGTACGTACTGACACAGGTTGTTGCGCAACACACCCTAATTCCTGCGCTAACGTCCGTGATGTGGCGGTGCGAGTCGTCAATGCCCGCCGCACAACATGCCGGTCCTCTTGTCCGGTGGTGTGCCGCGGCTGCGTCAATCGCTCACGTCGGTCCGTCCGTCCCTCCTGCACCCACCGAATCCATAGTCGCCTCACTGTAGCTGGATGTCGTCCCACACGGGCGCCAATGTCTCGGTACGGTAAACTGCTGTCGCGATAAGCCACTATTCGCCGTCTGTCGAACTCCGAAATGTGCTGGAATGACTGCCGTATTCTGCGACGAGGCACTGGGAAGCTTCCCACGCACAGGTCCGGGAGCACAATACACTTCCACTACTTACACCCCGCCTTCTGTGCACCCTTCTTATAGTGCTTCTCGGTGGCATGCCGGGAGCACATGATTTGCATATGCCCTGGAATGCAAATCGTTTGCATGTCCTCTCGCGGGCGACGCATGCTGCGAATTTCAGGCCAATCGGATGCTTCCTTCTTGGTGTTGCATTTTGGGTGGCCAGCACTGTATATACACTAAACTGCCAAACTTGGGGTACCTCTCTGATACCGCGTTGGCCCTCCTCGCGATAGGATAACAGCAGCAACGCTACGGGACATGGACTCCATCAGCTCTCTGTAGTACTGCGGAGACAGTGCACACCATGCTTCCTGAGGAGCGTCCCACAATTCCATAATATTCGCCAGTGGAGGATTCTTGACACTGACGGGACGTTGAACTGCGTCCAAAATGTGATCGATGACGTTTAAATCCAGCGAACGAGGGGCACCTAGTCAGGATACCACAAACTCTGTGAAATGTTCCTCCAGCGTTAATCGGGCGACTGTGGACGTCTACAGTGTCTATTGTCGTGTTGAAAGAGGTCGCACCCGTCGTAGTGGTTGCATGACATGAACGGGTGCAAATAATCCCCAATGACGGTTAAGCAGCCTCCACCGGTCAGAGCGGTCTAAAGACGTAATGAGGGCCCTAATGAGTACCAGATGAAACACCCTACACCATAACAGGGCCACCGCCGGCCTGCACTGTCCCTTGTAGGCATGCGGAATCCATTGCCTTGTGGGGTTGTCGCCACACCACGAGTGGGTCATCTGCCTTAAACAGTTGGTACCGCGATTCTTCGGACGAGGGTTCACGTTTCCAGTCATCTTGCGTTCAATGGCTGTGTTCCCGAGCCCAGGCGAGGGGCACAGCCTAGTGTCGTTGGGTCAGCAATGGCAGCCGGATGGGCCGTCTGCTCCGGAACCCCATAGAACACAGGGAACATTCCACTGTCCGAACGCTGATGCTACTACTGGCCCCAGCATTCAATTGCGTATTGACTTGCGGCAATGTTGCACACTGTTGCGATGCGTGCCAGATGACACTGTCTACGATCGTCCAGGGCTTTTCTACGGCCACAACGGTCTCTCACTCTGGTTGTTTTCCTTCAGTTTGTGTAGTCCAGGTACTCCCTTGAAATTGTTGACCGTGTACATCCCAATTCCGTGGTAATTTCCGAGCGGGAGTTACCAATTTTCAGGGCGCCGCATTATTTTACCGTGTTCGAAATCGCCCAAATCCTGATCAGCTGCCATCTGAACTGCGAATGATACTACTTGAGCTTGAGGAAACATCTGTCTTTATACAAGCATGTACGTCTTTTGCGGACGATACCATTTACCGCATGGATGTGGAGGCACGTAATGGAAATGGTAGCGCCCTTCCCAGGTTTTTTTGGCACCTCAGTGTATATACACTGAAGAGCAATTGAATTAGAGATACCTGTTTGGTCACGTGTAGCACCACCTTTCGTCCTGATGACGGCGGCGATTCGTCTCGGCATGGACTCGACACGACACCGGAAGCGATCCCCGCTCTGCCTTTGACAACATTTCACATAACTACTTAACACAACCTCTTCTGCATTTTGGTTTTCCTTTTGCCTTTTTTTCCACTCTTCTTTCTCTTTACAGGGACGCCGTTTTCCATGTCAAGACGGCATCCTTCCTTACAGCTCCAATTCCCATTAAGCGTGGAGTCCGTCAAGGCTACCCACTCTCAGGGCAGCTCTTTGCGATCGCAGTGGAACCTTTTCTTCGTTCCCTCCAACATTCCTTCTTGGCTACACTTCCAGCGCCAGTCGCTAGTACACGACACCACTCAGTGATTTATTGTGCGTATGCGGACGACATTACAGTCTGCATTCGTAGAGAATCCCAATCCCACATTCTTCGTAGTTTGTTTTCCGACTACGCCTCCTGTTCTGATGCTGAGTTAAACACGTCTAAGAGCACTGGTCTGTGGTGCGGGGCGTGGCGGAACTGCACAGATACCCCATGGGGTGCCTCATGGTCTTCAACCACCCAACGCTTCCTAGGAGTTCACCTCGAACAACCACGTGCAGCCTCACAAGCTACTCGCACCGGTTTACATCCTCGTCTGACCAAATCTGCGGTGCAACGGAGACGAGTGCAGTTCTGCACTTCCTATCACCAGCGTGCGAGACACACGTGCACATATCTCCTGTCTATGTGTCAGCATTCATGGATAGCAGCTCCAACCCCGCTCTTTTGTCTTCTAGAAATCACCCGCCAGCTTACAGTGGTTATGTGGGTGCGAGACCACTGGCTTTCAGTCACGAAGCTCTGTACACCTCAATCGTTTGGTGGAGCCGGTCTTCCTGATGTTTCTCTGTGCTATAAGGTACACCGAGTCATTCACTTCCTCCGCCTCTTCGCAGCTCTGGTCGCATCTGTCATTCAGGTGAGAAAAGTTCTCGCCTCCAGGCGAAACCACCACTTTTCTTTTTCCTCTCTCGTTCTTATGGACCGCTGTCCTGTTCCCCCCTCTATATTCCCCCTGCTTATTCTGAAGCTCTCAAATTCTTACGCTCTCTTCCCCTTCTGCGCTCCCCTCCTTCCTCCACTCTCGAGCTTCTTACCTAACCCCTCTTCTTCAACTCTCTTCTCTACCCTCCCCACGTCCCATGCTTTGCTTTCTCTTCCTGGCTTCGTGCCGGCGTAGTAACCACACAAAACCTGACTAATCCTGACCTCTCTTGGCGCCTTTTCTCAGATCTCCCGGCTGCTATCCTTTAATCCCGTTCTGCTCGTTTCGTCTTTGACTCTCTACATTCTGCTATCCTGTCTCTTTTCCCTGATTTGGCGTCTTGTTCTGGTCTGATCCCCGTGCTCTTTGCTCCTCTTCCGCTACTGTTCTTCCTTCGCCTCACTCCAACGGCTCAACCTCTTGTTTCTTTCTCATCTAAATCTTTGTATCGTCTCCTTGTGCACATTTTTACTCCTTCTGCTTTACCTACTCTTGACGTCCCTCCTACCTCTCTTTCGGCTGTTTGGGCTGCTGCCCGCTCTTCCCTCTCCACACCCCATGAACAAAACACCTGTAACGTACCAAGAGATGTGACGTACCTGCCAGAAGGACGCACGCGACATAAAGGCAGATAGGAATCAGAATAAAACGTCCGCGTAGCTCAATTGGTAGAGTGACTTATTCCGGAATGAGGGGATCCGGGTTCGAATCCCGGCGTAGACCAAAAATGGTGGAGAAATTTACTTCGTTATACACCCACTGGCTCTTCTTCCATAATCGTCATCCAGTTCCATTTTTTCTCTATCATATGTCTCTCCTCTCTTCCTTTCTCTGCTCCTTCTGCGCTCAGGAGGCAGACATTTCTCACGTCTACCTGTATTGCCCTGTTCTATTGCCTCTTCTCCATCAAACCTTCAAGATTGCAAGTTGCTCTTGCTCCCAAGAGTTGTCGTTTCCAGCCTACAGACACCTCATATTACGTGAGAACCCACCGGTTCCTCTTCCCTCTCTTTGTGCATACATCTTTGTACTGGCCAAACACGTAGTGTACGTGTTCCACCAGCAACTCCGTAGCATCTCCTCACCTGTTTCTCCCCAACAAGCGAGTGCGGCACTTGTGTGCCACTTCAGGGACCGCCTAACCTCACGTCGCGGCTTCGAGCACCACCTAGCTTCCGTCAACCATCAGGAAGCAGGTTTCCATTCCACGTGGGCACTTCTGACCCAGTGGTTCGCGGTGTAAACTGGTCCCCTCAATCTAACCATCCGTTAGAACTTTCCTTTTGCTCCAAAACGTGGTGCTTTTGCATTTTCACGGCGTCCGTTGTGTTTTTGTAAATTTCGTGACATCTCTTTGTGATATTACTACATTTGTGTACAATGTGTGTATGCTTGAAACTTCTTTTGAATTGTATGCACTATCTCTGTTGCATGAGTTGTACTAGGTTTTTCTAACCTTTGATTAGCTCTTGCGTATGTCATCACTGTATAATGTTATCTATGTGTATAATCGTCATTCTATTTCATCACCGTTTTGGTTTATCCTATGCCTGTTTATTGTGTGCTCTAAGTTTGTATTATTGTTTACATGCAAACATGTTCCTTCAGTGTATGTGACGCGCTAGCCACCGTTCGATGTGTTTCCTTCACTTGTTGTGTATTAGGCGTGATTGCAGTTTCTTCCTATTCTCTACATTTTTCATTACGGTATATTACATCCATTGCACGAGTTGTACTATGTGTTTCTGTGATTTTGTTTAGCTAATGAGTATGTATGCACTGTAAACTGTTGCCCATGTGTAGAATTGTCGCCCTATTTCACCATTGTTTTGCACAACCTGTGTGTCTCTTTCGTGCGCTTTACGTGTCTAATATTGTGTACTTGAAATAATGTTCCTTCAGTGTAATGCAACACGGTGGCCACCTTATAGTGTTTCTCCTATACTTGTTGTGTTTATAGCTCTTTTGCAGCATCTCCGTATCATTAAAAATTTTCATTGCAGTATAAATTCTTCGTTGCACGAGGTGTACTATGTTTTTCTGTCGTCGTTGTTTTGCGTTTGGGTAAGCCTGCACTATGTGATGTTATCTACGTATATTATTGTCATTCTACTTTATCATTATTTTGCTCAACCTGTGCCTGTTTTATCATGCGTTTTCCGTTTTCAATGCTGTTTACCTGAAAATATGTACCTTCAGAATCATGTAACACGATAGCCACCTTATGGTGTGCTTTCCCACATTTGTTTTGTACTTAGCTCATTGAAGTTTCCTCCATTTATTTACATTTTCATTCCAATATATTGTATCCATTGCACGAGTCGTTCTATGTTCTTCAGTGACTTTGTTTAGCTATTGCGTATGTTTGCACTGTATCCTGTTGCCTATGTGTAGAATTGTCACTCTATTTAATCTTTGTTTTGCTCAACCTGTGCCTCATTTACCATGCGTTTTAAGTTTTCAGTACTAATTATCTGGAAATACACTGACGGAAAAAAATCCCTACACCAAGAAGGGGTTGTGTTAGATAAACGACAGTTGGTAGGCGGTGAGAGTACATCGGTAAGATGACGTCTATGCAAATTTCGCGCTCGGCGCATACGTGGGGCGCTAGTAGCGCCCCTCGGAACATGAAAAGCAGGTTTGCTGTAAATACGCGCTGTAACGTTCGTGAGCGTTAGTTATCGTTGAGATTCGACGTAGGGTGTTGATGTTAGTCACGAATGCCTTTAAGAAGACGAAGATGCCATTATTAACAGCTCACGGAGTTTGAACGTGGTCGTGTAATAGGGCTACGAGAAGATGGATTTTCTTTCCGAAATATTGCAGAACGACCTGGGAGGAATGTAGCCATTGTGCATGATTGTTGGCAGCGGTGGTCAAGGGAAGGTACTGCCTAAAGAAGACCGGGTTCCGGCCGGCCACGTGGCACTATTGAGAGGGAAGACCGCCGTGTACGGCGCATGGCCGTGGCGCATCGTACCGCGTCTGCGGCAGCAATTCGAGCTGCAGTTGCCACCACAGTGACGCAACGAACTGTTACAAATCGGTTACTTGAAGGACAGCTCCGAGCCAGACGCCCTGTAGCGTGCATTCCACTAACTCCAAACCACTGCCGTTTGCGAAGTCAGTGGTGTCAAGCTAGAGCTCATTGGAGGACCGAGTGGAGATCTGTTGTGTTTTCTGAAGAAAGCCGGTTCTGCCTGGTTGCCAGTGATCTCCGTGTGTTGGTTAGAAGGAGGCCAGGTGAGCGCCTGGAACCAACCTGTCTGCGGCCGAGACACACTGGACCTACACCTGGAGTTATGGTCTGGGGAGCAATTTCCTATGACAGCAGGAGCACTCTCGTGGTTATCCCACGCACCCTGACGGCACAGTTGTACGTCGGTTTGGTGATTCAACCTGTTGTGCTGCCGTTCATGAACAGCATTCTAGGGGGTGTTTTCTAACAGGATAACGCTCGCCCGCATACCGCTGTTGTAACCCAACATGCTCTACAGAGTGTCGACATGTTGCGTGGCCTGCTAGATCACCAGATCTTTCACCAATCAAGCACGTATTTGACATCATTGTACGACAACTCCAGCGTCCACCCCCAACCAGCATTAACCGTCCCTGTATTGACCGACCAAGTGCAACAGTCATGAAACTCCATCCCACAAACTGACATCCAGCACCTGTAGGACACAATGCATGAACGTGTGCGTGCTTGCATTCAACATTCTGGCGGTTACACCGGTTACTAATGTACCAGCATTTCACATTTAAAATGGCTCTTCTCGCGCTTACAATAAGCTGTAATCTTGAAACCTTAATCGATTAAATATGTTACCTATACAAATGTATTGCCGCCATTTCATTCCTCTACAACTATTTTTTCGTGGTGTTGGGATTTTTTCCATCAGTGTATGTTCCTCCAGTGTCCTGTGACACGTTAGACAACTTCTGGTGTTTTTATCCTACACCTGCTGTGTATCTAGCTCAACTGTAGCATCTCATTATCCTTACCATTTTTCATTGCAGTGTGAATATCATTGATTTTATCGTTTTGAATTTTGTTTGTATGACGCTCCATGCTGAACGTCCAATTTATTTCGTTATACCAATAAAGCGATTTTTAAAGCAGGTCCTCCAGTTTCCGTACATATCGGTGTGGTGGTGATTTAGCGCGAACCCGCTTTTCCAAGTCGAACCACAAATGATCGATTCGGTTCATGTCAGGTTGCTTTGGAGGCCAGGGCATTAACAGAAAGTCACCAGCATATTCCTCGAACCACTCCTTGACGATTCTGGCAGTGTGACGTGACGCATTAACCTGTTGGTAGTGGCCATCATGGGGCCCAAAGTGTCCCAAGAAGACATCGCCCACATCATAACACCGCCGGCCTGTTTCCACCCAACAGTGCATCCAGGCGCCATAGCCTCCGTTGGTAATCGGGGTATCCGCGCTCGGCCGTCTACGTGATGCACCAAGAATCTTGATTCATCAGACTAGGCCACTTCCCAATCATTCACGGTCCAATATCGATGATTTTGAGCTTATTTCATGCGTTGTTGGCGTCGCCGTGCAGTGAGCGTGGGGGCCCGGTTTGTTCTTCCGCTACGCAGGCCCACGCGCAGAAGGCTGCGATGAACTGTGTGCTGTGACATATTTCCGTGAACACCACTCTTGTAGCTGCGGGTGATTTGTAGCGCTCTGGTCCTGCGGTCGCTATGAACAATGCGCGACAGTATCCGCTCTCCTCAGGCATCAATGAGTAGCGGACAACACACGACTGGACGACGGTTCGTCGTTTGGCCATCTGTGCACCACTTTTGGTACGTACTCACTACAGAGCACGTGAACAAGCCGCGCCGTTTCCGAGATCGCAGTTCGAAGGCGCCGTGCCAGCACAATTTGTCCTTAATCAAACTCCGATAAATCGGCAGCTTTTCCCATTCTGACTCCGAACACTCTACTAACCGAAGCCGGTCCTCGGGTTGTATATACGTATATTGCTCTGTGAACTTCCCTTGCGCCACCGTTCGGTCTCCAGGCGCGCTCATAGGCTTACGGTGGTCATAAGTGTGATGGCTCATTGGTGTATTTTCCAGCAATAGCGTACGTGTCATTTTCGGTATTGCTCTTGATTGTGTATGTTCTCTCAACGCAGGTGCAACCTACAGGGGCCGCCCCGGTGGCGCAGTGGTCTAAGCGATGGCCTCTGATCATTCGTCTGTAAGGGGCCCGGGTTCGAATCCCGGTGAGGCATGGATGTTAAGTTAGTGTTACGGCACTGGCTCTCTCCCTTCCCTGCAACCAGTGACCCTAAATTAGGGACGGGCGACAACTTATAGCCCATTGAGTTTGTCGCGTAAAAGTAAGTCTTGACCTTTACGCTAACTTAAAATATCAACATATACTAATAAATTGTTCTTAAATGAAACAAACCTTAACGGCCAGACAAAACATATAACCAGAAGTCAACTTACGGAAACAGTCCTTTATTCGGAATCGAATCACAACACTCTCTACACATTTAGCTCAACACTATTCAATTCTTTCGTACAGCACTTTCTTAACAACGCTCATCATAATCGCTCACAGTAATAGCTTTCAATAATCGCTCTCATCAACACACTTCAATAATCGCTCTCAATAATATCAACACCCCTCTTACAACAGATCAGTCGTCGCTTTTATCTCTCGTTCTTATCTTATTTCATGCATACGTCACGTGCATTCCACCTCAATTGTGTTGCCAAACGTATTCATTTGAAGGAAAAGATATTTCGTTAAGCGGGAAGAATACTGAGAATAAACTCAAGAATATACATAGGGAAAGAAACTAAAAAAGGAAAGTTAATCTAGAATATACGTCACAAGTTGCACACGGTGGTCGTTAAACCTCCAATAAAAAATAAAAAACCCTACAGAGATAGTTTCTGACACCTGTCTTTCATTTGCGTGTAATATAACCTTACCATTACAATTAACACGGTTCTGCTAGTGACAGAACGCTTCGTGCATTTATTATTTCCTGGATTAGCTCTGATAGTACAAATAAACAACGGGAATTGTTCTGCAATGCTTCCTCCTCCGAAAACTACTATTAAGGCCATTTCCCGTTCGAATAAGAACCCTGTAGACTGTAGAGTTAAATTCATGTCAAACAGTCACTTAAAATAAGAGACAAAAGCAAAATTTTGCCTTATGCGATACCTGTTCGGGAAGAAGAACTTTCTGTTCACGGGCTAAGCACTCCCATCAACTAGTCCCGGTTCAACCACATTCCACTCCATTGCAAAAACCTCAACATTCGAAGGACTGAAGTACAGATTTCTGCGATGCTTTTAATATAAGCAACTTTGCCTATTCGTAGGGTATTGTGCTCATATTTGGGGCACTGCACCCAAAAAAGTCCTAAAACTTGTTGATATTTTAAAAGAAAAAGAGAAGTTCTTGCGATTAAGGACTCTAGTGTAATGCTTTTTTAAATCACTTTCAGATAAAGGGCAGACGCAGGTCTGTGAATCGTGAGACATTGGCCCACTGTGTACATCTCCCATCACACAAGAATCACGATACCCTAATGCCCATTTTTACTTCAACTGAGTAAGTGTCCCAGCAGTAGCTTTGACAACTCAGGTACTGTGTCAAAATTGTGCAGCACCTTCTTTGGTGCTATTTCCTAGTAAAATTGCAACCTTCAGCTGTTGAAATAAAGGGCAAATGGACTTTATGTGTCCTTAAATAGAAAAACAAAACTCATCGGAGTACTATGCGCTATAGGCTTTGACTTTCGTAACCAATTACACTTAGAAATATAATTTTGGAAGACGCTGGTGGCTTATATTGAAATCTCTTAAGACCCCAGAAGCTATTACTTTCTGGGTTGCCCCTTTTATTGGTAACCAACCAGCTACCAAGACGCTGAACATCAGTTTATAAAAAAATCGAAATCTGTCTTTTCCCGACGAATTATCAATAAAAAGGCGGGCTTTGAAGAGCTCCGCCATTTTGCTTTTCATTTCGCTGTCTGTGTGAAATGTTTATTTCCCTTCTACAGAATGTGGTTTCAACTGGAATTTTCCTAGCTTTCCTGTATGAGTCACGTTGGAGCTGACGAACGCAGCCAATCACGGAGTACAAATTTCTTCGCTTGTACAGAGTGTTTCACTCGGGACTGAACACTTATTATGTGGAATATATGAGATGGAGAATATGTAATGAGCTTAAAACTCGAACGTATCGGTTCTTTATTCCCTGACGAAGCAGGTGACATGCATTGCCTGTGAATAAAATGTTTCTCCGGCAGCTGGGTGGCGCCGCACTAACGCGCCATCTGTCTAGTAGTGGTAGGGGAATAGCATGTCTCCGCAGACAGTTTAAACGAGGAGGTAGCATGAAGATGATGTACTCAACTGAAGAACGTGTGTTCATTATGCGTCAGTACTGAGTAACCGGTTCCTTTAAACAATGTCAGGAGTTCCTGAAAATATTTGGTGGGCGTAAACTACCCACCAGAGCCACCATTTCGAAATTAGCCAAGAAGCTGGAGAGAACGGGAAGCTTGGCGGATCCTTATAAGGGCGGACGATACAACAGAGGATTTGAAGCAGCGGTTATTAGCATCCTCACGAAAATCTATTCGGCGGCTATCCCAAGAGACTGGACGATCTTTTTCGACATGTCAAAGAGCAGCCAAACAGGCGAAGATTAAGCCGTACCTTATCACGGCTGTAAACGAGTCACAGCCACCGGATTTTGCAAAGCGATTGGCATATTGTCAATGGTTTGCCAAATTTTTCGCCAAGAACCCCCCCCCCTGTTGGACGTAACATGCTTTACTGACGAAGCATGGCAGAAATTCTTATTCATCCAATAAGAGCATGGCGGAAATTCGCAGCTTTTTCCAGGACATTATTATATCCAAAGAGCTGTGGCCGCTGGGTGTCCCGACCTGACATTCCCAGATTTCTTTCTCTGGGAACTTTTAAAAAGCAAGGTTTATGCCAACTTGCCAAGGTCGGTTCAGGAACTGAAAGACAATATCGGACGTGAAATTGCTGTCATCGACGTCACTATGCTACATTGCACATTCACCAATTTGGAGCGTCGGGTGAATATGTGCCTGTACGCAGGCGGTGGGCACTTCCAGCATCTTCTATGAGACGTTCCTTTTTTTCATAGATCAAGGTATGTTTTACATTAATTTCATTCAAATGTGCCTTTGCAATCGTGAGTTAATTAAAAAACTAAGCGTTCAGTTCCGAGTGAATCACCATGTTTATCGTTACGTTTTACACACTTTTTTCTGGTAAGGTTTTATTCGGAAGATATATTGTTTAAACTAGGAAAAATGGCGGTGTTAGCACTTCTGGCCGCAGTAGATTATCTTTCTATATTAATTTCGTATTATCGAAAATTTAGTGAAAGCTTTGAGAAAAGCAAAATATATAGGTTTAAGTTATCTTGTTTGTGAGTAAAATACAAAGGTTTTGTATGTTCCTTTCTCTCCTTACACTAGGTTAGATTTACTTGGTTATTTAAAAAGTTACATTCCCTAACGTACATATAACAACCCTCGCTCCTTTCTAGCTCTTTCTCAACATAGCCACGATCCAGCGAGAGCCGTCTATAACGTAAATGTCTTTTCGCACTTCTACGTTATTTTAAAAACATAACAATACGATTAAAGAGTTCCTAAATTAAACCTTAACGGCCAGACAAAACATTTAAAACAGAAGTCAAATTTACGGAAATTGGCTTTATTCCAGATGATTTCATTTATATCATAGCACTTCAGTATAGCATAGAAATCACATACCATTTTTCTCACACAAATCAACACCCCACATTAAACACTCCACATTCCACACTCAACATTAACAACTGTTCACTCGTAGTTTATATCTCTGGTTATTATCTCATAACACGCATACGTCACGTTCATTCTATCTCAGTTGTGTTGCCAACAGTATTCGTTTGAGATAGAAGTTATCACGTTAAGTGTGAAGTTTAACTGAGAACAAACTCAATATTTACATGGGGAAAGAAACTAAAAAGGAAAGTTAATTTAGAATACACGTCACACGTCACATAATTTTATTGGTTTGTTCCATAGAATCAAACACTTGAAACAAATTTGGACCATTCTGTAACAATAACAAAAACAGTTTATTTCACTAAACCATGTGGCTTGGAACTTACCAAAGGGCAAGTTAATGGTATGGTTTATTATCTTGGTTCTTGTTCATGCTATATCGACCATAGACCCAAACTTTCGCTTTTCGTACATCAACGCCGTGGCTACGCCAAGCAGTACTAACCACACTCTCCGAAAGCGTCTCGTTCTCTACAATTTTTCACGACCTGAACTCTCCTTTAAAAAAAAACAAGGTCCCGCCTCTCTCTCTCTCTCTCTCTCTCTCTCTCTCCCTCTCTCCCCTAAAGGTGACCCCTTTTCTCTTAAAAACTTCCGAAAATCTCCACTCCCCCTTAATTGGATTTCGCAGTTAACCCTCACTTGCCTGGTGCTACCTGCAAACACTGTTAAGCTTGCGTTTCTCTCATTAATGCACGGTTGAGATAATCCTATTGCCACACAAGACAGGCACAATACACTTCAAATATTTATGTACTAAGCCTACTGTAATGCGACTAATCTCGTGTATCTGTCAGCAACAGCCTTAAAACATGTTTTTCGTCCCCTCTGCCCAAATTTCACGCGAGCAAAGAAATTCTACGTGGGAATGAACATATTCCATACATATTTACAATTAGTTTTCATGACTTGGGGCTAGCGAATCATTAGAGTACGTTTCAACTTTATGCACATAACGCGCATTCCTGTAGCCATTTGCTTTAATATGCACAATAGTTTTCCGCAATGAAACTCCAAATGTCCAGCTACTGCGATATCTTGAAAAACATTCTACCAGTAGGGGAACTCAATTTATCACTAGAGTCAATGACAAGTATTTTCCACATTCGTAACAAAAATCAATGGCAAACATTATTCACACTTCATCATCGTAATCAATGTCTCCCCGTTTTTCTTAAGAGTAAAATAACTTTCAACTGATTATTGACCAAACGAATGTAAAATTCGATACGATAAAATAAAGTGTGAACAGCTTGTCAGAAGAAAGAGGAACGGGATACATTGCTCATTTTGGCAGCTTGCCAAAACCGCTGGTGGCAATTTCTGTTCTAGCTCTGGGTTTCTTTCTATTTAATTCTCTGTAGCAAATACTTCTCGGAAGAAAACCGATACTTTTGTTTTTATATTTTCGGAAAACTACAGTTGGAAAGATGATGTTTGACGTTCTTCACGTACTTAGGTGCTTCTCACTTGGTGATTTGCTTCTTGCACCAGCACAGTTAGCCTTCTTTCAAGATTGCATTAAATAAATCATCTAGACCTGTTGGAATCGGAAAATTGTCTTATAACGTGAATTAACAAATACTTCACGTCGTTTGATGAAGCGTTTGTTCCCTGCATTGCTTTCTTAACTGCTGAAAACTTAATCATATTGGCAACTTTTTGACTTACGTTTGTCAATTACTGAAACTTATTTATTGTTCAAGTAATGATGAATTGCAGTTTTTATTAAAACTTTGACTCGTCGGTCGAGAGAAGCATTTACGTAAAAGTCCCCACCCGAGTAGAAACTTTCTTCGATGAAATACTAGATGGCCGCCCCGGTGGCGCAGTGGTCTAAGCGATGGCTTCTGATCATTCGTCCGAACGGGGTCCGGGTTCGTATCCCGGTGAGGTATGGATGTTGTGTTTGTCTTACGGCACTGGCTCTCTCCCTTCTCTGGAACCAGTGACCCCAAATTAGGGACGGGCGACTGCTTATAGCCCATTGAGTTGCTCACGGTGGTCGTTAAAACCTCCAATCAAAAAAAAATACTAGATGTGTCTGCTATATGATTAAGTGAAGCCTAGTAAGAATTAGTCTTATGCGTTTTGGGAAAAACGTAGCTAAGGTATACGTTTTAAGGTTACAGGTTTTTTTTCACAAATTTTAGGCTGTAGGTAGAAAAAGAAGCTGGAAGATCATCAGAATTTTTACCATGCCTTTTTCACAAAATTGCCTCCTTATAGCATCGCATTGCTATTCAGTATGTCTGTCTGTTTTTGGACATCATATATCCGCACTTAGTATTCCGACTTGAATTTTTATGTTGGAAAGTTTGAACTGCGAGAATAGATCCATGCCTTTTGGTCTTGTTTTATGCCTCATGTTGTCGCTAGGGGCGTAAATGCAAATGTTGCTGATCTCAAAATATACTTCTTTCCATATCATACCACTTGTTTTACTTTTGCATAATGCACGGTTTCGCTGTTAAATGAGAATCCATATTTGCAATTAAAGTCAAACCTTCGCTTGAGAAATGTAGATTGAACGAACTTTTATGTGCATTGGATACTAGTCAATATGACAAATATTTACATGCAGTTTATGCATCACTATTTCTCAGTCTCTGAAGGTCACTCTATCTTTGTGAATACATATTGTATTACACTGAGTGGAGAGAAATCAGCACTAGGTACGTACCTAGTAACGGGTAGTATCACGTTTTTCCCGAATAAGAGCAGCCACACGGCGAGGCACTGAGTCAATAGATCACGAAACCGTTCCACATTTATCTCCCCCAAGATTACTGCACCGCTGTCGATATTCCGTCACATTTCTGGGTGCAGGATCCAACCTTTGCACAGGCTCCCACAGATTTTCCACAGGGCTCATATCCTCTGAACAGGGAAGCGTTTTCAGGATGGAAAATTTGAGAGGATTGCTCATCTAACCATGTTTTAGTCCCACGGCTCTGTGGAGAGGCACATTGTTCTGCTGGAAGAGTCCATTGCCCAGTGGGTGCATGATGACCATTACGGAAGTATGTGGTCTGCAAGGGTGGGAACAGACCGTTCAGAGATGAATCTAGAAGTACAAGAGGTCTCAACGTCTGACCGTTGAAACTCCCCGGACCATAACCAAGCCTCCACCTGCCTGACCAGTTTTATGTTGGCATGCCATGTCCATCGCTTCCTGCAGATTCCGCCAGATCCGTAACCTCTCGTCTGAGCGAAATAATTGAAGCTTGACTCGTTGGACCAGGATACCAGTCTCCAATCACCTACAGTTCAGTGTCTTCGTTCTTTCGCTCAGTTGAGTCCAGTGAGGTGTAGTTAGCAATGGTACTCTTGTTGGTCAGAAACTCCCGTAACCTATTGCTGTTGATGATCGCCTGACGGTCTTGTTGGAGACGTTTCTGCCACTTACCTAGTTGAGGTAGGCGGTGATTTGTGCCACTGTAGCTCTCCCGATGGTTGCAGATATGCGAGGCAGAATTGTTTATGCATTACCTTTTTTCGCCCGCAGTGTTGTCCACAATGTGATGCTATTCCGGAAATGACGTATTCCCGATACACTCTTGACACTGTCGAATAGGAATATTGTAATTCCTATAGCGCCTTCGCGATAGGGACTCGTGCCTCTGGGACACACTATCATCCCTTTTTTAAACTCTGTAAACTCACAGGACGTTTATCTATACTGATATCGAATTATATTCTACGTAAATGCACTTGCACTTGGTTAAAGTAGTTTTAGGAAGGGATTATGCTATCCCAGGTTTAAAATTTCCCTTAGAAATTGGAAGCTAGGAGATTTGAGTAATGAACTCAATAGGAAAAAGAAGAATTTAGAAACAAGGGTAGAGTGCTGATTTTCGAAGCAAACTACCGCACCAGTCTGGGGGGAAGGGAAAAGAGAGGGGGAAAACCACCACAGGTGGACCACCCCAGTACACCACAACCAGCCAGCCGCCTACACACCCGAGGAGGAGTGAAACTCACGAAAAGCACACCCAAAAGCCGGAGCAGCAATCAGCACTCACCGTCTCACGTCAACGTGAAATAAAAATGGGGGTGATGGTTTGTCTAACACCCACCTAATGTTCACACGCTTACACTCCATCCGATCCGGTTCTCCATCTGATCCAAGGCCTCCAGCGCAAGGAACGGTACTCAGCGGTGCTGCCCTCCCACACGTCCCGTTAAAAGCATGTGGACAACGATCGCCGCCTTAGTTATGGGCTATCTAAGAAATTCGCTGGGATCGTAGTCAACCACACCCCTAGTCTACGTAAATGCGGTGTTGTCATAATCTTACCTGCACATCTGTTAATCTGTAGGTTAGTCCACTAGCCAGAGAGGTGACAGCATCGCGGTTCCCAGGAACTAGGTATCCTATGTTTTCTCTGTTCTCAGTTGTAATATTCTGTCGTAAACCATTTTTATTGTAGCAACGGTTTCGTCGTTTTCAGAAGACAGCTGTATTTTCCTTTTCTTTATGCGTCAGATTGCGTTCTATATGACTACCATTTGGTTTATTGTTATAACCTCTAAGCCGCCCCGGTGGCGCAGTGGTCTAAGTGCTGGCTTATGACTAATCGGCCCAGTGGGTACGGGTTCGAATCCGGGTGAGGCTTGGATGTGGTGTTTGTCTTACGGCACTGGCTCTCTTCCTTCCCTGAAACGAGTTGCTCTTAATTAGGGTCGGGCGACTGCATATAGCATATTGAGTTGATCACGGTTGTCATCAGACCTCCAACCATTAAAAAAGCCTAGTTTTTTGGACTTTTTTGTGGGGGGGGAGGTCAACGACTACCGCCAGCAACTCAATGTGCTATAAGAAGTCGCGCCCGTCCGTAATCTATGGCCACTGGTTCCAGGTAAGGGATAGAGTCAGTGCCGTAAAACAAATGCAACATCCATGCCTCACCGCCGCCCCGGTGGCGCAGTGGTCTAAGGCGCTGGCTTCTGATTGTTCGTCCGTAAGGGGTCCGGGTTCGAATCCCGGTGAGGCATGGATGTTGTGTTTGTCTTACGGCACTGGCTCTCTCCCTTCCCTGGAACCAGTGACCCTAAATTAGGGACGGGCGACTGCTTATAGCCCATTGAGTTGCTCACGGTGGTCGTTAAACCTCCAATCAAAAAAAAAAAAATGCCTCACCAGGAGTCTAACCCGGACCCTTTCTCAGACGAATGGTGAAAAGCCAGCGCTTAGACCACTGCGCACCGGGGCGGCCCCCTCAGTTTGAAAATCTCAAATGCCAATAAATATTCGATCATAACATTTTTCTTTGTCACGCATGTTTTAGAATCAAAACAGGTGCCCTCTACACCGTGTCATCTTTGTTTGCAATTATTTCAATCCTTAAATTTCTGAATTCCTGTAATAACAGAACGGCAATCTTTTTCATTGAGACTATTACACTCAAATGCTCCCCAGTAGGACATACATCATTTTTGGCTTGCCTGTGAGACGCCGAGGCAGTGGCATACCGAAAAAACTCTGCCGCCACCCCACCACCCCCGCAAAAATTATCGAGGCCCTTTTGCGAAAAGCTATTAGCTTTCTATTGGTTAGATTTTTAAATTCCACTGGGCGAAACCCGTCGGAATCGACTGTAAGTTTCTTTTTAAATAATAAACTTATATGAAACAACAAATGTAAACTTTATTTGATTGACAAATTCATTCAACCACTTCAGTAAAGACAATAGCCCAGAGCCGCCCCGGTGGTCTAAGCGATGGCCTCTGATCATTCGTCCGTAAGGGGTCCGGGTTCGAATCCCGGTGATGCATGGATGTTGTGTTTGTCTTACGGCTCTCTCCCTTCTCTGGAAGCAGTGACCCTAAATTAGGGACGGGCGACTGCTTATAGCCCATTGAGTTGCTCACGGTGGTCGTTAAACCTCCAATAAAAAAAAAATTAGTCCAGGTTCTTCAATTTTGTTTTTTGTTACTGAAAATTTAACGACCACCGTGAGCAACTCAATGGGCTATAAGTCGTCGCCCGTACCTAATTTAGGGTCCCTGGTTCCAGGGAAGGGAAAGAGCCAGTGGCGTAAGACAAACACAACATCCATGCCTAACCGGGATTCGAACCTGAAGCCTTCACGAACGAATGATCATAAGCCAACGCTTTTGCTATAAGCAGTCGCCTGTCCCTAATTTAGGGTCACTGGTTTCAGGCAAGGGAGAGAGCCAGTAGCGTAAGACAAACACAACATCCATGCCTCACCGGGATTTTTTTATTGGAGGTTTAACGACCACCCTAAGCAACTTAATGGGCTATAAGCAGTCGCCCGTCCCTAATTTAGGAACATTGATTCCAGGGAAGGGAGAGAGCTAGTGCCGTAAGACAAACACAACATCCATGCCTCACCGGGTTTCAAACCCGGACCCCTTTCGGACGAATGATCAGAGGCCATCGCTTAGACCACTGCGCCACCGGGGAGGCTCCCCGGGATTCGAATCCGGAGCCTTCACGAACGAATGATCATAAGCCAACGCTTGGGCTACAATCAGTCGCCCGTTCCTAATTTAGGGGCATTGGTTTCAAAGAAGGGTTCCAGTGCCGTAAGACAAACACAACATCCATGCCTCACTGGGATTTTTTTTCCCGGTAGAAAACCAGTGGGAATCGACGATTATTTTTTGTTTTTGTTTTTGTTTTTTGTAAAGAATAAACTTAAATGAAAATTTCTTTTATATCTCTACATAATTGGAAACTTCTTACCTACGTGAATAAACTGGATCCAATGAATGTTAAATTGTATGTATACATCGCACAGTCCAATGGCACAACGCAATCAGATTTTCGAGTGTTCGCTGTTCCGATAAGAACTTTCAAACAAATTCCTGCTAGCGTTGTTTTGCACAACGGCTCGCTGAGAAGAGAGACTTCGGGCTTTGGACTATCTGAGTACCTCCATACTACCGCCTTCAACAGCGCGTGAGTCAACCACACGCTTCTCCCATAGACTTTACATGGGAACTTTGCCGCCCCACAACGCCCGAACCGTTGCCCCAATCTCATTTTTCTCTTCCACTGGCACATCTACATGGTAAGACCTTTATTTTGATACCTCAACCATATCTTTACGTTCCACCGTTCTCTCACAACTGGTCTTACAGTAAAAAACCTCATAGAATTAATATATAGATAATATTAACTAGATTTTATGAGCGTTTTTATAATTCAAATTCTTTGGAACCTGCAGGTATTTTTTGTAAAACCAAAATGATTGCACTTTATTGCGTGTAACACAAATGTGCACGTTGTAATTAAAATCGCCCTAGTTTCCCCCAAAGCACTGCAAAACATTTGCGCTGTAGTTAATCATTTGCAAATTTTATTCTTTTAGGGAACTAAGGCCATCCTCTTTGAAATGCCTCGCGATCACACACGTAAAACACGTAACTGCCATGTGACAGTGTCTAAGGACTTTTTTCGATTTATACGAAAATATAGAACGTAAGTAACAATTAAGAATTGTAGCACGAAAAAAAAAGAAAAAAAAAAGGAGAACAATTAAATTTACTCGTGAATATAAAAAACACATTTCACATCATGCCACAATATTTTGAGCGTAGTAAAAAGTCCCCACGAAGAACCTTTTAATTTATTATATCCTGTAGCATTCGTAGTTGTGTGCAAACAACTGTAATACATTACACCTTAACCTCATTGGTATAAACATTTCATTCATTGGACTGATGCTTCTTTCACATTAACTTGTTAATATACATACACAGTGCGTCAAAGAATTTTTAAGACTGGGTCTGTAAAATGAAATAAAAACAAGAAATTATAATTTGTTTTGGTTTGTTATTCAAAGTAAGTCCCTCCGGCTTCAATACACTTGTTACAGTGATTTAATAATGATTCGAATGCCTGTTCCAATTCACTTTGCGGAATTGCCTCCAAAGCACGCGTCGAAGCTGCTTGTATGGTCGAAATATCATCAAAATAACACCCTTTTAACGTCATTTTAAGTTTTGGGAACAAAGAAAAGTCGCAGGGTGCTAAATCAGGCAAATACGGTGCATGATTCAACACACAGGCGCTATTTTTCGCCAAAAATCTACGAACAAGAAGTGAGGTGTGACTGGGTGCATGATCGTGCAACAAACACCAACTGTTTTCATCTCGATATTCTTGACTAATGGGACGAATTCTGCCCATCAAACGCCTCAAAACATTTAAATAAAACTCACCAGTAATTGTTTGTTCACTTGGAACAAATCCTTTGTGGATAATACCCTTACTAACGAAGAACGTAATGAGCATTGTTTTGATCTTCGATGGAACTTTTCTTGTTTTTTTGGCTTGTGGCGAGTTTTTTGACTTCCATTCCGCACTTTGTCACTTTGTTTTTGGATCATATTGAAAACACCATGGTTTCATCACCAGTAACAATCGATTTTAAGAAGTTTGGATCATTTTCAGCGGCTGAAATGATGTCCCTGCAATGTGCACTTCTCCTTGATTTTTGTTCATTGGTTAACGTGTGTGAAACAAATTTAGCACAGACTTTTGTTTTGCCCAAATCTTCATGCAGCAGGGTTCGAATCGTTTCTTTGTTGATGTTTAAAGACTCTTCCATCATTCTTAGTGACGCACATCGATTGTTTGCACGAAATCACGCACTTTTTCAATAATCTCAGGTGTCCTAGATGAACTTGGTCTTCCGGTATGCTTATCATCTTCTAGCGTCTCTCTTCCGTCCAAAAATCGTTTGTGCCACAGGAAAACATTTGATCTACTTAAACAAAACTCACCGTAAACTTGTTTCATCATTTGGTACGTTTCCGAGGCAGTTTTACCAAGTTTTGCGTTAAATTTAATAACAGCGCTTTGTTCCATCTTAATAATTCAACATGAAAAAAATTGTACTTCTCTAATGAACGGCCGTTTCGTTTGAGTTACTTTAACAACTGCGCAGTACTTTTGGCAGAAAGCAAGCAGATGGTCACTGTTTATAACGCATTCGCGATTACACTGGTGGTGCCACCGTAGGCTGAAATCTAGCGCCAGTCTTAAAAATTCTTTGACGCACTGTGTATATAAGAACTATTGCTATGGCTGTAAAAAGGAGCCTCAAGTCCTTCCGAGTAACTGTTTTCTCCTCATCCTGTTTTTATAAAACAGGCTGAGTAGTATTAAAAAATGAAAGGCACATTTTTTTTTATTGAAAAAAAATGTGCCTTTCTTTTTTTTAATACTACTTCATTCGAAGCTGCCGTCAAAATTCCCAGCTATTTTCTTTGCCAGCTCGGCATGAAATTTCCAAAATTCAAATTATATTTTATATCTATGTGGGTGCATAAAAAAAGATTCGAATCATATTTATTTTCAAATACCTTTAACCATGAATGTCATTTTACCCACAATTTCTATTTAAAATGATGCGTGCTGCATCGCATGGAGGCATAAATGTATATTACATTTTGTTTTCTTTCCTTTTTAAAAAATACTTTCGAAAAATCGGAATAAAATTATTTTTGAGGTTTAATAGATGTCATGACGATGGAAATTTTTTTACAATATTTTTTACAAAATGCTTCGCTGTTGGGAGTCGTAAGAGTATGTTTACAATCGTATCTTCGCTTCTAAAAATCTAACTAGAAAAACTTCTGTTTCCGCTAGACGTCATTCACCGCGAAAAACATTTGTGTATTTTTTTTCTCGAAATTATGTTTAATTTTTCAATTAGCTTTTTTTTGGATTACTTGGAACTTGTGGCTTCTCTGGATTTCCGATTCTTTATCGCTGAAATTTCGTCTGAGGTTTTTTTTTTTTTTTTGTTTTCTTTAAAGAACGTGAGAGCATCTCCGCTCTCACATTCCATAAACATAAAACAAAAATGCATTGAGCTGTGCATTTGAATTGTCGCAATAGGAATCCTTCGTTGGGTTGCGTCAAACATGACCACAACTGTGAATGCATGCGGCGGGGAAACTGTTGGACATTTCAAATGCTAAGTGTAATAACTTTATCGGTTTCGTGATACCGATTCTATATATCTTTGTCAAGCATATCCTTGACACGAAAAGAATGCATTCAAATATTTTCTCGTGACTTTCCGGTCACACGGTGTGATGCTAATCAAGCAGCTCACTTTTTTATGCGGGTGACTGATATGCGAGCTCGTGAATTAGCCTCTTCTTTTTTTCTAACTTTGATTAGCGCCCCCCCCCCCCCCCCAGTGGCACAGTGATCTAAGAGCTGGCATCTGATAATTCGTCCGAGAAAGGTCCGGTTTCGAATCCCGGTAAGGCATGCATGTTGTGTTTGTCTTACGGCACTGGTTCTCTCCCTTCTTTGGAACCAGTGGCCCCAAATTAGGATCGGGCGACTGCCATTGAGTTGCTCACGGTGGCTGTTAAACCTTCAATAAAAAAACTAAAAAAACTTAACCTCTCATTTTCTTTCTTTTCTTCAATCAGTGTTGCAATACGTTTTACCGTTTGAAGATTATCGCAGATTCGGTAGCGGAGGGGTCTAAGCGCTGCTCTCTGGCCGTTCGTCCTAGTGGGCCCGAATTCAAGTCTCATATGAGGCATGCGCTTGTTTTACGGCCGTGACGCTATTCTTATATTGCTTTACTACACTGGCTTGCAAAAATTGAGGAAGAGACGGTTTTTTTAATGTAACGTCGTACGCAAGTGCTCCACGTCGACTCAAATCATACCATAAGATCCCCAAGATGTAAGAATATGAAACAAGTGAGCAAAACCGTCCAAACAAGGAATCCAAAGAATACAAAGGCACTTTATTGAAAAGGTAGCTTCGAGCACAACTGGACAGAAGACAGAAACGTCCATGTGACAGGCGGCTGCCAAGAAAAATCTAGTCTTTAGTAGGGGATATGATCACCACTGACTGCGTTGCAGGATTTACAACGTCTGTCCATGCTGAGGACGAGGTTGCCAAGGAGCTGTTCAGGCATCGCAGCCCATTCCTCTTGTAGCGCCAATCGCAGCTGCGGAATCGTTGCTGGCAGCTAGTGACGTGCTGCCAAGCGTCTCCCGAGAAGGTCCCACACGTGTTGTACCTTGCGGGCCAATCCAAGCGTTGAATATCTTCACTCTCCAACAGCTCTGCGACAGCCACTGTACGATGAGGTGTAGCGTTGTCGTCGATGAAGAGGAACTCAGGACCCACAGCACCTCTAAACATACGCACATGAGGTAGGAGAACCTGGGTACAATAGCGGACACCAGTGACTGAACCTCCTTGGAAGATGTGGAGGTCAGTATGGCTACCAAGCATGATACCACCCTAAACGAAAACTCCGTCACTTCCAAACCGGCCCCTTTCGATGATGTTGGATGTGTGATTGCGTGTTCCCTGCTCTCTCCAGATGTGTATATATCTAGAATCGCTCGTCAGACTAAATCGGCTCTCATCCGTAAAGAGAACTCGACCCCATTGCTGATGTGTCCAGTTCTTGTGTTCCTGGCACCACAGAAACCGCAGTCTCCGATGAGCAGGCGTTAATGGCACACACCGTACTGGTCGTCGTGTAAATAGACCACCTTTGTGCAGCCTCCTGGCCACAGTAAAACGCGATAACGGACGTCCAGCTGTCTGTTGCATGTGCCTTGCAATTTCTCCCGCTGTCTGCCGTCTGTCTCTTCTCGCCTGTAGGACAATATACCGGTCGTCCGCCGCCGTGGTTGCTCGTGGACGACCGCTGCTAAACTCTCGGACAGCTGTTCCTGTCCTTTGAAATGCTCTCCAAGCTCGTGAAACGATGCTGTGAGCGATCCCGAACTCCTCGGCCACACTAGTCACACTTCGACCTTCTTCCAACTTCCCAATAACGCGACCTCTTGTAAAGTCATCCAGATGTCGTCTACTGGATTGCCTGCTGGCCATATCACACGGTGGCAGCAACTCGACGTCGTTCAAACCATTGTACACCGTGCAATAGCTTTCACTGAATTGCTGAGCGTACACCACCCGTGTGCTTTATACCCTTCCGACCCCCACGTCGTGCTGCATATATATGCGCATGCCCCACCGTACAGGACCCTTGCCTATCTCCTGAGTGGTCTTTCGGTCCGTTCTGCCTGCTCGTTCCGCTGTTATGCTAATTTCTCCTCTTCGTCCTTAAATTTTGCACACCAGTGTATAACTTTAATGCGAAGTTTAACCCTATATCACTGGTTATAAATCTGTTTTTTAGCGTGTATAGCAGTAACGCTAATTATTCATGAAGATTAAAGGCCAGTGAAGTTATCTATATTGAAAACTCACCTTCTTGCCTACACGGAAATAGACTTATAAAGCACGTATGACCTCCGTCATGTTTTTGGTTTGGGGCAACTCCGGTGGGAAGCACGAAAACCACAACACAAACTCGTTCAAAAACTTCATTTCAAACCTAACCATTCACAATGTGAATGGTGAATGGTTAGCGTTGAAATGACCCTAACCATTCACCATTCATTCATGCTTATCAAAGATTAGAAAATAGCTACGCAAGGAAACGACACTGCCGTTGGTTCGTCGTCGGTTTGCATCAAATACTGAACTGAACAATGCTGTAATGTGTATCCTGAACCACTTGTCGAGAAAGAGCTTCAAACACACCTTCCCCTAGTGAACAGAAAGATGGGGCAGGTGCATTAAGGTAGAGGGAGAATACTTCAAAAGCAAGTTTACTGCATTACACTTCTGCTCCATGTAAAATCAGTTTCGTTACTATTTGAACGACCCTCCTATAATTGATGCGTTCATACCACTTCTGTTATCTTTCTCGATATCTTCAAATGTTAATTATCGTTTTTCATTAGTTATGACTAAATAAATACATTCAGTTCTTAGTAACTCAAACTTCGATAATACGAAATTCTTGACTAGAAAAACGTTGAATTTCCAGCAAGTGTCCTAGGGACATGGCATAATTATGTTCGCGATAGGTCGAAATGTTCCAAGTGGTCTTGATAACTCGAAAAAAATGTATTCTTCTCGAAATGAAAATCAGCCCCAAAATAGTACCTAAAGTGCAAAAGACTTAAGGATTTGATGCATGACACATTGATAACAGGAAATCAATCCCATCCGACGGCTTTTACCCTGAAGAGGGGGGAGCAACTAATTATGCTACCTTTAAATCTGAGAGAGAGAGAGAGAGACTGCGATTCTCTGCAGCGCGTCTTTAATTTTTACCTGTAAAGAGCTAAAAGACCATCTTTAGCTGACCTTTTGATAAGAATTTCGAACTCGTGTCTTATCATTCGACCTAATAGGCAGATGGTATTCTGTAGCAATTTCAGTTTAATCTGTGTTGTGTGTGCTCTTACTATGGACAAATTAAAGAATTGTGCCGTAAAATTTTTCTCTTTCTGAACTGCTGGCTTCCAAACGCAAGTTGAACACATAGTCAGTCCCCAGTAAAGTTATGGTAATTAAAGTTGTTGAGAGCGGAAATGGGAACAAAACTGATTTTGCAAAGGGTTCTGAAATACCTAGCAGTACACTTATTTACCAGTCGGGAAAATGGAAAGCAGATTTGAAAAAAAAGGACCTTAGAACGAAGCGAAAGGGGAAAATGTGCCAGATATCGAGAAATGTTTGATAAAATGGATTATTCAGGATAGAAATAAAAATGTGACACTGGTATTATCCATAAGAGAAAGCTAAAGTCGTTAGTTGATCAGAATAATTTCAAGGCAAGCAGTGGCAGGTTTCAAAATTTTAAAAACTTCACTATAACAGATACAGTTAGCTCTGTTCTGCAAGTGCTACCAGGGACGAAGAGGCTTGTTCTGAATGGCTGAAGAAAGTAGCTATTTTTTTTCTACCGTCATATTGCAATGAATTAAACAATATCTTTTACACATTTCAAAATGCCTGCGCTTAAAAATAGTTAAGTGTAAAACGTGAATTTTAACTTTCGTAAACATGTAATTAAATTGGAGTATATTTCGGGTTTCTCGAATTTTCGATATCTCTAATTCCTTTCGCGCTGCCTTCGGATTAGACATATCGTGGATTGACTCGAGTGTATATCTTAATATTAAGGATTTTCCAAAATACTCAATATCGGGGAAAGACCTGTAAAGGAATCCGTGGGAAGTTACGTAAACCAGAAAAATACACAAATATCTGCCCCTTAGTGAATAAATCTGTAAAAACAAAATTCGTGTAAGTGGTGCTCGACCTGTTCCTTGAGTTCGCTATGATAAAACTCAAATCATTCAAGTCATTGAATTTCAAACAGGTAGATACGACACGAGCTTCAACTGGAAGTAAATTTATTCTATCGGCATCCACATTCTGCAGCAATTTTATGACCTTTTCATAGCAGCTGAGGTGTGGCTTCATTACTTAGAAGTGAAATATTGGGTTGTCCGGAAAGTTCTGAGCGTTTGTGACAGGAAGGTGACGAATGCAATCGTATACGTTTTGAAAACACGCGAGATGTTGGCAACAGTGAAAGGCTGTATTTGCATGCGGCGATCAGTCACGTATAGTTGACGATAAGTGGAAGTTGTGTTTGTTTAGTACGTGTTAAACATGGATGATCAAAAGTTGCATTGTCGGCATGTGATGCTATTCCTCTATAAAAAGGGAAGAAACGCTGCACAGACGTGTAAAAACATTTGTGAACTGTACGGATAGAACGCTATTGGTGAATCAACGGTTCGGAGATGGTTTGCGAAGTTCAAAGCCGGCGATTTCCGCTTAAACGACGGGGTTCGATGCGAAAGAACTTCAGCAGTGGACGACGATCTCATAAAGGCAGAAATTGAGTGCAACGTAGATTTAACGACTCGGGAGTTAGCAGAGACTGAAAATGCCGAAAAGTACTGTTCGTGAACATTTAGCGAATTTGGGATACACTTCTCGTTATGTTTGGGTCCCACACAAGCTGGAAAAATAAAGAACTGCGTGGACCGGTATTCCATATGCAGTATGCTCCTAAAACGCAACAACAGGGACCAATTTTCGTAAAGATTAGTGACAGTAGATGAAAAATGGATAGTCGTCGACAATGTAGTGCGGAAGAGATACTGGGATCACGATGCGGAACCACGTAAAGAAACACCGAAGCCGAATATTCTTAGAGGTAAGGTTATGCTTTGTGTTTGGCGGGATTGCAAAGGCATTATTTACTATGATCTCCTCCAATACAATCAGACAATCAATTCGGATGTGTACTGCAGCCAGTTGGAACAATTGAACCAAAACATGCAACAGAAGAGGCCAGAACTTGTGAACAGAAAGTTTTGTGTCCCAGCACGACAGCGCGCGGCCGCACGTTTCTTTGGTCACCCGCAGAATGTTGCACGCCATGGGCTGGGATGTCTTACCCCGCCCACCTTATTTCCCGCACATTGCGCCCTCCGACTTCCATTTTGTCTCTGCAAAATTCTTTATATGGAAAATCATTCGGTGATTTCTACGCTGTTAAGAAACACGTTGATGACTTTTTTGCCTACTAGCCAACCACGTTCTGCAAGGATGGCATTCTAGAATTACCCAAAAGATACAGATAAGTCGTGGGGAAAAAATGGACAATACTTTAAGGAATAAAGGTATGTTCTTAAACTCACTGCATTTGTTTCATTTCAAATAAAAAAGAAAAAAACCCGCCTAGGACTTCCCGTAGAGCCTAAAAATATGAAGCCACAGCTCACGTGCGGTGAAATATTAACCGTCAGTCTGGCTGAAATAGCAGCTCAATAAAAACAACTAATCTTGTATGTTACTGTTTCAAGGACCCTTACACCTTCTTAGGCTTAGTGGAGTTTCCGTACCTAATTTACGGTCACTACTGCGATAGTAGAAAGGAAACCAGCTCTGTAATGTAAATATAGTATTCGTGTTTCCTCAGGAATGTTTTGGTCTTAAACGCTGAAGTCAACAGCTTTCGAAAAGGACAAAAATGAACAACTTCAGTTGTTCCCATTTTCTCTTACCTAAGTAAGTCTTTGTGCCTTGGAAATATCGTAATAAATTACTTCCCTTGGAGAAATTTATTACGATATTTCAGTCTTTTGAAAACCAGTTCCTGGAACCGGATTTTATTCAATCAAGGTTTGTTATCAATCTTTTCAGAATTGTCAGACATAAGGACACGCAAGACTTGTACAAAACAAAAGCTGAAATCATTATATTGTGGAAATTTATGCAGCCGATAACATATTAACTTTACAAGCCATCATAATGAAAAATGGTCAGGTATGTTAGCTGTGGTACTTCGAATAGCGGAACACTTATGTTTGCTGAGGTGGTGAAGATTGCAGCATAAAAATGGTAACCGACCTTTTTCTGTTCTTCGAAGTGGACGCGTTGTTTAACATGTTGTAAATCGCCCAACAAGTACTTGCACTCCGACGCGCACATGTCATTTTTAAAGGGATTGTCCCAAACACTGTTCCATCGAGGCTGCTTAGAACCCATTCCAACAGCAGTCTACAAATTGCTCTTCCCCAGTGAAGCTTTCTGTAGAGCGCTATTCCTCGTGTACACAAAATCCGCAATACTGTACTTTATTCATTCACATCTATTTTCTACCATTCAGATATCTTCCTTTGTGCCACATATATTTGTTAATTTCTAGTGCGTGTTATGCCGTTAAAGGATTTAAATCATTATTGGATACTTCTATGCAATCAAGGTACGTTGCATTAAGTTTACTTTTTCCTTTTGTATGCTGTGCTGTCGTTATGATAAATTCACGCTTCACTCATAACCTTCGCTGTTGGTATCGTTTTCGTCCAACAAAATAAGCCCATCCAAACAGTAATATAATACGAAAAGGCAGTGCTTAAATGAATATACCACTTCAGGGAAACAAGAGATACACTAAATAACCAGTGTCCTTTCTTGGGAAGGAAGCGGAGTTAAGGATATCTGAATACCTAAGCCTGTAAGGTGGCAGCCATCGCTAATTCAAAGCAATTTGTTCCAAACAAACGACAGAAGCAGCACCAGAAGCACAAATACATCTAGATCTTCCTCAAGGGTTCAAAAAGTGATCCAACAGTACGAGAATCAGAAGACTGACCGTAATCAAGACCACTGGGCGACTAAAGCCAGGGTTTTGTTGATAGTACTAATTTTTTTTCATTAGAGATAAGTTTAGTTGTAGTTTGTTTTTCCGGCGAAGATGGCAACATCAGCAATACATCTGAAGAGGCTAGAGCAAATATTTTCAGGCATACTGAAAAACGTAAGCGACTGCTTATAGCCCATCGAGTTACTCTTACTGGTCGTTAAGCTTCCAAAAGAAGAAAAGAGAAAGGTGACTATGCAAGAATCCTCCTAGAAATGCTAGATTATTTTCTTGAAATATAGTTAAGGAACAATAGCTTACTAGTGACTGGATTTTCGGCATAATAAGGTCCCTTTCAATTTTGAAAATATTGCGCGTGAACGTATTCACTTTATTAAATACCAGAATGTTTCGCTAAAGTGAAAGCAAATTTTTTTCATAGAAACACTGTGAGTTAAACAAAAGGTCTTCTTCCTTTTTCACAATCTGTATTGCAAAAAGTTCCAAAGAAAATCCTTGAACCAATCAGTGATTGAGGATGTAGAAGACACAAAGGATTCCTGCAATTCTTAATGAAGCCAAGTCTTAGAGATTGTTTGAACAAGTTGAAAGAATGGCGCTGACTATTACGGGCATGCTGAGTTGCCTAAGCATGCACCCTCAGAATTCAGGGCATTCTGAGCATGCCCAGATTTCTGCGAGGGTAAATTAAATTATCTTTCTGCAACTATTTGTATATCGTAATTAGAACTTATGGAATAAGATGTTTCTATCAGATAACTCAGCCTGAGATAAATAAAAATCAAAATTAATGCATTCAACACACGCTTTTGAAATGGTGCACGTTGCGTATATTATTTAAGTATAAATTCATTCTGTAAGTGTTATCAGTTATAATTATACGCTGAATTCCGTACGTCAAACATTTTTCAAATCAACTGGGAAATGCAAGGATTACGGAAAATGAAGGAAAATGTTTTTTGTGGGTAATACATTAAACTTACTCAGACGCGAACACACACATGAGTATTGTATCAAAAACGGGCGCTATTTCAAAGGTTTACTACTGCATTGCCAATAAAATTAACATATTATTTATTTTCTGATTCATTTAAAAGAAAATCAGTACCTACATAAAAGCTCTTGCGATTATTTTTTTTATTGTCGAACATGCTCTGAGATTTACCAAAGTCTTGAACAGAGTTGAATATAAAAGTGCTCTACTGAAAGAAGTGGAGGAAAATCGTGCTTCCAGCCAAGACAAAGAATGCACACCGATCTTGGTCTTTGATCATGCGTTTTCTGCCGGTAATTGCCGAACTTTATAAAACAAAACCGTGTGACGTACGCCTCTAAGTAACTTTCTTTTTGAGTTTTTCTTATGACAAATTTAGTTAGTTCTTGGTCAAACATTTTCATGCTGAACGGCATATTACTTCCCCGAACAGCTCTTACAATTTGTTAACATATACAGTGAGTCAGAGAAGTATTTAATGACTGCATTGAACGTCGAACGTATAGACAGTAGAGCTGGCGGCGTTGTACAGATGGCGAGAGATTACGAGAAGATTGTCAAACGTTGATATAAAATCTGCTAAAATATGTGATCGACGGACATTGTTATCAGATTGATATCTGTATTGAAGCCAGCAAGATTATATATTGCAATTTTGTAAGTCAAAAACTGATTCTTTATACCTGGCATTTTGTTTACTTGTTCTAAGGCGTGAATTATGAAAGTATCTTATCATTTAGCAAATACCTAGCTACTCGGCTAACAATTTTAAAATAATACTAGCAAAGGCTTAAACGCTATGACAGTTTCTTTTATCTATAATTGAATTACCAGGCCGCGATTCTTACCTATAAGAACTACTTGCAACGTAAGTCAAGCTCCTTCATTTTATGTTAGAGATTCTGCAAGTTACGTTTCATTCTAGTATTCATTCTTTCGTTGCCCATGTAGAAAAAAACGCACCAAAGGCTTCATGGTGTAGAAGTGTATTATTTTGAACTATATCTTACATTCCATGTTATGCCTCGTAAGTATTCCGAACATAGTTTTGGCTTTTAAAGATTATTATTAGAAACACAAAAGTAGAGCAATCCGCAGAGTTTTGGAATGCATTCAATGTGTATATTTATCAACGCAATTTCACAGAAAAATTCTGGAAGCTGTATACCGTTCAATGTTTCGCAGGATATTAGTCAGCATGGTTCTTACGTTAATGTTGTAGAAATAAGTAGTTGTACACATTCATCTTTTCGATGAAATATGTTCATCTGCGTGAGTAGATGACGTAGAGATGTGGCGTCATTGATTTAAAAGGAAAACAAGCAGATCACCGCTTCTAGCGCAGTACTGTCTCTGCCTTTCACGTTACAATCGCTAGTGTGTAAGAAACTGCATAGCCTCAAGTATGGATTATTATTCAAAATGAGCTCTTAACATTGCTACGCTCATCAACTAAACTCGAGGCATTTCGTACATGTAATTTTCATAAAGTGCGTGCTGGGATTCAAACTTTAGTTTTAGCATATATGTATTTTCTCAATTTCTGTCCTTACCGTCATGCAAATTAAACAGGAATTTGACGGTTTCTGTGCATAAATGAACATCGTTATATTTTGTTCACACGTTACAATTCTTTCAATTGTAACACTATCTGATCAAACGTATCCTGACATTTGCCTATTAACGAACTCTCTGTAGAGGAAAGGAATTAATATCCATCTCCTGTACTCTGATGGAAAGGTTTTCCACAAGATTTTGAAACATTGCTGCGGAAATTGCCTTCCATTCTGCAACAAGAGCCTTGGTCAGTTTGGCTACTCATCTAGGAAGGTTGAGCCGGCGTTCCAATTCATCCCAAAGGTGTTCCATGAGGTTGAGATCTGGCCTCTATGCAGAGCAGTGAATTTCTTTCACACCCATCTCATCAAACTATTCCTGCACGAACCTCGTTTTGTGGACGGCAACAACTTTAATATTCCCTATGAGATTCCAAGCAAGTTTGAGCCGAGTTCGAGTTTGAGCTTTTATGAGTTTGAGCCGTGCCTCATAGTTTAAGATTCCCTTTTAACTATGAGACACAGCTCAAATCATGAAAAACAGACCGAGAGTGTGATGCCTCCTCCATCAAACTTCACAGTTGACACAACGCAGTCGGGAAGGTAGCGTTCACCTGGCATCTCCCACACCTAGGCTCACCCGTCTAACTGCCATATGGAGAAGCATGCTTCCACCGCTCCAGAGTCAACTAACGCTAAGCTTTACACCACTCCAATCAACGCTTTGCATGTATCTTGCTGATATTAGGCTTGTCTGTGATTGCTGGTTCATGGAAACCCATTCTCTTCACCCTTAGACGAACAATTGTGGTGCTGGTGTTGCTGCCAGAGGCATTTAGAAATCGGTGGTGAGTGTTGTAACTGAGGACAGGAGATTTTTTGTCCCTGCTGTGTCATTTCCAACTGCCATTTTACGGGGCGCACGTGGTCCCGTTATCGTTGTTGCTCCTAGGCGTTTCCACTTCACAATAGCACTTGCAGTTGATCGAGACATCAGGACGGAAATTTCCGGAACTGACTGTTTTGCTAGATGGCATTCTATGAAAGTCAGTGAGCTCTATCGTACGGCCTACTCCACTGTTCATGCTTGTCTATGATGTTTACCCGGCCACATGAGTCTTTCTTATATATGTATGAGCCATGGCTGTAGCGTATCTGGGCAAATCCACTACTCAAAAGTTATCTGGATACTATTTATCATACAGTTTATTTCTGCTACTTTTTATAGAGAAATACGAAGATCTTTCGACAATTTTTAATATTATAAACTTATAAGCTCGTTAAAAAGAGCTGCAAATAACTACTAACGTAGCTGGAAAGGGTTCATGCATAACACAGTAAGTGTACACCTGATTTGATTCGTATAATCAAACTAAAACTTCTTGTTCAACCTTTTTGACGAATACACAAGCCCGTAAGTCACCAACTATGTGAAAAGCATTTCAAGGCAGCTTCATTGCTAAATCAATTGAAATCAGCTGTTACGTTGGCGTTATGATGAGACTTAAAACTCGTGCTGTAAGGAATAACGCAATTAATGCTGCGTTGCGTTATTAGAATCACATTCTGAATACTCGTTAACGAAAATTAAATCTCATGTTCACCGAAATTTCATAATTACATGGAGGGCTCAATTGTGGAGAGAGTGCATCATAAACTCAATGTTTACTAAATAGCTATTACATAAACTACGAAACGGTCCATTTCCACATTAGAGGAAATCAATTAGCTCTCATAATATGACATTTAAAATATAATCAGTAAGATTCAGGTGCCTGTGTTTGGTATTCGTATATTCAATGAAAACCCAAACTAACTGTGAAGAAGCTGTACTAACGCAAAAGCAATTGTTAAATTATAGGGCAAAGTTAATTACCAGTATGGAGGGAATGAATTCTAATCGGTGTATGAAGTAATAACGCATGAAAGTTGGCAATGTTTGTCACGATCACATCATCCTTTGGCAGCAGAAAGACTTCGAGACCGACACTCGATATATATCAGTTATTCTAGGCCAGCCAGTTAATAATAGCAGACAGGACCTATGGTAGTGACTGAAATTTCAACGAAAGCAGGAATCTACTTGCCAATAGTGCATGGTTAGAATGTTATGGAGAGAGTCAGCAAGCTTGGAGCTCTTCATCGGAGTATCCTAGACACCATGGAACAGGTTTTAGAGATAAAATATAATTAAGTACACGCATATTCATTAGAAACACAGCACCTGAAAGAAGTCGAGTTCTGACTTTGATTTTTACAGGATATGTTCATTAGGCAATACAGAACATATGATTAGAATTCTCGGTGTCACAAGCACAAGCTGATTCGGTGTAGTTAATAATGGGTTTGGCCACCACTGGCTTGTGTCACCTGCTACACGCGCTGAGGCATCAAATCAAATATTATGTGAATGGTGTCTTGCGGAACAGCCATCCAGGCTGTATTGACCCACATCCAAAGTTCATCAAGAGTTGCTTGCGGACGGTCGTACCGCTGCACCTGTTGTTTGAGCATGTCCCAGAGATTTTCTATGGGCGATAAATCTTGCGAAAGAATTCTCAGTGTCACAAGCACAAGCTGATTCGGTGTAGTTAATAATGGGTGTGGCCACCACTGGCTTGTGTCACCTGCTACACGCGCTGAGGCATCAAATCAAATATTATGTGAATGGTGTCTTGCGGAACAGCCATCCAGGCTGTATTGACCCACATCCAAAGTTCATCAAGAGTTGCTTGCGGACGGTCGTACCGCTGCACCTGTTGTTTGAGCATGTCCCAGAGATTTTCTATGGGCGATAAATCTTGCGAAAGAAGGATATGTGTTTTTTCTGTAACATGTGTTGTCCAGCTGACGTATGCCCCCGGAGAACGTCCTAAAGGCACGGAAAGGCGACCGGCCGTAGAATGTTATTGACGTTGACGTAACTGGTACTGGTTGTGACAGTGCGGACTCTCACGAGAGGTGATCTGCTATTGTACCCGATTGCACCCCAGGCCTCGTGTAACAACACGAGGCGTAGGGTGCTATCAACCGCAACAACACGGAGCATGAATGATGCCTCGCGTTGGTGCGGTATGCCTGATGCAAAATACTCTTTCCAACGCCTCTCCTCCTGTTGTCGGCGGGCACAGATGTGGCCATGATTTGCGCCTAAACAGAAGCGCGGCTCGTCCGGAAACACGATATGGAGCCATTCGTCAAGGCACTCACTTCGTTGTCTGCACCATTGCAGCCTGGTAGTCCGTTGCTGAGTTGTCAAAGATTTCCTGAGGACGGGCCTACGAGCCTGCAGTTCGAATTGTAGTAACAGGCGACGTACTGTTACAGCTGACATGAGAGAATGCGTCACAGTTTGCCACTGCTGCTCCAATGCCTTTGATGATGCAGAACGGTCACTAGAAGACATCCTCATGAGATGACGATTGCCCGTCGGAGTTTTCTGTGTACTTCGTCCAGATCCCTTCTGTTCGTGGCCTAGGACCTTGTTCGTAATATTCCCTGCACACTGCTTCCCACACGACAGACAATCTCCCGGAAGGAAGCATTGCATTCTCTCATGCCGATAATGCGACCTCTGTCGAAGTCGCTGATGTGACTGTACGACTGTTTTGCACGACAAGGCGTTCTTACCCACTGCTGCTAAAGTACTGACATGCTGTCAGTGCCACGCGGCGCTCATAACAGAATAACGGCTGGTATATGATCTGTGACGTTGCACGATCGGATTGCCCTAAACTATTGGGTTGTCGGAAAACTCAATACCTATTTTAGCCATGTTTTGCAAAGGTCATTTATTGATAGAAAGAACAAAGATCAATCAATGATATTATGCCAGTTTTATTCGATAACCTTTTGCCATCTTTCAGTGAGCTGTAGAATGCCTCGTGCATAGAAGGACATGTCTTTCGTGGCGAAAAACTGTACAAGTTGCTGATTTACAGCCTCATCTGAATTGAACGTTATACCACGCAAGGACTGTTAAAGAGAGCGAAATAGGTGGCAGTCTGACGGCGCAAAGTCAGGCGAGTATGCTGTGTGTGACAACACATTCAACTCAAGCTCCAATAATTTTTGGCGGGTGATCAAACTTGTGCGTGGTCTCGCGTTGTCGTGATGGAACACAACACCTTTACGATGAACGAGCTCTGGACGTCTCTGGATGCTGGATTCGTTCAAACTGTCCAATTGCAGACAGTACACATTCGAATTGATTGTTTGGTTTCGTGGTAGGAGATCGAAAAACACGACACCTTTAAAATCCCACCACACTGAGACCAGAACCTTCCGCTGATAAATGTCTGCTTTGGATGTCGTTTGAGGCGAAGCAGCACGTCGGGACCAAGACCGTTTGGCAGCACATTGTTGTACACAATCCACTTTTCGTCACCAGTTTATCAGTCGCTTCAAAAAAGGATCGTTTTCCTCCCGTTTAATGAGCATATCGCAGATGTTTATACGCGCCGTCAATTGAGCTTCTTTGAGTTCATGAGGAACCCACACATCGAGCTTGCTTACGTATCCCAGCTTCTTCAGGTGGTCATGAATGATGGATGTGCAATGCGTCTGCAATCTCTCGTGTCGTGTAACGTGGGTTTGACTCGTTCAATGCCTTGATTTGGTCGTCATCAGACTTGGTGGGCCTCCCAGACCGAGGAGCACTGTTGAGGTCAAAATCACCAGCACCGAATTTTGCGAACCACCGCTGGCACTGACGTTCTTGTAGAGCATTATCACCGTACATTTTACGCAACGTTTCACAAGCTTGACGCGCGTTCTTCCCTTTACAAAAGTAAAATAGTAAAATATGGCGAAAAGGCCCAGTTTGGTCTTCCATCTTCAACTTGATGTCAAATCTCCGCAAATCAACCAAATCGCTCACTATTATATATTCCTTTTTGACTGCAGCTAGAACTAGCACCTGTGGAATGCCATAGCGATAACAGAGCTGCGCATGCCTCTAGTGCTTCCAAAACTGCCCAACCGCCATCGGGTGCCAAAATACGTCATGACTTTTCCGACAACCCAATATGTACGTATGGACCTATGACGCCGTAATGCTAATAATTTCTGCGGTGCTGCCTAAAAAATATATCCTGTAAATATCCAAGTCATAGCTCGGCTGCTTTTTAGGTGTTCTGCTTTTTACGTACATGAGGGCATTTTTAAAGTGACATTCTCTGTGCTTAATTACGGACATTAAATATTAAGCTGTCCCGTGTTTCAATTAAAACGAGACGGCTACGACAGTTCACCCAGCTTTACGTAACATGGTGTTCTAGGTAGACTACTTTTCAAGACTAAATTTTGGCCTTTAAAACAAAAGAACACTGCACATGACAGTAAATGCCGGTTTTATGAAGTGTTCTAAATTTTAATTCCCACGATTCGACTCGGATTTATTCACGATGAAGATCATATGCAAAAATGGCACTTCTTCTCACAGACATACCGGGTGGCTGAAAAGTCCGTTTAAATATCAAGACTTTATAACGAACACATGCGTGTATTACAGGGAAGTTTGCATTAAAAGGATCAGCTGATTGAGGATTTTGTTTGGGCAACGGAAAAACGTTTTGTTCATATAGTCACTGACAGAGGGCAATAACGGCGAAAAAGTTTCTAAATACAGTGAAAAACATACGCGTCATTAATTTGGTGACATTATCCCAACAGTAATTGTTCAACATGTCCTCCACCAGCCACGAAGTATTACAGCATTCAAGCGTGTAGCAGCTCAAGTGACCACTGAATGCAACAGACTTCGCGGAGAAAGGCTTCCATCGGTTGTGGCGGCATGGAAGGTCTTATCTGGACTTGAAATAAACCCACCATCAGAGATCCACAGCTGTCAGATCTGGAGACCGAGATGGCCAATGGATGCTACAGTGCCTGCTGCTTAGTCTTTCTGCACCAAATGGGGTGACAAATTTCTTTTACAGTCAGGTGGTTCACCATCCAGCATAAACGTGACTGAGTGCAGCAAATTTTGTTCTTGCAAATAAGGCAAGTTTCCACGTAGCAAATTCATGCAGTGTTCGACATTTACCGAACAAGTCTACGGCACGGTCCAGTAAAAGGCCAAAGAAATAACGAGAGATGAAGTAAATCCACATGACACCGAAACTTGTGGTGAATGCAGTGGTTACTCGGTGTACACATGTAGACTATCCTGTGCCGATATTCGGCAATTATTCGTGCTGACAGACTCGTGTAACGAGAAATGAGCTAGGAATAGGGGAGATTTTTGTGTTGCAGGTTATACTCATGGGCGCCGACAGGGGGGGGTCACAGGGTCACTTGAACCTCCTTGTAGAATTATTGTTCCCATTATTATTTTTTATTTATTTATTACTTCTTTTTTTCACTCACAGAACTGGACCACAAGGAAAGATGGAGTTTGGGGCGTTTAATTTAATATCCCAATTTTATTGGAAATTTGGAATTGGAAAACGATAACGTGAAAGCGGAAAGCCGCCCCGGTGGCGCAGTGGTCTAAGCGATGGCCTCTGATCATTCGTCCGAACGGGGTCCGGGTTCGAATCCCGGTGAGGCATGGATGTTGGTGAGGCATGGATGTTGTGTTTGTCTTACGGCACTGGCTCTCTCCCTTCCCTGGAACCAGTGACCCTAAATTAGGGACGGGCGACTGCTTATAGCCCATTGAGTTGCTCACGGTGGTCGTTAAACCTCCAATTAAAAAAAAAAAAAAAAAAAAAAAAGAAAGCGGAAAACCTAGCAAACCGTAAGGTAGTACGCCGAAACAAGTTCCCCTCAGGGTGGTGTGTGCTGAACTTAAAAGGCTTGGCGTGGCCCTTGCTCGACACTGTTCATTATTTTGAAATCAGGCACCAATGTTCATGATAATACATGACTATTACTAACACAAGGGCGCCCATGAGGGATGCGGGGGGGCTCGAGCCCTCCCCTAGCCGTTGGTATAGCCAAATGTTTGATAAATTTAAAACACTAAAATAGACGAAACCTTTTTTAAAGCATTTTTAAAAATATTAAGATATTAATGATTGATTTTATCAATTATTTTTGTTGTATTTTGGTATTTTGTACATTTACTGAAATGTTTGACAGCCTTGAAGTAGGTAAGGATTTTTCTTAGTCCACCCCCCTAAAAGTACTCATATGGGCGCCGCTGTACTAATATACACTTTCTTCAAGAGCAGCATCAATTAATAATAATAATAATAGTAGTAGTAGTGTTCTAGTGTAGTAAGTAAGTAGTAGTATTAGTATTCATCTTTCATTTTCACGAATTACTGTTTTCTACATATTAGCCAAACCTTAATTAATTACACTTGACCCCCTTGATAGATTTCCTGCAGGCGTCCATGGTTAAACTCGCAATGAACAGGTTTCTGTCATACAAAATATGATAGGCAATTTGTGCAATAATCACTTTCTGATCAAATGATGAAGAACTTTACGCAACTTAAAAATCCGACTGCTTTCAACACTTGCGCGATGTGAGAACAGGCTCACAATCGACAGCAGTAGCTCGACTAGCAGCTAGTGGCACACATAGACCTATATGGGATGAAGCTAGGATTCTTATTACGCACAGTGATAAAAGTATGAATATTTTTGCCGAAAGCTTATACATCCACCATTACAGAGGAATTTTCTGTAACGATGATATGCCTTTTCTTCTCCCACGTGCATGGACTAATCTAATGAAACATTGTGTAAATAATAACAATTATAGTGGAATCGTTAATACTCGCGCGATATCATGTTTATCTTATGCTCTTCAAATGTATTTACTTAACTTGTCTCTCTGTGTTCACTACGATCACTGCGAGCATGCGCTCTAGCTACTCTCCCATGACATCGAATCCTATATATGTTGCGTGCTGTTAAATCCTGATGCCATTGGGATGAGCGACCTGATGAAGATCACTAGTGTGATCGAAAGATCTCGTGCTTTTATCTATCATGTATTTTAAACTTGTAAATACAGTTTTTAAATTTGATTAAATGTGTAAACTTGTCGTTCTTCATCATTTGATCAGAAAAGGGGTTATTGCACAAGTTGCCTATCGTGTTTTGTATGACAGAGACCTCTTCATTGCAAGAAATGATCTTTGTCTGTCCTCAGTACATTTAACCACTGAAGATCATCAGTCATCCTTGCTAGAGCCCATTTGGAAAATCTCTCCCACTGTGGGGTATCAGCTTGTACAAGTTTGTATGGGTACAGATTTAACACACCATGAAGGACAAGATTTACCGATGCTTTAAATATGCCCAAACATTTTGCCACTTCAAGAGCTCAGTTTTTTCCGCATAATGTTTGAGATTCTATAGTTCGTCCATTTGGCCGAAGAAAAAAAATGACAGATCCAGTAAATCCACAGCATTCGAATGGGACTCAACACTGGCCCATTTGGGCGATCCAGCAAACTTAGTTCCCTCAAATCGTCTCAACAGACACTACAAATCGGCTCAGGTGATAGGACTATGGCCCTCCTTTTTAACCCTTTCTGTGTTTGGAACTTCCGCAAAGCTTTTGTTGCAGATTCTCTGCATAAACAAAAAGGCTTCACTAACAACGCTTTACCTGGCAAAGTTACCATTGTGGCAACACTCTTCTTTAACACCGTTTTCAATAACGCAATTCGTAAACAATTAATAACTGTAACTTCATGATTTTAGACGCATCAAATTTGCTTATCTTTCGTGGTTTGTACGCGTGTAAAACGCCCCCGCTAGTGGCATTTTCCAACTAAACGTTTTTTCGTTGCCAAGCAAAATCCCGCTAGTGGCTGATGCTTTTCGTGCAGACCGGACTGTTATGTTCTTCTGTTCTAAAGTTTTGAAATTTAGGCTGATTTTTGAGCCACCCGGTATTGATCCATAACATTTAAAAATGAGGTTTATTAAAACATACGAAGATCTAATCTTAAATAGCTGTAACTTAAGTTTAACGATTGCATGCTTAACTATGTGTGTCTGCTAATATTAGCAATGAACTTCGTTGCACATAATTCACACTTTGTCAAATATTAACGAAACTGCCATGTGTAAAGGATCGTCAAGCCAAGTTACGTTAGGTCACGAGTTTATTTGGATATCACTCTTGCTTCAGGATATAAAGATGAAGGCTTTCCAGAATGAAAATTTGCTGGCTGGCTTCAATTCAAACAACAATATGAATATGTTTATTCTACCAATAGCTGCTCCTCTCGTACATCATCGTCAATCATTATCAATCCGCTGCTCGATGGTCTCCCCACGTTTCTTCCACAACAGTTGGTCTGGAGGGAAACTCCATGTGCTCCGCCATGTTTTCGAATTTCATCCACCCACCTGCCACATGGTCTTCTTCTGGTTTTTCCCTGTCACTTGGAATCCAGTCTAAAATTTCGGTTGTCCGTTCTTCTGGCAATATGGCCAGCCCATTATGATCAGAGTAAAAATCCCTGAAATGGCAATGTCTTCCACACTTACAATTGTCCTTATTCACAAGTTCCTCTTCTTATTTTTCCTGGTTACACCAAGCATGCATCTCTCCATACTCTTTAAGCTGTCTGCAGCCTTTGTGTGTCTTTTAGTTAAAATTCATTTCGGTGTGTTTGTACAGTATTTTGCCAAGCTTTCACACGCCAACGGGCGGCTTTTTCAAGGCTATAGAACAGTTCAGACTTAATGTTTAAGTGAGACAATGTTTAAGACTGAATTGTTGTAGAGCCTTGAAAAAGCCGCCCGTTGGCGTGCGAAAGCTTGTAAAATACTGTATAATTCACCAGTATATATACAAAGATCTGAATTTTTTTCCCATAAAAGTTTGTGATTTTCGGTTTATACTTATCTACGGTGTTCCCACAGTGTTTTATTCTAAGGTCCATGTCTTTGTTCCGTGCGTAAGAACTGAAAGGATGCATTGTTGATTAAACACTTTTAAGACTTAATGGTATATTGCTCTTGAAAATTGTACTGTTTCTTCCAAAAACTCTCCAACAAAGTTACGCAGATTAACTTCCTCAATGTGACCCTCGCATGATATATGTATCCGTTATCTCCAGGTTTTCCCACATCAATCGATAAATCTTAGTTTCTTATGAAATCATTGTACATCAATTTTGTTTGCCGGAAGATAATTTTTAATCACACTTCTTTACTCTTGTCAGTAACTTTCTGTATCACACTCTGCAGCTCTGAAGGTGTAGCTGCAAAAATAACTGCCATCACCAAAACGAAGGTGAGTTACGTAATCTCTATTAAACTTTATCCCCTTGTTTTCCCAGGTCAAGGATTGAAAGCCATTTTGCGATGTGGCATTGAAGCGTTTGGGAGATATGGTGTTACCTTGTCTCACAATAAAACGCTATCTCTATCTTATATACTTGTAAATATTTCGACAACTTTACATCCAGTACTCCCCTACGTATACATTCAGTATGATATTATGCTTCACTGTCGCCAAATTCTGAAAGTTATTCAGTGAAGTAAATGCGTCGTTGAGAGAGAAAATGCTTAATGAGTAGTAACTAAATTTACTTATAAAACTAACACAAACGAATGATTCACAAACACTCAGTCGCCGTTTTAGCGCGACTGACAGTGAAAATACTATGAGAGTCAGGTTTTGGCATGTTGCTACCTGCATTATGGAATATTGATTGTATTAGGTAGGTAGCATTGTAGCGCATGGTGAAGAGTGTTGCACTAGGTGTCCAACCAAAGAACCAACTATTGTTTTCTTCCAACTGTAACGTACCAGTAGATGTGACGTACCTGCCAGAAGGACGCACACGACATAAAGGCAGATAGGAATCAGAATAAAACGTCCGCGTAGCTCAATTGGTAGAGTGACTTATTCCGGAATGAGGGGATCCGGGTTCGAGCCCCGGCGCGGATAGAAATGACGGAGAAATTCACTTCGTTATACAACTCTATATAGGAACACGACGTTTGGTTTACAAGTGACCTTGATCCTTGAGAAATTTGAAACAACGGGCAGTGTTTTGAACCAAGACAGTGGCTGACGTCCTTCTTTTAGCGAAATAAAAAATCGGAGAGATGAAGCACAGGCTGATAGCATCACCGAAGAAGTCACTACGACGTTTGTCACAAGAAACTGGGTATTCTGTTTCCACCTGCCAAAGAGCAGCGAAGAACGCTTTGCTTCATCCGTACCGCGTGACAGCTTTGCAAGGGTTGCAAGAACCTGATCTTGAAAAGCGTGTCTTTTATTGCCATTGGTTCCTGACTGACATTTTTAGTAGCAGTTCCGAACATTTGGGATTTCACATGGTTCACTGACGAACCGTGGTTTCATTTGTACAGGTATGTCAATTCCCAAAACTCCCTTATCTGGGCTACAGATAATCCACATGAATTACACGAAACCCCATTACGTCCTGCAAAAGTCTGTGCTCGGTGTGTTGTGTCCCAAACCAGAAAAATTGAACCCATTTTCTTCAGGAGCGTAGTCAACTCCGCGTCATATGTGAACATTTTCGGACAATTTGTGGACCAATTAACCCACATCGATTTGACAACGGGGTACTTTCAACAGGATGGAGCGACATGCCACACTTCCCGTGTGAGCATGAGTGAAATTCCCTTTTTTATTTGGTGACCGAGTGATCTCTAAAGGACTGTAGCCGCCTCGTTCACCCGATTTGACTCCTCTCGATTTCTTATGGGGATATTTGAAGTGTCGGATTACAACAACAAGCCTCACAAGTTAGAAGACTTAGAAAGCAACGTCAGTGCAGCAATTCGGATTGTTGATGAAAACATAGTGTGGAGGACCTTGGATAACATGCAGCGTAGCCGGGGAGTGTGTTTGGGTGTAGGTGGAGGACATTTCTAGCATTTATTGTGAATGGTGCTACATTCCCATGAACTAAGATACGTTGTTAATCACATGTCATGTTTCTAAGTAGAGTGTGTTGAAAAATATGACTGATTCTTTTGGGGTGACATTTACACCAGAAATCGGATTGCCATCTTCAAAATTTGTATTATCTGATGTAATCCCGTATGTCTTTCATGATTTATCTGCTTTTCCGGGCAGTCACGGAAGAGGATTCTTAACCTTCAGATTAGCTAAACATGAATGCCGATTGCTTCGACTAACGAATCCTGTGATGGTTACATTCAAATTAATCGGAAACTTGAGTCGTTATGGGTGGTGTCGTAGTTAGCATACCCGGGCGCTATCTGGGAGACGCGGGTTCGAGTCCCTACCAGGACGATGAAATTTTCAAGTTTTCGGATATTATCTTACTTACCATCCTTGTCACATTTACACCAAAAATCGGATTGCCATCTTCAAAACTTTTATTATTGGTGTAATCCCTTATTTCTTTCATGATTTACCTTTCTAATACTTGCACTTCTCGTGCTTTATTTTGGAAGAATATTTGTTGTTCATATTGTAATAGTTTTATTTTTATGTACTGATCGTGGTCTCCCAGACCGACTAGTTGATTTGAGAGCAGTAAACAAAGATAACCTTGATTCCGTATTTTATAATTCTACTTTGTTTGCAATCTAAAAATAAAATTTTCCAGGCAATCCGAGCCATTGCTATCTATTTATCTTTCCTATATCTGTTTGCTAAATTATACTGGATTAAAATACAATAAAAAACAGCGCAGCTTTCGGTGTGGGCATTTACTGCGAAATGTTACAATGCGTGATAGCAAGCTGAAATAACCTCGGTTCCTTGTATTTTGTTTCCTAACTTCAGACTTCCCGCATGACATATTTACCAGAAAACAAGTTTATAAATGTTTATTTCGGGGTACACTTGTAATCACCATTCTGGGAGTAGGGTTGCCGACGTCGCTTAGCATGGAATTCATCATATTTTGAATCGTGGCGTAGCCTAAGCCTTTCCGCGACATTCGTGTGGAAGCTCAGTTTAACTTCATCTCATTAGGTAGACGCGGAAATTCTGCTTTCAGCTGATTGTCGAGATGATCCCTTAGGTTTTACGTGGAATCATATTTGGGCATTTGGGAGCACATCCTACTAGATGGAAGCTGTGTTTCCGCTCGACTGTCTGACAGAGGAGACGTGTGAATTATTACTCCTTCTAAGAGCATTCTGGCATCAAATTTTAGCTTTCTGTGGATGGAATGGAATGTGGTTTCACATGTAAAGTTAGGAGAAATATGATAAATATTTTATTTCTCCTCTGCAGCTGACTATGGACCAAGGTATCAACTGAACAGTTATGAGGAACAGCGTTATAATACATTTGATACAAAAGTACCTTTTGTGTCCCCAAATGAACTAAATCTTTACCAGTTTGAGACTTAACAATCCTTCTTTAAACAAATGAGTTTGAGACTTAACAATCCTTCTTTAAACAAATTTTCGTAAGTGCAATTGTTAGAGGTTTTAAAATCTCAAGTTTAGACTAAATGATTTGATCTTTGCAGGGCAGTAAAGCCATCTGGCGATATATAGTGGGAATGCTAATAACTGTCGATTTTTAATATAATAAACCTAAGATCAGTACGCAAACAAAAATATAACGATACAAAGATTCTATCTCACCTCTGTTCCCTCAGTAATCTTTCATCATATTAATTACTGCGCGAAAAACAAAGGTGAAATGTAATCTTTATAACGTTATCGGAAACGCTTTTTGAATCGACAGAGCAAATCATAGTGATTCTGTGCATAAGCAGCATGCATTAAGTACGGACTTATTTTTCCATTTTTTGTTACGTTTGCCAGAGAAAAGAAGCATTTTAGTTTTAATAGCACAAATGAATATCGCTTAAACAGACCGATTTATACATGATAACTAGAAGTAGTTGTCTTCAATTTGTTGTTGAACAAATTGACGACAACTACTGAAGACCAGAGCAATCGACATAAGGCTTCAATTTCTAACACTTCAAATGCTTTTCATTAATACAGTGTGTTCGATATTATCCGGACCAATATAGTGTAAGGAATGAACGGATAGCTGAAAGATACGGATAATACAAAATTCATATTTCATTGTAAGTTGTAAAAACTAGCAGCAGATTAATAACTTTGTAATCCGATCTCCTATTTTCGAGAATCCCTGAGATGTTATCTGAGACCAATTCGAATTTCCTCATACAGTGAAACCTATCTAAGACGGAATCCAAGGGACAGGAACTATTTTCCATTTTAGACAGGTTTCCGTTTTATTCACGTACATCCATACATCCATGGGATCCATAAAAATGTAAACATTTGGATTTTATAATAGATTCTACATAATTAGTGATCACTTAAGAGAATGCATTGTTCGTGCATACCGTAATCAACTAAAACTCAAACTTCTATTTTTCAGCACGTCTTTTGTGAAAAAAGATCGTGCTTATGTTATCGATTTGTCTGTCCGTCTTCCTGTGGACACCATATCCCTTCAGCTATTAGTCCGATTTGAAAAATTCTTTTAGCAATGGGAAGCTGGAAATATACAAATGACCCTTTATTTCGTTTTTTTTTTTTACGATGTACAATTTCGCCGCTAGAGGGCGTAAATTCAGATATCGAATTCAAAATGAATTTTATTCCACACATTTTCTTCTAAATATCCGATTGAAAAAGTTATTTTCCCTTTTACTTTTCGATTCCATTCATGTCGAAGAGAATTTTAGGTATAGTCACTTTTTCAAGTTACGCATAGATTTTTCGCTAGGGGTTGTAAAAACTAAATTACGTTTTCCCCAGTATGTCGACTTTTAAAACTCCGATTTGAATTTTTTTTGTTCCGTGCATACAGCTCCTAATGGGAAAGCTTTCGCATATAATTTCTAATTTTTGGTAAAGAATGGTTTGGCCACCAAGGAACGTGAGTGATAATTTCTCCTTCTGATTACTGCGCTTCTAAAATCTATAATCTGAGCTTCTAAAATCTCGAATGAAAATATTAATTCGTTTGTGGACCTATGCCACTCGCGTCAACAAAACTTTTCGGAATATTTTCTTCTTAAAGTATTGCGTGGTTTCTATGCCAGGGAGCGGAGATGTGTACATTATTTTTGTCAATATCTCTGCTGCTAATGGTCTGTTCTGGAAAAATTCCTTCTTTGTTGGATAGCATTTCCGGTGCGAAATATTTTTTCATACAATTTCTAAAATTTCAAGTAACTCAGACTTGCCGCTAGGTGGTCGTTAAGGTAAATTGCGTTTTCCTTGATATTTCTGCTTCTAAAACTCCGATTTGAAAAATTCTTCCTGTATGGCATACAGCTCCTGATGGGAAATGTTTTGCATATAATTTCTAATATTTGGTAAATAATGCTTTAGCCTTCAGGGGGCATAAGTGTTAATTTCTGCTTCTAATGTATTTGCAACAAAATCTGAGCTCCTGAAAACTCGTCTGAAAAAATTATTTCCTGGACTGATATCGAAAAACCTTTTGAGAACACTTTCTTTTTAAAATAATGCCTGTTTTTCTTGCCAGGGGGCTTTGATGCATATCTTAAATTCGTCGATATCTCTGCTTCTAAGAGTCCGATTTAAAAAAAAATATTTCTTTGTTGGAGAAAGTTTCCGCTGCGAAATATTTCTCATATTGAACATAATTTCAAATTTTTCTTAACGCACTAGTCAGAGGGCATAAGTTCACAATTCCATTTACAGAAATATCTGTGGGATTATAAACGCGATTGAAAAACTTCTTTCTTCGGTCAGATACTATTGTTTTTCATACCGGTTCCATTGACGTTGACAAACTTTGATAAATTTAATTCGCGTCAGAACGAATTCAAAAGATGTGCTCATTACACCCGAAAATTCGGTGTCATCTTTCTTATTTTTTAAATAATCCAATATTTATATTTACTATAATACATTTATGACGATCAGTGGCAGCACGTGTGCTGTTCATTAACTAAAATAATTGTCACCTCGGAGAACCGCAAAATATCGAATATCCTGGGTATTTTTTTAATGCTTGATATGTTTTTCTCCTAGATGTAGATTCTATATTCCCCTCTATTTCACTGCTATTGTCTTTTCTTCAATTTGATGTTACTCAATAATTCTGTCAATATCTTCATCAGGCGCCATGGTAAGAGGTAAACGAACGAACGCAACACACAATTAGCAAAGGCTATGGATGATCATCTCAATGAATAAATGCTAGAACATTTAATCGGCGCGTCTCGTTGAAATTCGTACGAAACAGCCAGCTGCGAAAGCTTTGGACTTTGTATCCAGCAAAGAGAGTGACGCAGGGGCGGCTCGTGGTTTTTACGGCGTGTAGAATGTAAATAAACGGAGGTCTGGGAGTAAATATTGTATATCCAAAATCTAAACGCGTAGAAACCACACTATAAAATAAAATAGCAATAATAAAACGAAATGTAAAGGTAATTTATTAAAGGTTGCTATTTGTACTTGAGATCAATTCTTCTGTCCTTCTTGGAGGCAAAGCTATCCATGACTGCATTATGAAAGTTGTATGAATTTTTCAGTTCCTCGAAAAATGCTCTCCATTGAAGCTAATCCATTTTTTCATACCGGTTCCATTGTTGAATCAGCTGTTGGCCGCCCCGGTGGCGCAGTGGTCTAAGGCGTTGGCCTCTGATCATTCGTCCGTAAGGGGTCCGGTTCGAATCCCGGTCAGGCATGGATGTTGTGTTTGTCTTACGGCACTGGCTCTCTCCCTTCCCTGGAACCAGTGACTCTAAATTAGGGACGGGCGACTGCTTATAGCCCATTGAGTTGCTCACGGTGGTCGTTAAACCTCCAATCAAAAAAAAAAAAAAAAAAAAAAAAAGAATCAGCTGTTGAATTTCGACTGTGGTCTTCATACGTTTCAATGAAGAAAAGCTACTTTCTTTACCAGAACACAATAAATACATTGTATAGTAAATTAAAACACAAAATCGAACACGCGCTAAAACTTCAAAAGCCCTTTGGGCACACAAACACTTCCATTTCCTTAGAGAGCTTTCACTTGAGCTTCGTGTTGGCGACATGGGACACCAGCTAATGTGTGTTTCAGCAGAGGGGCCATGGGAACGAGACTAAGCGACGTGTAGCAGCAGTTCATATGATGACTCGAGACGTCCTCTGCGTGCCGTTAAGTTCTGTGACCTACTGCTCTGTATACCCTCGTCCCAGCCACTTGTGCATTTAATAGGCAGAGAGCTCTTAAGCGGGAACGGTTGACAGAGAAATCCTCAGTCTCTCTTTATAGCTTCCACACACGACCATCAGGGGCCGTTGAGTACGTACGTAAACACAGCAAGGATGATTCCCACTACCGTCATGTCTCATTTTCGTTTTTTCTTCTATGGTTACAAAATGAGCCTTTTGCAATATTCTATTATGAGTGTGATTATCTAAAATGAAAGTGTAGGACGATCCTCACGTCCTACATGGAGGAATCACCACTGGAGTAACGACCTAAACCTAAGTCACGCTACATGCTTAAGGAGAAGCTAAAAACAATGTACGTGCTGGTTTTGTGTGTTTGTGTAAGAAACCCAAAAGCAATCGCCTGCAGTTTAATTATGCTATCTTCAACCTCAAGCAAATTTGTTACGTGTGAATTCATCTCTGCACTTTACACCCATTACATTTTGACCGCTTCCAGCCTAGAGAAGAGCGCGACTGGAGACCGAACGGTGGCGCAGATGAAGTTCATAGGGCAGTATACATACAGCCCGAGGACCAGCTTTCGGTTGGTAGTGTTCGGAGTCAGAATGGGAAAAGCTGCCGATTTATCGACGATCGATAAAGGACAAATTGTGAAGGCACGGCGCCTCGGAACTACGATCTCGGAAACTGCGCGGCTTGTGGATTGTTCACGTACCACTGTAGTGAGGAAATATCGAAAGTGTTGCGCAGACGACCAAACGACGAACCGTCGTCCATCTGTGTGTCATCCGCAGTTCATTGATGCCATAGGGGAGCGGATACTGTCTCTCATTGTTCACAGCGACCGCAGGGCCACAGTGCGATAAATCACTCATAGCTACAGCAGTGGTGGTCAGGACAACGTGTCACAGCACCCAGTTCATCGCAACCTTCTGCGCATGGTCCTGCGTAGCCGAAGACCCAGCCGGGTCCCCATGCTCACTGCACGTCATCGCTAACAACGCATGAAATAGGCCCAAGATCATCGAGATTGGACCGTGCATGATTCGAAAAAAGTGGACTGGTCTGACGAATCAAGATTTCTGGTTCATCACGCAGACGGCCTAGCGCGGATACGCCGATTACCAAAGGAGACTATGGCACCTGGATGGACTGTTGGGCGGAAACGGGCCAGTGGCGGCATGCTGTGAGCTATGTTTTCTTGGGACACTTTAGGTCCTATCATCCTAATAGCACAATCCCTGACAGCTATCAGGTATTTGAACATCGCTGCGGACCAAGTTCACCCATTCAAAGCAACTGTGTTCCCTGCTAGTGAGGGCCATTACGAGCAGGATAATGCGCCATGCCACACTGCCAGAATCGTCAAAGATTGGTTCGAGGAACATGCTGGTGACTTTCTGTTAATGCCCTGGCCTCCAAATTGCCCTGACATGAACCCAATTGAACATTTGTGGTTCGACTTGGGAAAGCGGGTCCGCACTAAAACACCACCACCCCAAAATGGCCGGGAACTGGAGGACCTGCTGTTGACATTATGGTACCAGATACCCCAGAATACCTGTAGCCACCTCATCGAATCGATGCCTCGCAAAGTGTTTGCTGTTTTGAGGGCTAAAGGGGTCCTACAACTTACCATTTAGGTGATCATAATGTAATGGCTCATCGTTGTATTATGTAATGTTTTGTATTCAATTGAAACACTTGACGCCAAGGGGATATCAGCGAACTTTCCGTTGTTGAAAGGTACGTTTGCTTTCATGTCATTCCCGTTTCCGTGTTAGGCAGGTTCCATTTTAGTCAGGTTAAAATAGTATGCGATTTTTCATCTTTAATTTCGGGACCTTTTGGGCATTTTCCCGTTTAATGCAGGTTTAGTCTCAAACAGGTTTTGTTGTAGTTACATTAAATTTCGACTGATTCCTATGCGTAGACATAGGAGGCAGGACAGCTCTTTATTATGCTGTGACTGATGAGCTTGTTAATTCCTTCCTCTTCTGGATGATATGCAAAAGCGGTAATGATATCAGCATTACTCACTGTATTGTAATGCTGGTTAACGTTTATCGTTTTGCATCCACTCATAGTGGCTTTGTGTGTGGGGAAAAAAGAAACTATAAGGTCAGTTTTACTTAACTGAAAAGTTATTGAAATGTGGACTATTACATGGAAAACTTAAACTTGCAAATTACTACACGAGCTTTTGTATTTCACCTTTCGCATTAGTTTGTTTTTAGCTTCTTTTCCCTAGTTTTAATTGTTCATTGCTTATGTTAGTTCCAAAAATATTACTCATAGCCTCTATTTTTTTTCTATATTCCAGAGCAACTCAGACCCTACACTGTTAAAAAAATCAACTTAAAAATGAGAACCTGAATCTACTCATTTTTTATAAGTACAATCGTATCGTGAACGAGTACATGACATGCTCAAATATAAGTAACCATACGTACTTACAAATAACTGCTTTAGGAAATATAAATATAATCTCTTATTACTTCATTTTAGATATTATAGATTTCAAGAGAAATTGTTTAATAAATGTGTAAAGTGACACACATAAATAATTAGTACAACAAAGTCACAAGTAATTTAATTATGCATAAAGTATCTTAGTGTACGTTTTTACATTAACTATATTTATGTCAATCTCATAATATATGGTCGCTTCATCTCTATATTTGTCATAAAATTGTGCAGTCCATTTGCCCTGCATGTGACAGCGAGTATATCTATTATCCCAGATGTGCCATCGAATAATATACTTCCAGTTCATTCTATGAATAAATGAGTATGTATGGAGTACACGGATTCCAAATTTGAAATCTTTGAAATCGAGCCAAGGATGGCTTAGTGGTTAGAGATTCAGACTACTGATGGAGGGACCCCAGGTTCAAACCTAGCCTGATAGGCTTGAACCTGGGGGCTTTCCGTGGTGGTGTGAATTTCTACCAATAGCTGAATATCCTCCGTGCATCGGACGAACACGTTAAGTAAGTTCCTCGGGTAGGAATCCGGCGGTTAAAGTACCTAAGCCCCAACCCCCACCCCTTTCGGGCAGGGCACAGAAATTGAAGGAAGTTTCTGTGCCCTGCCCGAAAGGGCAGAGAAACTGAAGTTGGAGCGCATATATTTGAAATATATGGATTTATTTTTAGTACATATACATTGCTGGCCACCCAAAATGCAACACCAAGAAGGACACGAGATAGCAAAGCCAGAGTTACTGGACACATAACAACAGATACAAAGATGACACGATTGAGCTTACAGGCCCGTGCGACTTGCGGAACACGCAGACATCAATAGTTCGTGTGGCCCCCATGGCTGGCAATAACGGCCGCTACACGCCGCGGCATCGAACGAAAGAGGCTTTGGATGTGGGCTTGGAGTATGTCGGTCCTGGCTGCTTCCACACGTTGCCACAGTTTATCAGGCGTAGCTGCGGGTGGTGCTTGCCGGGCCACTCGGTTGCCGATCAGCGACCAGACGTGTTCGATGGGCGACATATCGGGAGAACAGGCAGGTCACGGCAGCAGTGACACCTGGTGGGCCGTGACGAATTGTTACACGATGCGTGCCACGTGCGGGCGCGCATTGTCGTGTTGAAACGTGGCCGCTGGCAGGTCCTGCAGGTAAGGGAGGACTACAGGCTCCAAAACGTCAGAGATGTAGCGGTGGCTGTTGAGTGTACCGGCGATGCGTACCAGAGGGGTGCGGGTTTCATACCCAATTGCGCCCCAAACCATAACGCCATGCGATGGACCGGTATGGCGATGCATAATGCAGGCGTCATGCAGTCTCTAGCCGCGGTGCTGCCACACGCGGATCCGACCATCGTGGTGTTGCAGGCAGAAGCGGGATATGTCGGAGAAGACAATGTCGTGCCATTCCGTTTCCCAGGTGCGGCGTTCAACGGCCCACTGCCGCCGCACTCGGCAGTGGTGTAACATCAATGGTAATCGGAGCAATGGGCACCGTGCGATAAGTCCCCGCTCCTGCAGACGACGTCGAACGGTACGTGCTGACACAGGTTGTTGCGCAACACACACTAATTCCTGCGCCAACGTTCATGATGGGGCAGTGCGAGCCGCCAATGCCCGCCGCACAACATGCCGGTCCTCTCGTTCGGTGGTGTGCCGTGGCTGCGGCAATCGCTCAAGTCGGTCCGTCCGTCCCTCCTGCACCCAACGAATCCATACTCGCCTCACTGTGGCTGGATGTCGTCCCACACGGGCGCCGATGTCTCGGTACAGTAAACCGCTTTTGCGATAAGCCACTATTCGTCGTCTGTCGAACTCCGAAACGTGCTGGAATGACTGCCGTATTCTGCGACGAGGCATCGAAAAGTTTCTCACGCACAGGTCCGGCAGCACAACACACTTCCACTACTTACACCCCGCCTTCTGTGCACTCTTCTTATAGTGCTTCTCGATGGCGTGCCGGGCGCACGTGATTTGCATATGCCCTGCAATGCTAATCGTTTGCATGTCCTCTCGCGGGCGATGCATGCTATGAATTTCAGGCCAATCGGATGCTTCCTTCTTGGTGTTGCATTTTGGGTGGCCAGCAGTGTATTTGAAATATATGTACTCAAAAACGAGTACATTTGGCCTATTTCTAAGTACCAGTTTTTAACAGTGTACCTGTTATATATATCTACCGTTTCTCTGCCTAATAGCTCGAACCCTCAATTTTATCTGATCTTTCTGAACTAACTCTTGCACTATTGCTTTTTAGTTTTAATAGTAATACAGTATATCGTTCAAAGTTTAGGGCCACTTCTGCCAGCGAACGGTCACCAAGCACCATCAAACTCGCACCGTCCATGCCTCATACTGGGCTCGAACCCGGGCCCATCTCTGACAAATGGTCGGAGTACAGCGCCTCAGACCAGTGACGGGCTATGTTCGTTAATGTTCTCAAAACTATTTAAATTTATCATTAAAACTCTATTATTTTAAACATTTCACTGGTTTCTTCTTTAGAACCTGATAAATCCGCATTTACAAACATATTTCTCAATTAGCGAGCAACTGTTCCCGCGCCGTTTTGCGTTTAACCGCGCCTTAATAAATCAATGAAAAAAAAAACATTAACGGATAATTTATAAACCAGATAATTGCATCCGTATACCCAAGAGTACATTGTAAACAATCATGAGTCTGCGTAATGCAGACTACAGCAAGAATCTGCCAAACAGAAATTTTCAAGTTGAGACAATTTAAATATGCAACCACAGCTTTTCACCTCCTGGAAGGGAATCAAGGCTGTCAAATTTTGAGTTATCGAATCGCTTATAAAACGTTTGAAACTGAGATTTATTACTTATTGAAATAATTTAAATCATAATAAATAAAATTCTATTGTACGGCGCATTGCTTCTAAAATAAAAAGCGTAATCACTAGAATTAATTTATTGCATTAAAACTTTAATAACATCCGCACCGCTTTGGGAATCCAAAAACACAGCGAGATATCAGAATATTTTGGGAAACTTCATATTAATTTTTTTTCCTGTGTTACTCATTAGAATTTTTTATGCTAATAAAAGTAAAAATTATTATTACCAGAATCTTGTAGTCTTACCTCAAGAAGAAATTCTAGAGTGGAATTCCCTGAACGACTTAGGCAATGAATATTATATTTTCGATAGGTAGAACTCTACTGCTCTTACTGAATGCCCAAAAAGGCTATTTATTTTCGTTCGGAAATTTTTCAGATTCATACAGATCCCCACGAGTGCTTGAAATTACATGACTTCATGAGACGTAATTTCGTGTAACGCAGGCAAAGAAAGCACCACTGCCTGGCCACATTGTTAAGACCGATCTAACGAATTGTGTAAAAAAGTAAGCAAGAATATCTCTTCAGTTTAAAACGAGACAAAGGAAAGTTGCCCAATATAGTTCTCATTACTTATGCTGGACATTCAAATTTAAACAAAATGAACATATAGTTCAAAAAGAAATTAACTAATCTTTACAAATTTGGAAGATGTGAATCCGTTTATTGGTGTAAATATGACATGGATGTTAAATCAGATAATATTCGAAAATTTTAAAATTTTGTCTTCCTGGAGTGGGAATCGAACCTGCGTCTCCCTGATAGCGCCCGAGTATGCTAACCACTTAACTAATCTTTGTCAAACTTTATAACATGGTGCAACTATGTGTAGGGTATTTGCTGTGCAAATATTAAACCGTACACATGCACTGACAAGCACATTCCTCAAAAAAAAAAAAAGAAACCAAAGTGGAGGTAGGCGGTTGACTGAGAAAACTTATAGTCAAAATAGAATGTGACCCGTTCTGGAACAAATGCAGTCTTGGCATCCACGAGTCGTAACGTCAGTAAAATGATCAAGTGGGAAAGCAATACCAAGATTAGGAAAAGTTCGTCCCGTTTGCAGCTGCAAAGTGTAATGATGCAAGAAAGCCATACAAGCTCATCTCATTCTGCAAATTACACGCCGTAGTTTTCTAGAGTCCTTTGCCAGCGTTCCACCAGAGCCACGATCCCACGGCGTTGCCACTTTGAGACGTTCGAGGAGGGAAACTCTCATGCCAGATTACACATGCAATACTAAAGCTAAGTGTCAACCTTGTCAGAAATATGTGGTAGTCGGGTGAGGCAATCTCCGGACTGTATCGTGGATGGGGTACAATCTCGTGCCATTCCAATTCCTGAAGTTCTCAGCCAACCAATCTGCAGATGTGACTTGGAATTTTAGCTAACTAAGCAAACCTCGCTTCCTATTGATGAGCACTGGGTAGCGATGGCGCAGAGCATCATGGGTCCGATACAATTGTTCGGTATAAAGGTTCACTTCCGCTGCTTAGAAATGGAAATAACACGGGCTATAAAACGGCGCCTCCCTGGCGGCGCAATGGTCTAAGCACTAGTTTGACCGGTAGTCGAAGTGTGTCCTGGTCCTAGTCCCCGCGAGACATGTACGCTTGTTTTACGCCCTGGCTCTCTTCCTTAGAACCATCAACGCTAAATTGCAGTCACGTGACTGCTTATAACCCACTGAGTTGCTCACGATGGCCGTTAAACCCCCGAACAAAAATAATTCACGTTCCGCTGGGCTGTCACCGTGCCTGTTATCAGTGTTAGAGGTGACGGGTTATCGTTAATAATGGTACCCGGTACGAGAATGCCTGGCTGGCGAGCAGTGTATCGCTCGCGGACATCTGGTTCCTCCCTGTGGCTTCGTCGTCGCTAGCCAGGCAGAATCGAGATTCATGGCTGAACACGATATAGCGCTACTCCTGTCGCTCCGCAGCTCTACTACGATGCCACCCCATATGAGCTCGGCGACGCCCTACGGTTATTGGCAGTAGATGCAATGGCCGTCGATAGCGTGGATCTTCGGTTCGTTTGAATCGTGACTGGTATGTTCAGAGCCCCCGTTACAGCCAATCGAATACTCGCAACAATAGCTTTTGCCTCGTCACGAATACCCCAATCGATTCTCACTGACTTCCGCTCAAATGCACCAGTTCTGCTACGGTCACTGGCGGTGCCTTCTTGCAACCACTGTTGCCAACAATGTACAAGTGTTCTGTTATTGCGATACATATGTGCAGCGATTTGATCAACCAACCACATGGAGGCCGACTAACCTTCCTCTTTCAAAAGTATCCAGCCGGCTACGAGATCTATGAGGCGTCTTCTGTCCTTGAAATGTGCTGTAGAAGTCCTCAACGCACAGTTACTTTCTTCCTTGTGACTTACAGCGCGGAACAGGACATGACAGTTATTTCTGGCAGATCTCACGCAATTGGTTGCATCCTCGAATGATTCGCGTATAAGACTTAACTGTTCACATTTACCAATTTGCATGCCGATTCCCGTTAGCCTTCAGGGTGGGAAAGTTTCGTTGTCGAGTCGTTATAAGAATTTCTGAGTGTGTGTTAGTACTTGCGCGAATCGTCAGACAAAGTGTTTTTTTTTTTTACATTTACATACTGCACGGAGCAAATATTGGGTGACTCTCTGCTGCTAAGTTCGCTCATTGTAGTAGTTACTCTGCACTTTGGTATTTCGTGCTTAACTTTGTACGGGCAGTGCATTATATTTTAAAGATGTGGTGACTGATCAGTCCCCAATCAGGTTTTTATCACATTGGTGTTCACTTTTTATTATCTGAGTACAAAAATAAAGGCCGACGAATTTTCGGTTGTAATGAAACATCTCTTTGAGCCAAAAGAATGTAGCAGTATAAAAATGTAATGATAAACCTTGTATGTAGGCCTAAAAGTTCTAGATAACTAAAAAAACGCTCGCTGTGAGCAATGCAGTCTAATACAAAGCGTAGATATTGAAGCGATCTCTTAGAACAAAACTGCGATTGCAAATGAAAACATGTTTCCGATATAGCGGAAATCAGGAACATGGTCTCAAGCATAAATTTACATTTGCCTTCTTTAGAGAAAAAAACCCCAGCGCATCATCCGAAGTAGGATATACAGATAAATATTTATCATTTACTTCAAGTGGAAAAATGCACTGAACTCCACCTCTAGGGGTAGAAGTTTGCGTTATGAAAATCCGGAAAATGTATATGAAAGGTTTCTCATTGTGTAACGTATACTCTATATTCACTTTCCTTTTGATTTTACTATCTCTGGTTATTTTATTTTACTATGTAAATTATCTTCCTACTGAACGAAATATTATTTCACCCGCTGAATGAGATCTGGCAATGAGTGTAAGTCATGACGTGGTGGTAGCTAGTATATAGGCGCGTTCATCGAGACTTAGGTGTTGTGTGTTGTTATGAGGTGAGCTGGTGTGTTGTTATGAGGTGAGCTTGTGTGTTGTTATGAGGAGGAAAGATTATTCATTATAATGTACAAGAGTTATGAGTGCCTTAGTTGACCTAGAGGCGTTCTAATAAAGAGGTTTTCAGTAAGTTCAGTCTTTCTCAATTCATAGTTTTTGTCAGACCTCTGTCTGGCTGTTAGTTTTATAACTTTTATTACTGACTATAAATAACCAGCGTTGAGACTTTGTTTAAGTTCGTAATTAACTAGTAACAACACCCTTTTGGGAATTCATTATTTTGAAGCTTAGTGCAAGTATATCATTAGCTAGCTGGTAAGAAAGCAATCATTCATAATAATTAGCTTAGCGGAAAGCAAATAAAGCTAATTCATTATAATTGTAGTAGTTATTCTACACAGAATTTTTCAAGTAGGACTTAGGGAAGAGATGAGTTTCTGGGAAATTGAATGCCCGTTTTCACCCGGTATTGAATAAAGTGTACGCCATTTTAAGTTAAAAATGAGAGCAGCTGGTTTTTATAACCATTCGTCTGAGAAGGGCTGCGTTTGAATTCCGGTGAAGCATGGATGTTGTTTGTCTTACGGAAGTTGCTCTCTCTCCCTTTGCTCGAACCAATAGCCCTAAATTAGGGACAGGAGGTTGCTCACTGGAATCGCGAAACCCCCAAACAGGAAAAAAAAAAAAAGACAAATGCGCAAAATCTTACTAATAGTGAAAGCTATCCGAGAAAAAAAAATTCCAGTCAGATTACTAGAAGCAGTAATATGGAATAAAATGAACACATGGAGGTAAATGCCCACTTCCACATTCGCTTCCTAGGGGAAAAGTAAAAAAAAACTTACTGGCGTGCAGCACCGTTCTGCTTACTTCAAGCTGCCAGCAGAAAAAGAAATTTTCGAATCCTACTGTACGCTGGTATGGAACCGATAGTTGGACACACTGACGTTTCTATACAAATAAGTACGAATTTTTCTCAACTTCGTGTACCAAAATGTAGTGGTACGATCATAGTGGGTTACGAAGGAAGGATGGGGCACCGGTCTCTCAAATGTGAGAAAACAAAATATTGTCATCAGAATTGTTTATGTAGTCGACACTTTAAGAATTTTTTTCTGATATTAATTTGGTATATTCCGAATATCTGAGTTCGACAAAAACTAAAATTTAAACATACGATACCTCAGGAATAATAATCCAATATGACATTCGAATGATATAAATCTCAACGCGACAAACACTTGAAAGTTCTTTAAACACTGTCTTAAACGTACGATTTGAAATGGCCTCCTTTGTGGCGCAGTGTTCTAAGCTGTAGGTTTGGACTATTCGTCAGAGATAGGCCTCGGTTCGGCTTATCTTATGGTCCTGGCGTTCTCACTTTCCTGGAGCCCGTGGCCCTAAACTACGAAGGGTGACTATTAATATCCCTATATATACACTATCTACCAACAAGTAATTGGACACCCGTGATAGCAAAGTAAAACGAAGTTTATTCGTTTATTCACCTTCAATAGTTGGTGGAGCCTCCACGAGCGGCGATCACAGCTGCGACCATCCGGGGCATACTCTCAACCAGGCGTTGTACGACGGCTAGCGGTATTTTCTTCTACTCGGCTTGGAGAAGACCGGTCAGTTCCTTCACGGATTTCGGACGGTGGGGGCACCCTTTAAGTCGACGCTCCAACTCGTCCCAGAGGTGCTCAATAGGGTTACGTTCCGGGCTCCGCGCAGGCCAGTCTATTCGATTAACCCCATTGTCACCATACCAAGCAATGGTGGACCTTGCAACATGACAGGTGGCATTGTCATCCTGAAAGTAACATGGGTCCATCCCGTAAAACTGCCACAACGTAGGAAGCGCATGGTCATCCAAAATGGTGCAGTTGGGCTCGGCGTTGAGTCTACCAGGAATTGCGACCAAGGGTCCCGTGCCATACCAGGAGAAACACCCCCATAGCATAATTCCACCGCCACCGAACTTCGCAGTTGGCACAATACATTCCGGCAGGAGGCGTTCTCCAGGTAGACGCCAAACCCAGACCGTGCCATCCAAACGGTAGAAGGTGAACCTTGATTTGTCGCTCCAGAGAACCTGTTTCCACTGTTCGACGGTCCACTGTCCACGTTCTTTACACCACGTTAGCCGAGCAGCTGTATTGGACTTGGTGATCAAAGGCTCGTGGGCGGCAGCACGTCCATGATAACCGAGCAGATGGGCTTCCTTACGGATGGTATTCATCAAAAGAACACTTCCGGATGCCTGTTCAAACTCCTCGCAGATGTGGCCCATCGATTTGGTGCGGTTCTTCCGAATTTCTCTGGCCAGCAGCCGTCGGTCTCTAATTCCCAGTTTTGTGGGTCTGCCGGGTCGGGGCACATTCCGACAGTCACCTCTCATCTTCCACTTGCCAATCATGAAAGGCACTATCGATTTTGGGTACTTCAACTCGCTGGATATGTCACGTATGGATCGGCCATTTCTGTGATACCCGACGATTACACCTTTCTTGAAATCAGAGAGCTCCGAACTGCGTGGCATCTTGCAAGCGACTGATTGCGTTGTTGTTTCCCACACAATATTTAACGGCACAATATTTGACGTGTATCAGGAGCGCAGATATCGTCGATTGCAGGGGTGTCCAATTACTTGTTGGTAGATAGTGTATAATGCGAAAGTTAAAATTAACTATTAATATCCCTTTTAAAATACGGAAGTTAAAATAAACGGGCATTTTTAAAAACGGAAATCTCGTTAAAAGACTGACAATTATCAGCAACTTCTGCATGTTATTTTCAGAAATTTTAAGTGAATTTACACCACTTATTTTTTACAGTGTCTTTAATTAGTCTATTTTTCATTCAATAGAGAATCGCAGGATAAGATTTAATTCTCTGCTGGAATAACTCCAAATTCGCTCAAATTTTCGGGATCCTTATTTTCGTGCTTGCGAGCTCCGGGACACATTCCCTTAGTCAACTTGCCCTTCGAATCAACAGTAACTCTCGCTCTCTCAGCGCTTCGACCACCCTATTTCTTTATCCCCCAAATGTCAGCCACACATTTTTCCCACCATAAAATCTGAAGCTCTTTTTTCTTTCCGTTGCAACACTTCTGCTACTTCGAGCGCAGACACTGGCCATAAAAAAACAATTATACTATGAACTCTGGCACCTAGTGTACCCTGAAATTAGACTACAAAAGGATCCTGTCTGATATCAAAATTACTTGAGGAGACACACTGTCATCCCAAGAAGCAAATGTCTGCCCTCTAGAAAAGGTTTCCTCATACTCGCAGCACTCAAAACCTATTAACGAAGGTTCCTCAGGATTTACAACGCACTAAAAATTAATAAAATGTATATTTCGTAGCCTTTTACATTTAAAAGTTAAGATTACACAATGTTTACAAGTATCACTACTATACTTTATTTCCTCGCAATGCACATTCTTTAACATTGTCGGACGAGGTGAAATTTCCTGAAAAGCCGAACCTATTGCAGAGTGGTGACGAGCGCAGTTTCCTGACCAGTTGTTCAAGGTTGACCTGGAGTAAAGTCCCTTATGAGGCATGGGAGGTGTGCTTGTCTTTCTCCGCTGGTTCTTTTTTCTTTCCTGAAACCAGTGGCCCTAAATTCGAGCCGGAAGACTACTTAAATGTCAATGAGTGCTTACGGGTGGTCCTTAGACCAGGAAACAAAGACAAAAAGGAAAAGAAAAATTCTCCAATTTCAAAAGCTTTTAAGCAGCGATCGTATGTACCTGAAGCAAAAATATTTTCAAACAGAACATGCAGCCGTGCTTGTACTATGCTGGTGCTATTTATTCCTCGAAGTTTGTGATATTGTGTTCGTAGTAGATGTACACTGAGTGATCACTGAATTATGACCACCTACCTAATACTTCGTAGGTCCTCCTTTCGCCCTCAGTACAGCAGCCCTCCGACGTGGCATCGATTCAATAAGATGCCGGAAGCAGTTGGAAGGTATAGCCAACCAAGCTGTGTGTAATGCGGCCTTCAATGCAGGTGATTGGTGTATCCAGACACCTGATATGCCATTCCACAGTGTCCCACAAGTAGTCTATGCGATTGATATAATCTTTTGGAGGCAAATCGATATGCTGAAAGTCTGGTCTGTGTTCCTGTAACTATTCCTGCCCAACATTGGACCTGTGGCTCAGCGCATTGTCATCTTGGAAGACACCGTCGCCATTTGGGAAAAAGTGCAACACCGCTGTGAGTGTACAGAGTCAGTAAGCAATTTACGATAATTGGTACTAGTCAGACGGTGTTCCACATGCACCAAGGATCCAAGTTACTGCCAGGTAAACATGCCCCATACCATACAACCGCCTTCATCTACTTGCACTATGGACACCATGCAGGATGGCTCGAGTGCCTCATGTTGTCTGCGTCAAATACGTACACGATCATCCACGGAGTGAAGTAACAACCGATACTCGTCAGACTAGCGCACTTATTTCCAGTCATCCAACTTGCATGATCTTTGCGCTAGTCAAATCTTTTGCGCCGATCAACCGTGGTTAGGAGAGGATGTCGCTGGAGTCGTCTGCTGTTATAGCCCATACGTGCGAATATGCGATGCATGGTCATGGCCGATACTGTTCCGGGTTGAGCTCTGTTGTATTGTGTAGTCAACTGTTGAACATTGCTGCGTCTGTTGGCCTGTTTGAGTCGTCGGACTCAGTACTGACCTCTCACCTCAACCTTTCGCTGTCCTGTGCAGTTTTGCCTCAGGGTCGCTATTTATCCATTTCCACGCCATTCCTGATACACTTCAACTACATCGGCTATCGAACAACCCACGAGTTCAGTCGTTTGGTAAATCGAGGCACTCGCTTTCGTAGTCTATCCTTTCTCAAAGTTCAATAAATCTATTCGTTTAATCATCAGGCTCCAACGTTTACTAAATACCATATATAAAAAAAATGATACCGATAATTTCTGAGTTTTAGGGCCAATTCACATTCAATTGCATAGTTAGAAGAACAAAGGAATGCATTCGGGGATGGGTCCTTTGATTGGAAAGTATTTTATAGGAGAAGAACGAAAAATAGGGTTGTAGATGTATGCTGGAAAGGGTGAAGTTTAAACAGCTGAAACTGCACCCTTACCAGCTAAGAAAAAAATAGTACGCCAAAAAAAAAAAACCTATCATTTTTGACCTATACTAAATAAATAAATAAACTGCGGAATCATGTTGGAGCGCGATGAAACACATTTTTTTATTAAATTGTTAGTAAATGTTTCATGGTTAGTTATCCGTGCCGATCTCCAATGATGATGAAGCCGTCCCTGGCCGACGAGTACGATGAATCCGAGGTAACTCCTAGGGAGCTGGATAGCGATTTGGAAACATGTGGTGTACTGGAAATTATTTGGAAGCATAAGCAAATTTTTGGAATATTTTTAGGATTTTATTCAGCGCAGTAATTTTTTGAGCTGTTTATTGAGATTAACTGTTTTATTTAGCTGCATTTTCTTGCTTTGAGTACTTAGGAGATAAGAGGCAAAAAAGGAAATCAAAGATGTTTTTCCTTTGAAGGGCCAAACAGAGACTAATTTATGTTCTAACACGGAGATTATTTGTTTCTGGGTGCTAGACGGTGGTTGTCCCAGAAATTAAGAGATTTTCCGGGAAATAGTGCAAAATGCTGAAATATCATAGGTTGTTGAGACTCTTATTCAGAAGTTGACTCCTGGTCCGACGACAGAGCAACACCACACTTGCGGTACGAACATAATGGAGACAGGAGAAAATTTGACGGAGAGCTCTTAAGATGGAGTGAAAGCGCACGTGCAGTGCGGACTGCAATTTACTAAATACTGCTCCACTCGCATATTAGGATGTATATATGCTACGTACGTTGACTAATCGCGCCCTCTCGTAAATGGTGAGGTCAATAGGCCGCATCCACGTTTTGATAGAGTTGGTCATGATTTAATTATCACTCGGTGTATATGCAGTCGATCATCTTCACGAGCTCTTTCATAACAGTTTAACAACCCCAGTATCATCAGTTAGTAAATTCTTGGAGGATAGCATCAACGTGTGAAATGTATTGATCGGTAGACTTTTACAACCGATATTTCGAAACTAAAAACATGCTGCAGAAGAATATTTACTTTATACTTGAAATGAACATGAGTTGGTTGCATTTTTAAGAAACGTCTCAATCTGCATACACTAGACTCACTGTTGAAGAAGCTGCCCGATGCACTTCTGGTATGAGGTCTAACAATATTAATCAAGGGAAGATGAAGTTTCTTTTATAACCTAGGGTGTTAGCGCAAGAGATGTATCTGTGCTATCCAAGCTGTTATCGATTATTTTAATACTTATACCTAAACGACATGAGTGAACTCTCGGAAGAAATTAATTAAAGAATAGATTGATGATGCTCCTTGGAGAAAATTGTTGTTAATAAAGTTTAGTATTACGCTGATAATCAGAATCACTATCTTAGTAGAAAATGATGTTGAAATATTTCTTTGAAAAAATATTTTCAGTATTACCTCAGTAAGTTTGTTCGAAAAGTTCATTTTGCAAACGTTATATTACTCTAAAAAGTTAATTTTTACCAAAGATCGTTACAACACATTCGCTAGATTATTATCTTCATAGCAATTTATTATCACTTTTTTTTTCTTTACCCGAGTTAGCTGATGGATGTGGCTGCAAACTGGAGCATTCCTGAAATAAGGCACAGCAGAAACATCAGAACCTTCACTGCCTGTAGCTTATCAAAAACTGAAACATCTAAAGACTTTAAATGTGCCACATTTATAAACAATGCACACCGCTTTTCCTGCAGCATGAGTTATCCCACAATTAGGTAGGGTTTGTGTAGGGATATTCTTCTTTTCTCAGTTCTGTCTTATAAGGTCTTTCGTTAAATTATTTTGCTTTGTGTCACTGTCCAAATGTTCCTTCCATCCCATCTTAGGTCCCACATACCTCTTTCCCTTTCGTATTAGGTGTACAAATAAGTTTTAAAGCGCATTTTGTGTGACGTATACAGCTAATTTACATATCCGACATTCCCCCGCGTTGTTGTCGATTGACCGTAACTGGTCCAGAATGTAAAATGTGACACAGAAGTTTGCCCAAAAGTCAAACGCACTAGCACATCGGTAGGTGAAAGATGGCAAGAGATACTGCATTTATTCGATACTGCATTCGTTACGGATTTCATCAAGGAAAAAGTGCTGCAAACGCATGTGCTTTGATCTTTTCTGTTCTGGAGGGAGAACATTGTATCGAAAAGCACGTGTGAGTTTTGGTTTAAACGGTTTACAGCAGGTGATTTTGATGTTAGCGATCGAGAACGTAGCAGCGCCCTGGAAAAGGTTGCACATGAGGAACTGCAAGCATTGCTGGATGAAGATTCGTCTCAAACGCAAAGCGAACTAGCTGAAGAACTGGAAGTAAGCGCAATGGGAAAGATTCAGAAAGAAGGAAAATGGGTGCCACATAGCCTGAGCCAGAGGAACAAGGATGAGCGTGTTATGAAGTGTTTGAATCTGTTGAGTAAACAACACAGAAAGTCTTCCCTGTAGAAAATCGTTACGGGTGATGAAAGGTGGATATGGTAGGACAATCCCAAACGAAAAAAACACTGGGTAGACCCCGGTGAAGCAACGACTTCGACACCGAAACGCAATATTCACTCCAAGAAAGTGCTGCTGTGCATCTGGTGGGATATGAAGGGTGTGCTCTATTGGGTTGTCGGAAAAGTAATGACGTATTTTGGCACCCGATGGCGGTTGGGCGGTTTTGGAAGTACTAGAGGCAGCTCTGTTATCGCGATGGCATTCGACAGGTACCAGTTCTAGCTGCAGTCTAAAAGGAATAGTGAGCGATTTAGTTGATTTGCGGAGATTTGATATCAAGTTGAAGATGGAAGACCAAACTGTGCATTTTCACCATATTTTACTAATTTACTTCCGTAAAGGGAAGAACGCGCGTCAAGCTTGTGAAAAGTTGCGTAAAGTGTACTGTGATAATGCTCTACAATAACGTCAGAGCCAGCGGTGGTTCGTAAAATTCCGTGCTGGTGATTTTGACCTCAACGATGCTCCTCGGTCGGGAAGGCCCACCGAGGTTGATGACGACCAAATCAAGGCATTGATCGAGTCAAACCCACGTTACAAGACACGAGAGATTGCAGACACATTGCACATCCATCATTCAAACGTTCACGACCACCTGAAGAAGCTCGGATACGTAAGCAAGCTCGATGTGTGGGTTCTTCATGAACTCAAAGAAGCTCAATTGACGGCGCGTATAAACATCTGCGATATGCTCATTAAATTTATGGAAAACGACCCTTTTTTGAAGCGACTGATAACTGGTGACGAAAAGTGGATTGTGTACAACAATGTGCTGCGCAAACGGTCTTGGTCCCGACGTGCTGCTTCGCTTCAAATGACATCCAAAGCAGGCATTCATCAGCGGAAGGTTCTGGTTTCCGTGTGGTGGGATTTTAAAGGTGTCGTGTTTTTCGAGCTCCTACCATGGAACCAAACAATCAATTCGAATGTGTACTGTCGGCAATTGGACAGTTTGAACAAATCCATCATTCAGAGACGCCCAGAGCTCGTTCATCATAAAGATGTTGTGTTCTATCACGACAACGTGAGATCACACACAAGTTTGATCACCCGCCAAAAATTATTGGAGCTTGGGTGGGATATCTTGCCACACCCAGCATAAACGCTTGGACTTGCGCCGTCAGACTTCCACTTGTTTCGCTCTCTTCAACAGTCCTTGCGTGGTATAACGTTCAATTCAGATGAGGCTGAAAATCAGCACCTCGTACAGTTTTTCGCCACGAAAGACAGGTCCTTCTATGCACGAGGCATTCTGCAGCTCACTGAAAGATTGCAAAAGGTTATCGAACAAAACGGGCATTATATCATTGATTGATCTTTGTTCTTTCTATCAATAAATGACCTTTGCAAAACATGGCTAAAATAAGTCATGACTTTCCCGACAACCCAATATTATGAACTATTGAAACACGGTTAAATTGTTATTACTGATTGCTACAAGCAACAATTGCTGCGATTGAACCAGGAAATCTGTCGCAAACGTCCATTCACAGGCAAAAGATTGCGTCCCGTGAAATTAGTGCATGACAACGCTAGGTCGCACGTCGTGAAATTGGTCAAGGAAACGTTATTGGCGCTTGGCTGGGAGGTTTTGGAGCACCCGGCGTATAGTCCCGACATAGCCCCTTCAGACTATCATTTGTTCCAATCAATTCAGCATGGTTTACCTGCTGTACGGTTCCGGACATGTGACGAAGTGCAAAAATTGGTTGACGACTTCATCGCGTCACACTACGAAGTATTCTTCATGGCTGGAATGCGTCAGCTGCCCGACCGATGGCGGAAGGTGATAGATAATGACGTCGCATATTTTGATTCGTGAAGGTATTGTTGTTTTCTCTCAAATTACATGTTGCATTGTCTTAACACGCTTTAAAACTTATTTGTACACCTAATACATGCCCATATCAACGCAATCTTGATTTTTTGGGTGTCGTCAACTCGTCATCGAGGTCAAGGTTACTTAGTGTTGCTTGTTATCATCTCGTTTCTCTCCTTCACACTGAAGAGCAATTCAATTAGAGACAGCTGGCGTTATGCAAATGTGGCGCTGAGGGCGGCCCTGTAAACGGAAACGACGTGACGTATGCCGCGATCCGACAATATAAGGAGTGATGTGACGGGAATCAGTAAGAGTCAGACGCAGTATGGGTAAGACGAAGGATCTAAGCGCATTTGATCGTGGGCAAATTGTCGGGGCCCGACGAATGGGTCACTCCATCTGGGAAGTCGTGCAGGCACTGTAATGTTTACGATCCACTGTGTCACGGGTGCACCGTGAGTACATCGAATCCGGTAAAACCATCCCTGCAAGGGCCAACTGCCGTAAATAACAGCGTGAGGATAAGCGGGGTCATCGTCGGCTAGCTCGCATTGTAACAGCGGATAGACGGGCCACAGTGCAAGAAATCACTCGGCAATTTAACGCTGGTTCACAAAAACGTGTAAGCAGCCACACCATCCAGAACCATATCCTCGCTATGGGGTACAGAAGCCGTCGTCCCACGAGGGTACCGCTGCTGACCGCACATCACAGGGTGCAAAGATTAGCAAGGGCGCGGGAACATCACCTCTGGACCCTAGACATGTGGGAAAATGTTGCCTGGACTAGTGAGTCGGGATTCACTTTAGTACATGCGGATGGCAGGATACGAGTACGGCGCAAACCACATGAAGCGATGGATCCTTCTTGCCAGCAGGGTACTTATCAAGCTGGTGGGGGTGGCATTCTCGTCTGGGGACTGTTTAAGTGGACTGAAATGGGACCATTGGTACGTGTGACATCGTCCCTCACAGGTCAACGTTACCGGGATATCCTGGACGACCATTTGCTCCCGTTTGTGCGTCTTCAATATCCTACTGGGGACCTCATCCTGCAACAAGACAATGCACCGTGCCATCGTTCCCGAATTGTATCCGAATGGTCGGATGAACACTCCACCGACGTGACCTCGCTTCCTTGGCCAGCTAGGTCACCAGACCTCAATCCCATCAATCACATCTGTGATGCCATCGAGAGAGGTGATCCCTCTCCATCAAATCTTCGTGAACTGTGGGAGCTTGTTCAGGGGTCGTGGATCCGTATAGCTTCCCAACGCTTCCGGTGTCTTGTCGAGTCCATGCCGAGACGAATCGCCGCCGTCATCATAGCGAAAGATGGGCTACACGTTACTAGACAGGTATCTCTAATTCCATTACTCTTCAGTGTATATTCAATACACTATGACCACCCCCAGCGTAGAGAAATGAGGGCGCCTGGAGACCGAACGGTGGCGCAGGTGAGGTTCACAGAGCAGTATATATACAACCCGAGGACCAGCTTTGGGTTAGTAAAGTGTTCGGAGTCAGAATGGGAAAAGCTGCCGATTACCAGAGTTTGATAAAGGACAAATTGTGATAGCACGGCGTCTCGGAACTACGATCTCGGAAACGACGCTGCTTGTGGGTTGTTCACGTGTCACTGTAGTAAGTACATATCAAAGGTGGGGCACAGATGGCAAAACGATCTGTCGTCGCGTTACGGCACCTCGGAACTACGATCACTGAAACGGCTCGTGGGTTGTACACGTGCCGCTGTAGTGAGTACGTATCAAAAGTGGTGCACAGATGGCCAAACGACGAACCGTCATCCAGCCGTGTGTCGTCCGCAGCTCATTGATGCCAGAGGGGAGCAGAGACTGTCTGTTGCAGATTGTTCACAGCCACCGCATTTCCACAGCACGACAAATCACCCGCAACTACAACAGTGGTGATGTGGGCAATGTGTCACAGCACACAGTTCCCCGCAACCTTCTGCACATGGGCCTGCGTAGCCGAAAATCCAGCCGAGGACCCATTCTAACTGCACGTCATTGCCAACAACGCATGAAATGGGCCCAATATCATCGAGATTGGACCGTGGGTGATTGGAAGAAAGTGGCCTGGTCTGACGAATCAAGATTCCTGGTGCATCACGTAGACGGCCGAGCGCAGATACGCCGATTACCACCGGAGGCTATGGCACCTGGCTGCACTGTTGGGCGGAAAGAGGCCGGCGGCGGTGGTGTTATGTTGTGGGCCATATTTTCTTGGGACACTTTAGGCCCCATTATCCTAATAGCACATTGTATGACAGCTGTCAGGTATCTGAATATCGTTGCGGACCAAGTTCACCCATTCATGGCAACTGTGTTTTTTCCCTGTTGCCGCGAAAATTCTTCTAATTTCGGGCACATTGCTTTCGGTATAGAAGTACTAAGATTCGGGATTCAATTACCAAAAAAATTGTTTTAATTATGTTAATTAGTTAACATAATTAATTATGTAACTGCTAAATTGGAGTAATTTGTAATTAGGTGCACGAAATATTATCCTAACCCAGGCCGCATAGGGATTTCGCTGGGTTCTTTTCTTTTCTTTACTTTCCCTTTCGCGAGGGAAAGGAGATCTAAATCGCAAACGCCAGGCCAGATGCAAAATTTCGCAAACGAAGCGAAAGGTATTTTCTTCTATTCCCGGCATGTGAGAAGCAACAGCATTGCGAATTGCATAATGCGTCCTTAACTAACAATGGCGCAGTGGTGGCTATACGGCGGAAATTTAAGAAAGAATTTTAAAGCTGGCAGGTAGGTAGAGCTAGGCAATAAATGTCACCCAATAATAGAACTGAACAACGGGGTGACAGTTACGTCCAAATAAATTTTTAAAGGGCTTAGCTCAGCAGATGGTCAGCAGGCCCATAGAACATCTGTTAAAAGTAGCCACTGGCCGGCAACAACTGGAAAGCGGTCCACTTGCGTACGAGAGGGGGAAGGGGGTCCAGAAACCAATGAAGGGGAAAAGGACGTCTTCTCGAGGTAAGGACACGCCTCGCGGCAGGGCGGTAAGGAAAACGAAAACTAAAATAAAATGAAAAACTCGGAAGATTTTTTTTTTTTTTGGACGTCGGTCGGTCGCGGTATTTTGGTCGGAGTGGTGTGTTGGCATTTCGTTGGAAGTCGCAGCTCGACGGCAGCGGCAGGCAAACAATGCCTAAGTGTGCGGGATTCCAGAAGTCGGTCGTCACGGAGATAGGAAGTTTAGACACCCAAGAAAAGTAAAGGAAAAATCTTAGAAATCTACCGGCTATGTTTTATCCATGGAGGATACCAGCCAAAGCCTACGGCCACGAGACGACAAGCGCCCTCCTCAGCCGCCGGATCGGTGCAGCACAGCAGAAGTTCTACTTAGGGTAAGACGTCATCCAATTATTTCAATCCCTTGCATGCTGAGTATTCATTGAAGATTTAGAAATGAAATATTATTGCTCACCTCGTACTAGTTGGACTGTTAGGGATATTTGTAGTTTTACAATTCTCAGGTTAAACCATAACTTCTTTTTGTAGTGATGTCTTATTATAATTCAAACTGGTCCCACCATTAAATTGTTCCTAAATTAAGAATTATACCCAAAATAAATTTTATATTTGTTTCTTAAAACAACGTGTTTTTCTTCTCGCTGCTCTGCAAATGAGTACGAGTGTCTGTGTATTAGTTTAATTTGAAGCAATAGTTTTCTTTCTTCACAGATACCCCCATTCAAGCATAAAACTGAAATGGTAGTTTTTTTAAATTCAATTTCTTTGCGGCATATGAGTTCTTGCGACAACCTCGTACGAGCTCGTATGAAACACAATAAGTCCCAACGATGAGATTGGGTCGCCTATACTAGGAAACCCAATGTCATCGTTGCCAATCTAGTCCATCAAAAATCGTTAACGGAATTTATGTCCTCAAGTTCCCCAACGGGACTTGGCGTGGTGACATAATCTGTTAATGGCTATTACCAACAGGATAATGCGCCATGCCACACTGCCAGAATAGTCAAGGAGTGGTTCGAGGAACATACTGGTGACTTTCTGTTAATTCCCTGGACTCCAAATTCACCTGACATGAACCCAATCGAACATTTGTGATTCGACTTGGAAAAGCGGGTTCACTACCACCCGAAATGTATGGGAACTGGAGGACCTGCTGTTGACATTATGGTACCAGATACCCCAGCATTCCCATCACCACCTCATCGAATCGAAGCCTCGCCGAGTGCCCGCTGTTTTCCGGGCTAAAGAGGATCCTGCAGCTTATTTGGTGGGTGGTCATAATGTAGTGGCTCAATAGTATATTATGTCAATAGTTTTTCCAAGACTAAATTTCCGAAATTAGTTACTTGATGTCGGAACCCGCTGTGTTGGTCTAATTCTAGAACAGGCAATTCCGTAATCTCAACGGTTCCGATGCAGGTTCTTTTTGACGTGTAGTAGGACTGTAGTTAGTTGCGCCATTTCTAGCGTTCTGTAAATGGTTGAGTCGTGGCATATGAGTGAAGCAGAGAACGCCAATGACCGGAGAGAAACACCCGATCCCCCGACACTGGACTACGAACACCGGATAGCCCGGTTTCCTGGGGTTATTCGCTAAACCCCTCCGACTTCCGTAGTCGACCGTTAAGGCAAAAGTCGCGACGGATTTCCCGTCAAATACTCCCAACGACAAATGCCCGGAAGTTAAGGCTTGCACTGTCAAAGTTCCCACGTCAAACCGTCAACAATCCCCAAGCCGATCAAATCAGATCATAATGTAGAGGATTTTAGGAAGAGAGTGTCTGACCCCAGATCTTAAACAACCCTTAGAAATAAGAAGCTAGGATATTTAAGCTAGACTACCCGATAGGAAAGTGACACGGAAGCAAAGTAAAGATATTTACTACCGGGGGCCAGTACCAGGAAAGGCCCCGAACCATGATCATGATCATATGTAGAAAATTTTAGGAAGGGAGTGTCTGACTCCAGATTTTAAACAACCCTTAGAAATAAGAAGCTAGGATATTTGGGCTAGACTACCCGATAGGAAAGTGACACGGAAGCAAAGTAAAGACGCCCTTATTTACTACCGGGGGCCAGTACCAGGAAAGGCCCCGAACCATGATCATGATCATATGTAGAGAATTTTAGGAAGGGAGTGTCTGACTCCAGATCTTAAACAACCCTTAGAAATAAGAAGCTAGGATATTTGGGCTAGACTACCCGATAGGAAAGTGACACGGAAGCAAAGTAAAGACGCCCTTATTTACTACCGGGGGCCAGTACCAGGAAAGGCCCCGAACCATGATCATGATCATATGTAGAGAAATTTAGGAAGGGAGTGTCTGACTCCAGATCTTAAACAACCCTTAGAAATAAGAAGCTAGGATATTTGGGCTAGACTACCCGATAGGAAAGTGACACGGAAGCAAAGTAAAGACGCCCTTATTTACTACCGGGGGGCCAGTACCAGGAAAGGCCCCGAACCATGATCATGATCATATGTAGAGAATTTTAGGAAGGGATGTCTGACCCCAGATCTTAAACAACGCTTAGAAATAAGTAGCTAGGATATTTGGGCTAGACTACCCGATAGGAAAGTGACACGGAAGCGAGGTAGAAGACGCCCTTGTTTACTACCAGGGGGGCAGTACCAGGAAAGTCCCCGAACCATGATCATGATCATATGTAGAGGATTTTAGGAAGAGAGTGTCTGACACCAGATCTTAGCAACCCTTATAAATAAGAAGCTAGGATATTTGGGCTAGACTGCCCGATAGGAAAGTGACACGGAAGCGAGTAAGAAGACGCCCTTATTTACTACCGGGGGCCAGTACCAGGAAAGGCCCCGAACCATGATCATGATCATATGTAGAGGATTTTAGGAAGGGAGTGTCTGACTCCAGATCTTAAACAACCCTTAGAAATAAGAAGCTATGATATTTGGGCTGGACTGCCCGATAGGAAAGTGACACGGAAGCGATGTAGAAGACGCCCTTACTTACTACCGGGGGGCCAGTACCAGGAAAGTCCCCGAACCATGATTATGATCATATGTAGAGAATTTTAGGAAGGTAGTGTCTGACCCGAGATCTTAAACAACCCTTAGAAATAAGAAGCTAGGATATTTGGGCTAGACTACCCGATAGGAAAGTGACACGGAAGCAAAGTAAAGACGCCCTTATTTACTACTGGGGGGCCAGTACCAGGAAAGGCCCCGAACCATGATCATGATCATATGTAGAGAATTTTAGGAAGGGAGTGTCTGACTCCAGATCTTAAACAACCCTTAGAAATAAGAAGCTAGGATATTTGAGCTAGACTACCCGATAGGAAAGTGACACGGAAGCGAGGTAGAAGACGCCCTTGTTTACTACCAGGGGGCAGTACCAGGAAAGTCCCCGAACCATGATCATGATCATATGTAGAGGATTTTAGGAAGAGAGTGTCTGACACCAGATCTTAAGCAACCCTTATAAATAAGAAGCTAGGATATTTGGGCTAGACTGCCCGATAGGAAAGTGACACGGAAGCGAGTAAGAAGACGCCCTTATTTACTACCGGGGGGCCAGTACCAGGAAAGGCCCCGAACCATGATCATGATCATATGTAGAGGATTTTAGGAAGGGAGTGTCTGACTCCAGATCTTAAACAACCCTTAGAAATAAGAAGCTAGGATATTTGGGCTAGACTACCCGATAGGAAAGTGACACGGAAGCAAAGTAAAGACGCCCTTATTTACTACCGGGGGCCAGTACCAGGAAAGGCCCCGAACCATGATCATGATCATATGTAGAGAATTTTAGGAAGGGAGTGTCTGACTCCAGATCTTAAACAACCCTTAGAAATAAGAAGCTAGGATATTTGGGCTAGACTACCCGATAGGAAAGTGACACGGAAGCAAAGTAAAGACGCCCTTATTTACTACCGGGGGCCAGTACCAGGAAAGGCCCCGAACCATGATCATGATCATATGTAGAGAATTTTAGGAAGGGAGTGTCTGACTCCAGATCTTAAACAACCCTTAGAAATAAGTAGCTAGGATATTTGGGCTGGACTGCCCGATAGGAAAGTGACACGGAAGCGAGTAAGAAGACGCCCTTATTTACTACCGGGGGGCCAGTACCAGGAAAGGCCCCGAACCATGATCATGATCATATGTAGAGGATTTTAGGAAGGGAGTGTCTGACTCCAGATCTTAAACAACCCTTAGAAATAAGAAGCTAGGATATTTGGGCTGGACTGCCCGATAGGAAAGTGACACGGAAGCGATGTAGAAGACGCCCTTACTTACTACCTGGGGGCCAGTACCAGGAAAGTCCCCGAACCATGATTATGATCATATGTAGAGAATTTTAGGAAGGGAGTGTCTGACTCCAGATCTTAAACAACCCTTAGAAATAAGAAGCTAGGATATTTGGGCTGGACATGCCCGATAGGAAAGTGACACGGAAGCGAGTAAGAAGACGCCCTTATTTACTACCGGGGGGCCAGTACCAGGAAAGGCCACGAACCATGATCATGATCATATGTAAAGGATTTTAGGAAGGGAGTGTCTGACTCCAGATCTTAAACAACCCTTAGAAATAAGAAGCTATGATATTTGGGCTGGACTGCCCGATAGGAAAGTGACACGGAAGCGATGTAGAAGACGCCCTTACTTACTACCGGGGGCCAGTACCAGGAAAGTCCCCGAACCATGATTATGATCATATGTAGAGAATTTTAGGAAGGTAGTGTCTGACCCGAGATCTTAAACAACCCTTAGAAATAAGAAGCTAGGATATTTGGGCTAGACTACCCGATAGGAAAGTGACACGGAAGCAAAGTAAAGACGCCCTTATTTACTACTGGGGGGCCAGTACCAGGAAAGGCCCCGAACCATGATCATGATCATATGTAGAGAATTTTAGGAAGGGAGTGTCTGACTCCAGATCTTAAACAACCCTTAGAAATAAGAAGCTAGGATATTTGAGCTAGACTACCCGATAGGAAAGTGACACGGAAGCAAAGTAAAGACGCCCTTATTTACTACCGGGGGCCAGTACCAGGAAAGGCCGCGAACCATGATCATGATCATATGTAGAGAATTTTAGGAAGGGAGTGTCTGACTCCAGATCTTAAACAACCCTTAGAAATAAGAAGCTAGGATATTTGGGCTAGACTACCCGATAGGAAAGTGACACGGAAGCAAAGTAAAGACGCCCTTATTTACTACAGGGGGGCCAGTACCAGGAAAGGTCCCGAACCATGATCATGATCATATGTAGAGAATTTTAGGAAGGTAGTGTCTGACTCCAGATCTTAAACAACCCTTAGAAATAAGAAGCTAGGATATTTGGGCTAGACTACCCGATAGGAAAGTGACACGGAAGCAAAGTAAAGACGCCCTTATTTACTACCGGGGGGCCAGTACCAGGAAAGGCCCCGAACCATGATCATGATCATATGTAGAGAATTTTAGGAAGGGAGTGTCTGACTCCAGATCTTAAACAACCCTTAGAAATAAGAAGCCAGGATATTTGGGCTAGACTACCCGATAGGAAAGTGACACGGAAGCAAAGTAAAGACGCCCTTATTTACTACCGGGGGGCCAGTACCAGGAAAGGCCCCGAACCATGATCATGATCATATGTAGAGAATTTTAGGAAGGGAGTGTCTGACTCCAGATCTTAAACAACCCTTAGAAATAAGAAGCTAGGATATTTGGGCTGGACTGCCCGATAGGAAAGTGACACGAAAGCGAGTAAGAAGACGTCCTTATTTACTACCGGGGGCCAGTACCAGGAAAGGCCCCGAACCATGATCATGATCATATGTAGAGGATTTTAGGAAGGGAGTGTCTGACTCCAGATCTTAAACAACCCTTAGAAATAAGAAGCTATGATATTTGGGCTGGACTGCCCGATAGGAAAGTGACACGGAAGCGATGTAGAAGACGCCCTTACTTACTACCGGGGGCCAGTACCAGGAAAGTCCCCGAACCATGATTATGATCATATGTAGAGAATTTTAGGAAGGGAGTGTCTGACTCCAGATCTTAAACAACCCTTAGAAATAAGAAGCTAGGATATTTGGGCTAGACTACCCGATAGGAAAGTGACACGGAAGCAAAGTAAAGACGCCCTTATTTACTACCGGGGGCCAGTACCAGGAAAGGCCCCGAACCATGATCATGATCATATGTAGAGAATTTTAGGAAGGGAGTGTCTGACTCCAGATCTTAAACAACATTTAGAAATAAGAAGCTAGGAAATTTGGGCTAGACTACCCGATAGGAAAGTGACACGGAAGCAAAGTAAAGACGCCCTTATTTACTACCGGGGGGCCAGTACCAGGAAATGCCCCGAACCATGATCATGATCATATGTAGAGAATTTTAGGAAGGGAGTGTCTGACTCCAGATCTTAAACAACCCTTAGAAATAAGAAGCTAGGATATTTGGGCTGGACTGCCCGATAGGAAAGTGACACGGAAGCGAGTAAGAAGACGCCCTTATTTACTACCGGGGGACCAGTACCAGGAAAGGCCCCGAACCATGATCATGATCATATGTAGAGGATTTTAGGAAGGGAGTGTCTGACTCCAGATCTTAAACAACCCTTAGAAATAAGAAGCTATGATATTTGGGCTGGACTGCCCGATAGGAAAGTGACACGGAAGCGATGTAGAAGACGCCCTTACTTACTACCGGGTGGCCAGTACCAGGAAAGGCCACGAACCATGATCATGATCATATGAAGAGGATTTTAGGAAGGGAGTGTCTGACTCCAGATCTTAAACAACCCTTAGAAATAAGAAGCTAGGATATTTGGGCTGGACTGCCCGATAGGAAAGTGACACGGAAGCGAGTAAGAAGACGCCCTTATTTACTACCGGGGGGCCAGTACCAGGAAAGGCCCCGAACCATGATCATGATCATATGTAGAGAATTTTAGGAAGGGAGTGTCTGACTCCAGATCTTAAACAACCCTTAGAAATAAGAAGCTAGGATATTTGGGCTAGACTACCCGATAGGAAAGTGACACGGAAGCAAAGTAAAGACGCCCTTATTTACTACCGGGGGGCCAGTACCAGGAAATGCCCCGAACCATGATCATGATCATATGTAGAGAATTTTAGGAAGGAAGTGTCTGACTCCAGATCTTAAACAACCCTTAGAAATAAGAAGCTAGTATATTTGGGCTAGACTACCCGATAGGAAAGTGACACGGAAGCAAAGTAAAGACGCCCTTATTTACTACCGGGGGGCCAGTACCAGGAAAGGCCCCGAACCATGATCATGATCATATGTAGAGAATTTTAGGAAGGGATGTCTTACCCCAGATCTTAAACAACCCTTAGAAATAAGTAGCTAGGATATTTGGGCTAGACTACCCGATAGGAAAGTGACACGGAAGCGAGGTAAAAGACGCCCTTGTTTACTACCAGGGGGCCAGTACCAGGAAAGTCCCCGAACCATGATCATGATCATATGTAGAGGATTTTAGGAAGAGAGTGTCTGACCCCAGATCTTTGCAACCCTTATAAATAAGAAGCTAGGATATTTGGGCTGGACTGCCCGATAGGAAAGTGACACGGAAGCGAGTAAGAAGACGCCCTTATTTACTACCGGGGGGCCAGTACCAGGAAAGGCCCCGAACCATGATCATGATCATATGTAGAGAATTTTAGGAAGGGATGTCTTACCCCAGATCTTAAACAACCCTTAGAAATAAGTAGCTAGGATATTTGGGCTAGACTACCCGATAGGAAAGTGACACGGAAGCGAGGTAGAAGACGCCCTTGTTTACTACCAGAGGGCCAGTACCAGGAAAGTCCCCGAACCATGATCATGATCATATGTAGAGGATTTTAGGAAGAGAGTGTCTGACCCCAGATCTTAGCAACCCTTATAAATAAGAAGCTAGAATATTTGGGCTGGACTGCCCGATAGGAAAGTGACACGGCAGCGAGTAAGAAGACGCCCTTATTTACTACGGGGGGGGCAGTACCAGGAAAGGCCCCGAACCATGATCATGATCATATATAGAGGATTTTAGGAAGGGAGTGTCTGACTCCAGATCTTAAACAACCCTTAGAAATAAGAAGCTATGATATTTGGGCTGGACTGCCCGATAGGAAAGTGACACGGAAGCGATGTAGAAGACGCCCTTACTTACTACCGGGGGCCAGTACCAGGAAAGTCCCCGAACCATGATCATGATCATATGTAGAGGATTTTAGGAAGGGAGTGTCTGATCCTAGATCTTAAACAACCCTTAAAAATAAAAAACTAGGAGGTTTGGGCTAGAGCGCCCCATAGGAAAATGACACGGAAGCGAAGTAGAAAGGGGGAGGAAGACGCCGTTATTCATTACCGGGGGCAGTACCCAGGGTCCGACTGCTTAACGTGCCCATCCGACGCACGGCGAATATTTAGTTGATCTAACGTTCGTACCTGCTGAGATCGAACCTGAGGCCCTGCAGTCACGAACGTTGCCCACTCGGCCACCCGCGGCCTCAAAGCCGCGAACCAACCAGCTCGGCTCCTTTTATACTGACTGGTTCATCTCTGCCCCCTTTATTCCCCTGTCTCTGGAATTCATTCTTTCACGGAAATCACCCGATCTAGTCGGGGGCGATGATCTTGCCTCCTTACACTCCCGAACTTAAAGGACAAGGTCAGCAGCTTCGTTCACATCCGGTCTCTTATCGCCGCGGGTCTGCTCGTACGGGAACCATGTGCAATCTCCCGCACGTTACACAAAGCATATCTAACATATTCACTTAAATGCATAAAATATTGCTATGCACACACATAATTTTGGGGGCTGGAACTCACAAAACCCTACACTTGTATTCACGAAAAATTACAAACACAACATTAATGAAGGAATTGACAAGAATAATGGGGGTGATGTCTTCCTGTAATATGTTTAAAATCTAGATTATAGCTAATAGTCAACAAAAATAAACCAAACAAAAATATTTGTTTTATAGGTATTGATAAACATTTTTTTTCTCCTGTGGATTTTACATATTTCTTTTCAGTTTAATTTTTTACCGCGGATGAGACTTGATCCCCTTCGCGGGCAGCATTTGGCATGCTGACCGTCTATTAAGAACTAATATTGTATTGTCTGACTGCTACGTTTGATTGACATGTGTTAATCTGACAGAAAGGAAAGGGGTGCCTGTAATTCGTACTTCTTAGTTACGTCGAGTGTAGCAACAGCGTTTCTTGGTGTTTTTGTTTTTTCACTTTCTGCTTGTTTCCTTCGCTTAAATGTGTTTTCTTCTCATGGCTTCCCAGAGAAACGTAAACAGTTGCTCAACGTTCGATGAAACCACTTTTTCGTATCTTTGTTTGTTTTGGCATTTTCGTTGCCGAAGGAAAAATGGCGTCTCACATTTGCAGAGGCAATACCTTTGGGAGAGAACTTATGATATATGACAGTTCATGTGTTTACTTTAGTGCAGCTATCGGTGGCAGCAGTCTTGTCCTTTCTATTAACGTCACTCACGGAGTTTCGCAGCTGAGCTACGATCATCCCAGCGAGCACGTATCAAGCAGATAGAAGTCATCTCTTTCCCAGGTCTGTTTACATTGTCACCGTTGCTATTTGGAGGAAATGGTAAGGAAACTGCGATGGCCTATTGACTAAAGTTGGGACATCAAAATCCAAGCTTTGACATAAAAAATCAGTCTAGTTGTATCGTTTCAAGAGTTAAGGAGCAAACATTTTATTGGATCCTCTGTTTTCTGTACAGCTAATCCCGTTGTGATTGAAAAACGCTAGGCACGCAGAAGTCACTTGACGACAGCATTTAATCGATGAGCTGTTCATAAAAGTAAGGAAATGAGCATCATGTACGACGTCAAAAGCGTTGCATAATATTGTTTGTCTAAGCACATTTGTAATCTTATCTAACAGAATAACGCCTGAAAGCTAATTGCTTTTAAAGGAAAACTCCTGTACTTTGTAGTGTTTCCCTGCGGCAATCAAGGATCCACAAGGCAAAATAAATTCACAACGATTGTCATTCCATTTTAATAAAACTTGCGTACATATTTGCGTAATTGGTATTGTTAGCACGAGAAATACAGGTTGTTTATAAAGTCCTTGTGCAAATTTAAACGTTAATAACTTTGGATGTACACATGATGGAAATTCACTGTAAACTGCATATAAAAGCTTTGTTTATACAGTTTTTATGCAATACAGCTCACAGTTATAACATTCAATATGACCACCAGCATCGTGACACATCGTGCAAACCGGTTTTCCAACTCGTTGAAAATATTCCTCAGTTGTTTCTCAGTAATTTCGTGGATTGCTTCTGTGATCCTGACATTAAGTTCATCTAAACAATGTGAATGTGACTTCGATGAGAAGACAACTGTTTTGACATGACTCTATAAAAGAAAATTGTCCAATGGGTTCCTTCTTCTTTTGAAGAAGCAACAGTCAGTGGTGAACGTCACCTTGCAGTGTTGCATAATTTCTACGCCCCTGAGCTAAAACGGTTTAATCTTTTAGATATCACCTTCTTTCAACAGGACGGCGCATCCTGCCACTATGCTTCAGATGACGGCTTTTGAATGGTTTCTTTCCAGATAAGCAGATCGGTAGGACTGGACCAAGATGCTTGACCACTTCGTTCTCCTGATCTCCGTTCATCTGATCTGACACCATTGGACTATTTTGATGAGGTCATGTGAAAACAGTTGTCTGCTCATCGAAACCATATTCTCTATATGAGCTTTCGGTCAGGATCACATACGGAATCCGTGAAATCCCTGAGCAGCAACTGAGGAATGTTTGCGACGAGTTGGAAAACCGGTTTGCACGACGTATCACGAAAGATGGTGGTTATGTTGAACGGTTAGATATGTGAGCTACACTGCATAACAACTGTATAAAGTTTTTATATGATGTTTACAGTGTTTCTATCATGTGTACTACATCCAAAATTATTAAAGTTAAAATTTTCACAAGGATGTTAATAAAACACCGTGTACAATTCCCAATATCCAAATTATTTCCCTATGATTCTTTATTTTTTTTGGCCTGAACATTGCAGAACGACTTCTTACCCTGAAAGTAATTTTAAGACAGTTCTATAACGCTGAAAAGACACTAACACATCTTCGCATTTTGTGCCAGGGGGGGGGAAGGTCTCCCACGACAGGCGTTGTTCAAGTGCACGTAGTTCCATTACTACGGCAAATAAACTTCATTTAAAAAAATTATGAAAACTTGCAAAACTTCCTTCAGGAAATATAACGAAGTAAATTTCTCCGTCATTTCTGTCCACGCCAGGATTCGAACCCGGATCCCCTCATTCCGGAATAAGTCACTCTACCAATTGAGCTACGCGGACGTTTTATTCCGATTCCTATCTGCCTTTATGTCGTGTGCGTCCTTCTGGAAGGTACGTCACATCTCCTGGTACGTTACAGAAGAATGTTTTTCCCAAATTGCATCAGCTACCGAATGAAACTATTGTATATGTTTGAAAGCAATTTTCTGTCGTAAAAATGGCGTCTCACGCTTTTTTTTTTTTTTTTTTTGATTGGAGGTTTAACGACCACCGTGAGCAACTCAATGGGCTATAAGCAGTCGCCCGTCCCTAATTTAGGGTCACTGGTTCCAGGGAAGGGAGAGAGCCAGTGCCGTAAGACAAACACAACATCTATGCCTCACCGGGATTTGAACCCGGACCCCGTTCGGACAAATGATCAGTAGGCCATCGCTTAGACCACTGCGCCACCGGGGCGGCTCTCACGCTTGGGGAAGGTACTTTTGGGTTTTATATGGCACCCTACTCCAAACTCACTGAAGTACACTGATAATACAGAAACATTTGAAACCTAGTTCCTGCGGAAATACAGTTGTGCAGCTCCGCTGGTGCAGTGGTCTAAGCGATGGCTTCTGATCATTCTTCCGAAAGGGGTCAGGGTTCGAATCCCGTTGAGCCATGGATGTTGTGTTTGTCTTGCAGCACTGGTTCTTTTATTTTTTTTTTTTTTGATTGGAGGTTTAACGACCACCGTGAGCAACTCACTTGGCTATAAGCAGTCGCCCGTCCGTAATTTAGGGTCACTGGTTCCAGGGAAGGGAGAGAGACAGTGCCGTAAGACAAAAACAACATCCATGCCTGACCAGGATTCGAACCCGGACCCATTACGGACGAATTATCAGAGGCCAGCGCCTTAGACCACTGCGCCACCGGGGCGGCCAGCACTGGTTCTCTCCCTTCCCTGGAACCAGTGATCCTAAATTAGGGACGGGTGACTGCTTATAGCCCATTGAGTTGCTCACGGTAGTCGTTAAACCTCCATTGAAAAGAAACAAAAACAGCGCTGGATGCTGGCCATTCGTCCAAGGTGTGTCCGGGATCGAATTCCGGTGAGGCATGGATGCTGTGTTTGTTTTACGACACTGGCTCTATTCCTTCCTTGGAACCAGTAACCATAATTAAGGATGGGCGACGGATTATAGCCCACTGAGTTGCTCACAGTAATCATTAGACCTGCAACAAAAAAAAGTAACGCAATTGTCACCTCTCTCGCTAGGAGACAAACCCATCGCTTGGCAGATATATTAGTAGAGCATAACTGCATTCACGTAGACAATAGTTCGATGTCAGTTTGGATAAACGTCATGAGTTCACAGAGTTTGAAAGAGGGATAGTGAATGCGCGACGCATGTACCATTCGAAATTTTGAACAGGCTATCGGGAATATGTCATTTCAGGAATAACGTCGTATCGTGGACAGCGATGTGGGTGGATGAATGCTGTCACCGACGTCTGTCTCGAACAACTGCAACCAGCCGGAGAGCGACAGTGGCACAAATTACCGATTACTTCAACCAAGAATGTGCCAGAAACTCTTCCACCCAGAACCATCAGCCGATCATTAGCAGCAATTATGATAGAGGCCGCCGTCCCACCCAAGTCCCATTACTAACGCCACATTATCGGACTGTTTACGCCTCGACTGGGAGGGCACTGTACCTTGCATGATTGGAGAGTGATCTCCTAGTCCGATAGGTTCCGTTTCCTGTTATTTCGCGCACGAAGGCAGAAGTGCGATCTGGCGGAAACCGCACGAATGATAATTCGTGCTTGTCAACAACGAGCTGTCCGGGCTGGCGGAGGCTATGTTGGGGTTTCGGGAGTGTTTAACTAGTACACGTTGGCACCTCTGCTGCGTGTAGATGCATTTCTGGACGATCCACGCTACGTCTACATCCTTGCAGGCTATCTGAATTCCGTTCACGGTCATATTATGCTCCTACAGAGCAATGGACACGCCCAGCGGGCCAGTACGCCTTCCCACAGAGCCACAGTGACCAAAACATGGTTAGGAGCATTCCACGGAAGTTTCCACGATGGAATTAGCCTCTCCGTTTATTGGACGCAAACCCCGTGGAAAATCTTTGGTGTGCTGTGGAAAGGTCCGATCGAGCTTTGGATCCTCCGTCCAAGAATGGGACGAAATTATGGACAGCAGTGCAGTAATAATAATAGGTGGGAATACCTGTGCAACGCTTTTGTGACCTAGTGAATTCAGTGCCTCGCCGTGAGCCTACCCTTTACTAGGTAGGTATTCCATCATTTATGTCCAGCTTTTAGCATTAATTTTCGGTAGAAAATTGATGCTAAAAAGCAATAAGTGCAGAGCTTATATCCAGTCAGGGATCATTCTGTAACGTCGAAACTTATTTAGAACCATCTTTATTTATCAAATTTATGAACATGGAGCAATATCATCACTTTATTGTTTGTGACGCGTACCTCTAATATAACCATCGTTTTGAGTTTTTCTGCTCTTGTGTACATCAAATAGAAGTCACCGCTCCTTCCACGTTTATAAGTGGGTCACAGAAAAATTCTCATCGGCCGCCACCGGGAATCGAACCCAGGATCTTCCAGGTACGCGCTGGATATGCCTCCACTGTCCAGCGCGTACCTGGAAGATCCAGGGTTCGATTCCCGGTAACGGCCGATGAAAATTTTTCCGTGACTCACTTATAAACGTGGAAAGAGCGATGACTTTTATTTGATGTTCCTAATCCACGTCAACTGTGTATTTATTACTCTTGTGTACATTTGATTTCTTATCATTAAATACTTTCTAAGCTTAACGTCACGAATTGTTTTACCCAGTAAATTTGAAATTGGCAAATCCTGACAGCAGGTCAAAGTGCATTGTACGTAGTTCAAGACTCAAGAGGTAAGAGCTGAGTGTGCAACGTTCGAAAGAAAAGGATAGAGGTGCCACTTACGTTGTGAGCTATTTGTAATATTCCTCTAATATGTTTTATGCTGGACGTTCTATTTTGAGAAAATAGTGTGGTAGAGAAGATTTTTCTGCTTATTGTACTGCTGTGGAGAAATAATGAGTGAGCTATACCTGTGATACCGAAAGACTGTTGTTTATGCGGATTGTATTCGATGATTGAGTTACTACGATTTGTTGATGTTGAGTATTTGAACATTAACAGCGCTTAAACCACTCCGCCTCGGTGACGCAGTGGTCAAAGCCCTGACTTCTGATCATTAGTCCAAGATGGGTCCGGATTCGAATCCCGGTGAGGCATGAATTGTTTTGCTTTATCTTACACGGTTAAAAATTGTGTGGTAGGTTGCACCAAAAAGTGGTGCAACACCACTTTTTGAGAAAAGATACACTATGGTGTGGAGCAAACAAAGCCTGGCAACATGGTAAAACTTTGCACCACGCAATGATACAAAGTTGTACCACATTATGGTGCAAGGTTCACCATGTTGTTGGGTTTTGTTCGCATCACACGATGGTGTACCTTTTCTCAGAAAGTGGTGCAGCTGATGTAGCACCACTTTTCGGTGAAACCTACCACAAAAATTTTAACACTGTAATTACGGAACTGGCTCTCTCCGTTCCCTGGAACCAGTGACCCTAAATTAGGAAAGGGCGATTGTTTATAGTCCACGGAGTTGCCCTAAGTGGTCGTTAAACCCCCAACCAAAAACAAATGATTTATTTCTTCTGATGATGTCCTGAATTACTGAATAATAAAAGATTTCGGACTTGTAAGTAACCTTGGTTTCTTTGAACTCTAACTGGCCGCCCCGGTGGCGCAGTGGTCTAAGCGATGGCCTCTGATCATTCGTCCGAACGGGGTCCGGGTTCGAATCCCGGTGAGGCATGGATGTTGTGTTTGTCTTACGGCACTGGTTCTCTCCCTTCCCTGGAACCAGTGACCCTAAATTAGGGACGGGCGACTGCTTATAGCCCATTGAGTTGCTCACGGTGGTCGTTAAACCTCCAATCAAAAAAAAAAAAAAAAAAAAAAAAAAAAAAACTCCAACTGTATTCTCTTGAAGTGACTTTGATATGCCTAGTTAAGTTTTCAGCAGCCACGAAAAGGTGAGACTCATCCGGGAAAGGAACCTTTAGGTTGAAGGGGCAATTTATGTCACCAGTGAAGCACTAAGTTGGTATTTCCCGTTAAAAGGCAAAAGGCAAACTGATATCAAACTATTTTTGCATATTCCTTTCATTGTAGACACAAAGATCTGTTCCTTCCTATTCGACCAGACTTATTTTCGGTTACCTCACTACCAGGTTCTCGCTTCCAGCTTCATTTCTCCCTCGACGTCCCATTTAAGTATCGGACATTCAAAATATCTATTTTTTCCTATTATAAGAGTGTAGAACCACTTCTCTTGCTCTCTTCAAACTCCAGTGATCTCCTTTCTCATTCCCCATCCAAAAAATCATCATTAGTGTTCTGTCTCTTGACAGGTCCAGCGGTAACTCAACAAGTTCTCTTCTTCCAGTTTCCTCTGTCCCTTGCTTCCTCCTTCAATTTTTGATAGCTTCCTGTGACCATCAAGCATTATTAGTCGTCTCCTTCCTCTTAGTCGCTTTCCTTCGATTTTCCCTTCTATCATTATTTTCAATAGACTGTCTCCTCTTAGCACATGCCCTGTCCAGTTATACGTTCTTTTTCTTATGGTCTTTAGTATATTCCTTTCTTTTTCAACTCTTTGCAATACTTCATCATTGGTAATTTTTTCAATCCAATTTAATTTTTCCATTCTTCTCCAAAACTATATTTCAAATGTCTCCAACATTTTAGCTTTCTTTCCAATTGTCCACGTTTCTGCCCCGTATAAAGTTACACTCCAAATATAGCACTTAATAAGCCTTTTCTTTAAATTTGTATTCATTTTATTAATAAACAAATTTTTCTTGTTATGAAATGCATATTTTCCTTTATTAATTATTTTTGTTTCCATGTCACATTTTCCATTTTCTTGAATTACGCTACCGATGTATTTGTATGTCCAACATGCTCTATATTATTTCCATTCATCATCACCTCAACATAACCTCAACATATTGGAGAGACTCATCGTTTTTGTTTTCTTTGTGTAATTTTTATACCATATATTTTGCATACTTTCAAATTTTTGCATTACATCCTGTAGTTCATCTTCAGTATTAGCTAATATTGCTCGATCATCTGCAAATCTAATAATTTGTTTTATCTTCCTCCAATAGTGATTCCTCTCTTCTTTTCATCAAATGTATCTTTTATCATTTCTTGTGCAAATATATTGAAGAGCGTTGGTGAAAAACAGGATCCTTGTCTTACACCCTTGCCAGTCACACATTTATTAGTTTTTCCTACTTTTGTCTTTATTATGGCAGTCTGGTTCATATATAATTCAGCTATTAATCTCCGGTCTTTCCAATCTAATCCTATTTTACTTAGCACTTCTATCGGCTTTTCCAATTCACCATGTCAAACGCTTTTTCTGGGTCGACGAAACATACACAGTGCGTCAAAGAATTTTTAAGACTGGCGCTAGATTTCAGCCTACGGTGGCACTACCAGTGTAATCGCGAATGCGTTATAAACCGTGACCATCTGCTTGCTTTCTGCCAAAAGTACTGCGCAGTTGTTAAAGTAACTCAAACGAAACGGCCGTTCATTAGAGAAGTAACATTTTTTTCATGTTGAATTATTAAGATGGAACAAAGGGCTGTTATTAAATTTAACGCAAAACTTGGTAAAAGTGCCTCGGAAACGTACCAAATGATGAAACAAATTTACGGTGAGTTTTTTTAAGTAGATCAAATGTTTCCCTGTGGCGCAAACGTTTATTGGACGGAAGAGAGACGCTAGAAGATGATAAGCATACCGGCAGATCAAGTTCATCTAGGACACCTGAGATTATTGAAAAAGTGCGTGATTTCTTGGCAGACAATCGATGTGCGTCACTAAGAATGATGGAAGAGTTTTTAAACATCAACAAAGAAACGATTCGAACCATCCTGCATGAAGATTTGGGCAAAACAAAAGTCTGTGCTAAATTTGTTCCACACACGTTAACCAATGAACAAAAATCAAGGAGAAGTGCACATTGCAGACATCATTTCAGCCACTGAAAATGATCCAAACTTCTTAAAATCGATTGTTACAGGTGATGAAGCATGGTGTTTTCAATATGATCCTAAAACAAAGCGACAAAATGCGGAATGGAAGTCAAAAAACTCGCCACAAGCCAAAAAAAACAAGAAAAGTTCCATCGAAAATCAGAACAATGCTCATTACATTCTTCAATAGTAAGGGTATTATCCACAAAGAATTTGTTCCAAGTGGACAAACAATTACTGGTTAGTTTTATTTAAAAGTTTTGAGGCGTTTGATGGGTAGAATTCGTCGCATTCGTTCAGAATATGGAGATGAAAACAGTTGGTGTTTGTCGCACGATAATGCACCCAGTCGCACCGCACTTCTTGTTCGTAGATTTTTGGCGAAAAATAACGTCTGCGTGTTGAATCATCCACCGTATTCGCCTGATTTAGCACCCTGCAACTTTTCTTTGTTTCCAAAACCTAAAGTGACGTTAAACGGGTATTATTTTGATGATATTTCGACCATACAAACAGCTTCGACGCGTGCTTTGGAGGCAATTCCGCAAAGTGAACTGAAACAGGCATTCGAATCATTATTAAATCGCTGTAACAAGTGTATTGAAGCCGGAGGGACTTATTTTGAATAACAAACCAAAACAAATTATCATTTCTTGTTTTTATTTCATTTTACAGACCCAGTCTTAAAAATTCTTTGACGCACTGTATATATAAACTTCTTTGTTTACTTCTATATTCCTTTAGCGTATGGTTCTCGTCGCTCCGATTGCATCCCTAGTTCCTCTATCTTTCCTGAATCCACACTGATCATCCCTCCAAAAATACTCCGCTCTGCTATACAGTCGTCGATTTAATATTCTAAGCGGTACTTTAGAAGCATGCGAGAGTATTCTTATAGTGCTAGAGTCACTGCACTTTGGATTACTTTTCTTTTCAATTGCCTCTCCAAAAAATATGTGGAACGGCAATTACAAAGAAAATATATATATATCCAAAAAATATCGGGTACAATTTTCCGCCAAGCACCAGGGCATTTGCTGAACCCTCATGATTTCGACTTTGTACCTTTGTTAGAAGTCATTCATTATATCCTGAAATTTTAAGAAGCTATGTACTCGAGTCTCTTGCTACATGAACTCAACTCTGATGCTATGAAGCCATTTCCGAAACAATAGTCATTATGATAATTAACACAGCAATCAGACATCGCTGAGTTGACTGTAATTACTGTTTCATTTCCAAACTGTACTTGAACACTTAATGCAGGAAACGGCAAGTTATAGTGTTTTCTACGAACAGCAGAAGCTTCGCAGTGTGTTTGGGGATGGAGGGGGGGGATGTGTTCGTCGTCTCCCCGCTTTCGTTAACTGCATGCTGAAAAGTAGTCAAGGGACCTTCTCAATGCCTCCTCAAAAGCACTAACGAAAAGGGAAATTATTTTAACTTATGGGATGCGAATGCTAACTTCAACCGAGTCTAATGCTTTCAGTGTAACAATTTCTATGTAATAATGCAGGAATGTCTGTTATTTTACAAAATAAAGTAGCATTGTGAAAATCCTCCAAATACGTGGCGTCAGTGAATAAAAAAAGACATCGCTCTTTCCACGTTTTAGCAACACACAGCAACCGAAAAATTGTTATTCGGTCGCCGCCGGGGAATTGAATCCCGGATATCTCGATATCTAGCCGAGCGCGTTAGCGTTACACCACGGTGGCCAACAATCCGTGGCACTATGTGTAATTTTCTGTCGGCTTATGACATCATAAATCCGTAAGATGGGCTCAGCTACTGAGACGTCTCCATCTGGTGGGCGTTAGCTGCACTGGCTATATATTAATTATAGCAGTTAAGTCCAAAGGGCGAGATCCAAAGTGAAAATCCTCCAAATACGTGGCGTCAGTGAATAAACAAAGACATCGCTCTTCCCACGTTTTAACAACACACAGCAGCCGAAAAATTGTTATTCGGTCACCGCCGGGGAATTGAACCCCGGATCTCTCGATATCTAGCCGAGCGCGTTAGTATTACACCACGGTGGCCAACAATCCACGGTGTTATGTGTGTTTTTCTGTCAGCTTCTGACATCATAAGGATTGTTTCAAAGGCATAAACATCATGTGCAGCTCCTTCTTATCAAAAAATTATCCTCGTACATTATGAAACACAGCTGTTTGTTTTTAACAGTATATACTCTGAAATTAATAATTACAATCATCTAATTGAGATATAATCTATTATAGATTAACTGGATTATCTTATCAAATCCTTTAATTCAAAAATAAGCTTTGAGAAAAGATTGAAACATATTGTTCTGACATGCGTTACTTATATTATTTGGCCACAAACATTACATTTCCCTAAATGCTTAAATTACAGTACGATCGGCGCAATGTTTATTAGCATCAGAAAGGGTATTTGTATCAGGAAATTGTGTTGACGCAGAAAAAGGAGAGATTTCTAAAAGGAACTCGTCTAGCGTTTACCACAAAAAAGTAAAAGTAGATGTAAAAACACGAGATTAATATTTCTCTCGTGAGAAGATATTTCGCCCACATGTTCCTTTGAAGAAACACGGAAGCGTAGGTAAATATGAAATTGTAGATTCTTATGATTTAAATGTCATTAGTAGAAAAACTTTCATTCGGGGTAAAACGGACCTCAAGTCTGCAATTAAGGAGTGTTGCAGTCTTAAATAAACATTCAGCCTAGGTGTTAAAGATTCAATTCATAAAGTTGGCAATTTATAGTGTTACAAATACTTGCTTTGTTTAAAATGCGGGAAAGCAGTGCTACTGCGCAATTCGTGTTTCACTTATTTTGATCCTTTTTATCTTTCCCTCTCGCAGTTTGGGAACGATCATTTTAATCATTAGCATATCATTAACTTGGGCAGCGGTGCAACATTTGTTTCTGGATGAACCCTAGGAGTAGTCCACAAGAATGTATTGAAAAATCATGCAATCAATTCAGTGTGAGGTTTTCAGGGTCATTCTTCATTCGAAAAATTACAGTGACACTAATGCATTGCAGCCTATTGGATTTAAATTTTTGAAGTTACTGTATTACTTTAGTATTTTATGAGCAACTACTTCGGAATTTTCTACTTCTGCAATTTTGTTCAGATTTTCAATATTCGTTCTTAAAAGTACTTGTTTCCAATGAGCAAAATAATACATCTTAATAATCTTCTTTCAGAATTAATTTCTTAGTTGTTAATCATTTAATTCGAAAGTCCTCTTATTTTAGATATTCTGGATATTTACACACTAACGCAGTAAAAATATCTAAAAGAAGAGAAATGGCCAAGCGTAGTTAAGCTACTTTACAAAAAAAATTTCTAATTCGAAACTACTTCGAAGCGAAATTATCTCTCACATAGAGTAGACGCCCTAAAAAGTGTTGTGCTCCTTTGTGGAATTACCAGTTAAAATCTGGAACACAAGGAATTTAGCAGATAGTGATATTTGCAAAACAAATTTAGGAAATATGCTGTTATTTTTTATTAATTAACAATTTAATGACATTTTGTAACACTAATAACTTCAGAAACTTTAAATTCAGAATAAACATTCTTCTTTTTTAAACACGAAATCACGATATTTACTATATGAACTACAGCCATAGTTTTTTCATTTTTTTATGAAAACTTAACGAAAATAATGAGCAATTAAAGTTCCAAATTCGGTGACATATCCCAATGTACTTCAAACGCTTTAGTTCATTGCACAACAGACATAATAGAGATGCAATATGCCCCCTCGTCCAAAACATTGAGATGAAACATTAGTAATTAAGATATCACTATTATCGTATTTCAAAACATGACAATTTTCAAATTTGAGAAATTTGTGAAATTAAACTAGTTTTCAATTAAAACAATGGATAACATATGTGGATGGATTTGAAAACCACCATATTTGTAGGTCTCTTTCTCATTTGTCTGGTATGTGTCTAGTTTCACCTTCCTTTCAATCCACAAGGTTTTTCTAGCCTTTCCAACCTCGGGTACTGCGAAAACTCTGGCTCCAGATAAACTCTGAGTAACAATGGACCTCAGCATTTTGTGCTGTATAATGACCCGGTGTGCAACCAATTGTTGAAAACACTTCGCGGAGTTTTTCCATAACTATCATCGAAACTTGAGTGCTGACATCAAAACATAGTGTAGATAGGCTAACGAATTGAATTTTAAATAAATCATATGAAGCCCTTAAAACAGCTATTAGTATTTTAGCTTTTTCCCTATATGGAGACATTTCGCTAAGTTCCATGTATGTAGCTTTCATTTGATTTAGTACATCTTTCGAAGATCCTTTCTATCCCTGAAACGGGCGTTTGGTGTAACTAGGAAATTTTTGTATTTGCACCAGCTGTTCTCGTGTTTCGGACACAATTCTTGTCGCGGATTTCCTTTTGATAACACGCAATGAAAAGGGAGGCTACAGTTTTGCTTCATACTTTCTAAATTATTCACATTTTTCCTAATTGCAGTACCATAATAATTTTGAATTTTGTTAATCACAACATTTGTCAACCTATTTTTTCCACATAAGCCCTTCACCTTTTTATTCAGGTTGCAAAGACTTATCCCACCTCTTTTCTGTTAATTAATGGAGCTCAGTCACGGTTAGAAATACACTGACGGAAAAAAATCCCAACACCAAGAAGGAATTGTGTTAGATAAACGACAGTTGGTAGGCGGTGAGAGTACATCGGTAAGATGACATCTATGCAAATTTCGCGCTCGGCGCATGCGTGTGGCGCTAGTAGCGCCCCTCGGAACATGCAAAGCAGGTTTGCTGTAAATACGCGCTGTAACGTTCTTGAGCGTTAGTTATCGTTGAGATTCGACGTAGGGTGTTGATGTTAGTCAAGAATGCCTTTAAGAAGACGAAGAAGCCATTATCAACAGTTCACGGAGTTTGAACGAGGTCGTGTAATAGGGCTACGAGAAGGTGGATTTTCTTTCCGCAATATTGGAGAATGACTTGGCAGGAATGTAGCAACTGTGTATGATTGTTGGCAGCGGTGGTCAAAGGAAGGTACTGCCTCAAGAAGACCGGGTTCCGGCCGGCCACGTGGCACTACTGAGAGGGAAGACCGCCGTGTACGACGTATGGCCGTGGCGCATCGTACCGCGTCTGCGGCAGCAATTCGAGCTGCAGTTGACACCACAGTGACACAACGAACTGTTACAAATCGGTTACTTGAACGACAGCTCCGAGCCAGACGCCCTGTTGCGTGCATTCCACTTACTCCAAACCACTGCCGTTTGTGACGTCAGTGGTGTCAAGCTAGAGCTCATTGGAGGACGGAGTGGAGATCTGTTGTGTTTTCTGATGAAAGCCGGTTCTGCCTGGGTGCCAGTGATGGCCGTGTGTTGGTTAGAAGGAGGCCAGGTGAGCGCCTGCAACCAACCTGTCTGCGGCCGAGACACACTGAACCTACACCTGGAGTTATGGTCTGGGGAGCAATTTCCTATGACAGGAGCTCCAGGGGGTGTTTTCCAACAGGATAACGGTCGCCCGTATACCGCTGTTGTAACGCAACATGTTCTACAGAGTGTCGACATGTTGCCGTGGCCTGCTAGATCACCAGATCTTTCACCAATCGAGCACGTATGGGACATCATTGGACGACAACTCCAGCTTCACCCCCAACCAGCATTAACCGTCCCTGTATTAACCGACCAAGTGCAACAGGCATGGAACTCCATCCCACAAACTGACATCCAGCACCTGTACGACACAATGCATGAACGTTTGCGTGCTTGCATTCAACATTCTGGCGGTTACACTGGTTATTAATGTACCAGCATTTCACATTTAAAATGGCTCTTCTCGCGCTTACAATAAGCTGTGATCTTGAAACCTTAATCGATTGAATATGTTACCTATACAAACGTATTGCCGCCATTTCATTCCTCTACAACTATTTTTTCGTGTTGTTGGGATTTTTTTTTCCGTCAGTGTACCTTGTTCACTTTAAGAGCAAAATATTATTTAATATTAAATAAAAGAAATTGAAGTTAGATGCAAAATCATAATGAAATTTGACAGTTGTGCAACTTCTGTTAAAATGAATGACCTTACATTGAGAATGTTAAAACAACTTTAAAAACATCATACCTTATGATTTTTTAAAGTTGTTTTAATAAATTTTTAATAGTTTTTTGGGTTTTTTTGCAAATATATAACATTTTTAAAAAGCAGATAAGAGGCAGATATAAAAAAAAATCATTTTTTTTTTCTTTTAGCAAAAATGACTTTTTGAGGGTGCCTACCTACCTTAAAGAAACCAATATTTTCCAGTTCCGCAAGTGGCCCTAACGCGTGATCATCGCCACCACCGTTCAAAAATTAGATATAATTTCTAGGGTTGCGCTAAGCTGATGGCCTGTCACGAGAATGCTGGTACAAATACTCGACGTTGTATCTGTCATCTGAACGCAAGCCCAACATTTACCAGGTTGAGAAAGCTCGTAAATACCTCAGACGACTTGACTACTAGGTAATCACTGATGAGCACCGTACTGTTACAAAGACACACACACAGATTCTGTTTCCAGGAAATTGAATAGCGATATTGAATTTCCAAGGCTGTTCACTGGATTTATTTCAGTGTCCTGTTGTATGAGTTCGTCACGCCAGTCTTCTATGGAAATTAAGCAATTCCGGGGTTTTAGCTATTCTTCCCCAGTTAAGAAAAGTACGAATTGCTTCCTAAACGACAACTCTCTCTCTCTCTCTCTTCAGTGCTAATCTTTATTCAAGACACTCTGTTAAAAATAAGTGGTGTGAATACACTGCAAATTTCTGAAAATAACGTTCAGGAAAATTGCAGGTAAGGACCGTCTTGTAACGAAATTTCCGTTTTCAAAAATCCCCGTTTTTTTGTTTTTTACGCTTTCCAACCGTAGGTTGAAGAAGCGTATATGCTCCAGCTTTGTTCGTCTGTCTGTCTGTCCGCACGATGACTCACGTAAAAATGGTTCGCTTTCGATGAAATTTTAGTATGTGGTAGGGAACAGCCTAGGAAGGAAACCTATTGAAAATGGGCGAAATGGGGTCAGAGATCAAGACATAGGAGCGGGTTCCATTCCATCGCCCTTATGCGTCATAACTTACGTAAAAATGCTTCGATTGCAACCAAAACTTCATATTGTTCCGGAGACGTCCTCAACCGGTTCTGTTGAATATCAGAGAAATGGGGTCAAAAGTCAGGGCACATGAGCGAGATGTATTCCACAGCTATTATCCACATAACGTGACTAAAAATGCTTCTATTGCGACAAAACTTTAGTATTTTGTTCCGGAGGTATACTGAACCAATTCTATTTAATATCATCCAAATGGGGTCAAAGGTCAGGGCACAAAGGCGAGATTTATGCCACAGCTATTATCCTCATAACTTGACTAAAAATGCTTCTATTGTGACAAAACTTTAGTATGTTGTTCCGGAGGTATTCTGAACCAATTCTATTTAATATCATCCAAATGGGGTCAAAGGTCAGGGCACAGGAACGAGATTTACTCCACAGCCATTATCCTCATAACGTGAGTAATGATTACTCGTATGGTGGAAAGCGTATCATAATCAATGCTTGCATGATTTTACTAACTTCTTTCTCTTCTTCTAACTTCCGCATTTTAACAGATTTTCCATGGTCAGTAATTCCGTTTATCTCAGAAAACTCCGTTTCATGTTTTTCCGTTTTTATACAGAAATTTCGAAAACTCGTAGGCGCTGAATTTTTCAGCCTTTGCAAGAGAGAATCTTTTCATACCACTGGAACTCGAATCGACGTCGTTTGGGTTGGTTCAACGGAAACCGTGCGTCTTATCCACTGAGCCAGAAACACGATAGGAAATCACACTCATGTTCAAAGTTCTTTTCTGCGCGATGATAGATCTTTCTTTTTTTCATTAATTCGAGAGATTTAGTCATTTTATTTTCGGTTGAAACTTATTTTTTTAATAGGTTTGTAATAATTTAATTTTTTTCTATGCGAAGACTTATCACCAATTAAGTATTTCTTCCATCGAGATTTTTCGAAGCAACGTAATGCTTTGGAATTTGTGATTTTTTTAAAACTGACAGTGGCTTTCAATTTTCACTTCAATTTTTTCAATTCAATTCAGTTTATTTAGCTGTTACATTAAAACCAAAAATACAATGTAATACACTGAAGAGCAATTGAATTAGAGACAGCTGGCTTTATGCAAATGTGGCCCTGTGGTCGGCCCTGTAAACGGAAACGACATCACGTATGCACCGATCCGAAAATATAAGGAGTGATGCGACGGGAATCAGTAATAGTCAGACGCAGTATGGGTAAGATGAAGGATATAAGCTTATTTTACCGTCGGCAAATTGTCGGGGCCCGACGAATGGGTCTCTCCATCTCTGAAGTCGTGCAGGCACTGGTATTTTCACGATCCACTGTGTCACGAATTCATCGTGAGTACATCGAATCCGGTAAAACCATCCCTGCAAAGGCCAACTGCCTTGGACAACAGCGTGTGGATGAGCGGGGTCATCGTCGGCTAGCTAGCATTGTAACAGCGGATAGACGGGCCACAGTGCAAGAAATCACTCGGCAATTTAACGCTGGTGCACAAAAAACGTGTAAGCAGCCACACCATCCAGAACCATCTCCTCGCTATGGGGTACAGAAGCCAACGTCCCACGACGGTACTGCTGCTGACCGCACATCACAGGGTGCAAAGATTAGCATTTGCGCGGAAACATTGCCACTGGAACTTAGACATGTGGAAAAATGTTGCCTGGACTGATGAGTCGAAATTAACGTTGGTACATGCGGATGGTAGGATACGAGTACGGCGCAAACCACATGAAGCGATGGATCCTTCTTGCCAGCAGGATACTCTTCAAGCTTGTGGTGTGGCATTCTCGTCTGGGGACTGTTTACGTGGACTGAAATGTGATCCCTGGTACGTGTGACAACGTCCCTCACGTGCCAGCGTTTCCGGGATATCCTGGACGACCATTTGTTCCCGTTTGTGCGTCTTCAACATTCCACTGGGGACCTGTACCATCGCTCCCGAATCGTATCCGAATGGCTGGATGAACACTCCACCGACGTGACCTCGCTTCCTTGGCCAGCTAGGTCACCTGACCTCAATCCCATCGAGCACACCTGGGATGCTATCGAGCGAGATGTTCGAGACTCTGAACCCTCCTCCATTAAATCTTCGTGAACTGTGGGAGCTTGTTCAGGGGTCGTGGATCCGCATGGCTTCCCAACGTTTCCGGTTTCTTGTCGAGTCCATGCCGAGACGAATTGCCACCGTCATCAGGGCGAAAGGTGGTGCTACACGTTACTAGACAGGTATCTCTAATTCAATTGCTCTTCAGTGTATAACAGTAGTGTAAGTAAGTGTAACAGCAACAGAGATCTCTGAAAAGTCCACAAAAGTCCTCACAAGACCTTGATCTCCCTATACAAATGTAGGCAAGTCAGAATTACACCTGAAAGCATGGCGCATAACATTCAAAGGTATGAGTAAAATTAAAGGGTCCGGGCATAAACCATGGTAACCAACATTTTTGTAAAAAAGGGAGTTTTCTACGAAAAACAACTGTGGTGGTCTTCTGAGCATTTTACAGTATTTATTATACATGGGTAAATCAAAAGTTATCCGCACTGTTGTTTCTATAATATATCACAACAGCAGGGGTTGAAAAAATGCATCATTTTTCTACATAGTCTCCTTGCTTTTCGAAGCACTTTTTCCAGCGGTCTACAAGCTTGCGCATTCCATTGGAGAAGAAGGTTTGTGGCTGGTCACACAGCCATTTATGCACCACTTCCTTCATTTCGTCGTTCGAAGCAAATCAACGACCTCACAAAGCATCTTTGAGGGTTCCAAAGAGGTGAAAGTCGGAAGGGGAGAAATCTGGACTGTACGGAGGGTGTTCCAGCACCTCGAAACCTAATTTGCAAAGTTTCAACGGTGTAGGAGGCAGAATGGGGGCGCCAAGGCCTATTGTCGAAGCAAGAACAAAGGCCTCAGCGTTTGGTGCGAATAGCTGGTTTCAGTTCCTTTGCCAGCATTTCACTGTAGCATACACTGTAGACCCCTTGTCCAGGTAATGTTCCAGATAGGCCTTTTAGAGTCCCAAAAACGGTTATCATCACTTTTCCTGCGGAAAGTTGCGTCTTGAATTTCTTCTTCGCTGGCGATCTCGGGTGTTTCCATTCCATACTCTGCCGTTTGGATTCTGGCTCAAAGTGATGGATCCAGGTCCCATCTTCTGTGACGATTCTCTCCAAAAAAAGCTTCGCCATCATCGTTGTAGCGGTGGAGTAAGCGTTGAGAGATCTCCACACGTTTGCACTTATGCTCTTCGGTAAGCTGTCTTGGCCCCCATCTTGCAGAGACTTTACGTAAGCCAAGTTTCTCGTGGATGATTTCGTATGCAGAACCATAACTGATTTGCAGAGAACAGGCAACCTCATCGGTGGTCACTCGTTGGTTCACCAGAAACATCTCTCGATCTTGTTGAATCTGCCCGTCAGTGGTGGAGGTTGATGGGCTTCCTGAACCCTCTTCATGCTTCACGCTTGTCCGGCCATTTTTAAACTTCTCGATCCACTCATACACACTGCTGCGTGGTAGAGCGCTGTCCCCGTATTGTGCTGCAATCCTGCGATGAGTTTCATCCCCTGATACACCTTCAGACCAGAGGAATCGGATCACTGCTCTCTGTTCTTCCTTGGTGCACACTGCCAACGGAGAGGCCATGTTTACTCTGTAACAGAACAAAGAATCAATTAAGATCAAAGTTCAGTAACATAACAAGAATACCACATTACAGCATGCGCGCGCAGAAGGCAGTGCGTTCAACCTAAAAACATTATAGCGCAAGTGCGGATATTTTTTTATTTATCATCGTACATTTATGTCTACACTAGATGAAAGCTAGTCAATAATGTCGGGGGAAAATAAAATTTATGATACCGAAATTATTGACATTTATTTATTGTGGTTTTGAGTTCCGCGTCAATAGATGGCGACGTTGGCTCACAGCTTTCTGAAAATTTCCCGAACAGTCGATTATGGAATTTGATACGACGGGCTGCCTGTTTGTTATATGTTTTGTATAAAACCTTTAGTCCTTATTTCGTCAACACTTCCTGGTACACACCATTTTTCGTATACACTGACTGTGAACCCTGTATCAATTTCCCCTATTCTTTTCCGTGAACTATTATTATCTTGCCGTCGTCAGATTGTCGTACTCTTAACGATGCCACATACAGATGGCTGAACACCGGTTCAGGTAGTGAACCAAAATTTCTGATGTAAAGTTTTCGTATCTCTAAAGAGCTGACCGTGGACGTAATGCATCTCTGACGTCACGTGAGAATGATTTGGATTAGATGACGTCACACTAGCAGCTGTGTTCTTTGTTGCTATGACAACAAAACAAAGTGATTTTCCCCTTGATCTGTGCGCGTGTAGGTGATGACGTCACCTACACGAAAAGCTTTCACAAACATTTGTTTCTCGGTTGTTGCTATGACGACTTAAAAAGTGGCACGGAGGAGGAGGACTCTAGCAAATTATATATCAGGATATGGCACCACAATACAACTTTCACTTTATGGTAAGTGCAAACGTTTATATTTTTTTACTACTCGTAATCTACGTATCTCACAACGACAGAACTGTTGGTTACCATGGTTTACACCCATGTCGTTCAATTGTCTCATATCCCCCTTTTTCTCCACCCTCCTCCCAACCTTCCCCACTTCCCTACTACTTTGCTTCCACTTGACCTTCTAGTCCCATCTTTCCTCCCTCCTCTACTTTTCCTTTTATATTTTCCGTTTCATTTCCCCTTATTCCCTTGTTTTCCTTTTTTCTTAGTAGTCTCAGAATGTAAAGTTTTAATTTCGTTTTTAAATAGACTGAAATTATTTATTATTGTAAGATCATGAGGTAGAGAATTCCAAAATTGAGGCTCAGTATAACTTAAACTGTTTAACATACTGAGTCGTGGGAAAAATTGATCTCAGTTGAGATCTAACTCAAGTATTATAGTCATGGGTAGGTAATGAAATTTCAATTAATGTATGATCCATATTTTTTTATTCTCCTGTACATGGCTTTTCCCAAATTATATTTATATAATTGTTTTAATGTTAATATGTTATGTTTATTTGGGTCAACGCGTATATACACTGAAGTGCCAGAAAATCTGTTACACCTGTCTAATACTTGGCAGGTCTCCCACGGGAGAGCAGGACTGCAGTAATACGACGGGGCATGGACTCCACTTGCTTCTGAAAATATGGTAGGCAATCCACACCATACATCCTGCAGAGCGTTCTACAATTCGGGTGTATTCCGAGGTCTCGAATTCCTGTGTTCGATAGCGCTTTGCATGACATCCCAAATGTGTTCTATCACGTTCAGATCTGGGGACTTATGTGGGAATGGCAAACACCCCAAAGTCAGATGAATGCTCCTCTAACCATAATGTGGCCTCCCGACACTTGCATTGTCCTGTTGGAACAGGCCCAACCCATCAGCATGAACGCAGGACATGAACGGGTGTACCTCGTCAGAAATAATGCGCACCTTTCTGACGAGGTACACCCGTTCATGTCCTACAGCACCACTTTTTGGTGCAACCTACCACAGAATTTTTAACAGTTTACCTCCCTCTCCTTTGAGTCCTGTATAAAAACTCCCTTTTTTTGCTGCCTCCCTTCTCTCAGAAAAACCTCTAATTTGTCCCCTAGTTCACTATGTATGTCCCTTTCTGCCACTTCATATCACTCTCATACCCCCTCATTAGCAACTTAATTTGCGCGTATCCATTTCCATCCTTGCCCTTATTCCTTGAGTGTGAGCTGTTGTTTGTTTCACATCCCGGAAAACACCAAACAATGATGTGAAACCGTTTCCAGAGCAACAATTTCCAGTCTGAACTTCACGAAAAGTCGATGAAGGGATACTACCCGTACTACTGTATTATCTTCTCTGAATATCGGAAGTACAGCAGGGAATGGTCATCTCCACTCCCCCCCTCATTAACGACTGGATGAAAACCAGTACGAGGAGCAACTGAAAGCTTCCCCAAAAACGGAAAAAAAGGGAAATGATTTTAATTTTGATCACATTAAAGTATTATTAATACTAATGCACTGAAATTCGTGAGCCCAGAGTAACACAATTATGTTGATCACATTCGCGTTTATTATAAAGGCAGTCTTGCCGCCGATCCAGATAAGTATCCGCTGCAAAGATATTGGCGCTGATCGCGATCAGATTAATTTTATTTATAAAAGACACAGACGTTGGACAGAATAATGTGAACACCACGCTCAGGAAAGTGACTTTTAATGCAGCTGCGTACGTTGCAATACGCAAAGATATCCACCACTTTTTGGTTGTAATAGCTCTGTTTAGAACCTTAAGGTCCTGTTTAAGTGCATTTAAAGTGTCTTGTTGCAAAATGTCTTTCAGGGTGACGACGAAATGAGCCGCTCAACGGACTTAAAAGAGGTCTAATGGTTGTGGCCGGCTATTTTTTGCCTACGTGACAACATTCGCCAGGGTAGTGGGGTTATCGAAAGCTACTGTGTCTAGCGACATGACAGCGTACCGTGTTCGCTGCAAAACCTCATCTGCGAGGTATTGTCGAATAAAAACATTTTGAGGCCGGAAAACAACCCTGACTGATGGACAGGACAGCATTAAAGAGGATTGTTACCCGTAATAAGAGCACGGCGCCGAAAATGAGTGCGGAGCTCAATCTGCATCTTCAGAGCTCAGTATCAACTAAAACAGTGCACAGGGGACTGCATAAACAAGATATTCGTGACAGAGCTGCTATTGCAAAATCTCTGGTGACCCGGGGGAATGCACAATGGCGACGGCAGTGGTGCCAGGACATACAACGTGGATTACCGATGCATAGAAGCGTGTAATGTGGTCGGATGAATCCACATTCACACTATTCTCCACCGCAGGGCGTGCTTACGTGTGGAGAACACAGTCAGAACTAGAGTGTCTGCTTCTGAAAGTGCAGCACAGTGGTGGTGGAGGTTCTGTCATGCTCTGGGCGGTCATATTGTGGTTTCCAATAGGTCCTTTGATCACCTTGAAAGAACGGATGACTGGTAGGGCGTATGAACCCATTTTGGCAGTCCAAGTCCATCCAATGCCTCAGGCATCGTTTCCTGCAGAGGATGCTATATATCAAGATGATAACGCCCCAATTCATAGAGCCCGGAATGCCCAATCATAGTTTGAGGAACATGAGGACGAACTTTGACACCTTCCTTGGCCTCCCCAATCATCAGACTTAAACATCATTAAGCCACTGTTGGAAAACAAAGCAAGATCCTATTATCCTCCTCCTGCATCTCTGAAGGACCTGGAGAAGTTTCTGCATGAAGAGTAGTGCAACATCTCACTAACCACCATCAATGATTTGTATGAGTGCATTCCAAGGAGGATTCAGGCGATTTTGAATGCCAAGGGCGGTCCCACACCCTACTAGGTACCTAAAACCTTTTCTTAGCTGTTCACATTATTTTGTCCAAAACCTGTATTTATCTTAGTGCTTATCAGGATAACTCTCATTAGAAAGATATTGTTTGTAGAGTCCATCGCAGTACATTTATTCTAGAGATATTCTGCAGCGCTCCAAAGTCAGCTGTGCATTAGCAGTCAAATTCAGAACGTCGTTTCAGTTGAATAATTTGCAGCTTTCTGAGATGTAGCACGAAAACCGCCTTGCTTCTATTTTATTAAATATTCAAAACGTCGTTTCAATTGGAGTGCTTTTAAAAGTAGAGAAAATATCCTTGGTTGTTTCAAATGCGATTTGCTGGATTCTGAAGTCTGGTTCTCGCAGATCATGGATATTCAAGATGCCTTAAGGTTTGTTTCTGTGGTGTACAGTAATTACATTTTTGGAGCACTTACATAGAAATATATAAAATTTGGATTTTGTCGGTTGTAGATTGTTTTTGTATAAAACTTGTGGAGGAGGAGAACGGTACAGTGATTTCCGGTGGCAGTATACTAAAAGGTTCATCCACAGAGCACACTGTTAAGTTGTCACAGAAGGATATTTTTGAAATGCCTTTTCTGCTGCATTTTTCTACTACTCAGGTTTAAGGTTCCGTTGGTTTCCAGCAGCTACACATAATTCATTACTACACGGAGATAACCCCGTGAAAATTTCCTTCCGAATGGAGTTTTCCTAATTCTCCATATACAAAATGTTAGAGTATTTTAAAAGTAGTTATTTTTCTTTCTTTCTCTCTCTCGTACGAACATACATAATCGAACAACTTGTACGCGGAAGTAAAAGGGCGCTTTAAGGTGGACGTCAAGTAATTTTGCTTCCTATACTTCCAATGGAAAAACGTCTGTACACATTTTCTTCACAATTAATGCGTTCCCATGAAGGAAAATTTGAGCATCGATTAAAATAGCATCATTTTATAACTTGGAATACTTAATAGTTTCTAAAACATAACCATAATTATGCAATCCAACATTAATTTGTCTACTGACGCCATCAAAGTACAGGTCGCGCCATTTTTTTCTGGACAATTAATGCGTTCCCAAGGATGAAAATTTGAACATCGATTAAAATAGCTTCATTTTATAACTTGGAATACTTAATATTTTCTAAAACATAACCATAATTATGCAATCCAACATTTGTTTGTCTACTGACGTCATCAAAGCACAGGTCGCGCCATCTTTTTTCTGGACAATCAATGTGTTCCCAAGGATGAAAATTTGAACATCGATTAAAATAGCTTCATTTTATAACTTGGAATACTTAATATTTTCTAAAACATAACCATAATTATGCAATCCAACATTTGTTTGTCTACTGACGCCATCAAAGTACAGGTCGCGCCATCTTTTTTCTGGTTTCAGCACCACCAAAGGAAAAGTTATTGATTTTTATTATAATTATGGTTATGTTTTAGAAAATATTAAGTATTCCAAGTTATAATATGAAGTTATTTTAATCGATGTTCAAATTTTCATCCTTGGGAACGCATTAATTGTGAAGGAAATGTGTACAAAAGTTTTTCCATTGGAAGTATAGGAAGCAAAATTATTTTGACGTCCACCTTAAGAGTGAAATTTAAAACATTGCTCTACAATTTCTCAAGGAATAAAAATTCAGCCATAAGTAATACTAAGAAAAGATTATGATACGGCGAGCGCTGTACATCTTAAAACCTACTACAATACAACAACGCATAGATATCGACAGTCCTTGTCAATTTAATATAAAACAAAGAGGAAACTACTGCATATACACTCAATGGACAAAACATTAGAGATACCTACATGTCTAATAGCGTGTTGGCCCTCCTCTAGCTCGAATAACAGCCTGTACACGCCGAGATATCAACTCCACCAGATTCAGAAGGATTTCCGGAGGTAATGCCAGTTGCAGTATTGTCCACAACTCCACCCAAGACGTCGTTCCAGGATCCATGGATCTGATGATCCGCTCCCCGGCATTCCAGAGAGCTTCTACAGGGTTTAAATCCATAGACCTTGGGGATCACTGAATGGTTCCAAACTTAGATGAGTGCTCGTCGAGCCATGCATGGGTAGTTTCGGCACGGTGGGGCGGCGCACTGTTCTGATAAAACAGACCATCGCCCGCAGGATGCGTGAAATCCTTGCAATCGTGTAGGTGATGAACCAGCAAATGTGGTAGAGCGCAGCGGCTAAGGACTTCTCCAGTCACACTAAGGAACCTAATGTGATCCTTGAGAAGACTCTCCAAACTATCACAAAGCCTTGAACAGGTTGTGACGTCGATTGCATTAGGTCATAGCCTAATGCAATCGACGCCACACCAGCACCCTCCCGTCAGCTCGTTACAGCTGCGAACGGGATTAATCTGGCCACACCATGCGGTGCCACCCTGCAATGCAATCGACGTCACACCCTATTCAAGGCTTTGTAGACTTAATTTTCTCTGACGAGCAGTCAACAGTGGCACACGTGTAGGGCGTCGGCTTACGTAGCCCAGGGTAAACAGCGTGCGTCGTACCATTCGCTCCCTAATCCTGCTTTGGCCTCCGACACTTAACTTGGATATGATTTGCGTCTCCGTTTCGAAGCGGCTGGTTTGTAAGGGCCACGATAGCCTACGACGATCCCGGTAATCAATGGAGTATGGACTGCCACCACTTGCTCTCTGGTCCGTTCGTCGATGGTGTACTAGCGGTACACCCTTGATACGGCTGCCCTCCGGAAACCTAGGGTTCTTAGCACTTGGGCGATAGAATGGCCTACTTGTCTTGCGCCCATAATGCGTCCAGGATCAAAGTCGCTGAGATCACCACGTTTACTCATGTTCTTCGATTACGATATACTGTGTGAAATCCCCGTTTCCGCCTATTCATCGCTTGCTTTCGGTTTGGGCCTGTTCCAGTCTGCGCAGGGGATGCCCAAGTCAATTGCTCATCATCCTATATCTCTAATGCTTTGTCTACTGAGTGTATATCAGTCATTGGAGAAGTAACTTGTTGCACAAGTTCAAATAATGGAAAAGAAGGTAAATGGAACAACGCTTAAATTTGGGACGGGCAACTGTTTATACCTCTTTGAGTTGCTCACGGTAGTCTTTAAGCCCCCTCCTCACAAAAAATAGAGGATGTCCATCATTAGGGTACATTATGTTCTTTCCATACGAGAGTGTACTATTTTTTAGAAATTTCTGACCTCAGGGTACTATTTGTGTTTTTGATTTCGAAATGAATATCAATTTTCATAAGTTCGTTTAACAGTATACAAAATGTCTGTAGTTCAGATTCTAGGAAACATTTGCTTCTAAAATTTGAACAGGATTTTATTTTATAATTGCAAATGGGTTCACTTGAACAATGTGCTGTGAATGCCGCATTTTATAACAAAGTTGCTCATATTTGTTAATGAACTTAGAATTTCTTGCAAGTCATAGCAACATTTAATTTTGTAGATACACTGCCGGACAATTGCTAAGGACGGATGACAATAGCAACGATAGCAACTATAAAATGGAAGGCAGGAAAATGTGGAAATTAGCATAAGTGCGGGATACAGTAAGACGTGTTGTGCGTATGCAAATTTTGGATTGCCGAACTTGTTCGTGACGTCATAGCGCTGATAAGAGATATAAAGGATTTGACCGTTGTTGTTCAAACGCAAAGCTGAAAGGGAAAGAATCAATTGACGAACTTGCAATTTTCAGTATGTCTTTCCGACATCACCTAGATGATTTTACGCGTGGCCGTATTATTGGCAAGATTGAAGAAGGGCGAAAAATAACAGATGTTGCCAGGGAGTTCGACGTCAGCCACAGTGTTGTTTCAAGGCTTTGGAAATCATTTCAAACAAATGGAGAGTGTAGCAAACGTCACGGGGGAGGTCGTGTTAGACGTACGACACCTGCAGAAGATCGGTACATAGTGCTATCAACAAAAAGACACCGGCACAGAACAGCTAGTGAGGTAGCAAATCAGTTTATGGCTGCTACTGGCAAGCTGATCTCCCGAAAAACTGTCGCCAGACGTTTGCATGAAGGAGGACTATACGCCCGCCGTCCTGTTGTGTGCATCCCATTGTCCAGACGCCACCGTACCGCCCGTTTGCAATGGTGCCATCAACATCGCAATTGGACTGATAACGACTGGTCTGGTGTCATCTTCTCAGATGAGAGTAGATACAGTCTATCGTCTGATTGTCGAAGACAACTGATCTGGCGCGATAGTGGTACTGCATATTGTCCATCAAACATACAGGAAAGGGACCGATATCCGACATGTAATGTCATGGTATGGGCTGGCATCATGATCAGTGGCCGTACGTCCGTCTATGTGCTTCCAACTGGGACTATGACTGGCCAATGATACATTAATGATGTTCTGCTACCTCATGTTCGCATGTTCCGTGGTGCTGTCGGTGATAGATTCATTTTCATGGACGACAACGCAACATGTCATCGAACAGTTGCTGTCCAGGAGTGTCTTGAGAGCAAGGATATTCAACACCTCGTATGGCCAGCACGTTCTCCAGATCTGAATCCCATTTAAAATGTGTGGGATGCTTTGGGGAGGAGGACACATAAACAAGGACACCCTCATCCGTGCACTGACAGAGGAATGGGATAAATTACCCCAACAGCTGCTTGATAATGTTGTGCAAAGCATGACACGACGTGTGGAATCTTGCATCGCCCTCCGTGGTGGCCATATCCCGTATTGAGATCTTACGCCGGAACGCCTGCGGACGGTAATTGCATTTTTTTCACGTTTACGTATTCTGCACAAAATGGCCTGTTTGTCCCTTGAACACGTTCCAAAACCTTCTGGATTTCAGAGCACAATAAATTGTCTTTCTTTTAATGTCCTGGCATTCTGACATTATTTTATTTCACTTGGCATCCAACCACACTTACTTTGTTATGCGCTATATAGCCGTTTATGATTCGTCTTTAGCATCTTTCCGTCTTATGCGCTATATAGCCGTTTATGATCCGTCTTTAATTCTTCTTCGATTAGTAATATCTACACAACACTACTTTTAACATCGGGATACCAGCATATCTACAAATCTTGATTCACAGCAAACGTAATATTTTGTGCTGAAACCTTTAGTCCTGATGACGACTTTTAGTCTTTGTAGAAGCACCAGTTTCTTTGTAAACGTCCGCTGTTCTGCAATTTGTCCTTCAAAGCGGTGATCAGTTCAGCGTCTCTTTGCTGGGATATCGCTTCTTCCTCACGCCGGACAAACCAATTCATTTAAAAGATTTTCTATTGGGTTTAGGTCCTTCTGGGCTATCCAGTCGAAATTTTTGATGCCCATGTCCTCAGACCAATCTGCAACAACGTGAGTAGTACGAAATGGTGCGTTGACTTGCTTATACAGGTACGGGCCTTCCACAAGGCATTGCTGTATCCTTGGGATCATAGGTTTTAACAAGAGTAAACTTTAATACCATTGGAAGTAATGAAACAAATGTACATATAGAAGATAACGAAGAAATTGAAAGATGGGATCATTACTTCCAATACGTGGTAAACTTACACAAGAAGGTAGAGATGCAATGGAAATAAGAAAAAAATTGCACAGGGAAGAAAGCCTGAACGAAATCTGGTGGAGTTAAGAAATAACCAGAAAAAGGAAATGGGTATTTATAATAGTATTGTTAAGGGCATCTTACTGTATGGAGCTGAGGCCTGGCGATTAACATAAGCGTGTAGAAAGAAAATAACAGCCGTAGAGATGAATGATTTAAGAAGATCATGTAGAGTGTCAAGATGACAGAAAATAACGGATGAAGGGATTAAAGAAATGATGGAAGCGAAAGAAACAATTTTAGAAGACGTACAGAAAAGATAATTGCGTTGCTTTGGTCATGTATAAAGAATGACCAATGAAAGACTGCCCAAAATTGCCATGGAATTTAAATCAAACAAGCGAAAAAAATAGAGGCCGACATAGAAGAATATGGTCTGATGGAATAAAGAGAGCACTTAGTCAAAATGGCCTAATGGAAGAATGGTGCTTAGATAGAGAACGATGAAAAAAACTCTTGGCGATCGGAAGGCGACGTCAGACGCCATAAACCGATTTTATATATTATATATATACACACTATATTTACAAGTCACCGGGCACCACTTCAAACGCCAATGAACGGATCTACTGCGTTGTTAAGATGCGCGGTACAGCTGCAAACGGTATACAAACTAGCCTGAAGCTGACCTCGATCATGTCACACTGTGAGGTTGAGTGAACATGTCGTGGCGAGAGTGAACTGACTTTGACAAAAAAAGATTGTTGGGTGTTATATTAGTGGATTGTCCATAAGAGAAACCAAGAGGCGTTTAAACATACTCAAGTCAACTGTTTTGGATGTTCTGAATAAGTGGAAGACACATGGCGTGCCTGAAGCAGCAAAACGTACCGGCAGACCAAATAAAATCAGTGATAGAGGACGTCGATGTCTCAGGAGAGTCGTGTTACAGCTAATTGACGGAGTACTGCTGCACAAGACCTAAGTGTACAGCTCAGTAAAAATGCTGGAACCTCGGTATGTACACGTACCATTCACAGAGAACTTTATTCCATGGGTTACCGTGGTCGTGCGGCTGCTCATAAGCCTTTCATCTCCACTCGGAATGCTACTCCTTGTTTAGCATGGTGTAAAGAACACTTATCGTAGACCGTAGATCAATGGAAACTTGTCCTATATACTGATGAATCCAGACACATGATCGTTCAGTCTGATGGCCGTGTGTGGGTATGGCGGCAGCCGGAGGAACGCTATTTACCACAGTGTACTGTTCTTACGGTCAAGTTTGGAGCTGGCAGTGTACTCGTGTGGGGGTGATTTTCGTGGTACGGTCCCGGCCCATTGGTTATCGTGGACAAACCTGTTAACCAGCAGGTCTACCTTGATATTCTGGACAATTATGCCCTATCAAATCTGTGGCAATACTATGGAACCGAGCCTTGTTGGTATCAGCAGGATAATGCACCGAGCCATAAAGAAAGAACTGTTACGGCGTGGTTTGACGATAATTCTGTATCGCGTGTGGACTGGCCAGCACAGAGCCGTGATCTTAATTCCATAGAGCACCTATGGGATGAATTAGAGCGCCGCATAAGAAGTTTGGAACCAAGGCCTAGTACTATATGCACACTATATTGACAAAAGTCACCGGACACCTAGAAGAGAAACACAACATAGCATTTATTGACATACATTAGCACGGTGTCGGTCCACCTTTGGCCTTAATGCTTGCACTGACCCTTCGAGATATGCTTTCGACAAGGTTTTGGAACAGAGCGATAAGTATGCACTTCCATTCAGTGCATAATGCTGCCGCTAACTGTTGCTTAGTACACTATATACTAACAAGTAATTGGACACCTGTGATAGCAAAGGAAAACGAAGTTTATTCACCTTCAATTGTTGGTGGAGCCTCCACCAGCGGCGATTACAGATGCGACCCTCCTGGGCATACTCTCAACGAGGCGTTGTACAATACCTACCAACAAGTAATTAGACACCCCTGCAGTCGATGATATCTGCTTCCTGATAGAGGTCACGGCCGCCGCCGTTAAATATCGTGTGGGAAACAACAACGCAACCAGTCGCATGTAAGATGCCACGCAGTTCGGACCTCTCTGATTTCGAGAAAGGTGTAATCGTCGGGTATCACAGAAATGGCCGATCCATACGTGACATATCCAGTGAGTTGAAGTACCCAAAATCGACAGTGGCCTACGTGATTGGCAAGTGGAAGATGAGAGGGGACTGTCGGAATGTACCCCGACTCGGCAGACCCACAAAACTGGGAGTTAGAGACCGACGGGTGCTGGCCAGAGAAATTCGGAAGAGCCGCACCAAATCGATGGGCCACATCCGCGAGGAGTGTCAACATGCATCCAGGAGTGTTCTTTCGATGAATACCATCCGTAAGGAAGCCCATCTGCTCGGTTATCATGAACGTACTGCCGCCCACAAGTCTTTGATCACCAAGTCCGATAGCGCAGCTCGGCTAACGTGGTGCAAAAAACGTCAACAGTGGACCGTTGAACAGTGGACCGTTGAACAGTGGAAACAGGTTGTCTAGAGTGACGAATCAAAGCTCACCCTCTACCGTTTGGATACTAGGGTCTGGGTTTGGCGTCTGCCTGGAGAACGCCTCCTGCCTGAATGTATTGTGCCAACTGTGAAGTTCGGCGGCGGTGGAATTATGCTATGGGGTGTTTCTCCTGGTATGGCACGGGACTCTTGGTCGCAATTCATAGTAGACTCAACGCCGAGACCTACTGCACCATTTTGGATGACCATGCGCTTCCTACGTTGTGGCAGTTTTACGGGGTGGACCCATGTTACTTTCAAGATGACAATGCCACCTGTCATGTTGCGAGGTCCACCATGGCTTGGTATGGTGACAATGGAGTTAATCGAATGGACTGGCCTGCGCAGAGCCCGGACCTTAACTCTATCCAGCACCTCTGGGACGAGTTGGAGCGTCGACTTAAGGGGTGCCCCCATCGTCCGAAATCGGTGAAGGAACTTACCTGTCTTCTCCAAGCCGAGTGGAAGAAAATACCGCTAGTCGTCGTACAACGCCTGGTTGAGAGTATGTCCCGGAGGGTCGTAGCTGTAACCGCCGCTCGTGGAGGCTCCACCAACAATTGAAGGTGAATAAACTTCGTTTTCCTTTGCGATCACAGGTGTCCAATTACTTTTTAGTAGATAGTGTATATATATGCATCAAAGGAAAGTTAAAATACTACTCATGTAATATAATATAAACCACAAGAAAACTGCGCTGTGCTTGCAAGTATTTGATGTAGGTAGTGTATGCAAAAAAATTATTAACAGACAAGCAACCAACTTGAATAAACAAATAACTAGGGCCTTATGACTTTCAGATGAAAACAAGCACAGAAGAGAGAATTATAAAATGACAAAATCATGTTAAATAAATTATTATAAATACACACTCAGAACCTCTGGACCACTTTTCAGGGAACGACATCCAGTGACCCTGAGCATACAAATTCAGTTCAGGTTTCACGAGAATGCCAAAAATTTCGAAAAAAGCAACAACAGAAGTCCACTTTAAAATTTTGTGTTATGAATTTCAATGAATTCTGTCTTCTCTACCTGAACTGTAGAATATACAAAAAAGAGTCACTGAAACTAAAAATGAACTATAAAACTCCTTACCAAAACAGTAATACTACCTGAACTGTTGTATATACCGAGAAGAACTACGGAAACTAAAAATGAGCTATAAAACTCTTTACTAGAGTTGTAATACCTTTAAAAGACAGCAACACTAACTTAAATCGTTCCACTAAGCCTCCCTTGACACAAATGTAAACATTCACAGAGTCACGGTTAAGACCGAAATCCAAGTCGGGATAACAAACTACAGGTGTGTTCAGAAAATCTCAGTGAAAAAATGTAGCTGCAACTTCCGATTGCAGCTAAATTAACAATTGCAGCTAAAAATCTCAGTGAACAAATTTAGCTGCAATTTCCGATTGCAGCTAAATTAACAGTTGCAGCTAAAAATCTCAGTGAACAAATTTAGCTGCAATTTCCGATTGCAGCTAAATTAACAGTTGCAGCTAAAAATCTCAGTGAACAAATTTAGCTGCAATTTCCGATTGCAGCTAAATTAACAGTTGCAGCTAAAAATCTCAGTGAACAAATTTAGCTGCAATTTCCGATTGCAGCTAAATTAACAGTTGCAGCTAAAAATATCAGTGAACAATTTAGCTGCAATTGGAAATTGCAGCTAAATTTGTTCACTGAGATTTTCTGAACACACCTGTAGTTTTTTTTTTTTTTTTTTTTTTTTTGATTGGAGGTTTAACGACCACCGTGAGCAACTCAATGGGCTATAAGCAGTCGCCCGTCCCTAATTTAGGGTCACTGGTTCCAGGGAAGGGAGAGAGCCAGTGCCGTAAGACAGACACAACATCCATGCCTCACCGGGATTCGAACCCGGACCCCTTCGGACGAATGATCAGGGGCCAACGCCTTAGACCACTGCGCCACCGGGGCGGCCACCTGTAGTTTGATATTCCGACTTGGATTTGGGTCTTAACCGTGACTCTCTATGAATGTTTACATTTGCGTCAAGGGAGGTTTGGTGGAACGATTTAAGTTACTGTAGCTATCTTTTAAAGGGATTACAATTCTTGTAAGGAGTTTTATAGCTCATTTTTAGTTTCAGTAGTTCTTCTTCTTATATACAACAGTTCAGGTAGTATTACTGTTTTGGTAAGGGGTTTTATAGTTCATTTTTAGTTTCAGTGACTCTTTTTTTTGTATATTTTAAGTTAAGGTAGGGAAGACAGAATGCATTGAAATTCATAACACAAATTTTTTAAGTGGACGTCTGTTGTTGCTTTTTTCGAGATTTTTGGCATTCTCATGAAACCTGAACTAAATTTGTATGCTCCGGGCCACTGGATGTCTTTCCCTGAAGAGTGGTCCAGGGATTTTTTTTTTGATTGGAGGTTTAACGACCACCGTGAGCAACTCAATGGGCTATAAGCAGTCGCCCGTCCCTAATTTAGGGTCACTGGTTCCAGGGAAGGGAGAGAGCCAGTGCCGCAACACAAACACAACATCCATGCCTCACCGGGATTCGAACCCGCCGGACCCCTTTTGGACGAATGATCAGAGGCCATCGCTTGGTCCAGGGGTTCTGAGTGTGTATTTATAATAATTTACTTAACATTATTTTGTCATTTTATAATTCTCTTTACTGTGCTTTTTTCATCTGGAAGTCATAAGGCCCTAGTTAACTGTTTATGAAAGTTGGTTGCTTGTGTGTTAATATTCTTTTGCATATATATATATCATCATCATCATCATCATCATTCTCAACCATTATCAATCTACTGCTGGACGAAGGTCTCCCCAAATTTCCTCAACAAATGGTCTGTCTTGTGCCAGTTTCCTCCATGTCACTCCCGCATACTTTCGAATTTCCTCCACCCATCTCCCATGTGGTCTTCTTCTGGGTCTTTTCCTGTCCCTTGGAATCCAATCTAAAATTTCGGCTGTCCATCGATGGTCTGTCCTTCTGGCAGTATGCCCAGCCCATTGCCATTTCAGGAATTTAACTCTGATCATGATGTCCTCCACTCTTGTCATTTTTCGGATCCACGAGTTTCTCTTCTTATCTCTCCTGGTTACACCAAGCATGCACCTCTCCATGTTGCTTTGAGTTGTTTGCAGCCATTGTATGTCTCTTTTAGTCAAGGTCCACGTCTCTGCACCATACGTAAGCACTGGAAGGATGCATTGATCAAACACTTTTCTTTTAAGACATAATGGCATATTGCTCTTGAAAATTATGCTGTTTCTTCCAAAAGCTCTCCACGCAAGTTTTGTACGCCGATTAATTTATTCATCAATGTGACCCTCACTTGATATCAGCTGTCCAAGATAAACGTATGTGTCTGTTATCTCTAGCTTTTCTCCATCAATCGATAAATCTTCATTTCATGTAAAAGCATTGAACATCACTTTTGTCTTCTGAAAGTTCATTTTTAATCCCACTTCTTTACTCTTGTCAGCAAGTTCTTGGATCATACTCTGCAGCTCTGATGGGGTAGTTGCAAAAATGACTATGTCATCAGCAAAACTAAGGTGGGTTAGATAATCTCCATTAATCTTTATCCCTTTGTTTTCCCAGTTCAGTGATTGAAAGACATTTTCCAATGTGGCGTTAAAGAGCTTCGGAGATATGGTGTCACCTTGTCTCACTCCCTTTCCAATTTTTATGTGTGTTGTATTTTCAAACAGCCCATTCTTTGCACTTGCATTTTCATAGATGTTATTAATAATATTAATGTATGCATCTTCAATACCGCAGGATTTCAGAGCCATTGTAACTGCTGATGGTTTCACCGAATCAAAGGCCTTTTCATAATCGATAAAAGCCATGCACAATGGAAGTTCATATTCCCTCGCTCTTTCAATTAGTTCTTTCAGTACGTGGATATGATCTATTGTGCTGTAGCCACTCCTGAATCCAGCTTGTTCTCTCGGTTGAGCCATGTCCAGTGTTACCTTCAAACGGTGTGAAAGAACTTTAGTGAAGATTTTATAAACTACTGATAGGAGGCTGATAGGTCTGTAGTTCCTGAGATCCTCAATGTCACCTTTTTTATGTAGCAGGATCATTATAACGTTGTTCCAATCCTCAGGAATCTTCCCTTCATTAAGGCATCGAGCGAAAATTTGGGCGAGTACTGTTTCGATTTCTCCACTTGCTTCTTGTATGATGTCTACAGTAATTCCATCTTCTCCTGGAGCTTTTCCCCGCTTCATGTTCTTGATTGCATGTGCAACTTCTGCTGGGAGGACTGGAAGAACTCTGGTACCGGTACCTTTCATGGTGTCTGGAGTACATGCATCATCCCTTTCATATAACTTGGAGTAGAAATCTTTCACTCTTGTCAAAATTTCGTCTCTATTTCTTGTTACAGGACCATCTTCTTTTCTCAGTGCCATAATCTGTTTTCTTCCCTTACTAAGATGTCCCTTTGCTATCTTTAGGCTTTGGTTATTTTCAATTGCTTTCCTCACTAGTTCACAGTTGAATTTCCTTACGTCTTCAGTGATACTTTTTCGTACTGTCTTGCATAGCTCTATGTATTCCACTTTAGAAGTCACATCTTCTTTAGTTGTCCTCATCTCTATTCTTTTTTGCATCAACATTTTGGTTTTTCCTGATAATTTGTTTACATGCAACTTGTTCTTAGACCCAGCTAATTTTGTTGCTGTTTCCATAAGAGCTTTGGTTACTTTTCTGTTAACTTCAGAAATATCCACTTCTTCCAATGTTAGGCCTTCTAAAGCAGAGAATCTGTTCTTCAGTTCCAACTTGAAGGTATTATGGTGTTTTTTAAGGTTGGTTATGTCAATACTTTTTGTTTGTCTTATCAGCTTGCTACGTTCGAGTTTAGTGTTGAGGTGCATCTTACATCTCACCAATCTATGGGGACTACCTGTGTTGAACTTGTTTAGACCACTGCAATCTTCTATGACGAATTTTTTTGCCACACATAATAAAATCAATTTCACTTGTCGTCCCATTTGGATGTCTCTATGTCCATTTGCTGTGCGGCTTTTTCTTGAAAAAGGAGTTCAAGATAAAAAAAACCTTCTGCCTCTACAAACTCAACGAGAGTATTTCCACGCTGGTTTCTGTTGCCGTGACCAAATTTACCTACTAAAGTTTCATTCTGTTAACATTGCCCTATTTTTGCATTGAAATCTCCCATAATTATCTTCAAGTACTACTTACCTTTATTATTTAGATGACGAATTTCCTCATAAAATTCTTCAATTTCTTCTTCAGGATGACTTGTGTTGGGTGCATAAGTTTGAATAATCTGAGCCTGGTATCTTCTCGAGAGTTGGATAACGAGTCGTGCAGCTCTGTCAGAGGAACTTTCAACTTCTACAACTTTATCCTTCAGTTTCTTGTTTATTATAAATCCAACACCACTAGTTCTGCCAGTATCTGTCCCACGATAGTAGAAAAGATGTCTACTTTTCAGTTCAATGAGATCTTCTCCTTTTCTCCTTACCTCACTTAGCCCGACGATGTTCCACTTGATCGTTTGCAGTTCTTCTTCCAATTCAAGAAGCCTTGAATCAGAAGATAGGGAGCGTCCATTATACGTAGCCAAAATCAGCATCAGATGGCAGCCTAGTCCGGTCCTCCGGGGATTCTTAGCACCCTCTGCCTTCATCTCGCACTGGCCGCTGCCTTGGCCAGGTACATTCCAGCTGCCGGAGACTGAGGGCTAATTTTTAAGTTGTGGAGTCATTTTGGAGGGCTTTCGCCATAACTCACCACGCTAGCCAAGCGGGTTGGTGAGTGTGGGATAGCATTTCCTCTAATCCCGATGGTATAGTTATACCGCTATTGGCGGTTGTCAGAGCCCCTTTAGTGGGAACACGATGCACCACGAGAAGGCGGGGTTGACATTTTTCAAGGAGAGGCTGTGATATTACGCATCACCTGACCTTACATCCTATATATATATATATAACTTAAACCAAACTTTAGGAATGAACAGAAAAAAAAAATTTGAATTTTTTTTTAATTAAAAATAACGGACGATCTGAAAACCCAAACGCGCAAAAGCAGCAGAGAAGAATTCTCTGAAACAATACTTTTTACGGTGGGTCCAAGAACAGTTGATAGGCCAGGGGGTTAGCAGCAGAAAATGCACAGCGAAGTTTGGAGTTTATAATGAATCAGCTTTAAGTACTAGTAACGTTGTAGTAGTAGTGATTTATGATGAATAAAGTCTTATGCTGGTTGTTAATAGTAGCACTTAATGAAAGAGACCTAACAGCCAGACAGAGGTCTGACAAAACTATGAACTGAGAAAAACGTACTTACTAAGAAAACCTTTTATTAGGGAAACTCCTGGTATTATCCACACACACTTCATAGGTCACACAACTACTCGATATCTGGCTCTCACATATAACGAAGTTCCTCTCACATAAACGAAGCTCTCTTTACACCAAACGAAGATCTCTTTACACATAAAACAAAGCTCTCCCACGTAACACAAAAGCTCTCCTACGCACATAAACAAAAGCTCTCCTAGGTATCGTTGAACGCGCCTATTTATACTGGCTACCACCACGTCATGACTTACACTCATTGCCACATCTCATTCAGCGGGAGAAATAACATCTCGTTAAGTAAGAAGATAATTTACGTAGGAAAATAAAATAACGAGAGATAGTAAAATCAAAAGGAAACTGAATCTAGAGTATACGTTACAAGTTAACGAAAGATATGGGAGTGCAGTGTTGGCATCTGGCTGACCAAGTGTCCAAGACAGAACGCGATAAAAGTATCTCACGCGCTTTTTGTGTCGCAGCTTGGCTGCACGCGGGCTTATTTGCATAACGCGGAGGTGGTTTTAATGTTTTGGCTGATCGGTGTAGGACTGTCTGGAAATTAATGCTAGGTTAGTACGCATTGAACAATCTGGATCATGAATTTCTAACAGCGCTTTAAAGTTTCGTAGTATTTTTTCATCACATACTAAGTTTAATTGCACTCGAATTAATGGAACCCGAATACTTTAATCTGGGTACTTTGCCTAAAACTTGAAATGATAGTAACTTAACTAACGTATATATGGACAAACGTATCATTAGGTTTTATTAAAAAGATGTTACCCTAAAATCCTCTTTTATTACATGATTATTGCAGCAGAAAATAAGCCGTAGTTTAAAAAAATGCCTATTGCTTTTTTTTCAGTAGAATAAAACGTTGCTATGGACTCTTCATCAAACACCGTGCATTCATTTTTTTTCTGTATCAAATAATAGTGTTTTTCTGCTGCTGAAATTCCAGCTTTCCTGAGAATATCTGGCGCCTAATGATCGAAAGTTGTATTGTGATGCGATGCATGTAGACCGGTAATTTAAGGAACCTTATGTTTGAAGCTGTTACTCTCGTTCTCCTGAAATTCTGGAGACGCTGCAATTTGAAAATTGAAATCATTAGCAAGAACGTCCGTTCCATTTATTAAACCTTAACAACAGTTGTCCATCATGTTCATTACTAAGAAGAGGAAAAAGAGGAATGAAAAAAAAAAACCGTTCATGCTCCACTTCGATCTAGGGAGGGGGTAAGGATAAAAAGCTTTTGTCGATGGACACTTTTTCGGCGATACAGCAAGACTGGGCCACCCCTGTCTTCCTTCCCTCCCCTTTCCAGATACACACCGCGTTTGGCGATGTTTCTCCGATAGCGAAGTCTTAGACTGCTATACTGCTACGAGAGAAAAATAAGCGGAAAGAGGGGAAAAAAATAAAAACGAAGAGAACTCTTCCTTTTTACTGAGTGTAAACCGTGGTGAGCTTTCGTAGGATTTCTTGCGAAGGCCTCCGTGTCTCTGGAGAAAAATACTTCTACATTTATCTGACCGTGTGTCAGTGTCTCTTCCAACGTTTGTCTGACGGTATGTTGGAATGACATTGCTAAATAGATACCGCTACTTTCATAGAACTTCCGCCTTCATTTTTTTTAGTGGATATAGAATCACACGGTTTCAAAAAATTGTCATAGCTTGCTCCGCTGAACCACTTTTTTTTTAATTTAATATGGAGCATTGCACAACTCCCAGTTAGAATCGAACATCTACCCATTTTCGACTTTGTCTTCATGAGAGCGAGAGAGAGAGAGAGAGAGAGGAGAGAGAGACAGCCACCCGTGCTTTAAGAAAACGCAACATCCCTGTCCTAACAGGGCTCTCGACAAGAACTCTTCGCTCCGGTGGACGAGTGGTCAGAGGTGCTGCCTTCTTGCTAGTTTTCAGAGCTGGGTCCCGGTTCGAGATGAGTCATGGCTGGTGGTTGTTGAATGGCGCTATATCTCCCACTTCACTAGAGACAATGGCCCCAAATAAAGGACGTGCGACTGCTTATAGCAATAAGAATTGCTCCTGGTAGTGTATATACCCCTAAGCGAAAAGGGGGTGGGGGATAAAGGACCCGAACTCAGCTCTAGCCACTCTTGGGCGAGCTCTTACACTTATTATCCATAAAGCCCATTTGAATAGCATTGCTGCAAATATATACCACCGCATTTTTCTTCATATAATCCTCAGGCCGTGTGATTCAAGGAAAAATATCGCTTTGTAATCCGTACCAGAGATGTTGATCCGGAACCGCATTTTAGTACAAAAGGTCGCGATTCACGAAATGAACTAGCGGTTCAAAGGAATAGAGGAAAACACGATCTAATTAAAAAAAACTGTTATTTTAAAAGCTTTCCTGTTACTTTCAGGTACATACAGAGCAAAACTTGAGTTTATTTAGCATTAGCGCAGTTTAGTAGTTAGATTCCGTAGTATGCAGTTCCATAGCTAGACCTGAGAGTTTGGTAGTTTAGATTCCGTAGTTAGACCTGCGACACATGCGAACGTTTTTGACGTTGAACTTACCGTAGCACGTGATAGTCCGCGAGAGTAAATACTATCTATATTATGTGCATCCTGAAGTAAAGAACATTACAGCTACGTGGTTAAATTAATACTCTTAAAGACGTGTATCATCTTTGTATATTCTGATGCTCATGTTTAAGTTAATTACAGCCTATGGTGGTGCATAAAATGTGAGAACTACTATATACAATTCAATTTTAATGTTCAACAAATATACTACTTACATACAATGCTTCTTCACTGCCATCCACCAAACACCCCGAGTTCCGTTGTAAGAATTCCATGCACCTAGTAGTAATCAAACGAAAATTTGTTTTTAGGCCTATCACTTCCAGTCTTGTGTCGAGGCCAGTTATAACTTGTAAGCACTGTGAAGCAAAGTTCTGTACTATGAATTGTTGTTTCCTTCTGTTGTAATGAATTTAATTCTTGAGGATTAAGACCTGTATCATTAAATCAGCAGCAGTTCTAGTTTACAAACTCTGGTATGGAGGGGCGGTTGAAGTCGTCAATTAACAAAATATAACTATCCTTGATGCGAAATACCAACTGAACAAGAACACATAATACAAAGGTTAAATAAAGTCTCCATATACCCTATGTATATAATATATCCACCACGAGCTGCCATCCACCATATGTCCATATCTCATGCGACGGGAATCAGTAAGAGTCGGACGCAGTATGGGTAAGACGAAGGATCTAAGCGCATTAGATCGTGGGCAAATTGTCGGGGCCCGACGAATGGGTCACTCCATCTCGGAAGTCCTGCAGGCACTGGGATTTTCACGAACCATTGTGTCACACGTGCACCGTGAGTACATTGAATACAGTAAAACCATCCCTGCAAGGGCACACTGCCGTGGACAACAGCGCGTGGATGAGCGTGGTCATCGTCGGCTAGCTCGCATTGTAACAGCAGATAGACGGGTCACAGTGCAAGAAATCACTCGGCAATTTAACGCTGGTGCACAAAAACGTGTAAGCAGCCACACCATCCAGAACCATCTCCTCGCTATGGGGTACAGAAGCCATCGTCCTACGAGGGTACCGCTGCTGACCGCACATCACAGGGTGCAAAGATTAGCATGGGCGCGGGAACATCGCCATTGGACCCTAGACATGTGGGAAAATGTTGTCTGGACTGATGAGTCGAGATTCACGTTGGTACATGCCGATGGCAGGATACGCGTACGGCGCCAACCACATGAAGCGATGGGTCCTTCTTGCCAGCAGGGTACTCTTCAAGCTGGTGGGGGCGGCATTCTCGTCTGGGAACTTTTTACGTGGACTGAAATGGGACCCCTGGTATGTGTGACATCGTCTCTCACGGGTCAACGTTACTGGGATATCCTGGACGACCATTTGCTCCCGTTTGTGCGTCTTCAACATCCCACTAGGGACGTCATCCTGCAACAAGACAATGCACCGTGCTATCGCTCCCGAATTGTACTTGAATGGTTGGATGAACACTCCACCGACGTGACCTCGCTTCCTTGGCCAGCTAGGTCACCTGACCTCAATCCCATCGCGCACATCCGGGATGTCATTGAGAGAGATGTTGGAGGCTCTGACCCCCCTCCATCAAATCTTCGGGAACTGTGGGAGCTTGTTCAGGGGTCGTGGATCCGTATGGCTTCCCAACGCTTCCGGTGTCTTGTCGAGTCCATGTCAAGACGAATCGCCGCCGTCATCAGGCCGAAAGGTGGTGCTGCACGTTACTATACAGGTATCTCTAATTCAGTGTATGTACAGTTTTGGAGCCTTTTTTTTTTACGCTTTCCAACCCCAGGTTGAAGAAGCGTATATGCTTCAGCTTTGTCCGTCCGTCCGCACGATAACTCGCGTAAAAATGGTTCAATTTCGATGAAATTTTAGTATGTGGTAGCGGGACCACCTGGGGACGGAACCCTATTAAAAATGGGTGAAATAGGATCACAGAACAGGACATAGGAGCGGTATTCCATTGCTTTTATGCGTCATAGCTTGAGTAAAAATGCTTCGATTGCGACAAAACTTTATCATGTTCCGGAGATATACTGAACTGGTTCTGTTTAATATGATCGAAATGGGGTCAAAGGTCAGGACACAGGAGCAAGATTTATTCCACAGCCATTATCCTCATAACTTAAGTAATACCTTCAGTAATGGTTTCTGGTATGTTGGAAAGCGTATCATAATCAATGCATTGCATGATTTTACTAACTTGTTGTATAAACATACGGTGCTTTGTGGAAACACAATCTGCATCCTATGTCATCAAGATTATAAATACACTGTAGTTTGTCCTTCACATTGGGTTCCAACATAACATTTTCAAGTGTACGAAAGTAGTCATTTACGACAATGCGATTCAGCTTAACTGCTCTACTGGGATTCAACGTCTGACTTTTGCGTTTTGCAATGTGTTGAAGACGGGCAAAAAATGATTTCAACTAATCTCGCCCAGCAGGTTCCTTCTCTTCATTAAAATTGTGTTTAATGTTATTTGCAACACAAAAAGTGCAAACGCTTCTTCTTATATTTTTGGATGTTAGTTGATAACTCACATTGGCCAGTTTAATTATCCTGTTGCACAAATCGCTTTCTAATTCAGCAGATAAAATTGTGCTTCTTCCTAATTTAGACGTGGTGGTATCTGTATTCAAATGATCTCGTAACGTTCTTCGCGGAATTTTATATTCCCTTTCTGCAGCATTCACCGACTTGTTGTTTTCCTTTACTGATTTCATTGCCGCTTCGAGGACCTCCTTCGGCCACGCAACACGTAAGTTCTGCTTAATGTACGTTCTGGGCATCTGAAAAGACAAAATAAACCTGTTTTAAGCCATTCTGTTAGAAAAATATGAAACCAATAATTATTTCGTACTTTTGAGAAAATAGCACATATGGTGACTCAACTAGCGGCCCGAGCTACGAATCCTGCAACGTCAAGAAGATTCGTTGATATTTGAACTCACGCAGTAATGAAGTGGCGTTGTTGCCCACGACCAACCCAGTCACAAAGTGGCGGTATTACCCCATTGCACTTATTATGACATTATTATGCTTCAAATTCAAAGCTACCCCGCGAACATATTCCAAATCGCTCACTACATTTTGAAAATACATGAAATGCACTACAAGTTTAGCTACTCCACCACCCAGCAAAAACATAAGTGCTGGGAAACTGCTGGCCACCAGCTGGCAGTGATGGGTCACTGCTGGCTGAAATCTGCCCCTCACGGTCCGGTAGTGGCCCGTTGGTGGCAGCGCTATCAGTTGGCGAGCCATTGACGGCCCTGCAGCATCGCCGTGAATTGTGGGCCTCCAAGCAAGTGCCACTAGTGGCCCGTTGCTGGCAACCAATGCGACCCCTAACAGCAGGTGGAAGCAACGGGACTGCGCATGCGCAGAAGCAACACTTGCTGTGTCTCTCATGGTACCAGTTAGTTGAAGACGACGCTATCGCCATCGTGTTATTTTAGTGGATGTTAAGAAAAAAATCCATATGTGGAGAGGCGAATTAATTTCCTAATGAAATTTTACGTCGACGAAGATATCAGATTAAGCCGTGAAATACTAGATTACAGCCATGAAATACACCCACTCCATTCCCATGAATAACAATTCATGGAATGGAGTGGATGAATAACAAGAAAAAATTTGAAACCGCTTGAAACAAATATCCTGGAAAACCATTAAAACAACGTTTGTTGGGAAAAAAAAAGAATTATACGCGTACAAAATTTATTAATTATTTGAAAGAAAAAAAAGCAACGCTATGTGGTGTACTGATCCATGGGTTGAATACACACGACTGGGAGGAATTCGCTTCTAAAAATAACGAGAAGTAAAATAAAATATCTTTTACTCTTTAAAACAAATGTAGCTTCGGACAACGGAAAGGAAAAACACAACGTTAAAAAGGTAACAGAATGTGACATGAACCCGGGTAAATATATATTTATTCAGCAATCCCTTTTCAAGACGGCAAGGACAGTACAAAACTTTGGAAAGCGACTCTAAGTATGTACACGCCTTGAAAATGAGTGAAGTTCCCTTAAGGTAAAAAAAACTATCGTTACGATGAAAAAATTAATTTATCAATTATATGAAACTGACTTTTATGAAAAATACCTCGCAATATATTAAAATGAAAGAGGGAAGCATTCAATTACACATTGCATACCAAACAGACAGCTTTAAGCATAAGCTCGAGCGTGCCAAATTAGTCCTGTGGGTGAGGGAGTGCAGCTATCCCGCCCCAGGTTCAAATCTAATCAGTTACAAACTGGTGTTTTTCCGATCTGTTGAGAAAATTTCCACAGCGCAGTTCGTTAATTCACAAGCTTCGTAAGGGTAGAAAAAAAATTGTAGGTTTGGGAAACTGCGGTTATCTTTGCTTTTTTTATTATTATGGCTACTACTGGGAAATTGGCGGACAAGATTCGGCAAGCCACCAGTTACGTCACGTGGTTGCCGGCTGCCACTAACGGCACACTAGCGGACCACATTAGGCTAGCATTCATTTCTGGCACGTGCTTGCAGGGCCACTGAAGGGCCACTTGCGGCAGCTACTGCCTGTGATGGACCACTGATGGCCCTGTTGTGGCATATGACAACTGATGGGGTGCCAACTGTTGGCCTGAACTGCTGGCCCTTCTGTTGGCCGCCCGGACATTTTATTGACGGTTCGGCAGCGGCAACATATTGCTGGGCCAGCAAGACTGTTTTTGCTGGGCCAGCAAGACTGTTTTTGCTGGGCAATAACTTCTTAATAAATAAATAGTCCCAACATAACAAAACTTACCTCTCCAATTTTACATCACCGTCGAACTCGCTACGCTCTTCAGATTCATTGAGTCCACAAACAGAACAAGGAAACTTGCAGCGTTGTTTTGCGATTCAGTGAACTGATGACGATGCTCTGCAAGCCCAGGAGTGCCATCTTACGGATCCGTTGTGCATTACGTAACATATTACCACATGGCGTTATTATTCTCAGGGACCTTATTTTCCATCAACATAAAGTTCGTACTCGTGCAGCTTACATTATCGTACTGTGCCTATGTGATTTCAACACCCTATCTTTGGTCAAGCTATTTCCTCCAATCAATTCTGCGCACGTGAATATCGTAGAACGTACACCCTGAGGGCGTCCAAATCTATAGCAAAGACATTCGATACCTAGTCTCCAATTTGAAGACTAGTAGAATACGCTAAGATATTCTATTCCTGACCTGTATGCATCCATGACATACCGCTTTGCTGTGCGTATGACGAAAAAAAGGGAAACCTAACTCACACTTATAGTGAGGGGCCGGGAGACATCACTGAATCCCCTCCACAGTGCGTAACTGGCATCGTAGATACTCTATACGATAACCTATTATAGCGTTGCTGAGTTTGAACCATATCCATGGGTTGCTTCGCGGTGTTTAAATTTTTATGCTCATAAGTGCATATATTATGGCAGCAGTGCCTTGTCGAAATGAAGAAATAAAGTAATCCTGAGAAAAATAAGATATGGGAGCTCGATGCGCATTAGGCGAATGGGGTTTTAACCCCTCGTATGATAATAAATACGTATCTCAAAAACTACGTCCCTACTCTCTTAATAACTATTGCTGGGATAGGACTGCAAGTCAGCATTTTGTGCTTCGAAATCGAAGATTGCAATCACCTAACTCAAGAGGAAATCTGAATTGGCATCATTAATCTTGAAAGAAAGATTAACTAATGGCTGTAATTAGTGGAACTGGGTGATCGATACATCCAGCACAGAAATCAAACGCCCGTGATTTATGGAAATTCCGAAGCACATCAAAACAAAACGACTTTTCCGATTTAGTAAATCAAAGAAAAGATGCAGACAGAAGATTTATTCTAACATTATAATTTATTTACTAAATCTAGCATTATGAAGATCAGTTTCTTCAAACATAGGGATCGTCTTTTAAATTTCTACAAGTCTAGCAGCTGAGAAAATCATGCCATGCGTACAAGTTTGTGAGAAAATATATTAGGTCAAAGAACGAAAATGAGCTAATCCGTTAAGCCTATGCATAGGTTTCCTGCTTTTCATGGGCGAATAACTCTTCTACTTAAACAACTAAGTCGCATTTAGTCACCGTTGAATTCGTTGACTTGAATTCCTGGGGACAGACATACGTATGTCTGACATACGTATGTCTGTCCCCGTCCCCAAGCATGTCCTTCACTCTGCATGGCAGTAGGAGATAAAAACACATATCTGCATCTCCTTCGGCCACCCACTACACTGCTTATCCTCCACGCTGCAATCGCCACTCCTGAACTTCGCAAACAACTCACGACAGAAGTTTTTAAATCGATTTTCAGAAGCGCAGATTTTACTGCAAATACAACAGAAACTAAAAGACAATTACTTTACTTCCGGCGGCAAAACCATACTTTACCAAAAATTATAAATTATATTCAGAACATTTCCAATCAGGGGCTCTATCCAATACAGAAAGAATTTTTCAAATAGGACTTTTAGAAACATAGATATCGGAGAAATCGAAAGTTACCTTCACGCCCTAGCGGAAAAACCAATACCTCCCTATTGGCGCAGTGGTACAAGCGATGGCTTCTGATCATTCGCCCGAGATGGGTCCGGCTTCGAATCTCGTGAGGCATGGATGTTGTGTTTGTCTTACTGCGCTAGCGCTCTTCCTTCCCTGGAACCAGCGGCCCTAAATTAGGGAAGGGTGAATGATTACACTGAAGAGCAATTGAATTAGAGATACCTGTCTAGTAACGTGTAGCACCACCTTTCGCCCTGATGACGGCAGCGATTCGTCTCGGCATGGACTCGACAAGACACCGGAAGCGTTGGGAAGCCATACGGATCCACGACCCCTGAACAAGCTCCCACAGTTCACGAAGATTTGATGGAGTGGGATCAGAGCCTCGAACATCTCTCTCGATGGCATCCCAGATATGTTCGATGGGATTGAGCTCAGGTGACCTAGCTGGCCAAGGAAGAGCGGTCACTTCGGTGTTCATCCAACCATTCGGATACAATTCGAGAGAGATGGCGCGGTGCATTGTCTTGTTGCAGGAAAAAGAGGTCCCCAGTGGGATGTTGAAGAAGCACAAACGGGCGCAAATGGTCGTCGAGGATATCCCGGTAACGTTGACCTGTGAAGGACGATGTCACACGTACCAGGGGTTCCATTTCAGTCCACGCAAACAGTCCCCAGACGAGAATGCCACCCCCTTCCCCCAGCTTAAAGAGTACCCTGCTGGCAAGAAGGATCTATCGCTTCATGTTGTTTGCGCCGTACTCGTATCCTGACATCCGCATATACCAACGTAAATCTCGACTCATCCGTCCAGGCAACATTTTTCCACATGTCTAGGGTCCAGTTCCCGCGCCCATGCTAATCTTTGCACCCTGTGGTGTGCGGTCAGCAGAGGTACCCTCTTGGGACGATGGCTTCTGTACCCTATAGCGAGGAGATGGTTCTGGATGGTGTGGCTGCTTACACGTTTTTCTGCACCAGCGTTAAATTGCCGAGTGATTTCTTGCACTGTGGGCCATCTATCAGCTGTTACAATGCGAGCTAGCCGACGATGACCCCACTCATCTACTAGCTGTTGTCCACGGCAGTTGGCCCTTGCAGGGATGGTTTTACCGGATTCGATGTACTCACGGTGCACCCGTGACACAGTGGCTCGTGAAAATCCCAGTGCCTGCACGACTTCCGAGATGGAGTGATCCATTCCTCGGGCCCCGACAATTTGCCAACGATCAAATGCGCTTAAATCCTTTGTCTTACCCATACCTCGTCGGACTCTCACTGATTCCTGTCGCATCACTCCTTATATTTTCGGATCGGTGCATACGTCATGTCGTTTCCGTTTACAGGGCCGCCCACCGCGCCAGATTTGCATGACGCCAGCTGTCTCTAATTCAATTGCTCTTCAGTGTATAGCCCACCGAGTTGCTCACGGTGGTCGTTAATCCCCCCCCAATCTATGCATTACTTTAAAAAGAAACCCAAAGTAGTCTTAGAATAAATGGCATCGAAAGGATGAGAGAATAATTTCAATCGGATATTTATCAGTAATGGTATGGAATGAAATGCATTCTCAATTCGACAGCATCTGCTTTTCGCTCTCTACCGGCAAAGCAGTGCAGCGTAACAAGACCGGGGAGCAATGAACGTCGTTTACGCATTTCAAGCTTTCTAATGCAAAAATAATTTTTCAATTCGGAATAATAGTTGCAGAGATACGGTGTCCGCGCGCAGACAGACGGGCGGACAAAGTGATACTATAAGCTCGTACTTTTGATGCTATAAGCTCGCGATATTGTCGCTTCTAGATGCAGCAATGGTTCTCGCTCCTCTTTCGTCACTTGCGGAAAACTCAATCTTAAAATCCTGCGAGAGCCATCTCACATGAGTTAATTTCTCCTGTGGTAATACTTTTTATTATCTCTTTAATATATCAAAGTAGGATTATGTACTCTAATAAAATGTAGTCTCATGAACGATTGAAGAAATTAAGCTTATTGTTATTCCGCGGTCTCGTTGGTTCTTACCGAAACGAACACCCGTCCACTCCTTAGGTAGCGAGTACATCTCCTTCCGTACTCCTACGCTGAGGGCAAAGAATTGTTCTCCAGCTATCTCTAGCTGGTAAACGCAGTTCATCGTTACCGATGGACAACAAACGTTCATCGCTAAAGCGGACCGAACAACCAGAGCTCCTATATCCACCAAAACAATGTCTATATATCTCATCAAAGCGTATGGCGGGATTACTCCCTATCTTTAGGGCTTCTTTTGATGTCCGTTATTCTTTACATTTTCTCACACGAACAAAAATAGGGTTTTCTCCCGTGAACACAAAATATGGTCTGAGAATCTTAGTGGTATTGGAAAAACGCCCTCTAAGTTGGAGAGATGCTAATATGATAAATATTTTCTGTGTTGTTCGCTTTTTTAGGGACAGCATTCTTCTGCCCAGTGGCGTCTCTCTGGAACAGCGGTACCCTATTAATAATATATGTTTAGAATTTACAAATGAGGAAAATTGGGGAATCTTTTCTGATTTTATAATATTTTACGGTTATTTGGAAGTATTATAGAACACAAATGGAAGTCTAAAGTTACAATATAATCACTTTATGGGAATGATATCTCGTTCGCCTTGGAATTTTTCTAGAAGTAACACTTAATCTTTAAATACTTTGCTGCCTCCCTGGCGAATCAGTGTTCTAAGCGTTAGCATCTGAACATTCGCCTGAGATGGGCCCGGGTTCGAATTCCAGTAAGGCATGGATGTTGTGTTTGTCTTACGACACTGGCTCTTCCCCTTCCCTGGAACCACTAGCCCTAAATTAGGGACACGAGACTGCTTAAAGCCCTTCGAGTTGCTCTCGGCGGTCGTTAAATCGCCAAACAAGAACAACCCAAAATGCTGCGAAACATTGTAATTTCATTCCTCTTTGTAAAAAGTCGTGATTTTTATGATGAAGACTCTGGTGCATCGCTACCCAGGTGGCTGATTGGTCTGAGGCGCTGACTTCTGGTAGATCGTCTGAGATGAGCCTGTGTTTGAGTCCAGGATAAAGCCTGTGTGTTGTTTTTGTCTTATGGCCCTGATTCTCTCCCTTTCCTGGAGTCAGTGGCCCTAAATTAGTAATGTGCAACTGCTTACTGCCTTAAGAGCTGCTCATGGTGTTCGTTAAGCCCTGAAACAAATATTTGGTGGCATTACTCTGTTTAACATATTTCTACGTTTATCTCGACCACTAGTTTGAGAAACGATCACGTTCATCTGTACGCATTTTTAATACGAAAGATGCGTATACAGTTCGCTTCAAATATTAAATGTTTACAAGAAATTAGATACTGAAAATAATTGGATTATATGTATATATACATAGAGAGAGAGAGAGAGAATGAAAAAATTACAGAACAAAAATACAAAATTTTAAAACAAGTAAAAAACTGGAACAGGTTGCCGTCATCAGGAGAGCATCAACCTGTGGGAGTGGCCTTTCTAGTACCAACAAAACGACAAAGCAAGCCAAAATTGTCGTTTGGTCATGCTCCCTAGGCCACAAAACCAAATTGCCTTGTCGTTTTGTTGGTACATCACCGAAGCTCACCTGAACCGATAACCTTTTGCCGTTTCTCAAAGAAAAACAAGGGGTAGTAGAGGTAGCGGAAGGAACTCATCGGTTCAGGTGAGCTTCGGTGATTTGGTTCATGAGCTTGACTGCCTTGAGGGCTATTTCTTTAAGCGTTGTCGTTCTAAAATCTTTGAGCTAAGTAACAAAAAAATCAGGGTTTTTGACCAACTGCTTTGAAATTATGCCTTCGGCTCTAAACACATTGGAATTTTGATCGGTGACCTTTTTGCGTACCGACTTTCCACTTTTCGTAGTAAATTCACAGGAGCTCACCTTGTCAGGAAGTACTGCGTTATTGATTACTGTCATGAGGCCATTGATTTTATTGGCTTAAAGTCAATTTTTCATAAGCGTTTGGATCTTTTCCCTCTTGGAAATGAGGTGAAATTGGTGACATGTTACCGCTATGAAAAACCGTTTGGTCGCCGTATTTTTAACCAGGCAAACCGTTGCTGATTTAAAGTCTATAAGCGGCAATGAGGATGACAGCTGTTGCTGTCATCTTGACAGATTCAGTAAATTTGTCAACCCTTACCACGGTCATATCGTTACCGGTGACCTGGACATAGTGCCTTCTCGAGAACTACGCACACTTATGTCTCTGGGCACAAAATACAGGTTGACACCTTGATTCAAAACTAAGAAATGTGTCTCTATTCTACGCAGTAATTTTTTACAATGCGCACTAAAACTTTCTTATGAGTTTGGTTTGACCCTCGAAGCCTTTAACGAATGGCTGGATTCTGTATTATGTGACATTCGTCATGAGCTCGACAAGTTCAAGAGCTCTGGTGTTTGTACCCGGCAGCCACATAATTTTTGCTTTGATTAATTCACAAATTCATGAACTTCAAAACTGATTCACTATTTTTCCAGTGGATAAGGCTGGTAATAACTTTGCCTTCTTTTGTAAACAATTCTATCAGGATCTCCTAATACAGGAGATGAATACCACAGATACTTACACTCCGGTTTCTCAAAATCATAAAGACATTGTTAAAAAAATAATCGCTCTGCATAAAAGGATAAAGCTTAATGTGTCCAACTTAAACTTTCCTTTTATTTATGCCATCCCAAAGTTTCGTAACGAACCTGTTTCCTTCCGTTTCATTACTAGTGGACGCAACTGTTATAACAGCAAAGCGGGTGGGTTGCTTCAGAGATACTTGTCCGTGGCTCTTCGCAGGTTGAATTCGACATGGCTTATTGGGAGCAATAACAGAGTCTTGGAGACACTTGGCTCGGTGACTGTCACGTCTGTGGATACTTACGATTTTAAAAACCTCTTCACCTCAATTTCATTGAAGGGTCTGTGGCAGGTAGCCCTAAACATACATACGAAGTTCGAGCCCGGGACTACAGAACAGTATTGGCATTTCCTACTGGATTTCTGTATCAATAACAATTTTGTTACTGTGGGCGATGGGCTTTACCTCCAAACTCGTGGTATCCCGATGGGCAGTCGCTTTTCTAGCAGTTTGGCTAATCTTTATCTACATTATTTTTAGGATAGATATGTTGCCAATCATCCTTTACCTGGGATTGCTCTAAGATATGTTGATGACATTATTGTCATTAACATTCCGGACTTTTGCGTTGCGCCACTGACTTGTATCCTGACGACCTTACCCTAGAAAAAACCAACAGGTCGTCTACTTGTGTTTGTTACCTCGATTTAGAGGTTCAGGTGGACGAGGAGGGAAGAGGTGTGGTGAATTTATTTGATAAAAAAACTCTTTTGAGTTTGATATCATTCACTACACTCACTAATCATCCAATACTTCAAAAGTTATACATCGCAATCTACTCATCTCCCAGTTTCATAGAATGGCTAAAATTTGTTCTACACAGCTCTTACTTGCAAAAAATCTGAAAGCTCTTCTTTCTAAATTGCAATCTAACAATTTTCCTAAAAAATTCTTAAGGCATCATTTTAACCATTTAATTTTGAACTTTAATTCGGTGTCCAAAAGTTTCAAATTACACATTGACATGCTTTATTAACCTAGGACCTAACAATTTTAAATATATAGGTAACATAAAGTGCTATTTGGTGGGTCCCTAATAGCTGAAGATCTTATCTACATACACAGTTTTGCATCTTGTCAATTCACACATTTTTTGGCTTACCAGGTAGTTGTTTAACCATGACCACCTTTCTTATCAGTGTATATATTTGGGTTCTTGTGGGTGCTCTGTTCAGTTTTGTTTGACTCTTTGTTATGGCGGTTTTTGTTCTGCCGGTAAGCTTTTAATTCTTCTTTTTTAAGTTTTATAAATTTGATTTTTGTAATTTGGTTTTGTGGCCTAGGGAGCATGACCAACCGACAATTTGGGCTTGCCTTGTCGTTTTGTTGGTACTAGAAAGGCCACTCCCACAGGTTGATGCTCTCCCGATGACGGCAACCTGTTTCAGTTCTTTACTTGTTTTGAAATTTTGTATTTTTGCTCTGTAATATTTTCATTCTATATAAGCTACTACATGAGGTTTAGCTGCCTTTGGCGCTTCTCATGGTATTAGCCTTTTTTGTCTAATTTTCTTGTGTTAAAATAATTTATTTATAAAGTAATTTTTTGTTTTATTTATGTACTATTTATATCATCATCATCATCATCATTGTCAACCATTATCAATCCACTGCTGGACGAAGGTCTCCCCAGGTTTCCTCCACAACGGTCTGTCTTGTGCCAGTCTTCTCCATGTCACCCCTGCATACTTTCGAATTTCATCCACCCATCTCCCATGTGGTCTTCTTCTGGGTCTTTTCCTGTCCCTTGGAATCCAATCTAAAATTTCGGCTGTCCATCGATGATCTGTCCTTCTGGCAGTATGTCCAGCCCATTGCCATTTCAGGGATTTAACTCTGATCATGATGTCTTCCACTCTTGTCATTTTTCGGATCCACGAGTTCCTCTTCTTATCTCTCCTGGTTACACCAAGTATGAACCTCTCCATGCTTCTTTGAGTTGTCTGCAGCCTTTGTATGTCTCTTTTAGTTAAGGTCCACGTCTCTGCACCATACGTAAGCACTGGAAGGATGCATTGATCAAACACTTTTCTTTTAAGACATAATGGCATATTGCTCTTGAAAATTATGCTGTTTCTTCCAAAAGCTCTCCAGGCAAGTTTTGTACGCCGATTAATTTCTTCATCAATGTGACCCTCACTTGATATCTGCTGTCCAAGATAAACGTACGTGTCTGTTATCTCCAGCTTTTCTCCATCAATCGATAAATCTTCATTTCTTGTAAAAGCATTGAACATCACTTTTGTCTTCTGAAAGTTCATTTTGAATCCCACTTCTTTACTCTTGTCAGCAAGTTCCTGGATCATACTCTGCAGCTCTGATGGGGTAGTTGCAAAAATGACTACGTCATCAGCAAAACGAAGGTGGGTTAGATAATCTCCATTAATCTTTATCCCTTTGTTTTCCCAGCTCAGCGACTGAAAAACACCCTCCAATGTGGCATTAAACAGCTTCGGAGATATGGTGTCACCTTGTCTCACTCCCTTTCCAATTTTTACGTGTGTTGTATTTTCAAACAGCCTAATCTTTGCACTTGCATTTTCATAGATGTTATTAATAATATTAATGTATGCATCTTCAATACCGCAGGTTTTCAGAGCCATTGTAACTGCTGATGGTTTCACCGAATCAAAGGCTTTTTCATAATCGATAAAAGCCATGCACAATGGAAGTTCATATTCCCTCGCTCTTTCAATTAGTTCTCTCAGCACGTGGATATGATCTATTGTGCTGTAGCCACTCCTGAATCCAGCTTGTTCTCTCGGTTGAGCCATGTCCAGTGTTACCTTCAAGCGGTGTGAAAGAACTTTAGTGAAGATTTTATAAGCTACTGATAGGAGGCTGATAGGTCTGTAGTTTCCGAGATCCTCAATGTCACCTTTTTTATGTAGCAGGATCATTGTAGCGGTGTTCCAATCCTCAGGAATCTTTCCTTCATTAAGGCATCGAGTGAAAATTTGGGCGAGTACTGTTTCGATTTCTCCACTTGCTTCTTGTATGATGTCTACAGTAATTCCATCTTCTCCTGGAGCTTTTCCCCGCTTCATGTTCTTGATTGCATGTGCAACTTCTGCTGGAAGGACTGGAGGAACTCTGGTACTGGTATCTTTCATGATGTCTGGAGTGCATATATCATCCCTTTCATATAATTTGGAGTAGAAATCTTTCACTCTTGTCAAAATTTCGCCTCTATTTCTTGTTACAGAACCATCTTCTTTTCTCAGTGCCATAATCTGTTTTCTTCCCTTACTGAGATGTCCCTTTGCTATCTTTAGGCTTTGGTTGTTTTCAATTGCTTTCCTCACTAGTTCACAGTTGAATTTTCTTACGTCTTCAGTGATACTTTTTCTTACTGTCTTGCATAGCTCTATATATTCCACTTTGGCAGTCACATCTTCTTTAGTTGTCCTCATCTCTCTTCTTTTTTGCATCAACATTTTCGTTTTTCCTGATAATTTATTTACATGCAACTTGTTCTTAGACCCAGCTAATTTCGTTGCTGTTTCCATAAGAGCTTTGGTTACTTTTCTGTTAACTTCAGAGATGTCCACTTCTTCCGATGTTAGGCCTCCTAAAGCAGAGAACCTGTTCTTCAGTTCCAACTTGAAGGTATTATGGTGTTTTTTAAGGTTGGTTATGTCAATAGATTTTGTTTGTCTTATGAGCTTGCCACGTTCAAGTTTAGTGTTGAGGTGCATCTTACATCTCACCAATCTATGGTCACTACCTGTGTTGAACTTGTTTAGCACACTGCAGTCTTCTATGACGAATTTTTTGTTACACATAATAAAATCAATTTCACTTGTCGTCCCATTTGGATGTCTCCATGTCCATTTCCTGTGTGGCTTTTTCTTGAAGAAGGAGTTCAAGATGAAAAACCCTTCTGCCTCTGCAAACTCAACGAGAGTATTTCCACGCTGGTTTCTGTTGCCGTGACCGAATTTACTATTTATATATATATATATATATTCCATCAATTCAAGACACATAGCACTTCATGACCACAAACCCGACACCAAATACAATACAGCGTTAATAATTACTTCATAGATTAGCCACCCAATCACAAACTATTATTTAATTATTTCATAAATCAGCAGCCACTTGGGCGGCTGCTGACCTGATTTCGTCACTTTCACTTTTTGGCTCTTTGGATTTGAGGTGCACCTACATGAAAACTGATAATTGAGGGTGAGGTGAGTGGTTGGAGAGGTCTTTCCCTGAAGAGTGGTTCCTCGCTGCTAACATATGAAGTAATTATTATTGTATTGTATTGTTTTTCGTGTCCGGTTTGTGGTCATGAAGTGCTATATGTATTGAATTGATGGAATTACGGAATTTGTATTTATATGCTCTAGTCTAATTTATACAGCGTAGCGCAGGACTAGTACAGTACGGATTACATATTTTTATTTTTCTGTTTATATATATATATATATATATATCATCATTTTCAGCCATTATCAATCCACTGCTGGATGAAGGTCTCCCAAGTTTCTTCCACAGCTGTCTGTCTTGCGCCTGTCTCATCTATGTTACTCCGGCATGCTTTCGAATTTCATCCATCCATCACCCATGTGGTCTTCTTTTGAGTCTTGTTCTGTCCCTCTGAATCCAGTTTCGGTTTTCCATCGGTCGTCTGTTCTTCTGGCAACATGTCCAGCCCATGGCCATTTCAGTGATTTTAGTCTGATAATGATGTCGTCCACTCTTATCATTTTCCTTAACCACGAGTTACTCTTCTTATCTTTCCTGGTTACACAAAGCATGCATCTCTCTCCATGCTTCTTTCAGTTGTCTGCAGTCTTTGTATGTCTTTTTAGTTAAGGTTCACGTGTCTGTGCTCCGTATGTAAGCACTGGAAGGATGCATCGATTAAACACTTTTCTTTTAAGACATCATAAGCATATTGCTCTTGAAAAGTGTGCTGTTTCTTCCAAAAGCTGTCCAGTCAAATTTTATTCGCCGATTAATGTTTTCATCAATGTGACCCTTGCTTGATATCTGCTGTCCAAAGTAAATGTAGGTATCGGTTATCTCCAGCTTTTCCCCATCAATCGACAAACTTCATTTCTTGTAAAATCATTGTGCATTACCTTGAGGATTGTAGAAAATATTGATGATTGTCATTTATGCTTTTTCAAGACCTACACAAATAACAGCTTTCTCATTTCTACAAAGACCAAGTAATCATGGGTTTCTGCAAGGTCAAGTGTGCAAATACAGCCCAGCAAAAGTAATGAACAAACGTTTTTTAAAACAAGGGTAAAAACTTAAGTGCTGCCTAAAATCTTTTTCTCAATCTTCAAAGATTCAAATCCTTCTAAAAGATAGTAATAAATCTAAAAAATGTGAAATCTAACTGCACGATATTTATTATACACATTTCCTCAAAGAAAAGAGTAGGCCTAACTAAACTTGGGAGGCAGAAAAAGATAAAATATGAGTAAACAAAGAAAATTAGCAGAAAATTGGCAGATTAGTGTTTAAAAAGATACTCCCGAAAAAACCACAAAATGCAAAATATATGTATATCATCATCATCATCATCATTGTCAACAATTATCAATCCACTGCTGGACGAAGGTCTCCCCAAGTTTCCTCCACAACGGTCTGTCTTGTGCCAGTCTCCTCCATGTCACTCCCGCATACTTTCGAATTTCATCCACCCATCTTCCATGAGGTCTTCTTCTGGGTCTTTTCCTGTCCCTTGGAATCCAATCTAAAATTTCGGCTGTTCATCGATGGTCTGTTCTTCTGGCAGTATGTCCAGCCCATTGCCATTTCAGGGATTTAACTCTGATCATGATGTCTTCCACTCTTGTCATTTTTCGGATCCACGTGTTCCTCTTCTTATCTCTCCTGGTTATACCAAGCATGCACCTCTCCATGCTGCTTTGAGTTGTCTGCAGCCTTTGTATGTCTCTTTTAGCTAAGGTCCACGTCTCTGCACCATACGTAAGCACTGGAAGGATGCATTGATCAAACACTTTTCTTTTAAGACATAATGGCATATTGCTCTTGAAAATTATGCTGTTTCTTCCAAAAGCTCTAAAGGCAAGTTTTGTACGCCGATTAATTTCTTCACCAATGTGACCCTCACTTGATATCTGCTGTCCAAGATAAACGTACGTGTCTGTTATCTCCAGCTTTTCTCCATCAATCGATAAATCTTCATTTCTTGTATAAGCATTGTACATCACTTTTGTCTTCTGAAAGTTCATTTTTAATCCCACTTCTTTACTCTTGTCAGCAAGTTCCTGGATCATACTCTGTAGCTCTGATGGGGTAGTTTCAAAAATGACTATGTCATCATCAAAACGAAGGTGGGTTAGATAATCTCCATTAATTTTTATCCCTTTGTTTTCCCAGTTCAGTGATTAAAAGACATTTTCCAATGTGGCATTAAAGAGCTTCGGAGATATGGTGTCACCTTGTCTCACTCCTTTTCCAATTTTTATGTGTGTTGTATTTTCAAACAGCCGAACCTTTGCACTTGCATTTTCATAGATGTTATTAATAATATTAATGTATGCATCTTCAATACCGCAGGATTTCAGAGCCATTGCAACTGCTGATGGTTTCACCGAATCAAAGGCTTTTTCATAATCGATAAAAGCCATGCACAATGGAAGTTCATATTCTCTCGCTCTTTCAATTAGTTCTCTCAGTACGTGGATATGATCTATTGTGCTGTAGCCACTCCTGAATCCAGCTTGTTCTCTCGGTTGAGCCATGTCCAGTGTCACCTTCAAGCGGTGTGAAAGAACTTTAGTGAAGATTTTATAAACCACTGATAGGAGGCTGATAGGTCTGTAGTTCCTGAGATCCTCAATGTCACCTTTTTTATGTAGCAAGATCATTGTAGCATTGTTCCAATCCTCAGGAATTTTCCCTTCATTAAGGCATCGAGTGAAAATTTGAGCGAGTACTGTTTCGATTTCTCCACTTGCTTCTTGTATGATGTCTACAGTAATTACATCTTCTCCTGGAGCTTTTCCCCGCTTCATGTTCTTGATTGCATGTGCAACTTCTGCTGGAAGGACTGGAAGAACTCTGGTACTGGTACCTTTCATGATGTCTGGAGTACATGTATCATCCCTTTCATATAATTTGGAGTAGAAATCTTTCACTCTTGTCAACATTTCGCCTCTAGTTCTTGTTACAGAACCATCTTCTTTTCTCAGTGCCATAATCTGTTTTTCCCCTTACTGAGATGTCCCTTTGCTATCTTTAGGCTTTGGTTGTTTTCAATTGCTTTCCTTACTAGTTCACAGTTGAATTTCCTTACGTCTTCAGTGATACTTTTTCGTACTGTCTTGCATAGCTCTATATATTCCACTTTGGAAGTCACATCTTCTTTAGTTGTCCTCATCACTCTTCTTTTTTGCATCAACATTTTGGTTTTTCCTGATAATTTGTTCACATGCAACTTGTTCTTAGACCCAGCTAATTTTCTTGCTGTTTCCATAAGAGCTTTGGTTACTTTTCTGTTAACTTCAGAAATATCCACTTCTTCCGATGTTAGGCCTTCTAAAGCAGAGAATCTGTTCTTCAGTTCCAATTTGAAGGTATTATGGTGTTTTTTAAGGTTGGTTATGTCAATACTTTTGTTTGTCTTATGAGCTTGCTACGTTCGAGTTTAGTGTTGAGGTGCATCTTACATCTCACCAATCTATGGTCACTGCCTGTGTTGAACTTGTTTAGCACACTGCAGTCTTCTATGACGAATTTTTTGTTACACATAATAAAATCAATTTCACTTGTCGTCCCATTTGGATGTCTCCATGTCCATTTCCTGTGTGGCTTTTTCTTGAAAAAGGAGTTCAAGATGAAAAACCCTTCTGCCTCTGCAAACTCTACGAGAGTATTTTCACGCTGGTTTCTGTTGCCGTGACCGAATTTACCTACTGAAGTTTCATTCTGTTGCCGTTGCCCTATTTTTGCATTGAAATCTCCCATAATTATCTTCAAGTGCTGCTTACCTTTATTATTTAGGCCAAGCGGGGTTGGTGAGTGTGGGATAGCATTTCCTCTAATCCCGATGGTATAGTTATACCGCTATTGGCGGTCGTCAGAGCCCCTTTAGTGGGAACAGTATGTACCACGAGAAGGCGGGGTTGACATTTGTCAAGGAGAGGCTGTGATGTTACGCATCATCCGACCTTTTTCCTGCTACCTCTACTTCTAGAAGAGATCAAATTAACACTTTGCGTACATTTCTCCTTTCTCATAATGCACAGTTCTATTACTAGTGTGCACCAGTGTGTAATTAATTAGCAGCAGTGTCTCAGCTTTTGAAAATTTGATTGAAAAAAAAATCTAGACCTGATGTCCTCGACTCTGCAGAACCTTTAATCCCCATTATGTTCTGATAACTCTATTTTTTTTTGTTATAGGACTAAAGTTACATTACGTTTGTTCCATATCACAGATTTACATGTTGAATTTCAAAAATCTTTGTTTCGTCAGATACCTTCCGCTATGATAAATATTTTTCGTACAGTTTGATTTTTCATAAGGGAAGTTTTTCCCGCTAGTTGACGTATGCGCTAGTTTCTATTTGAATTTAGATTCTAGAAATCCGGTTCGAAAAATGCACTTTATAACTAATACCAATCTCTATCAATCTCACAACTGCGCACAGTGTGTTTAAAATAATACTCCGTTTTTTTCCACTAGGTGGGTAAATGTGTTTCACTTTTGTCTGATTGTACTGTTTTTCAAAAATGTGCTTGGAACAATTCGTTTTGTGTCCGCAAAGATTCGAAAGACTTGCTGATTATACAAGAGAACTGGGTGTCACCTACATTAACATTTGATCACAAATATGTATTTTGCATAAATGTCTAGACCCATCGTTGTTTCACATAGATACTCTTCTCAAATACATCAGCTGAAATTGGCTCAAACATAAAAAAAGTTATCAAAACTTTTTTATTAAATTTTAGACATCGTTGAAAACAAGATGTTAAATTTTTAAAGAAAAAGTGTAAAATAGAAAAATACATTCGTGCCCATAAAAAACACACACACCTAAATGGAGTCGAGCTACGACTTTGATTTTTAAAGGATGTTTTCATTAGGCAATACAGAGCAAATGATTAGCATCTCGGTGTTATACGTACCAGGTGCGTCGGTGTAGCTAATGAGGAATCGAAGTGTATGAATGGTGTCCTGTGGAATAGCCATTCAGGCTCAACTGACACGCTTCCAAAGTTTGTCGGGAGTTTCTGGCGAACGGTCTCACCGCTGCGTCTGTCGTTTCAGCATTTCCTAAAGATTTTCTACAAGTGATAAATCTGGTGATCTAGCCGGTCACCGCAGAAGTGGAAAGTTGTTATCCTGAAGATGGTACGTGTTGTTGCTGCAACATGCAGTGTGGCATTGTCCTTCTGAAATATGACACAGGGGACGTATGCAAGTACGAAAGAGCGACCAGCCGTAGAATGTCATTGATGGTACGGACTCTCACAAGAAAGGATCTGCTTTCGTACTCTATAGCACCACAGGACATAATGCCTCGCGTTAGTGCATATACTTTGTGAGAATACACTCCTCCCAACGCCTCTCCATCTATCATATGGCTGACACCGGTGCGGCTATTATTTTCACCTCAGAAGCGCGTTTCGTCCGAAAACACGATATTGTGTCATTCGTCGTGCCACTCACTCCCTTCGTTCGATGCACCATTGTAGCCTGGAAGTCAGTTGCTTCTGTGTCAAAGGTAGTCTGAGGAAGGGCCTACGAACCTGCAGTCCGAACTGTAATAGTACGGGACGTACTGTTCAGCTGACATGGGAGAATGGGTCACAATTCACCACTGCTGCGCCAACGCCGTTGATAATGCAGAACGGTCACTCAAAGATATCTTCACAAAATGACGGTTGTCCTTCGGCGTTGTGTGCGTACGATGTTCAGAACCTTCTCTTCGTGTCCTACGCCATTCTTAGTCCATTCCCTGCACACTCTTGCCACGACGGTCACACTGCGCCTTACACGACCGGCAATCTCTCGGTGGGGGAAGCATTGCTGTCTGTCATGCCGATAATGCGACCTCTGTCGAATTCGCACATGTTGCTGAAGAACTGTCTTACAGGACGACGAGTCCTCCTTATCCACTGCTGACCAAGCAGTGACATGACGACCGAACCACGATGCGCTTATAACAGAAAAACGCCGAATTTCCAGTTTGTGACGGTGCGCGATCTGATTTGCCTAGACGTGGTACGCATGCATCTGTGAGGCCGAAATGATTAGTTAAAATTAGTAAAATACAGGCCTGATTAGTAAAATTCAGAGTCGTTGCTCTACTCCTCTCAGGTGTTCTGTGTTTTATGGACACTAGTGTTGTTTGTTTAGAGAGATGTTTTTGTCTCACACGTTGCTTTTTTTAAAGTAAAAGGTGATGCTTTCTGGTTTACATCTGATGGCACAAGTCTGAGAAATTTAGAAGGTTGAAAATTTAGTTTAAACATCTTAAGAAGTTCTCTGAAAGACGATAAAAATTGAACTTCGTTTATTAGGCGTATAAAATAAAGGGATCAAGAGATGTTAGCTTTCACTACTTCCGGGTAGCTTCATCAGGCATTTAGTATCTAAAGATCCAGTTGCTTCTGCGATCTTTAGCTACTAAATGCCTGATTAAGCTACCTGGAAGTGGTGAAAGCTAACATCTCTTGATCCCTTTATTTTATACGCCTAATAAACGGAGTTCAATTTTTATCGTCTTTCACATTAATTGGACGTACAGAAACCCGTTTATTCATCGTTCGTATATATTTAAGAAGTTCTGCTGTAGAAGGGTTAGTTGAAATATTCCTAAATCCTGAACTTCCAATTTATTTCTGATTTCATAGATTGTATGTACATTGTTTGAAAAATATTTATTGTTAAAACGCCTGGGAATAGTTTGAAAAACTAATGTCGAGAATCAATAGTATTGAAAAATAGTGAAGAAAAGGCGAGTGTTTGAAAAGAATGTCTTCAATTGGTTGAATGTCAGTACATTGAAAAATCGTTCCGTCTGGCAGGTTTTCTTTTTATTATTAGTAACAGATGCACGTATAACTTTCTCCCATGAAATGCATATCCCCAGTGAAATATCTAGATGTTCTGATGAATTCAGGCTGAGGTAAGTGATACTTCAGTATATACCAATGTTCCAGAAGTATGAGCGAAGCACAAATGTGTTTAAAATGCTATTACTGATATAAGAGGGTGGGTCTAAAAGTAGTGCCCACTAACGTTTTTGGCAACAGTTTAATAGATAGGCAAAATAGAGCATATACACAGTGAAATTATATTTCTTAGCTATTTTTCAACATAAGAACCGAGAAGCTTGAGACATTTATCCCAGCGTGGTACCAGTTTTAGTATACCTTGTTCCTAAAAGTACGTTTTCTGGGCGTGTAGAGATTTCTTAGCTATTTTTCAACATAAGAACAGAGACGCTCGAGACATTTATCCCAGCGTGGTACCAGTTTTAGTATACCTTGTTCATAAAAGTCCGTTTTATGAGCGTATAAACATTTCTTAGCTATATTTCAACATAAGAACCGAGACGCTCAAGACATTTATCCCAGCGTACTACCAGTTTTAGTATACCTTGCTCATAAAAGTCCGTTTTCTGGGCGTGTAGAGATTTCTTAGTAATTTTCAACATAAGAACCGAGACGCTCGAGACATTTATCCCAGCCTGGTACCAGTTTTAGTATACCTTGTCCATAAAAGTCCGTTTTCTGGGCGTGTACAGATTTCCTAGCTATTTTTCAACATAAGAACAGAGAAGCTCGAGACATTTATCCCAGCGTGGTACCAGTTTTAGTATACCTTGTTCATAAAAGTCGGTTGTATGGGCGTATAGACATTTCTTAGCTATATTTCAACATAAGAACCGAGACGCTCGAGACATTTATCCCAGCGTGGTACCAGTTTTAGTATACCTTGTTCATAAAAGTCGGTTGTATGGGCGTATAGACATTTCTTAGCTATATTTCAACATAAGAACCAAGACGCTCGAGACATATATCCCAGCGTGGTACCAGTTTTAGTATACCTTGTTCATAAAAGTCCGTTTTATGGGCGTATAAACATTTCTTAACTATATTTCAACATAAGAACCGAGACGCTCAAGACATTTATCCCAGAGTAATACCAGTTTTAGTATACCTTGCTCATAAAAGTCGGTTGTATGGGCGTATAGACATTTCTTAGCTATATTTCAACATAAGAACCGAGACGCTCGAGACATTTATCCCAGCGTGGTACCAGTTTTAGTATACCTTGTTCATAAAAGTTCGTTTTCTGGACGTATAGGCAACTGCGGACAACCGATTTGACTTCGTCAGCCGAATCGCAGCGTTGGCCGCCCAGTTATCTTTGCAAAGGACCAAACAGATGAAAGTCCGAAGGAGCCAGCTCCGGACTGTACGGTGAGTGCTTGAGCACCTCCCAGCCAAATTGCGCAATTTTGGCACGAACGTGTTGTGCAACATCTGGGCGAGCGTTGTCGTGAAGCAGTCTGACATTCGTAGCGTCTCTGTTGAGTCCTTTTTCACGAAGGGCACGATGCAACTTTGTCAATGTGTTAGCGTAGGTTTTGGCATTCACAGTGGTCCCCATTGGAAGAAACCACCAAGAGAATGCCAAGCATATCCCAGGGCATCGTAGTGAGGACGTTTTGTGTAGATTGGGTTACTCCGAAATTTTTTGGTGGCGGAAAGTCGGAATGTTTCCACACCATACTGTCCTTCTTTGTTTCGGGAGTGTAGTGATACGCCCAGGACTCATCACCCGTCCCTACATCTACCAGAAATTCACGTCCTCCTGCGTAACGCATAAAATGGTCTAAGGATGGCATCATTCTCTTTCCTTCTGGTCGTCTGTCAAGTTCTTGGGCACCCATCGCGCACTGACCTTTCGAAATTGCAATTTATGCACAATATCGTATGCTATACTGTACAAAATGTTGAACTTCTGTGCCAACGTGCGCAGATGAATCCGCCGGTTACTCAGAATTGTCTGTCCAATGCCTTTCACAGTGGCAGGTGATGACGCGATTACAGGTCGACCGGAACGTGGCGAATCTGAAAGGTTGCCACGGCCCTCTGCAAAGAACCTGCACCATCTGGAGATGTTGCTGCTGTCCTGGCAATCACCACCATACACTTCGACCATTGTTTTGTGAATCTCCATCGGGGTTTAGCCCCCACAAATCAGTCTGCACCACGTTGCTCTTCATTCGTAGACGTCGCTAACAAACGCGACTTCTTTGTGCCGTTGTTCACACTGTCTTCCACCACGGTGACACCTGATCCAGCAAAACGGGTCAGAAGCGTGATATTCAAACTCGTTTGCCAAACTGCAACGAAACAAAAATTGCAGTGCGTTACTTTACGATCCTTCCTAGTATCTTCGCATTGATGGTTTCATTGATAACTTTTATTAAAAAGCTGTGGGGTCATCTCGGGCTTTCAGAACAGAAGCAGTTTGACGTGAAATAGATTTGTATAAGTCATGCACATGAGATAATGGAATTTGGTACTATTCTCTATAACGAAGTGAATTTCTCCGTCATTTTTGGTCTACGCCGGGATTCGAACCCGAGTACGCTTATTCCGGAACAAGTCGCTCTACCAATTGAGCTACGAGAACGTTTTACTCTGATTCCTATCTGCCTTTATGTCGTGTGCGTCCTTCTGGCAGGTACGTCACATCATCTCCCCCTTATTTATTTTTTTTTCGAAGTGCTGGAGAAGGGATTCTCTTATTTTTCCTATCTCGCGGTGTGGAAATAACATCACGCCATTGCAAGATTTTGAACGGTCGGGTCATCCGGATAGTTCGGGCGCCATTATAACGAAGTAAATTTCTCCGTCATTTTTGGTCTACGCCGGGATTCGAACCCCAGTCCGCTTATTCCGGAACAAGTCGCTCTACCAATTGAGCTACGGGGACGTTTTATTCTGATTCCTATCTGCCTTTATGTCGTGTGCGTCCTTCTGGCAGGTACGTCACATCTCTTCCTGTAAAATAATCCCAACTGTGTCAGCGATGTTGGAGGTTGAATATATGATCTGACCTTTTGCTCCAAATATTCACACAAATGTTCAATTAATATTAAATGTTCTTACGGATTGTAGCATAGGGTTTTATAAAAAAAAAATTCAGTCTCATTACTGAATTACAGCACTGTATATACACTATCTACCAACAAGTAATTGGACATCTCTGCAATCGACGATATCTGCGGTCCTGATACACGTCACGGCCGCCGCCGTTAAATATCATGTGGGAAACAACAACGCAACCAGTCGCATGTAAGATGCCACGCAGTTCGGAGCTCTCTGATTTCGAGAAAGGTGTAATCGTCGGGTATCACAGAAATGGTCGATCCATACGTGACATATCCAGCTAGTTGAAGTACCAAAAATCGACAGTGGCCTACGTGATTGGCAAGTGGAAGATGAGAGGTGACTGTCGGAATGTGCCCCGACCCGGCAGACACACAAAACTGGGAGTTAGAGACAGACGGGTGCTGGCCAGAGAAATTCGGAAGAACCGCACCAAATCGATGGGCCACATCCGCGAGGAGTTTATACAGGCATCCGGGAGTGTTCTTTTGATGAATGCCATCCGTAAGAAAACCCATCTGCTCGGTTATCATTGACGTGCTGCCGCCCACAAGCCTTTGATCACCAAGTCCAATAGCGCTGCTCGGCTAACGTGTTGCAAAGAACGTCGACAGTAGACCGCTGAACAGTGGAAACAGGGTGAGCGACGAATCAAGGTTCACCCTCTACCGTTCGGATGGCAGGGTCTGGGTTTGGCGTCTGCCTGGAGAACGCCTCCTGCCGGAATGTATTGTGCCAACTGTGAAGTTCGGCGGCGGTGGAATTGTGCTATGGGGGTGTTTCTCCTGGTATGGCACGGGACCCTTGGTCGCAATTCCTGGTAGACTCAACGCCGAGACCTACTGCACCATTTTGGATGACCATGCGCTTCCTACGTTGTGGCAGTTTTACGGGGTGGACCCATGTTACTTTCAGGATGACAATGCCACTTCTCATGTTGCGAGGTCCACCATGGCTTGGTATGGTGACAATGGGGTTAATCGAATGGACTGGCCTGCGCAGAGCCCGGACCTTAACCCTATCAAGCACCTCTGGGACGAGTTGGAGCGTCAACTTAAGGGGTGTCCCCACCGTCCGAAATCCGTGAAGGAACTTACCTGTCTTCTCCAAGCCGAGTGGAAGGAAATATCGCTAGCCGTCGTACAACGCCTGGTTGAGAGTATGCCCCGAAGGGTCGCAGCTGTAGTCACCGCTCGTGGAGGCTCCACCAACTATTGAAGGTGAATAAACTTCGTTTTCCTTTGCTATCACAGGTGTCCAATTACTTGTTGGTAGACAGTGTAATACGAGATGAACTGCGTTACGTGAACCTCTGGGATCGATACGCAGCACAACAAAGGTGATTGCACATTACTTCAGAAAGGAATCCTGCTGATGATGACTGCTCTGACACAGCAGAAATGCACACGGGTAATATTTGAATTTTAATGTTTTTTGAAACGGAGCATGCAGTAACGACGAACGAAATATTCTGATTGTTATAGAAACTCTCAGACGTGTTTTACTAAGAAGTCTGTTCCTGATCTAATATCTATGGAAACGAAACAAATGTGGAAAGAGTCGTTACACAAGCTCTGAAGCGGAAGTGATAATAAATTCTAAATTTTTGAACTGGACTGTAGTTCTTAGGAAATATTATTGCAGAAGCTCTAATATACACTGAAGAGCAATTGAATTAGAGACATCTGGCGTTATGCAAATGTGGCGCTGTAGGCGGACCTGTAAACGGAAACGACATGACGTATGCAGCGATCCGACAATATAAGGAGTGATGCGACGACGGGAATCAGTAAGAGTCGTACGCAGTATGGGTAAAACGAAGGATCTAAGCGCATTTGATCGTGGGCAAATTGGCGGGGCCCGACGAATGGGTCACTCCATCTCGGAAGTCGTGCCGGCACCGGGATTTTCACGAGCCACTGTGTCACGGGTGCACCGTGAGCACATCGAATCCGGTAAAACCATCCTTGCAAGGGCCAACTGCCGTGGACAACAGCGTGTGGATGAGCGGGGTCATCGTTGGCTAGCTCGCATTGTAACAGCGGATAGACGGGCCACAGTGCAAGAAATCACTAGGCAATTTAACGCTGGTGAACAAAAACGTGTAAGCAGCCACACTATTCAGAACCATCTCCTCGCTATGAGGTACAGAAGACATCGTCCCACGAGGGTACCGCTGCTAACCGCACATCACAGGGTGCAAAGATTAGCTTGGGGGCGGGAACATCGCCACTAGACTCTAGACATGTGAAAAATTGTTACCTGGACTGATGAGTCGAGATTCACGTTGGTACATGTGGATTGCAGGATACGAGTACGGCGCAAACCACCTGAAGCGATGGATCCTTCTTGCCAGCAGGGTACTCTTCAAGCTGGTGGGGGTGGCATTCTCGTCTGGGGACTGTTTTCGTGGACTGAAATGGGACCACTGGTACGTGTGACATCGTCCCTCACAGGTCAACGTTACCGGGATATCCTGGACGACCATTTGCTCCCGTTTGTGCGTCTTCAACATCCCACTAGGGACCTCATCTTGCAACAAGACAATGCACAGTGCCATCGCTCCCGAATTGTATCTGAATGGTTGGATGAATACTCCACCGACGTTACCTCGCTTCCTTGGCCAGCTGGGTCACCTGACCTCAATCCCATCGAGCACACATCGAGAGAAATGTTCGAGGCTCTGACCCCCTCCATCAAATCTTCGTGAACTGTGGGAGTTTGTTCAGGGGTCCTGGATCCGTATGGCTTCCCAACGCTTCCGGTGTCTTGTCGAGTCCATGCCGAGACGAATCGCCGCCGTCATCAGGACGAAATGTGGTGCTACACGTTACTAGACAGGTATCTCTAATTCAATTGCTCTTCAGCGTAAACTGATCAATCTTTTTTAATGTCCAAACAATTTGTGAAGGTCAGATTAACCTCATATAAATACATAACGATTTTCAAGCAATTTATCACGTTATTTTCTTTGCTGTTAAAGATCGGATTATCTCTGTAAAACTTACATGAGATATCTATTTTCTGCATAACTTAGGACTAATTGCTTTACTGTGCAATCTGATCCTAATATTTCTTCCAAAGCAGAAGAATCTATTTTTGTGTGCGAAGCCGTAACATCATGTAACTAAATATCCACCCGTTTTGCAACATAATTTTATTCGTGACACGGAAATTCGAAAGATAGACTCGTATTATTCTTATGAACATTTAGATAAAAAAAATGCCCGAATGTGAAAACCTTAAATCGGCGAAGTTCAATCGCTTAATTTTTTATTGTTTTAGCAAAGAACGTTAGCACAAAATTCATTTGAACAGCAATAAGTTCCCTATTCATTCCTCGAAGCTCATAAAAACTGCTGTATTGTAGAATGCCTGTTTCAAAAGTCCGTGGGAAGTTGAAACCGTTTCAAAAAAACTCAATTTTTAGCTTAGGCTAGGATGTATGGCGTCCTTGTCGATTCTGTGAGCAGGTGCATCTTTTCCAGCTCCAATATTCTCGATCTCGTTATAGGGCTATCGAGCTTTCGGAATATCTGAAGCATAGCAGTTGTTTTCCTCCAAGTTCCCTTTCCTGTTTTCTTCGACGTATGGCGCGCGGAAATTCTATAGTTTGAGGAGAAAACTCAAGAATAAAAAGGACCTTTTATATTTCTCCCCATCATTGTATCTTTTGAATCTGATTCGCACAGAAAGGAAACTTAAACTGCGTAAGATCAAAAACAGAGAAAAGGAAAAGAAAAGGGGTCAGACGGATCTACAAAAGCGGCACGAATCCGGCTACAATCCGACTGTTTCACGAAAAGCAAATTCAAATAAGCTCGGTTCTGCACAACAAGATAAACATAACGTGCTTGTTTCGGTTTCTACATTTTTTTTTATTACTTTTCCTGTTTTTTTTTTTTTGTTGTTGTTGTTACAGGATCGATTAACATAACATTTCTTTTTCCTGAACTTTAATATTCAAATGGTTGCACACAACTCGTTCACAGAATTGAAGCTGTCTCAGGCATTTCTTAAATGCCGGTACATTTACCGGAAAACTTTTTAAAACATTTATGCTTGAAGAAACATATATAGGGTGTCCATAAATGAACTATACAACTTCAGTATGCTTTTGGGTTGTCGGAAAAGTCATGACGTATTTTAGCCATGTTTTTCAAAGGTCATTTATTCACAGAAAGTGCAAAGATCAATCAAGGATATAATGCCCGGTCTGTTCGATAACCTTTGGCCATCTTTCAGTGAGCTGCAGAATGCCTTGTTCATAGAAGGACCTGTCTTTCGTGGCGGAAAACCGTACAAGGTGCTGATTTAGAGCCTCGTCTGAATCGAACGTTATACCACGTAAGGACTGTTCAAGAGAGCGAAACAAGTGGAAGTCTGGCGGCGCAAGGTGAGGCGAGTATGCTGGGTGTGGCAACACATCCCACTCAAGCTCCAATAATTTTTGGCGGATGATCAAACTTGTGTGTGGTCTCGCGCTGTCGTGATGGAACTTAACACCTTTACGATGAACGAGCTCTGGACGTTTCTGGATGATGAATACGTTCAAACTGTCCAATTGCCGATAGTACACATTCGAATTGATTGTTTGGTTCCGTGGTAGGAGCTCGAAAAACTCGACATCTTTAAAATCCCACCACACTGAGACCAGAACCTTCCGCTGATGAATGTCTGCTTTGGATGTCGTTTGAGGCGAAGCAGCACGTCGGGGCCAAGACCGTTTGCGCAGCACATTGTTGTACACAATCCACTTTTCGTCACCAGTTATCAATCACGTCAAAACAGGATAGTTTTTCTCACGTTTAATGAGCATATCGCAGATGTTTATACGCGCCGTCAATTGAGCTTCTTTGAGTTCATGAGGAACCTACACATCGAGCTTGCTTACGCATCCCAGCTTCTTCAGGTGGTCTTGAACGCTTGAATGATGGATGTGCAATGTGTCTGCAATCTCTCGTGTCGTGTAACGTGGGATTTGACTCGATTAATGCCTTGATTTGGTCGTCATCATCCTCGGTTGGCCTCCCCGACCGAGGAACATCGTTGAAGTCAAAATCACCAGTACGCAATTTTGCGAACCACCGCTGGCACTGACGTTCTTGTAGAGCATTATCACCGTACACTTTACGCAACTTTTCACAAGCTTGACCCGCGTTCTTCCCTTTACGGAAGTAAAACAGTAAAATATGGCGAAAATGCACAGTTTGGTCTTCCATCTTCAACTTGATGTCAAATCTCCGCAAATCAACCAAATCGCTCACTATTCCTTTTAGACTGCAGTTAGAACTGGCACCTGTGGAATGCTATAGCGATAACAGAGCTGCGCATGCCTCTAGCACTTCCAAACCGCCCAAACGCCATCGGGTGCCGAAATACGTCATGACTTTTCCGACAACCCAATATTAAAAAAAAAACAGTAAATAACTTACTTTCAATGTCAAAACACATGGTAACTGTGATTTGGTAAATGTCAGTAGGTCTCCACGTGTGCTCCATTGGTTGCTCACAGGATGTCTAAACGATAGGCCAGTTTCACCCACGTATGCAGCAGAATGTCAGGTGTAACAAGGAAGAAGACTGCAGTAATGCGTTCTTTGAGCTCAGTGATAGATGTAACTTTTTTCTTGAAGACAATGTTTTTGATAAAGCCCCTATAATGAATATAGCTTTTACTAATATTATAATGAATTCAACTTCTTCTAATAAGCTTCTTCTAATGGTTGTTGTTTGTTAATTATATCATGAATAAACTTTCCTGCTAGTAGTGTAGTAATAATAATGAACAAGCTTTTAACTGCTAGTAATGTTGTAGTAGTAATTAAGATGACTAAAGTCTTATGCTGGTTGTTAATAATAATCAACTAATGAAATAAACCTAACAGCCAGACAGAGGTCTGACAGTACTATGAACTGAGAAAAACGTACTTACTAAGACAATCTTTTATTAGGCAAACTTCTATTATTTATCCACACTCACTTCATCGGTCACACAACTACTCGATGTCTGGCTCTCACATATAACGAAGTTCTCCCTACGCACATCAACAAAAAACCTATCTCGCACATAAACAACAGCTCTCTTAGGTATCGTTGAACGCGACTATTTATACTGGCTACCACCACGTCATGACTTACACTCATTGCCAAATCTCATTCAGCGGGAGAAATAACATCTCGTTCAGTAAGAAGATAATTTACATAGTAAAATAAAATAACCAGAGATAGTAAAAATCAAAAGGAAAGTGAATCTAGAGTATACGTTACACCCCAAAGAAAAACGTAGCATCAGGAGAACGGGGTGGCCAGTCCAACGCCCTGGAAAATGGTAGTCTAAAGATCTGCGTAGATCCAATGACCAGTGCGGAGGCGCTCCATCTTGGTGGAAAATGATGTCTTGAATATCCTGGAGTTGTGTAATTGTGAATTGTTCTCACATGTCCAGGTACGTTTATTCCAGCAACGGTTAGTTCAGCAAAGAAAATGGGCCATATCTCTCTTCCTTCCATTAGGCCAGCCCAGACATTAACTGTCGGGCTTTCTCTTTTGTGTGCTACGACCGCATGGGGATTTTCCGTGCCCCAGATTTGGCAGTTATGTTTTTTCACTCTGTCAGCAAAATGGAATGACGACTCATTGCTGAAACAGATCTGTGAAAGGAGTGTGGGGGTATTTGTCAATGCGATTAAGCATGTCTATCGCAAATGCTTTACGACTTTATATGCATATAGGCGTACACGTTTATGTAGTACCTTGAGAACCGTTGCTCGCGGTATTCAAGACACTTCCTTTTGCTCTTAATTTATTTACCCGCGGTATTCAAGACACTTCCTGTTGCTCTTAATTTATTTACCCGCGGTATTCAAGACACTTCCTGTTGTTCTGAATTTATTTACCCCTTGTTCGATGCTCCTTCGTGTCGGCGGCTGTCTCTTGTACTCCGTTCTGAACTTACGCTCAACTGTTGTTAGAGATTTTGACTCTACAAACCAAAACACACACGCTGCTTTCTCCAGTGAGGAAGCCATTTCTGTTGTGTTCTGTGTTTGACGGGATTTTTCATTGCATGAGACACCTGGCGCCATCTACCATCTGACTTAACAAACTTTAACTCTTGCCACGTCTCTTGAAGTTTAAAGTAAGTTTTTTTCTATGGTATTTTTTTAATAGCATACTGAAGTTGTATACTTCTTATGGACACCCTGTATTTTGGTTGACGTTTCGAATTTATTACTAGTTACTTCCAGAAAGAAACATTCAATAATTAAATCACAGCAAACCCTGTTTCTCCGAGATCGGACCGAAGAAAATGCTCGCTGAATCCACGTTCTTGATAAATTTGAGGCAAAACTTCCTATGCGAAAGAATGTATGCAGTGATAATACGTACACTGCTCGACATAGAACATGCCACACCATGAAGAAACTCACGAAATGAGACGAAACTTCACACACTTGTAGACAAGAAGGTGGGAAAGCAATGATTTAATTTCTGGGGGATTATATGAATGCCATGGGCGAGGAGACGGTATAAATATGACCTGAGTTAGTAAGTCATATGACCGCCATATTGGGCTATACATTCAGCAACACGAGGCGTCACAGAATGGGACATGTGCCACTATGTACCGCTTGACTAGACGATGTGTGTAATACAGGACATATGCAGCTACAAATTTTCCGGATGGTGTCCTGAGGTGTCGTTGACCTGTGGTCACAATTCATCGAGATTGCTAGAGGATCGCGCAGAGGGGTTTAGTCGTTTTTCAGTGACGTGCCAAACGTTGTCTATTGGTGGGGGTGTCTCAGGGTTGCGCTGGCAAGAGCAATAGCACATCTTCTAGGCTTAGCCTCCTGATGTTGACAGTATTCGGGCGGGCATTATCTTGTTGAAATTGGGCATCAGGGTATCACGGTGAGATGGGAAACAAAGTGGGCTGTTGAAACGGATAGCGTTACAAATAATTACACCAGGCTGAGGAGCTGCATGACGCTCACGGATGGCAACAAGATGAGCCCTGTGATCACGTCGTTTCGAAATTTAAAATCAGCGATCGCAGGCGCTGAGACAGAAGCGAGACTCGTCGCTGAATACGACATGGATCCATTCGTTAGGACATGCATGACTGGAACGGCACCATTGTAACCTTTCGCAACGATGTGCTGCTGTGCTGAGCAGTCGTCGCAATAGCTGGTGACAACGCAAACGTGCATGAGTCAGTCTACGATTCACAGCCCGTGTCGATACCAGGATGAACACAGCTGCCTACCCACCTCATCGAATGTTGTCCTCTGTGGATTGGGGTGGCTGTTTCGGATTGCCATCCAATGCTGCGATCGGAGCTCTGGTACGTCTGCCAGTTTTACGACGGCTGAGCGCGTTACCTACCTCTAACCGCTATCGCCGCATACTGCGGACAGTTTTTGCATTCTGATGCGTTTTTACTGCGATGTGACAAAGGAACCGACGAGCCCTATGTAGCGCTATGATGAAGATTCTGCTAAAGGTGTTCGTGTGGTGGTAGGATTTCCGGTGACGTCGCCTAATCATTCTCATATTTACACGTGCTTTTGCCTCCAAGATCACACCAATGCAGTGGTGTACACACCCAGGTGAGGACGGCCAAACTGAACTACACCGAGCCATTTTGCCATAATATGTCCCTTACCTATCACGCGATTCTTTCGGAACTGCAATCATTTACATAACTGCCTATACATAACAACCAATTTGCATGGCATTCCGGCAAATACGCCCTCGTGTGACATTTTCTATGTCGAGCAGTGTAATATACCGTGGATTGAAACCTCCTTATTTGCTCGCACCCCAGTTGCGAGCCTTTTGCCTGGAGCAGATATCTTTTCAACTCTACCCTGTAGAGTACTTCAAAATCTCGTTTATCATAGGTGAGGGGGCAAATGATTGTCTTGAATATGCGTGCGTGCGCGCGCAGTTTACAGCGTGTTCATGAAAGTATTCGCTATCTCGCTGTAGTTTCAACAAACCCTTTTATTTCAAAAATGTAGTAGATAAATGACCATCACTGATCTTCATGACAGAAGAAACCCTTGTGGGCATGCTTTCTTCTTAATTTAGTTAAGTCTACCAGAATGATCTTCCACTCTCCATGCAAAGCAGGTTTTAAGAAAAGTTAATCTGATCAGCTTTCCATTTCGTCTCATAGGTGTTCCACTGGGTTGAAGTTCAAAATTCTTATTTGGCCATTTGAACGTCGTTCTTCGCAAACGAGTCCTGTGCACATCGTACAGTGTGGCATGGAGAGTAGTTGCGGTGAAGCAATGAACCAAACCAGTGACGTAACTACCATCCGGCTGCCCCCACAGCTGCGGGGGTGCAGGTGACTAAGGGGCATACTGTAGCTGCCAGTTACAGTTTTATGAAAAATTCCAACACGCACAAAAACAAATAATTAACCCAAAGATTTATATTTTCCTTTAAGATATCCACCAATGAGCTATTACATTATGACCACCTACTTAATAAGCTGGGACCCCCTTTAGCCCGAAAAATAGCGGCGACTCGGCGAGACATTGATTCGATGAGGTGGCGATAGGTATCCTCAGGTATCTGGTCCCATAATGTCCACAGCAGGTCCTCTAGTTCCCGTACATCTCGGGGTGGTGGTGTTTTTAGCGCAAACCCGCTTTTCCAAGTCGAACCACAAATATTCGATTGGGTTCATGTCAGGTGAATTTGGATGCCAGGGCATTAACAGAGAGTCACCCGCATGTTCCTCGAACCACTTCTTGACAATTCTGGCAGTGTGGCATGGCGCATTACTGTGTTGGTATTATCCATCACCAGCAGGGAATACAGTTGCGATGAATGGTGAACATGTTCAGATACCTGACAGCTGTTAGGGATTGTCCTTTTGGTATAATGGGGCCTGAAGTGTCCCAAGAAAATATCGCCCACAGCATAACACCGCCGCCGCTGGCCTGTTTCCCCCCAACAGTGCATCCAGGTACCATAGACTCCGTTGGTAATCGGCGTATCCGCGCTCGGCCGCTTATGTTATGCACCAGGAATTTTGATTCGTCAGACCAGGCCTCTTTCTTCCAATCAGCCTCGATCCAATCTCGATGATCTTGGGCCCATTTCATGCGTTGTTGTCGATGACGCGCAGTGAGCATGGGGAACCCAGCTTGGTCTTCGGCTACGCAGGCCCATGGGCAGAGGGCCGCGATGAACTGTGTGCTGTGGCCCTCACCACTGTTGTAGCTGCGGATGATTTGTCGCACTGTGGCCATGCGGTTGCTGTGAACATTGCGCGACAGTCTCCGCTCCCCTCTGGCATCAATGAACTGCGGACGACACACGGATGGACATCATTTCGTCGTTTGGACATCTGTGCACCACTTTTGATACGTGCTCGCTACAGCAGCACGTGAACAACCCACAAGCCGCCCCGGTGGCGCAGTGGTCTAAGCGATGGCCTCTGATCATTCGTCCGTAAGGGGTCCGGGTTCGAATCCCGGTCAGGCATGGATGTTGTGTTTGTCTTACGGCACTCTCTCTCTCCCTTCCCTGGAACCAGTGACCCTAAATTAGGGACGGGCGACTGCTTATAGCCCATTGAGTTGCTCACGGTGGTCGTTAAACCTCCAATCAAAAAAAAAAAAAAAAAAAAAAGAACAACCCACAAGCCGTTCAGTTTCCGTGATCGTAGTTCCAATGCGCCGTGCCATCACAATTTGTCCTTTATCAAACTCCGATAAATCGGCAGCTTTTCCCCATTCTGACTCCGAACACTCTACTGACCGAAAGCCGGTACTCTGGTTGCATGTACTATATATTGTGTACTGCTCTGTGAACTTCATCTGCGCCACCGTTCGGTCTCCAGGCGTGCTCATTTATCTTGGCTGGGGGTGGCACTAATGTAATGGCTCACCGGTGTATTTAACTGTGCTGAAATAAATGTCGATTTTCACTTTTAAAACACTGGGTGTCCTACAGGTTGAAGCCATTCAGCCCTTTGGCTCCGGGTTGTAATGCGATCGTTCTGCAATGGTTTTTAATACGATCGCTCTGCAGTGGATTGTAAATAATACGATCGCTCTCCAATCGCGCTCTCTCTCTCTGCGCTGCTAAGGAAAAGTACGAGGCCACATGGTGATTCCCGTGGTAGATGTGGGAAAACATTGAGTCACTAAACATTACGTACACGACAGGACCCAACATTTATTCACAGCTGCCGCAGGTCTGCCGTGTGTAAGAGGGTGATTTCTTAAAGAGATCTATTTTAGTTATGGACAAAACAATTACACGTCGATATATTTCTTTAAGTTCTTCCTTATAGGAAGTATGTCTATTTCATTCACTGTATGGAAACTTTAATAAACAAGCGAACGACATCCATTTGCAAAACGTCTCAATAGCTTCCAAGTGGCGCACAGTATCTCTTAAAGAAAATAGAGAGAGCGCAGAGAAACAGTCAAAACTGGAGCCGTTCTTTTTGCCGCAAAGTCAATTAAGCTCAAGTACCGTTTCTGGTGAAAAGAATGAAAAGAAAGCTTAATTTAGTTCAGCACATCAACTGTTCAAAGTTTAGAACCCGACATTTTACAAAAAAAAAAAAACACTTCAGAAACAAGTGAAAGCAAAATGGGTGATTATGAAGTATTATTAACCTTAACCAATTAAATATGTATATTTTACCGAATTAGTTTCTTGCGATAAAATGTATATTCATATTCATGCATCGGTCCACCCACCGTTTTCATCCTGATTGGCTGATTGATAACCTCGTATTATGTACTTTCGTTCCAAAAATTACTTCAAAAGTTAAAACTACAGGGCTATAGGTACCCGCTTTTCCAGACACTCTCCCTAACTTCATTACCCCCCCCCCTCTCCCCCGACCACAAAAAACGCATCCTTTCTTGTGTTCGAAATCCTGGTAAAATTACTATGCTTAGGAAGTGCTGAAGAACATCTTACGGGAAGGAGGGGGGCGCACGTTCTGCTAGTTACACCACTCATCCATACGGAAGTACTACCGCAGTGTAGAGAGCGAAGAATTGTCCAGAATATATGCTCGGCTTCATGGTTTCAGATAAAACAAGCAGAGCTGAAAATGGGTCAAGCATTTTGAACCCGAACGTCCAATAACTGGATCGGACCCGGCCGTCTGATATTTGGACCTGACCCGAACAAATCTGCTTTGAACTATAAATTCGAAATTCAATTTATACATAATTATACGCAGACGCGCGCGCGCACACACACACACACACACGGCATTCAAATAATCTATCTGTGTTGGGAGGGGGGGGAGGTGTCGTAGATTGCATGGTCTTAAGTTATATAGAAATCATATAAATGTATTACAGAAAGGTATAGTTTACTCCCTAACTTACGCTTTGAAACTGTCGTTTTTCACATAAGCTACCTGATTTACACATGTTTTCAAACACATCTGCGAGAGTTGAAAAGTTCTTCCGCAGCAATATTAAGGCTGTTCCGCTTAATTTTGACGGTGCTGCAGTCAAAATGTTTGAATTGATTAACTTGTATTAAATTTCAGTTTTTGCTGTTTTCTTGAAAACATATCAAGCTTCAGAATATGTTTCACAGCAACACCAATTTTCATCAGTTTCCGATGATGAGTTGAAAGTTTCCAAAATGTGGTCGTCGGTGATTTCATCATTGCCCATCAGAAGGAAGGAACACTCATGAAACTAACATTCACATTTCGGAAACTTTCAACTTATCAAAAGCTTGTGAAAATTGGTGTTGCTGTGAAATATATTCTGGTTTCTTAATGAGACGAAACAACTTCCAGCATTCACTCTTCCCCTATTTTGGTTTCAACAAGAACGTATTTGTTTGCCTCAACGCCTCTTCAATCTCTTTAATATTAACTTCATCCATATTAATAAATAAGGCATTAATTCCGACACGAGATTCAATGAAACGGGATGTTAGCCCATCAAACAACAACCTCTGAATGTTCAATGCCAAAGATGCGACGTGAAAAGTAATTCTGTCTTACAATGTGACACGCGGGGTGTGATAGAGTGAATCACCAGAGAAGCAGGCCACAGGTGTTTGCCCGTATCTTGCTCCGGACAGTCGCACTGCAAACAAACGCAAAGGAAGTATCGTTTTACGATATGGTATCGTCGGTCGGTGGAAATCTTCCTTGCTTTAACCCTTTAACGACCATAACGCCTAAAAACGCCCGTACGTACAAACGGCCATAGCTACCCGAAACGACTGTCTAGGGTGAGTCAGATTTCCTACCCTTACTTGCCCTTCAAATTTTCTCGAGCTATGAGGGATCAGCATCAGTCACCCTCGGTCACTATTGTTGTTATTAAACAAAGAAGTGAAACAACAGACAGTTTCGGACGTTATGGTATTTAGAGTGATACAAGATTTTGCGGTCATGGTCGTTAAAGTGTTAAGAAAGAGACGGCAATACTTTTTGTATAACAAATGATTTTTCACTTCGCTGGCACCAGAGCATCAAGCACTGAATTGAACAGTAAGCGCATTTTTCTTTTCAAAAATGAAAGTGAAATAAAACCGGGTGGGAAACGGGGCAGGAACACCTACCCAACCCGTCTGATCCGCAAGAAACTGTGGACCTGCTGACTCGTGACCCGTTTCCATCTCTGGCAACAACCAATGTAGTATGTCCCATCAGGCTGAAAGAAACCCAAAAAGCATGATAGTTGATACGAGGCAGTCTCGAGAGAACAGTCACATAAATAAACAGGTGTGACGATACCTTTGATCAGCAGTTCAGATACCCGACTGGTCAGTATCTTGATCATCTGGCTGATCGTGCCTTGTATGCTCTGGGCTTGGGAGAGTTATGAGTGGAGCGTCCCCCGAACCAAGGCCCAAGTTCTTAACTTTTCCTGCCCTAAATCAGATACAGATGACTGCTTGTAGCCTTTCATCACGGTGGTCGATAATAGCTACCTACCGTAGTATAAGGCTACAAGCGCGACCATAGAATTCATCTGAAATAACCTAACTTACAAAGACATGAACTCGTAGCTTCATGACTCACTTCACGAGTGCTTCTTTAGAGGAGTTATCGGAAAGAGCAACCTAGTCACTCTAGAGTAAATGAACCATCAAAACTGAAGTTGAAAATACCTCAGCTGGAATTACGATTAAAAGTGTCTGTAAACAAGCAAAAGAATGTATGCTTTGCCACCAGGTATACAGTTCTAATTTTGTAAGCCTCTTGTAGAAATTCTTACGCTGAAACGTATTTTGTAACTGTTATTCTATCATAACAATTCATTTGGTCATAGTTTAGGGACAAAATGATCTAACCTATATTTGAAAACTGAGCAGAACATCGAAAAATAAGACACCCTTGGGACGGTTAATCTGAATGGAGGAATTATAGCAGGTGTCTCAAAAAAGATTGGTCTCTCCAACGGTTGATCACAGGAGCATTCTTTCATTTAGAAAAATATTCAAAGTAACGTAAAGACCTAGACATGGCAGTTGCAATACTTTGGGTGGCATTCATAAAAATAAAAAATAATTTACAGCCTTCGCAGAAAAAAAAGTTCAATTTAAAAAAATTGCGCAATGGCTTAATTAGTAGAAAAAACAACAACCCCCTCCTTCTGCTTGCAAAACTCGCAGAGATATTCGTGATGAAAATTGTAAAACATGGAACCCGTTTACGACCGAACGGTAGCCTGTTTCTCTGCATAGTTTTGTAGCACTCAAAGCGAGTAAGAGAAGAGCTCTTGCGCATGCAGAAAATTATCGCTCCAGATGATAATTTTTGGCAATTTTCATCGCGAATATCTCCGAGTTTTGCAAGCAGAATGACGGGGGGTTTTTTTCGACTATTTAGGACATTGCTCCGCTTTTTTTTCTGTGTAGGCTGTGTAAAAAAATTAACTTCTTTATTTTTTTGCGAATGCCACTCACACGGGTGCAACTGCCATGCTGTATGTCTTTAAGTCATTGAGTATTTTTCTAATTGAAAGTATGTGTCTGTGATCAACCGTTGAAGAGATAGAAGCTTCTTTCAATCTTTGAGACACCCGGTATACACTTACTTAATAAGGTTTCTTGCTTAACCTCACAACAGCAGCGAGACGGCTTGGTAAGGACTCGCTGAGGCGTCCAGAACACGGAAAAGGTATTGTCACTCATGAGAAGCGTACGGTCGTTGTATGCAACGCATGCATAGCAGGCCCTAAATATAAGGTTGTCCATAATGAAATATCCGATTTTTGATCTCTCGTGTTTTGACAATGTATTAGGTTCAATACAGTGAATATGCATGCAAGTGTAATATACACTGAAGAGCAATTAAATTAGAGACAGATGGCGTTATGCAAATGTGGCGCTGTATGCGGCCCTGTAAACGGGAACGACATGACGTATGCAGCGATCCGACAATATGAGGAGTGATGCGACGGGAATCAGTAAGAGTCGGACGCAGTATGGGTAAGACTCTAAGCGCATTTGATCGTGGACAAATTGTCGGGGCCCGACGTATAGGTCGTTCCATCTCGGAAGTCGTGCAGGCACTGGGATTTTCACGAGCCACTGTGTCACGGGTGCACCGTGAGTACATCGAATCCGGTAAAACCATCCCTGCAAGGGCCAACTGCCGTGGACAACAGCGTGTGGATGTGCGGGGTCACCGTCGGCTAGCTGGCGTTGTAACAGCAAATAGACGGGCCACAGTGCAAGAAATCACTCGGCAATTTAACGCTGGTGCACCAAAACGTGTAAGCAGCCACACCATCCAGAACCATCTCCTCGCTATGAGGTACAGAAGCCAAAATTTCCAAGCTTTAGCACATCAACCAGATGGCTTTGTCAAGGTGACTTATGGTGACTGTTTGGGGGTCTTCAACCGGTTTAATCCACTACAGGTTCCTGAGTGCGGGCGAAACGATTACCGCGGAAAGTATTGTCAGGAAATCGACGAAATGCATAGCAAATTGCAACGCATTCGCCCATCATTAGGCAACAGAAAGGGCCCAATTCTTCTCACGGCAAGTGGTTGCTCTGTCATGGTGTGGGGGTGTTTTCATCTGGCGCACTTTAGAACTCCTCGTACGTCTGCGGACCGCTCTGACTGGTGGTGGCTACGTAACCATACATGGATATCATTTTCATCCGTTCGTGTCATGCAACTACTCCGACAAGTGCGACTGCTTTCAACATGACAATGCGTCACCGCACACGTCCACAGTCGCCCGATTACGGCTGGAGGAACATTCCACTGAGTTTGGCATCCTGACTTGGCCCCTCGTTTGCCGAATTAAAGCGCCATCGAACGCATTTAGGATGCTGTTCAACGTGCCGTCAATGCCAGGAATCCTCCACCGGCGAATATTACGTAATTGTGGGCCCTCTTCAGAAAGCATGATGTGCTGTGCACTTTCTTCCCAGTACTTGTGGAGTCCATGCCCCGTCGCGTTGCTGCCGTTATCCGATCACGGGAAGGACCAACGCGATAATAGAGGAATCCCAGTTTTCTTTTTGGTACTTCAGTGTATACGTATGTTTATACACAGGATATATCAAATATTCATTATTGATAATGTTATTCATGTCAACTTGGTTCTTTTAGAGGCGCTGAACATGACTTCCATTTACATTACGAGGAAGCGTATGCTGCTGTTGTCTGAATATTTATTTCCAATCGTGAGTACAATTAAGTTGAAATGAGAGCATGACACATGCACAAAAAACCTGCACGAGTGAGTGATAATATTTTAATTACCACTACTCATACAGCAGAAAGAAAAGCAGAGATAATGTAAATAGCATCTGTCGTAAAGTTTCCGCTAACTTGCTGTTTCGCTGAACAAGTGAACATCGGTCTCTACGGGTTACGTGCCAGTGAGCCGTCCCTCAGGTTCTCTTCTTTGAAGGCCTTCGTTTGCTTAACCAAAGCTGAACTAGATCACCTCCAATCTCTAACATTAAGCGAGGGCAAAAGAAAGAAGTGGGGACGCAGCGGCATCTTTTGACGTGTGACTCAGAAACCATCATTGTTTTAATATCCTTAATAATTGGTATTCACTAGAACAGATGGATTTTATTTACACTGACGGAAAAAAAAATCCCAACACCAAGAAGGGGTTGTGTTAGATAAACGACAGTTGGGATTCGGTGAGAGTACATCTGTAAGATGACGTCTATGCAAATTTCGCGCTCTGCGCATACGTGTGGCGCTAGTAGCGCCCCTCGGAACATGCAAAGCAGGTTTACTGTAACGTTCGTGAGCGTTAGTTATCGTTGAGATTCGACGTAGTGTGTTGATGTTAGTCAAGAATGCCTTTAAGGAGACGAAGAAGCCATTATTAACAGCTCACGGAGTTTGAACGAGGTCGTGTAATAGGGCTACGAGAAGGTGGATTTTCGTTCCGCAATATTGCAGAACGACTTGGCAGGAATGCAGCCACTGTGCATGATTGGTGGCAGCGGTGGTCAAGGGAAAGTACTGCCTCAAGAAGACCGGGTTCCGGCCGGCCACGTGGCACTACTGAGAGGGAAGACCGCCGTGTACGGCGTATGGCCGTGGCGAATCATACCGCGTCTGTGGCAGCAATTCGAGCTGCAGTTGCCACCACAGTGACACAACGAACTGTTACAAATCGGTTACTTGAAGGACAGCTCCGAGCCAGACGCTCTGTAGCGTGCATTCCGCTTACTCCAAAGCACTGCCGTTTGCGACGTCAGTGGTGTCAAGCTAGAGCTCATTGGAGGACGGAGTGGATATCTGTTGTGTTTTCTGATGAAAGCCGGTTCTGCCTGGGTGCCAGTGATGGCCGTGTGTCGGTTAGAAGGAGGCCAGGTGAGCGCCTGCAACCAACCTGTCTGCGGCCGAGACACACTGGACCTACACCTAGAGTTATGGTCTGGGGAGCAATTTCTTATGACAGCAGGAGCACTATCGTGGTTATCCCGCGCACCCTGACGGCACAGTTGTACGTCGGTCTGGTGATTCAACCTGTTGTGCTGCCATTCATGAACAGCATTCCAGGGGGTGTTTTCCAACAGGATAACGCTCGCCCGCACACCGCTGTTGTAACCCAACATGCTCTACAGAGTGTCGACATGTTGCCGTGGCCTGCTAGATCACCAGATCTTTCTCCAATCGAGCACGTAGGTGACATCATTGGACGACAACTGCAGCGTCACCCCCAACCAGCATTAACCGTCCCTGTATTGACCGACCAAGTGCAACAGGCATGGAACTCCATCCCACAAACTGACATCCAGCACCTGTACGACACAATGCATGAACGTTTGCGTGCTTGCATTCAACATTCTGGCGGTTACACCGGTTATTAATGTAATAGCATTTCACATTTAAAATGGCTCTTCTCGCGCTTACAATAAGCTGTGTGATCTTGAAACCTTAATCGATTAAATATGTTACCTATACAAATGTATTGCCGCCATTTCATTCCTCTACAAGTATTTTTTTGTGGTGTTGGGATTTTTTTTCCCGTCAGTGTATTTAAGCTTTATGTTACAGAGTTAAGCCTTGGCTGAGCTTTCTGATCACGGAGAAAAAGTGTTGGCGTTGATGCAGTATTAGGTACTGACGATGGACTTCTCGACAATCACACTGCTAAACACCGCCGGTATGTTACTCACCCGTATCCCTGTACATATGTTTCGAACTTTTAACTGTGTTACCAGCCTCTATTGCACACAGCTTTCGCATTTTTCGAATTGCAAGAAGGGGGAGATACGTTTTTGCAAAAACCTAATCCACAAATTGGAAGATACTAGTAAATAAAGCTAGATCAGGTATTTAAAGGGCTTAAAAATTTTCTAAACTACGACACATCAATATTTTTGCGGACTAATTCGGTGAATCTTCAGTCTATCTAAGTGTTCAGGAAGAATTATGGGCAGTTATTTCCCTTGTTAGTCTTTGTTTCCGAGAATTAAATTACAACGCGAATTTTCGACAGCAGCTCTTTGAAGTTGGTATAAATGCCGTGTGAAAAAAATATTAAGAAATAACTGCTACGAATCCGATAAACTTGAGTTTGAGGTGCGATCTTGAATGAGACCATCAACACAGTTTTCCTGCGTGCAAACATTGCCTCCATTCAACGAAGATACGTGAGAAGAACGACCTTCGTGAAGACACGTGAAGAGACTTAAGAGAGGATGGCTCCAATCAGTGGCCAGTAAAAGAAATCCCATTGCTCCACGCACGAAACGATAGATGGCTGCTGAAATAGACTAAGAGATACAATCTAGAATGCTTGAACACTACCTGCGTGATCATTACGTCTCCCCACAAAGAATTCGAGAACAAGTGAATTATTGCCTTCGATCTAGGAAACTTCTGCTGGACGCGGAATTTTCGGGATAAATACATCGGAACAAAGCGTACCATTGGAAATTGCAAATCCTGTCATTTGTATAAGGGAAAATAGCTCCAAACTATGTTGCACTGTTTATTGTTGATGCATTTTGAGTAGACAAATAACGTCAATCTATGAGAACACAACTCATAGAAACTTCGGCACGAAGCATAAAGCTCAAGTACGCCTAATCATCCAATCCGTTGGTGTTTGTACACATACCGGCCACTGAATTAGAAGCATTTAATACAGAGTTGGACCTCCTTTAGCCCGAATCGCAGCGCGAATGCTGTTTGACATAGATTCCACAAGATGTTGGAGTGCGTCCATAGTCTTGTGGAATCGGATCTGTTCTTCTGATATGCCCCACACATTCTCACAACAGTTCAGATCCCGGCTTTGTGGTGGCCATAAAGCAGGTGTCATCTGCAAGGTAAAAAGTCAGCTTTTCAGGATGGATTTAATCGGTAACAGTGTTTAGATAATCCTTGGAGGACACCTGACCTTTCAGAAATATCAGATGACCCGTTACATACAAACGGAACGTGCCCCGCACCATGACCCCACTTCCGGTATCTTGAACTGTGTCTACATGGTAAGATGGGTCCATTGCTTAATGGTGCTCCCGCCAAACTATCTGCCTGCCGTCGGTACAGAACAAGATGTACCGCGCCTCGTCAGACCATGTAACGTTTTCCAGTGACTTGTCACGGTGTTCCTGACAACACTTCAAGCAAGCTTTCCGGTTCTTCGCATAAATCAGTGGTTTCCGTAGATGCATGCGACTGCCAATACCGATCCTCTTCAAATCCCTGCGCATAATTTGCTGAGATACGTCGAGAACAGCCTTCAATGAATGTTTCGGTTTATTGTTGCACACAAAAACTCCTGTTTTTCCGTACAAGTATTCTCAGACGAGGGTGATTTTGCTCCTAACAGATAGTCGTCGCATGACAGTTACACTCCTTAGACACACAATGTGGGTTACTTTTCCACTGGTTAAAGACTCGGAATATCTCACCTTTTGTAAAACCAGTCATCCCTACTGTTTTCAAAATCGTCGCTCCAACCAGTTGGGCACCCACAATAAGCCCTTCATCGAACTCCGAAAGATTCTTTTTTTTTCATTGTGATCAACTCTACTGACAAGCAGCAGCCTTCAATAGTTGCCTAGATCACGTCGTGCCGTACGTGACCACGTATGTGGCTTTTACACTGCGTGAGTGACGTTTGCGTACATCTGCATAAAGGTTTCTACACTGCTGGCCACACAAAATGCAACACCATGAAGGACACGAGATAGCAAAGCCAGATTTACTGGACACATAACAGCAGATACAAAGATGAAACGATTGAGCTTACAGGCCCGTGCGACTTGCGGAACACGCAGACATCAATAGTTCGTGTGGCCCCCATGGCTGGCAGTAATGGCCGCTACACGCCGCGGCATCGAACGAAAGAGGCTTTGAACGTGAACTTGGGGTATGTCGGTCCAGGCTGCTTCCACACGTTGCCACAGTTCATCAGGCGTAGCCGCGGGTGGTGCTTGCCGGGCCACTCGGTTGCCGATCAGCGACCAGACGTGTTCGATGGGCGACATATCGGGAGAACAGGCAGGCTACGGCAGCAGTGACACCTGGTGGGCCGTGAAGAATTATTGCACGATGCGTGACACGTGCGAGCGCGCATTGTCCTGTTGAAACATGTCCGCTGGCAGGTCCTGCAGATAAGGGAGGACTACAGGCTCCAAAACGTCGGAGGTGTAGCGGTGGCTGTTGAGTGTATCGGCGATACGTACCAGAGGGGTGCGGGTGTCATATCCAATTGCGCCCCAAATCATAACGCCAGGCGACGGACCGGTATGGCGATGCATAATGCAGGCGTCATACAGCCACTCGCCGCGGTGCCGCCACACGCGGATCCGACCATCATGGTCGGATCCGCGTGTGGTCCGTGTTGCAGGCAGAAACGGGATTCATTGGATAAGACAATGTCGTGCCATTCCGTAGTCCAGGTGCGGCGTTTTACGGCCCACTGCCCCCGCACTCGCCGGTGGTGTAACGCCAATGGTAATCGGAGCAACGGGCGCCGTGCGATAAGTCCTCGCTCATGCAGACGACGTCGAACGGTACGTGCTGACACAGGTTGTTGCGCAACACACCCTAATTCCTGCGCTAACGTTCGTGATGTGGCGGTTCGAGCCGTCAATACCCGCCGCACAACATGCCAGTCCTCTCGTTCGGTGGTGTGCCGCGGCTGCGTCAATCGTTCACTTCTGCCCGTCCGTCCTTCCTGCACCCACCGAATCCATACTCGCCTCACTGTGGCTGGATGTCGTCCCACACGGGCACCGATGTCTCGGTACGATAAACCGCTGTCGCGATAAGCCACTCTTCGTCCTCTGTCGAACTCCGAAACGTGCTGGAATGACTGCCGTATTCTGCGACGAGGGATCAGGAAGCTTCCTACGCACAGATCCGGCAGCACAACACACTTCCACTACTTACACCCCTCCTTCTGTGCACCCTTCTTATAGTGCTTCTTGGTGGCGTGCCGGGTGCACATGATTTGCACATGCCCTGCAATGCTAATCGTTTGCATGTCCTCTCGCGGGCGACGCATGCTACGAATTTCAGGCCAATCGGATGCTTCCTTCTTGGTGTTGCATTTTGGGCGGCCAGCAGTGTATAATTTTATAGTTTTATAAAAAAGAATATTATGAGCTGTCAAACCTTAGAAATATAAATTTTCCTGAAGCTTTCTACAATTTTTCCCATTAGTGTACATCAAAAAGATAAACACCGAAATTCATGTATTTCATACTTTGCAAATCATTTACAATACTGGTTCATTTTCTTACCTCCAAAAGTAATTTTTATACGTATTTTCTGTCTAAATAAAAACCATCGACAGAATTAATTTACGCTAATGAATGCTAATTAATGTCTTTGCGCAGTAAAATAAACTTCATTGTGATTTTTAAACGGTTCTTTACTTCTGTTTGTAAAAATGAATGAGGCATGTTCGAAAGAAAACACTTAGTTCTCAAGTCCTAATGAAAGGACCCGAAAGATCTTCCTGAAAAATAAGCTTAACGTAACAATCTTTCTAAATTAAAATGCTTCTTCGAATGCTTACTAAAATTCAGAAAAACTTACGTGCGTTAATGAATACGTCTTACACTGCAACAATATTTTTGCTACTTGTTTTTATGCAACTCAGTAAACGTTCAGGTGATTTAAGGATGAGAACAAACGCGTGGTGTATTCATATTTCAGCGTTTTGTTCATTTGATTCACAGCTTTCTCCAAACTGAATAATTGCGGTAGAAGGACTATTGATTTTGCGCAAGCGTTTATAAATCTTACCTTGTAGAATAGAAAAAATCAATTATAACTGGTCTTATGATTCGCCCACTCTTTCTCCGCATCGAGAAACACTCTTGTCATTCATTTCCGACAGGTGGCTGTTCTCATTGTTCCCTCAAGGACATCGCTGAAAGCATTACCAAGTAGTCAATACCTGAAGCCAACGAAAATTATTACAATGATTTATGATCTTTAAGGAGATCGGCAAATAACAATGCCTTGCTTCAGAACAATCGAAAGGATATAGGAAACTGATCCAATGTTGATTTCAGGTTTCCCCGTCCTAGTCATACAGCCGTAGCCTAATGAAACTTTCATAATTTTTATTCAGCTTGCACAGAAATGAAATGCCTTTATTATTCACCGGAGAATGAATATCTCATGCCTTGGTTAACGCTTTCCTGAATCCTTATTTAGACTTCACCAATTGATGCAGTTCTCAAAGCAATAACAGGAAACGGCTCATAATATTTGCTTGAAACTTTTCTGAGGTAGAATTCACAAGATTTACCCACTGCAGGGTGTTTCAAATATATTTATATTTTCTAAAACTTCTGTGATATTATTAAACAATAACAATCTGATTGTTTATTAACGCATCAATTATTTTCAACTTATTGTTCCTGCAGTTTACTGCAAAGAAATGCGTAGAGAATGGGGAACGGAGATACATACATACAACATGAAAGCGAACACCAATAAACTAAATATTCAGCTGTAGTCCTGGGCTCATTGGTTTTAGCAGGAGTAAACATCAATAACCTTTCTGAATATACAGGGTGTCCATCGCAACTACGCATCGATCTCCTCACCTAGGAGGGGTGAACGCGTTTTTCCGTTTTTTCGAAAACAAAAAAAGAAAGGGGGGCATATCCCTGACCTTTAACACCAAAAATCTTGTGTGATTAAGAATCATCGACCCAGTTGTTCCTCCTCCAAGCAGTAATTTCTTTGGAGTTATCCATCATTCGTGCTGTAACATTTCAATTTTACTTTTTTTAAAAACGTTCAATACACCAATAAATAAGGTATTTATGCTTATGATGATATGCAAGAGTGACTTTCATGAACCACAGAAAACAAAAGTTCAGGGAATTTATAAAAACGTCCATCTCCGAGAGGGGCTTGCCCAGCAGGATGGGGAAGAGCACCCTCCTGCTAGCAAACGACCATGGAACGCATATTTGGGTAAATCTCGAAGCATTTTGTATTCAGTATATGTTGGGAATTCATTATTTATAGCTATAACGATTGCAGACCCACTTGTAGATTTATTTTATTTTTATTGGGGGGGGGGTAAACGACCACCATGAGAGCAACTCAATAGGCTATAAGCAGTCGCTCGTCCGTAATTTAAAGCAACTGGTTCCATACAAGGGAGAGAGCCAGTGTCGTAAGACAAACACAACATCTATGCCTCACTGGATTCGAACCTGGACTCATCTCGGACGAATGGTCATAAGCCAGCTCTTCGACCACTGCGCCACCGGGGCGGCATTTGTAGATACCGAAAAGGGCATGAAAGGAAAAATTTAGAGACTGTTGTTAATACAAAGACAGATAATGCTTACGATTGGAGTGATGCTTCTGAATATAAACTGAAATGGAATAACTGGTCGTCTTCTGTTAAAATGGATTCGTGGCCATAGCGTGTTAGTTTGAGTGATACTAATTCTGCGAAGGCATACCGTGCACAAACAGACACTCATGCATAGATAAAATATAAGTTTCAAGTGTAGATACTGAATTTCTTGCTTTTGAAATTGCTTTTTAGCACGTCTTTTGTAAAAAAAGATCGTGCTTATGTTACCGGTTTATCCGTCCGCCTGTACCCACGATATCTCAGGAACTATTGGTCCGATTTGAAAAATTCGTTTTGCATTGGGAAGCTTGAAATATGCAAATGATGATCCTTTATTTATTTATTTTTACGATCTACAATTTCGCCGCTAGAGGGCGTAAATGCAGATGATGTCGAATTCAAAAATACGTTTAATTCCACATATTTGCTTCTAAACATCCGATTGAAAAAATTCTTTTATCTGTCGATTCCATTTATGTCGAACAGCATTTTAGATATAGTTACTTTTTCAAATTACGCATAGATTTTCCGCTAGGGGGCGTAAAAGTAAATTACATTTGTCCCGATAACTCTTCTTCAAAAACTCCGATTTGAAAACTTTTTCCTCAGTGGATACAACTCCTGATTGAAAATTTTTTGCATATAATTTCTTATTTTTGGTAAAGAATACTTTGGCCACCAGGGGGCATAAGTGTTAATTTTTGCTTCTGATGTATTTGCCATAAAATCTGAGTTTGCCGCCCCGGTGGCGCAGTGGTCTAAGCGATGGCCTCTGATCATTCGTCTGAAAGGGGTCTGGGTTCGAATCCCGGTGAGGCATGGATGTTGTGTTTGTCTTACGGCACTGGCTCTTTCCCTTCCCTGAAACCAGTGACCCTAAATTAGGGACGGGCGACTGCTTATAGCCCATTGAGTTGCTCACAGTGGTCGTTAAACCTCCAATCAAAAAAAAAAAAAAAGAAATCTGAGCTTCTAAAATATCGATTGAGAAAATTCTTTCGTGACTGATGCCACTCACATCGATAAACATTTTCGCAATATTTTCTTCTTAAAATATTCCACAGTTTCTCCACCAGGGGGCGTAGATGTATTTCTTATTTTTGTCAATATCTCTACTTCTAGAAGTCCGATTTGAAAAATGACTTCTTTGTTGGATAGTGTTGTCCATGTGACATGTTTTTCATATAATTTCAAAATTTTCAAGTAATTCATAGACTTTCCGCTAGGGTGCGTAGTGGTAAATAGCGTTTCCCCCTATATCTCTGCTTCTAAATCTCCAATTTGAAAAATTGTTTCTGCACCGGATACAGCTCAAGATGGGAAATCGTTTGCACATAATTTCGAATTTTTGTAAAAAAAAAAAAAAAATGGTTTGGCCACAAATCTTAATTTCCGCTTCTGATGTATTTGCAGCAAAATATGAGCTTCTAAAATCTCGATTGCAAAAAAAAAATGTAATTTATTGACCGATATTACTCATGTCGACAAACCTTTTAGGAACATTTTCTTCTTGAAATAATGCATGGTTTCTACGCCAGGGGGTGTAGATGTATATCTTATTTTTGTCAATATATCTACTTTTAGGAGCCCGATTTGAAAAATTATTTTTTTGTTGGATAGTTATTCCGATGCGAAATGCTTTTCCTATAAATTAAAAATGTTTAAGTAAGTCATAAACTTTCCGCTAGAAGGCACAAAGGTAAATTGCGAGGCGTGAGATCGAGCGAACGTGGCTGGCATATGCCTTTGGAGATGAACCTGTTTCCGAACACATCAGTTGACAACGCCATGAAGACATGAGCTGTATGGGACGTAGGGAATCCTGCTGGTAGTAGCCATTAACAATTTACTCCTCGGTTAAGTGCCCGATGAATGTGTACAGGATATATTCACAATACTTTGCCACGTTTATGGTCCCTTCGTGCGTAGCAACTACACTTTATGGATTTCTTATTTTTATTTCTTATCACAGTACGTCAGGTGCACATGGACTTTTGGATCACCCTGTAATCCCTGACATTGAGCGATACTTAGGGAGGGGAGTTAATGAATGTCATTTTCATAAAACCAATGATCAGATCATATGCAGAGGAATTTAGAAAGGGAGTGTCTGAACTCAGGTCTTAAACAACTCTTAGAAATAGGAAGTTAGGAGGTTTGGGCTAGAGTGGCCGATAGGAAAGTGTCACACGGAAGCGAGGTAGAAAGGGGGAGGAAGACGTCCTTAATCATTATCGGAGGGCCAGTACCCGAGGTCCGACGGTTTGACGTGCACATCCAACGCACGGCGGATATTTAGTGATTCGAGCGTTCGTACCTGCCTAGGATCGAACCTGAGGTTCCTCCGTGGCTGTCGCGAATGTTGACCACTTGGCCATCCGTAGCTCATAAAAATCAATGAAAGAAGATGTGAGACATAAATGCAAATATTTGCTAAACTATGACGGTAAGTATTTCAACTAATTTTTCAAAAACAATATTCTTGTGTATTTTTCAGATTTAGACGAATGTAAAAAAATGACCCTGACACAGTTGAAATGTGATGTAACTACCAAATTCCACTGCGTATGAGCAAACTAAAACATGAGCTCAAGACAAACAAAAAAGTTGAATCGCAAATGTGTTAGTGAGGGAGATTGGTAACTTTTGGTCTAGGACAGGGATGGCGAACTTATGGCACGCGTGCCACTGGGTGGCACACAATACGATTTGGGTGGCACACCAATATGAAAACATTAACATTAAATAAAAATTTAGTTTTTTTAGAGATAATTTTTCAACAGCATGTCTGTAGTGTTTTCTTGCAAATGACTGACCTTTGACAAGAAAATTAATCTAGCCAAGAAGTGTGCTCCAAACGGGTAGTAAACAAATCAACCTCTCTTCCTTCAATCGTCTTATGCATTCATTCCCAAAAGTTAAGCATCACATGCACACAATTATTTTATCATTCTGCTCCTATAGACTTCCACCATGAGACGTCCACACCTGCTACAGCTGAAACCCCCATCTCTCCTGCTTCTCCCTCACCTTTGCAGGAGGGAGGGAAAACCAATCTGATAGGAAGACTTGCATGAGACAGCGAGTTCCTGTGAGAACTGAAAGTAAACTTGAACATTGAATGGAGAGATTTCAAATTTATAACTTGGCAACACTGCGACACCAGTCCAGAGCTTCAGTTTGCCAAAGAAAGTTGATTTGTTTGTAACTGTTACTTATTTCTCTTGTGTACTGTAATTGTTCCTTTGCTGGTGTTTTTGTATCCGGACCATGCAAACATGTTTTCGGTGCCAAAAAAACAGAAACTTAACAAAGATAGTGGCCGAGTATTTCAAGGACAGTAGACATTTGAGTTCGGAATCATTTTTTTTTCTGCTGCCTGTGTACGGAAACAGTAGTGTTCAGCAAATTCAATGTGTAGCGTCATTTTGAGAAGAATCATAAACATGTTTGTTCCATGTCAAATGAAGAAAGAAAGGGAGTACGTTTCACAAATGAAACAAGATGAAAAACAATCAAATTGGTCCGTATTTTATTCCAGGCCAAGGAATAATATCACTGCGGCTAGTTTTCATCTATTTCGCTGTATTGCACAGCGTGGGAAGCCACTTTGTGATGGTGATATTTTGAAGGCGGCTTTCTTAGCCAAGTCTGACACATTAATGAAAGATTTTCCCAACAAGTAACACATTGTGACTAGAATTAAGGAAATGCCAGTCAGAAGGAACTCTCTTAAAGATAGAATAACAAGAATGAGTGAAGATGTTACAAATCATATTAAATCTTATTTGGACAACGCCGATACGTTTTCAATGTCTTGATTAAAGTACTAATGTGATGTCACAAACAAGGTTAGATATTTTTGTTAGATTTCCTTGTGGAAATGTGATGAGGGGGGATTGATTGCTGAGTTTGCCAACTACAATCACAGGGAAAGATATGTGTGAAGTGAAGCAAGAATTTGTAGCAAAATTTGGGATTGACTTAAATAAAATAGTATTTATGACTACTGATGGTGCCCATAACCTTGAAGCCAATAGGTTATGAACTGATAAATGCCTTGGCTAGTAGCATTCAGCAACAAGTTTTACACTAATGTTAATTTTAAAAAAAACCGCAAACAAGAGGTGGCACACTCGACACTTGAAAGCAGTAAAGCAAAATGTAAGTGGCACACTAGTTGGAAAAGGTTCGCCATCGCTGGTCTAGGATATTTACAGAAAATTTTGCTATGACACATACTTAGTATTTATCACATTTAACCTCAGGTTCTTGCAATTTACGCGTATTGCAATGAGGTATTTTTACGTTTATGTAAAACGTGATGTTCGGCGATAGTTTAGTAAAATATTTTTTGAGTAACAAGGAAATTAATTATACACAGTGCCTCAAAGAATTTTTAAGACTGACGCTAGATTTCAGCCTACGGTGGCGCCACCAGTGTAATCGCGAATACGTTATAAACCGTGACCATCTGCTTGCTTTCTGCCAAAAGTATTGCGCAGTTGTTAAAGTAACTCAAGCGAAACGGCCGTTCATTAGAGAAGTAACATTTTTTTCATGTTGAATTATTAAGATGGAACAAAGGGCTGTAATTAAATTTAACGCAAAACTTGGTAAAAGTGCCTCGGAAACGTACGAAACTATGAAACAAGTTTACGGTGAGTTTTGTTTAGGTAGATCAAATGTTTTCCTGTGGCACAAACGTTTTTTGGGCGGAAGAGATACGCTAGAAGTTGATAAGCATACCGGAAGACCAAGTTCATCTAGGACACCTGAGATTATTGTAAAAGTGTGTGATTTCGTGGCAAACAGTCGATGTGCGTCACTAAGAATGATGGAAGAGTCTTTAAACATCAACAAAGAAACGATTCGAACCATCCTGTATGAAGATTTGGGCAAAACAAAAGGCTGTGCTAAATTTGTTCCGCACACGTTAATCAATGAACAAAAATCAAGGAGAAGTGCACATTGCAGAGACATCATTTCAGCCGCTGAAAATGATCCAAACTTCTTAAAATCGATTGTTACAAGTGATGAAACATGGTGTTTTCAATATGATCCTAAAACAAAGCTACAAAGTGCGGAATGGAAGTTAAAAAACTCACCACAAGTCAAAAAAACAAGAAATGTTCCATCGAAAATCAAAACAATGCTCATTACATTCTTCGATAGTAAGGGTAATATCCACAAAGAATTTGTTCCAAGTGGACAAACAATTACTGGTAAGTTTTATTTAAATGTTTTGAGGCGTTTGATGGGCAGAATTCGTCGCATTCGTCCAGAATATCGGGATGAAAACAGTTGGTGTTTGTTGCACGATAATGCACCCAGTCACACCTCACTTCTTGTTCGTAGATTTTTGGCGAAAAATAACGTCTGTGTGCTGAATCATCCACCGTATTCGCCTGATTTAGCACCCTGCGACTTTTCTTTATTCCCAAAACTTAAAATGACGTTAAAAGGGTGTTATTTTGATGATGTTTCGACCATAGAAACAGCTTCGACGCGTGCTTTGGAGGCAATTCCGCAAAGTGAACTGGAAGAGACATTCGAATCATTATTAAATCGCTGTAACAAGTGTATTGAAGCCGGAGGTACTTATTTTGAATAACAAACCAAAACAAATTATAATTTCTTGTTTCTATTTCATTTTACAGACCCAGTCTTAAATATTCTTTGCCGCACTGTGTATTTGCGGCACAATCAGATTTCAACTACAGTTTTGACAAAGACGCACTGTTACCCATCTCGGTTACATCGAAATTTTTTATTTGGGATTTACTGTATACTACAGGCGGGAAAGATGCATCAGAATAGGTTCCCAGCATACAAAGTTCTCCGTAGCATTATTTTAACATTCCCAATGTGATAAAATGACATCATAAAATTCATGACAGTATATTAACTAATTCAAATAAATTCCAAATAATACCTACAAAGGAGCACCTAGTCGCTAAGTAAAATGTAACAAAAATGTTTCCGACTCTATTCCAATTTTGTGCAGCGCGTTACTGTTTCACGTACTTAGAATAAATTATGAGATAAACTGCCAAGCATGTGTTTCCCCGGTCCTTACTTAACACAACATAATTTATAAGATGTGGATGCAGGAAGGCACACCTTTGTAACGCGGTATGACTTACTTCCTTCAAGTTCAGGATTTCGCTATTTATTTCAGTTATCCTGCTGTCACGTAACACGCAGAACAACCTAGTCCACGAGCATCTGCACTCAGTGCAATGCAGCTTTTGTCGGGAAGTAGGATTAACTCCATTTCGACCAATTTTCCTGTTCCTGATATTTTACTTCCCCATTTCGCCATTTAGCGACTTTTCACCACTCTGTTGTTATACAATAAACTGATCCTTCTTTTGCGTGATTTCTCAATCTGGATCATTCTTTACTCTGATTTTGACGAACAGAATATCTTCTCTGTCACCAAAACTGCTTTTACGTTTTAAATTAAATATAAAGTTGAAAAATTTACTAAGTGCTGGAGGTAAATAATGCAACGCTTCCTATTACAGAAAAAACAAGAAAGATGACACCGAATTTTCGGGTGTAATAAGCACGTCTTTTGAATCCGTTCTGACGCAAATTAAATTTATCAAACCTATTCAAAGTCAATGGAACCGGTATGGAAAACAATAGTATCTGACGGAAGAAACAAGTTTTTCAATCTGGTCTTTAATCCCTCAGATATTGCTGTAAACGGAATCGTGAGCTTACGCCCTATGGTTGCAGACTTGTGCGTTAAGAAAAACATGAATTTATATGAGAAACATTTCACACCGGAAACGCTCGCCAACATAGAAAGAATTTTTCAAATCGGACTCTTAGAAACAGAGATATCGACAAAAATAACATGTGACTTTACGTCCCCTGGTGGGAAAACCATGCATTAATTTAGGAAGAAAGTATTCCAAAAGGTTTTTCCATATGAGCGGTATCGGTCCAAGAAAAAAATAGTCGAGTTTTCAGGAGCCCAGATTTTGCTACAAATACATCAGAAGAAAAATTAACACTTACGCCCCTTGGTGGCAAAAGTATTCTTTACCAAAAATTTGAATTTATATGCAAAAGAGTTTCCATCACGAGGTGCATCCGCTGAAGCAAAAATGTTTCCAATCGGAGTTTTAGAAGAAGAGTTATCGGGAAAAATGTAATTTACTTTTACGCCCCCTAGCGTAAAATCTATGCGTAATTTGTAAAAGTAACTATATCCAAAATACTCTTCGACATAAATGGAATCGAATGATGAAATATTTTTTTCAATCGGATGTTTAGAAGCAAATATGTGAAATAAAACGTATTTTTTAATTCTACATCATCTGCATTTGCGCCCTCTAGCAGCGAAATTGTACATCGTAAAAAAAAAAAAATAAAGGATCATCATTCGCATATTTCAAGCTTCCCAATGCAAAAAGAATTTTTCAAATGGGACTAATAGTTGCAGAGATAGCGTATGTACAGACAGACGGACAAACCGGTAACATAAGCACGATCTTTTTTTACAAAAGACGTGCTAAAAATACATGTAGGCTCAGTTCTGATTGAGTCGTCAGTTTGGAACGTAGGACTACGACCTGCAGATCGGAGAGTTGAAATGAGCTAGTCGAGTATGGTTTCAAAGCTTTTATTTAATTTGTTATAACCAACGCAGGTCTATGATATAAAAACTAGCTTACATAAGTTTTACAATTAATGCTGGATACATTACGAACACAAAGCAAATCGATACATAAATTACCCAACGTTGTGCTCTCTCTTCTTGGGCTTTTTACATTCTTCGTCACTTGCTCTTGCCTCTAGTTTTGATTTTTCTTCACTTTTGTTTGTGTTCGTTCTGCGAATTCGGCAGCATTGTCGAAAATGTTAGCCCGTTCACACGAAACATAGTTTAAACCACTGCGATATATTCTTCATATACACTGCTGCCCACCCAAAATGCAACACCAAGAAGGACACGAAATAGCAAACCCAGATTTACTGGACACATAACAACAGATACAAAGATGAAACGATTGAGCTTACAGGCCCGTGCGTCTTGCGGAACACGCAGACATCAACAGTTCGTGTGGCCAACATGGCTGGCAGTAACGGCCGCTACACGCCGCGGCATCGAACGAAAGAGGCTTTGGATGTGGGCTTGGGGTATGTCGGTCCAGGCTGCTTCCACACGTTGCCACAGTTAATCAGGCGTAGCCGCGGGTGGTGCTTGCCGGGCCACTCGGTTGCCGATCAGCGACCAGATGTGTTCGATGGGCGACATATCGGGAGAACAGGCGGGCCAGGGCAGCAGTGACACCTGGTGCGCCGTGAAGAATTGTTGCACGATGCGTGTCACGTGCGAGCGCGCCTTGTCCTGTTGAAACGTGTCCGCTGGCAGGTCCTGTAAGTAAGGGAGGACTACAGGCTCCAAAACGTCGGAAATGGTGCGGTGGCTGTTGATTTTACCGGCGATGCGTACCAGAGGGGTGCGCGTGTCATATCCAATTGCGCTCCAAACCATAACGCCAGGCGACGGACCGGTGTGGCGATGCATAATGCAGGCGTCACACAGTCTCTCGCCGCGGTGCCGCCACACGCGGATCCGACCATCGTGGTGTTGCAGGCAGAAGCGGGATTCGTCGGAGAAAACAATGTCGTGTCACTCCGTGGTACAGGTGCGGCGTTCAACGGCCCACTGCCGTTGCACTCGCCGGTGGTGTAACGTCAATGGTAATCGGAGCAATGGGTGCCGTGTAACAAGTCTCCGCTCCTGCAGACGACGTCGAACGGTACGTGCTGACACAGGTTGTTACACAACACACCCTAATTCCTGCGCTAACGTTCGTGATGTGGCGGTGCGAGCCGTCAATGCCGGCCTCACAACATGCCGGTCCTCTCGTTCGGTGGTGTGCCGCGGCTACGGCAATCGCTCACGTCGGTGCGTCGTTCCCTCCTGCACCCACCGAATCCATACTCGCCTCACTGTGGCTGGATGTCGTCCCACACGGGAGCCGATGTCTTGGTACGATACACCGCTGTCGCGATAAGCCACTCTTCGTCCTCTGTCAAACTCCGAAACGTGCTGGAATGACTGCTGTATTCTGCGACGAGGCATCAGAAAGCTTCCCACGCACAGGTCCGGCAGTACAACACACTTCCACTACTTACACCCCGCTTTCTGGGCACCCTTCTTATAGTGTTTCTCGGTGGCGTGCCGGGCGCACATGATTTGCATATGCCCTGCAATGCTAATCGTTAGCATGTCCTCTCGCGGGCTACGCATGCTGGAAATTTCAGGCCAATCGGCAATCGGATGCTTCCTTCTTGGTGTTGCATTTTGGGTGTCCAGCAGTGTATTTGAATAGACGTCGTCGAGAGCTTTTTCTTTTTTTTTTTTTTTTGATTGGCGGTTTAACGACCACCGTGAGCAACTCAATGGGCAATAAGCAGTCGCCCGTCCCTAATTTAGGGTCACTGGTTCCAGGGAAGGGAGAGAGCCAGTGCCGTAAGACAAACACAACATCCATGCCTCACCGGGATTCGAACCCGGACCCCGTTCGGACGAATGATCAGAGGCCATCGCTTAGACCACTGCGCCACCGCGGCTCGAGAGCTTTAAGACGATACCACGCACAGTCGTTTTGCACTCACGGTTTTCCAGATAAACCGCGATATTGTCAAATGTGTTCACCATTTCACAAAAAAAAACTACTTTTTAAAATGTTCAGTTCAAGCACTGCGAAATGTTCTTTGTATATTTGAATAGATCTCGTCGAGAGCTTTAAAACGATACCACGCTCAGTCGTATTGCGCTCGCTGTTGTCGAGATAGACTGAGTCAAAAGCGGCGGCAAACCCAGAAATATTTTATCATCTCCCCCGCACACGGAGAGCTTCGCGCACATGATGTATTGCGCAGTACCCTAATTGGACCCCATGCTGTTTACAAATATGCTAACAAGATTGGTGTACGGCACGTATTTTTAATACTATAATGATTTCAATTGGGATCAATTTTTGGCACAGGATGTCGGTCGTAAGTCGCCCCACACTATTCACGGAGTTGCACGTAGTCCTACGTCAAAACATTCCTACGGCTACATTTTTTTAAACAGCTATTGCAGTTGACAAGAGCAGGTCAAGGAATTCCTTTTATTCGACGAAAACACGTTTCTTGAACCACTGCATTTATGTCAGTTCGAGCAAAGCACGAGCTGTCTAGAGGCCGTATAAAAAATACAAAGTACCACAGATGTAGAGGAAATCATGTCATTGTTATTTTGTCATCGTTACTGAAAACTCACTGTTACGATATTACGACGAGTGACAAATTTTACCAGTTCCAAATCCATTGAACCGCCCCGATGGCGCAGTGGGCTAAGCGGTGGCTTGTGACCATTTGTCCGTGGCGGCTCCGGGTTTGAATACCGGTGAGGATTACATGTTGAGTTTGTCTTACCGCATTGGTTCTCTCCCTTCCCTGGAACTAGTGGTTCTAAATTAGAGACGGGCGACTGCTTATATGCCATTTGGTTGCTCACAGCGGTCGTTAAACCCTCAAACAAACAAAATTCACTGATAAGAATGCCACCGTTAGCCGTGTCCGAGGAATTCTCTGTGTCCAAAGTCACTGTTATGTCATAGTTTCGGTTACCAACGTCACCATATCAAAATGATTTGTTTTTTGTTGACATCATAGCTAGTGATGTGAGCCTTATTCGGTCTCGTCTTTTTCCAACGCTTAAGATAGTTTTTGTTTTGGCATCCACTCTGCGTTCGCTCGTAGACAAAGAATTCAAAGCGAACCTATTGTAACAGTGATTTTGTCACTGTTACAGGCGAGTTGGTGACTCATTGTTACTTCTCCGTCACACTTGTCGAAACCAGTGACTTTGTCACCTTTTCATATAAGACTGGGACTCAGAGTTCCGGCTTCTTTAGAGCCCCGTCACTACTGTCGTAACCGTAAACGGTGATTTCGTCATTGTTTAAAGTCAGTTACTTCCGTGTTACTCTTACAGTTGTCCATATGAAAGGAGAATCACTGTTAAACCACGTCTAATATGTACTCTTACGCTACCTATCAGGACAGCTGTGAACCATGAAAGTGGAAATTTTATGGAATATTTTGAGCGTGCATAAATAACTACCTAAAAGAGCATAATATTTTGTCCTAAGTCTCCTACAACCCTAAATATGCACTGAAGTAATATATTTTTCAACACGTACTGGTCCGCCCTTTTCCATTAAAACAACTGGGATTCACTGTGGCACGGATTCAACGTGATGCTACAGGGATTGTCAGCCAAGAGATTGTGATGCAGTCGGTCAGTTGCCAGCGTATTCGCTTGAGAAGTATCTCGTACGTATTTCTATCTGTCTCATCCCATAGGTATTTAATTGGGTAAAGTTCAGGAGACTGTGGGACCCGTTGCAGCAATTTGAAGTCACATTCATGCTCCTGCGATCACTATGTCGCGATCCTAGCCTGGAGGTATGGCGCATTGTTCTCCTAGTTCCATCCCTCACCATAAACACCATGCGCACGTACGGATGTGCCTGGTCTTTTGATGTTATATACCTGGTAGCATTCAAATGCTGTTTCAAAGGTGTTAAGGAACAGAATGCCAGAGAGCTATGGATAGAGGTTCCAGGCCATCAGACTGCCATCGATTCGGGTTATTGACTCAATACTGTGACCCGTTCATTAGCATGAATTAGTAAAAAACGTGATTTATCGGACCAAGATACACTTTTCCCAGTCTGGTTTTGGTAATCCTGGTCCCGCTGCGGAGTGGTTTTGGTACTCCTAGTCCAAATGTGGAAAACTTAATGAAAGCTCGGGAAAAACAAGAAATATTATGGACTATAGAAAGAAGAAAAGACAATGATAGGCCACCTCAAGACAGTGTAGAAAATTGGAGTGGTGTGTCAACTTGATTGAAGGTAAAATGGAAGGAAAGCCTGGAAGAAGTCTCCCAAGAATTCAATATATGAGTCAAATAACAAGAGGAAGACCCTACCGGAGCATCAAGCTTATGGTTTAGCAAAGAATTCCGTTGTGGATGAAGAGGACGTCTGCTGCACAACCTGTTCGCACCAATGTGCGGGCGGCTGAGCCTGCTAAAAATCTTCAGATACTGCTATCGATGTTACGTGACGCATTAGACCTCGTCTTTTATCTCGTACAATCATCACGAGCAGCTGTTGCCTTCGACAAGTCGTCCCCACAGACAGAGAAGACAGCTAACTGATTGTTTTGTTGTTGTGCAGCCCTCATTTTGTATCTTTAGTCCAGTTTATCTTGCAAAGTCGAGAACGTTTGCAGTTTCTGAAATGCTTGCACGCGTCCGCCTGGAGCCGACTATCGTGCCTCCTTCAAAGTAGCTTAAGCAAGACTCATACCCATATTACCACTGTCTACACTTCCTTCGCGTATGAATCCTTTAAAGTAAGCTGTTTATAATTCAGTCACAACGTCATATTTGAGTATGTGGGAATGCCACGTGTTTGATTGCTATTGGGCGTTCCTAATAAATTCTTCAACAAAAAAGAACAAAAAAAAAACGAAGCACCTAGAAGGAATCATTCAATCGAGATGAAAATTGGTATGTTCAATGTACATGTATAAGAAAGCTTCCAGAGCAGTTGGGTCGTTTAATCGGATAAAACAGCTACACCACTGGAACAAGTTATTATGTTGTAGCGCTATCTCTGGCTCGGATACAAGCGGTTACACGGCTTGGCGTAGACGCATGCCGATGCTATCCTGAGGTTCAGCATGCCAGATGGTGTCCAAATTGTGGACCACTTACGACCATCTCGGCATTCCGAGATGGTCGTAGGTGGTGTCCGATCATGTCCCAAACATGTTCAATCTGTGAGAGGTCGGGTTGGCCAGGTTGTCGACAGTACAAAGACAGGCCTGGTAGAGCCGTGGAGTGCATGGTCGGGCATTATACTGTTGAAACATTGCTCCGTGTTACTACGACAGGAATGACAACACAACAGATCGTAGAATGTCGCCAGTGTACCGTTCAGCCGTGAGGGTGGTACCAAGGACTACCAAGGGTGTCCAGCTATCGCAGGAAATGACTCCCCAGACAGTCACTTCCAGTGTCCGAATCGTGTGTCGTTCCACGGTAAAGGCAGAACCTGTGCGCTGGCTGGCTTGTCTCCAGACACGTATGCGCTAGTTATCGGTGCCTAGTGCAAACCGTGACTCATCACTGAAGACAACACGACGCCACTGGACACTATTCCACGTTGATCGGATCCGAAACCACTGCTACCGCTGCTGGCCATGCTCGCTGGTCTGTGATAGGCGTCAGAGTGGCCTCTTCTAATGTGGTCTGTATGCCACAAGTTGTCTAGCACTAGACTGGATGGCCACTTCCGTACCTGTAGCTGGCGCAACATGGCCGCGGGTTGTTGGGTACGACGAATTCGGTTCTCTTCGTCTTTCAAAATCGCCCGAACCTTGCGTTCTATCGTTTCCCTCGTCCGTCCACTGCCCATGCCCTCCTCGACACAATGGCGCCAGCATCGTACAATTACCGCGCCGCTCCGATCCAAATGCCTGGCGATACCGCGACTTGACCAAACCTACAACCGACACCTCACAACCCAGTTATACCTTGTCTCACAGACTCTCTTAGCTGCTCGTAGTGTGCACGGATCTGACATCGCGGCAACCTCCCAGTCCGTGGAGGTTAATGCAACCGCAATGCGCTGTCACAATTGTCCAAGAGTGCGAGATTTGCTCTTGATATACCCTACTCGATGTGCGGTTCCGCATGCGCTGTGGCGAGCCACAATTAGTCAGTGATCGTTATTTTTTACGCTTTCCAACCGTAGGTTGCATAAGCGTGTATATGCTCCAGCTTTGCCCGTCCGCACGATAACTCGCGTAAAAATGGTTAGTATGGGGTAGGGGACTACCTGGGGGCGAACCCTTTTGAAAATGGGCGAAATGGGGTCAAATGTCCGGACATAGGAGCGGGATCCATTCCATTTCTCTTGTGCGTCGTAACTTACGTTAAAATGCTTCGATTGCGACAAAACTTTAATATGTTGTTCCGGAGGAATACTTAACCGGTTCTGTTGAACATAATCGAAATGGGTCGAAGGTACCAAAACACAGGAGCGAAATTTATTCCACTATTGCGACAAAACTTTAGTATGTTGATCCGGAAGTATACTGAGCCAATTCTGTTGAACATAATCGAAATGGAGTCAAAGGTCAGGACACAGGAGCGAGATTTATTTTCCAGCCTTAGTCATTGATCCTCATAACTTGACTAAAAATGCTTCTATTGCGACAAAGCTTTATTATGTTGTTCCGGAGGCATACTGAAATGGGGTCAAAGGTCAAGATACAGGAGAGAGATTTATTCCACAGACATTATCCCCATAACTTGAGTAATAAGTTGAGTAATGATTCCTGGTATGTTGGAAAGAGTATCATAATCAGTACATTGCATGATTTTACTAACTTGTTTAATCATGTGCGCATTCGGCCCTGAGTTACTTGCATGCGGAGTTCCATCAGGATCGAACGACTTACTCGAGATGCTTCGATTTTTTTTTTTTTTTTTTTGCAAAGAGTAATTTTTCGCCTGAGTGTATGGTGATGAATAAAATTTCCTATTTGCGCCACTTTGTGGTAAGATCTTATTTGAGAAAAAGCGGCCAACGTATGCAGTATCTAAGCCCTGTTTACCTTTGTCTGATAAAACAAATGTTACCCTCCCTCCCCCCCAAAAAAAGAATGGCATCATGAAACAGTTAACCTCAGGTTCATATACCCAGTGCAATATGAGCCTGAGTTTTTTAAAAATCCCGTTAAAACGCATGGTTTGGGAAGGCATGGTTTATCAGCTGTGCTGTGGCAACAGCGTTTGCGTGAGAATTGCGCAGGTATATGACGTAAACTCGGTAGAGAAACATTGTCACTCTCTGTCATGGAGCAGAGAGCAAATATTCGGTTGTTTGAAAATCGGTAAAAGTACATCTGAGACAGGTGAACTGTTGCGTGATGTGCATGGGGCTAAATTCCCAACTTTTTTTTTTTTTGCTGCCCCGGTGGCGCAGTGGTTTAAGCGATAGCCTCTGATCATTCGTCCGAAAGGGGTCCGGGTTCGAATCCCGGTGAGGCATGGATGTTGTGTTTGTCTTACGGCACTGTCTCTCTCCCTTCCCTGGAACCAGTGGCCCTAAATTAGGGACGGGTGACTGCTTATAGCGCATTGAGTTGCTCACGGTGGTCGTTAAACCTCCAATCAAAAAAAAATTCCCATCTTGTGCACAAATATTCCAATGGTATACACGCTTCAAGGATGGGTGGGAATATTTGGAAAACGACGAAAGGCCCGGACGCCCGATTTCAATGCTCGTGTCTGAACTCGTTGAGAAAATTAACGAAAGAATAAAAAGTGATCATTGTTTGACCTTAAGGATGCTGGAATGTGTGCTAGGTGTTAGTAAGAGAGCGATTCGTCAAATTTTAGTGCAAGATTTGGGGGAGGGGATATACGTTTGTTTTGTTCCGTATGATTTGTCAGACCACTAGAAGCATGCACGAGTGGAATATGCAAAAGACATCGTGAAGAATACAGATACAAAGCACAATTTTTTCCAAAACATTGTTGCAGCTGACGAGACATGTTTTCGTTATGATCCTAAATGAATTGTCAGAGTGCTCAGTGGAAGTCGTCACAGTCATCCAAAGAGAATATCAGGTTACAGAAGTCCGAAATCAAGACGATGCTTGTGTGCTTTAACGACAGCAAGAGAATTCTGCCCCGCGAGTTCATTCCTGAAGGTACAACTGTCACTCGCATTGCATACACGTCCATTTTGAAACTACGGTGGAAGGGGTTGTTCGTGTGAGGCCTGAGTACAAAAAGGGGCAGTGGTTGCTTCTTCACGACAACGCACCCGCACACAGATCAGTCAGTGTACAGACATTTCCGGCACGAAAGCAATGTATACTCATCCATCCCACCAATTCCCCAGATTTGTCACCATGTAATTACTTTCTATTCACTAAATTAAAACTGCATTTAAAAGCAAACGTTTTCAAGGCATTGAAGTCACACAAAGAACTGTGACATCAGCTCTTTACTCCATACCGATATATGTCCTCTGCTAGTCCTTCCTTTCATTGGCTGATCTTGTATTAACTCAGGAGGAATGTACTTCGAATAAAACACATTCCCGTAAGTTTTTGTGCTTTTCGATATGTAAAAAAAATGTCTCATTATTTTATTTCCGCACTTTGTATTACTACATATACGCTTCAAAAGCCCAGCTGAAAACTACCTCATTCTTTCCAGGAATCCAATTTAAGGAGTTATCGGTTCTTCACTAATTTAACCTCTTTTTTTTTTCTTTTTAAATTTTCCCGGATGCAGATTACTACTGAATTGATTTCTAGGTGGTCAATATATTAACTTGGCTTCCAGGATTTTGTTTGGTCAGGAAATCATTTTAAAGCAACGGAGTTTTGTTTACGAGGGTATTCAGTGAAAATGCTAACAAATGCATTTCGTGACTCAGCATCAGCTAATTGTTAATTGTAAGTCTAGACCGAAAAGGACGTATATCAAACGGGATGAATAATTGTATTCTTTGGAAACACAATTATTTGAAACATGGCCACGTCTTTCGCTGAATTGGTAAGCTGCTTTTGAAATTATTCTAAATAAGGGTTTTTCGTTGTGACCTTTAATTTTGAACACGCATTTAAGTAACTGCTTTAACTCATTCATATAACAATACTCAGTTTTCAAACGTATTTTCCTTCATTAGCTATTAATTACGCATTGCGTGTCCCTTTGCAAATTCTGGAAGTGAAGTGCATCGGTTGGAATAGCTTTTGAGCACACGTTATGAAAATACACTGGTGTGCAAAACTTACTGACGAGCCAGGTTTTGACCTGTAGCGTCGCACAGGAGCAGCCTGGATTTATGAAATTTAACCCTTTAAGCGGCCAATGTATCTTAACCAAATGGTACTCAAAATTTTCTGCACTCTGTAAACAGAAATGTTCATATAACAGCCGGATTTTTTCTTTCTGAACGGCACGTCAAATGCTTTATTTTGCCAAAATCTACAATTAAACAATTTATAACTCCTTTTCATTTCATTAGGATAGCTAATAAATCTGCCACAAGTGATAAGCCCTCCCTTCTAGTTCTTCATTCTCTGCACCATTACCCAGGTTACAAAGGTGAAGGATGATGTCTCCTGACATAGACATCATGCCACTGTGTAGAAACAAGTGACTCAAATATTTTCTCTCTCCTTTCTTAGATTTATCGCCATTGTTATAGCCCATTTTGGAAGAAATCAGGCAGTAAGGATTAGTTTTAATCAACCCCTGAACGACCACTTTGAAAAATAAATCTAAGGGGAAAGCAACGCCCTCTGACGAGGAAATTCACTCGTTCGACCCACGTGTTCTTAGACAGCGAATATATTCGTTTGAGCTGATTTCAGCCCATTTTGCTGACCCCGAGTTAGTTCGTTCCAGCCGGTTAAAGGGTTAAACCTACGAACTCCGAAATGGTGGCTGATTCAATACTGACACACCTGTTCATACTAAAGTATGTAGTGGAACTTTATTCAGATTTGATACAGATGCTATAACGAAGTAAATTTCTCCGTCATTTTTGGTCTACGCCGGGATTCGAACCCGGGTCCCCTCATTCCAGAATAAGTTGCTCTGCCAATTGAGCTACGCGGACGTTTTATTCTGATTCCTATCTGCCTTTATGTCGTGTGCGTCCTTCTGGCAGGTACGTTACATCATCACCCCCTTATTTTTTATTTTTTTTCGAAGTGCTGGAGAAGGGATTCTCTGATTTTTCCTATCTCGCGGTGTGGAAATAACATCACCATTGCGAGATTTTGAACAGTCGGGTCATCCGGATAGTTCGGGCGCCATTATAACGAAGTAAATTTCTCCGTCATTTTTGGTCTACGCCGGGATTCGAACCCGGGTCCCCTCATTCCGGAAAAAGTTGCTCTACCAATTGAGCTACGCGGACGTTTTATTCTGATTCCTATCTGCCTTTATGTCGTGTGCGTCCTTCTGGCAGGTACGCCACATCTCCTGGTACGTTACATCATCTCCCCCTTATTTTTTATTTTTTTTTCGAAGTGCTGGAGAAGGGATTCTCTGATTTTTCCTATCTCGCGGTGTGGAAATAACATCACACCATTGCGAGATTTTGAACGGTCGGGTCATCCGGATAGTTCGGGCGCCATTATAACGAAGTAAATTTCTCCATCATTTTTGGTCTACGCCGAGATTCGAACCCGGGTCCCCTCATTCCGGAATAAGTTGCTCTACCAATTGAGCTACGCGGACGTTTTATTCTGATTCCTATCTGCCTTTATGTCGTGTGCGTCCTTCTGGCAGGTACGTCACATCTCCTGGTACGTTACAATGCATCACTGCCAAAGACGGTGCTAAAAGAAGAGGAGGTCTTTAGTAGGGGATATGATCACCCCTAACGTCGACGCATGATTTGTACCGTCTTTCCATACTTCCCACTAGGTCGTTGGTGAGTTCTTGCTGTAACCTCTCCATTATTCCGTCAGCGCCGTCTTCAGCTGTTGGACATTTTCCGGTGTGTGTTGACATGCCGCCACGCGTCTCCCCAGAGTGTCTCACACGTGTTCTGTGGGATTCAGTTCGGGGGAACATATTGGTCAATCCATCCACTGAATGTCTTTACTCACTTTCCAACAGCTCATTAACAGCAACTGTACGAAGGGGGTGTGGCGTTATCGTCAATGCACACGAACTGTGCACCAATGTCACCTCGGAACAGACTAACATGGGGAAGGGTTGCCTCATTACAATAGCAGGCAGCGGTTACTATACCTCCTTCCCGTATCTGGAGCTCCGTAAGTCTATCGACCAGAATGTCTCCCCATAAAAGAGCACCGCGGGCGTCATGTCTATCTCTTTCGTCAATGTTTTTCGCGCGATACCGAGTGTCTATACTTTACGCCAGATTAGCTGACATCCAGAATCTCTAGAGACTAAATCTACTCTCATCAGTAAAGAGTACCATAACATACTGTTCTGCTGTCCAGTTCTTATGTTCTCAGGATCATTGTAAACGGTATCTCCGGTGAACAGTCGTTAATGGACGCAGCGTGCTTGTCAGGCAAGAAGTCCACTTTGTGTTGTCGCCTATCTACTGAAAACCGTGACATTGTGTGTCCTGAGCTCATATTCAGTTATTTAGCGACTGAACATGTTTTGTTGTGCTCGTGTTCTGCTTCTACTTACGGCGTTATTTAACTTTTCCCATGAGTTCTTAAGTTTTGCTAGTCAGTGTCAGGTAAAATATCAAGAACCTAGTTTGTTTCGACGTGTACCACTGTGAAAGAATCGTAGCTGGCGTAGCAGTTAGGCTTGCATGTTGAAATTCACGTCACAAAGAAACACCCTTGCGTATATTGATCTAAAGAATTCGTTGAATATTGAACTTGTCCACACCGCTAGGACATACCACATCGAGAGATAGTTTAAAGCTCCTTTTTTGTGTAGTTTATGAATCTTCGAAGACTTCTCTAGTTCAGTTGGACCACTTTCAAAGCAGCAATTTATGAACAGATCAACGTAATAAATATGAAAACATGCCTCGTGAAACTTTATCATTCTCACCGTTACAGTCTTTACCAGAGTGAGTCAAAAATTCGTTCCCGTTTGCAGCTACAAAGTTGAATGTTACAAGGAAACCATATTAACTCGCCTCATTCTGCAACGTACATGCCGTGTTTTCTATAGTCATCAGCATACATTCCACCAGAGCCACAGTGGTACCATTCGGCAGGTTTCGAGGACCAAAACTCTCGATTCTAGTTTCCATATCCACCACTGAAGCAAAGTGCCATCCTTGTAGGAAATAATCCATGGAGCAAAACAGGTGACTACATATTACGAGAATTTTTAATCGCAAAATGGTGACACCATCTCAAATGATATCATGAGCTATCTTCACCCAACGGGAGATTTCCATTTTAGAACTGGAAAATTTTGGACATGCGAATTTCTGTTCGATGAAAAAATGTTAATTCGTTTATTATAAAAATTATTTATGAATATTCTTCTTCTTAGCCTGTTGGCACCTACTGCAGGGTATAGGCATACCAACAGTCTTTTTCAACTTTCTCCATCTTCAGCCTCAGTTCACCATTCAGCACCTCAAAATTTCTGAAGGTCATCTTTCCGTCTTGTTCTCTGGCGACCCATTCGTCTCTTTCCATCCCTTGGTTGCCATTCTGTTATTGATCTCGCCCATCTTTCATCTTTGTCTTCCAACATGTCCAGTCCATCTCCACTTTGATTCTTTCACTATTTTTATAATATTTGTTATTCCTGTTCTTTCACTTATAAGTTCATTTCTAACTCTGTCTCTTCTTGTTATTCCCAACATTTTGCTCTCTAACTTTCTTACCGATATTCTTATTTTTTCATATTGTCGTTCTGTGATACTCCGCTTTTCACTTCCATAAGTAAATACAGGGTTAATACATGCATTGAAGGTTTTTCTTTTTGAACACAATGGAAGATCGCCGGTTAAACAGTCTTTTAAGTCTCCGAAAGGCTCTATTATTATGAGCAAAAAATATTATTATGAAAAAAAGAAGTCAAAGCAGAACCAATTTAAAGAGACAGGGGTCCCGAGCTGGACAGTATTTTGGGGCCCCAGTATTAGTGGCACATCTAGGATTTCACTATGAATGGCTCAACAAAAAAAAACCCAACAGGAAACATTCCCAAAATATGATGAGGGATCTATAAAAATATCTCCACTATACTGAAGTGTGAATCCCATGGTTCATGGATGAATCAGTGTTAGCAAGAAAATGTGAAATGCATGCATTGAAAAATGGACACCAGTTCAGTTCTGCTTTCATGTTGAAATTATATCGAAGTAGTGTGCAAAACAATATGCACCAAATATGATTCAAACGAATTCTTAATGTATGAAAATTTCCCCCAATTACATATGTGTGCCAAAAAACATCAGTAATGCTTTCGAAAGATTTCAGGGTGGACTGGGGGGGGGGTACTTTTTTGCTGACTCCTCCTAAAAGAGGGGAAAGAAGTAAAAAAAATCACAAGGAAGTTTTTTAGTTTCTGCTGTGCTATTTGAAAAAAAAACCTGTCAATTCTTCAAGCATCCTGCATAATTCTGGTGCCCCTTAAAAATGTGGTGACCTGGGCTGCAGCTCCCTAGCCCGCCTCTTAAATGGACTCTGAGTCAAAGTAAACATGCATCTTTGCTGGAAATAGTGCATCGCAGAAAGCTAGGACAAGACGTTTGTGACGTGCCTGCCCCTCAGGACGCACACGACATAAAGTTAGATAGCAGCAAGAACGAACGTCTGCGTAGCTCAGTTGGTAGAGCGACTTGTTCTGGAATAAGTGGACTCGGGTTCGATTCCCGGCGTGGACCAAAAATGACGGAGAAATTTACTTCGTTATAATGGCGCCCGAACTTCCCGGATGACCCGGCCGTTTAAGATCTCGCAATGGTGTGATGTTCTTTCCACACGGTGAGATAGGAAAAATAAGAGAATCCTTTCTTCAGCGCTTCGAAAAATGAAATGTGTGATGTTGCATTCCACACACCAGATTGACTGGGAGTTCTCAAGTGCACGTTCTACAGCGGATGGCTGCCTGCAACGATTCATGGTCACGGCTGACCAGTGGGTCATGCTCCCGGCCCTCTTTCAGGGGGTGACGTGCCTGCCCCGCAGGACGCACACGACATAAAGGCGGATAGCAGCAAGACGAACGTCTGCGTAGCTCCGTTGGTAGAGCGACTTGTTCCAGAATAAGTGGACTCGGGTTCGATTCCCGGCGTGGACTAGATATGACGGAGAAATTTACTTCGTTATAAGTTCGTAAAATCATGCAATGCATTGATTATGAAACGCTTTCCAACATACCAGAAATCATTACTCAAGTTATGAGGATAATCGCTGTGGAATAAATCTCGCTGCTGTGCCCAGACCTTTGACCCTATTTCGATTATATTCAACAGAACCGGTTCAGTACACCTACGGAACAACATGATAGTTTTGTCGCAATTGAAGCATTTTTACGTAAATAATGACACATAAGGGCGATGGAATGAATCCCGCTCCTATGTCCTGACCTTTGACCTCTTTTTGTCCATTTTCAACTGGATTCGTCCCCAGGTTGTCCCCTACCACATACTGAAATTTCATCGAAATCGAACCATTTTTATGCGAGTTATCGTGCGGACAGACAGACAGATGAACAACCATAGGTTGAAGATACGCTTCTTCAGCCTACGGTTGTAAAGCGTAAAAAATGGACCTACTGCCTTCAGTAATGGCGAGGGAACACACATTTGTAGTTACTTACTTTACTAAATGGAAAGAAGGACAAAATTTAGCGCCTTAACACATAAAATATCGTTTATACACATACATCATCGTGATAGTAACACCAAAGTTCCGTCTCGTCGCTCTGCTGACATCATTGTATAGATAGCGCCATCTATTATCCTTCGACAAAAACAAATTCATCTTACTGAATTTAGTGATATATTTCCCACGTCAGTTCGTAAAACCAGATTCACTATGACCGATGTGAAGGTACAGATAAGGTCATATTGCGCTCCTGGAGAAGCTGGAAAATACATCGCGCACTGTGATTTGCAATTGCTCCATGTAGAGGAAAGATACCCTTTATGTACACAAAAAACTGGAAGTATGCAGGTAGTTTGGCTGATTCTTAAGCATGACGTAAGTTTCGTCTACAAGAGCAAGCGTTTCTCGAAACAATTATTTAGAAACTTAGGTACAGTGACAAATCCGCATTTTCTCCAATCTGTTGTTTGTTTTCACCAAAAATTCCTTACAGAATTTTATTCATACGTCTATCTATCCTGAACAAAAAATTTCTCTGTCCTGCTCCTTGAAGCCGCTTCGTGTCCATAAACGGAGAGAAACAGGTAAAGTAATGAACGTCAGTTTTGACGTACATGGGTGTATCATTTGAGTCTCACTTGATATAACTTTTTCTTTGTCGTCATCCATTATCAGAATCCTTTCAAGTTTTCGAAAGGACAGGTTCGGTTGAAGTCCTCGTTAAATTTATTCAGGGAAGTGTTAAATAAAACACGACTTGCGAGTAGCTGTACGTCATTTCTGAACGTGTCCTTGGACAAAGGCAGGCATCTTGGGTTCCCTGTAGGATTATCTAGATTACGATGCATCTTTTGATTAAACTGAAAAATGTATGGTAACAATAGACGAATAACGAATGCTTTCGCCTGTTCAACTTGGCAAAGTTTACGTGATTGTGTCACACGTAATGGATGACATAATGGAAAACAATAAGTTTCCGATGTTTGCGGCATATTTAATTATATTAATGGTACATAATTAAGGGCCGTGAAAATGAAGAGAACACACGTTTAATGAAATGCAAATTATATTCAAAAAGAGTAGAGAAATGGATGTCAATGGATACCTCTTCGTTTTGGATATTTATTTCGTTTTACTGCATGACGAATGTTGAGATTAGGCTAACTTTATTAGTTAAATCTGAGAAGCTACATGACGACGAAATAAGAAAACTTGTGACGACCTGAAAATGTTCCAGAAGTGCATAGCAGATTGAATGAAAATCTCATCAGGTGTTGCACGTAGAGAATTTTCAAATGTGAGGGAAATGTTATCCAAAAAAAGAGGTGAAAGATATTTGTACACGGCAGAAACTCAAAGACCTAATAAAATTTAAGGACCCATATATACTCTTTGCAAAAAAAAAATAAAAGGAAGGAATATCCAGAGGGAATCATCCAATCAAGATGAAAGTTGGTATGTGTAATGTACATATATAGGAAAGGAAATTATTGCAATTCCAATGCAGTTGGGCCACTTATTCGGATAAAAAAGCTACATGAGTGGAACAAGTCAGTACGATGTAGCGCTATCTCTATCTCGAATACAAGCTGTTACCCGGCGTGGCATAGACGCATACAATTAATGGATGCTGTCCTGAGGTGTAGCATACCAGATGATGACCATATTGAGGGCCAATTCGCCAACATTCCGGGATGGGCGTAGCTGGCGTCCCATCATCTGCTAAACATGTTCGATCGGTGAAAGGTTGAATGATCGGGCTGGCCCTTGAAGGGTTTCGACATTGAGGCAGGCTTGGGAGACGGTGCCATGTGTTCCCGGGCATTATCCTGTTTAAAACTTTTTCCGTGTTACTGCGACAGGAATGGCAACACAACAGGTAGTAGAATGTCGTCGACTAACCGTTGAGCCGTGAAGGTTGTACGGAGGACTACTAAGGATGTCCGGCTATCATAGAAAATGGCTCCTCAGACAGTCACTCACGGCATGTGAGCCATATGCCGTTCCACAGCAAAGGCAGGATCCGTGTTCTGGCCGGCTGGTATCCAGACACGTATGCGCTGCTCATCGGTGCCAAGTGCAAACCGTGATTCGTCACTGAAGACAACACGACGCCACTGGACACTATTCCACGTTGATCGGTCCCGATACCACTGCAACCGGTGCCGTCATGCTCGCTGGTCAGTGGTAGGCGTCGGAGTGGTCTCCTCGAATGTAGTCCCCGTGCCGCAAGTAATCTGGCAACCGTTCGGATTTCCACTGCCGTACCTGTTGATGGCCAACAACCACGGATGTTGGCCAACAACCAACAACCACGGATTGTTGAGAGCGACGAATTCGGTTCTCTTCGGCTCTCAAAATTGCTCTATTCTCGCGTTCTATCGTTGCCCTCGTCCGTCCGCTGCCGCGTGTCGCTGGGTTGGGCCCTTCTTGACACACTGGCGCCAACATCGTCCGATTGCCGTGTCGCTCCTACCCAAATGCCTGGCGATACCGCGACTTCACCAATCGTCCTCTCTCTCTCAGCCCAATTATACGTCATTTCTTAAACTCGCTCAATTATTCGTATTGTGCACGGATCCGACGTCGTAGCATCCTCACAGTCCATGAAAGTTAATGCAACCGCAATACACTGTCACAATTGTCCCTGGTTGTGAGCTCCTCGAGGGCAACTGTTTTGTCATTGGTATTTGTTTTTCAATCATTTGCATATTACTCATTGAGGTACTTGCTTGTGGAGTTTCATGAGGATCGAACGACTTACTCGGAGTGCTACGGGGTGTTTTTTGCATGTAGAGAAATGTGATTTCTTTGACGATTAAATATATTATAAATTTCTTAAGCTGATCAGAACAAAAAGTTAGCAAAATTTTAATTTTCGAGGTTAAATTTTTTTTTAAATTTAATAGAATTTAGTTATTTAGCTCGCCTTTCGACACACATATATGTACGCCAAAGATGTGTTTATTATTGATTTAAGGGGTGTAAGGGTACGAAATATACCTGAATTCCAAGCAGAGAGACTAAACTTCGTAATATAATAGAAAAAATTACGTCTAAGGATTTTTTGTATGTCTTTTTAATTTTTTACATGACCAAAATGTTTGGCTAGGGGACGTAGAGTTGTATTTTTATTTCTACTGTAGTTAGTGGATCAAAAAAGTTTTTTTAGTCTTAGTTTAAGATAAGCATGACTTACTTTACAAGATTTTCCAAAAGACATTCATACATTTATCCACTTTATATTCAAAATATGCATACGGGTTGAACAAATAATGCCGCCCCGGTGGCGCAGTGGTCTAAGCGATGGCCTCTGATCATTCGTCCGAAAGGGGTCCGTGTTCGAATCCCTGTGAGGCATGGATGTTATGTTTGTCTTACGGCACTGGCTCTCTCCCTTCCCTGGAACCAGTGGCCCTGAATTAGGAACGGGCGACTTCTTATAGCCCATTGAGTTGCTCACGGTGGTCGTTAAACCTCCAACCAAAAAAAAAAAAAAAAAAAACAAATAACGTGAATGCCATGATTATGTGGATTAATGTTATTCCTGTAGGCAAAACTAAAAAAAACGTGATTATCTTTTCCATATCGTTTCTTTTTTTTTTTTTTTTTTTTTTTGATTGGAGGTTTAACGACCACCGTGAGCAACTCAATGGGCTATAAGTAGTCGCCCGTCCCTAATTTAGGGTCACTGATTCCAGGGAAGGGAGAGAGCCAGTGCCGTAAGACAAACACAACATCCATGCCTGACCGGGATTCGAACCCGGACCCCTTACGGACGAATGATCAGAGGCCAGCGCCTGAGACCACTGCGCCACCGGGGCGGCCATATCGTTTCTTTGTATGTACTAGGTGTACAAATAGGTTTTAAAGACAACGCAGCATGTAATTTGAGAGAAAACAACAATACACGAATCAAAAAAAATATGTGCCATCATTATCTATCGCCTTCCGCCATCAATCGGACAGCTGACGGATTCCAGCCATGAAGAATACTTCGTCGTGTGATGCGATGAAATCGTCAACCCATTTTTGCACTTCGTCACAGATTCGGAACCGTACAGCACCCAAACCATGTTGCATCGATCGGAACAAATGATAGTCTGAAGGGGCTATGTCGGGACTATACGCCGGGTGCTCCAAAACTTCCCAGCCGAGCGTCAACAACGTTTCCTTGACCGATTTCGTGGCATGCTGCCTAACGTTGCCATGCAGTAATTTCACGGGACGCAATCCTTTACTTATGAATGGACGTTTCCGACAGTTTTTCCGGTTCAATCGCAGCAATTGTTGCTTGTAGCAATCAGCAGTAACAGTTTGACTCTGTTCCAAAAGTTCATAATAGAGCACACCCTTCATATCCCACCAGATGCACAGCAGAACTTTCTTGGAGTGAATATTGCGTTTCGGTATCGAAGTCGCTGCTTCACCAGTGTTTTCTGCGTTTGGGATTGTCGTACCATATCCACTTTTCATCACCCGTAACGATTTTCTACAGGAAAGACTTTCTGTGTTGTTTATACAACAGATTCTAACACTTCGTGACACGCTCATCCTTGTTCCTCTGACTCAGGTGATGTAGCACCCATTTTCCTTCCTTCTGAATCTATCTCATTGCGCGTAAACGATTGGAAATGGTTTGTTGAGTTACCCCCAGTTGTTCAGCGAGTTCGTTTCGCGTTTGAGACGAATCGTCATCCAGCAATGCTTGCAGTTTCTCATGTGCAACATTCTGCGGGGCGCCACTACGTTCTCGATCCCTAAAATCAAAATCGCCTGCTTTAAACCGTCTAAACCTAAAACTCAGACGTGCTTTTCGATTCAATATTCTCTCCCAAAACAGAACAGATCGATGCGCATGCTTTTGCAGTACGTTTTCCGTGTTGAAATTTGTTACGAATGCAGTAACGAATAATTGCAGTATCGCTTGCCATTTTCCCTCTACCGATGTGCAAGTGCGTTTGACTGTTGGGGAAACTTCTGCGTCACATTTTACTCTCTGGACCAGTTACGGTCACATGACAACAACGCGGGGGAATGCCGGATATGTAAATTAACGGTATACGTCATACACAAAACGCTTTAAAACTTATTTGTACACCTAATATTCTCTAGGTTGTATGTCAGTGTTATGCAAGTTGTGTTCTGCAGCGATTGGTACGAGTAGTTGCTGAAATGGGGGAATCTGTCTGTCTTACAAAAAGGATAAATCGTGGGAGGCGGTTCAGTAGGAGCGTCTGTAACAGTGAAATCCAATTTTTTTGGTGTTTAAAGAGCAACAGTATATGCTGTTATGGTTGCGTACACAAATTATGGCAAGACTTCATCGGAGAAGAATAATGGGCAAAAACGCAGGTTGAATGAGGACTGTCGAACACTAACAAGTATTGTGTCCAAACAACACAGGAATCACCATCGTCAACAATTATCAACCCAGTGCTGGAGGAAGGTCTCCCCAAGTTTCTTCCACAAAGGACGGTCTTGTGCCAGTCTCCTCCATGTTGCTCCCGCATACTTTCGAATGTCATCCACCCATCTCCCGTGTGGTCTTCTTCTGTGTCTTTTCCTGTCCCTTGGAATCCAGTCTAAAATTTCGGCTGTCCATCGATGGTCTGTCCTTCTGGCAATATGTCCAGCGCATTGCCATTTCAGGGATTTTATTCTGATCATGATGTCTTCCACTCTTGTCATTTTTCTGATCCACGAGTTCCTCTTTTTATCTCTCCTGATTACACCAAGCATGCATCTCTCCATGCTTCTTTGAGTTGAGTTGTCTGCAGTCTTTGTATGTCTCCTTTTGTTCAGGTCTACGCCTCTGCACCATACGTAAGCACTGAAAGGATACATTGATCAAACACTTTTCTTTTAAAACATAATGGCATATTGCCCTTGAAAATTATACTGCTTCTTCCAGAAGCTCTCCAGGCAAGTTTTATACGCCGATTAATTTCTTCATCAATGTGACCCTCATTTGATATCTGCTGTCCAAGGTAAATGTAGGTACAAATTTTGAAGATGACAATCCGATTTTTGGCGTAAATGTGACAAGGATGGAAAGTCAGATAATATCCGAAAACTTGAAAATGTTCCATCATCCTGAAGCGGGACTCGAACCCGCGTCTCCCAGAAAACTCCCGGGTATGCTAACCACTACACCACCCAGAACGACCAAGTTTTAACCCCATCAATCGATAAACCTTCATTTCTTGTAAAAGCATTGTACATCACTTTTGTCTTCTAAAAGTTCATTTTTAATCCCACTTCTTTACTCCTGTCAGAAAATTCCTGGATCATACTCTGATGGGATAGTTCCAAAAAAGACTACGTCATCAGCAAAACGAAGGTGAGTTAGATAATCGCCATTAATCTGTATCCCTTTGTTTTCCCTGTTCAGTGATTGAAAGACATTTTTTTTTTTGATTGGAGGTTTAACGACCACCGTGAGCAACTCAATGGGCTATAAGCAGTCGCCCGTCCCTAATTTAGGGTCACTGGTTCCAAGGAAGGGAGAGAACCAGTGCCGTAAGACAAACACAACATCCATGCCTCACCGGGATTCGAACCCGGACCCCGTTCGGACGAATGATCAGAGGCCATCGCTTAGACCACTGCGCCACCGGGGCGGCAAAGACATTTTCCAAAGTGGCATTAAAGAGTTTAGGAGATATCGTGTCGCCTTGTCACACTCCCTTTCCAATTCTTATGGGTGCTGTATTCTCAAATACCCGAATCTTTGCACTTTCATTTTCATAGATGTTATAAATAATATTAATGTACGCATCTTCAATACCGCAGGATTTCAAAGCCATTGTAACTGCTGATGGTTTCACCGAATCAAAGGCCTTTTCATAATCGATAAAAGCCATGCATAACGGAAGTTCATATTCCCTCGCTCTTTCATTTAGTTCTCTCAGTACGTGGATATGATCTATAGTCCTATTGCCACTCCTGAATCCAGCTTGTTCTCTCGGTTGAGCCATGTCCAGTGTCACCTTCAAGCGGTGTGAAAGAACTTTAGTGAAGATTTTATAAACCACTGATAGGAGGCTGAAGGGTCTATAGTTTCTGAGATCCTCAATGTCACCTTTTTTATGTAGCAGGATCATTGTAGCATTGTTCAAATTCTCAGGAATCTTGCCTTCTTTATGGCACCGAGTGAAAACTTGGGCGAGTACTGTTTTGATTTCTCCAATTGTTTCTTGTATGATGTCTACGGTAATTCCGTCTTCTCCTAGAACTTTTCCCCGTTTCATGTTCTTGATTGCATGTGCAACTTCTGCTGGAAGTACTGGATGAACTCTGCTACTGGTACCGTTCATAATGTCTGGAGTACATGTATCATCCCTTTCATATAGATTTGAGTAGAAATATTTCACTCTTGTCAAAATTTCACCTCTATTTCTTGTTACAGAGCCATCTTCTTTTCTCAGAGCCATAATCTGTTTTCTTCCCTTACTCAGATGTCCCTTTGCTCTCTTCATGCTCTGGTTGTTTTCAATTGCTTTCCTCACTAGTTCACAGTTGAATTTCCTTACGTCTTCAGTGATACTTTTTCGTACTGTCTTGCATAACTATATATTCCACTTGTAACGTACCAGGAGATGTGACGTACCTGACAGAAGGACGCACACGACATAAAGGCAGATAGGAATCAGAATAATCGTTTGCGTAGCTCAGTTGGTAGAGCGACTTGTTCCGGAATAAGCGGCCTCTGGTTCGAATCCCGGCGTAGACCAAAAAAATGACGGAGAAATTTACTTCGTTATAATGGCGCCCGAACTTTCCGGATGACCCGACCGTTCAAAATCTCGCAAGGGTGTGATATTATTTCCACACCGCGAGATAGGAAAATTCAGAGAATCCCTTCTCCAGCACTTCGAAAAAAAAAATAATAAGGGGGAGATGATGTAACGTACCTGCCAGAAGGACGCACACGACATAAAGGCAGATAGGAATCAGAATAATCGTCTACGTAGCTCAGTTGGTAGAGCGACTTGTTCCGGAATAAGCGGTCTCGGGTTCGATTCCAGGCGTAGACCAAAAATGACGGAGAAATTTACTTCGTTATACACTCTGGAAGTCACATCTCCTTTAGTTGTCCTCATCTCTCTTCCTTTTTTAAGAACAAGTTGTTTATATGCAACTTGTACTTAGTATCAGCTATTTTTGTTGCTGTTTCCATAAGAGCCTTGTTTAGTTTTCTCTTACCTTCCTAGATGACCACTTCTTCTGACGTTAGGCCTTCTAGAGCAGAGAATCTGTTCCTCAGTTGCAATGTGAAGGTATTATGATATTTTTTAAGGTTGGTCATGTCAATACACTTTGTTTTATGAGCTGGCCACGCTCAAGTTTAGCACTGAGGTGCATCTTACATCTCACCATTCTATGTTCACTACCTGTGTTGAACTTGTTCAGAACACTGCAGTCTTCCATGACAAATATCTTGTTACACATAATAAAATTAATTTCACTTTTCAATCCATTGGGATGCCTCCATGTCTATTTCTTTTGCGGCTTTTTCTCGAAAAAGGAGTTCATGATGAAAAACCCTTCTTGCCTCTGCAAACCCTACTAGAGTATTTCCACGCTGGTTTCTGTTACCGTGACCAAATTTACCTACTGAAGTTTCTTTCTGTTGCCCTATTTTCGCATTGAAATCTCCCATAATGATCTCCAACTGCTGCTTGCCTTTAATATTTAGATGACGAGTTTCCTCATAAAATTCTTTAATCTCTTCTTCTGGATGACCTGTGGTGGGTGCATAAGCTTGAATAATCTGAGTCTGGTATCTTCTCGAGAGTTGGATAACAAGTCGTGCAACTCTCCCAGAGGAACTTTCAACTTCTACAGTTTTATCCTTAAGTTTCTTGTTTTTTATAAATCCAACACCACTAGTTCTGCCAGTATCTGCCCCACGATAGTAGAAGAGATGTCCACTTTTCAGTTTAGTGAGATCTCTTTTTCTCCTTACTTCACTTAGCCTGACGATATCCCACTTGATCCTTTGCAGTTCCTCTTTCAATTCAAGGAGCCTTGAATCAGAAAATAGAAAGCGTCCATTGTAAGTAGCCAAGGTCAGCATTAGATGGCAGCTCAGTCCGGTCCTCCGGTGATTCTTAGCACCCTCTGCCTTCATGTTGCACTGGCCGCTGCCTTGGCCAGGTACATTCCAGCTGCCGGAGATTGAGGGCCAAGATTTAAATTTTGTAGCCATATTTGAGGGGGAGGGGTGACCATAACTCACCACGCTGTCCATACGGGTTGGTGAGTGTGGGACAGCATTTCCTCTAATCCCGATGGTATAGTTATACCGCTATTTGGCGGTCGTAAGAACCTCTTTAGTGGGAACAGGATGCCCCACGAGAAGGCGGGGTTGACATTTGTCAAGGAGAGGCTGGTAGTATGTTGCGCATCACCTGAACTTACATCCTAACACAGGAATACTGCAGTGAAAGTTATAGCCGAACTTTATATCCACCTGGAAGACCGTGTTTTCACATAAGCAGTCTGCAGAGAACTTCACAAAGCCAACGCCAACATGCGCGGAACAGCTGCAATTGCTAAACCTATAATCACAGAAACGAATGCTACAGTGCGAAACCACGTGGTGTCATGAGCATAAAACCTGGACAGCTGATGTTTGGAAACATGTGATATGGTCCATTGAGTCATATTATTCCTAACAGTAGATCTGGTTTATATATGGAGAACCACCAAAGGAAGCGTACAATATCTGGTTCCAACTGTCAAACATGGAGATGGAGGTGGATCTGTGATTATTTAGAGGGCGACATCTTGGTATTCGGCTGGCGCCATAATTACTCTAGAAGATTGAATTACTGCCAGCGAGTATTTGGACATTCGAGGTGGTCAGGTACATCCTATGATCCAAATGTTGTACCCCAACAATGATGCCATATTTCAAGATAATGCGTCTATACACGCAATTAGAAGAGTTCAGGATGGTTTGTGAAGCACCAAGATGAACTTCAACATCTGTCCTCGCCAGCGCAATCACCTGACTTGAATATCATTGAACCACTGTGGGCAGTTTCGGAGAGCACAGTGAGAAGCAGATTCCTTCCTCCAACATCTCAAGCGATTGCCTGATGTTCTGATCGACGAATGATACAACATTCCACTGGAGACGATTCAGAAGTTGTATGACTCTGCTCCGTGAAGGCTGGAAGCTGTATTAAAGGCAAATAGTGATCCAACACCTTTAATGATAAATATATATATCGCCTGTTTCCTAGGTGTCCACCTTATTTTGTCGAACACCAATAGCATTACAAGGAAAAAAGAGAGCACGATATTAACCATTTATGTACCTATCTTCGTCACTATGGTTACCACATACAGGAGCCATAGCATCGTGGAATTTCTAAATTTGAAATTTCCTTTCTCGTTTTCTTCTTAGCCTTTAAACGAAGAAAAATGCTACGTATGATTACTCAATGACATCCCAAAATGTTTTCCAGAAATTGAGAGAAAAACGTCTTTTCTCTACTTTATATTTTTAAAAGAAACAGATGCTATAAGAATAGCTCAACAAGCTGCCCCCAGCGACTAGGGAGCGGCAGAGGTGTTTGGACGTTTGGGGAAAAGGTCAGCCATGTTTCCTCTTGTGTGGAGAAAGTTTAGTTGCATAAGAGGTAAGCTCTCTTCATTGTCTTTGGGTTTTAGGTTTTATAAGTTCAATGTTTGTACTTCTTGTACTTTTTTTCTCTGTTATTTTTTGCTTTTTAGCATTTAGGCACTGGCTAGTCTGTTAACATTTTTGCGGGTTTCAACTCTTTCTTTTCTTGGTAACTTTGCGCGTCTTTTAGGAAACTTAGGCTCAGCAGTTGGCTAAGCATAAATCCTTTACTTTGCGCTGTATTTACAAAGTAGTTAAGTTCTTAATAACTACTTAATTATGCACTTAAAGCACTGCTGTAATACTTTGTACATATTGCAACTAATTGTTTATGTCATATAACTTTCACAAAGCTTTTCTTTAGTTAATTATTGTCTTTAATTTATTCTCGTTTTTGTGTAGTCAGAAGTTGTGGAGAAGGGGGTTTTAGAATCAAGTTTTCTTTCAAAAATCTGAGTTTTAAAAAATTAATATTTCCTTTTTTAATTGCAATGTAAAAATTTGGAATTCTTTTGCATTGCTATTCAGGTTTAAATTCTCTCTCAGGCGAACTTGGCATTTCGTTATAGCTGAAAATTATTTCTAATTATTATGTCACTCTCACAACTTGAGTTCTCTTTAATCTTCTTCTCTCTGTTTAATAGTAACAGATGAAGAGCATGAGTCGGGCCATGAAAGTTATGGATGCAAGCTAAATTGTTAACTAGAGCTAGGTCATACAACTCTGCGGAGGTCATGACATATATATATATTTTAAAGCAATTTTTGGTGGGCTTATTACTTGCATCTATGGCTTTGCAGAAACCCATTTCCAACTAGGTCTTTGTGGAAGTGAGAAAATGCAGAGTTTTTGCTGGTCCTTGATAAAGCCAAGGCTCAGTATTCTCGACACTTTCTACATTCAGTTGTTTTATTTTATTTTTATCTTTTCTCCTTTTACTCACACCGGTAGATACATAACCTTTTCTATGTAGTACTTGGTATGAGTCAAAAATATATATATTTTTTTTTGCTTAGGTCTCTTCTTAATAGAATGTGAATTCTGAATTTTCATAACTGCTGCGTTGCGCGTTTTGATCTTCAGGTTATTTTGCAACTTTCGTTTTAAACTCTAAAGTTTTTCCTTAGTTTTCAGCTTTGCTCTTCAGTAAAGGTAATATACTTCGGACTTACCTTCTGGAAAAATTGTGCAGTTTCTTTTCGGCGTTCTTGGTAATACAGAAGATGTTCACACATTCTTAGAACGATTTACCAACAATATGATCAATGTTTAAAAAAGAATTATTTCTTAAATGACCTATCTGAAAACCCTTACTCTAGACTGTGAAACTACATCTAGATTTCCAGGATAACAGGGCATTTTTTACGCTTTCCAACCATAGGTTGTCTGTCCGCACGATAACTCGCGTAAAAATGGTGCGAGTTTGATGAAAGTTTAATATCTGGTAGGGGACAACATGGGGACGAACCCTACTGAAAATGGGCGAAATGGGGTCAAAGGTCAGGACATAAGAGCCGGATCCATGCCGTCGCCCTTATGTGTCATAACTTATGTAAAAATGCTTCGATTGCGACAAAATTCTTATCATGTTGTTTCGGAGGTATACTGAAGCGGTTCTGTTTAATATCATAGAAATGGGGTCAAAGGTCAGGGCACAGGAGCGAGATTTATTCCACAGCCATTATCCTCATAACTTGAGTAAAAAATGCTTCTATTGCGACAAAACTTTAGTATGTTGTTCCGGAGGTATACTGAACGAATCAATAGTCAGGGTAGGGTTTGTCTGCGCGCAGGATAATTGACGTAGAAATTGCTTGATTTCGATACAGTTCAATATGCTTTTGTGGGGAACCACGGAGCGAAGTGCAAAGAAACCGTCAAAATCGAATCATTAATCAATACAATATATTTTAAGGTTTAGGAACGGAGTATATACTTCCGTCCTCCTGCATTGTCAGTTACTTAAAATTATTCGATTTTGACGCTCACAATTTATGGTGTTTGTGTATATTCGGTAACAATTCTTACTTAAAATGGCTGAAAACTGTTTTACGTTACCCATAACATACGATAAGCATCACATGCATTAAGACAAGCAGATGTTTCAACCACGACGCATCGCCGATATTTTACGCAACAGATGCTAATGAATTTTTCTACTACCCTTCTGTGAGATTACTTGCATAAAAATGCTTCGATTGCGACGAAATACAATAAGTTGTTCCGTAACGACTTTGGAAGCAGCTCCGCCAAAAATGTTTTTTGTCAGCAATTGCGGGCAGTGCGCATGCATGAGATTCGTTAGCCATTATTTTCGCACGATAACTTCCGTGAAAATTTCCCAATTTAGATTGGATTTTTAATTATAAAACGTCTTATGTGTGGTAGCTCTTGATAATAGAAATAGGTAACACGGGCGCAAAGAGATTTAATTTTGATATATGTGAACCACAAACATTATGCCATAGTTGAATCCTCTCAAAACCGAGGCATTTTCCTTTGTGTTCTGGTATGTTGGAAAACGTATCATAATCAATGCATTGCATGATTTTACTAACTTGTTTAAAAGTGGTAGTGGTATTTATTTCCACTTTTCTTACACTGATTTTCTTAATCAAATCATTGTTTTAGGTCTGCGTTTAGAAAGCTTTCTTTTTAGCAGTCCGAAGGCACAATAGTCTATTGGTGACACACAAGACAACTTTGAAGGAATGTGATATAGGCCTGATACTCGTCTTGTTTTCATCTTTTCAATAAATAAGCAAATCCATCTCTCTTTCCACGTTTTAGCAACACACAGCAACCGAAAAATTGTTATTCGGTCACCGCTGGGGATTCCAGATCTCTCGATATCTAGCCGAGCGCGTCCTGACACCACGGTGGACAACAATCCACGGCGTTATGTGTGTTTTTCTGTCAGCCTCTGACATCACAAATCCGTAAAACAGGCTCAGCTACTGAGACGTCTCCACCTGGTGGGCATTCACGGCACTGGCTATTATATTAATTATAGCAGTTAAATCCAAAGGGTGAGATCCAAAGTGAAAATCCTCCAAATACGTGGCGTCACTGAATAAAGAAAGACCTCGCTCTTTCCACGTTTTAGCAACACATAGCAGTCGAAAAATTTTTATTCGGTCACCGCTGGCGATCCAAATCCCAGATCTCTCGATATCTAGCCGAGCGCGTTAGCCTTACACCACGGTGGCCAACAATCCACGGCGCTACGTGTGTTTTTCTGTCAGCCTATGACATCATAAATCCGTAGAATGGGCTCAGCTACTGAGACATCTCCATCTGGTAGGCAAACAATCCACTGCGCTATGTGCGGTGAACACACATAGCGCCGTGGATTGTTGGCCACCGTGGTGTAAAGCGAACGCGCTCGGCTAGATATTGAGAGATCTCGGATTCGGATCTCTAGCGGTAACCGAATAACAATTTTTCGGTTGCTATGTGTTGCTAAAATGTGGAAAGAGCGATGTCTTTGTTTATTCACTGACACTACGTAATTGGAGGATTTTCATTTTTTTCATTTTTTCAAGAAATGGAGTGTTAGATTTAGATGTATGACTGGTAACCCTATCCTGAGAGAGTCCTACTCTTTGAACGCACTGTGGATGAAAGAATGCTATTTGCTCTTTAGATATAGAAGTTAAAACATTATTTTGGTAATATGTAGAATTGACTTGAACATTCTTTCAAACTTTTCTAAACTTTAATTTCTCATTGTACGATAAACCATCAATTATCATGAATCCATTACTGAAGCTTTCTTTGGATTCTTGGAACCAAGATTGTAAGTTCTTTATTCTGCTTTTCTGCGGTAGTAAATCGATCTCTTTTTTGTTACAGTCGTTCAGGGAGATCCATGCGTCATCAGCGATAACAATAAATTTCCATCTGTCTCCGGCTAAGCGTTTTTCATAAAGAAGTCTACACGTGTTCTGCGCTCCGCCACGTGCCTAGGCAAAAGGCGGTGAACATTGTTTTTTATTTTTATTCAGATACAAATCTTTGTTTAGTACCTTGTTTACAGTTGCTACAGAGATTTTTAATGACTTAGCGATTGCTCTTTGGGTCGGTGGATTTTCTTTTAAGACCAGAGACCTTACTTTTGAAATAGTCGTAAAAGCACGTACCTTCTTTGGATGTTCGTTTGGTGTTCTTTTTCTTGTTAAAAGCAATGTTTGAGGATTTTTCCTTCTATTACTAATAATATTGCTTATTTTACATTTAGAAATGCTAGTTCCATGATTTTTACAGCGTTTTTTTAATTACAGAATACGAATATTTCTCTTCGTAAAGAGCAAAAACATATCCTTCTATTCACAGCTTGTTTACGTCCCCCTTAGACGATATTTAACTACAGCAGGTGTTTCTTTAGTGTTCATACAACAAGATGTTACCATTTTCAATTCTTTGAACTTTTATTTTCTGTAATGTCTCATCAAACCAATTCTAAAAAGGTGTGAACATCCTCCATAATCATCTTTATAATCACTGTGTTCTATGCATAAAATACATATGTCTTGAATTCCGACGATAACGTATAATCCCTTTCCTGCGTAATACGCCAATTTAGTTCATCTCTGTTCCATCTATGAGTAACCTTGATAACAAAACCTATATTATGATAACTATTAAGCATAACGTACTTACGCTTTGTATTCCAGCCAAAGTGCTTTAACGTTCTTAGTCATTAAAGCCTTCGACATTTCTAAGCCTAATCCATTAGCATCTCATATTCTGGCAAAACTACTTTTCGACAAATTAACATCAATGCATTTCATAAATTCCTGTTTCGGCAAAGCTACTAGTTCTTGATAATAAAAGCCTGTTGCTAATTTTGACGTAGAAAAACACAGCTATGTCTGGTGTTGTAGCAATGTAGTACAAATATTTACCGACGCAGTAACTTCATTTTGTCACATCTCTCTTTCAGCTAATTTTTTCTTTAGTAATAATTCCTTACCATCAGTATCTTCTAAACGTATTACATATATTGATTGCATTATTTCAAAATCGTATATTTACTTTTCTAAGAAGTAACTTCATTACGCTTCGTATATCTTCGTTCCTGCTGCAATTAGACCTCGTCAGGCTGTCATCATCAATTAGTACATATTATTTTTCGTAAAACGAACGAATGTCGGTTTATTTTCCTAGATATAGGCTGCAATGCCTTACCGTCTGTATTAGCATGGAAGTTTTCATCCAGGTTAAAGTAATAAACGCATGTTCATAAAAAGCAAACCACCTGAAGAGTCGAGCTAATACTTTGATTTTTACATGATATGCTACTCAGGTTATATCGTAGAAATGATTAGCATTTCGGCGTCATAGGTGCATGCATACCGCGTCCAAATCCGATAGCGCTACGTCACAGCCCTGAAACCGGCCGTTTTTCTGTTATAAGAGTTACGTGGCTCGGTCGTCATATGAGTGCTTTGTTAGCAGTGAGTGAGAATACCTCGTCGTCATGTAAGAAAGTCGTACAGTCACATCGAATTTGACACAGATCGCATAATCAGCGTGAGAGACAGCAATGCTTCCTTCCGGTCGTGTGAGGCGCAGTTTGTCCGTGTTGTGGCGGAAATCTCAACCACGTTATATATTTATTAAATAGGTAGCCAAAATTAAATCTGAAGGAAAATTTTGAATTTCGACTAAAATTTAACTCTGGGAGATTAGTAGATGCATTTCGAAACAACCAAAAATTAAGCTTATAAGAAGAAACTTTGAGATGTCATATTTGTCATAGCACAACTGAGTTTTCACCTGTGTTCGTGTTTCTGTGAGTTTTGTTTCAACCGAGGAATAACTACAGCCCTGTGTTTTTGGTACATGTGTAACATATGTGTCAACTCAAAGAGACCGTGTTTATGAACTCGTGTTTGTAAGCATTAAAAAAAAGGAAAATAGCAGACCGTAATTATTTTACTTTCTAGGACATTATCATTATGTAAACAACAACCAAGAGACTTCCTAGCCAATGTCAGAGCGTTGGGTGATGAGTGCCACTGCTCAGAAATTTAAGAGACACACCTAGAAATCGAATGCCAACTTATACCAAAATTTGGTTTTTGAAAGGCTAATGCCTGTATTTATTTTCACAACAATAACAACATGCACAAATAGGACAGATATTAATATTGCTAGGAAAGGTTTAATACATTTACTATTTAGCACTTCGCTAAGGCTTCACTGGCCCACTCATATGTGAAGACAGTAATTCAAATGATCGATCTTATATAATCATGGCAGAGTCCACGTGAATACTGTCATTTGTTAACATAGCGAGAACGTTAATTTACATTTGAGGCTTGCTTACATGTTATCAAAACAAATTGTATCTTCTCTGAACAAATATCAAAATTCTGGATCCAATATTTATGAGTGTATATTTATAAAGGTATATATATAGGCGTAGATTAAGATTACTTATATCTTTCTCTCTATCAACCAAAGTCAATATATATATATATATATATATATATATTTTAAGGCAGGTATGCACAGGTGAACTGAAGTGTTAACATTTCAACATGAAAATTCCCGCCTTGAAGAGGCGAGTAAACTATCACGATTTACAATCATTTTTGTGAGTTTAACTTTTTTTTTATATGTCTACTACATTTGTAAGAGCAATGTCACGTACAGTTCCCTTTTTCTTTCCTGATGAATCTTAACTGGATAACCTCCGACATGCAGACGGAAAGTACTTTTTTTTCAGAGCATACTGGTAATCTGATTGCTGTAGTGCTGACTTCGGCTCTACGAAAGGGCCAAAAATAGAATTAGTGTATACAACTTACCCCTTGATGAGGGGGAATCCGTGCTGGAATTCACAAATAGGTCGGATCATCACGTCGTAGGCTGACAACTGCTGGAAGGTTGAGTGCTTTGAATACGCTCACTGACGAAGTGCAACTGGTACGTTAGGATGCCTTCTTCCCGGAGCCGTCATTGACCATCATGAATTAGGTTGCAGGTATCGAATGCCAAGTCTCGTCTGGGTGGAGATGCACGCATCAGTTGACCTCCTCACGGCCCAGCAAAAAAACTGTTTTTCATAGGGCTAACTGCCTGGTGGTGGAGGCACACCTCGACCCGGGCCCCTTCATGCTCTGGAGTCGGTTTTAGAGCCGCTGTTTGCTTAATTTTTTTTTTGGATCAGGGATGAGGTCTTGTATCCTTTTCCTGGATGGTGGTGAATAACCACCTGTGTCCAGGACTATCTTCCAATTGCCCTGCATTCTTTTTCCCTTCCTTCTTCTCACGTCCCACACTGCTTTTTCGAATTTTCTTTTCCAGACTCAAAACGACGCTCTCTCGCAGAAGAACACAGAGAGCCAATCAGCGCCGTCCACGAGGGACGCTTTTGCTCCCATTGGTCAGCCGGTCAAAACCATGCAATGGTTTCGTGCTTGCCCACGTGACATTCCTCTTACAATCAGAGGAAGGTAGGGTGGGGGAAAAAACAAAAGCGCGGGAACTCTCAGCGGCCAGGCACACGTGTAATCTGATATGACCCTTCTTGCCTTTTTGGAGGGAAACACATAAATTTTTATGCACGCCTGCTTTCCTGCCGTTCAGAGCTTGACAGCTCGTACTATAACTCATCAGGATTTAAACCCTCTTTGCCAGCCCACGGAACCCAGCTGGGAAATTTCTCGGGGTGGTGTTTCTGTTCGGAGAATTTCACCACAGCGTTGTAGAGAGGGAAAAATGCCTTTTTGTGTAAATAACTGCTCACTCTTGGGTGGGCGACCTCCTAACAATTTCAAACAGCACTCCCCTTTTCTTGGAATGAGCTTGGGGGAAAAAAAGTGACCGTTGGACGAAGAAAGGAACTGCATTTGACTTACAGAAAATATAAATACATACATCATATACCATAAAAAAAACTACATTTTTTTTCACTACCTATTTTGAGCATAGACCAGCTTTCTTTTTCTTGCATTCCTTTTTAATACTCAACAAAAAAAAATATCACTTATGAAATTACTTGCCCCGGCGAAAGATTATTCTTTTCCCTTTTTTTCTTGATTTGGATTACATTTATTCTTGGTTTTTTTTTAAGGCCCACTTATCAAGTCCATCCCAGCCTTACCTCACCAACTTCATAATTTCAAAGTTAAAACTATAATACATCCTACTAACTTCTGAATCATCCTACTCATAGATTAGATAATGAATAATACAAATGCTACAATTTTTTTCGCACAACAAAGGTAAAAGAAAGAGAAAAAAAATTATTTACACTACTCTTCACTGAGAATATTACATCCCTTCCTTTTTTTTCTTATGTGCACTGCCATTTCCCTCCTGCTGGGCTGAGTATTCACAATTTATATGCTTATTTCACAATTTATATGCTTAACCTTGGAACTCAACCAAAAAGTCCATAGGCTAGCCCCAGAGCGATGATAAATACTGAAATACTGAATCGGCGGGAGGGTAGCCCTTTGCTACTCTCCTATCCCTTAACAAAATAAAAACACTCATTTTGTACATTAAGCAGAGAAGAGGAGAAAAACAAAAATAGCGATGAGAAAATAGAATTTTCTGTGACTTTTTCTTGACTTTTCTCTCTGGATCCAAAAATCAAACCCAGGGGAGGTGAAATCTAAATTTACGAAAAGTTTAACAGCAAATCACTCCAGGGAAGAATCGTCACCCTTTCCTGAACTGACCACTATTATCCCTTCGATTTATTTATTTTTTCTTTCAAGAAAAACGTGGATAATGTTGATGAAAATCTGAAAACATTGATCAGGTGTCCACAGATTTTCAGCAACATATCATCCGTCGTGGCAAGAGTGTGCAAGGAATGGTACAAAGAAGGGGACACGAAGAGAATGTTCTGGACGTCGTACACAGATAACGCCAAGGGACAACCGTCATCTCATGAGGATGTCTTTGAGTGACTGTTCTGCATCATCAACGGCGTTGGCGCAGCAGATGTCAGCTGTAACAGTACGTCTTCGGTTATTATAGTTCAGATTGCAGGCTCGTCGGCCCCTTCATAAGGCTGCTTTTCACCCCACAGCAACGGACTTCCAGGCAGCAATGGTGCGTCGAACGAAGAGTGTGGCGTGACGAAAGGCACAATATCGTGTTCTTGGACGAAACGCGCTTTTTTTCAGGCGAAAATGATCGCTACACCTGCGTCCGCAGATGACAGGGGGACAGGCGTTGGGCACCAATACTAGGCATTATAACATGGGGTGCTTTGGAGTACGAAAGCAGATTACCTTTCGTGAAAGTCCGTAACACCATAACGAGTGCCTGTTGTGTCAATGTTCGCCCAATGGCCGCCCTGCAGGGTATCCCGGGGCCATATTTCAGCAGGGCAATGCCACACCGCATGTTGCAGCGACAACACGTGCCTTCCTCAGGAATAACGAGATTCCACTTCAGCTGTGGATGGCTAAATTGTCGGATTTATCATCCATAAAAAATATCTGGGCATGGGCAAACGAAAGGTGCAGAGGTACCAACCACCGTCCGCCAGCAACTCTTGATGAACTTTGGATGCAGGTCAGTGCAGCCTGGATGTCTATTCCACGGGACACCACTCACACATTATTTGGTTCGATGCTTCAGCGCGTAAAACAGGTGATGCAAGCCAGAGGTGGCCCCACCGATTATTGGCTGCATCGAAACACCTGGTACGAGATGCTAGTCGCTTGTTCTGTATTGCCTAGTGAACATATCCTGTAAAAATCAAAGTCGTAGCTCGCCTACTTTCGGTTCTGTTTTTTTATGAGCATGAGTGTAAGGAGAAACCCAACACTCGTGTAGGTTTTAACGGTTGAGAGACAGATAACGAAGACAGATCTCTAGAAATCGCCGGAGGGAGACGATGATGAGGCGAGCATATGGTTAGTGTCTATGAATATTGTGCGCCATCCTGGAGCTTTTCATCCTAGTCCCTGGAACCTTGTTACACGTTTCAGAGAAAGATAATGAATGAATTCCAGGAAGCTACAAAGGGAGGTAAGATTTGAAGAGCATGATAAAAAGGAACGCTGATCACAAAGGACCAATACGGCTGGAGCTAGGAACATAACTGAAAAGAAGATAGCATTGGGGCGGTAGGCTTGGAACATTTCTAACACCCGCTCGTACGTCACTATTTTCTACGAAATGCGCATTTTTGATTTAGCAAAATACCGATTCTAAATAGAAGTCTGTTCTTTATCTTTGCAGTAAAGTAATCAATGACTTTCTTTTATTTTTGCTCGCCAAGTCAGCAGAATAGTCTTTGTTCGCTTCAGAACAGCAAAGGGAAGTAAGTGCAAACAAAGAGAGTAAAAGAAAATACATAACTGAAAACAAATAGTTTAACTGTAGATAAGGACTGTGCTGAAATCCAATAATACATCTGTGCACTATATATCACCGGAGAAAGGAAAATTTCAATTGTCTGGATTTGATTGTAACTGAAAGCCCGACGTAAAGAAGAGAAAGTGAATGTAATGAAAATGTAAGTGATATGCTTTACTCGTGCATAGACTCTACTCTCAGGTCTCAGGAGGTCAGAGTGAATCAACACATATTCCACCTCAAGTGCCCTGGCAAGAACAGTGATATCGGGCGATTATGTTCCTGCCTGGGATAATGCCGTGATTCTTGCTTCATCACACTCTAAACGCTCGCTGTTATTTTCTGAAAGTTCTAATAAGTAGAAACTCTACACCAATTATACTCAAAATAGTATAACTATACTAAGGATCCGATTTTCTTGGCGTAGAACTGAAATAAAACTTTCCAAGCTTTCGACCAGATGGCTTTTTCAAGGAAGGTAGACCGCTAACTGCAAACTGGATAATAGAACATTTAAACAATTTGAATGCGGTGACTTGACTAGACAATAAATGAATAGGCGCAAGTGTGATAATTCAAAGAAAGGAAGCCACGTTGGTTGGGCACGCGGTACTATGGTAGAAAATCCAGCATTATTTGAAAAATTGATTCCAAATACATGGCAACTCCAGAGAGACGCTGTCATTGCAAGCCTCGCTGCTGGTCAAGATTTCCAAGGTTTTGCAAATAGCAGTAGATTTGGGTGTGGAGTATGAAGCTAATTTATTTATATTATTCCACATAGAATCAGTGGACTTGAACTTTACTTCTCTTGATAGGGCAGTGGTTATTTTTCCATCTTTTGTATCCCTTTTATGTTCGCTTATTCTAATTCCAAACGAACGTTTGGTCATTCCGATGTAGTATCGCGGTGCATTTCGGATATTGTAGTAGAATGGCACCAGTATCACCTGGAGCATTTTGGATATTGTAGTGGAATGGCATAAACACCTGCCTCATTGAGAAGAGGCTTGCCAATATTTTTCCTCAGAATCGTATAAAAAGATGACGGAGACCTTACGCCGACACTGAAGTTTATCCTCCTGAGCGCGTTTTTGAGTTGATCAGAAACATTAGGTATGTAAGGGAATACAGCCCAGGTAGCGAAGTTGCAGCATAGAAAGATTAACACGGCTGATTCTGGCTTTTTCGATAAAGTTATGCATCGAGGGGGGGGGGTCTACGTGTATCCTGCCTCAGTGGCCAATTCGACGATGATTTTTAGTTCGGATTGTCTAGGACGAACATCGGATGAGACGGCGGAGGCTCTTCTAATTCGAGAACGGAAAAATTCCGTCTTGTAAGCATATGGGCAGAAAGAACTGCGGAGCATCAGGTTGGGAACGGCGGTGGGGTGGATTTACAATAGTCTTCCGTATGAAGACGGTTGTCATACGATTTGCTCACTAAGACGTCGAGATAAGGTAAGGTATCTTTGTGTTCAAGCTCCACAGTGAAATTGATTGTAGGTTGTATATAACTGATTTTATCGAGGAAAACGTGGGAGATTGTCCTTTTCGTGTAGCCATATGAAAAATACGTCGTCCGCATATCGTAGCCAGGTGGTAGGCCTTGGGGTGAGCAAATCGTATGACAACCGCCTTCATGCGAAAGACTATTATAAACCAACCTCCGTTCTTAACCTAGTGCTCCGCAGTTTTTTCTGCCCTGATGATTACAAGACTGCCTCTTTCCGTTCTCGAATTAGAAGAACCTTCGCCGTCTCCTCCGATGTTTGTCCTAGACAATCCGAACTGAAAAACATCGTCGAATTGGCTACTGAGGCAGGATACACGTCGAACCACCCCAGATGCATAACTTTATCGAAAAAGCCAGAACCAGCCATGTTAATCTTTCTATGCTGCAACTTCGCTACCTGGGCTCTATTCCCTACATGCCTAATGTTTCCTATCAACTCAAAAACGTGCTCAGGAGGATGAACTTCAGTGTCGGCGTAAGGTCTCCGGCATCTTTATATACGATGCTTAGGAGCAATATTGACAAGCCCCCTCTTCTGAATGAGGCAGGTGTTTATGCTATCCCGCTACAATATGCGGACGGCTCCAGGCGATACTACATCGAAATGACCAAACGTTCGTTTGGAATTAGAATCAGCGAACATAAAAGGGATACAAATGACGGAAAAATAACCACTGCCCTATCAATAGAAGTAATGTTCAAGTCCACTGATCCTATGTGGAGTGATATAAATAAATTAGCTTCATACTCCACACCCAGATCTACTGCTATTCACGAAACGTTGAAAATCTTGACCAGCAGCGAGGCTTACAATGACAGCGTCTCTCTGGAGTTGCCACGTATTTGGAATCAATTCTTCAAATAATGCTGTGTTTTCTGCCATAGTACCGCATGCCCAACCAACGTGACCTTGTTTCTTCGAATGATGACATTCGCGCCTATTTATTTATTGTCTAGTCAAGTCACCGCATTCAAATTGCTGAAATGTTTTATTATCCATTCGGTAGTTAGCTGTCTACCTTCCTTTAAAGAGCCATCTGGTCGATGTGCGGATGCTTGAAAAGTTTAATTTCAGTTCTGCGCCACGAAATTTGGATCATTAGTATAGTTATACTATTCTGAAAGTTGATTTATTTCTAGGTACTCACATTTATGCTATAACAATGATTTATCGACATACATCCCGCTCCCACGGAGGCTTTTGAATGGAAATTTTTTTTCCAGCAAATGATGACGTAACCCCTCACGTTTATTGAACTCTACCGTCGTTCTTTTATTTAAATTTACGGTTGGCATCACTGTGACTAATGCATTCTGGGTTATCATACTGAAATTAATGCTTGCACTCTCGGTTTCTTGTGGCACTTGGCCTGATGATGAGACTATAGTAGTCTCGAAAGATCTTGCCTATCGTACTTCTTATATGTTTTAATTGTAAATAAACTTCATCTTTTAACTTTGCAGCTGAGACATCGTGATTTTACATTATCGTTCAAAGACAGCCTAAAGTTATATACGTTTTGACGTATTTAGTTAATGCAAGCGATACCAAGCAATTCGTAGAATTTGATAAAAAGAATTAAATACGAAATAGATATGGAGGCAGTAATGTTTTTTTCTGCGACGCAAGGAGCAGAAAAAGCGCAATTAAGAGTAAGGAATCTGTGTACATCCGTATGGATAAACAAACTAATTACGGAGAATAGAAATGCATATAAATATGTGAGTGTGGCTGACAATACTGTGATGGGGGTTGCCGAAAGAAAACCGGAAAAGGTATGTAATCAAGGGAAGTGGTTGTGGTCAGAAATGCTATGAATTCGGAACTTCCTACCTGAGTGGGTCCCTCTGAAGTCATATGGTCTCCTCGAGTAGAATTACAAGCAGTTGTTTTTCATCTTTTGAGTCAGTCTCTGTTATTAAATACTTAAGCCTATTAAGTAATTGCTTTCTTTCTGTATATTAGATCTCAGCACACTATGTATACAAATTTATCAACGAGAGGATGGGATATGAACCTTGTATTAGAGTGAAACTGCATCTAAACCCTAACAGCAAACAGTGGGAGTCGCTATATCTACTATCCACAAGGGTTCGGTGTAGTAAACTCCTACGAATGTCATTTTCTCAGGCTTAGAAATCAACTGTCTATCTGAAGCACACCTATTATATTTAAGTAGAAAGGAAGACTGTAAATAAAGCAAATAAGAAACTGAAAATTAAGAAAATGCAGACATCATTTGCTGTTAACTAAATTTAGAAATATTAACATATCAGGGGAAATTTTGAAATATTTAAAAGGCATTGCCGTTTTCTAATAGTTGATGAAAAGGTGTATAAATTCATAAGTGCGAGTTCTATCTTCGAAATAGTCCATCGTTATGCCATGTCTTGAATCCTCATGCAAAACAATTCCTTTGGTTTCGAGGCGAAAAAGTCTTGGACACGAAGTTCAACATTGTGGATGTTTTGTAAGTGAAGAAAATGTGCCATTAACAGGAATAAGTGATAGTCCGAAGGCGTAAGGACGGGACTATAAGGAGGGTGGGTATCAGCTCAAACGCAACAGTTCCTGTATTTTTTCCTGAGTTGACCGCGTACGATGAGCCGGAGCATTATCCTGTTAGAGGATAGCACGTTTACGATTCGCCAGAGAACGGTACTTTCGACGTAAAGCAGCATACACCCGCTCCAACTGGCCACAACACATCTGTGTATTAATGCCTCGGCCATATGGAGGCAGTTCCTAATGATAGGGCCCTCAAAGTTCCACCATACGCGTGCGCAGCATAATTTTGTGCTCAACTCGTCCCCTTTTTAGCACGTCTTTTGTAAAAAAAGATTCGTGCTAAATGTTATCGCTTTGTCAGTCCGTCCGTCCGTCTGTTGACACCATATCTCTGCAACTGTTAGTCCGACTTGTAAAATTATTTTTGCATTGGGAAGCTTCAAATGTACGAATGAAGAACCTTCGTTTCGTTTTTTCTTTTTACGATGCACAAGTTTGCCACTAGAGGGCGTAAATGCACATGATATCGAATTCAAAATACATTTTATTCCATATCTTTGCTTCTAAACATCGGATTGAAAAATTTTTTACCTTTCGATTCCATTTATGTCGCAGAGAATTTTAGATACAGTCACTTTTTCAAGTTACGCATAGATTTTCCGTTAGGGGCGTAAAAGTAAATTGCGTTTTCCCCGATACCTCTACTTGTAAAACTCCGATTTGAAAATTTTCTCCAGCACATATAGCTCCTGGTGGGAAATATTTTGCATATAATTCCTAATTCATGGTAAAGAACGGTTTGGCCACCAGGAGGCGTAAGTGTTAATCTCTGATCCTGATGTATTTGCCACAAAGTCTGAGCTTCTAAAATCTCTATTGAAAAAATTCGTCATGGACCGATGCCGCTCACGTTGATGAACTTTTCGGAATATTTTCTCCTTAAAATATTGCACGGTTTCTCCGCCAGGGAACGAAGATTTATTTCTTATTTTTGTCAATATATCTGCTTCTAATGGTTCCATTTGAAAAATTCCTTGTTTATTGGATAGTTTCCGGTGCGACATGTTTTTCACATATTTTCAAAATTTTCAAATAATTCACGGACTTTCCGCTAGGGAGCGTAACGGTAAATTGCGTTTTCCCCGATATCTCTGCTTCTGAAATTCCGATTTGAAAAATTATTTCTGCACCGAAAACAGCTCCTGATGAGAAATCTTTTGCATATAATTTCTAATATTTGGTAAAAAATGGTTTGGCCACCAGAGGGCGTAAGTCTTAACTTCAGCTTCTGATGTATCTGCAGCAAAATCTGAGCTTCTAAAATCTCGATTGAAAAAAATTTGTTTGTGCACCGATACTACTCACGTCGGTAAACCTTTTCGGAATATTTTCTTCTTAAAAAAACGTATGGTTTCTCCGCCAAGGGACATAGTTGTATATCTTATTTTTGCCTATATCTCAACTTCTGAGAGTCAGATTTGGAAAATTCCTTCTTTGTTGGATAGCGTTTCCGGTGCGAAATATTTTTCTTATAATTTCAAACTTTTCAAGTAACTCATAAACTTTCCGCTTGGGGGCGTTAAGGTAAATTGCGTTTTCCCCGATATTTCGGCTTCTAAAACTCGGATTTGAAAACTTCTTCCTGTATCGCATACAGCTCCTGATGGGAAATGTTCTTCGTATAATTTCTAATATTTGGCAAATAATGATTTGGTCACTAGGGGCATAAATGTTAATTTCTGCTTTTGGTGTATTTGCTGCAAAATCTGAGCTCCTGAAAACTCGTCTGGAAAATTTTTCCTGGAGAGATACCGCTCACATCGGAAAACCTTTTGAGAATACTTTCTTCTTAAAATAATCCATGTTTTTCCCTCCAGGGGGCGTAGATGTAGATCTTGTATTTGTGAATATATTTGCTTCTAAGAGTCCGAATTGAAAAACTTTCTTTGTTGCAGAGTGTTTCCGCCGCGAAATGGTTTTCATATAATTTCAAATTTTTCTTAACGAACAATCTGCAACCAGACGGCGTAGGTTCACGATTCCGTTTACAGAAATATCTGCGGGATTAAAAGCCCGACTGAAAAACTTATTTCTTCAGTCAGGTACTACTGTTTCCCATAGCGGTTCCATTGACTTTAAATAGCTTTGGTAAATTTAATTCGCGTCAAAAGGTATTCAAAAGACGTGCTCATTACATCCGAAAATTCGGTGTCATCTTTCTTGTTTAGGACTGGTTCTGGTAACTTTTTGGGATCTAACAGCTGTTTTCTCATGTCAGAATTCCGGAACAATATCCACTTTTCATCACATATCACAATCCTAAAGAAATGGTCGTACTTGAGGTTTTCCACCAATTGGCGACACACATGCACACGTCACTGAGCTTGAGCAGCAGTCAATTCATGGGGTACTTGTCGACAGCTTCTGTGCGTCTTGCCAAGCTTGTGTATTTCGCGAACAATTGTGAGCTGAGGTATTTCCAGTTTATTTGACAGTTGTCTGGTGCTCGTACACGGATTGGACTTTTGGGCTTGGCGTATAGCTTCAGAATTCGCCGTCAAAAGTCTTCCAGTACGTACTTTGTCTTAAAGGCTGCAGTTAAAATTTTTAAATCTCTGTATGGTTAATTCTTTTATTTTTTCTTAGAAGAGCTTCCACTGAAATAATTCGTATTTCTTACACAGAAAAACCTCCACCCAAAATCAATTGCGATTTCATAAGTGAAAAACCTCCAATAAAGCAACAAATTTTTTCATAAAGAAATGAACCAAACCCTGAAATATTTTCTCGGTGTTTTGAGTTCCCAAAGACAAAAAGGGTATGTGTATTTCCATCCAAGAAGCCACATCGACATATGTGTGATTTTTTGTGAGAATGAAAACTTCATTTTACATATATATTTTTGCTTATCGTATAGTATTAAAGCTTCCATGTTTTTATTTAATGGATTAGTCATCTTAAAGGTATCAGGTTAATCGTCTTATCCTTCTTATTGCCATCAAAGGGGTGAGAATTCGTTACATAGCAAACCTCCAACAAAAAAGTCCAAATATCTTCCATGGAAATACCTCCAAGAAGGGAGTTTGGCGGTTTTTTACACAGCACCACCTCCACCAAAGAAGGCAGGATTTCTTCGGCAGCACCTCTGTACACAGGACGCAGGAGTCCTTCCGCAGCACCTCTGTACACAGGACGCAGGAGTCCTTCCGCAGCACCTCTGTACACAGGACGGAGGATTTCTTCCGCAGCACCTCTGTACACAGGACGCAGGATTCCATACAAAGCACCGTCCCACCAAAGGAGACAGGATTCCGTACATAGCACAGTTTCCTCCGTAGACAGTATTCCTCACGCAGCACAGCGTCCTTCGCAGACGGTATTCCTCACGCAGCACGGCATCCTTCGTAAACTATATTCCTCACGCAGCACAGCATCTTTCGAAAGAATTTGATCTTTTTTCAGCGCTCTGCCTCCAAGAAAGGAGTTAGCTTCCTTTTTTTTCAGGTCAATGCAATTATTTTCCGACACGTACAACTTTTTTTTTTTTTTTGATTGGAGGTTTAACGACCACCGTGAGCAACTCAATGGGCTATAAGCAGTCGCCCGTCCCTAACTTAGGGTCACTGGTTCCAGGGAAGGGAAAGAGCCAGTGCCGTAAGACAAACACAACATCCATGCCTCACGGGATTCGAACCCGGACCCCTTACGGACGATTTTTTTTTATTAGAGGTTTAACGACCACCGTGAGCAACTCAATGGGCTATAAGCAGTCGCCCGTCCCTAATTTAGGGTCACTGGTTCCAGGGAAGGGAGAGAGCCAGTGCCGTAAGACAAACACAACATCCATGCCCTTACGGACGAATGATCAGAGGCCAACGCCTTAGACCACTGCGCCACCGGGGCGGCACACGTACAACTTTTGACCGTATGTAACTAAAAGTTAATCCTAACACTGGGAGAGAAAGGCATTTAAAGTGAGGCTTTCAAATCAACATTAAATATCCTTGTCTTAGCAGAGAAAAAACTAGATACTATGATTCTTAATTCTACATTTTAAACTTGGTTGATGAATAAGTTTCCAGCGTTTTATGGTAGAATAGAAGTATTTACATAAGCCAATAGAGCATTTAGTCATTGTCAAAGTACGGGCTTCCGTGAGCCATTTATCCTGTATTTTGCAAATGCCGTCGTGAAAGAACGATTACAGTTTTGGTGCCATGAACTCGTCGATGCAGTTTTGGAGGTTCAAAATTTAGCGAACTGCTGGCCGGCCAAAGAAGAAGAATTTTATGGATCAAAACAAGTGTAAGTCTGGGGAGTAAGTAGTATTCAGAAAAATTTCCAACCCCGGTGGTATGGTTTTCTTGGTCCCTATAGCGGGATGGGTCGAGAGTTATCACGCAACAGAATGACCATCCGACGCCGATTCCACGAAAATTTTAATTTCCGATGCAGTTCCTCGTTCAAAAGCTGTTGCTGACGCCTGTAGCGTTCAGACGTCACTGTTAGACATGACTTTATGATACCACACATCTTGCATGCCCTACCAAATACAGATCATAATTTGCTTACCGTGTGTAACGGGCTTCAGTGTTGATGTCGTTGGCTGGCCGGGGTCTTCTGATGACCTTTTCCCTTTTCCGTTGCATGTTGTCACAGTGAACATATTCTTCGTCACCCCCTAGTGATTTTCCTCGGGAAGTTCTTTTTTCCAAAGTCTGGCAAGCAATGAAACACGCGTGTTCATCCTCTGAACGATATACCACTGTTTAAGTTTGTGTAGGATTTGCCTCATATTAAACACGAGCAAGAAAGACAAAGGTGTACGCTGTCCTACGCCATGTCCAACTTCAACGAATCGCACTTGTGGGGTGTCTGCTAACATGTGATGTTAAACGCAGTGTTCCCACCTTACCCACACAACGAGAAATTAGGACAAAATTCAAAGGTTCCTCTTTTACAGCTCGCTACGTGGATCACCAGAAACTTCTGCATAGAACTAAAGATTGCTGTCAGTCTCTTTCTCGCAGGCCACAATGGTAGCTCTTTATGTACTTAACGCATATTAATTGTTGAACCTGTCGTAGTGTATTTCAGTAGAAAAGTTCTATTAATTTAATTGTAGATGCCGATTGCCGACGCCATGGGTCACTATCGCGGAGTTTATACGGGAATTGCAAAAGCCCCGTTCGACATTATCAAGAGTTTATCGGGATTACTCCCTTTGCGGAATAACATCTCATCGCAGACAGCGCTGTGGGCAGAGATAGGTGGTAGATGAACGTGGCTGTCGTGGTCTATCTCTCATAGTCGTAACCACCCAGAGAGCGACAGTGGCACAAATCGCCGTCGTTTTCAACGAGGGAGGTGATAGAAACATCTCCACCAAGACCATCGGGTGATCATTAGCCGCAAAAGGTTATGTGCTATTGCAAACTCCCCATCACTGGACTAACGCCTCTTCTGGGCGAAAGAACGCGTCGGCAATAGACCATGGATGATTATAAACTTATAAATGGGTATCTTGGTCCGATGAGTCCCGTTTCCAGTTATTTCGTACAGAAGGTAGGGTGCAGATCTGGCGGAAACAGCACGAAACCATGTTCCCGGCATGGAGCTGTTCAGGCTGGTGAAGGGTACGTTGTGTTCTAGTGCGTGTTAAACTAGAACAGGTTGGGACCTCTTGTGCGGGAAGATGCATCTCTGAACTATCCTAGCTATGTGTCCATCTTTGCCCGCCATCTGCATCCGTTCATGATCATCGTGTACTCCCAGGAAAATGGACTATTCCAACAGACAATGCTCCTCCCTATAGAGCCGTGGTGACTATAGCATTATTAGAAGAGGAGTCCCCAGAAGTTTGGCCTCCCCATTCACCGGACATGGTGGAAAATCTTCGGTATGTTCTGGAACTGTCAGTCCGAGATGAGATCCTCCATCCAGGAATGCGACGGAATTACGCATAATAGTGCAGAAGCATGGGTGGAGATATCTGCAGAACGCTTTCGTGACAAAGTGGACCCAATGCGTCATGGTGTGACTGCCTTTATCCGGCGAAAGATGGACCTACTCATTACTAGGTAGGTATCCCATAATTTTTGTCCACTCAGTGTGTGTGTGTGTGTGTGTGTGTGTGTGTGTGTGTGTATCCAGGCCCCAGGCCATAATGCCTCGTGTTGGTGCGGTATGCCTGGTGCAAATACTCTTCCCGACACCTCTCCCCGTGTCGTCGGCGGACGCACATGTGGCCATCATTTTTGCCTAAACATAGCGCGTTTCGTCAGAGAGCACGATATTGTGCCTTTCGTCACGCCACTCCCTTCGTTCGATACGTCATTGTAGCTTGGCAGTCCGTTGCTGCAATGTCATAAGTAGCCTAAGTAGGAGCCTACGAGCCTGCAGTCCGAACTGCAATATCCGGGGACGTACTGTTACAGCTGATCTGGGAGAATGCGTCACACTTTGCCACTGCTGCGACAACGTCGTTGATGATGCAGAACTGTCACTCAAAGATATCCTCATGAGATGGCGATTGTCCCTCGTCGTTATCTGTGTACCACGTCCAGAACTTCGTGCTAAGTCCTTCTTTGTACCATTCCTTGTACACTCTTGCCACGACAGACACACTGTGCCTTACAGGACTGGCGATCTTCCGGATGGAAGCATTGCAGTCTCTCACGTTGATTATCCGATCTGCGTCGAACTCGATGTGACTGTACGACTGTCTTACACGACGGTGAGGTATTCTCACCCACTGCTGACCAAGCACTGACATGCCGACCGAGCCACGCGGCGCTTATAACAGAAAAACGGCCGGTTTCAGGGCTGTGACGTAGCGCTACCGGATTTGGCTGGACGCGGTACGCATGCATCTATGACGCCGAAATGCTAATCATTTCTGCGATATTGCCTGATTAGCATATCCTGTAAAAAAAAACAAAGTCGTAGCTCGACTCCTTTCAGGTCTTCTGCTTTTTATGAACATGATTGTATTACTTCAACCTAGGCGAAAACGTCTATGCTATGACAGACGGTAATGTATTGAGACCTCTATCCAGGAAAACAGATATTTTTTCCGTTTTGCGAAAGTAAAGATACTGTATATCCAAGGTATTTATTTTTCTGAATTCAGAATTTATCCTGTAGGTGGTAGTGTATAACTTAATTAAATGTAACTCTAGATATTGTCTACCTGTTGACACGATATCTCCATTGGTTTGGTGTTTTCTAGAAGATTATGTTTTGTCTCATTTGCACTGTGTTGCTCTAAAAATCTAAATCTTTGTCAAAAGACGCTGCACGCGAGTTTACGGTGGCATAAATCTTGCTTTTCCTAAAGCTTGAACAAGAATTACATATCTTGTAGGATTTCGTAAGACGCACTCTATATTGCTCTCCAAACGATTGATTTCCTTTAAGAAATACAACCTCGAAACGCAATTTCGTTAGGATTTCCGTAAAAAATGGAATGCAGCTGATTTAAAAAAAAAAGTTGATGAAAGGGAGAACAGTTGGGAAAGTATTACCATAAGTATTGAGACTCAGGACTGAAAGAACTTTAAAAGGTGTAGTAAAGTAGTATCACATATTCTTCTGTGCACTGATCAATAAAGAAGTCCAAGAATCCATTGAAATTCCGACCAGCGCGTCAACAATCTGACGTAGGTGGCGCGATTAAGGTTCCCCGCAGGCAGTGCAGCTGCGATGCAGCTGATTACCAGTCTGAATGCAAAACGACGGCTAAAGTGCTGGCCAGAACTTAGAGACAGATGGGATAAACCCAGCTAGAGCATCATCATTTGGGGAAGCTAGGTTCTCGTATTTTGCATGCGAGAGACCAGCCAGGTTCACAGCGAATGAGGCTTTGCATATGAATATGCTCACGATGGATTGGAACCCTGAAACGAAATGAAGCGATGACTGATCTCATGAAGGAGGTCATGTAGAAAGAATAATCTAATTCCCCGTAATTAACACTGTCGTTTATTTCGTGCACAAGTACTCGCGGCCCATTAAAAGTGAAAAATGTTGGAAAGAATTAGTTCCGCGTTCTACAGAAACCAAGAAAATTTTAAATACTGCGCTGGGAAGAAATATGAAGAAACCTATCTGGGATGCTAAAACCTTTAATGAAATCAGACTGATGAAAGGGAGAATACTAAAGCAGACTATGCGATGAATTTTCGTTTACAATTTATTGTGAACTGGCTGAATGGCCCGGCGTTGCTCGGGAGAATTAAGTGATAATTCATTATTTAAATTTTGTACAAATAAAAATGAAAATTATTAATTTTTTTACGGCTTGAATCATACCTAATACTGTATTTCATTTCTTCATTGAATTTGAATTTTATTCTCTGTGGAGTCTTTAGGCACACAGTATTTTTAGTTTTTCCGTTTGATTTTTGTCGTTTACCCAACTTCAGTTCCGATGCTGAATTGTGTTGCAGTTCTTAACTGGAAAGCACTTGTCACAAAAATAAAATCAATTGTTGCACGTATCATAATAAAAATATTAAATTCGAACTCAAAATAAAGTAAAAAATGGAACTTTTTACGATTTTTTTTATGGGAGCCCTTTGACCCCGGGCTCCGACCCCTTCCAGAAACCGTCTACGGTCTAAGTTAGAGTACCATGAGATAGTATACCAAATTTGGTGGTTGTAAATTGAGAACTGTAGATTTGCGTAGCAGACAAACAAACAAACATTCAACTTTATATATTAGATGAAAAGCTCTTAATGACTGACTAACATGTCAAGTGGTTTTTTTTCAGGCGTAACTGTTCTAAAGCAGCACTATGCTATGACGTACATTTAACTTTCATTTTTAGTCTCTTCCTGTGTAAATTTCGAGTTCGTTTTCCTTAAGCGTTTCACCCTTAACGTTATATTTTCTCACTCACTGAATGTTATGTGGCAACAGTCCTGAGATGAGGTCTAAAAGACGTGTGTATGTTTTGACAAGATATGAACTGCGTATACGGGATGTTTCACGAAGTGTGTCCGAAAGGAATAGGAAAGTAACGGTTGGTCGTAGCAGTAAAGTGAAAAATGCAAAATACGCAGCAAAGGACAATTCAGCTATGACAGTCGCACACCAGTAGTAGATAATTTCCGAAAAATATGAAAATTAAATAATTATACGTCCCCCCACGGAAAACAAAGCAATTAGTAAAAAAACGAGCCGAATTAGGGTGAACGAAATTTACCCGGACGCTTTAGAGGAATATTTCGCTGAGATATCGATAGTTGAATTTATTTATTTTTTTGATTGGAGGTGTAACGACCACCGCAACTCAATGGGCTATAAGCAGTCGCCCGTTCCTAATTTAGGGTCATTGGTTCCAGGGAAGGGAGAGAACCAGTGCCGTAAGACAAACACAACATCCATGCCTCACCGGGATTCGAACCCGGACCCCTTTCGGACGAATGATCAGAGGCCATCGCTTAGATCACGGCGCCACCGGGGCGGATAGGTGAAATTCTGGACGTATGCTAGCTCACCTGCAGTAAAGCGTTAACGTGCGTGAATAGTACATATGGGAGAAATCTACGTATCCATTTAAAAAAAGGACAACCGACATGCCTGTTCGGACATTAAAGGCATTCGGTATGATTCTGAGACGGACAGCATATCGGTTGTTTTTTTTAAATGGATTTGCAGATGTCCCCCATATGCTCTATTCGCGGACGTTAATGCTTCACTTCTGGAAAACAGGCATACGTCCGGAATTTCAACTATCGCTGTCTCAGCGAAATATTCCTCTAAAGCGTCCGGATAAATTTCTTTCACCCTAATTCGGCTCGGCGCGTTTTTTACTGACTTTGTTTTCCGCGGGGAGCCGTATAAACACTTATTTTCCGTATGTTTCGGAAATTATCCATTCCGCGGGTGCAACTATCATAGCTGAATTGTCCTCTGTTTGCTGCGTATTTTGCATTTTTCACTTTACTGCTACGGCCAACCGGTAATTTCCTATTCCTCTCGGACACTCTTCGTGAAACACCCTGTACAATGTGTGGAGCGAGCTGTATTAAGTGTATGTAGATTCGTGCAGCCTTGCGCTGTACTTTGTACCTTCAAGACTAGCTATATCGAAACAATGGACAAAACATTAGAGATACCTACCTAATAGCGTGTTGGTTCTCGTCTAGGGCGAATAACACCCTGTACACGCCGAGGTATAGACTCCACCATACGTCGGAGGGCGTCCGGTGGTAATGCTAGCCAAGGCTGTTGCAGTATTGTCCACAACTCCGCCCGAAACGTTGTTTCAGGAAACGTGTATCTGATGTTCCGCTCCATGGCATCCCAGAGAGCTTCCACAGGGTTTAAATCCGAGAGCCACTGAATGGTTCCAAACTCTTGGGCCGCGGGTGGCCTAGTTGTCAACGTTCGTGACTGCCACGGAGAGGACCTCGGGTTCGATCCCAGTCAGGCACGGACACTCGAACCACTAAACGTCCGCCGTGTGTCGGATGGGCCGTCGGACTCCGGGTACTGGCCCCCCGGTAGTAAATAAGGGCGTCTTCTACCTCACTTCCGTGTGACTTTTCTATCGGGCACTCTAGCCCAAATCTCCTAGCTTCCTATGTCTAAGGGTTGTTTAAGACCTAGGGTCACACACTCCTTTCCCAAAATCCTCTACATCAGATCTGAAAATCTGAATCTGGTTCCAAACCAAAATGAATTTTCCTCGAGCCATGCCTGGGTGGGGTGGCGGCCAGGTGGGGTGGCGTATTGCCCTACCGGAACATGCCATCTGCCGGAGAATGCGCGAAGACCATGCAAACGTGTAGGTGGTCAGCCAGCACATGCTGATAGTGCGCAGTAGTTGAAGAACTCTCCAGTCACACTAAGGGAACCTAATAGGTCCTATGAGAAGGCTCTCCAAAGCATCACGAGCCACCACCGATTTGAACGGAGCCGATCCGGCACGACGGGGCCATGGTCTCCTGCAAGGATTTTAGAAGAAGAGGAGGTGAAGAGACCCGTTTTGAGTGAAGCCAAAACAGATCAGCTGTTTCTGTCCTCTTTCTGAGGCGGAGGGAGTCTGTGCTGCGAGAGTTCGGGAACGTGACGTCACTTCCTGTGGCTTAAGCTATTTTGCTTAGCGCATGCAAACCAAGGACGGAAAGAAGGCATATTTCGTCCTTCTCATTTCTTAACATTAGGCTTTTGATTATATTTTAAACATGGTTACTTGCACATGGGCAGTATACATCGTTACTTGCATATGGACAGTAAGTAACCATGCGCACTATGCACTTCCGCTCAAAAAATCATTATTTTGTTGAATTTTTTAAAGAAATACCAACACATTATTTCCTGATTTTTCTGGAAATTTTTTATTATGGGAATGAATATTTCAGCTTCAATTCTTTTCATGCCTGTATGGGTAGAGTAAGAGTCCGAAAAACCCGTTCAAAATCGAGATTTCCTAATAGGGATATACAGGAGATTCTTAGGTTGGGCGCATTGGCGTAGTCAGCTGATAAAAAGTGGCGTCACGCCAGAAGCACAGGGAGAGGGCTGATGCCACCTCCTCTTCTAACCTCCTTGGTCTTATGCTGTAGAAGCCACACCCGCAGCTCGGTACAGCTGAAACGGGATTCATCTGATTACACCACGCTGCGCCACGCTGCAGAGGTCTAGTTTTGATGTTCCTGGCACCAGGCAGGGCGTAATGTCCGATGACGAGCTGTCAACAGTGGCGAACGTGTAGGGAGTCGTCTCCCGTGTTCCATGGAATGCATTGTGCTTCATACCGTTCACTCGATGCTTGGGCCTCCGACATTTAACCTAGATGTGATTTCGACACAATGTCCAATGACGAGCAGTCAACAGTGGCACACGAGTAGGGCGTCGGCTCCCGTGTCCCCATGGTATGCATTGAGCGCCATACCGTTCACTCGCTGACGCTGCTTGGGCCCCCGACATTTAACCTGGATGTGATTTCGACACAATGTCCGATGACGAGCAGTCAACAGTGGCACACGAGTAGGGCGTCGGCTCCCGTAGCCCATGGTATGCATTGTGCTTCATACCGTTCACTCGATGCTTGGGCCTCCGACATTTAACCTAGATGTGATTTCGACACAATGTCCAATGACGAGCAGTCAACAGTGGCACACGAGTAGGGCGTCGGCTCCCGTGTCCCCATGGTATGCATTGAGCGCCATACCGTTCACTCGCTGACGCTGCTTGGGCCCCCGACATTTAACCTGGATGTGATTTCGACACAATGTCCGATGACGAGCAGTCAACAGTGGCACACGAGTAGGGCGTCGGCTCCCGTAGCCCATGGTATGCATTGTGTGCCATACCGTTCACTCGCTGACGCTGCTTGGGCCTCCGACATTTAACCTGGATGTGATTTCGGCACAATGTCCGATGACGAGCAGTCAACAGTGGCACACGAGTAGGGCGTCGGCTCCCGTAGCCCATGGTATGCATTGTGCTTCATACCGTTCACTCGATGCTTGGGCCTCCGACATTTAACCTAGATGTGATTTCGACACAATGTCCAATGACGAGCAGTCAACAGTGGCACACGAGTAGGGCGTCGGCTCCCGTGTCCCCATGGTATGCATTGAGCGCCATACCGTTCACTCGCTGACGCTGCTTGGGCCCCCGACATTTAACCTGGATGTGATTTCGACACAATGTCCGATGACGAGCAGTCAACAGTGGCACACGAGTAGGGCGTCGGCTCCCGTAGCCCATGGTATGCATTGTGCGCCATACCGTTCACTCGCTGACGCTGCTTGGGCCTCCGACATTTAACCTGGATGTGATTTCGGCACAATGTCCGATGACGAGCAGTCAACAGTGGCACATGAGTAGGGCGTCGGCTCCCGTAGCCCATGGCATGCATTGTGCGCCATACCGTTCACTCGCTGACGCTGCTTGGGCCTCCGACATTTAACCTGGATGTGATTTCGGCACAATGTCCGATGACGAGCAGTCAACAGTGGCACATGAGTAGGGCGTCGGCTCCCGTAGCCCATGGCATGCATTGTGCGCCATACCGTTCACTCGCTGACGCTGCTTGGGCCTCCGACATTTAACCTGGATGTGATTTCGGCACAATGTCCGATGACGAGCAGTCAACAGTGGCACATGAGTAGGGCGTCGGCTCCCGTAGCCCATGGCATGCATTGTGCGCCATACCGTTCACTCGCTGACGCTGCTTGGGCCTCCGACATTTAACCTGGATGTGATTTCGGCACAATGTCCGATGACGAGCAGTCAACAGTGGCACACGAGTAGGGCGTCAACTCCCGTTGCCCATGGTATGCATTGTGCGCCATACCGTTCACTCGTTGACGCTGCTTGGGCCTCCGACATTTAACCTGGATGTGATTTCGGCACAATGTCCGATGACGAGCAGTCAACAGTGGCACACGAGTAGGGCGTTGGCTCCCGTAGCCCATGGTATGCATTGTGCGCCATACCGTTCACTCGTTGACGCTGCTTGGGCCTCCGACATTTAACCTGGATGTGATTTCGGCACAATGTCCGATGACGAGCAGTCAACAGTGGCACACGAGTAGGGCGTCGGCTCCCGTAGCCCATGGCATGCATTGTGCGCCATACCGTTCACTCGCTGACGCTGCTTGGGCCTCCGACATTTAACCTGGATGTGATTTCGGCACAATGTCCGATGACGAGCAGTCAACAGTGGCACATGAGTAGGGCGTCGGCTCCCGTAGCCCATGGCATGCATTGTGCGCCATACCGTTCACTCGCTGACGCTGCTTGGGCCTCCGACATTTAACCTGGATGTGATTTCGGCACAATGTCCGATGACGAGCAGTCAACAGTGGCACACGAGTAGGGCGTCAACTCCCGTTGCCCATGGTATGCATTGTGCGCCATACCGTTCACTCGTTGACGCTGCTTGGGCCTCCGACATTTAACCTGGATGTGATTTCGGCACAATGTCCGATGACGAGCAGTCAACAGTGGCACACGAGTAGGGCGTCGGCTCCCGTAGCCCATGGTATGCATTGTGCGCCATACCGTTCACTCGCTGACGCTGCTTGGGCCCCCGACATTTAACCTGGATGTGATTTCGACACAATGTCCGATGACGAGCAGTCAACAGTGGCACACGAGTAGGGCGTCAACTCCCGTAGCCCATGGTATGCATTGTGCGCCATACCGTTCACTCGTTGACGCTGCTTGGGCCTCCGACATTTAACCTGGATGTGATTTCGGCACAATGTCCGATGACGAGCAGTCAACAGTGGCACACGAGTAGGGCGTCGGCTCCCGTAGCCCATGGCATGCATTGTGCGCCATACCGTTCACTCGCTGACGCTGCTTGGGCATCCGACATTTAACCTGGATGTGATTTCGGCACAATGTCCGATGACGAGCAGTCAACAGTGGCACACGAGTAGGGCGTCGGCTCCCGTAGCCCATGGTATGCATTGTGCGCCATACCATTCCCTCGCTGACACTGCTTGGGCCTCCGACATTTAACCTGGATGTGATTTCGGCACAATGTCCGATGACGAGCAGTCAACAGTGGCACACGAGTAGGGCGTCGGCTCCCGTAGCCCATGGTATGCATTGTGCGCCATACCGTTCACTCGCTGACGCTGCTTGGGCCCCCGACATTTAACCTGGATGTGATTTCGACACAATGTCCGATGACGAGCAGTCAACAGTGGCACACGAGTAGGGCGTCGGCTCCCGTAGCCCATGGTATGCATTGTGCGCCATACCGTTCACTCGTTGACGCTGCTTGGGCCTCCGACATTTAACCTGGATGTGATTTCGGCACAATGTCCGATGACGAGCAGCCAATAAGAGTAGGGCGTCGGCTCCCGTAGCCCATGGTATGCATTGTGCGCCATACCGTTCACTCGCTGACGCTGCTTGGGCATCCGACATTTAACCTGGATGTGATTTCGGCACAATGTCCGATGACGAGCAGTCAACAGTGGCACACGAGTAGGGCGTCGGCTCCCGTAGCCCATGGCATGCATTGTGCGCCATACCGTTCACTCGCTGACGCTGCTTGGGCCCCCGACATTTAACCTGGATGTGATTTTGACACAATGTCCGATGACGAGCAGTCAACAGTGGCACACGAGTAGGGCGTCAACTCCCGTAGCCCATGGTATGCATTGTGCGCCATACCGTTCACTCGTTGACGCTGCTTGGGCCTCCGACATTTAACCTGGATGTGATTTCGGCACAATGTCCGATGACGAGCAGTCAACAGTGGCACACGAGTAGGGCGTCGGCTCCCGTAGCCCATGGTATGCATTGTGCGCCATACCGTTCACTCGCTGACGCTGCTTGGGCCCCCGACATTTAACCTGGATGTGATTTCGACACAATGTCCGATGACGAGCAGTCAACAGTGGCACACGAGTACGGCGTCAACTCCCGTAGCCCATGGTATGCATTGTGCGCCATACCGTTCACTCGTTGACGCTGCTTGGGCCTCCGACATTTAACCTGGATGTGATTTCGGCACAATGTCCGATGACGAGCAGTCAACAGTGGCACACGAGTAGGGCGTCGGCTCCCGTAGCCCATGGCATGCATTGTGCGCCATACCGTTCACTCGCTGACGCTGCTTGGGCATCCGACATTTAACCTGGATGTGATTTCGGCACAATGTCCGAAGACGAGCAGCCAATAAGAGTAGGGCGTCGGCTCCCGTAGCCCATGGTATGCATTGTGCGCCATACCGTTCACTCGCTGACCCTGCTTGGGCCTCCGACATTTAACCTGGATGAGATTTCGGCACAATGTCCGATGACGAGCAATCAACAGTGGCACACGAGTAGGGCGTCGGCTCCCGTAGCCCATGGTATGCATTGTGCGCCATACCATTCACTCGCTGACGCTGCTTGGGCCTCCGACATTTAACCTGGATGAGATTTCGGCACAATGTCCGATGACGAGCAATCAACAGTGGCACACGAGTAGGGCGTCGGCTCCCGTAGCCCATGGTATGCATTGTGCGCCATACCATTCACTCGCTGACGCTGCTTGGGCCTCCGACATTTAACCTGGATGAGATTTGCTCCGCCGTTGCCAAGTAGTTGGTCTGTACGTGCCTGGATATTCTAAATTGACCTGGGTTATCAATGGCATGTGGTCGGCCACCCCTTGCTCTCTGGGCTTTGGTACGTCTGTCGATGGTGTACTCGCGTTACACCCTTGATACGGTTGCATTCTGGAACCCTAGGGTTCTTGCCACTTGGGCGATCGAATGGCCCACCTGTCTTGAGCTGACAATGCGTTCAGGATCAAAGTCGCTTAGATCACCACGTGTCCCTATATCCGTCGATTGCAATACAATGTTGGGAAACGCTGCTGTCCGCCTATTTATCGCTTGCGTTCGGTTTGCGGCTGTTCAACTCTGCGCGTGGATGCCCATGTCAACTACCTATTGCCTCTATCTTTAATGTTTTTTCTACTGAATGTATATTTGATGAAGTTGTATTAGGACTGAGACACTTTAGAACCTCACGTGATAGAGGTTTAGTTTGTTGTATTTAATTGAAGTGTAGTGTTGTTGATACTGTTGATGTTCTTGAAAGCGTAGTGCTAATGAGCCATAAAGATTAATAAAAACCTTGTTGGTAAGTAAAGAGACTACTCTCTTCTGGGTGTTGGAAATCCTAATATTGCTTATTGTTTAATTAAGGATTTTGTCTAGTTAACTGTATAATGAATATTGCTTTTTCTAAGCTTCTTCTAATGGTTCTTGTGTTGTTAATTATATCATGAATAAACTTTCCTGCTAGTAGTGTAGTAATAATAATGAACAAGCTTTTAACTGCTAGTAATGTTGTAGTAGTAATTAAGATGAATAAAGTCTTAATGCTGGTTGTTAATAATAACAACTAATGAAATAAACCTAACAGCCAGACAGAGATCTGACAAAACTATGAACTGAGAAAAACGTACTTACTAGAACAACTTTTTATTAGGGAAACTCTTGATACGGTCCAACATACACTTCACCGGACACACAGCTACTCAATAAAACGTAGCTCCTTGCACATGAACGAAGCTCTCCTTACGCATATAACGAAGAGCTCTCCCTACGCACATTAACAAAAAGCTCTCTCACGTAACACAAACAAAAGCTCTCCCTGGTATCGTTGAACGCGCCTATTTATACTGGCTACCACCACGTCATGACTTACACTCATTGCCAGATCTCATTCAGCGGGAGAAATAACATCTCGTTAAGTCAGAAGATAATTTACATAGGAAAATAAAATAACCAGAGATAGTAAAATCAAAAGGAAAGTGAATCTAGAGTATACGTTACAACTGGATTTTAAATGTAAGAAGCTCCAGGGTTACAAGAACTGCAAATTAACGAGAAGTAATGTTTTAAGGTGGATAACCTAAAATCTTTGCCTTGTATTACCAATGGGCAAACTTCTGTGGCCATTTTCTCCACAATTAATGCGTTCGCAAGGATGAAAATTTGGACATCCATAAAAATAACTTCATATTTTTTATGGATGTCCAAATGTTATGGTGAATGAAATTTGAAAGCATGTTGGAATGACATAGTGAAGACTGGCTTAAGAGAGAAATTTGTGGAAGAAACTTGGAGAGAGGCATTCATCCGACAGTGGATTGTTAATTGTTTGTGTGATGATATTATTTATTTACAGTGCTTAGAGGAAAAAAACTACGCAACAATGCTGCAGATTTATGTTCTTGGTGAACGCTTCAAATCTACTTTACATTTATTCCTGTCGGAAGATACGTCTTGAACTTTGTGCATTTTGTATTAAACGAGGTCTTCGGGAAAGCAATCTTTGCGTATCAAATGCGATTGACTTGTAATGACAGATCCTGGTCTTGACTTTAGATATTGAGGCAAACCACTCCTTGCGTAAAATTGTATCTGCTTAACAAAGAGCTTTCTTTTCTAAAAGCCCAATGTGAGGCACAAATTTGCATAATTTCAGGCCATAAAACTGCCCATAAAACTGCTTAACATTTCAGGCCATCGACACTTGTTGATGAACACAAACAAGTGTTCATCAACAAGTGTCGTTGAACACTTGTTCGTTTCTAATGAACAAGTGTTCATTACGATGAACACTTGTTCATTAGAAGGAAACAAGTGTTCATCGTAATAACAAGTGTTCATTACGATGGTAACTCAAACGAAAGCAGGAAAAGTCAAAAGAACGGAGTTCTATGCACGCTTGAATAGCAGAGAAATCACTTTTCCAGATAGACCCTACCCGTTGCAATGCATGTTCTCCACCGAGAAAGAAACGCGTAGATTCCACCTGTGACGAACTTCTTAACTAGCGCGAGCAGCCATTCTTCCGCTTTCCGTTGCGCTTCCCGCTGAGGACTACAGTATTTTACTCGATGTGACACTTCGAATGGGCCAAAAAAAAAATGGAAATCTTTCGCAGCTAAATTCGCTGAACCGGCTCTTGTCTAACACTTCCTATTAATTTTGTTAATCTCTAGAATGACGGGAAACAAATTGGTTTCTCTGAGATCAAGAAAATCGTTTCAGTAAGGAGATTCCGAAGTGAAGTTCCTGCTTAGACGACTTTCTGCGAAGCATTTTGTGTATTAAGTTGAAACTTCCTCAAATTTGCTGCGTTGATTTGAGTCACATGCGCGTTTTTCTTTTCCACATATGCAGAGTGGCGCACATAAAATCGGCCCCAAATGCAAAAGACAGTTATACAGTTGTTGTTGTTGTTTTTTTTTTTGTCGTAATGTACCACACATTTCAGTTACATTTGGTATGGTAAATAATTTTTAACTTACAAAAAAGGCTGTAATTTTAGCAATTTACACGTTTATAAGCGTTTTTACATACGTACCGTTTCAAAGTCTGTGTTAGAAGTGATAGCCACTTATCTCGATGAACTTTTCCGCTCGCCGAAACATGTTCAGGAAAACGCCTCGCAATTCGGCGACTGAAATGCGAGCGATCTCTTGCTGTATTTTGGTTTTTAACTCTTTCAACGTTCGAGGGTTGTTGCGGTGGAATTTCCGTTGTAGCGTACCCCACAGGTAAAGTCACACGGTCATCAGTTGAGAGCGGGGGGTGCATATATCTTTACTGATTGTCTTTTCCCGGGAAAATTCACTGTGGATTCGAGCGAGTGAACGATCAGAAGTAGGACAAGTCGCTCCCTCTTGTTGGAAGAAGGCATAAATGAGTTCATGTGGAGTTAACTGCCTTACAAACTCTTCGTAGATCCGTAGATAAACGTCTGTGTTCACATTATCCTCGAAACAACCATGGATCCGATGCGGCGTTGGCCTGTTACTGTACATCAAACGCCGACTTTTAAATCTTGGTGGTTTCTGTTGCATCACCTGTGGGTTTTCAGTAGCCCAGTGTCGTATGTTCTGCGAATTGGCATACTTCGAACGGCCGTACCAAGCTGTTGAAATGACGAGTAATTGGTTGAACAGTCCTTTAGAAACCATCTCTAAGAATCACTGACAGTACTGGTCCGCCTCGTGAAGCTGTGGAGATTTTCTTTGGTGGAACTTACTGTTGGTCCGTCGGTCATGCCTGCTGCTCCAGTTCCGGCATTTTTACCACCGCTCGCTGCAGAAATTTCGTCAACGGATTTCATTCTACTCCTCAGTGCTGAGTTTCGTCTTTGTTGAAGGGGTATTCATACCCCTCTAGCAGAGTTCGATAATTGTGAGAGCCGTGCCTCCTTGTGGACTTATTACTTCAAACGAAGTTACTTGAGAACTCTTCAACGATCACGTCCACCACACCCAGAACTACCGGTCTTTACCTTTAAATATACTACAGATGTTTAGATGTTTTCCTTGATTATTGTGCGAATGTTTGTTATTTTGATGATGTGGATCAACACGTATTTGATGCTGATAACAATCCCGTAAGAACTTCTGGAATTTCCTGATCATGTTCCGTAGATTACGTTCTTAGGCTTGTTAAGATATCTTTCTTCGCTGTTCTTGTGTCTGGCGTTCGTTGGCCAAGCATGGCCCCTGCGCCATAAAACTCAAGCAACTGACAGTAATGCACACGTTTTCTTTTACCTGGTGCTTTTAATTCCTGCACAACACTCGCAAGATAAGGCTTAATTTTAAGTCATGAAATATATGCTGAGTTGATCTAAGAGTTTACAGCGGCGAATGTATAACTTTACAACTGCAACCCAAGCAGCGTTTGGGGCTTCTTATTTGCACCACCCTGTAGTAAGCACACAGGACAAAAAATTAGTCTCCCCTAACAGAAATAACAGTAAGAAGTTACCGGTTGTAGAGAGGGAGCCGTGATAGCATTGTTGGGAGTAAATAGCACTGACGTGATATACAGGATGGTTTGTCTCATGCAGTGATGAAGAGCAACGTGTGGGTTGAATTTAGTCTGCAGTATGGGCAGTAAAACAGATGTTACTGAGTGGGCAAAAAAGATCCATCGTGTTTGGCAGTACCCACGAACACAAAATGAAAAAAACCGCCCAATTTGTTGGTGTGTCGAAGCATACTGTCCAGTGGTTCTACAAACAGTGGTGAAGCTCGCAGTCAGCTGAAAATCGGTGACGTAACTGTGGCCGGAAAACGATTCTCACCAACAGAGACCCCCGCCATGTTTTACGCCTAGTAACTGCAAAACGGTTTCGAACCAGGCAACAATTGCTCCAAATAGTCAATGAAAGTCCGCTCCAACCAATTTCTGAAAGACCATTGCGACGAGAACGACATGCGATGGACATATGGAGCAGAGTTCCACGAAAGAGGCCTATTTTAACAGCAAGTCACAAAGTCGCACATTATCGATGGGATCAGAGGCACCAAAACTTCACTGTAGAGGATTGGAAACGAGTAATTCGGTTTGATGAGTCACATTTTTGTTTGTACTCCAATGATGGGAGGCAACGACTGCATCGCAGGCGCAGTGAAGCTTTTAATCCTGATTGTGTCAAAGGTGTTGTTCAAGCTGGAGGAGGTTCTGTGATGTTTTGTGGATGTGTTTCGTACCACAAAATGGGCCGTCTCGTTGCAGTGACGATGAATTTGAACCAGCATGCGCACCTCCGCATTCTGAATGACGAAGTGTTGCCCTTTGCCTTACATCTCCAGGAACAGAATCACATTGCCACTCCTGTCTTTCAAGACCAAATTTGCCGTGTGCACAGCGCTAAAGCTGTGTGATTGGCAAGAAAAACAATCAGCAACACTGTGTCTCACCTCGACCGGCCCGCCAAATCCCCAGATTTAAATCCTATTGGAAATCTATGGCAGCATTTGGAACAGAAGGTGCAACGCAGGAATAGGCACCCACGTACTCTGGCGGAACTTCGGGGCCAATTGACGCACAAGTGGCTACAAATCGATGTTCAATACATCCACAACCTCGTGGAGTCTCCACCATACTGGATTCATGCTGTTATCAAGGCAAGAGGCGCTGTTATTAGGTAAGTTCTGCAAGGGGTGACTAATTTTTTGTCCGGTGTGCTTATATCGTGCAATATTACGTTTTAAGGTTTAAAAAGATTATATAGTGAAATATGCTTTTAGAATTCAAAAGTAGCAAAGTAAGTACGTAAGAGTAATAAACTTTGTTTTTATATAGTTAATTTGAAACCATAACACTTTCGCACCAAAGCGCATAAATTTAACCAGTTTCATCAGCTGAGATTTTATTAGCTGCCAAACAGGCAATCGTAAGCTGAATTAATTTCTTCAGTTTAACATAATACAAAAAACAATGCTAATTTTCGTAGAAAAATAATAAATGAAATAAATTGAAAATCACGTTGAGTCGTGGCCAGTAGGAGTCAAAAGTGACTTGAGATCAAATTATTAGTAACATTTGTTTTATTTAAGATTGCTCTTTCTTAAAGATCATGATATGCAATGGATATTTAGAAAGGCCTCATATACAGCTGATTTATTATGGATCGGGGTTATAGTCAAAGGAAAATTGCACTAATTTATTTTGCGAAAGAAACGAGCTGCTCTCAGATATAAGATGACTTAATTAAATGCTGATGTAGCTTTAAGGAGATTGCATAATGATGCTGGAAGAACCTAACGGGGAGTTATAGTAGCTTCCAAACGTTAAGAGCTTCCATTAATTATGTCGTGCCTGCGGGATGGCGTATTTTAACTCCAATAACTTTTCGAAATATCTTTCTTATAGTAGAAGTGCGCTATGGAAATGCTGAGCTCGACAAAATGTTTCAAAGAACATCACATTATCACTTATTTATCAAATTACTAAAATGCATAAGCTTAACGACGAGAAATTAGATTTTCGTATCAAAAACAACAAGAAATTTTGAGTGAACGAAAAAAAAAAAAACACGCTCATTTGTTAAATGAATTCGGTTAAAGACGAGACATGAGTGCACATCTATTTAGGGGACCTTAATAAAAAATCGCAATTTGAAACTATAAACGAACAAAAGAAAGTTGACTTAATCATTTTTGAAATTGGTTTTAATGTAATTCGTAAACCCCAGATGAAAAACATATTTATATTATGCCAAAACCGTAGTTGCTAGAATTTGAATAAAAATAAGAAATGATGCAAATATGTTTTTCAATAACTTCAGTAATTTGAAAGAAACCTTTGTTATTCATTACATTCAGGTAAGATGTTATTCATGGTACTTTTTATGGATTTTTATGGTATTTTTACATTCCTGCAGACTTTAATGCAACACACACATATTTACATATACACACTATATTATCAAAAGTATTCGGACACTAGCAAATATTTGCATAAGTGCAAAGAACGGTTGTGCAGCAAGGTGCACTGTGAGTGGGGAGGTACATATACACTGAGTGGCCACTTTATCATGACCACCTGACAGTTTTAAGCAAATGAGCTATGGCTGCACGCTGTTGCCGCCAGAGGGCGAGGCTAGTATAAAAAGAGAAAGCTTAGTGCTTGCGACAGTAGTAGAAGTGATTTTTGGGTGACGAGATGGGTAAAAAATGCGATTTGATGTACTTTCAACGTGGGATGATTGTAGGAGCTCGGAGCCATAAAGCGAGTATCACCGAAACCGCCGCATTCGTGAAATGTTCCAGAGCAGCTGTTGTTAAAGTGTTTAAAGACTGGACTGTCAGCCAAAAAACTGGGTCTCTACGTGCAACGTGTGGTCGTCATCGACAAGTGACTGCTCGGGCGGAACGGAGAGTGTCCAGACTGGTAACAGACAACAGAAGGGCAACAGTGCAGCAAATTACAGACCATCTTAATCAAGAATCCCCTCAATTAATCTCTGCACGCACTGTTCGCCGTACACTGCATCGGATGGGATATGGCAGCCGAAGGTCTGTTCGCCCACCTTTGCTGTCTGCAGTTAACAAGAGAAAACGTCTCCAGTTCGCACAGGAGCACAATGATTGGACAGTCGATAATTGGAAACAAATTGTGTGGTCCGATGAATCACGTTTTCAGTTGCACCATGCCGATGGCCGAGTGAGAATTTGGCGGAAACAGCACGAGAGCATGAACCCCAAATGCATTGCTACAACCCTTCAAGCTGGTGGAGGCAACGTTATGGTTTGAGGAATGTTCTCCTGGCATGCTTGGGGCCCTTTAATTCGTGTTGATCAACGTCTGACTGGCACATCATATCTAAACATCGTTGCGGATCAAGTGCATCCTGTCATGTGGATGGTTTATCCCAATGACTTTCACCAAGATAATGCGTCCTGCCATAGTGCTCGTATTGTACAGGATTGGTTTCAGGAACATGCCGGTGAGTTTACTTTGCTTAGGTGGCCCTCCACAATCCCCATTGAGAATTTGTGGGATGAAGTTGAACGAGCCATCAGACTGCTGGATCCACAACCCTGCAATCTCACACTCCTGGAAAGTGCTATTCATCAAGCATGGTCTCCGATTTCACAAACCACCTATCAACATCTCATGGAGTCCATGCCACGAAGAATCGACGCGATATTAAAGGCAAAAGGTGGCCCAACGAAGTACTGTGGGGGTGGTCATAATAAAGTGGCCACTCAGTGTATAAAGCTGAGATGTTTTGTCGCGGACTTTCCGAGTCCCAGCGTGGGCTGGTCATAGAATGTCATTTGAGTAACGTTTCCATACGGGGCATCGCAGCTTAACTAAACATACCAAAAATGACTGTAAGTGATGTCGGGAAGAGATTGAAGCAGGGCGATGCCACAACAGCAAAGAAACGCTCAGGAAGCCAGCACAAACTGATGCAACGTGATATAAGAGCTATGGTAAGAAATGTTAAGAAATCCCATTCTTCCTGTGCCATTTCCATCGCTGTTGAAGAGTGAAATGCTTGTAATGGCTCGGTTAGTACCATAACTATCCGCATAGAGTTCCACAGTGCGGGTTATTTTGGTAGAGCAGCGGCACACAAGCTCCACATCACTACCGTGAATATGAAGCGCCGTTTGGAGTGGTGTGTCTCCCGTCGTTTCTGGACTGTGGGCGACTGGAAAGCTGTTCTCTGGAGTGAAGAGTCACACTTTTCACTCTTCCAATATGATGGGCGTGTTTAGATTTGGCGACAGCCCAGCGAACGATTTTCGTCAGACAGTGTTCTTCCAACTTCAAAAGCAGCGGAGGCTCCATCATGGTATGAAGTCGTTTCTCGTGGGTGGGACACGCTCCGTTGGTTATTATACCACAAACTATGAACTCTGAAGTGCGCCTCGACATTCTGCATAATTTTGCGGTACCAACAATGTGGCAGTATTATGGAAATTATATCTTTTCCAGCATGATCGAGCACCCTGCCACACTGCAAAATAAGTTCCTTGAAAATGATGTGGAATTGTTAGACTGGACTGCTCAGAGTCCTGATCTATTTTAATCCCATAGAACACCTCTGGGATGAACTCGAGCGACGGATAAGAAATCGACCATAACGACAGTCTTTGTTCTCTACTCTGGTAGCAGCTTTGCAGGACGAATGGCGATCCATTCCTGTCGAGACCTATCGGAAATTGGTTGATAGTATGCCTCGACTTGTTGTCGCAGTCATACAAGGAAAAGGTAGACCGACTAACTACCTATTACAATAATAAAGCCGTTATATATATAAACTGGCGGAAAGTGAAAAAGGAACACCAAGAAGGAGACGTCTGATATCAACGAAATTTATACAGAATAATAACGGAATACAGAGGATAACGTGATCAAAACATTATGGCAAAATACAGCTGTATTTGCTGGTAAACTGAAAATTAACATTTCCAGGTAACATGGTTAGTACGAGGTTGAACCGCCATGAACTGCGTCACACTGTGCAATTCTGGCATGGAGTCTGTCATACAGATGTTAGATGTAAAATTGGGGTATTGAGTTCCAAGCATCCTCAACCTGGACGCGTAAATCGGGGATGGTCGTGGCTGGCCGTGGAGACCGGATAAGTCGTTTTCACGTAAAATCCCACACGTGCTCAATGGGGGACAAATCCGGTGAACGTGAAGGCCATGGAAGTTGTCTCACACCCTGAAGTGCATGTTGTGTTGCACGTGCCGTGTGTCGGCGTGCGTTATCTAGTTGGAAAACACCACGATGGACCGACCTTACAAATGGCACAACAACGGGCTGAATGTTGTTGTTGATGTAGGAGGTGCTGTTTAACATACCCGATACAAACACTAGTTGTGTACGGGAGTGATAGCTGCTCGCTCCATACACCAGGAGACCAGGTGTAGGCCCTGTGTGTCGCTGGCGGATGCAAGAAGGGTGGAGACGCTTCCCTGTGCGTCTGCGAACACGCATACGGCCATCGGAGGCTCCCAAGCAGAATCTGCTTTCATCGCTGAACACGACAGATCGCCATTGCGTTCTCCAGTGCAGACGTTGGCGACACCACTGCAGCCGTTCCTGACGGTGAGCTGGAATCAGAGGTACACATGCCAGAGGCACACGGGCACGTAATCTTGCATCCAGTAGACGGTTGCGGATTGTTTGCACAGTCACCTCAGGTTCAATGGCAGCTCTGACTTGCGTCGCAGTGGATGTTCTCCTTGACAACGCCGCTCTTCTTATGCGTCGATTGGTCCGCTCATCAGTCCGTCTGTGACTCCCGGTTCCACATCTTCTCGTGTGGGAATGTTCCTGGGACCATCTACGCCACCATCGTACCACCACCGATACTTCCCGTCCAATTCGCTCCGCAATACGATGATACGACCACCCGGCCTCGATGAGTCCGACTAGACGACCTCTCTCAAAGTCCAATAACTGCTGAAATCGTGCACGTCTTCCATGTCCAGGCATTGCAGCTTCTTCAGGGTCTTCGCACGTGTCCGTACGCCGTCGACTGATTACATTCACTTCGCCGTACTCCTTAAATACCACCGACGATAATTTGCATATTATGCTGTGCTGTGGCGTATGCGCTCACCTTGGTCCCGAAATTAACATCACACCTACGTAAACTCGACCCCATTAACATATGCAAATTTCATGATCGTCCGCCAATTCCTTCTTTGTGATCTTTATTCACTTTCCGCCAGTGTATATAAATACATATATATACTACAATAAATTATGAACGTTTATTCACAATTAAATGTTTATTATACACTGAAGAGCAATTGAATTAGAGACAGCTGGCGTTAGGCAAATGTGGCGCTGTGGGCTGCCCTGTAAACGGAAACGACATGACGTATGCAGCGATCCGACAATATAAGGTTGGTTGGTTGGTTGGTTGGTTGTTGGATTTTATTGGCGCAAGGGCCAGGTTTGGCCAAAGAGCGCCAGACAAAGAACGATCAGCCACAGATTTTTAAAAACGTGGAAAATGATTAAGATCAGACAGGCTTGGTAAAAGTTGAAAAAGAGTATGAAGAAAGCAGTGAAGAAAAGGTAGTTAATGAAGTTTATTAAAAGTAACATATTTACTAATGGAAAAGGACGAACCGTCACTCTCCTCCCCCCACACTCCTCTGCAATGCTGGCAGAGGGCGGGGACGAACTGTCACTCTCCTCCCCCCATGTTCCTCTGCAATGCTGGTAGAGGCTGGGGACGAACTGTCACTCTCCTCCCCCCGTGTTCTTCTATAATGTTGGGTGAGGGTGGGGACCTCGCTGAGGCCGAGACAGTTTGATGGACACCGCACACCTTTGCGGATTGAGGGCCGGGTCTTCCGCACGTGCAGGCTGTCTGCTGGGAACCGGAAGAGGCGGGCGTCTTCAAAAGAGAAGGCGAAGACGCAGCTGGTCGAATAAGCTGGAGCTCGGGGAAATCCACCTGTGTCGCTTGTTCAGCTGTAGATCGCTTGGCAAGTGCGGCGAGAGCTACAGGGCGCGGAACAAAAGGCTGCACGGGTTGTGGCTGAGACTGAACAACTGCGGCAAAAGTACGCTGTCGGTTGTTGGGAATACCCAACTTGGCCTTGGCAGCAGGGTACGAGAGGCCCTCCAGGGTCTTGAGGCGCTGGATCGCCTTCTCGTCGTTCCACTTCGAACAGGACCTGGCATAAGCAGCGTGGGAGTCACCACAGTTTACACAGCAGGGCTCTGAAGTGCATCCAGTCCCTTCGTGGTCGCGGGAACCACAATTGGCGCACCTCGCAACACTGTTACAGGACCGCTGGGAATGTCCATACCTCTGGCACTTAAAACAGCGTAGAGGATTTGGTATATAAGGACGAACTGCACATAACAAGTAACCAGCCTTTATTTCAGTAGGTACCTTCGGGCTGTTAAAAGTCAAAATAACATTTCGTGATTTGATCAGCGCGCCATCGCGCCTGAAAGTCATGCGTCGGGCAGCTATGACACCCTGATCAGCAAGTTCACACACAAGTTCATCTTCATCGCAGACCAACAAGTCGGGCTCAGAAATGACTCCCTTGGAGGTGTTGAGATACGGATGTGCCGTCACTTGAACTGGAATATCCTGAAGTCTGGTCAACTGCAGAAGAGATTTGCTCTGAGAGAGAGTGCAAGTTTCCACAAGCAGGTCACCAGAGCGTAGCTTCTTCACTGACTTCAAAGAGCCAGCAACACCCGCAAGTGCCTTCGAGATGAAAAAAGGAGACTTTGAGGAAAGTTTCAACATCTGGTCAGTAGAAGAAATGACGAGAAAAGTAGCTTGAGGTATCGAATCTGCAAGTGTAATGCGACGTTTCTGAGCTGACGGCTCAACACCTGGATCTAAAGATACGTCGCGGTGATGGTCGTTTTTCAACGAAAGTTCTCTTCAGTGTGTTATGTGTGGGAGGTGGTTGAAGCAAATTTGGCCCCTGATCAATCACCATATCCTGTTGTTTTTTAAATTTTGAGGAGGGTTTATGTTTCCCCATGGGAGTAAGAAAAAATTCATCAGCAACGTACTCCGCCCACAATCGAGCCCAACAGGGGAGAACTGGAGGTCCGCAAGCCAAACACATGACGCAAGACACAGTTCTAGAGCTTAGTTGCAAATATAGTCCGTTGGCTGTGATCACACGCACTCGGCGGACACTTCGGCCTCCGGGTACCGTCATGCCAACGCCTTTGGCATGATCCCACAGCCCTCGGGCTCACCCTGCCGTGCCATACGACAAAAAAGCCGCTAAAGCCCTGTACACAACTTGGTACAAGACTTCTGACTAGAGGTGGGTTAGTCTCTAGCCTCCCGTTTACAGCGAAGCCGGGGTCGAAGAGGAGTGTTGGTACACAGGAGGCACTTAACCGGTCTCCTGCGACCTCAGCCGCCAGACATCCCATTTCCGCCTCACGGGTCTCCGCACGCGGCAAACATGCAGGTAGGTCTAGCACCCAAACCAGCTAAAAGGAAAAAAAAAAAGAAATCCAAAGAAGACAAATCCTGGCAGGGAACCTAAACGGAATCTCAGCAACCTACGAACTGAGCGGTTAATATAAATCAGTTAGTGGTGGAGGGTAACAAAACCACAAGACCGGGGTGTTAGTACATAACTTGGTAGCGATTAGGTAGAGAATACAACACGGGCAACTAGCCAGTGGAGAAAATAAATAAAAACGAAAAAGCGAGACACAAGACCAGCTCGGGAACGTGGGGCCGCGACTCCCCAACAGCTGGATGAACAGCCGTCCCTGCAAACACCAACAGCACCAAAATAAGAAAAAACAAGCTGTGGCATGACATCAGATGTTGACCAGTCACAAGGTCAGCTCGGGCCGTGGGGGCGCCGCTCCCCAAATAACTGGAAAACCAGTTATCCCCGTGCGGGCGACAATATAAGGAGTGATGCGACGGGAGTCAGAAAAAGTCGGACGCAGTATATGTAATACTAAGTGCATTTGATCGTGGGCAAATTGTCGGGGCCCGACGAATGGGTCACACCATCTCGGAAGTCGTGCAGGCACTGGGATTTTCACGAGCCACTGTGTCACGGGTGCACCGTGAGTACATCGGCAATTTAACGCTGGTGCACAAAAACGTGTAAGCAGCCACACCATCCATAACCATCTCCTCGCTATGGGGTACAGAAGCCATTGTCCCACGAGGGTACCGCTGCTGACCGCACATCACAGGGTGGCAAAGATTAGCATGGGCGCGGGAACATCGCCACTGGACCCTAGACATGTGGGAAAATGTTGCCTGGACTGATGAGTCGAAATTAACGTTGGTACATGTGGATGGCAGGATACGAGTACGGCGCAAACCACATGAAGCGATGGATCCTTCTTGCCAGCAGGGTACTCTTCAAGCTGGTGTGTGGGGGGATATTATCGTCTAGGGACTGTTTACGTGAACTGAAATGGGACCCCTGGTACTTGTGGCATCGTCTCTCACAGGTCAACGTTACCGGGATATCCTGGACGACCATTTGCTCCCGTTTGTGCGTCTTCAACATCCCACTGGGGACCTCATCCTGCAACAAGACAATGCATCGTGCCATCGCTCCCGAATTGTATCCGAATGGTTGGATCAACACTCCACCGACGTGACCTCGCTTCTTTGGCCAGCTAGGTCACCTGACCTAAATTCCTTCGTGTACATCTGGGATGCCACCGAGAGAGATGTTCGAGGCTCTGACCCCCTCCATCAAATCTTCGTGAACTGTGCGAGCTTGTTCAGGGGTCGTGGATCCGTATGGCTTCATAACGCTTCCGGTGTCTTGTCGAGTCCATGCCGTGACGAATCGCCGCCGTCATCAGGGCGAAAGGTAGTACTACACGTTACTAGAAAGATATCTCTAATTCATTTGCTCTTCAGTGTACATCGACTTTAGTTTCGCGCACAGCGTTTGGCTCGACATCATCAGGACAAACAGAGCGTAAGCATTCAAATCATTGTGACATCATCAGAATTCTGACGGTCACGGATTTTGGTGAGTTATTTCCACGTTCTTGAAAAAAATGAAGTAGACGTCATGTCGTTGACAAGCCGTGAAGAGTTCCGGTATGTGTGGAAAGCTTCTGATATATTAAGCTTGATAGTCGAATCGGTTTTATCAATAAGCGTAGCGTTTCCAAATAAAAATGTATGGTTATTTTCGTGACAATGTTGAGCTATTGATGACTTGGTCAGTTCATAGTTCCGTACGTAAGTCTTGTGTTTCTTCACAGAGAAACTTAAAGCCCTGCGGGTCTGTCCTGTATATGAAAGTCCACACTCACAAGGTATCTGATAAATTCCCCAGGAATTTGTCTTCGACGTAATCTTTTGATCCGTAAAAATTCACCTTCTTTTGGTTTGAAAATAACTTTGAAATTAAAAACTTTGCCTAGCCAAACGCTCTGCGAAACTATAGTCGATGTTAATAAAACATTTAATTGTGCATAAAGGTTGATAATTTATTCTATCTCAACATCACAAGTGTGTAGTCTTAAATTATATATAATATTAGTTATTATAACTTATGTTTTATTAAATACTTTGTTAATGTTCTTAGAATCAGAGTATGAGTTCTCAAATCTAGTGAATAATAAAAATCACGGGAAACTTTAGAGGAAAGATTAAATTTCTGCCTCATAGAAGAAAGTTCCTGATTAGGCTGCAACGGATATGGTGGTGACACAAAATAATCTACGGAGCGGTCACTGGGCAATGCAACAACGGGGTGGGAAAAGCAAAATCTTGCACAGTTAGAAATAAAAGAAAGAGTTCGAGAATAAAAAAAGTGCAAGAATTTAACCTCCGTTGTCGGAAATTCTTGCCTCTATTTTTAAGTTAAAACACAAAAATGTATGGAATAAAAGATTATTTAACAATAATACTGGTCAGAGAGATGATTGCGAGAAAACAAATGCATGCAGAAGTATTTTTGCTCCGTCAACTTCCCTTTACGAAACATTTCCGCTTCCATTTTCTGTCTTAAATGCAAAGATTTATGTAACTAAATGGTATTTAACAACAATGTAGGACAAGGGGAACCCCGTGAAAAAAAATTACTATCACGGAGAAATAAAGCGTAGCTCCATTTGTCAAACATTTTTGCCCAGCTGAAACACACATACCTGCAACAAAGTGATATTTATCAACAATATTTTTACATAGGGAACATCGCAAAAAAACAAAAACAAATTACGATTAGGGGATTAATCTTTTTCCCGTCCAGCTTCCGTTTTCAGACATTTTCCCTCCATTTCAGAACTTAAAATGCAAATATTTAGGGAACTAAACGTCTGGCATGCATTGCAGAGATCATCGGGGGAAAAAATTAAGATTACAGCGCTCTATCTAACTTCCGTTTTCGTAAATTTTTGCCTACACTTTCAAGCTGAAACACAAACATTCATGCAATAAAATTATGTTTAACAATAATATGGACAAAACGTACACCGCGAGAGGTAATAAAAGAATAACGTTTATGGCAGAAATCTTCACTGCGTCTTATTTCCGTTTTCAGAAACTTTTGTCAAACGGAATTGCGTCCCCGGATGGAGAATTTGCGCTCACGACGGGAAGTCTGCGTGAGCGCAAGTGGGTTCTGGGGATATTTTTTTGTTCGTTTGTTTTTCTGCAGGTCCAGAATAAAGGTTCTGCAGATATCGGTTTTGTCTGCAGAATCAAAATAAAATCTGCGCGACGTATCGCGCCCGTCGCCGCAATTCTGCTACGGTGAATTTCTGAACTTCTTATTCTCAAAATATGGTAACTCACCTATGTAAAAATTGTTACAAGTTGTTTTTACAGAATCAAACCTTTGTCCAAAGCAGCTTTTTAAACTTTATTTCAAATGGTTTTACACTTTAAATATTCCTATATTCCTTTTTGTATTGCTTAAAAGTTGACAAAATAATTATTTCACAATAAACTTGCTTGCTATTTCATACTGCTGGGTTTTTTTTTATTCTGCTAGCCTTCTCGCTCTAGGAAACATGGATTCTCATTCTGTTAAAAACAAATAATTAGGCTATATACTATCATTGGCAGTGAGCCAGTTCTCTGAACGGTTAATCTATAAAGCCATTTTTTGAACAGAAATTAAAGATAGGAAAAATTAATTAAGCAACAGAAAAGTAATTTTAAGATTCCTAACTGCTTTACGATTTAGAACAAGGTCGTGACGTCAATGCATACGGTTTAACGTTAAACGGTACAAGGCTTTGGTGCTCCTTAATTTCAAATCAAAATGTCATAGAATTTTTACAGCATTTCAACGTTTCTGGCATAATTATCATTAAACCTTTCAGCATTTCGAACAGTAAAGCTAAGCCACCCTTTTGAATTTTTTGGTTTAAAGACCTTTCTGGAAGTGGTGAAAAAATTAAAGCATACGGTGTTCCAAAGCCGCCATTTGTTTCGGACTTTTCTAGATATTCGGACGTAAGAGCTATCAGCATGTTAATTTTCAGATCTCTAGGCCATTTAGAAGTGGTCGAACAATTCGCTGACGGAAGCACACGCATTTTCCTATTTTGCTTTACATATGTACAACTGCCGTTCCGTAAACTCTGAGAGTAAAATCACACAATGAAAAAACATAGGCACAGCAAAATATCTTATTCTTTCTCAAAGTATCTTCCCTCGTATGATACGCTACGGTCCCATCGTACAGTCCACTTTTCAAAGCATGTGTCGAAAGCATTTTGTGGGAACTGCTTTAGAGACCCCTGTACAGCTTGAATAACGTCAGCATCTTTGTTGAATGTTGCGCCAAGAAACTTCTTCATTGTTGGAAACAACCAGAAATCGCACGGGAGCGAGTTCCGGACTGTAGGCAGGCTATCGCATGATTTCAATACTGCATTTCGTAAGAAACTGTTGAACACAACTCAGATACGTGTGGGCGGGAGTTATCATGATGTAGGGTCCACTTGTCCACCAGTTCCGGTCGCTTAATCGATATGTGTCGTCGCAGACGCTTCAAGACTGAAATGTAATACACAGCATTGACAGTAATTTGTGGAGGAACGGCATGCTGGTAGACTACACCTTTATGATCAAAGAAAGTTATCATCATCACCTTCCCAGCTGATTTGGTTTGGCGGACGTTTTTCGGAGAAGGCGAGCCTTTGTGTTTCCAGACACTCGTTGAGCTATTCGTGAGGGGATCGAAATAGTGGACCCATGTTTCATCGGCAGTTATTACTGTGTTTAGAAAGTCTGGATCCTTTACAACCATTTGTTTCCACTCATGACACACCTGAACTCTGGTTAACAATTGTTTTCTCGTCAGGTGATGAAGTACCCATCTGGAACACACATGATGCAGCAGTAATTTGTCGCGTAGAATGCGGAATGCCGACGTTTTTGAAATATTACTTGACGCCGCTGTGTCTTCACACGTCATTCGTCGATCTTTTTGCAGGATTGCCCAAACGGTGTTAACAATGCGCTTCGTAACAACACTTTCAGGTCGAACAGGCCTAGGAGCGAGTTCTGCCGACAAATGCCCTCTTTTGAAATTACATGGTGCCATCTAAATATCGTTGACTCACCCAAACATTTATTTTTGTAAGCTTTTTTTCATCAAATCAACTGCTTCTGGAGCCGTTTTACCCCAAATTATAGCAAAATCTTAGCGCACAAAACATTTGATTTTTTAACTCTGAATCGCTCACCTCCATAGCTGTGTGGCGAAATGCAGACGTACCTTAAACAACTGCGCAATAACAAAACCAGTATCGTCTGCCACGGCTAATAACTGTCCATAGATACTTCCTTAATTCAGTTAGTCGTCAGTGTAGTTTTTTCCCTTAGCACTGTTGCCAACTCAAAAAAAGTTGCTCTGCTTTTATGGAACAGCCTTTGTAGATACAACAAGAAAGTTCACACCAAATTTTCGGGTGTAATAAGCACGTCTTTTGAATCTGTTCTGACGCAAATTAGATTTATCAAGGCTATTCAAAGACAATGGAATCGGTATGGAAAACAATAGATCTGACCAAAGAAAAAGATTTTCAATCGGGTTTTTAATCCCTCAGATATTGCTGTAAACGGAATCGTGAGCTTACGAACTCTTAGAAACAGAGATATCGACAAAAATAAGATGTGACTTTACGTCCCCTGGTGGGAAAATCATGCATTATTTTAGGAAGAAAGTATTCTCAAAAGGTTATCCGTATAAGCGGTATCGGTCGAAGAAAACAAAATTAGTCGAGTTTTCAGGAGCCCAGATTTTGCAACAAATACTTCAGAAGCAGAAATTAACACATATGACCCCTAGTGGCTAAACCATTCTTAACCAAACATTAGAAATTATGTGAAAAATATTTTCCATCAGGTCTTGTATGTGATACAGGAAGAATTTTTCAAATCGAGCTTTAGGAGCAGAAATAACGCAGAAAACGCAATTTACCTTTGTGCCCCCTAGCTGTAAGTGTATGATTTACTTGAAAATTTTAAATTTATAGGAAGAACATTTCGCATCGGAAACACTATCCAACAAAAAAGGAATTTTTTAAATCGTACTTTTAGAAGTAGAGATATTGACAAAAATAAGATATACATCTACGCCCCCTGGCGTAGAAACCATGCATTTTTTCAAGAAGAAATTTTTCCTAAAAGGTTTGTCGACATGAGTAGTATCGGTCAACAAACGACGTTTTTTTTTCAATCGAGAATTTAGAAACTCATGTTTTGCTGCAAATACAACAGAAACGGAAATTAAATTTACGCCCCCTGGTGGCCAAACTATTTTTTTACAAAAATTAGAAATTATATGCAAACGATTCCCCATCAGGACCTGTATCAGGTGCAGAACGAATTTTTCAAATCGAAGATTTAGAAGCAGAGATATAGAAGGAAACGCAATTTACCGCTACGCCCCTTAGCGGAAAGTCTATGAATTACTTGAAAATTTTGAAATTATATGAAAAACATGTCACACGGAAAACACTATCCAACAAAGAAGGATTTTTTTCAAATCGGACTCCTAGAAGTAGAGATATTGAAAAAAAATAAGATGTACATTTACGCCCCCTGGCGGAGAAACTGTGGAATATTTTAAGAAGAAAATATTCCGAAAAGGTTTATCGATGTGAGTGGCATCAGTCCACGAAAGAAGTTTTTAATCGATATTTTAGAAGCTACGATTTTATGGCAAATACATCAGAAGCAAAAATTAACACTTACGCCCCCTGGTGGCCAAAGTATTCTTTTTTTGATTGGAGGTTTAACGACCACCGTGAGCAACTCAATGGGCTATAAACAGTCGCCCGTCCCTAATTTAGGGTCACTGGTTCCAGGGAAGGGAGAGAGCCAGTGCCGTAAGACAAACACAACATCCATGCCTGACCGGGATTCGAACCCGGATCCCTTACGGACGAATGATCAGAGGCCCACGCCTTAGACCACTGCGCCACCGGGGCGGCAAAGTATTCTCTACCAAAAATTTGAAATTATATGCAAAAGATTTTCCATCAGGAGATGTATCCGCTGAAGAAATGTTTTTTCAAATCGAAGTTTTAGAAGAAGAGTTATCGGGGAAAATGTAATTTACTTTTACGCCCCCTAGCGGAAAATCTATGCGTAATTTGAAAAAGTAACTACATCTAAAAGACTCTTCGATATAAATGGAATCGAAAGATATAAATTCTTTTTCAATCGGATGTTTAGAAGCAAATATGTGGAATAAAACGTATTTTTGAATTCGACATCATCTGCATTTACGCCCTCTACCGGTGAAATTGTACATCGTAAAAAAAAACGAAATAAAGGATCATCATTTGCATATTTCAAGCTTCCCAATGCAAAAATAATTTTTTAAATCGGACTAATATTTGCTGAGATATCGTGGGTACAGACGGAGGGACCTACCGATAACAGAAGCACGATCATTTTTTACAAAAGACGTGCTAAAAAGGCGCCCTACCGGCGACCTCTCATTGTTGGTGTACTTCTGTCAGGGGGGTTGAATATTTGAAGAAATAAAGTTAGGGTGGCATTCCTGGTGCACCCGGGGATATGCAGTATACCAAGGTGAGTCAAAAGTTCGTCCCGTTTGCAGCTAAAAATTTTAATTATGTAAGAAAGCCATACACGCTCACCTCATTCAGCAAAGTAGAAGCCACTGTTTTCCATAGTTCTTTGCTAATGTTCCACCTAGGGCCGCGGTGGTACCATTCGGCAGGTTTCTTGGAGAGAAGCTCTTTGACACATTCCACATTTATCGCTGTAACAAAGTGAAGTCTTTGTAGGAAATGGGCCATAACGCGAAATAGGTGGTAGTAGGATGTTACAAGGTCCGGAATGTACGGATTAGCTCAACTTCTTTCAATTCCTTTAATTTTAGGCGGACCCATTGGGAGGTGCTGCTTGGGGAATTACCCACTTGCAGCAAAGTCCGATTCCTATTGATGAGCTGTGCGTAACGTTGGAGTACAGCATCGTGTACCCGCTGTAGTTGTTCGGCATAGAGGTTGCCGCCCACAGCCTGATGATCTGACATGAGTTACCGGGGCCAAAGCCCTTCACGATTCCATCAAATGCACGGCATGACTTTCCTCTAGATCCGCCCTCTTTTCATCTCTGACTAAACTTCCTGGAGTGGCCTTAGACACTGGTTCCCAGTTGTAAGAGAACGCAGGAATATCCACTTTTCATCACCTGTAACGGTACGCTGCCCAAACGCATCATCCTATGGATTTGACAGCAATCCGCGACAGAGAGTAACTCGGTTTTCAGAGTGCTGGGGTGTCAATTCATGGGGGAAAATGCTACGGCGCCTTGAGGAGAAACAAAGCTGGTGCAGGTGACGAGCAATGGTAGATTCGGAAGACTCCGCTTCAGCTTTCAATTGCTGTGCTGGTAGCGGCGTTTACGGTCTGTTGATTTTTCTCATCAGGTGGATGCTCCTCGACCAAATAATGGTATCAACGTAGCTGATTTCGACGAATGACCGTGTCCACAGCGAAAACAGTCTCAGTACAATGGACGAAGTAGCTATCATGTTGGACGTCATCCATGTTTAAACTGTCCTATCGTCAACGGTGCTGCAGGTCTACAGTGTGCTTTCCAAATAATTGCCTACGCAGCTGTTCCATAAGCCGAAGGAAAGACATGTTGGCACCTAAACCTTTACTGTGATACGAATCGGAGAGTGAAGGCTCCCTGTAGCGAATAATTGTTGAAAATGAAACTTAACCCTCGACTTCCAGACTGAAAGGGAAAAGTAAGCAATGAATAGTGCTATCCCATCTCACCAATTCCAAAACAACGCACCTCACAGAGAAAGGTGTTAGTGACGCTTGGCTGGGAAAAGCAACGCTCACTTCAAAGCAATTAGATGTCCAACGTGACCATAGTTATCACTGCACCTTCTTACGAATCATTTAAAATCAGCAATTTCATCAAAGCGTAATGCAACAGCAATATCCTTATACAGCATGCCATTAAGCGGCCTACATGCTGCTGCACTATAACTGAAATCCATGAAGGTCATGCATTTCAGTTTTCATCATCCTTGGTGGTCTGATCTGTCTCCTTCCGATTACAATGTTTCAGGGCAACTCAAGTAGGTGACTGACGGAAAGGATTTTTCCGCCAGCCGCGATAGCGTTCAACAATCAGGGTATGAGGAGCTATCCACGAGATCAAAAGAATTTTTTCAAGAATCACGTCATTAGTAAAGGGCTGAAGAGCACACACACTGAGCACTACGCAGACTGTTGAACAACGAAAAGCCTGTGCCTAACCTATACACAATACCAAAGCTCTAAAAAATTGTGTTTTGCTATTTGTCTGGCTCTTATACAGCGCTGAATTTCTGCATTATCCGCATGCACAAAATTTTTGGAGCTATTTTTTTTGCATCCAAACTTCTTAAATAATATTTCGCATTTTCTTTTTATGCTAGATGTCGCAAATGGTAGTCTTTTTTAAATAATAAAATAACTTGATAGTTCTCTAATAGCGGGAATATGTGTTTTACTTTGATAAGAATGTTTTTAATTATATTGAAAATGTCGAGGTTTAATTTTCATTTCCAGTTTTTTTTTCTAAATGTCATTCAAATATAAGCGCCATGAAAAAAATGAATTAGAATTTTTGAAATATATGAAATTAAATTTACTTTTGCCTAAAAATTCAACTCTTCAAAAAAAGAAACGCATTCGCACTTTACCAAAAAAGGCAATATTATTATTGTACAAGGATAACTTGAGGTTCTTGTGAGTAAAAATTTTTCATCCTGTTTAATTGCATAGTTTTAAAAAAGGTATTGGGAATATTACAAACTCTTCTTTCATGATAGTTAAAAGAAACTTCAAATATGTTTCTTTACATATTTTTAAGCATTTTATTTTGAACTAATTAACAGAAATACTTCATTTAATCATGCTTAGAAATAAATGAAATAAAACTGTGCAGAGTTAATTTTTATGATGGAAGTCCCGCCATTTTTTTCCCACACTGCAACACTTAAGCAAAAAATAAGGTTTGTTATTGAAATTTTCAAACGCCCGAATAGAAGAAATCTCAGCGTAAGTACTGCATTTAATATTTCATTGCCTAAGCAATTTCATGCAAAATACAAAGTCTGATCAAATAGCAGTGCCCCCCCCCTTCCCCGATGGCGCAGTGGTCTAAGCGATGGCTTCTGATAATTCGTCCGAGATGGGTCTGGGTTCTAATCCCGGTGAGGCATGGATGTTATGTTTGTCCTACGGCGCTGTCTCTCTCCCTTCCCTGGAACCAGTGGCTCTAAATTACGGACGGACGACTGCTTATAGCCCACTGAGTTGCTCAGGGTGGTCGTTAAACCTCTAATCAAAAACAAAAATAAAATAGCAGTGGCGTCGGGTCATTATGGGCATCTGGGGCTGTGCCGCATGAAAAAGAGAGAAAAAAAAAGTTTTTTCTTTTAATTGGGAAAATTCCGAAAGAAAATCCGTATCAGTAAACAGTTCCCAGATTTTCTGAATGGAAATGTGAGCCACTATAGTACAGTAGTTGAGTTACTGGTTAACACATTACAACAGCCTTCCACATCCGTTCAGTAGACCACAATGAATACCGCGTGGGTGAGGGAGGGGGCACCCGTCAGCTTGTTAACCTTCGCTGCCTTGACGGAGCTTCGTAGAACGGTAATGAATAAGCAGATGCGCGCTGAGCTGCGCATGCGTAAAACTGCCTTTCGAGGCTGGTCGCCTCTCAGTTTAACAGCAGCGATATTGCTTCCGCGTCGTCGGAGAATGAGCGACTGATTTTCGTTTATGGAGTCATGCAAGCTGTAAGGTTCGCTCGTGTAAGTAAAATGAACAAAGGGACTTTTTATTGGAACACCCTTTTAATGTATTAGGTGATGAAGAAAAAAACGTTACCCTTTCCAACCCAAAATTTAATTTTTTAAATTGGAAACTTTTTTCGGGTTTTTGTGGTCTTTGAGGCTTGCAATAAATAAAAATAACACTGAAAAAATTGTATAATATTTTATTCCTGAAATGCAAAATATTGTTTGTGAACAACATTTGACTTCCTTTTCCTTATTTTGTTTCCCTCATGAACATGAAACCACATAGTTCTTTTCAAAAGGAAATTCTGTTTTGATTTCCCATCTCTGAATATAGGAAAATGTTTAATAGAATATTTTTCATTTCGCATGGAAATCGACAAAGTAGTTTTTGTTTTGTGTGAAACACAAAATCATATCACATTTTTGGCACACAACATAAGGAAATCCTGTCTTGCGGTTTTACAGTGTTGTTTTGGATAGTTGTCTATCGTGCTACAATGGGTTTCGTAAGAATTTGTTTCTAGGACTAGGAACATTCAAAAAATATATGTTGTTTCTGAACAACAATGGGCTGGAATGGATTAAAGACTTTGCCCACATCGACCAAATATTTGCTTGGTGAAATAACATAAGAATCAGTCTCGAACTTTTAACGTGTTGGTGTAACAAAATATCCTGGTTAACTGGAAGCGAAAGCAAACATACTTTGTTTTGTTTCTACTGTTTACTACTGTGTTGTTTCTACTGTTTACTACTGAGTTGCTTCTACTGTTTGCTGCTGTGTTGTTTCGTTTCTAAAGTTTGCTATTGTGTTGTTTCGTTTCTGCTGTTTACTACTGTTTTGTTACTACTGTGTTGTTTCTACTGTTTACTACTGTGTTGTTTCTACTGTTTACTAATGTTTTGTTTCTACTGTTTACTACTGTTTCGTTTCTATTGTTTACTCCTATTTTGTTTTTACTGTTTTTTTATGTTATACAGCAGGGGTGGGCAACCAGCGGGCTGCATGTGCTCCGCTCTGTCTTTTTATGTGACCCGCGGACGTCTTACCAATCACCTTATTTTTTTACTTTCAAATGACCTATTTATGCTATAAAGGCAGCTAAATATTGGAAGTGGGCTTCACTCTATATAAATATGTAACATAGTTATTATATACTGATATATAATAAATATATATTATATAAATGTATAATAAATGTGTATAATATACTGCACTTGCTGCCCCTTAATATATAACTTAAAAGTCAAATGCGGCCCGCATGTGCCGAAAGGTTGCCGACACCTGTTATACACTGAAGAGCAATTGAATTAGAGACAGCTGGCGTTATGCAAATGTGGCGCTGTGGGCGGCCCTGTAAACACAAACGACATGACGTATGCAGCGATCCGACAATATAAGGAGTGATGCGACGGGAATCAGTAAGAGTCGGACGTAGTATGGGTAAGACGAAGGATCTAAGCGCATTTGATCGTGAGCCAATTTTCGAGGCCCGACGAATGGGTCACTCCATCGCGGAAGTTGTGCAGGCACTGGGATTTTCACGAGCCACTGTGTCACGGCTGCACCGTGAGTACATCGAATCCGGTAAAACCATCACTGCAAGGGCCGACTGCCGTGGACAACAGCGTGTGGATGAGCGTGGTCATCGTCGGCTAGCTCGCATTGTAACAGCGGATAGACGTGCCACAGTGCAAGAAATGACTCGGCGATTTAACGCTGGTTCACAAAAACGTGCAAGCAGCCACACTATCCAGAACCATCTCCTTGCTATGGAATACAGAAGCCATCGTCCCACGAGGGTACCGCTGTTGACCGCACATCACGGGGTGCAAAGATTAGCATGGGCGCGGGAACATCGCCACTGGACCATAGACATGTGGGAAAATGTTGCCTGGACTGATGAGTCGAGATTAATATTGGTACATGTGGATGGCAGGATACGAGTACGGCGCAAACCACATGAAGCGATGGATCCTTCTTGCCAGCAGGGTACTCTTCAAGCTGGTGGGGGTGGCATTCTCGTCTAGGAACTGTTTACGTGGACTGAAATGGGATCCCTGGTACGTGTGACATCATCCCTCACAGGTCAACGTTACCGAGATATCTTGGACGGCCATTTGCTCCCGTTTGTGCGTCTTCAACATCCCACTGGGGACCTCATTCTGCAACAAGACAATGCAGCTCCCGAATTGTATCCAAATGGTTGGATGAACACTCCACCGACGTGACCTCGCTTCCTTGGCCAGCTAGGTCACCTGACCTCAATCCCATCGATCACATCTGAGATGCCATCGAGAGAGATGTTCGGCCCTCCGTCACATCTTCGTGAACTGTGGGAGCTTGTTCAGGGGTCGTGGATCCGTATGGCTTCCCAACGCTTCCGGTGTCTTGTCGAGTCCATGCCGAGACGAATCGCCGCCGTCATCAGGACGAAAGGTGGTGTTACACGTTACTAGACAGGTATTTCTAATTAAATTGCTCTTCAGTGTACATCACCGCAGATATACGTATAAATTACATTTCTACTTCATTCTGTGTGGTTAAGTATGATTTCAGCAGGTGGCCTTTGGAAATTTCAAAATCCAGTGAAATTACATTTCACAGTACGGAAGAAGGTTGAGAACAATTTCAAAAATATTTAGAGCCCCGGATAAATTTTACGTCACCCTAAGCCACTTTCAAATAGTATCCAACCTAGGGGCTGGTAAAAAACTAAGTAACCTATGATGTTACTGTTTTAGCTCCCTTCAAAGTACGCGCTTTCTGACTAGGGCCGTAGCTACTGGGAAGGCAGGGAGGGCGGTTGGCCTCCCAGAATGGTCGTACTGGGTGCATAAATTCATGCTCTGAGGGACGTAAAAAAAAGTGTGTATAAATTTACTGAAAATTTGAACTGAAAAGAAAGTTATATATTTTAGTATTTTCTTTTTCAAAGGCTTTAGTTATCAGCATAAAGTATTCCACGCAGCTAACCAGGGAAGAGTATCCTACTGTGTTAGGTGTGAATCCTCATATTCTCGAAAGGAAATGCCCAAAACATCGGAGAGAGGCATATAAAGAAATATGCGGACATGACTAACCTCCGCGATCTTTCCAAATATGCTGAAGCGATAAAAAGCTAATTAACTATCTGTGTTCAATCGTAGAAAGCCCCTCTGAGCGTGTAACCTTGAACGGAATTTTTCCAAGCCCTACTCCGAAAGTCTTCTAATTGTTAAGCTCACTATCTGAAACCCATTCATTCTGTGCTGGTTCGTTTATCGTTCTGCATTTCTGCGGAGGAACTACGTATCAGCATTCACATAACTTTTACTAGACTCCTGGATATTCACCTAATTTTCACATTTGTAGTAAAATTGTGCCCCAAACCGGATATGCGATGTTTGAACATTCATAATACTTTTCCATAACGAGGTATGAGAAAGTAAAAACTGACTATACTATTTAAGTGGAAGTAGGGAACTTTTGGACTCGAGGGGCGTAATTTCAAGACTCGCCCTCCCAGGTGATAAAAGCTCCATACGTTCCTGCGTCTCACCCTTCACACTTGTTCCAGCGGTCTGTTCACTTGTCATAAAATTTTTAAAGTCCCTTTTAGGGATCGCAAGTAGGTGTTGTGTCGCGTTCTGCTTTATCTCCATTGCGTCTTCAAATCTTTTCCCCTTCGAAAGCATTTTCAACTTCTGGAACGGCAAGGCGTCATGACTGGAGGCACTTGTGGTATCGGTGTTTGGCCAAAAAGGCCCGAATAAGGTAAGACGAATGGGCGGGGTCATGGTCATGATGCAACTGTTAGTCACCTTGCTGCCACAACGCAGGTCTCTTCAACCACGCTTCATCTCGTAGGCGACGGAGAACTGCCCGTTAGTGCTCCTTTTTTTCAGTTTGTTTACAGCACTTATTTTTTTCGATCATTTCGGATTTCCTTAATGCTAGTCACTCTCAATAGATGTTCGTCCATCTATGAAGCCACGATACCACTCCTTGATTTGTGTTGCAACCATAGCTTTATCACCAAAAGCCTTTCTAATCGTTTTGAATTGTTTCAGCTGATGTGTGGCAGAGTTTGTGGACAAATGTTTTGCGGATTCTCTGCTCAATTCGTTCCGTCATTGCGACACAAGACAAGACCTTCACTGCCAGGCACCAAACGAGCCAGCCCACAGCAGAGATTGAAACTGGTCGACAATTTCTCTTGGGTCAAACGGGTAGGATCAAGGTGTTCCTGACCCGGTTTCGACCTGGTTTTATTTCAGTTTTATTTTTGAAAAGCAAAAAAAAAACCATTTTTTTCCGGGAAAAAATCGCCCTTTGGAATTTTGTGCTCGATACTGGTGCCCGCGGATTGTGAAGTGATTTATCATGCAATATGAAGGCAGAGTGTCCCTTCCTTCTGAGGGGCAATAATGAAAACAACATCAACATTTTAGAAATTTTCAACTCATCTTAAGCTTGGTGTTGCTGTGAAACATATTGTGAAGCTTTATATGTTATCAAGAAAACAGCAAAAACTGAAATTAAACATACAGCAAGTTGCTTAATTAAAAACATTTGACTGTAGCGCCATCACACTTAGGCGGAACAGTCTTAGCATTACTGTGGAGGAACTTTTTGACTCACAGATGTGGTTTTTTTTTTTGATTGGAGGTTTAACGACCACCGTGAGCAACTCAAAGGGCTATAAGCAGTCGCCCGTCCCTAAGTTAGGGTCACTGGTTCCAGGGAAGGGAGAGAGCCAGTGCCGTAAGACAAACACAACATCCATGCCTGACCGGGATTCGAACCCGGACCCCTTACGGAACGAATGATCAGAGGCCAACGCCTTAGACCACTGCGCCACAGGGGCGGCACAGATGTGTTTGAAAACATGTGTAAGATAGTTAGATTATGTGAAGAACGACAGTTTCAACACTTTCTAGCCTCCCCGGTGGCGCAGTGCTCTAAGCGATGGCTTCTGATGATTCGTTCGAGATGGGTGCGGGTTTGAATCGCGGTGAGACATGGATGTTGTTTGTTTTACGGCACTGGCACTCTCCCTCCCCTGGAGTCAGTGGCCTTACATTAGGGACGGGCGACTACCTATAACCCATTGAATTGCTCACAGCGTTCGTTACACCCTCAATAAAAAAACTTCCTGTAAATGAGTAAATTATACGTTCCTATAATATAATGCATTCGTTTAATTTCCATATAACTTTAGATACCCACTGCGGTGAAACTTTTTAAACGCCTTGTGTATATATTATAGTTCAAAGCATATCTGTCCGGGTCAGTAAAAGATCCGGGTCTGGTCCGAAATGTTTGACTCGTTTCCAACTCTGGCCCACAGCGTGGCAGAAATTCACACGTACGCAGTTAAATCCAGGGTCGCGTTCCACTGTGTTTTGGCGCCGTACTCTGTCTCATTTAGGAGAAAAAATGTGGTCAGATACTTTATGATCAGACCGTAAATTAAATTGCTGAAATTAAAATGTTAGTATGATTCATCATTGAACTACTCGGAGTACATTCCACATCAGTGTTAGGCTTATTCTAGTCAGTCAGTAAATCACAGCGAGTATTTCGTTAACTCTGTTTTCAGTATCATGGTAACTGCAAACTAATCATGTTTTACCAGGCCTAGCATGAACTCATATGCTTTTTGACGCGCAACGCAGCACAATGTCATCGAAAGTTGCTCATGTATTGCAAATTACCCACAAATTACACCCGGCCCTGAAATTTAACTTTGAACTGTCGACAAACGTAACATAAATGAAAGGATTAATTTACATAGCCATGGTCTCCATCTTGACACAAAAATTTACCGAATGACCACTTAGTAAATATAAATGAAACACTCCTCCTACCCGAAAAATCGGTGGCATTCATCTGTGAATGGCTCTGGAACTATATCTATTCCTCACATTGCACTTATGGAAACACTGAGTAGTCACATAAGTTATTTGTGTTACAATAACTAAGATTCCTAATCTGTTTCACCTGTATTAATAAATCTCTACTTGGTCTAAGCGATGGCCTCTGATCATTCGTCCGAACGGGGTCCTGGTTCGAATCCCGGTGAGGCATGGAAGTTGTGTTTGTCTTACGGCACTGGCTCTCTCCCTTCCCTTGAACCAGTGACCCTAAAATTAGGGACGGGCGACTGCTTATAGCCCATTGAGTTGCTCACGGTGGTCGTTAAACCTCCAATCAAAATTTAAAAAAAAATCTCTACTTCCAACGTTCTTATCTTTTTTATGTTCCAGAATTTCGTATGGTCTACAAGGAAATCGTATTTCATCGTGAAATGTTTTGAGAAAAACTGGCGCTCAAACACACTTCGATAACGCTCTGTAATAATTCTGCATTAACTTGTACTAAGTACAAAATTTTTTAGAAATATTTCGTAAAGATATTATTCAATTACGTTCAGCAAATTTGTTGGATTTATCCATGTCATTCTTCGAAGTGTTCGTTCCCAATTGGTATCTTTCTCTATTATTTTCATATCAGGCATGAATCTAGCCACGGGATGGGAAAAGTTTAATTTTTTACTAACTAAAAGATTTTTTTCCATTCCAGGAAATCCTGTCGAAGCTCTTGGTGTCTGATAGCTGTCTAGAATATTTTATTCTAATTTCAATGCAGTTCATAGGAAATTTTTAGTTTGTTTCTTATTCGTACGTCAATCCCATCTCTACCAAGATGTTTCTTGTTCTGTTCTGTTCGGCTCGTGTAAATCCTATCCACTGCCAGGATTTCCTCTCTTCCCGTCCTTCACTTGTCCTTTATTTTTCCTTCTAAGGTATCTTGGTGAAGTTCTTGGTGTCCAGTTAGTTTCCTAGAATATTTTATTTTTCTATTTTGGATGCAGGTTTAAGTTTTTTCGCTCCGTTTCTGCTGCTTCAAGAATCTTTACTTTAGATATTTTCAATGCCCTTGTTATTTTCAGAACTGTCTCCTTAATCCTCATCTCTAAAGTCTTAAATAAGGGTTACCTTTATAAAGTGTCCAAATTGTAGAGTTCTGTAAAAGAAAAAAGAAAAAAACAGCTAGGCTCAGTTCTGATTGATCCATCAGTTTGGAACGTAGAACTACGACTTGCAGATCGGAGAGTTGAAATGAGCTAGTCGAGTATGGTTTCAAAGCGTTTACTTAATTGTTTATAGCCAACGCAGGTCTATGATATGAAAAGTAGCTTACAAAATTTTTAGAAATAATGCTAGATACATTGCGGACACAAAGCAAATCGATACATGAATTACCCAACGTAGTGCTCTGTCTTCTTGGACTTCTTACATTCCTCATCACTTCCTCTTGCCTCTCGTTTTGATTTTCTCCATTTTTTCTTGCGTTCATTCTGCAAATTTCGCGGCATTGTCGACAATGTTAACCCCTTAACACGAAAACAATTTTTTTTAATTTTAGTTTAAACCACTGCGATATGTTCTTTATATATTTTAATAGATTTCGATGGGAGCTTTAAAACGATACCACGCACAGTCGTTTTGCATTCACGGCTGTCCAGAAAAATCGCGATATTTTCAAAAGTGTTCACCCTTTCACAAGAAAACAATTTTTTAAATGTTCAGTTCAAACTACTGCGAAATGTTCTTCGTATATTTGAATAGGTCTCATCGAGAGCTTTAAAACGATACCCCGCTCAGTCGTCTTGCGCTCATGGTTGCCGAAATAAACTGAGTCAAACCCAGAAATACATTTCATCATCTCCCCCGTGCACAGGGAGCGAGGGGAGCGTCGCGCGCACGATGTATTGCACAGTACCCGAATCGGACTCCTTGCTGTTTACGAATATGCTAACACCATTAGTGTGTGTCACGTATTTTTAACGCTATAGTGATTTCAGTTCGGATCTATTTTTGTCACAGGAGGTCGTTTGTAAGTCGCCCCATACTATTCGAGGAGTTAGATGTAGTCCTACGTGAAAAAGTAGACCACATATGGCTAGATCTTTTGTATTAATTAGACTGATATTTTTTAAGATATTATAATTCTGTGATATTTAAATTAGATCTAGATATAATATAGTTCGTCTCTTAATTAAAATTAAGTCTTATGATTTCATCATTAGCATTATCCTTTAGGATTAATTTATTCCTCTATATTTTAAAATCGATGATAGTCACTATTATAATTTTAAATCGTCCAACCTATTCCTTCACCCCTGTTCTTTTCATTAATAGTTAGTGCCTTCCTTACAACAGGGTTCTTTACTGTCCAGTGGTCATATTAGAAGTCTCTGGGCTTCCGTCTTCAGGAATTTCTTGGATGATTGAAGTAATGCTGTCTAAGCGCGCGAGCACACACACACACACACACACACACAGTGAGGGGTAGTCAAGAATTTATATTGCCGTTCAGCTTCGAAATTCTCTATCAAAATTACCCCGGCAAGAAGAATTTGTTTTTCGCTTTGGGGTTAAAAAATAACTTTTGGTCTGAGAAGTTTGGTTATTGGCGCGTCTTCTGTAAAAAAAGATCGTGCTTCTGTTATCGGTTTGTCCGTCCGTCTGTACCCACGATATCTCAGCAACTATAAGTCCGATTTGAAAAATTCTTTTTCCATTGGAAAGCTTGAAATATGCAAATGATGATCCTTTATTTCGTTTTTTTTTTTTACGATGTACAATTTCGCCGGTAGAGGGCGTAAAAGCAGATGGTGTCGAATTCAAAAATACGCTTTATTCCACATATTTGATTCTAAACATCCGATTGAAAAAAAAATGTATATCTTTCGATTCCATTTACGTCGAAGAGTCTTTTAGATATAGATACTTTTTTGAAATTACGCATAGATTTTCCGCTAGGGGGCGTAAAAGTAAATTACATTTTTCCCGATCACTCTTCTTTTAAAGCTCCGATTTGAAAAATGTTTTTTTCAGCGAATACACTTTCTGATGGAAAATCTTTTGCATATAATTTCAGATTTTTGGTAAAGAATACTTTGGCCACCAGGGGGTGTACGTGTTAATTTTTGCTTCTGATGTATTTGCCATAAAATCGTAGCTTCTAAAGTATCGATTAAAAAATTCTTTCGTGGACTGATGCCGCTCACATCGATAAACCTTTTCGAAATATTTTCTTCCTAAAATATCCTACTGTTTCTCCGCCAGGGGGCGTAGATGTACATCTTATTTTTGAGAATATCTCTACTTCTAGGAGTCCGATTTGAAAAATTCCTTCTTTGTTGGATAGTGTTTTCCGTGTGACATATTTTTCATATAATTTCAAAATTTTCAAGTAATTCATAGACTTTCCGCTAGGGGCGTAGCGCTAAATTGCGTTTCCCCCTATATCTATGCTTCTAAATCTCCGATTTGAAAAATTCTTTCTTCACCGGATACAACTTCTGATGGGAAATCGTTTGCACATAATTTCTAGTTTTTGTAAAAAATAGATTAGCCACCAGGGGGCGTAAATCTTAATCTCCGCTTCTCTTGTATTTGCAGCAAAATATGAGCTTCTAAATTCTCGATTGAAAAAAACGTCGTTTGTTGACCGATACTACTCATGTCGACAAACCTTTTAGGAAAAATTTCTTCTTGAAAAAATGCATGGTTTCTACGCCACGGGGCGTAGATGTATATCTTATTTTTGTCAATATCTCTACTTCTAAGAGTACGATTTGAAAAATTCCTTCTTTGTTGGATAGTGTTTCCGATGCGAAATGTTTTTCCTATAAATTTAAAGTTTTCAAGTAAATCATACACTTTCCGCTAGGGGGCACAAAGGTAAATTGCGTTTTCTGCGTTATTTCTGCTCCTAAAGCTCTGATTTGAAAAATTCTTCCTGTATCGCATACAAGACCTGATCGAAAATATTTTTCACATAATTTCTAATGTTTGGTAAAGCATGGTTTAGCCAACAGGGGTCATATGTGTTAATTTCTGCTTCTGAAGTATTTGTTGCAAAATCTGGGCTCCTGAAAACTCGACTAATTTTTTTTTTCTTCGACCGATACCCCTTATACGGATAAACCTTTTGAGAATACTTTCTTCCTAAAATAATGTATGGTTTTCCCACCAGGGGACGTAAAATCACATGTTATTTTTGTCGATATCTCTGTTTCTAAGAGTTCGTAAGCTCACGATTCCGTTTACAGCAACATCTGAGGGATTAAAAACCGATTGAAAATCTTCTTTCTTTGGTCAGATCTATTGTTTTTTATACTGGTTCCATTGACTTTGAATAGCTTTGATAAATTTAATTTGCGTCAGAACGGATTCAAAAGACGTGCTTATTACACCCGAAAATTCGGTGTCAACTTTCTTGTTTTTATTATGTTTTGGGCAGCAGAGTTATAAAGGCAGCGTTTTATTTCTTTCATGTTCCAGTTTCATGTGTGGTGTTGCATTCTAGATCGCAATGTGTTTAATTTTGCTATTAGAAATAAAGATCTAATATTTACATGACTTTGCCAAATTACCAACAGGATCTTTATTTTTTAAAGTAATGGATTTTACATTATTAAGGTGGAGATAAAGACATATGCAATGCAACCTTCTGCTAATAGATGACGTTGAAAATCGCGTTGTTTTTGTGACTACTCCTTCTTGGGGGTGGTCATAGTTTTGTGAGTGAATTTCATGAGGTCTTTACCTTATCAAATGGTTTCTGAAAAAGCTTCAGTCAGCATCTTAGATTTTCAGCATCTGATTTCTGATTTACATAAGTTTGCGGGTAGAAGAGCCAATAAACTGTAATGTAAGTGATTGAAATAATTACTGACATCCTAAACAAAAGTCTATAACCGCTGTTACTAATGTTTGTATGAAAACTTTTAATGTTCAAGAAAAAAGCTAAGGAAGTGCCACGTTTCCAGTACTTGACGTACGTAGATCGCCACCTATCGTATGTATAGTGCCACCTATCGTATATATAGCGCCACCTATATGCAACACTACTTCAACACGCGGAAATTTAATTATAAATATTCCCTATAGTTTTTTTCTTAAATTTGCAAGACACTGAGTGTAGCTCATTCGTGTGACAATTTTCTTCTTCATTCATGTGACAATTTTCATGAGTTAGGAAGCATCATATCTTGTATGTGTACTTATGTTACTCAACTTTCACCATTGTAAGTACAGCAGCGCATTTTCACTTGACGTCCACCGTAATGGCTGTACAAAAGTTTAGATTGCCTTCTCTCAAAGTTTCTTGTGGTAGTTGTTAATTGTGAGATGTACGCTAGACTACCACAGAGAACCTAGGAAATGATTCAGAGGTGCTCTTTTTAGGAGACTATTTGATTCTACCGATTAATTGGTTGATAGTACTTCCCCTTAGTAACCTAAGCTTTTTCCAATATATCTCATCCAATTTAGTTCAATTTCTCCAGCGTTGGATTCAAAAAATTGGATGAATAATCTCTTTATTAATGCAGATTGGGTGTGAAAATCCAAATTTGACGGTGGCTGTCTGGAAACCGCATCCTCCAGCGCCGAATTCTTTCCCAGTTTAGCTACACCGACATGGGCTTGTCACTGCTACTTGCCGTCTTGGCATGTACGTTACCTGTGTAGTACGTCACAAGGGATGCAATTTTTCGTGTGCTGTTAGTGGTATGAGTTTCTTTGGTTGCTGGATAATCTGCAGATGGATTTTCGGTGTGTATCGCACGAGATACGGTTTGAATTATCTCTCCTGAGCATGTCTACGTATGGTAGGAATCTATTTTCTTCCAATTCAAGTGGATTATTATACTGAACACATTTGACGTCGATAGTATTGAATGCACCTGACATAGAGTCTTAAGTGAATTTGCTTCTACTGTCTGAATGATGAATTCTGCAAAGAAATTTGATATGACTGAGCCATTAGGGGATATCAAGCTGAGGGACGATTTTTCCATTTGTTAATTGAAACAGTTTTCGGTTAGATGTACATGAATATTTTCGCAATGTCTGCCACTTCCAGAGAGTTAAGATGGACTGCTGTTACATTTGGAACATAAGAAAAGTGGGAGATAACACTTTTACTACTGACTCAATAGACTGCTTAACGGACTTAAATTTTAAGCATAAATGATGGTCACCGCTGCGATACATTAGTACATTTAAATTTGAAACACCAGTCTTGATTCCTTTACAATCATTTTATGTCTTTAGACCTAATGAAACATCAGTAACTATAACTGCTTCGATTGGTTAATGAACTTAAACTTGAAAGTCACCGTACCCGCGAAAATATCTCATGTTTTATCCCACTTAAATTTAAATTTTTTGTTTATAAGGTTTAATGGCCGCTGTAAGGTACTAAATGGGCTATATAAGTAGTTATCTTCTCTTATTTAGGGCCAATGGTTCTAGGGAAGGGAGAGAACCAGTGCTGTAAAACAAATGCACCACCTATGTCGAGCCTGGGACCAGGGTCACCCGGAAGAAAGGTCAGAGGCCAGCGCTTAGACCACTGTGCGCCCGGGAGTAAATTTTAAAATTAAACAGTAGTTGATATGACCAGAGATGGAAACGGGTCAAAGGTCACCGGGGCGACAATTTCTTGCGGGTCAAACGTGTCGGGTCAATGTATTCCTGACCAGATTTTGACCCGGTTTTATTTCTGTTTTATTTTTGGAAATATTTCAAAGAACCCTTTGAAGGTCAGACTATGATCCAGGAATTTGCTGAGAATGGTAAAGAAACGGGATTAAAAATGAACTTTCAGAAGACAAAACTGAAGTGCAATGCTTTTACAAGGAATGAAGATTTATTAGTTTGTGGAGTAAAGCTGGAGATAAGCAATTTCTACATTTACCTTGGGCAGCAGATATCAAGCAACGGTCACATTGATGAAGAAATTAATTGGCGTAAAAATCTTAGTTAGAGAGCTTTGGGAAGAAACAATACAATTTGTAAGAGTAATATGCCATTATGTCTTAAAAGAAAAGTGTTTAATTAATGCATCCTTCCCGTGCTTACGTACTGAGCAGAGACGTGGACTTTAACTAAAAAAAAACATAGAAAGACCGCAGGCAGCTGAAAGAAACAGGGAGAGATGCATGTTTGGTGTATCCAGGAGAAATAAGAAGAAGAATTCGTGTATCAAGAAAGTGACAAGAGTGGAATACATCATGATCAGAGTAAAATCCGTGAAACGGTAATGCGCTGGACGTATTTCCAGGAAAACGGACTACCGATGAACAACCGAAATTTTTGACTGGTTTCTAAGGGACAGGAAAAAAACCAGAAAAAGACCAAGTGTGTGAATGGAAGAGACTAGCCCAAGACGTTGTTGAAGAAACTTGGGGAGACCTTCATCCAGCAGTGGATTGATAATGATTGACAATGATGATGATATATTCGAATTTATACTTCAAAGTAGATTTGTCCGGGTCCAAAATTTTTGATCCGTTTCCAACTCTGGATGTGATGTTACAGCTAGTTCATACACTTAAATATAAAGTCACAGTGACAGCTATCGTCACGAATGGGTAATACACTTAAATTAACATCATCTCCTGCAAAACCGATTAGTCTTTAAGCCTTACTCCTAATCGCTATTCCATTGTACTTAAGCACATAAATTTGGAATACAAGTAATAGTCGTGGCTACGATTACTTATTAACTTAAAAGCTAAGAAATAACAGTGACAATTGCCGTTGCTGGATGCTGAGTATATTAGAACAGGAAGGTAAAAATACTTCACTTAAATGCAGTTTTACAGAAGGAAAATTTTACATAATGGGCATTAAATTACTGTCGACAGTTGGTGTACAACAAAAACAAATCCCCTGAAGTAAACGTTTTCTATATCTATGTGCAATTCTGCACAGTAATGTTTTAGGAATTAAATGTTTATCCTGGAATTGTTAACCTTTTTATAATTATTATTTAATGAACTCCAGACCGCAATACATGGCGTCAGTTATTTTAGCTCCTTATGCAAGGCAAAGGTTTTCGAATGATAACTGGAGACACAAGAGCTAAAATTAATGCAGGATGAAAAGAGTTACTCGCTCATACATATTTATGATTTTCCCTAATTACTTCGAGAAGAAGGTAATTTTAATAGCGTAGAGCTGCATCGCTTATACCTTCTTTAAAAGGGTTTCAGAAGATTTCAGAGTGCTTCTAGTGTACGGCATTTATAACTTTGTAAAGACGCAATCCTAATCATTAACAGAAAATCGGTTTGAAACATTGAATGCTGTTAGCCGTTCGCTTATCAAACAGTTTTGGATTAAATTTTGAAATTCAAATTCACTTATGTGTTATTACAGATAGTAAATGGTCCAGATAATTTTCATTCCACTTTATTAACAAAGTAGGTGCAGGCTGCTAATTCTCACACACTGTGCACGCGATCTAATCAAATATGTTCCTGCTGATGCAACGAATTATTAACGCCATCAATCTTAGCAGGATTACCAATATCCACAACATAAATCGAAGACCTGCTCAAAACTAATTCTATTTTTTGCAGTTTTTAAATAGAATCATGTTTCCTCAGTTATTAGTTTCATGAATGTTTTTGATTCGCCATTGCAGTAAACTCTTCCTATCTTGAATTCAATGATCGAAACCATGATCAAGTGCGATAAATTAAGTTGCGGTATCTTTATTTTTGGATAATGTAAATCCAAAGTTGAATTACTTAAGTATGAATATGTAAATGAGCAGTAGAACCGCTTTAGATGTTCGGTACAAGCAAATGAACCATTACAAGAAGGTGATTGTGTGCCTGCAAAATGGAAATCATATTTTTATTAAAAATGCCTCGTTCAGATTGCTTATCATAGTTTCCCAACCATTCAAAGAATTAAATCTGGCTAGTTTAATATACGGAGGGCTTTCAAAAGGTTCTTAACACGTGTAGGAGACTAGAATGTACGGATACTGGGAATTTTCTTATTAGTATTGCCTCGTTTTTTGGTAGTACAAAAAGGAAGGGACAGCCATTTCATAGATAACAGTTGCTGGAGTTCAGTAAGTCGATTAGCTACGTTAGTCAGCAATGCTAATGGGGAAATTGTACGAGTGTAACACCTTTGGCAGTTATTAAAGTTTTTAAAGAGGAAGGAATTGCACTGCACAATACTGATGATCGTGTAGTTATTCTATGGAGTTAATACGTACATCATCTTATTTACTGATAAAGAGATCATCACCACTGAATAAACGAGATAGGGAGTGACAGCAAGATTATCCTCTTCTTAGTCGGACAGCAGAAATGACCCTAGAACTGTGTCATAGGGTTGAGTAATTTATTACGGGAAATCTCAGTGTGACGAATGTAGATTGTTATATTAATGATACTGAACAGTGGAACCTTTGGAACGATTTTGTACGAGGAGCTAAGCCTGTCCAAAGTTGCTTCCAAGGTGGATCCAAGGTAGGTTTGTTAGTAGTTTATCCCCGGTCAAACGCTGTATACTCTTCACAATGCGCTTAAGTGGCTTGAAGCGAAGCCTCTTAAGCACATTGAACTCTCATCTGAGCTTTCCACTCAAGATGAGAGTTGAGTGGAAAGCTCAGATGAGAGTTGAGTGGAATTTTTCCCTCTCAAGAAAAGATATCAATCATGGTTCTGGGTTGAACCCGGTACTTCCGCAACGCCTTTACCACGTGCAGATTTGCATGAACGTAAAATTTTATTTAGCGTTGGCACGCATGTTCGCAACGTGGCTTTTTGGAAGACTTATTATGAGGACATCGGAGCAATTAGACATATCAAGAAGAGCCTATCCTGGCATGGACACTGCAATATCATGTACAGCAACACGTTTTTCTGCACGAAAATACACGTCCGCACTATGCCAGGATTGTTAGGGTGTTCATTAAACTCAACGGTTGGTGGAGCTGCCTCATTCACTGTATTCACCGGATATATGAATCCTTCTGATTTAAACTGCTCTGGCTTTGAAAAGGCAAATGTCTGGTACTTGCTACAACAACAAAGTTTAGTTCTCCGAATTAGACATTTTTCAGATTTAAGACATTAGTACTTTTAATGGTTTTCGTGAACTGCTCACAGTTTGAGAGCATATTATTGATAATAAGGGGAACTACTAATAATTACCCTCAAACATACACTGAAGAGCAATTGAATTAGAGATACCTGTCTAGTAACGCGTAGCACCACCTTTCGCCTTGATGACAGCGGCGATTCGTCTCGGCATGGACTCGAGAAGACACCGGAAGCGTTGGATCCACGACACCTGAACAAGCTCCCACAGTTCACGAAGATTTGATGGAGGGGGTCATCTCTCTCGATGGCATCACAGATCTGCTCGACGGGATTGAGGTCAGGTGACCTAGCTGGCCAAGGAACCGAGGTTACGTCGGTGGAGTGTTCATCCAACCATTCGGATACAATTCGGGAGCGATGGCACGGTGCATTCTCTTGTTGCAGGATGAGGTTCCCAGTGGGATGTTGAAGACGCACAAACGGGAGCAAATGGTCGTCCAGGATATCCCGGTAACGTTTACCTGTGAGGGACGATGTCACACGTACCAGGGGTCCCATTTCAGTCCACGTAAACATTCCCCAGACGAGAATGCCATCCCCACCAGCTTGAAGAGTACCCTGCTGGCAAGAAGGATCCATCGCTTCATGTGGTTTGCACCGTACTCATATCCTGCCATCCGCATGTACCAACATGAATCTCGACTCATCAGTACAGGCAACATTTTTCCACATGTCAAGGGTCCAGTGGCGATGTTCCCGCGCTCATGCTAATCTTTGCACCCTGTGATGTACGGTCAGCAGCGGTACCCTCGTGGGACGATGGCTTCTGTAGCCCATAGCGAGGAGAAGGTTCTGGACGGTATGGCTGCTTACACGTTTTTGTACTCCAGCGTTTAATTGCCGAGTGATTTCTTGCACTGTGGTCCGTCTATCTGCTGTTAGAATGCAAGCCATCCGACGATGACCCCGCTCATCCACACGCTGTTGTCCACGGCAGTTGGCCCTTGCAGGGATGGTTTTACCGGGATTCGATGTACTCACGGCACACCCGTGACACAGTGGCTCTTGAAAATCCCAGTACGTGCACGAATGACATGACTACTGATTGCGCATTTCTCATACATTCCTTATCAGGCCACACCTAGCGCCATCTATCGGATTCTGGGAATAACAATTATGCGAAACAAAAATTTAGAAACCGTGTTAGTATTGCGTGACGTAGAAAAACAGACAATGCTCATAGGTTTTTTTGTACATAATTTTGTAATGTGTCCAATAATTCTCGGACACCCTGTATATTGCCCATACTAATTTTCACCTCGATTGGATGGCTCCTCCAAGTTTTTTTTTTAATTTTTATTTGCTAAGAGTGTGTTTTGACTATGCTGCTAATCATCAATCAAGGAAAACTGAAAGACACAAAGGACTGATAGCAACGAAAAGAATTGTCATAGACAAAAAGGAGGTTGGTTACTTCAGCTACTAAGCTCTAGTTTCTTAATGTTAGCTCACTTCAGCGTTTATATGCATCGTTCTACACACCAAGTTCAGTTTACCATTTTACTGAAGTTCTGCCTGTGTGTTTACACTGTATTTTTTTCTCAGTGATACAGTACTGACATTACGGCCAAATCGTCGGATAATTTAGGTGCAAATTCTTCACTCTTAGGTAATGTAGGCAGAGCAGTTGTATGTATATGTGCTTATGTTATACCATCTGTAGTGCCATTCCTGGCGCGTTAAATTGCTCTTAATGAATTGGTATTTTTTGGGGATCTGTGTCTCAATTAATTTTTCTTTTATCGAAAAGCATCCAGGGCTCCACATTAAGTAAGCATTCCCCAAATTTGTGGACATTGACTTTTCTTCGAAACATTTGCCAGACCTATTGTGCATATGAAGTATGTACGAGGGATCAACGGACGATTATTCCCAGCGGGGTCACGTCGGATTATGCGAGGGTAAGGACGCATCAGATTCTTCACTTTAAAAAAAAATAAACTATTTTTTTTTTGCAGTAAAATACGGATCTAAAACCGCTAATCACTATTTTAACGGGTGTGTAGCCAGGGGCTTGAATTTAGAGCTAGAGAATCCAGAAATTTAGCTCCGGAGGCAAGCGGAGAAGCGACTACTGGACGAAACGCATTTGGTCTTAGAACCCTTAATTCACATCCATTCCAAAGCTCACATATTAATCCATATGTGCATTCATCGCTTTACTCCACAATATCAGGGACGTTCCAGCGAATGGTAATTTCCCTGTTGCAGTAGAAGCATCTGATTGCATTGTACTAAGAAAGACTTTGTAACGTACCAGGAGATGTGACGTACCTGCCAGAAGGACGCACACGATATAAATGCAGATAGAGTGACTTATTCCGGAATGAGGGGATCCGGGTTCGAATCCTGGCGTGGACAGAAATGACGGAGAAATTTACTTCGTTATAATGGCGCCCGAACTATCCGGATGACCCGACCGTTCAAAATCTCGCATTGGTGTGATGTTATTTCCACCCCGCGAGATAGGAAAAATAAGAGAATCCCTTCTCCAGCACTTCAAAAAAAAAAAAAAAAAAAAAAAAAATACCTGCCAGAAGGACGCACACGACATAAAGGCAGATAGGAATCAGAATAAAACGTCCGCGTAGCTCAATTGGTAGAGTGACTTATTCCGGAATGAGGGGACCCGGGTTCGAATCCTGGCGTGGACAGAAATGACGGAGAAATTTACTTCGTTATAACTTATTGTTAGAAGAGCGGCCGTCTCTGGTTCTTTTAAGGCAGGTGTGTTGATGTCTTGGGTGGAACCTTTTGCTCTGTTTTTTCTTGAGATTCTTACAAGGATTGAAAAGTTCTTCTGCAATCGTCAACTTGACCCCTTTGTCTTCCGTTAGTTCCAAGACAAATTGATAGTTCCACTTCTGCTCTGCAATTTAAATTTTTCTCACTTCGAACTATGTCTTAAGAATTTCACCGATTTCTGTGCGACTTGCAAAAGATATTCTGATATTGAACAAAATCAGTTCAATTCAGGTCTATTCGAAGCATGATCGTCTAATAGTCCAGGCAAACTAACGCAATGGCCCGCCTAACCTGGGAAAAATTACTTCAGAAGCCTTTTAAACAGTTTCCGACTAGGAACCATTGCTAAATAACATATCCAAAATCAGACCAGGGGAACACCGCTAAAAACCAATTTCAAAATGGTGGACAGGGCTGCTGTAAATTTCGTAACATTTTGTATTCACCAATGAAGTTTTGTATTTGGAATGGGAATGATTGCCGCAATTACTCGGAAGAACAACATCAAGCTAACTATCCATAGGCGTAAAAATTGGTGAAAGTGATATTAATAAGGAGGCAACAGTTGATAATATTGAATATAGAAACACCAGGAGCGGGCTGAGGGACATTTCTTTCTGCAAACTTCCAGTACTACCCACTGTTTTGATAAGTAGACTTAGCCTTCTGTGGAAGGTTTGCACAGCAGAAAGATCAGGTCCAAGTTGGTCAGGAACAATGCAAATAGTTCACAGTAGATCAAGTATTTCACATCCGGGTGTGGCACCGATCACGTTCCTTATCATCGTAGATATGGCGGCCAGTGACATGACTTACATACTCTCGACTCTACGGTATCTGAGAAAAAAAAGATAGCCCGCTATCAAAACGTCCCTTGTATCATTACCTTTGATCATCTTTTGTTTTGGAAAGCTTCCCAAATCATCAACGAACATACTGACCTACAAGAGATTGTCTTAATGCTGGAAACATTCCATACTCTAATGAATCTTTTTGGCGCAATCGGCACTCTGATGAATGGATCAGGATTATCTGAAATACTTCACGAAATTTATGGGCCAAATGTAATGCTACATATGATGGCTGGAAAAGCTGTTTCTAGAGCAATACAAGGACATATGATAGTAGATGCAGCTCTTAGTAGCTTACTGGTTTCAGACGTTTTTCCTTGCAATGAAGATGGATACCCTCATGTCTTCATTAAGGAAGCTTTTGACCTCCTCGGCGAAGTAATGACCGGCAAACAACAAATTGAGAGGGTGGAATTTTCTAATACATTGTCCCAGATTATTATTGCTTTAGAGGAGAAGAGAACACACCTGCGATCTTCAAGAACAAGTCAGCTCTGGTTGGAATATTAGCAAATGATCAACATGGCACGTGCCTTGATAACAGCAGATAGGACAGGCTCATGGAATTTGCACTTCCAAGATATGCTGGATATTCTCCCTATAATAATTGTAGCAGCCGGACATCACAATTATCTTAAGTCACTATATCTGTACTTGCAGAAAACGTTCAGTTTGCCGTCTGAAAATCCAACCGTAAAAAAAAATTTCCTGGAAGGTAAATTTGTGGTAAGAAGATAGATTATGGGCCAGACTCGGATCAGATCTGGTAATAGAACAAATACTAATGCGATCCCTAAAGTGCAGAGGAGGACGTACACGCAAAAACGGATTTACAGAAATCCAGAGAGCAACGTGATTGTTTTCTATGGCCTTATGTTCCACTTATAATTTAGCAATGCAGGAATACACCGGAGTTTTGATGGAAAATATTGAACAGCTCAAAGAGATGATGAGGGGAAGCAGATAAATGAGGGACAGTATCTACATTGTAAAAGTTGTCGAACAACTGAAATCCATATCCCCATTTCATTCTGGCTTAGATCTCTGCAACTTTATTGCAGGAGTCACTACTGAACCTGTAGTTAACGTTGACAAATTAAAGTCCGTCGGTACGGATATCGGTTTGAAAAAGATAGGTAAAGAGGCCTTCAAATACTCTGTTAAACGGTCAAAGTGAAACTCCTAGAAACAGCTGCTGTCATTGTAATTCCTCTCGATGTTGATGCATAAATAGATCCAGCACTCCTCTTTCAGAGAAGGATGACTATTGCCACTGGCGGGGATAAGAATCTTGAATATGTCATGTGTTATAAACTTCGTGTGTACCCTCCTGCACTATTCGAATCACAAAGTATGTTGAGGAAAGCCGACAAGTTCTATTAGCTCGTACAATAATCAAATACTCTCGCAATGCTTGCATGGAAGAAGCTGAAGAAATTCAGTATACCACCCAGTATGTTTTGGATGGCGGATCTCTCCTACATCGCATTTCATGGCGCAACAAAGACGCATATGAGGACATTGCTGTGTCATATGTAGATTTCACGCTAAAAGCATATGGAAAAGCCATCATTATTTTTGATGGCTACAGTTGCTCTCCTACGATCAAGGATATGGCTCACAGCTGACACTGCACTTGGACAAGTAGGAATATTAATTTCAGCTTGGGCCTGAAGTTTGTCGTCAAGAGAGAATACTTCTTGGCTAATGATAATAATAAGCAGGCAATGATTTATCTGGTACGTGAGATGTTGAAGAAACACGGATGTACTGTTCACAACGCAGATGGGGATGCTGATGTGACTATCGTTCGTGCTGCAGTCTCATCATCAGAAAATGCAACTACGACAGTAACAGAAGACACGAACTTGCTAATACTGCTTCTGCACCATGCCAAGAACACGGGGTTCAAGCTGTACTATCGCAGAGATATAAGACAGGGATCATCTCTCAATCCTGTTTATGATATCCTCAAAATTTAATTGTTGTTGAGTACTGATATTTGCAAGTTGCTCTTGTTTCTGCATGCTTTCATGGGCTGTGATACAATATGCAGAATGTTTCCATTGGAAAGTCCACAGCATTTGACAAACTGATGAAGGTTGCTGAGCTCCGTTCAGTTGCAAATATATTTTGCCTTTATTCTTGCCGAAATTTGTACATTAAAGCCACTGGAAGAAAAGCAATGCTTCTGTTGTATGGCTGCAATTCAGTGGAATCCATAAACGCCCTGCATCATCGAATGTTAGTTGTGAAGGTAGCTGTAGCTACATCATTTGTTACACCTGAGCGTTTGACACCTACCGATTCGTCCACAAAGTACCACAGCTTTCATACATACTTTCAAGTAAGGACGTGGAAGTCCACAAAAGAGATGATCAAGTCAGATGGGCGGGGATGGTACGGGAAAAATAATTCCTACTATCCTATACTCTATGACATGCCACCAGCTCCAGATTGCCTACTCAATATGATTCACTGTTATTGCAAGATGAAATGTGCTACTTCGCGATGTGGATGCAGGCGTAATGGATTGTCCTGTTCAACAGCCTGTGGCGAGTGTCAAGTCAGCGGTTGTGATAACACCACCAGTGCCGACAATGAATGTGATTACAGTGAAGACGATTAGTTAATGTCTGTGTTTCATTAACTTGGCTTCTATAATATAATGAACAGAACTCGAGACAAAAGTAGACGCAAATGTTACTTTCTTAATTTTTAAATTCTGTAAAATATTTCTGACAATTCCGCATCACATCATTTCAAATGATGTGATATTCCACATCACATTATTTTTTTGTGTAAAATATTTTACATAAGAAATGATGTGATGTGGAATATTATTAAAAGATATTTCCATTTGACATATTTTCATACTCAAATAAAAGCTTATTCTCAATCTACAAAGCATACATTTGTTCCTTTTTGCATGTAGTTGGAATCAGCCAGTCCGCCATTTTGAAATTTCATTTTGGGGGTGTTCCCGTGATCTGATTTTGGAAATGTTATTCAACAATGGTTCCTCAGCTGAAAACTGTTTCAAACGCTTCTGAAGCAATTTTGCCCAGGTATAAATGCAAATTGCCTGGACTATAAGAATACTTGGGAGACTTGATGTATATAAAAATTTCTTCATCATTAATTCACTGTGAAAAAGCGAAAGAGTTATACTGCAAACGAAGTCAGCGAAATTGGGTTCGATTTTTTTTAACTCGAAATACTTTCATTTTGGTTTAAAGAAAATTTGAACTGCATTGAATTTTAACAAATGACTTGATTTCAAAATAATCTGTTAAACCTAATTTGGTCTGTTATACATAACTTTCAAACCAGCTTTGACGCAAAGTAAAATGTTTTACGTTGTATTTTTATTCAGAATGAAAGCATGTAAAACGATATGTTTTGAACAGCGTTTTGAATTAAATTGAGAGCATTAAATGTTGGTTTGATATAAAACAAAATTTATGAACTGGATGTGGTGCAAAATGAAATCTTTTGAATCAGGGTTGATATAAAACTAAATATTTCATGTTCAATCATGATTATAAACAAAAAATGCGGGTTTGTGATTTAAAAAGAAATATTTAACATCAGATTTCCTTAAAAATGAAATGTTTTGGATCAGATATGATTTGGAAAGAAATATTTAATTCTGTCTCTAATTTAAAATTAAATCTTCAGCAGCGTTTGATTTAAAACAGTCATTTAAATTACTTTTCAAACTGAATCGGATTATCTGCCTTTTTAATAACGACAGTACTGGGATTAACGAAGTTTGCCATTCTAGAGTCATTCGAAAGATTTAGAATTGTAGAAATGCAACTTAGTACGTTTCAAGGGAATACGTTCATCGAGTCTTTCACCGAAATAATACTATTCTTTTCCATTTTAAATCACATTCATACAATACGCTTGAGCAATTCTACGATGACTTACCTCCAGTTTTTATCTCAACATGATTCAGTGTCGCCGTTTACTTCTGAATTTTATGTCAATTATTGAAGGTATTTTTAATTTTGTTCTCAGCAGAAAACTTACCAGGCGAAAATGCGGAGGGTTATAAATATTTTAAATGTTTTTTTTTCTTTTATATTCTTGAACTTCGGTGAAATAAATAGCATATAAAACGGCAAGCAACGGACGGGATTAATTTCTGAATAAGACAAATCTAATCCATAGGCTTGGCAAATGTACGTCGAAAACAGGTACAAAAATAAAAGAAACTGCTTTTGAGAATTTCGTTTTTTAACATATTTTTCTGCAAGAAATTTTTATTCTAAATCGAAGGAACGAAATCAGCTTTGCAGAAATGACAGCGCCGTGAACTCTTCTTCGTTTTATTAGTCGCAGATGCTTTTAGCTGGCGCAAATGTACTCCAGACTAACTCCATCATTTATCGTTTGTCTGTTTCATGCGTTACAAAGCGTGTTAAGCTAACGCAGAAGGGGTGACAGGCTTGATGCACCTTCCCTTTGTTTTTATACATAACGTCTCACGGGTGCGCTCTATCACTTAAAATTTGAATAGTATGGCAACAGCAGTTTGAGAAGCAAAAACAAGAGCTTTGTCAATGGCAAATCAAGAGAAACTGTAGCTGCGAAACAGAAATTCAAAAAAATGAAAAGATATCCTTTAGTTTCCTGTCTCACCTCATCACGCTGATAATTTTTGAACGATTACGTCTAAATAGTTAAATGTGGGTGTTTAATACGACGAATGAAAACTAAGGACCATATTTATTTTGAAAGAAGTTAGAAGAACTGATTCCAATTTAAAAGGGAGTTTATTACATTTCCAAGCTTGGAGCACAACGAGTGAAAGAAATTGGTCTTTATTCGTAGCCATATCAAAGAGTCAAATGTCTGTAAAGCTTTAATGATGCTGTGACGTACCTGCCAGCAGAACGCACATGACATAAAGGCAGATAGGAATCAGAATACATGTCTGCGTAGCTCAGTTGGTAGAGCTGCTTGTTCCGGAATAAGCGTACTCGGGTTCGAATCCCGGCGTAGACCAAAAATGACGGAGAAATTTACTTCGTTATAATGCTAGAAAACGAAACATCAAAATGAGAAAGTAAACTGATAGCGACACAGGGCCAATTCGTTTTCAGTTTCATATTGTTATGACTTCGGGTGTGGTAATTAATTCAATTAGCTGGTTTTGCGAGAGGCGGGTCCAGCGTTAATTGTTGGTTAAAAAATTAAGATCCAGTGAGTATTTTCCCTTTTTACGAAAGAAAAGAGATAAGAATTATTTGCCTTGAGAGCTTGAACTGTGAAGCGAAATATGGGTCGTCTGGTGTAGGGAACGCAATGCGTCGCCCCCCTACACGCATTGGTCAAGTTGGGTGGCCAGTGTAAGTGTGATATGGTGGGATGTTTGGAAAAACCATTAGCGTGTCACCAGATCGGAAAGTTATGGCGTTTTCTAATCCCACTTTTGACACCAATTAATGTTTACCTCGGGGTGGTTAGCCAATACCTGAAATCTAAATTATTAGTTATTTTTATTCGATAGTCTGGCGCTCCAGGGCGTAACAATATTATTTTAGTAAGACTGAAAACAATGAAATTTTCGTACACGTGGATATATTTATGTGTCACTCTTTCAATCCTACTATTACTGCGAGTAGTGTTACTTACACAGAGGAATAAGCCATTTTGGATTATTGAAAAGAACTTCATTACAGCTGTTCGCCCAGAAGGCAAAAACAAATTGTTGCGAAATCATCATACTGATGTAGTAGAAAAAAGGTACCGATACATGTATGGGAAATACACTGGTGTCCAAAGGTTAACTATAGTTAAAAAGAAAGGTATTTTTAGAACATACGAAAGGGGGAAGAAGTTTAATGAAGTACAGAGAACGTGGGAACATGTAGATGTCGAGATCATGACAATACCATGTGACGAACGATATAATCGGCGTAGAAGAAGAAACGCTCTTGTGGAATTTAGAAAGAGCTTAAAAAATAGAAAGTGTCATTGTGACGTACTACAGAGGTGAAGTACGAGTCAAGACAACAAATCAGCAGCGATAAATTTCGTCGGTGTAGTTTAATCTATTAGAACAATTGGCTCCGGAGCGAGGAGGCGCGATTTCGATGTCCGTCACTGAGAAATGTGTGTTCACATTGACGCCCTATTGCGAAAAATGGGTCAACTGGCCGTTGGGTTCTTCAAAAAATGCAAGATGTTGGTTCCACACATAGTCTGGAATTAATGAAAATTCCTTCTTCGTTTCAAACTATAAAAAAATTAAGGGAGACGAGATGTGACATACTACAGAAGTGAAGCACGTGTCAAGACTACAAATCTGCAGCGAAACATTCCGTCGGTGTAGTTTAGTTAGTTAGAACAATTGGTTTCGATTCTAGTCACCGACAAATTTGTGTTTTCACAACATTCGTTTATGTCATTCCGCCCTGCTAGTAGTAGAGTTTATTTTTCATTAAAACAGTATACCTGAAAGACGGCCAGTGGATATGTTTACCCGTGGTCGGATTATCGGAATGCTGGAATCCTGCCAGACGCAGAATACTGTTGCCAGAGCCACTGGCGTGAATCAATCCATTGTATCCAGACTATGGAGAAGGCAGCATGACACGAGGTGTTAATCGTCAACCTGTGGTAGGTAGTCCACGGATTACAGCAGCTCAACATCATAGGTATGTGGCACTAACAGCAAGATGTAACAGGTCGATATCAGCGAGGGCGAGCTGTCTGCGGCTGGTAGACCAGCTGTTTCAAAGCAAACGATATACAGACGGCCTAACAAACAAGGACTATTCGCGAGAAGACCTGAAGTTTGCATCCCACTCATTCCGGCAGCAAAAAATACGAGGGTAGTGTGGTGCAGACAACATACAGACTGAGACGAAAATCAATGGGCCAATGTCCTCTTTTCCAATGAATTCAGGTTCAGTTTCGAAAGTGACAGCCGTCATGTGCTCATCTGAAGTGAACCTCCTGTGAAGTGCCTGCCCCGCAGGACGCACATGACATAAAGGCAGATAGCAACAAGAACGAACGTTTGCGTAGCTCAGTTGGTAGAGCGACTTGTTCCGGAATAAGTGGACTCGGGTTCGATTCCCGGCGTGGACCAAAAATGACGGAGAAATTTTCTTCGTTATAATAGTGCCCGAACTTCCCGGATGATCCGACCGTTAAAGATCTCGCAATGGTGTGATATTCTTTCCATACCGCGAGATAGGAAAAATAAGAGAATCCCTTCTCCAGCGCTTCGAAAAATAAATGTGTGTGACGTTGCATTAAACACACCAGATTGACTGGGAGTTCTCAAGTGCACGTTCTACAGCGGATGGCTGCCTGCAACGATTCATGGTCACGACTGACCCGTGGGCCATGCCCCCGGCCCTCTTTCGGGAGGGGGGAGATGTGACGTGCCTGCCCCGCAGGACGCATATGACATAAAGGCAGATAGCAGCAAGAACAAACGTCTGCGTTGCTCAGTTGGTAGAGCGACTTGTTCCGGAATAAGTGGACTCGGGTTCGATTCCCGGCGTGGACCAAAAATGACGGAGAAATTTACTTCGTAATACTGCACTGTAAAAAATTTTCTGAAATTCACGGACAACTGTCCGTCCTTTCTTTCGTGAATTAACGAAGCATGTTTTTGATACTACCTTTCCGTGAAATGACGGAAAAAAAACCTGAATTTAACTGACCTTTCGTGCCACGGGAAAATTCTGGGTTTTCAGAAACCTCTCCGCAATTCCTTTCATATATTAACGGAAAATCTCCATTCTCACTTTTTTCCGTATCCGTATGACGAGAAATTTCCTCTAAAAGTAGCGATTCGTGGAAATACTTGAGGTTTGATTAACTTTCAAATTTCAATCGTCTGTCGAATTTTGAAGTTCCGTAGCGAGATCGGATATTGTGGATAGCATATCGCATAGATTTTGTTTGTTTTTTGTGGCCCAGGATATTTCTCCTTTTCCCTATTTGGTGCACCAGCTACTTATTATATATTGTGTTACTGTAAGAAACCGGGTACTTATTGTGCAGATGATTATACGATGTCTGTGTATCAGTCTTTGGACAAGAGTAAATTTCATATTTAGTTTTTTTTTGTGTGTGTGTGTGTGAAATAATACTATAAAAAGTAGATTTCACCGTTTTTAAAGATAAATGAGTCATTGTCAGTTGAAAAAAATCATGCTGTAAAGCAATTTGTTGCTTCGAAAAACCACGATGAAAAATGCTTAATATTTGAAAAGTCCTCTTAAGGAAAAAAATAAATTACAAACCTATTCAGAAAAACAATAAGCTCCAACAGAAAATAAAATGACTAAATCACTCACATTAATGACAAAAAAACAAAATTGCTTTGTCGTGCGATTCGTTTTATGACATACGTGAGTCTGGTTTCCGAGCGTTTGTGGATCAGTTGCTGAAGGCACAAGTTGCTTGTCCGGCGAGCTATAGCGTATGGGGGTTCGATCCTGACCGCTGGGGGGGTAAGTGCTGTGCAGGTTTGTTGATTGTGCGGAATTTCAATTTAAGTACGGAAAAAACAGGAATTGATTTTTCTGAAATAAGCGGAATTTCTGTCTACGGAAATATCCGTGAAAATACAGAAGTTAAAATTTAAAATGAACGGGCACTTTTACAAACGGAAATTTCTGAAAAACACGGATACCTACCGGCAACTATGCTGCACGTTATTTTCAGAAATGTTCCGTGAATTCACACCACTTATTTTTTACAGTGTGGAAGCCATCATTTCCCGACAAACATCCGAGAAATGCACCATTATAGAGGTGGTGGTGTACATGTCTGGGGGTTTCATTATGCTCACCGGCGCGCACGGCTCCATTTAACAGGTCGGAGATACAGAGACCAAATCCTTGATTCCTACGTGAGAATTTTTCGGGGTGCTGTTGGTCCAGATTTTCTGTTCATGGAAGATATTGCGATACCTCATAGAGCTGCTAATGTCGATGATTATGCGGAAAGCGAAGATATCCGTCCTATGCCATGGCCAGCGCATTCCGCAAACGTCAACCCAATGCAGCCTGCGTGGGATGCTTTGGGGAGACGCGTTGTAGGTCGTCAATCTTCTGCCTGAAATCGCAAGGAACTGCGATGTGCTCTTGTTCAGGAGTGGGATATCCTGACATACTCTCTTCTTGTTTCCCTTGTCAACAGCATGAGACATCAGTGTGACACTTGTATCGCTGTAAGAATTTACAATACGCCTTACTAGGCCGTTGTAAAAAATCAAAAATGCCTCCGGAAAATACCTGTGGTTTTCACCATTTTGAAATATTGGTAAGTTTTCCCGGTTCATCATTTTTTATGTGATTTGTACTGCATATTTAGTTCCTCACTATGATATCTATGTATAGTAAACAGCCTATTTCATAAGGCCTTCTCGTTTTCGTAATTTAACACTTTTTGTTGATTATGGACTCCAGTGTAGTGTGTATGTCGTAAGCCTGCTCAGCCGCCCCGGTGGCGCAGTGGTCTAAGCGATGGCCTCTGATCATTCGTCCGAACGGAGTCCGGGTTCGAATCCCGGTGAGGCATGGATGTTGTGTTAGGGACGGGCGACTGCTTATAGCCCATTGAGTTGCTCAACGGTGGTCGTTAAACCTCCAATCAAAAAAAAAAAAAAAAAAAAAAGCCTGCTCAAATACCATAGCACCCTTCTAAGATTATTAACGCATATTCACTTGAATATCGTAATCTTCCCACAAGCTGTGATGCCTTAGTTACAGCCCTTATAACGAAGTTAATTTCTCCGTCACTTTTGGTCTACGCCGGGAATCGAACCGGAGTCCGCTTATTCCGGAACAAGTCGCTCTACCAACTGAGCTACGCAGACGTTCATTCTGACTCCTATCTGCTTTTTTGTCGTGTGCGTCCTGCTGGCAGGTACGTCACATCTCCCTCCCCCGAAAGAGGGCCGGGGGCATGGCCCACGGGTCAGCCGTGACCATGAATCGTTGCAGGCAGCCATCCGCTGTAGAACGTGCACTCGAGAACTCCCGTCAATCTAGTGTGTGGAATGCAACATCACACCAATGCGAGATTTTGAACGGTCGGGTCATCCGGATAGTTCGGGCGCCATTATAACGAAGTAAATTTCTCCGCCATTTTTGTCCACGCCAGCATTCGAACCCGGATCCCCTCATTCCGGAATATGTCACTCTACCAATTGAGCTACGCGGACGTTTGTTCTGACTGCTATCTGCCGTTTTGTCGTGTGCGTCCTGCTGGCAGGTACGTCTCACCCTTCCTTGAGGCTAGACCCGACGCTGATTGAAACTATTATCGTTGTTACCTATTGCATTATCGAGCGGCCGCCCCGGTGGCGCAGTGGTCTAAGGCGTTGGTCTCTGATCATTCGTCCGTAAGGAGTCCGGGTTCGAATCCCGGTCAGGCATGGATGTTGTGTTTGTCTTACGGCACTGGCTCTCTCCCTTCCGTGGAACCAGTGACCCTAAATTAGGGACGGGCGACTGCTTATAGCCCATTGAGTTGCTCACAGTGGTCGTTAAACCTCCAATAAAAAAAAAAAAAATTATCAAGCGAGTGGGAAATTGCACAATCGTGTTGCGTCCCACCTACAAATATAAAGAAGGCTGTGTTATATGATTTGTTGCTTTGGACAAGAGCAGTACTTTATTAGATAACAGTAAAAACCTGTGAAATGACTAAATAAATGGGAAATAGATGCAATTTAAAAAAAGTATGCTGGAACCATTTCAAATATATTTATGAAGAATGATTTGTGAAGAACTAGATAGAGCCTCAAGGGAGGGCTGTACTGTTCTGCAATGGATCCAGAATGCTTGTTGATGATTTTGTTAACAAGGTGTATAATGACTCAGTCTTTATCGCCTGGAACCATTAACTTCCTGAAGACATCAACTTTGTCCGCTATTTTACAAATAGTTGAAGTTATCTTTCATATCCCGACTCATGAGTAGCAACACGTATTTTCTAATTCATCATTTAAAGCAGCTTTTCCCAATCTGTATTTCGTTCCCCCTAGCAGAAGAAAAGAAAATTTAGGGTCGGATCCAGGGTTTGCGGTCAGATGTTCAGAACATATTAGCGTTCGAGCTTTTTGCTTTCAAAAATTCCACACAAATCCTTCGCACACAGCTATAAAAACACCATTTTAGCTTGTTTCTAAGAAACTGTATAGTCCCGTTTCATATCCTGGAAGGTTTTTGTGCGCGTTGGTGTGGTAAAATTCCATTACCACTTTTAAGACGTTCTACGTACAGAATGGTTTTTTTTTTTTTTTTTTTGATTGGAGGTTTAACGACCACCGTGAGCAACTCAATGGGCTATAAGCAGTCGCCCGTCCCTAATTTTGGGTCACTGGTTCCAGGGAAGGGAGAGAGCCAGTGCCGTAAGACAAACACAACATCCATGCCTGACCGGGATTCGAACCCGGACCCCTTACGGACGAATGATCAGAGGCCAGCGCCTTAGACCACTGCGCCACCGGGGCGGCCCAGAATGTTGAAATGCGAATTCACATGCGTACACTTTTGCATATATATATGTCTTGCAGCATGTAACATACTGTGCTATTCTGCATACGTGCTGGGTTGGAACAGATTGATGGCCATGTTATGCATGTTGTATTCTGCGTGCTTACGTATCATACCGCGTTACGAATAAAAGTATAAAAAAACCGTGCATTTTTGATTATCTGGAATTTAGATTTTAAAGTATAATCGCAAAAAAGCATATAAATGAATTAGGATTAGATAGTTAAAAAAGCGATATAGTAAACTATCTGGACTAATGCAGAATTATGCGTAAAAGTGAAAGACGTATAACTGAGAACAAAATAACCGACAAACGTATGGCCGAGGTTCCACTGTACCATGCTTAGGGAAAGATATTTTCAAGAGAATCTTTGGCGGAGTGAACATTTTTAAAACTATGATACATACAGGTAAAAATTTATACACTAACTTTTTCTTGATGGGACCGATAGCTGAATTTACGTAAAAGTGGCGCATTTAGTCTGCTGTTGAAAGAACTTTAGAAATAAGACGATGACTGACTTCTGGTTCCATGGGCGGATTGATGAGGGACCTATGGCTAAAGGGGTGGATTGATGAGGGACTTCTGGCTCCAGGGGTGATTTGATGAGGGACCTCTGGCTCCAGGGGTGGATTGATGAGGGACTTCTGGCTCCAGGGGTGGATTGATGAGGGACTTCTGGCTCCAGGAGTGGATTGATGAGGGACTTCTGGCTCCAGGGGTGGATTGATGAGGGACCTCTGGCTCTAAGGGTGGATTGATGAGGGACTTCTGGCTCCAGGGGTGGATTGACCCAAAGGGATATTTCCCGGTGGACCACTCGAGAAATGGCCCTCTTTGTCCCGATTGTTTGGAAAGAACGAATAATTACTTTGATACTTATTAATAGCCGCCCCGGTGGCGCAGTGGTCAAAGCGATGGCTTCTGATCATTCGTCCGAAAGGGGTCAGCGTTCAAATCCTGTGAAGCATGGATATTGTGTTTTTCTTACGCCACTGGCTCTCTCCCTTCCCTGGAACCAGTGAAAATAAATTAGGGACTGGCGAATGCTTATCGCCCATTGAGTTGTTCACGGTGTTCGATAAACGTCCAATCAAATAAATATTTATTAATAAGAATCAATAAATGTATTTGAGCTGTACGCTGTCTGTGTAAAACGTTGTCTTTAAAAAAATAGCGTTTCCTTCTATCTACATACACTGGCGTGCAAAAATTAAGGACGAGACGGTTTTTCGAATGTGACGTCGTTCAGTAGTGCTCCACATTGACTCAAATAATACCATAAAATCCCCAAGATGTAAGAATATGGGACAAGTGAGCAAAACCGTCCAAACAAGGAATTCAAAGGATACAAAGGCACTTTATTGAAAAGGTAGCTTCGAGCACAACTGGACAGAAGGCAGAAACGTCCATGTGACAGGCGGCTGCCAAGAAAAGTCCAGTCTTTAGTAGCGGATATGATCACCCCTGACTGCGTTGTAGGATTTACAACGTCTGTCCATGCTGAGGACGAGGTTGTCAAGGAGCTGTTGAGGCATCGCGGCCCATTCCTCTTGTAGCGCCAATCGCAGCTGCGGTATCGTTGCTGGCGGCTGGTGACGTGCTGCCAACCGTCTCCCGAGAAGGTCCCACACGTGTTCGATTGGATTTAGGCCCGGGGACCTTGCGGCCCAATCGATGCGTTGAATATCTTCATTCTCCAACAGCTCTGCGACAGCCACTGTACGATGAGGTGTAGCGTTGTCTTCCATGAAGAGAAACTCAGGACCCACAGCACCTCAAGCAGACGCACGTGAGGCAGGAGAACTTCGGTACAATAGCGGACACAAGAAACTGAACCTCCTTGGAAGATGTGGAGGTCAGTACGGCTACCAAGCATGATACCGCCCCAAACGAGAACTCCGCCACCTCCAAACTAGTCCCTTTCGATGATGTTGGAGGTGTGATTGCGCGCTCCCTGCTCTCTCCAGATGTGCATAAGTGCAGAATCGCTCGTCAGACTAAATCGGCTCTTATCCGTAAAGAGAACTCGACGCCATTGCTGATGTGTCCAGTTCTTGTTTTCCTGGAACCACAGAAACCGTCGTATCCGATGAACAGGCGTTAATGGCACACACCGAACTGATCGTCGTGCAAATAGACCACCTTTGTGCAGCCTCCTGGCCACGTTAAAACGCGATAACGGACGTCCACTTGTCTGTTGCATGTGCCTTGCGATTTCTCCCGCTGTCTGCCGTCTGTCTCTTCTCGCCTGTAGGACAATATACCGGTCGTCCGCCGCCGTGGTTGCTCGTGGACGACCACTGCTAAACTCTCGGACAGCTATTCCTGTCGTTTGAAATGCTCTCCAAGCTCGTGAAACGATGCTGTGAGCGATTCCGAACACCTCGGCCACACTAGTCCCACTTCGACCTTCTTCCAACTTCCCAATGGCACGACCTCGGGTAAAGTCATCCAGATGTCGTCTACTGGATTGTCTGTTGACCATATCACAAGGTGGCAGCAATTCGACGTCGTTCAAACCGATGTACACCGTGCAATAGCTTTCACCGAATTGCTGAGCGTACACCGCCCGTGTGCTTTATACCCTTCCGACACTCCCCCCCCTACGTCATGCCGCATATATGCGCATGCCCTACCGTACCAGACCCTAGTCTATCACCTGAGTGGTCTTTCGGTCCATTCTGCCTGCTCGTTCCGCTGTTATGCTAATTTCTCCTCTTCGTCCTTAATTTTTGCACACCAATGTATATGTTGGGCGTTTTTTTCTAAAATGACAAAGCAAAATTCTCTTCAGTTCAGTGAAAATTTTGCCTCCGGAGCAAGCGCGATGTTATAAATAAATTAAGCTAACTACAGTTAAACGCAAGTCGTTGGATTTAGAGCCAAAGGGTCATTGGTATGCATTTCCCTCATTTTGTAATCTTGAAGGAGGCACTAGTAACGTTTTTAATGCTCCGTCATCCCCACACCCTTATCCATGTGCAGACATAGAGCACAAAGCGATTCTCCAGCAGAGATGTTCCAAAATCCGTGTCCCACTCATATTTATCTTAAAAAAAAACAAAAAACAAAAAAAGACTTACCTGTACTGGTTCATGGATCAAAATAGTTGTTCATGAGTCAAAATAATTGGTAGGCAAAAAAGGAGTATAATCAGTTAGGTGGTACATACCACTGTCCAGTAGACGATCTATGACCAAATAAATACAATAATCTGGCAAAACACCTCGTTTTGAGTATGGTTTGCTATGTTACATTCAATCATGAGTGGATTTTAAAAACTATTTTCTCCTTAAATTCCTGTTAAAATTTGTTCACGACTAAAGTAGTTTTACAGTGCACATTTCAACAGTTCTGTTTCATCCAGGAGTTAGCAGAATTTTTAAGGTGTTTCCCTGTGGATACGTGTGTTTCTCTAATGGTCCACAAGACTGAAATTCCAGGCCTAGTTTCATCGACCGATTCCGCCCCTGTCTGGCTCCACAAAATCATTTTTGCTTCCATTCGTTAAATGTAGAGAAACTGCACAGTAGTGGATACAAGCTGATACTTCTTGCTCTAAAAGAAATAATCAATGCAATCTTGGAGCAAGGTGTAGGTAAAGTTACGTCGCCATTTCTTTTGAGCAAAAATGCTGTATCAAAAGATTGACAGCATGGCAGGTATCCATGCAAATACGCTATGTACTAATTGGAAAACTACAACATGTAAATTTCAAATTGATGTACCGGTTCTGAATTGTAGTAAATCTTTGCTGCCGGGTTTTGTTCGTTTTGCCAATAAAAACATTAATGAACCGTTGTCTACTAAATAACTAACGGCAGACACATAGGAGTCAACAACTTTTCGGGCAATTAAATGTATGTTTAATAAACACATTCATTCACAATCATCATTATGTACAACGAATGATGCCACATACATAATGGGCAGTCAATGAGGTTTCGCAGAACATATATTTAGAAATGTATTGCTCTTTGCCATTACTGCAAACTAGTCTTTGTGATTGCCGCGCATCTCAGCCATATTTGGAAGAAATCTTCGCTACCAGCATTCCTACATACATATACACTGAAGAGCAATTGAATTAGAGATACCTGTCTAGTAACGTGTACCACCCGCTTTCGCCCTGATGACGGCGACGATTGGTCTCAGCATGGACTCGACAAGACACCGGAAGCGTTGGGAAGCCATACGGATCCACGACCCCTCAAGAAGCTCCCACAGTTCACGAAGATTTCACGGAGGGGGTCATCTCTCTCGATGACATCACAGATGTGCTAGGTCAGGATACCTAGCTGGACAAAGAAGCAAGGTCACGTCGGTGGAGTGTTCATCCAACCATTCGGATACATTTCGGGAGCGATGGCACGGTGCATTGTCTTGTTGCAGGATGAGATCCCCAGTGGGATGTTGAAGACGCACAAACGGGAGCAAATGGTCGTCCAGGATATCCCGGTAACGTTGACCTGTGAGGGATGATGTCACACGTACCAGGGGTCCCATTTCAGTCCACGTAAACAGTCCCCAGACGAGAATGCCACGCTCACCAGCTTAAAGAGTACCCTGCTGGCAAGAAGGACCCATCGCTTCATGTGGTTTTCGCCGTACTCGTATCCTGCCGTCAGCATGTACCAACGTGAATCTCGACTCATCAGTCCGGGCAACATTTTTCCACATGTCTAGGGTTCAGTGGCGATGTTCCCGCGGCCATGCAAATCTTTGCACCCTGTGGTGTGCGGTCAGCAGCGGTACCCTCGTGGGACGATGGCTTCTGTACCTCATAGCGAGGAGATGTTTCTGGATGGTGTAGCAGTTTGCAAGTTTTTGTGCACCAGCGTTAAATTGACGAGTGATTTCTTGCACTGTGGCCCGTATATCCTGTGTTACAATGCGAGCTAGCCGACGATGACCCCGCTCATCCCCACGCTGTTGTCCACGGCAGTTGGCCCTTGCAGGGATGGTTTTGCCGGATTCGATGTACTCACGGTGCACCCGTGACACAGTGGCTCGTGAAAATCCCAGTGCTTTCACGACTTCCGAGATGGAGTGACCCATTCGTTGGGCCCCGACAATTTTCCCACGATCAAATGCGCTTAGATCCTTTGTCTTACCCATTCTGCGTCCGAC